>OX421964.1:47562600-48812600 GCA_949128115.1 Anaspis maculata
ATTTTCTTGTTAGGCCCTTTGTGTCGTTTGGAGCCCTAATGAGTCCCCGAGTGAGCCCCCTTGTGTGTTTTCGTGGCTTTCAGAATCAAGGATTCAGAATACCAGTAAGCCATCTTGCCTAGGAAGCCCTAGTATAAGTCCCTTGTGCCTTCATTCGACATACGGAGCTCTATCGGACCCCCTTGTGCCCGCAAGTGTAGTTTGGAGCCCTAGTGAGCCCCCTTGTATTTATAAGTGTAGCTTGGAGACGTAGTGAGCCCCCTTATGTTTTTCCATGACTATCACAATTCCAGTGAGCCCCCTGTTGCCTTCTTGTGTTATCCAGAGCTCCAGTGGGCCTCCTTGTTTCTTCAACGTCTTTTGAAGCCCTGCTGAGCTCCTCCTAAATCTTTTCGTAGCTTTCGAAGCAGTAGCAAGCACCTTGTGCCTCTATGTGATATTCGGAGCCCTATCGAGCCCCCTTGTCTCTCGAGTGTAGTATGGGTCCCTAATTGGTCCACTTAGGCTTTTATTGGCTTTCAGGGTATCAGTAAGCCCCCTTTTGTCTTCATTTGTTATATGAAGCTCCATAAGGCCCCCTTGTGTTTTCAATATCGTTTGAGGCCTTGCTGAGCCCCGTTGCATTTTTCAGTGGCGTTCGGATCTCTGTTGGAACCCCTTGTATTTGCTTATGATTTTTAGATCCCTGATCCCTCTATTGAGCCTCCTTGTGTTTTCATTTGTAATTAACCCCCTTAGGTATGTTTCAAAGCCTTCACTTGCGACGAATTGTGCGTGGGACGAATTGTCCGCGAGACGAATTGTCAGAATTGTTCCCGGGACGAATTGTCCTAGCACCCTTGCAAGTTGTACCTATACCTATGCTTGTTTTTATCTTCGTTTCCATTCGGAAATTTTATTTTCGAACAACTGATTATTCGAAAAATTGATTTTAGACAATTGATTTTTCGAAAAATTCCATTTTCGAATAATTGCGTTTCGAACAATTTGCCTTTCGAAAAATTGATTTTCGAACAATAATTGATTTTGAATAATTTACCTAAATCCCTCAATGGGATGGCCTGCTTAGTATGAGCGCGATAAAATTAATTCACTGGCAAGACTTTGATGGTGGAACTCGCTGCAGGTGGCTTAACTTTTATCGAAATCGTAGCAATAATAGCTTATTATTTAATATTATCTTCCTTAGTTCTACATGCAGGCCATGTACTAAAGGCACTGTAGTTAAGACCCTTGGCTGACTTCTCCGCCTATTCATATCGAATATGGGACCTACAGTGTAAAGTGTAAAGTGTATTCCGAATCATGAGTGACTAATGAGAACTCCAGCACTCCAGAGAGGTTTTGTATTCTAGCTGACTTTTATTGGCTCTCAAAAATCACAAACTAACCAACGATAGTGATTTTAGAGCTAAAACTGACTATTTAAGTTCAAGTGACTCAAAAAACATATTAGTGACAGTGTGGGCCACGACAGTGAGCCAACCTTACGAATCTGAAGTTACTAAACCTGATTTAAATATACAAAACAAATCACGCAGATTCGACGGCTGCAATGTTAGCTCTGATGGCGCAAAAAAAGAATAAACTGTAATCATTGCACTATTTCTTCGCTAAATTAGAGAAGAAGAACATCATTCATTGTCGATCGCGCAATAGTTTTGGCACCTGACCAGAATTTCAAGCATCAACTTTCTCCGGGTAATGGTGCTGTATGATGCTCCGGTCAGTTTAATAATAAAATGGCCATTGTGCGATAAGCTTGCTGATGCACTGCACTCGAAACGATGAGGAAAATATTACGTTTTCGCTTTTTATCGATGCGTGATGCTTCGGACATTTATTTTTTCGAGAGAGAGCTAATGGACTTTGAATTATTTCGGTAGATTTTTTGTGTTCGAGTGTTTGATGGATGATCCGAAGCGATGATGCAAAATTCAGGAAGGAATGACAATTTTATTGCACCAAATCGTGCGACCGTTTTCAGGAGGGGTCGATCCAGATTCCCGCACTTGATTTGAATATTCGTCTGTTTTTTTTAACTGAAGGATAGTAAGCGATTCAATTTCTTTTATTTTGTTGAATATAGGTGCTTTGGAACAAAAACTTCACTCTGTTGTTGGATTGATGTCAACGATAACAATCCATCTCAATTTCCATAATTGCTTCGATTAGTCGATTATTTAATTTATTATACCAAATTTGAGCACCAAATGGAGTTTCGGAGTTTCAATATTGCTTTTATGCACAGGGTGATCCAGGTTTCTACAAAAAACATTGAGGATCAATGAAGAACAAAAAAAATTGGTTGTGTCACCCCAAAACTTCCCTGACGAGTAGCAAGGAATGGATGGGAATTTTATTATGAAACGTGTCCTTCCTGGTGGGAAGTTAGAATTTGGGGAAAAAAGTTGAAGAATTGAGATATTTTCTCTAATGAGGGATTTGTTTGAGCTCCATCATTTGAGTCCGGTTTCGTCTCGATAAGCTAGGCCAGTTACTCATTTCAAAGTGGAAAACTCTCGGATACCTTGGAGAATTTTAAGGGAAATTGCCTGAAAATGTTCAAGAATCACTTACCCTTTGTTTAAAAAAAGTTGGTATAAATCTGTTCACAAGCTAAAAAGTTATAAATTGGCAGTTTTTCATGAAAAACCAAATTATGTGAAAAGAAAAGCGAGCGAGACAGGCAGACGCCTTGGTACATGGATGAAGATGAACGATCTGAAACTGGCACCACAGAAAGATTGAAAATGGTTTGCAGGAAATTTAAAATTTGAATTTTACGGGAAAACCCAAAATCTTTTTCCAAATCATCCTATTGTAAAGATCGTCAATTCCGGCTTCACTTTAAGCTCCATGATTTGAATCCAGTTTTGATAACCGAGGCTGGTTTTACATTTTCAACTGGGAAATTCTAGAGAAGTTGAAATAAAAATGGTTGGAAAATGTTCAAGGAGTTGGTTAGTTACCCCTTGATTGGAAAAAATTGATGGAAGTCTGTTCACGGGATGAAGTTGGAAAATTTGCAGTTTTTCCAGAGATGAAAACTGGGAACCATGTGCCCGATTTCGAAAATTTTCCCTCTAAAAATTATTTCACTCTTTTCTTCAACTTTTATTCCAAGTATGATGTCTGCGCCTAAATATTTTGTGGGGCTCACCCACGCACTTGGCTGGGTGTCAAAGGCCGGGTGGCTGGCTGGCTGGCTGGCTGGGTGGCATACCGCATGTCAAAGTTTGCATTTGCATTGCAGTTTTTTCAAATTTACGGAATGTGCTAATTTCATTTTGAAAAAATTACCGTCGGAAAACCGGAACCGTACCGATTTTGCTGCTGCTCAATCAAGGCAAAATATTATGTCACACTCTCATTCTAGCTACTGCGACTATTTGAAGGATGAAATAAAAATTATTGTAATTTTCAAGATTTGTTTCGAATATGATGTTCAGAAACAGGGATAGGGGATGAAGGACGGGGTTGAAAGTATTTTTGAAGAATAGACATTTTCACGAAACAAGATGATATGAAAGTCCACTATTTCCATTCATTTGGTTTCTGACATGGAAGAATGTTTTATGCGTCATTATAGTCAACTTCAACCCTCTGTGGGGTGGAAACTGGTCATACGAATGAGTTTTCCCTTGGTCATCTTGTTCAGCGTAACTGATGAAGCACAATATCAGAAACTCAGCCGAATTGACCGATGGTTTTTTCTCAACCCCACCCACCCCCTATCAGAGGGTTGGAAAAACAATTCCTGCCAAAATTCATAATTCGACAAAATAGAACCATCTGCATGACTTTCAAACGTAATTTCGAATTTGATACTCACAAGTAGGGGTTGGGGGTGAGGGAGGGGACTGATATATGTGTTAGAAATGACGTTGAAATGTTCTCACTTACGTTGGAATATATTTTTTTGCCTTGAAATAACCCATCTTCAACCCCTTATAAAAAAAATCTGTCCATTTTTTTGGGTAACGGACGATGGTTTTTGGCTCGTGTCAAATTGGACTACAACATATAAAAAAATTAAGGAATTTGACCGAGACCCATTTTCCATAAGAATCGTGCGGGGTCCATTTCAAGTCGATTGAATAGACGTTGCGGCTGTTATAGTGGAAGGTTACAGACAAAACCACAAACAAACATACACACATGCAGACAGAGATCCAGTGCCGTCTTTAGGCATGGGCCCCGGCTTTTTTGAGGGCCTCCGACGCCCCCTTAAATTTCCAAAAGTAAACACTATTTTTGTAAAAAATATTGTTCATATCGTTCACGGCGTTTATTCAATTTATGTCACTTTCTGAGCTAATCGTGCATCCCTCTCTTACCTCCCAAGCGCTCACGGCACGGCGCTCCGCCCCACTAAACTAATCCAGAAAAGACCGGTTTTCTGTCGAAAATTCCCAAACAGCGCAACATTTTAGTGAAAAAAGTTTTTTCAATGGTAATTGTGCTGAGAAAGTCAAAAAATGAAATCGCGAAACGCTTAAAATATGCCGATTATTATCAGCATTATTATAATTATTATGTCAAAAAAATTCACCTGCGGTGCTACCACCTCTGAACTTGCGCCCTCATCGTTGTCTTTGCCCCCTCCGCCCTCAAATTCTGGCTGAGCCACTGGATTTCTACGCCCTATTTCGCGGGGGTTTCAGCCTGCGTTGCTGATGCTCGCCTCACTCGCGTTCTTTTTCTTTTTTTTCGAAAACCTTTATAAGGGGCCCCATTGCCTTGGCCCGGGGTCCCATTTGTTCAAATGGCCTTAATCGTCATAGTGGACCTCAAAACAGATATATCCGTTCAAATCTTAAAAAAAAAATTTAGCACCTTCACAATACTTCCCCTTCTCGTTGGGTGGTGGATCAGAGAAGTAAAATATAGTGACTTGAAAACGGGTGGTTTGTTTTGCTCTTTTTAACACCAAAATCAAAAATTGGAAAGCTTTTAGAATGATGTCTTACGCGACCAGTGGCGTATCTGGGGTAAATTGCGCCCAGGGCAAAACATGAAAATTGCGCCCCTGAATTAGGCTTTTTTTCAGAATCCAGGCGGGCCAACGACAAATTCGGCCCTCCTATTAGGCTTTATCTGGATCAGATGAAAAAGTCGAAAGTTGATCCTCTGTTTGGATGTGTTGGTTTTGGTTTGTTCCCTCTTTCTCTCTCCCATTTCGCTTGTCAATTATTGCTCACACGAATTATGCCCAGCCTCGTGCCCAACAGTTCAAATATCTACATTATTTCATTTTCTCATTTTTCATTTTTCATATCTTCATCTTTTCCTCTCATCTGCGCCCTGAGGATCAAAGTGCGCCCATGGCACGTGCCCCACTTGCCCCTCCGTAGATACGCCTCTGTACGCGACCCCTATTATTCTCGTTTAAATTTTTTTAATGGTGCGTGGTAACCTGCCTGAGGGAATCTTGAAAACGGGTACTATTTAGTTCGATTTGATTTCTTTCTCCACTAGAAAAAAAGAGATTTGAATGTCCTTCAAAGTGATGTATCACTCGATTGAAATTTTTGGAAGGGTAGCCGTGGTGCCGAAGAGGATAAAGCAAAAAAGTTGGAATTGTGCTTATTACGTCGTCCCCCCTCCTTAAATTTAAAATCGACCTTTCACAGATTTTTTTGTGAAAAAATTTGTAGAGAAAAATTGCGGACATGGCATTTTTAAGTAAAAGTCCTATATTAGCCAAGGCATTTTAGGGTTTGACCCTGAAATAAGTATGTCCCTTTTGAAGGCCCAAACGGCCTTTGACCAATGCTGAACAACATACTAGAAGCTCCGGCCCGACAAGTGTGCGGAACATAGTTTTTTTGGGCAAGAAAGGAGTAAGTGCCACTAAATCAGATAAACTCTTGCTGTAGCTTAACTTGTCCCTCAAACTATGCTGATCCACGACCTGGAAGCTCCAGGCCTTGAAATGTGAGCGTCATAGTTTTTGATGGGCAAGAAGGGTGTAAGTTCCGCGACAGTGGTAACTCGGTAAAATTTGATTTCCTTATAATTTTGAAGGACCCTGGCTCTGGATGCCTTTCAATCAAGCTAATCTACATTTCAAAACAGAATTCTGTAATTTCCCTCCTCCCGACCTACCAACCAAAAAAAAAAAAGAAAAGTATTGTGAAGGCGCTAAAAAACATTTTTCGAGATAAACCCAGAAATATCCATTTTGAGTCCCCCTGAGACGATCAGGATCATTTCCAAATGAAAGTTTGTCTGTCTGTGTGTCTGACTTTGTGTGTGCCTAGCTGTGTGTGTGTGTGTGTCTGTCTGCCTGTAATATTTCACGATAACTACCAAACGGTTCATTTGATCGAATTGAAATTTGGTATGCAAACATAGTTTTGCTGTCGAATGAGCCCATCAATTTTCGGCTGTCATCTTTCAGACATGAAAGTCACTGTCAAAAAATGACAGGATCTTTATTTCACAGAACTTGAAATGCAATATGTCGTTTGGAAGCCTTTGGAAAACTGTATTCAGAACAGTTAAAAGCACTTCTTTATCTGTCATATGTCAAGTATTAAAAAATATCCAAATTCAAACCTTTGCGATTCATTTATGTATTTTAAATCTATTGGATGGGTTTGGACCAAATTCAGCAATATATATAAGAATAAAAGAGTCAAATTAAGTCTGCAGTTAGGGTTTTTCATCATCTCTCAATCAGGCGCTACGAGATTTGGCGGCACTTATTCCTTTCTTGCTCAAAACATCTATGTTCCGCACACTTGCTGGACGGGAGCTCTTAGTATCTTGTTCAGCATTGCTTGGGAGCCATTTGTGCAAATTTTTAAAGGGACATATTTATTTTAGGGTTTGACCAAAATTTCACCTAAAATTCCTGGGCTATATAGCAATTCAGTGGCATCTTGGGTCTCTTGGAATGTTTCCAGTGGAATTTTGTCTCTGCAACATTTGCACTTCTTCCAATCGATATAATCTTTCCAAATACAAGTTGATCTCCGTAGATGAAATGTTTTGGTATACCTACGGCTGATTTTTAAGTCATCCGATCTATGGCATTTTAGCCCCCCACATCAAATAGATTTTCTTGTCATTAGAGCATTAACTCAATTTGGGCCGAGCATACCATCCCTTTGCCTTGCCGCCTGTGGATCTGTGCTCTCACTGCTTTCCCCAGTCGCATGGAAACTGATTCTGGTGCTGCGCTACTGCCTAGGAGGAGTAATAAGTAATTGAATGTTGGATGGAGAAATGGAAAGTGAAGGCTTATGGCAATCGACCCTGAGAGTGCGGCGCGGCACGCAGCGGTGCGGTGTGGCGGCGGCGGCGGCGGCAGCGTTGTCAGGGACGTCAGCCGGGCGGTTGCGGAGGAGCGCGCGGGGCGGCGGCGGCGAGCTGCAAAGCAGAGTGCAAGGTGTCTGCGCGACGACTCGACGCCGCCGCCCGCGTCCTCCTCGTCCTCGACGTCTGCCCACGCTTTCAAGGGCCAAGGCTGTTCGGTACCCTGATGGACCCCCTGCCGCCGCCCGCCGCCGCCGCCGCGCTGCTGCTTGCCGTTGCGACCGCCTCCTGGCCCCGATCGGGTCCGTCACTCCGGTGACATTTCACTTTCTCTGTTTGTGTCACTTACTTTCATTGAGCCCGGCCTGACCTTGCTGCAGCGGCAGCGGCGGTGGGAAGTGGGAACGGCGACGTTGCCGGCCTCCTGGCAACAGATTAGTTACATAAGAACGGCCCGCATGGGACGCACTTCGTGACGACGCCGTCGCCGCCCCTGCCGGGTACTGGTGCTTGCCGCACATTACGCATTTTTCCCAAAAAACTCCGCCGCTGCTGCTGCTCCGATGGCAGCTCCCCAGAAATTTCTGGGATGCTTTCCGCCTAATTACCCCGCATGGCACTCCGCCTCCGCATTCATAAATAATTCTTATTTCTAGGACTCTCGCAAAACTAGCGGGAAATTGGCTGGCAGTGCCTAATATTGCGGAAAACAAAGCGCTGTCTCTAAAGGTCAAAGGTCGATTTTAATTCTAAAATACAGGTGTCCCAGAAATGGCGCATAAACTCTCCAGTACGTTGTAGCGGACCTTCCAGGGAACTCTAGAAAAATAGTAAAAAAATTCCTCCTTGACCACTCTTCGAGATATAAGACTTTGAATTTTAAAACTCAACTTCTTTATTTGTGTGATTTATTCAAAACCGCAATGTTTATCTCATGGGGACAAAGCCCTTTCATCATTTTCTGATGAAATAATCCTCAACAACTTTTGATTAACGGCTACAGCCAATTTTAAATTTTGCAAATTTTCAATCAAATTACCCAGAAAATGGATCTGGCATCATCGGTGAAAAACAAATGAGTAGGTATACCTACAATCTGACATTGAATAAATAAAAAATCGAATGAAGTCAATTTTTGACAATAACATCAGTCAGTGTCATTTTGCATCATTCCTGCCTCGTTTTCACTTTTTCGCGAATAATGTATGCGGCTTGCGAATACACTGATATGTTACTGATTTTGGGCGAACGTCGCGGAAATCACTTGCAGGCGGAACGCATTATTTACTCCCAGCAATACCATCAAAGAAAGCATCCCAATCGCATGTGATAACGAGAACAGAAGACAGAGCCACAAGGACCGGACAGGTAGCATCAGTATTAGGTATTACAAGCAGATCGCGGCCGCCCTCGTCATGAGGGGGTACCTGATGCCTGATGCTGAAGAGAACGTTCATAAGCTGCTTCAGAATCAACCAAATCGAAAGGCTCACAAAGTTTCACCGGGACTGCATTCACTTACTTTTTCCTCGAATACGAGTAGTCCCAACGCCTATCGTCAAGGAGCCTGACGGATATTGATATTCACACATGATTTGCAAAGATTCTTCTTTGGATTGTTAGTTCAGAACAAGTTAAATAAGTGAAAAGGGTGTGGCGTTTTTCAAAGTGAATTTCTTTCTGAGGCAGCCTTAGTAACTCCTAAATAAAAATGAGAGAAACACAGTTTTACAAGTTTATTTTCTGAATGCGCGAAAGTTGTTGGAATTACGAAGAGGTGAGATTGGTAGCTATCAAATTCAAAGCCAGTAGCTGTGTCATTGGGCACCAGTATCAGTACCTACAAGGAAATGTCTAAATTGGCCCTGACAATGACCGTTTCTATGATGACCATGTTTATTGTATTCTTACCTAGCGCTACGTATGTAGGTGAACACGTGCAGTCGTGCACGTTTGCCAAATTGACCGTTTAGTTTTTTGGCGATAACTTAATCAATAAAAGCGAAAGAATTTTTCTACTATTTTTCCCCGACTCTATGATGAGTTCCCAGCAACGTACTGGAGAGTTTATGCGCCATTTCTGGGACACCCTGTATAGATGTTGTCGACCCGAACCCTCATCCTCGTACTTCATAGGACTTCACCCTCTGAATTCAAACACGAATCAGTGAATTCAGCCGATGATCATTAAAAACTATTTTAGTATGCGGCGCCGGATCGCTGTAGCCCATACGTTTCAGGTATACTTACCTTTGGGTAAATTAATGTCAGTTTCCAACTCCGGAACTTTAAATTAATGTAACGCCAGTTTACGGAACTGAAATCTCTCTCATGACACTTTTATTATCCACGTTGTATATCTATAGAGCAGTGCCGTAGCTAGGCTTGTTGGCGCCTGTGGCAATGTAGCAATTGTGCGCCCCAAGGAAGTAAACATCACAAGGGGGTCGGCCCTGTTAGAGCGCCGCAGACAAAAATTTTCCCAAATAATAATATTAATGGTAATAATAATCTCAAATTTAAGCTGGGAGCTTCCATTTTCTCCCCCCCTCCGGATTTTTGGTCGCAATGGGAACACAATTATCTATAAAAAAAATTCAAAATGACCAACAAGTTGATTATCATATTTGTAAAATCTTTCATAAAAAATAGGTAAAATCAATGATAAACTCATTCGCTTCCTAGAAAACTCCCGGCCGTCCATCCTTTAGCATTCGAGCTTCCCAACCCAGAAATAATAACATTAAAACAAATTGATAATCTTTTCACACAAAAAAGTCTTCAACAAGAAGTAACAAAATACCGTATGATCACAAACTTTTCTCCTCTAGGCAGGCTGTGGCCTGGCCAAAATCAGCCTTGTTTGCCTGACAATGACCAGACCACAGCCTTCCTAGAGGAGAAAAGTTTTCGATCATACGGTACTAGTAGTACCTGTAGGATGACAAAGATAAAAATATGCGTGTTTCAAAAATATACCATAAACGCTCTGTTATGTAAAAATTCGTGTCGGCCATTGGATTGGCTGTTGCCTAAATAATAACAACGTAACAAAGCCTTTATGGAATGTTATTTTTTAGAGAATCGCAATGCTTTTATTTCAGTAAAGATTATGCACTTCTGCAAAGCAACAGTCGAAGACCTCTCTACCTACCGCAAACCTATGCATTGATGAGTGCGCCACTCCACGCTTGTCTTAACAATACATTAGACCACCTCTGTCACGTCAGTTGAAGACACGTCAAAACTGTCACTTTGCTGTCTTGTCAATGCACTGCCGCAATTTTTTTGTTTCTGTGAACCCTTGAGACCACGCAGGCTCTTTATTGGTCCTTACATCGATGACCAGCGTCGTCAGAGACTTTTCTCTGCATCATCCCTAGCTTTCACCCAAGACCCAAGAAAAAGCAACAGCGACTGTGGACCGAGTCCCCCGCACACACCAACTGTAGGCACGCCAAAAAAAGGTCACCTTGGACTAGCTGCGTCGTCAGTCTCCTTTTCCCTCGCATTTTTCTAAAGATTTTCTGCTTACAACTCAACATGGAGATCTGCATTCTATATTCTACAGTTCGCTATGTAATAGGAAATAGGGTGATTGCATGAAATTCGTTCATCTGATCACCGGCATGCAGCGCAAGGATCGAGTTATATTTTGACGTTTGTTAGGGATGTGAACAAAACACATAAAAATTACAGTCAAGTGGGGTTAGTCGGATTGACGTTGCTCCGGCATGGATGAAACTTGAGAGATGAGAATGAGACTATAGACATTTTGCCATAAACTCCATCTACATGCAATCACCCTATTGGGACGCAAACGTTTGTTGTGTCCTCACTGTCAAGATCCAGTTTAGTTATAATCTGATTCTTCTTAATGTTTTCCGCAGCCAGCCTGGACAACGCAGCAACCAACCTACAGAACATATTTAATCCAGGTTTAGGCTCGCTTTGTGATCCATTGGGGATTGGGGGATTAATCAGCAGGCAATAAATGCCAGGAAGGGCAGGGGCGAGAGCTACTGGAAAAGCAGCATACCATGCTTCCATCTGCTTGCGGAAGGTGTAATGTAACAGTCACCAGTCACAATTTTTCCACCGCAACTGCAATGCAATGCAATGCTGGTAGCGCAGTCTTCCAGCCCCTCACATCTGGAACTAGATCTACTAGTAGCCTGCTAAATACGCTATTCGCAAGATCAAATAGAAGACACAAAAGCAGACCCCCTTTTACATTATTCCTACTTGTCAAATTTGTTTTTTCCTGCATCACAGCATACTGTTAATGAGTAGCTCATAATCTTAGAAATCAAGCTAGGCAGAATCGTGTCTAAGAGCTGGTGGGATCCTAGCCTTGCGACTTGCGATCATTAATCCTCCAAAAAGGAAGTGCGCTACTGAGCCTCACGCTCATGAGGGCATAATCACTTGTTTTTAATTTGAAGAGGCATGCCTTTCCTGATGGTTTTTAAAGACAGAGTTGAATTGGTAAAATGAAGCGTTGCGAAATCAATCGCTGTGGGTTTGTTCCTTGACAGAATCTTACCATTTAGGTCTTTTTCGAAAGCTACAAGGATGTACTCTAGTTTGAGCCCATTGGCATTTCCAAAATCCACAAATAAAAAAATACTTTTCCGATTTTGGAAATGCCAATGAGCTTAAACCAAAGTACATCCTTGTAGCTTTCGAAAGAGACCTAAATGGTATGATTCTGTCAAAGAATAAACCCATAGCGATTTATTACGAAAAATTACGTCCTGGGTCCATATTTTTGAAACCGGCGGAAATAATCAGAAAAAATCACATGGGGTTGCTATGGGCAGCAAACAATCGCAGAAGCGGAAACAGGCGGTTGCCATAGCAATCTCAAATGAATTCATCTTGCTGGTTTCAAAAACACGGACCCTGGACGAAATAATATGATTGAAAAATTTGTGAGTATGACTCGTTTGCATTCAGTAGGTACATATTTGGCTGCAAAGCCGGTTTCTCATGGAAATACCGCAAATCTCTCATTTATTTTCTTTGATACGGACGGTGTAACTTTTAGAAAAGTTACACGTTCAGCGGTACAGCGAAGAAAACTGCGTAATACATTTCAACTCAATTTCGCATCAGTCAAGCAGCTATCATTCTCTGGTACCCAGAAAAATATGAAAAAAATCAAAGACCCTTACGGCCTAATTTCAAGTCCATCAGGTGACGTAAAGTTGCGGTGGTAGAAATTGCCAAATACAGCGGCCTTATTGGCTAAAAGATGTTGTTTTCCGCCGTTGTCGTAGCAATTCGACGCAGTTCCGGACGCAAGTCGGATTTGAAATTAGCAAGTGCCAAATAGTGCCTTTTTCGCAGAATATGTATACATATATCGTATGACCAAAAACTTTTCTACTTGCGGTAGGCTGTGGCCTGGCCAAAATCAGCCTCATTTGCCTGCCAATGACTAGGCCACAGCCAGCCTACCACAAGTAGAAATTTTTTTGATCATACGGTATATTCCACCTATATCCCATACACTTTCTATTTTCAGGAAAATGACTTTTTGGAGCAAAAATTAAGTGACAAGCTGGGGGGGGGGCTACAGCTACGGCTGATGGCACTTGCAAAGTTTTGGAGCGAAACTATCAGCGGCCATCGGCCGTATTCTCCCAGCGCCCCAGCTTGTCACTTTATTTTTGCTCCAAAGTCATTCTGCTGAAAATAGAAAGTGTATAGGATACAACTACCAACCTGACTTCGACGACGAAGTCTGTGGTTTGTCAGCTGTAAAATGACAGAAAAGGAAATGAAGCTTGAAGCGTTAAGTAACCGTAACCGTAATGGGCACGAGGTAATCATACTAAACAGCTCAATTTCTTTTTTCCTTTGGCAAATTCTCAACAATAGAGATTCTTGTACACTTCATCCTCCAAACCGTACTCCCAACCATCACCCAGCGAAGTGTATTACAGCGCGGTTATTGCTGTAAGCCCCGGAGAAGGAGCGAATAATAAAATCCAACACAGCGTAAAATTCTCACAATGTTGCTTCCAATTTTCAACAATTTTCGACTGGTACCAACGCTGTGTGCGTGAGGGGGTGGCGAGGGGGAGGTGGGAGGGGGTCGCAGCCCCCATGGCTACGCCAGTGCTCTGCTGCTCGGTCCTACTGCGCCGCCAAAAATCGAACGACGGCCCGTAATGCACATTCGCAGCCAACTGGGCGCCCGCCGCCATCTTCCCTCATTACCGACGCCGCCTCCCCCTGGATGCGGATGCACCGCCACCTCCCCGGCCAGACCGACACCAGACCTACAGGGGCCCGCACCGCACCGGTGACCGAATTCTCTCGTTCATCGGGCGGACGACGACGGAAGGGCGAAAAATGCGAATAAAAGAAAAGGCTTAAATTTATGACGGAAGGGAAATCAATGAAATTTTCTTTAATGCCATAACACAGAGGAAGTTCAAGGCCGATGGTTATTCACCTTTGTGGTGCGGACATATACTCTGGTGCCACCGGGGGCTGTTAGTTGGTGCAGTTATGTTCAGCGGATAATTATTGATATTTAAATGATAAAAGCATCAGCGTCAGGCAGCGCTCGTGCACGATGGCCCAGATAAACGGAAGTCCGACCTTTGTGGCCAACAAGTTCCTTCGCTTTAAGGGCCTTTCGTTTTTTGTGCCGAGCACCTTCAAACCAGTTTTTGTTTGATGGTGGAGCTACAGCAGCGGAAGTATCTAAATTCAATAGTCCATTGTGTCAATCAATCAATTTTTCTTCTATCTTTAGATGAGGGACGAAAATGTTTCTCGGTAAAGGTGCGCTTTCACACACGAAACAGAATTCCATGACCAATAAAAAGTTCATTATCGCTACGAGCGAAGCGATTAATGTCTGCAGCTATAATAGACAGCTGTTGATAGCTAACAATATTATTTTTTGTATAGTATAACCTAGGTCAAGTCACTGTCAGGTTAGTCTTTTCAATAATTATGAGTTCATACTTGTGATTCTTAAAATAGGTCAAATGTGCTGTCTCGCGTCGTCGATGATAGGAAAATCTGGAAGAGAACACTAGAGAACACAGAACGGTCAATTTTTGTAGGCTATATAGTTTAACTTAATTTTACAATATTATATTTCAGTGAAATGTTATGGATTCTCTATATCATTTCTCAAAATATACTGCATACCTACGCAAATAGATCAGAGAGGCTAAAGTAGGTTCACTTGTACCGTGATTCTAGTCGGCTGTGAGATTTTGTTTCTAAGTTTCCAAATGTGAAATACAGAAAATCCCCAAAACTTTGCGGTTGGCTGCTCTGGCCGGACCAGTTTTGAAACAAATTTTTTGCGTATTTCCTTCACAGATAGCCGGCACATTTTTGCAGGACGTGATGTCTGACGCTTTTTTCCATTTTATTGGAAAATGTAACAATTTTTCGACCTGTTTTCAATTTTCGCCAATGAACAAATGAATCAAGAGAGCCTTGACATTTGACAGTTGTGAAAAATATTCCTAACCTCTTGAAGCCGGTTCAACTTTCGGTGCTTCAAATTAAAAAGTATACAATGCCCTTCGTCAAAAAAGGGGTCCCATGCAATCATCAACCCTTTCGCCCCTTCCACTCAAAAATACAAGCCAAACCCTGAAGAATTATGGGCGATACAAGGATCGCTCTGCAGTCTGTCATTGGCAAAAGAATTTACGTGTAAAAAGTAAATTAAACCAAATTTCAAAAAACCCAGCCGCTCAAAGTTGCGTATTGAACCGAAATTGATGTTAGTACCTTCAATTTGCAATTTGCTTTCATTTTGGGGCTTTCCGGGACGAGTTTTTGTCGACTCTGAATGGGCCGCCGTCAAGATGACTTAGATTTGCGGCCGCCCCGTGCTCTTTTGGTGTTTAAATGACGGTAACACAGCTCTGCGTCCCCCTAGTCACACTTCCACATATGACCAGGTCAGTTTTCCAAGATTTTAATATCAATTTGATAAGAAATATAACTTCACTTCCAGAGAAGTTAGTTTCACACCAGGTGAAAAAGCGGCAAGCCTACAATGCTAAAGTAGAAAATTTGCCCAGCCAACTAGAGTCACAGTACAAGTGAATTTACTATAGCTAAGACCATTGTTTGATAGGACTTTCGGTTTTTTCATTTTCGACAATCTGTTTTGCAGATCATCAAGATCAGAAGATAGCCCAGTCATTATGGTCCCAGACCTTGAATAAATTAGTTACAGGCTGAATTTTTGGTTACAGGTCCTAGTATAGCTACGGTAATGCACAGTTGTAGGAAACTATAATCTATAAAAAGTTTACGAGAGCATATGTCTAACTTCTTTAGTTCAGCCGTTAATCGCGGTCAAAGTTGCATGCCGGTCCAGTAAAATGGAATAACTTTCCGCGTGATATTCCTCCCTGAATGATGCGAGAAAAAAGAGATATCCAAAAAAATTTGCACGACGAAGTTTTGAAGAATCGGATATCTCACTAGAAAATTCTCAACAGTAATATCACATCTGGGAAAATCTCAAGCACGAGTGAAATTTGGCTGATTATTGCAAAAAAAATGTCCGAAGTGACAGTCATCAGATTTTGTTGTTTTCATTCATTTTATTCGGTTGCTATTGACAGTGAGATTTAGCTATTGACAGTGGGATTTAAATACTTAACATCCATCAGTTCCACCAGCGAATTTAATTATTGTTAGCTAATAGGTGGTATCGACGACGCGGCCATTTTGTAGAAGCTAATCAAAAACAGCTAACTGAGATTTAGATTTGTCACATACCTACATCAAGACTGACATGGCGAAGTCAAGCAATAGGGTAGTGACCACCATCCAAAAATATAGAAAAAAATCATACTAATCGAATGTAGAGCCTTAATAACAAGACTACGTTTCGTGAAAATTCGAAAAAAAAAGTTCCAAGTGTCTCAAAATCTGCCTTGAAAGTGGCTACTTTTGCGAACGATTTCAAATCTACCGAGCTGTGAGGCGGGCTGTGACGTTTCAATCTTTTGACAGTAGTGGGGATGACCACACCTCCGTTGCTGTGTGTCAGTGTTGACGTTGACGTTTGCCAGCATAACATAACCATTGAAGTCTGATGTAGTCTTGGAATATTCATAAATCATGAGAGATTTTACCAACTTTCCATATTTTCAAGCAAAACAACTAAACAACACGAATCACCGCACAGATACACAAAGCGTTAACAATATAACCATCAGCTGTTATGAGCGTTGAGGGGTTGACGCTAGTGCTTTTTGTAGTAAGTTCTGTATAATGTTGTCAAGCCTGCTTCTCCGCCTATGAAAGATTGCGACGTCATCGCGCCAAATTTGAAATGATCGAAAACTTTCATGAATTTTTTTCACCAAGAAAACTTACGAAAAAAAATCTGTTAACTATATAGCGTCACTTATCAAGAAGTGAACTTTAAAAAAAAATGATAAAAAAAAAATCGGTCACTACCCTATTACAGCAAGACGCTTGCTGACGATGATTTACCCAGCCGCGATAGTAGAAACTTGCGGTGCTGTGTTTGTATTAGTGTGACCTATTTGAGCCGGTGAATCAAAATCTCGACTACGCATTGGATATGATGCAAAAAAACACAACGCGGGAGGCCCTTGTAGGCTACTTGCGTTGGGTACAGAAACGTTCTCAGTCAAGCAACTCATAGCCCATAAAGCAGAAGAAGCACACGACCTACCGCACGCAAGAAGTGTTCTCTGCAAGCTTTTAAGTCTCTTGTGAACTTTCTGTTGAGATAATTTCTTCGACTTGCTCCATAAAGCCATCAGGATTTCCGTTGCTCAGATCATTCCTGCGCTCGATCTCCATGGGATATCAACACTCCAGGGTAGTCCAAAACAGTGAAAACCGATGCTCCCATGCGGGAGTAGGTGGCCGAACAGCCATATACACAGCGAACAGAGTAAACTACCATCTTCTGGGTCATTGAAAACATGAACTTTGTGACACTCTAGTTGATGTGATAAAAGTCAGTTTGATTAGCTTCTATAAAATGGCCGATTTTCAAGAGCGTGACGTCACGTCGATACGACCTATTGAAGGCATTTTCTCTGATAGATTCTAGATCAGTGCTGGTTGAATGACCACGGAAAATGCATACAAGCTGTTGTGGTCTAAACATTTACCCATAATATTTCGTGAAAGTTGTGTTTTCAGTGGTCACTGAGCCAATATGCACCAGAGAAAATCTCTGAATTAGCTAACAATGAACTAATTTGCTGGTGGAACTGGCTCTAAGTCAGTGCTGGTTGAATGACCACGGAAAATGCATACAAGCTGTTGTGGTCTAGAGATTTTTCCATAATCTTTCGTGAAATTTGTGTTTTCTGTGGTCACTAAGCCAATATTCACCAGAGAAAATATCTCAGTTAGTCGCTGGTGGAACTGGCTATCAGTAAATTATACACTTGTAAGTCTAATTAATCAACAAATCAAGGGCGTTGTATGCAATAATCAATAGTAATATAACAAGTGCTTGGTGTTTTTTCAGTTAAATCGTTTTAACCCGAAAACAACTGTCAATCACGAGGAAAAAGTAGACCCGATATTATCTGACTAAAATCCCGAGACGTAGTCGAGGGATTTTGTCCAAGATAATATCGGGTCTACTTTTCGAGTGATTGGTAGTTGTTTGAGGAATTTCAAACATTTAACTCGAATAAAACACAAAGCCCGAGTTAAATTTTGCAGATTATCGCCCAAATAGACTACTAGTAGAAATAGTAGGTCCAATGTATAATTGTATTAAACTGTCAATTTCAAAGCATGCCTTGTTGGAAAAAAAATCAATTTCAAGAGAAGGGTAAAAATGTTTGTTTTTTCTTCTTTCTAATAACTGAATACACTTGTGAAGCTCACTACTGAATCAAGCTAATTCTGCTTGGCTAAATAATAATTATCTTGCCATGAGTGGTACTTCACAATACAGTAGTTTCACATGGGCAGTAGATTGGTAGAGCTAAAAACTAAATGTCACTAACAGCTGTTGACAGCGCATGAAAGGAGAGTGCACAGTCGCGGATTGAGGAAGGGGCCTCGTTGCTGAAAACAATGCTGAAACGAAGTCTAATAGGTTGTAAAATTGTATTTTAGTATGTCGAAGGCCCTTTAAACGCACTAGTACTAAAATTTTAGTCGAAACAAGTATAAATACAGTCGTTTCAATTCCATATTATTTGTGGGCCCAAAAATATTTCAATCCGGTGCTATTACCTAGTGTGCATTAATCACCTCCTAATGTGCATTAATCGATAGCTTAAACCGAGTCACGTGGGTCTCATTCGGTTGTTCTGATTGGTTGAATTGGGTATGTGGGCGATAATCAGTGAAAAATTCAGGTGGGTCTTAACTAATCTCAAATTCAGTTTATAAAACGCCATCAGGCGACGAAACACAAGGTACGTCACCAAACATTCTCAAAGTGGCGAAAACTGCTGAAAGCAAAAGCAAAATAGTATATTATATACCAAGGTTGAGAAGTGAGCTATTATAGCGTGAGCACCGTTTAAATCCCGAGACGCGTAGCGGCGAGGGAGATACGTGCGAAGGCTATAATAGCCTTCTCAAGCGCGGTTTATATACGATTTTTTTCACTACTAGCAAAGCAGATCCGATTTGTGAAGTTCCAAAATTTTACAAAAAAGCTCTGCATTTATTGTAGATGTCAAATTAAGACCAAGTAGACTTCGAGCATTTTGAAAGTTTTCAACTTCAAATACTATCCGCCGGGGTGATGATGACAATGAATGGCGGTCGCGAGACACCTTTGGAATTGTGCGAGGCAGCAAATAAGGTACCAATGATTTATGTCAGCAAAATAAAAAACCAACACGATTTAGGTACCTACATGAAAACGTATGCAACTTTCAAGAACTGGTCCCTTTTGAGAAAACTGCATAGTACTCTCAGAATAACAGATTGTAAATGATATGTGTGCTGATCGAGAAGTGAACACAGGTAATTGGGAATAATTCCAAAAAAGTAGATAATGTGAGGTTATATGTTGTACTGACCAACTGACCATTCGGCCTTTAGCTGCTTTTTCACAAAACCAGCCAAATTCACGTACACCACATCAAGTTCTTCATTAAATAAGACCCGGTCAAACAATTTCTCGATCTTTTCGTGTAAATGAGCTGCCGTTGTCCAAAATTTGATGAGATTCAAACGTCAAGTCGCCAAACGTCAATCATACGAAGCGGTTGATAATATGCAGGGCCTGTTTGATTGTGTACGTTAATCGGACGAAGCGGTTAATAATATGCCCGGCCTATCTGATTTTACAACAGGTTGTGAAATTTCACTTCACAACCTCTAAACAGGTCAATAATGATGTACTTCACGGCTAGTAGTGAAAAAACTCTGTTTATCTACTCCTATCAAATATAATTCTGACATTAACTGTTCGTTTCTGATTCATTTATGACATTCATAACTCACTGCCAAAGCCCCGTCCCGTGGGTTATGGGCTTATAACCCAACGGCTGCAACAAACCACAAGTGGAAATTTCCGTGAATGTAACATATCAAGGAGGCTTATGAGATGACATGATTTTTAGTCAAATGTCAAGCAAAATTTGTCAGGTAGGTACCGGTCACTGTAAATTTTTATTTTTCTACATTCACGAAATGAATATCTAGGAAAAAGTAGACAATGAGCCCTTAAAAATTTTAGAAGTGGCGAAATCAACGATCCTGAATCTACTACGCGGGTTAGTTTATAATCAAGACAATCGTTTTAAAACGTACACTGTTTATTACTGCGTACTACTTAGAATAAATCGCCAACAATTATTTACGTTTGAAAAAATCGCTGAGACCACTAACTTCGCTTTTATCGTATTCGATCACTTCCAATTGATAACTGCCCGTAAGCCGACGATTGATGCTTTATACATATAGGTCCGACTAATTCATCTAGAATGTTCAATAGGTCCTCCAGCAACTTCCACAGTGACCCGACAATCCCGGCATACGGTTTTCATGCGACTCCCGAAAAATCCTACACATTTCGCAGGCATCACCAGCGTGCGGTGAATACAGCACCTCCGCCAAAATGGACAGATTTGTCTTAACCCACCATTCAAGGCTCCATGTATTTCAATCACCAAGCCATCGCGTATTATTCTGGAAGTTTCCAGAACTCCGAACTTGTACAACACTGCGACCAAATGGGAATGTCTAAAAAGGCACGGGAATCACCGCTCGTAACAATAATTTACCAGGTGGCCATTCAGTGTCCTTCGCGAGGTCCTTTGTCTCAGTCATTGAACGGTTTACATGGTCGAAACTTCATTGATAGACAAAATAATAATGGAGTTTCGATAAACAAAATTATTCGTATTATTGAATTGTAGTAGATAAAGCATTGTATTCTACTTCCATATAATGGTTATAATCCACTCGGATGTTTTACGACACTCGCTATCGCTCGTGTCCCAAACTACTCTCTTGTGGATTATAACTATTATTATATTATGCTCGTTGAATAATATACTTTTTCAGCGCACTTTCCAAAAAAATGGGGAAAAGGCGCTTTTAGCTTCACTTTGTCCGTCCGTCCGTCTGTCCGTCTGTCCGTCCGTCTGTACCCGGGATAACTCCTCGGGGAAGAAAGATATCGATGTGGTGTAAACGCTGATCAATAGTACATATGTCCAGGATGTCAAGTTGACTTTTTCGTTTGTTATTCCGCCGCCATCTTTGATCCGCCATTTTGAATTTCTCTAAAAGTGATCCGATTGAAATGAAATTTGCAGGCAATGTAAACCACATCAAGATCTATCCAATTTTCGACAATTGATGTCCGGCCGCCATCTTGTATTCTCCATATTGAACATGTTCCGAAGTGATAGAACTAAGAGAACTATGCCTCAACGAAAAAAGATATCGATGTGGTGCAAACGCAAATCGAATGCGTACGTGACCACCATAAAAAGTTGGCCAATGACTTTTGTCACTTGGCCGCCATCTTTGATCCGCCATTTTGAATTTCTCTGAAAGTGGTCTGATTTGAGTGAAATTCGCAGGCGATGTGAACTTCAATTAGATACATCCAATTTTCGACAATTGATGCCCCGCCGCCATCTTGTATTTTCCATATTGAACATGTTTCAAACTGACAGAACTAGGAGAATTATGCCTTGACGAAAAGAGATATCGATGAGGTGCAAACGCCAATCGAATGCGTACGTGACCACTATTAGAAGTTGATCAAAGCATTTTGTCACGTGGCCGCCATCTTTAATCCGCCATTTTGAATTTCTCTGAAAGTGGTCTGATTTGAGTGAAATTCGCAGGCGATGTAAACTTCAATTAGATACATCCAATTTTCGACAATTGATGCCCCGCCGCCATCTTGTATTCTCCATATT
The DNA here is from genome assembly GCA_949128115.1 of Anaspis maculata. Taxonomy (NCBI): domain Eukaryota; kingdom Metazoa; phylum Arthropoda; class Insecta; order Coleoptera; family Scraptiidae; genus Anaspis; species Anaspis maculata. The sequence goes on from OX421964.1 coordinate 47,584,269, forward strand.
GAACATGTTTCAAAGTGATGAAACTAGGAGAATTATGCCTCAACGAAAAGAGATATCAATGTGGCGCAAACGCCAATCGAATGCGTACGTGACCACCATATAAAGTTGATCAATGATTTTTGTCACCTGGCCGCCATTTTGAATTTCTCTGAAAGTGGTCCGATTTGAGTGAAATTCACAGGCCATGTGAGCTTCATCAAAATACATCCGATTTTGGACAAATGATGCTCTGCCACCATCTTGGCCGCCATATTGAAATTTCTTATCACTTAACGATTTTCATGGAGCTTGCGACTCACTTTTGTTTTGTATGATCATTTTTATTCTCAAGCCAAATTCCAACATTCTGCCGCCATCTTGGCCGCCATATTGAAATCTCTTATTAGTGGAACGATTTTCATGAAACTTGGAACTCACCCTTGTCCATAGTACGATCATTTTGATTTTTAAGCCAACATTTCATTGATCTGACGTTATTTTGGCCGCCATTTTGAAATTTCTGCCTAAATAACGGTAGAACCCTAATTAACATCTTGCGTTCACTAATCCTCCAAAAAGGAAGTGCGCTACTGAGCCTCATGCCCATGAGGCATATTCGCTTGTTTTTCACTTGTCTCACTACTACTAGTTACCGACATGTCCATCACCAGTTGATCAAGCTTTGGAAGCTGAAGAGACCCGAAAGTTTTTAGAACTTTTTCATATTTTCAATTACCTTTTCTTGCATTTGAGTATAAAATGTATGGGGTCGTGGGTGAAGTACGGTGCACAATACGAGTCGTAAAACAATTATTCACTCGTCGATTACTTGATGCACTCGCCCACTACGCTCGCTCGTGCGCAACTTTTCCTTGTAAGCATCATAATATGCTTCTTACTTTATACATACTCCTCTTTGTGTAACTATACCATTTTATGTTACACACAGTAAGTAGTGTCACTCTCGTTTTCAGACAAACGCAAACAAAATTAGTCCTGTCCGAATCAATTTCCTAATGTTCTACAAATAAGGTCGAAATCGTAAACTTCTAGTGCTTCGCCAGGATCGCAGGACATACCGCAACACTATGTTTTCCATTGTTCGGGAATAGATGTCACAATAGGGTTTCGTTATGCCCGCTCTATGAAAATTCGCAACGCAACCGCAACGCAGCCGCAGCCGCAACGCAGGTTTCTGATTGGCTCGCAAGGTATTCGCAAAGCCATCGCAACGACGCGAAAGGCTTGCGAGCCAATCAGAAACCTGCGTTGCGGCTGCGGCTGCGTTGCGTAATTTCATAGAGCGGCCTTTAGAGTCAGGGTCGCTGTCGTGATGCTTAATGCAAAACATAAAAAGTGTTACTCTATCGATTCGATGTAGGTAATAATCACCCCATTAATTAACACGTCAACCTTTCTGGAGGTTAAGGTCCCTCGCGAGTGTATTATTGAGTTTTTGTTATGTAGCTTCAAACATTCAAAGCTCTCGCAAAGAGAATTAGGCCAATAGTTTGGATGATGCGCCCGACGAATCCAATGTTTGAATGTAAATATCGATTCGGGGTGGCGGTGGTGGTGGTGGTTATAGGGGTGAGGTGGGAGGAATGGGTCGTCCATTTACCCGTACAGCAGCACCCCCCTAATAATTAGAATGTACACTCGGGATTTTGGTGAAATTTGTGCGATAGGGGTGGCGCATGGCGGCGGTGGGGTTTTTAGCTTGCATTGATATCTGATACGTATTGACATACAGCTGGCGCCTCCACCAAATTTAATTTTGGTCCATGATGGGTCTATGGATTTCGTTACGTTGCACATTATTTTAAAGGATTTGGTGCATCTGAATTTCACTTAATAGGTATACTTGAGTATTGAGTACTTTTTAGCGCGATTTCCCAGTAAATGGGGAAAAGGCACTTTTAGCTTCATTCGTCCGTCCGTCCGTCCATCCGTCCGTACCCAGGATAACTCTCCAAGAAAAAGAGGTATCGATGTGATGTAAACGCTGATCGATAGTAACTATACAATCATGTCCAGGATGTCAAGTTAAGTTTTGTTTTTTTGTCACTTTGCCGCCATCTTTGATCCGCCATCTTTGACCCGCCATTTTGAATTTCTCCGAAAGTGTTCCGATTTAAGTGAAATTTGCAGGGGACGTGAACTTAATTAAGATATATCCGATTTTGATTATTGAACTTCGCCGCCATCTTGTATTCACCATATTGAACATGCTTCAAAGTGATAGAATTAGGAGAATTTTGCCTCAACGGAAAGAGATATCGATCATCGATGTAGTGCAAACGCTAATCGATACCATTTGTGTCCAGCATGTAACTGACTGATGGTTTTTGTGACTCGGCAGTCGGCCTTCTAAGAGTTTCTGGTAATGCGATAAAACATCTTTTTACGATTGATGGGGCCACGATAGCGATAGTACATACCTATGTACTTTAAGTCAAAGTTTTAAGGCATCCCGGCAATTGAGTTGTGATGGATGATAGAATTCGCTGTCATATAAGTATCCAGAAAATATGGAACTCGTGTAATCTGTTCTCTAAATCACCCTGTATACGTATACTTGTACCTCTAGGTACATGGTTCCATTCTAAGGGCCAATATGCAGGTAAATGTTGAACTCGCGTCTTCTTCACATACTTTTATCTGGCAAACAACGTTATCCAATTCGGAGCTTAAGGCCGGTAGTTTCATTCCAGATATTTTCCGGTTATCCCCAAACTGTAAGGCAAGCACCACGGAAAAACTATTCAACAATAAGTAATTGTTATCTGTGGTATTTAACTTCCAGGCAAAGTTATTAGTCCCGAAAATATCGGCCCTCAGATTATCGAATAAATCCTGGAATTGTAGATATTGAGGGAAGATAGTTGTTAGCGCGGTACACATAAAGACGGCAGCCTTCCGATGAAGGCTGCATTAAAACAATAACTCTTGGATTAGGAAAGCAGCAAGCGACAGTCAGAAATAAAATTCACAACAACAATCAAAAACTTTAATGCAAAACAAAAGAAAAAAAACACAAACAGACAGAATTACAAAACAATAAAAAAAAACAATGTGAATTAAATGAAATGAAAAATCCGAGTGGTTCTGATCGGGGGCAGATTCGCTGGTGCCGAGTGGCGTCCTGAAAACGAGACGAACTGCACTGAAGGTATACACCCCGGCAAACGGGAATAAACGGTAAATGGTAAAAACAATGGAAAATATGGAACTTACGGGATCTTATTCGGTGGCGGCGTCGTCCTGGCGGAGTCCGAAGGCGGCGTCGTGGTGGATGGCCGTTCTGGTGGTGGATTTCCTTTTGAAATGCACGAGTGCCCGTGTTCGTCACCAAAATGGCGGACGAACGACTCGATCCCGTCCGAAACTGGAGCTTTGTGTGCGGCTGGCTGGTCCAAGCCGCTCCCCGGTGAAAGCGGTGAAAACTGCCGCTTTCTGGACTTGGAGATGCTGCAGAGATCCTCCAGGAGTCACTATCGGACGCGATGGGCCTTGGATGGGCTTCTGGTCGAGTACGAATGTACGCCGATGGCACGACAAGATGGCCGCGAGAACGATGACCAAAAAAAAGACGGCGTGGCTTCCCGCTCGACGTACGGAGATCGACACCGCTTCGAACGAAGCGGCAAAGGCACGAGCGGAAAGAAAGCCGAAGAATGCCGAAGACGGCCGAAGAAAGTGCTGGAGCTCGTTTACGCTTGCGCCTGACAGCCAAGTGCCAGGCACACCGAACAGGGGGTGAGGGGTGAGGACTTGGACAACACAGGAATATTTTGGGTTGCATACCCTCAGTGCACACGAATGCAGTTTTCAATGAACGGGGCCGAGACATACTCCCCACCAAAATACCACTCGGGGTATTTTCAAAGTTCAAAAATTAATGAAATCAAACATGATACAAAAAGAAAGAGCATAGTGAGAACAATGACGGAAGTGAAAACACAGAATGCTCACTGTCCTGAAGGGAGGGGACAAAGTTTGACCATTGGGCGTCGCAGAACGTCGCGTTGAGTACGGACATCTGCGACACGACAAATGCCATCTTTGCCGGGGAAGAGTTTTGAAATTCTGCCTAACCTCCACTTCAGAGGGGGAGCGTTTTCGTCCTTGATGAGGACTAAGGACCCCACATCTGCGGATTCAAGGTGACGTGACTTGTGCCACTTGCCGCGTTGGTACAGCGTGTGTAGATATTCGTCGCGCCAACGCGCCCAGAAACGCTGTTGCATGGATTGGACCAACTGCCATCGCGACAACCTGCTGATCTTGAGGTGGGACAAATCTGGGTCAGGTGGGGCCGTTAACGGCTCGAGCGTCAAAAAATGACCAGGCGTCAATGGGCACAGATCATTTGGATCCGAGCTCAGCTCCGAAAGTGGCCGTGAGTTGAGCAACGCTTCAACTTGGGTGACCAACGTGGTCAGCTCTTCAAAGGTGAGTATTTGATCACCTATCACGCGAGATAGATGAGTTTTGACAGCTTTTATGCCGCTTTCCCACAGCCCGCCAAAGTGGGGACTGGAGGGAGGAATGAAGCGCCAAGTGATGGCTTCGGATTCCGCGGCGAGTTGCATTGACGTCGTCAATTGCCTATGAGCTCCGACAAAGTTTGTGCCATTGTCGCTATAGATGGTAGAGCAACGACCGCGCCGGGCAATGAATCTGCGCAAGGCGGCGAGGAAAGCATCTGTTGAGAGATCGGAGGCAACCTCGACGTGCAATGCCTTGGTGGCGAAGCACACGAAAAGACAGATGTACGCCTTCGTAGTTCTGACACCGCGAGCGCGTGACATGAGGATTGGAAAAGGGCCACCATAGTCGAGCCCGACGCAGCTAAAAGGTTTTAGCTGAGAAATTCGCGCCGAGGGGAGGTCGCCCATGGTGGGAGAAAAAATTTGCGGCTTAGTCCGGAAGCACCGGTAGCACGATGCAAGATAGTGCCGTACCGCGCGTCGCGTGGACAATATCCAAAAATTTTGCTGCAGGAGATAGCAGGTATTGTTGAGTCCCGGGTGGCAATGTCGGGAATGAACTTGTCGAATGACGAGTCCTGTCAAGACGTGACGAGATGGAAGAAGAGCAGGGTGTCTGGTTGCAAATGGCAACTCATGACAATGCTTCAAACGTCCGCCGACGCGGAGAACATCGTCACGATCGAGAAAGGGTGAAAGTTTTCGAAAGGGTCTTGAACAGGGTTTGCCGTTGCGTAACGACGCGATTTCGACGGCAAATACCTTCTGCTGTACATGTTTGACAATGTACAACAAGGCAAAATGGAGCTCTGTATCCGAGAGAGGTCCTGTGAACTTCTCATCGGACTTGCATTTGCAGAACCGATAGAAATAGGCGACAGCGCCCTGAATCTTCCGTAAGGAGGATATGCGCAAAAAGAGGTCGTCGATGTCAATCGGCGGCGGCTGCGGCACACGCACGACCAAAGCGAGCTTTCGCTCTTCAGACGCAATGTCTGGGGAGGACACGGAGAATTTGTCATCCGGCCATGTGTCATCCGCTGATGACAGAAAAGGTGGGCCAGACCACCAGAGGGAGCACGAACGCATGTCTTCGGGAAACAATCCGCGCGAAGCTGGGTCGGCGGGATTGTCCGATGTTGAGACATGTCTCCAACACTGAGGCGGGACACGCTGTTGAATATGCTCAACACGGTGAGCAACAAATGTTTTCCAGCGGTGCGAAGAGGAACGCAGCCAGCTGAGAACAACCGTAGAATCGGTCCACGCAAATATGGCATCGAACTGTACGGTTCCTGCGAGCGCTGCAACGGTGAAGGCAACGAGATTGGAAAGTAGGACCGCTGCACACAATTCGAGACGGGGTACGGTCAGCAATTTGACTGGAGCCACCTTTGATTTGGCGGTTAGGAGACGAATGGTGGGAACACCATTTCGAAGGTAACGAACGTACAACACGCTCGCGTACCCAGATTCAGATGCGTCGCAAAAGGCGTGCAACTGGCACCTGTCTGCAGGCGACGGAAAAGTATGCCGTGGAATTTGCAACCGCGAAAGTTGCGATAGCTCGGATTGAAAACGCAACCACTGCTGACATACGATGTCTGGAGGGGTGTCGTCCCAATCAAGGCCAAGTTTCCATAACCGTTGGATTAAATGTTTGGCGAAAAATGCAACAGGGCACAGAAAGCCGAGCGGATCGTAAATCCGAGCCACCTCCGACAAGATGGACCGTTTTGTGCACGGTAGTTCATTTGGATGAACCGTGAATGAAAAGGTGTCTGTTGCCGCTTGCCACTGGAGGCCAAGAATTTTTACAGTATTGTCAGCAACGTCACTGAAAGTGGACGGCTGAGTTCGAACGTGATCAAGTGGTATGTCTTGCAGCACATCAGGGTGATTGCTTGCCCACTTGCGCAATTCAAAGCAACCCGATTGGAGCAGGTTGATTAGCTGCGTTTGTAATTCCCGTGCTGATTCCACGGAGTTCGCACCGCAAAGTAGATCGTCTACATACAAATCACGGCGAATTGCCTGCGAAGCCAATGGAAACTTCGAGGCGCTTTGTTCTGCCAAGTGAAGCAACGTGCGAACCGCTAGAAACGGTGCCGAAGAAACACCATATGTAATGGTGTTCAATTGGTACGTTTCAATGGGTCGATCAGGGGAGAAACGAAAGCGAATGAGTTGATACTTGCGATGTTCGGGCGAGATAAGTATCTGCCGATACATCTGACGGATGTCACAAGTAAAAACGATCGGCTCACACCGAAACTGCAGTAGCAAAGCTGCTATGTCCTGTTGTAACTTAGGACCGACGAGAAGCGTCTCGTTGAGAGATAAATGATTCGGCGCTTGCGCCGAAGCATCAAAAACGACGCGAATTTTCGGCTTGTCGTCTTCGATCTTGACGATCGGATGATGAGGGATGTAATACGCCTCAGAATCTGGAGGTTCTGCGTCCAGCAAGGTCATGTGACCTAGGTCGAGGTAGTCGCGCATGAATGCTATGTACAGATCACGGAGTGTGTCCTGACGGACCAGGCGACGTTCGATAGCTAACCAACGGCGGTCAGCCATAGACCTGCAATGTTCAAAGGTGGGGGACTCCCTTTTGAAGGGAAGCGAAACCCCAAAACGACCTGACGGACAACGGTAGACAGAGTCCCGGAAACAAATTTCTGCACGTTCATCATCTGGGGACAAACGTGTTTTGGACGATGGTGACGAGATTTCCTCTACTTCCCAAAATTTGTGCAGAGACTCGTCGATTCCAGTTGGAGTGCAAACCAAAAAGGAATGCAGAGGTTTTGACGGGGTTTGAAAGGGACCGAGAAGAGCCCAGCCAAAAATGGTGTTTATGGCAACAGGCTGTGACGGACCTGACGAGACGATTCCCTCTTTCACGACTGACGGATAAACGTCGGCGCCCAACAACACTTGAATGGGGCCTGGCTTGAACCATGTGGGATCCGCCAGATTCGATAAGTTCAAGTGGAATTGATCCGGGTTCAAAGCGGTGTCTGGCAGGTTACCACAAATCCTGCGCAGGACCATTAACTCCAATTCAGGGATTGGGAGAGACTCATCATCAGCCTTGACCTGGCAAGTGACTGTGCCACACGTCGAATTGGCGGGGGTGAGACCCAAGCCAAAAACGGGCACATTGTGATTTGATGGGGATAGACCCAATTTGCGCACGCAGGAGTCCAAAATAAACGATGCCTGACTGGCAGGGTCTATGAGCGCACGGAGGCTTTGGTAGCCTCCCCACCGGTCACGAACGTGAACGATTGCCGTGGCCAACAAAACATGAGCTGCCTTGAGGCTTGAGGCGAGATTCGTCACCGAATTCGCGACATTTTCTGGAAGACCAGGGGAAACGATTTGCGGTAATTCAACTGGATTCGATAAAGAACTGGGTGACTCATGACCTGCAGTTCTATGTGGCTTGGGGAAGTGCAGCAAGGTGTGATGCCTTGCGTGGCACTGCCGACACGAATACGACGATGGACATTTTGGAGCGCCGTGATTGGTGCTCAAGCAGTTGAGACAGAGCCTTTTCTGTTTGACCGCCAAATATCTGTCATTTGGGGACATTGACAGAAAAGTCTTGCACGCGGTGACTCTATGACTTCTCGCCCCACAATGAGAACATGCTGACTCATGCGACGTCGCTGGGGCAGATGAAGTCTGAGACACCAACGTATGTGAGGCCCACGACTTGCGGCTGACCTCGGGCTTCACGGTAACGGTGTTTGCCCGTGTGGAGCGGGAGTTCGATTGCGTTTTAGAATTTAAGGCAGTTGCCTCGAAAGCCTTGCATTGGTCGAGCACGAAAGACTTGACGTCTTCGTATTTGGGGAAGGGGGTGCCAGCTGACTGCACCTCGAAACGTTTTCGCGTCGACTCATCGAGTTTCTGGAGCAGCATGCTCGACAGGGTGAAATCCCACAGGTCGATATGCGGATACTGCTCGAGCGCCACTAAATTTTCGTTGAACGTGTTCACAAGATGGCGAAGCGCTTGCGCGGAGTCAGATGTGACGGAGGAGGCGTTCATCATCGACTGCCAGTAAAAAGTGACTAGCACGCGGTCGTTCTGGTATCTCTCAACCAACGAGTCGAACGCAATTATGTAATTATCTCCCGTCAATGGCAGGTGTTTAACCATTGAGAGAGGTTCACCAGATAAAGACGAGATCAGATACTGAAACCGTTCAATATCTGAGAGAGACTGGTTTCTGTGTATTAACGCCGTGAACAGATCATAGTATGGTGGCCATGATTTTAACTTTCCGTCGAACAACGGCAACGCGATTTTTGGCAATCGGACATTGCTCCGGCCTGTCTCGAACCAAGTTTGCGAGGCTTGGCGAGAGAGCGAGGAAGTCGGCTCTGAATTCGAAAACGAGGCTTTTACCGCAGCAAGTTTGCCATACAAGCTGTCTGCCCGGAGTGTACGTTCAAGAAATGTAGCCTTCTGCTCCTCGGAGGCACTGGGGAGAGGGGCAGTGTTGACCGTGCTCTTGAAACCGTTGTAAATTTCCGCCGCAATGTCAAACGTGGCTAAAAATGCCGGTTGGAGGCTTGGCTCGGTGGTAGCTGTGACGCCTTGTTCCAGAAGGGGCTCAAGGCGCGCAATAGCTATCGCGATGGACGATAAAGTTGCGTCCATTGTGTACGACACAAAGAAAAATGAAAACAAAGCAACTGACCCTTAGGTTGGCGTACCTGAATGGCGAACCCAACCCAGGTGAAAAAGTGCGAATGAGACGGGCGAAAAACGAATTGATCAACACGCTGGACCAACGCACAAGTGTCACGTGGGTTTGACCCGTGACTTTAAAGTTTCAATAGTGAGGTGAATTAAATTCCTGACTGTACCATGCTTAGCCTGTATCCGGCTACGAAGGACCAATTTATATGTTAGCGCGGTACACATAAAGACGGCAGCCTTCCGATGAAGGCTGCATTAAAACAATAACTCTTGGATTAGGAAAGCAGCAAGCGACAGTCAGAAATAAAATTCACAACAACAATCAAAAACTTTAATGCAAAACAAAAGAAAAAAAACACAAACAGACAGAATTACAAAACAATAAAAAAAAACAATGTGAATTAAATGAAATGAAAAATCCGAGTGGTTCTGATCGGGGGCAGATTCGCTGGCGCCGAGTGGCGTCCTGAAAACGAGACGAACTGCACTGAAGGTATACACCCCGGCAAACGGGAATAAACGGTAAATGGTAAAAACAATGGAAAATATGGAACTTACGGGATCTTATTCGGTGGCGGCGTCGTCCTGGCGGAGTCTGAAGGCGGCGTCGTGGTGGATGGCCGTTCTGGTGGTGGATTTCCTTTTGAAATGCACGAGTGCCCGTGTTCGTCACCAAAATGGCGGACGAACGACTCGATCCCGTCCGAAACTGGAGCTTTGTGTGCGGCTGGCTGGTCCAAGCCGCTCCCCGGTGAAAGCGGTGAAAACTGCCGCTTTCTGGACTTGGAGATGCTGCAGAGATCCTCCAGGAGTCACTATCGGACGCGATGGGCCTTGGATGGGCTTCTGGTCGAGTACGAATGTACGCCGATGGCACGACAAGATGGCCGCGAGAACGATGACCAAAAAAAAGACGGCGTGGCTTCCCGCTCGACGTACGGAGATCGACACCGCTTCGAACGAAGCGGCAAAGGCACGAGCGGAAAGAAAGCCGAAGAATGCCGAAGACGGCCGAAGAAAGTGCTGGAGCTCGTTTACGCTTGCGCCTGACAGCCAAGTGCCAGGCACACCGAACAGGGGGTGAGGGGTGAGGACTTGGACAACACAGGGATATTTTGGGTTGCATACCCTCAGTATGCACACGAATGCAGTTTTCAATGAACGGGGCCGAGACAATAGTGTTGAATCTTCTTCACAAAATTACCACCTATTATAGGTAGTATTTCGAAACTTCAGCAATGCCTTGATAGATGGTGCCACTAGATTATTTGCCGCGAAACGCGAAACGTGTATGTTGTTCTGCATTTTCAATACCTAAGCAAACGGAAATACTTATAGGTACGGAATTTCATTTCGAATTTAAATCAAAATTATGGGCAGGCATTTGAAATTTAATTAGTTTTACGATGCGAGATAACAAGGAAAAACCGCATATCTACGCAAAACCAGATTTTCTCTGGACATGGTCACATTCAAATTAGCTTCTCTTCTCCTATTTGATACGTATACCTGACTATCTAAATGTTTTGTTATTGTTTTATATTCTGACTTTAATACACGCGGCGACATTTGAATAATATAGGTGCCTACCTACCGATGTGGTCAGGTAGGTTTTCCTTCGTTCTAGCTGCGGCCGGCCGGCCAAAAAGCCTTCAACTTGAGAAGTTCGCCATACGATGCGAGAAGGTTTATGGTTTTCTAGGAATATAATTATATTGGCGCACACTTACAAAAAAAAACATAGGTAGGCATTATAGGCTGATGCTGGTGTATATATTATATAAATTTTAGGTATAATAGAGCCAGCGCAGGTGCCTGGAAAGAAAAGAAAATTATGGCCGCATTTGTATGTATCTTGAATGGATATCTGTTACTAGTTTTGGGTAGCAAAAATTAGGCAGCAGGCAGCGGAAAATGGCGTTTTATTGAATTGCTATGCATGCTCACGTGTGGGCTGTGAATTTTTATTGTTTCACTTGAAAGCACCCAGGTCTGTAGGTATACTCGATGCTAATTTTTAAACGGTCATCAAAACTTTTCATAGTTTGCAGGTGATAAGAGTTTTCCAGTATCAAACCAATCTCACGCTGTTAAGTATTGACCACGGATTTGTATTGACGCATTTTAATGTTTGTTACACACACACACACCAGAAAGGTCCAAGTTTTTTTTTTAAATACGAAGTACAATCTCTCTGGTACAATAATATTTCTGTACTTAGAACTGTTATACCTACCAACAAGAGCCTTATTTTAAGCATAAACGCATTTTGAGCATACTTCTCCAACAGGAGGGCTCTTATAGTCCTCACGTTGTCCCCCTGTCTATATCTATGTGTCTCAAAGTTCAACTTCAACGGGCAACGGGTAGCTCATGCCCATTGCATTGAGACTCGAACCAAGAAAAAGTTTGCCAAAATGACAAAAAGCAATTACAATAATGACCATTTAGTGTAGTGCCGATGAAGCGCTCAATTCCACAAGTCGGCTAGACTTGAAAAGTTATGAGATGCGTGCAAGTACCCGTTCTTATGAAAATGCATGATGGATACATAATAATATGTACGGTTTTTCAACGAAAACTTCGATCCGACTATCAATAACTAACAATCGACTGACAATAAAATTTTTGAAAATGATCTCAAAGCTACGGTTCGGTGGTGGAACTCCGAAGATCTGGGCTTCTTTCTGACAGTGAAATTCGACTGTTCAACATTTTGGGATTACCATTATTGTGTACTTACTCAAAGGATATTGACACCCCAACTGAGAAAAACCCTCGCTCAATAACACTGAACAAAAATAGCAGGCCAGCACTAGAACTTGCAGGAATGCCTTCTCCACCTTCCCACAGCTAGAACTAATATCCTAGTGGTCTCTCCTCTCTATCAGATGATTGTCAATTACTCTGCTTATGAGAGCGAAGTTGATCTCTTCAACTGTTCTATATCTGACATAAAGATCAAGGTCTTACCTAAGTATGTCCCCCCCCTGTATTTGTCTGTGGTAGGTATCCCTCACCCTTCAACTGGGCTCTTCTGTCTGTTGACGGTAGTCCAATAATAAGTTAATAAATAAAGAAATAGAATTTCTTTCAAAGTGTGAACACTTGAAAGATGTAAAAAAAACTCGCAAAAAGTCTCTGTAGAGTTTAAAACTTGAATAAAGAGCCAGTCCACTACTGAACCTCACTTCCGTGAGGGCATATTATTGGGAATGGGAACATTGGGAACTTAATGAAAGTTCAAACAAAGATTCCATACCACGATACACTATTGAGCCGAGAGACTGACAAGAAAGTGTGCGACTTAGAGGCCCCGACCAAATTATGCTGTCTTTGTGACATCATCAGTATCACCTTTTTTCTGTACAGTTGACAACATTTCTCTTAACTGATTTTGCCTGCCAAAATATCTTTGGATATTGCTCGAGAGCTTGAGCTAGCCACTGCATGCAATACAACCATCAGGCAAAATATTTGTGTCGTACCGGGAGTCTAACGCCGCGACCCGCGATTCGATTGAAAATGAAAAAATTTAGTAAATTACAGGTCACTTGACTCACAACCTGCAAGGAATTATAGACATTATGCGGACATTTTTGGGCCGCAAAAATGCCTCTACCCTGTATACAGCTAACTCTCAGTTCCCCCAAATGCTCTTAAATATCATCGTGATCTTGATATATTTTCATTTGCGCCTAATATTGGTGAAATTTAAAATTTCACCCCATATACACAATAGCGCAAGTTGAAATTTATCATGCGATGGTGAAATTCAAGAGAGCTTTTTGAAACTGACAGTAATTGTACGTTTTACTTTCAGAAATAACAGCTCGCAGTTGTTCACCATAGCATTATATAGGAAATTAGCTTAGTGAAAGATATAATGCGGGCTCGTGTGAAGCCTAATAAAGTCCAGCATGAGGCTTTGCTTATTGATAACTTCAACTTCAAATGTGTTAAAATGTTTGGGACGTATCAGGAAGCAGGACTGCAGTAGAGAGCCAGAGTCACCAGAGTTGTTGCTGTTAGTGTTGGTAGGCACCAATGCCTCTCCATTTTATGCCCATATCATACCAGCGCTTTTCATTGCGAACTCTTTGAGCACCCCCCGGTGCTTTTTAACATCGAAGTTCAATCAGTGGACAACCTAATGATAGAATGAAAGCGTGCTGTTTTTTAAATCGAATGCCCAGGGCATCGTATATGCGGCAGGTGTATCAGAGTAGGCCGGCCCCAACCATTACCCCTGCTGAAAAGCGCTGCCGAATATGTATGTATATGTACCTGTATAGCGTATACAAAAAAAAATGTTTTTGACAATAACAGGTGAAATACGCGAAATTTCAATTACCTAACATCGATTTTTTTTTGTACGCTTGATGTATGGAGAAGTACCCGTAAATATTTACATTGAGGATATTTATTTTATTGAACCCTCTCAATGATTATTGTATAGTATTTCTGTTTTTCATAATACGAAGGATTTTGCCGAAATAGGTAGTGTTGGTTCAATATGGGATCAGCAATGGGATTTGAAAACTCCTCACTTTCCGAGTCGGATCGAACCGAACTTAGGTACACCTATAACCTTAACTCCAAAGAAATTCCTTAGCTAATTTATGACTGATTTCTTTGGTGCAACCGCGGGGGTAAGAAGATTATACGTTGTTTATCTAAAATTAGTTCACAATTGGTCCTGCAAACCAATTTCGTAAAACTATTGTTCAGAATTTCACTTTTCAAAATGGTTCCTTGCAGCAGGATTTCGAGGTGCAGGAACCGAAAAGATTGAAGGCGTAAATGGTGTAAGCGCACAGAATATAGGTCTATAGGATCCGTGCCTAAATAAGTTGATGTCCGCAATATAGCGTGACTATGTTTTGAACTATGTTATATCCGCCACCGCGCTACCTGCAGCTTAACTTCACACGTTAACGCAATAAATACTTTCGAATTACAATCTCAGTCACACATAAAGGCCTTGAACTTTGACACGGGGTCTTGAGCCGACAAAAAAGGCAATTTCTATGATCGTTTTGCTTCGGCCCGCCAAGAAGAACTTGAGGTGTAAATCCCTACCATCCTGACAGGTTGTCAACTGCGCTCACTCCATTTCTGCGCCCTCTTCGCCGCACGCTCACCTCCCACACCAAAAATTGAAACTTTGCAAATTAATTACTCCTAAATCTAAATCAAATCCCATCCTGACAACGACACATTTCACCTGCCAACCAGCCAGCTACGGCCCCCAACGACGAACGAAAGCGCTGAACCCAAAGGGTTGTTGAAGCCTCGAAAACCAGCTAGGCAGAAGGGCTTGACTTCAAGGGCCTAATTAACCCCAAAGCGCGTCATTTTTCCACGATGCACACTCTTTATCGACTGAATGAAATTCAGCGGAGATAAAAACTGCCGCGGCGGGGAGACGGGGACGCCAAAGGTCAATAGCAGAATTATTATCAAAAAATATATAGGTACTTACACCAAATAAATTCGTATTTATGGGAGCGCACGGAATTGCGCTGAATTCTTTCGAGAAATTAATTAGACAATAAAATTTTGTGATGGGCTTTTAGCTTTTATAAAAATAGTGGTTTAATAACACCGGGCGCGCGAGTTTTATACGACGATAAAGTACGTAGAGGAGCGGGCGGGAGTTATTCGCCATCCCGCCGAAGCCACAGGTGCCCATTACATACCTACCTTAACCGGAACATCTGGATTATTTCCTGGGTTAAGCCTCGCATTAGAGGTAATTTTTCTGGCATTTTAATCACACGGCCCAGGACTGTAGCCAGGAAATTTCAGATCCCTACTGTCATTATTTTGACTTTACTTCTGTGACTTTACCAAGCGAAGCGGGTGTTTATGAAGGGGGTATGCGGGCTGTTTTTTTTTTATTCCATTCTGTTGCTATCTGTCAGAATTAATCACGATTCACTTTTAGTCCAGATATTGGGAAGGTCGCAGAGTGTCGAAAATCTACATTCAGGTGGAGCTTTGTGTCTGACGAACATACTGAGTTTTCGAATTTGGCTTGAAAAAATGATGCCTGGAAGACCCAAGAAGAACCATTTTTCAACCAATCCATTGTTCATCGCCGTCTCACCTACCGCAGTAGAACCATATCACTCTTGATTGAATCTTTTGATAGCATTTGCTGCCACGCCAGTGTAATTCTTCGTGGTTAAAAACAAATGATTCTTGCGGCAAATGTGTAATTTTTGTTTATTTGAAATGATTTTGCGGAAATAAGTATGACAAACTGACTTAACTCAAGTTGATTTCGATTAGCTTCATTCACCTTGACGTCATTCTGGTCTCATAATTTTCATTTCATCATTTATTGTTGACAGGGTGCGCACTTCAAGTGAGTAAAACTGCAAACACCAAATTGAAAGGGTGCAGAGGGAAAAGAGAAAATTGTCGAGATCGACAACTGTCGAGTGTTCGTGGTTCCACCACTGGTTTGTCTTTTCATCTAGTAAGCTTGTGCTGAATAAATTGAAATTCAAATTGAAATTGAAAATTAAAATCTGTATACGTAACGCTTTATGTTGCCTAGCAGCATCATGCATGCTATCAGCACCAGATCAGCACTTTTGCCACCTGCCACTCCACTATACCTAAACTTGAACAATGAAAATGGCAGCACAATAATAATGTTAGGCATTTGTTGAGAAAAATATTGGAAGTCGCGTTTCACTTGTCGGTTTTGGTACTTTTAACAGTCAAAACGGCCCACCTCTGCTGGAAATGTTTACCAGAGGGACCGGCTGTGATCGCAAATGCGCATTTTTTTAGACCAAGTCAAAAAGTGTCAGCCCGACCAGCCAACCAGAAAATCTCGCCTATTTGGCCAGACTCTTTTTCAATTCTGTGGTCCTTGTAAGCGCGACTCCCATAATTATTCATTCTGCATGAATCAATCTTTGATGAAATATGATACCTAGCATTGTTATAACAAGGGCGCAAGGAATTGTAACTTTTTTACCTTTTTTTTTACATTTTGTAGAAAATTCAATAAAACTCAGTACTGTCTGAATGCGATACTTTTCAAGATAGCCTGTATATAGTTTGTAGGCGCTGTTACAAAAAATACTATAACTTCCTGAAGATGACGAAGGATGCAGCTAACGAAAAGCGAAAACCGAATCAAGATCAGTTGTATCGTTGGAAAAATATCGCATTTTGAAGGTGTGAAATTTTCGATAACAGTTCATTTATTTGTGCGTAGTTCAATAAATTACAAAAAAAATCTTACGTACTTTTCTTGTTGATTATGGCGACATGAAGCCGTCATCTCCGGCCAGACTGGAAACTGACATGTTGTATTAAGCCCATATCCAGCCTATATTAGGAATTATCTTCTCTCCTTGGTTCCGGTATACTATGATGCGGTTAGTTGTCTAGAATTGGATTAAATAATTAAATCAAGAGAAAATTGATTTGGTAGCCATCCACAGGTAAACTTAAGTCTTGAAGTTTGCAATAAACTTCAATTTTTCATGTCCGATGATGCCTAAGTAACTTACGACTCGATATCAAGTTGGGGCTCAGACCGCCGCCGCCTTCGGTAAGCTTACCACCATAGCAACGATGGATAAATAAATGAATAAATATAAATAATAATCATTGATGCTTTTTAGTATGACATACATAAGCAAGGGTGCGAATGGAAATAAAATATAAGAAACAAATCCCTGGAACACTTCAAGTTAACACATACGAATAAGATAGCACATGTACACTATTAAATACGCAAATGCCACAATGGATACAATAATCAATCAGACCGCTGTATTTAGCAAGTTACGCCCTTCCTAACTTTTACTCCTGCAACGTTGCAACTTGGTATGGTATGGAGCCGTTGGAGATGTACAATGTAGGTACATTTGTTTATATTTGATTGATCGCCCTCAAACGCAATATGTAGTATGTTAAACCATGCATATGCATAAACATTACATTACATTACATTACATTAAAAGATATGACAGTTAGCTACGACATTCGCTGAAGACTCCGACTGAGGGATAAGTCACAAACCCGGAGACTCCGACGCGGAGATAAGCGACAAACCCGTAAAATTGACCGGAGGAGTCGCTTGATAGCCCTTAGGAAGATGAAGATGGAGAGACTTAGCTACCGGCAAAAAGATTGATGAAAAGAAGAATTAGTCACGAAAATAAAAGTGATCATAAAGCGTCTGCTGCTCTGAATCGCACGGCTTAAGAATTATATTTGCGCCACGCGTGATGGGCACAAAGTTGCAGAGCTTTGAAGAGCTGCTGCTTTTGCAGAAAAAAAATCGAATGCCAATAGTCATTATGGCATATCTTTGATGATGTGTTTATCAATTATCACTTATGCGTACTAATTTCTAACAATTCAATGATAATAATAATTAATTTAGTATATCTATACTTGCCATATTATACTGAAGAAATAAGGTACCTTTTTTATACAACTCCACGAAAATATCTCTGTAAGATCAATGTTGCGCTTTTGTCCCTTCGTTCTTCGTTTGTGGAATGCTCTTAACGGTAAAAAAATAAGAACCTACAAAATAACGAAGATCTCAGAGCTTTCAGTTCAAAACTCATCAGAGAATATTGAAGTATAAACTGTTGATTTTTTTTAAATACATGGTTCCATCTCGTCTGTCATCCCACAATTTTGAAGAATACTCAGGGTATTCATAACAATGATAATAATAATTTTCAGAAACCATACGGTTTTCCCAGAATTCCCAAGCTTATATTTTTACAGGTATACAGGTTAGGGCTACTGAGAAAATCTTAAAGGAGACCATTACTGATTCCGTCAAAAGTTCCTCACCTTTACCATACAAAAAATAATCATTCACAATTTTTACGACATTGAGAATTCTCAGTAGAGTCAAAATTACTATACCTAGTGAAAGGATGTTACTATTACTAGTTGCTTGCTAGGACACATCTTGTGTCCGCCGAATTCAATTATCGACAGTAATAGCGGCCGAAGCGCCAAACAAGCAGGCATGACCCAAACCTGTAGAAATTCCTGTTTTACCGACTGACAGAAAACGTCCAAACTTCAAACATTATCAAAATAATGAATAATAATCAGATATATGGTACTACTAGATACCAACATGTCTCACAAGAGATGTAATAGAGATATCAGAGCCGTGCTGCATTTATAGTCCATCCTCTTTCATTATTAGCAGGAACATGAGACTCGCTTTCATCTTGCACTAGCAATCGCTCAGCTAGGGTTAGCTGAGATTTAAACACGGGAAATTGAATTGTAATTGTAATCCTTTATTTCCTTCAGACATTTAAACATGTATGGAAACGTCAAAATATGAACAAAAAAATTAAAAAACAGTCACAAAGTAGACACAGTTTCGAATACATATAATGTAAAAACACAAATACGCGGACTGAGTGAATGAGCCTGGTCAACAGATCTACATTAGAACAAGTATTATAGTCTACTCGGCATGAGAGTCGTGAAATTCTTCAAGAGAATAAAAACAATGCTCCGACAGAAATTCCTTGAGCTCCCATTTGAAAGTCTTCAAGTCCTTTATAGATTTGATCCTGATTGGGAGATTTTTGAAAATTTTGCTACACGTGTAGTAAGGACTTTTGGTGTAAGTTATTAGCTTATACTTGGATATATAAATATTACGAGCCGTTCTGGTGTCACGACCGTGAATCTCGTAGTGCAGTGGAAACTTATCTGGGTGTGTTTTGACAAAGAGCGCGCACTCATAGATGATGATGCAGTACAAAGTGAGTATCTTTGAACTTCCGAATACAGGCCTGCAGGAGTCCAGAGAACCTAACGAAAACATGAGTCTGATGATTCGCTTCTGAAGAATAAAGATTTGTTGTATCTCCGTTGCAAAACCCCAGTAAATTACCAAGTAATTCAAGTGGGGAAACGCAAAGGCGTAATACGCTGTCCGCAGGAAATTCTCATTCACTACATTTCTCACGTTTCTGATGGCAAAATATGCCGAATTGAGTTTTTTCGCTACGTGATCCAGGTGAGTATCCCACGTTAAATTCTCGTCAAGATACAGTCCCAGAAATCTCGTGACAACTGCCTTCTCAATTTTTACATTGTTCAGGCTTAGGTCTAGATCTTCGAGCTGTTTTTTTTTTGTGGAAGTTCACATTATGTCGTTTTGGATGGGTTTATAATTAACTTATTGGAGCTGCACCAGGCGTAGAAACGTTGCAACACTTGCTCGGCTGCCTGCTGGAGCTCCACTGGCGATGCAGACCTCAGACCAATAGTTGTATCGTGTTGAATGTTGTGAATATAATGTTGAATTTTTTGATATTCCAACAGTCCAAAAACACCTTCGTGTCGTGTAAGCTAGTATAGGCACACTAACCACTCGACATACGTTCATGTGCGCATTCTTGCCAGATCTGGGGATTTTTGAATTCGCGATTGAAGACACAGATAGATCATAGTGACGTACTTAGACTTACTATAGTAGTAGAAGGAGATGGAGTTTGATGGAATGTCGCACATGTTCATTACATGTCTTTGCCTTATTTTATAGGATGTGTTGTCTAGCAGGGCCATATCTCTGATACTTGATAATAATTAAAATATTTGGGACCCATAATGCTCCTTGCTTCAGACCAAAATGGTCATTGAACGAAACGAAATAAAAAAAATTCACAAGTCAATTCTCGTTTCGTGCGTAACTTGTCAAGCTAGTGTCTTTGGATTTCCTTAAACAAATCCGTATCGCGGTCCATTTTGTGATGGAGTAATAATAAGACAGGTTTTTCTACATAATGATTAAGGTTAACCTGGCGACTTTCGGATAAACTCAATTACTATTGTAATGTTGTTTAAGGAGTTTTTCGACATCCTTCGCCCTGTGAAAAACTCCCTTTACATTTTCAACAACTTGTAAGCAATCAATCTAAACGTTTGCTTTGACAGTGACAACTGATCTCGCAACTGATAGTGACATCGTATATTATCCATTCCAAGCTTGAAAAAACCACAGTGGCCTATGATATTTTTCTTTCAAGCTGGACTATCTGATAAGTTGATAGATTGAAAAAGTCAAGATGATATCAATCCAATTTGTTAAAGTGATGTTTGCTCTGCTGGATTGCCGTTTTAATTCAATTGTTGGGTCAGATTTTGACAATAACACATTATTCTCATCCTTTTTTGTCTTCAAAACGCCGTTTGACAAGTTATTTCGATAGTGAGAACTGTTAAGAGTTGCAAAAGAAAGAAAAAGAAAGAAGATGAGTTTCAAAAAAGGACCGAGGAAGACACAGTTCTAGAGCTGGGGTGTGATTTCGTCGCAAGTGATCCCGCGACCTGAGCTCGTAGCACCCTGTATAAGAACTAGGTACGTTAGTTCACTCTCTGTTCCAGGATCATGATCTGTGATCCTGGCCGAAAGAAAGCGGCTGAGGTCAGTGAGCAAACATGCGACCTGCCGGCGGCGCATCTCCAGGGTGACAATTTGACAACACAGCGTAGTTCTGGTGAAGGTTTCATGTCATACGGACACAAATTCCAACGTAACCTTCCTTGTATCAAAATGACTTTGAACATCAAAAATCAGGGACACCAACAAAACTCTAATTTTTCATGGCAAGCTGTGTTTTGTTTTAAAGCTTGGAATGGATTATGCTCCCACGAAAACAGTATGATCGTACATGTTTTTGGGTACTACTACCTCTGGTGATGCTATCAACATTGAGGCTTGCGGACCTATTCAATTCTCATTTATAGGTACCTATTTATGATTGAAGGTCCTGAGACATCTCTGGGAGGTCACCAGATATTTCTCAAGATTTTTCCTTGCTTCTGAAATTTCAATGAAATTAGATTGGACATCTTGAAAGATAGTATGTTTCAAAGACACATTTTCTTGATAACATTATTATTTTTCACATATACTTGAGCCACCCATAACGTGCAGCATTATTTTGTATCTTGACTTGTCACAAACCTTTTTTTAATCTGCAAAGGTCAACCTTTCGTATATACTGCAATATCCCAAAAAAGCATAATAATTATGCTTGCCCCTCTCCGCTATCAATCCAAAGCAATAATTATTTACAAATACTCACTCCTTATCTCGCATCACATTCAGACTAGGTAAATATTTTCAAAGTTTAAAAAAATTACATTTCATACACCTAGGTTGGTATCAGAAAAGCGCTCGACCTTCAATTTTTACCTACTTTGTCAACACGAAAATAAAATAGGTATCTTTTTATCAGTGCATGGGTATTTGGAAATTCACCATAGATAAGCGCGATTTTGGTTGATACCGCTTCAGGTAAATAAAAAAAACCTAACATAGAGCATCATTATTACTACACATCGCTTTTAACATGCATAGGTTTTTTAAAATTCCATAATTTTGGGCCGGAAGTTATTACGGTGTGGACCCATCAACGGCGTTGCATGGCATCTAACCTGTAATTATCCAGCAAAAAGCCAACAAGCGCACAGCAGTAATAATTATTTTTTTATGGATTTTGCACCACGTGAAAATCCCACCTTACATAATTAACGTAATATAAAAATTGTATATTTCGAATTAAGGCACGGCTCTTTCTGTGCAACGTTTGTCTTGTTCCCGAGCATCGCACGTAACCTTCTAAATATAAATAATATGAATATGCGTATTTGACCGTGGAATTTCAACTTCCTTGTTTACAATTGAAATTTGTTATTTGGTAACCGCCAAAATTCGTTTTCGTTGCATTGTAATTCTAAATGGAAAATTCGTCAATTATGTGCGATGCAAATTTTTGGACGTACGTAAATCATAAAGTCGTGTTAAACGCAAATTATGTCCTCTCCTCCTGCCTCGCCCATACTCGAAGGTCCCTCGGGTTCTTTTTCTAGATGCATTCGTATACAAACTAGACAGAATAACTCCGCGGGCTCTGCTGTAAAAATCTGCCGAATTGTGTAATGCGTCAGTGATGCAATTAAGAGCTGCGCGGAATAAAAATAAATATGCAGCTCTTTTCCCAAGGTTGCAGTGTTTTCGCCAGTTTTTTTGAGCCTTGCCGAAAAACACATGATCGAAATGAATATTATAATTTGTTGATGCAAACGTAACAGTGAATTTCTCACAAATATATTAAATTCAAACCAACGACTTTACCTATATTCTAGTTTGATGTGGCCAAAGCAATGGCTATTTTATGCTAATTGGCTCATGATTAGCTAAATCAAATCGACCGCCAGGCAACACCAAAATCAGGTGAGATAGTTCAACATTCATTAAGGCCGCGAACTATGTATTTATTAAGTACATTCGATGCATGGCAAGGCAATGCATACTTTTCGGATCCGGTAACTATTTAGCTTGATAATCTTTGCACCCTTTGTTTCGAATTAGAGTAACAACTTTGAAATAAACAAAAAAGGCGCTACTTATTCTGATGCAGTGTTGCTTGCTAAAGAGACCGCTGTAGTATGACTGTAGTATGTGAGCACTGAATATGATTTTTTCCTGCAACCACAATTTTAATTTGGTACTTGGTAATAATTTTTTTTTTCATTACAGGTACTTACACAACTGCAGCTAGATGTAGCTGATGATCCAAAATATGAGTATGTGAGTAAATACGACACTGCGAAAGAAAATAAATAACTGCATGACAAAACAGAGTATATACCTAAACAATAACAACAATAATAGTTATCTTATTGAGTTGTGACATATTTTGTCATTGATAAAGGGATCCATAGTACTCAAAATGGAGTTGTATAATATAAAGTTGTAGTAAATCAGTCTTCTCCACTTGTTTTTTATATCATTTACTCGAGTTTCGGCTAATTAAATATATAAAGCCATTTTCAAAAATAATGTGACATAGCATAGAACTTTATGTCCAAGTAATGATGTAACATTACATGTAAGTTACATCATTACTTGGACATAAAGTTCTATGCTATGTCACATTATTTTTGAAAATGGCTTTATATATTTAATTAGCCGAAACTCGAGTAAATGATATAAAAAACAAGTGGAGAAGACTGATTTACTACAACTTTATATTTTGTCATTCGTTAACATAAAAACACATATAAATTTGGAACAATAGGTGATCCCAATCGGTTTGAAATCTGGAAATTTTGTAATTAGCAAGTTGTCCGGTTTTACTCAAATGAAAAGTTGTAAACACTTTGTATATTTTTGCACGTTATTTAATCTAATCGTCGATAGAATTACTAATTGCTTTTTTGAGTTGCTTGCACTGATGAATAGATAATTTCTACTTTTTTCCAAAACTTGACTTTAATCTGCTATTTTTAACTCATACGTGCTTATTTCTAAGAACAGCATATCGAAACGAATCCTCTAACGATCACTATGTAAAATCTGTCATTTGATTTTAATTCTGACAACTTCAAGTGACTTTGTTATTCAGATAAAGCGTGGTATTCTACTTTCGTGCAAGGCAAGGGTCGTTTAGCATCTTCATGAGTAATAGCAATCATTACTCTCCTATTGAATAATATACTATTTTTCACATCAGTTTTCATAGGGGTCCTTTTATAAACGATGACGAATATGCGAATACTATATTGAGGGTAATTAAAAAATTGCAGATTTCCTACCGTGTACGTTGTGAGAGACGGTGACGGCGCACGGGAAAACTAGTTGAAAAAAGCTCCTTTATTCTTCGTGTTATGAAGAGGTAAAGTTGAGAATTCAACTCCTTCAATCTGCATGATTTTGAAGCAAAATAATCTTAAGTACCTGCACCTGCAAAGAATCACAAGTTGTAGCTTCTGAATGAAAATTTCTCATGCTATCAGCGCCGGAAAAAACAGGGTCAAGTGGCCTATAGCCTTGTGCCCCTACTTCATGGGGGTCGCAAAAGCCCCGAACCAGAAACTGAATTCCTTTTCAATTTTTTCTCATAGCAACTACAACCAAAATTATGATAAGAAGAAAGCATTGTTAATTATCTGTGAGGTTTTTCATTAACGATAACAACGACGATAATAACGAAGTAGGTACTATTCATTTTTCATTCTGTTTTTCATCAGGATTTTTCAGTGGAGTTTTTGTTCTGATGGCTTCTTTGTTTCATCCCTCTTCTCGGGACCTTATCACACGGTGATAGATTCCCCAGTACTAAGGAACGCGTGAAAAAAACCATCTGGTCCATTCCAGCCCAGTGCGGATTTGAACTCAGGACTTCCACATTTGAAAGCGGGACCGAGCTCACCGTGCTTCCGGCTGGGTTTATATTATTGTTACACCTCATTTGAAACATTCATTTGTTGATACTCCTTTTTGAACTTAACTACGCAACATTGAATACGACACACCGAAAATGTTGCCCCTTTTCAAATTGGGATAACTCCTGATTGTTTTGAACGATTTGAAATCTGTTTGTGCCGTCGCTTAGCCCAATCTTCCGATAATCCATAACCATAACTGTGCATGTACAAGGATTCTGGATTCCATCTTGGGGAGTTGGCGAAACGGAACACAGTTTCACCTGGCACGTATACAAGGTGGTGAAAATTTCGATGCTCACCATTGGTATCTTGGAAACGGTGAGAGATACGAGGTCGGTTAAATTAGAAAAAAGTTGCGCATTTTTGTGGCGATTGACAATCTGAAAAGAAACTTTGGATATTTTGATTGGTTTACGATTTTTCACGAAAAAACTGAAAATTTTGATTTCAGAAATTGTTTTTCATCTTTCCAACCATTCAAGCTATTTCAATCAAACTTGGTAGTTTTATGTTTTTGATCACTCTGAGTCGATCAACGTTGGCAGAAATTTTACAGGCCTTCTAGATGTCATATTATGATAGTCAACTTTTGTTTTTCTTATGGCCGCCATATTGGATTTTTGCACTAATAGATAGAGAAAAGAATTAGCTTTCCTAATTAGTAACCAACATGTTATTTTTATGACATTTCAAACGTCAAATTTTGAAATTTTCGTAAATTATTGACAAAATCGGGAATGCTTTGAAAAACAATTGAATAATTGATTATCAATAGCAACAACAAAAAAGTGACAGATGGTGTGCAATTGACGTATCTAACTTCGTAATCGTGTTTGGTGCTTGTTTGTACCGGTAGTTCATGAATTGAATGGGTCAAGGGTGTCTGTGAGTCCAAAGACGTCTGTCGGAACTAGCATCGTTCTTGTTAAAGTTTGACAAATTTATTAGAAAAGGAGTAAGGATTACCCTAGTTTCGACAGACGTTTTTGAATTCACAGGCACTCTTGACTCATTTAATTTATAAGCTCTCGGTACAAACAAGCACAAAACAAGATTAAGAAGTTACGGCTCGATACCAGGTTGGGGCTGAGACCGCCGTAAGTGCCGTTACCATAGCAACGGCGAAAACCACCAATCAGACCGCGCTGGATTTGGCCAGTTACGCCGTCCCAAACTTCGCGCCTGCAACTTGGTATCGAGCCCTTAGATACGTCAATTGAATACAATCTGTCTTTTTTTTTTGTTGTTGCTATTGATAAATAATATTTCAATTGTTTTTCAAAGCATTCCCGATTTTGTCGATAATTTAAAAATTTGACGCTAATAATGCCATAAAAAAACATGTTGGTTGCTAATTCAGAAAGCTATTTTTTTTCTCTATCTATTAGTGCAAAAATCCAATATGGCGGCCATAAGAAAAACAAAAGTTGACTATCCTAATTTGACATCTAGAAGGCTTGGAAAATTTCTGCCAACGTTGATCGACTCGGAGTGATCAAAAACATAAAAACTACCAAGTTTGATTGAAATAGCTTGAATGGTTGGAAAGATGAAAAATAATTTCTGAAATCAAAATTCTCTGTTTTATCGTGATAAATCGTAAACCAATCAAAATATTCAAAGTTTCTTTTCAGATTGTCAATTGCCACAAAAATGCGCAACTTTTTTCTAATTTAACCGACTCCGTATCTCTTACCGTTTCCAAAATACCAATGGTGAGCATCGAAATTTTCACCACCCTGTATAGGCCTCGTTAATGGGAACATTGTACCCCTCTCCCAGACCAGCCGGACTCACCGAGCCGCACCATAACTGTGTATAAGAAAGTCGATGCAACTTGAGTAAAGTTTATACAGGGTGACATGTATAGCGGTGCAAAACTGCCTGACGTTCAACATGCTCCCATTTGAAGAAACTTAATTTTTTTTTATTCTAACATTGGAGGCATAGAAGATAACTTCATAACTCGCCACGTTACTTGATTTATTCTCCTAGCCTCTTTATTCACAGGGTGGTATAAAACAAATAATTTCGTGGTTTTTCCGTGATATTATTTTTTATTCTGAACCGATTTTCAAAATCCAGGGCTCAAACTAAAGCTGAAACCTCAAGTAAGAAGATCCCGTTATCAGAATCGACTGGAAACAAACATTGAAAATATATGGCTCCCTCAAGAATGACCCGACGTTTCCTCGGTCCCGGAATCTGGCTTGGAATCAGCATTAACTGATAATCAACCTTGGCCTTGAGCGAAGCATTCATTCTGACCATCTTCCGATGTTGAGAGCTTGAATGAGACAAAAACTGTTGATAAAGGGACAAAATTACAACTGCATGTTATCAAAGCAGAATAATCTTTCTTCCTCGTATGAAATCGCTTGTAACTAACGTTACGAAGGTTAGAAAAATCAGTATAAAAAAATTCTGTTTGTTGTGATTTCCGTAACGTTGGCCTAAAAAAGCTGCAGGTGAGCGATTCGTTCTCGTAACGTTATTACAGGCTATTTCATATGAGCTAGGAAGATGATTTCATCTTGAT
Source organism: Anaspis maculata (assembly GCA_949128115.1). Classification (NCBI taxonomy): domain Eukaryota; kingdom Metazoa; phylum Arthropoda; class Insecta; order Coleoptera; family Scraptiidae; genus Anaspis; species Anaspis maculata. The sequence continues at coordinate 47,611,263 of OX421964.1, forward strand.
AACATGCAGTTGTACTTTTGTTTCTGTATCAACAGTTCTTGTCTCATTCAATCTTCATATATCGGAAGTGACAAAACTTTCCCCACGTTTACGAACGGCTTGGGTATATCCCTTCTCCGTACCCAAGGTTTTTCGAACATACCCCAGATGTACTCCGAAACGGCTGATCAGATTGTCCACCAGCACACTCGCCACTGTAGAAGCGGAGGTGCCGACGTTTCGGAGCAAGCGGATTTCACGCAAAAGGTGTATGATTTTTCGGGAATAGACTCAAAACCGTATCCCGGGTCACTGTGGAATTTGCTGGAGGACCAGTGGAAGATTCCAGAACAATAGTCGGAGTCATATTAAGCACCGATCCTCGGCCTACGGACGAGTATACTGCGGGTTCCACCAAAAGTTTTATGTGAGCGAGTTAACTTTAATCTGAGTTAGTTGCTAAGCAACTGGCCATATTATTAGCTGTGTCGTAGCAACTAGCTCAGATTAAATTTAACTCGCCTATAAAACTTTTGGTGGAACCAGCAGTTAACTTATACTTTGATAACTTAACTGCAATTTTTGAATACAAGTTTTTTATCTTGACTTTTTTTTTGTTTATTCAAGTCGTCCTATTTCCGTGACTAGGCCAAACATCGACGCCGGTGAATACTTTCCTCCACGATACCGGAAATTTTGCCGAACCCCTGTGTTGTCCAATACAGGGTGGGGATTTTTAACGGCCATCAACATCGCATGAGGTCGGCACATCATTCGTATATTTTACGAGCTATGCGATGCGACACTTGAATTTAGCAAGCATTCCAACTAAATCAAGAAGCTTGTTTCCGAGACTATGTCAGCTTTAAGAGTGAATCATTTTTACCTATACCAACCAACCGACCTAAATTGATTATATTGATCATCAACTGAATGACAAAAAAGTGTAGAAGTGTACAAGAAAAGCAAACGACTAATGTCACTTTCATCTATACAGAATCGTACAACATCGGTCACTAGCAGCGCTTAGTGACCCATTTAAAAACTTACCTAGCAATAGGTTGATATTCGCTTTTCTGCCGCGTATTATAGCAACAACTAGATGCGCCTGGAGGCGCTTCTACCTGGTTGGCGATACCAACTTCTACTTTATGTCAAAAAAATCTCTATAATTTGCGAAATTCTCCAACACTGCCAAAACCACATCCAGAATCCGTGTATTTATAGCGAAATATTTCCACCCGGGCGCGGGCCGGAGAAGGCAGAAGGTGCGGGTTCGCCCTCTGCGATGGCTCTATAAGGAAGTTATGTACGAAGTATTCGGCGTGATTTTGCAGGAATTTTACGCGGCCAGCTGTTCGGCATTTTCGGAGAGCGGACCCAGCAATGGAAAAAAGGCAGCAACAAAGCGATGCAACTTGGTTACATAACGGCGTGGCACTTTGTTGTTGTTCTTTTATATTATTTCGTCGTGATGCATCAGGCGGATCTAATGATGATGATGATGGGTAAAATGTAGTTCGTGCAGTCCGAATTCTCTCAAGTATTCTCTCTTTCGTTCATATTATTGATTTTTAATGTTCACATCCCACGCAAAGGAGTCCTTGAACCTGAACGGAATTGAGTGAAACGTCCGCCGAATCGCGCCTCCCGCTTCCCCCCCTTCTTCTTCTTATATCCCATAACAACACAAATGTCAGGGTTAAAGAGCGCGAAAAAAGCAACTGCATCCATCGCGGTTGGTCTGGTTCTGGTTGCGATGCGGGTTTGATCCTTTCTATTATTCTATTTTTAATCCTTATTTTTGCGGAAAACTAAAAAACTTGTATCATTATAACAAGGAATGCATTTGTAATTGTTTCTCCAATACTAAACATATCACGTGTATGAGTTAAGCATACTCACTTATTAATTTTTATTCTTTATCGATTACCAAAGTTTACGGATCCAAAGTCTGGACACCTGTATGTTCAGACCAGACCCTTATCGCAGGTAGTAATCAGTAGGTACCCTTGATGCCTGTACAGGATGTTTCAGGGATAATAGCAAAAAATTAAGCTGTGGGTAGAGCTCGTCAAAATATGACGAAAACCTATTTTGTAAGGTTCGGCCTAATTACGAAGATACAGCCCTCCAAAGTTTACTTTTTTCGGATTTTAAAAATTTGTAACTCAGAAGCGTTTTGACAAATTTAGTTTTAATTTGGCATAAGCTGGTTTGTCATAATTATCTATCAACCAGTCAAATTTGGAAAAAATCCAATCAGTGGCGTAGAAGTTATGAGGGGTCACCTTAAGTCAACTTTTCGCTTCCTTTTCGCAACTTGATGCTTCCAAATTATTGACCCTCATAACTCCTACATCACTGGTTGGATTCTTTCCAAATTTGGCAGGTTGGTAGATAATTATGACAAACCAGCTTTTGCTGAATTGAAGCTAAATTTGTTAAAACGTTCCTGAGTTGCAAGTTTTCAAAATCCGAAAAAAGTGAACTTTGGAGGGCTGTATCCTCGTCACTAGGCCAAACTTTGCAAAATGGTAAATAGGTTTTCGTCATATTTTGACGAGATCTACCCACACTTGAATTTTTTGCTATCATCCCTGAAACACCCTGTATACTTTTGTATTGAAGTCATTCCTTGTTTTGTCATTAAATAAAGTCCCTTCAACTTCAAAACTGCATGTACTTCATGAAATTCAATCGCGTCAGTACTCAGTTCAGTTTATCGTACAATTGAAACCCCACAACGATGTTTTTGTTTTCAGTTTAGATGGCACGCATTCTGCGATCCTATAAGTTAGTAATATAAAACAATGACTTTTATATTTGGCACCTGCATAAATGCGCAAAAAGTTTCTCGACGACCCTCATTCTTTGATCCGAAGCATCAACAAGTTGTTTGCTGAAAGTGTTATGTTTTGATTCATCTTGAATGTATTATCTGGGTATATAGGCTAGGGGTGAATCTGAAATTATCTTGTAGGTGGTAGGTACCTACCTACCTCCTAGATCTACTCACGGCTGGTGATGGACCTAAACACGAAAGCTGAAGGTTTATCATATCATGAGAAGCCCAACATCACAGTACATGTTAATCATGTTACCCTAGTAACGCCCCTACTGAATGAAACAAGGCAAGAGTGCTCAAATAATCAAATATTCTGCGTTCGTTAGCTATTTGATACACTGGATAGTAATTTTGTATAGATCAATATCCATATTAAATAGTTATAGCAATAGAGCAGATAGATAGATAGATAGTTAGAGATTATATTAGTTCTTGGTGATATTGAAAGCTTTTCGGCTGTAGAACACGTCAGAAATATGTTATATTTTATGCATTGTTTCATGTATACTTATCACTTAGGTATAAGTATAAAGGTAGTTGACTAGTTGTTGCTCTTGTTATAGTGATGCTATGCGTACAGTACAACCATGAACTCACCGATCACCAATTGCTTTTTCAAAAATGGTAAACGGCATGCGCAACATTCTAGTGAAATGTTTCGTTTCAAGCTCGGTTTGAAGTTTGACCACACTGTTCCAAACGTCAGATACCTAAGTCAGAAATGAGCTACACATCAAGGCACAAAGTCTCGCAGTTGCCAATACTGTACCACAAAACAAACCTCAACCTTCATGCAAATAAAGCAAGGTTATTTAATTTTTTGACATGTTGTTCTGTCACATTTCAGGTATTTTTAATGCCGTAGTGTTTCAGCCCCTGATCTGGAAAGGCGTCACGTGGGTCACTGCCGCGCCGGGGCGAATCATCTGGCATGAATTCAATCCAAACTCAAATGCGGGACTTCTCGCGCATGCCGTTTCAAATTTCGTCAGTAAAGTAGTCGGTGAATTATTGTTGGACGGAAAAGTTGTGCCATATTACTCAGTGAGATTCCTTTAGTTGAAGTTGTAAAAATCATGTATCTATTGATGACGATAGCTTTTTTTCATCCTCACCTCGACCGCGGTCCATTCTTCGAAACTATCAAAGACACAAAAAATTGAACTGCCCGCACCTTGAATTTTCTTGCATGCCAGAGGTCTTCTTCATGTTGAAGACCTCAAACACCTTAAAGATTTTCTGCAATTTTTTTTTCTTTATTCCAACAAGAAACACAACAGCATTGCGATAGAGCACTTTCATGGCGAAATTTAAGTCTGTTCACTTTACCGGTCCTCAACCAACATGAAAGAAAAAGTCGTATAATCGTGCAGAAAAACAATTGTGATGGTGAAAATCACGTATCTTGGCAACACCTTTCTTTAAGTCACCTCGACTGCGGCCCCGTGCATGGTGTCTGTGGCTTGGATCTTTCACAATAACTGCCGAATCATTGATCCGATTGACTTGAAATTTGGTATGCAGACATGGTTTTGATGTCATCTGTCAAATCAGAAGTGTTATTATCAAAAAATTACAGGAGCTATACCTATCTCATGGAACTTGACTTGCAATTAGTCATCTGAAAGCCTTGGGAAACTGTACTCTAAACAGTTCAAAGTAGTCTTCTATAATTATGCTATCTGTCAAAGGACCCCGCACGATTCTTATGGAAAATGGCTCCCGGTTAAATTCTCTGAATTTTTGATATGTTGTAGCTCATGAGATACTAATCAAATACCGTGAACCCCAAACTCAAATAATGGACAGTTTTTTACCCACAGGGGGTTGAAGTTGGAGGTTTTGACGGCTTCAAAATGATATTATGACGTTGATAAAAGCTTTTTATTTGGTTTCTCTTCAAGTTGTGTTTCATGCTAAATGTATTTATTTGACAGAAAAATATCAACCCCCTCCTCCACCCCCAACCCCTATCTACCATCATAAAATTCGAGATTACTCCCAAAAACCATGCGGATGGTTTCTGTGATTTAAATTATGAATTTTGACATAAAAATTATTTCCCACCCCTAATGTTGGGGTGCCGATTTTCCAATTTTCCTCGGTTAATTTGGCTGAATTTTTGGTATTGTGTACTTCTAATTCTGCTAAACAAAAAGTTCTCATGCCAAAACTTATTCCTATGGACAGTTTTTGTTCTACAGGGGACTGAAGTTGAAGATTTGAGAGCATAAATATTGAACTTCAGTCCCCTGCAGAACAAAAACTGTTCATAGGAATAAGTTTTGGTATGAGCCTTTTGTTCAGCAGAATTAGAAATACACAATACCAAAAATTCAGCCAAATTAACCGAGGAAAATTGGAAAATCGGCACCCCAACATTAGGGGTGGAAAATAATTTTAATGTCAAAATTCAGAATTTAAATCACAGAAGCCATTCGCAGGGTTTTTGGGAGTAATTTCGAATTTTATGATGGTAGATAGGGGTTGGGGGTGGAGGAAGGGGTTGATATTTTTCTGTCAAATAAATACATTTAGCATGAAACACAACTTGAAGAGAAACCAAATAAAAAGCTTTTATCCACGTCATAATATCATTTTGAAGCCGTCAAAACCTCCAACTTCAACCCCCTGTGGGTGAAAAACTGTCCATTATTTGAGTTTGGGGTTCACGGTATTTGATAAGTATCTCATGAGCTACAACATATCAAAAATTCAGAGAATTTAACCGGGAGCCATTTTCCATAAGAATCGTGCGGGGTCCTTTAAAAAATTGTTATCATTCAACTATTCAAAATCTATCCCATGAATTGGACCCAAATCCAACAAGAAGCAACACAACAAAATAATCAAATCAGGGCTGCAGTGGGAGTTCTCCACCATTTCTTAGTCGATCGCTACGAATATCTATTTTTTTCTTGGTCGTTACGTCCTGAGAATCCCGAGACGGCCGCTCACCCGGTTTTTACTTATGTTGTTATGTGACTATACCATAACGGCCATCCAAAGCATCATTTGGAAAAATTGGAAGGAAATCGTGCAATAAGGACTCTATTCGACATCATAACGCCTCAGCGCCCTCCTACTCTTCCAACTTTGAAACCACTGTTCAGATTTTAATAAAAAGTCTACTGATAAATAGATGATCACTCAAAACAGATATCTTGCAAGCTGCCGCCAAATACTTCAACCCATTTTATTATTGTATGAAAAAGCAAATCAAAAAGTCAAACTTTGAAGAGCTGCATCTCTTTCAGGACGCCAAATTTTTAACGCATTTTCGTAAGAAAATTACGCTTATATGGCCGGTTTGTCTGTCTGTCCGTCCGTCTGTCCGTCTGTCTGTCTGTCCGTGTAGAAATTGAGAAGTTGTACTCCTCCTCGAGGAATAAAGCTAGAGCCTTAGAACTTCTTTTGATAGATAGCTGATGTCTCCAAGGGTGGCCAATGGGCATTATTTTTTTTTATCCATGCATAGTTATCATTACTATTATCAAAAAACAGATATTTACTGTGCACTTCTAAGAAGTTGAACTCCTCCTCGGGGAATCAAGCTGGAGCCTTGGAACTTTTTCCGATGGATAGCTGATATTCCCAAGGGTGGCCAATAGGCATTATTTTTTTTAATACATTCATAGTTATCATTGGGTAGTATTAATAAAAAATAAGCATAAGCATTTGCTTGGATTTTATAGGCGTTGCTAGGGAAAGTCTGCTTAGCAACTCCTCAAAAACCTGAGCAAAATGCTTATGCTTATTTTTTATTCATACTACCCATTATCACAAAACAAAGATTTCCTGTGCACTTCTAAGAAGTTGAACTGCTCCTCGGGGAATGAATCTAGAGCCCTGGAACTTTCTCCAATGGTAGCTCAGGTCCTTGTGGGTGGCCAGTGGGCAGATTGGATTCCATGGTTGCGCCGCCATCTTGGCCGCCATATTGAAATTTCTTATTAGTGGAACGATTTTCATGAAACTTGAAAGTTACACTTGTCTTGTATGATCATTCTCATTTTAAAGCTGAATTCCATGATTCCGCCGCCATCTTGATCGCCATATTGAAATTTCTCATTAATGGAGGGATTGTCATGGAACTTGGAAGTCACTCTTGTCTTGTATAAACATTCTTATTTTCAAGCTGAATTTCATGATTTGACCGCCATCTTGGCCACCATATTGAAGTTTCCCATTACTGGAACGATTGTCATGAAACGTGAAACTTACTCTTGTCTCGTATGAACATTTAATTTTTTGAAACCATCCTGACAATCATCCAAAACATGAACTAGGGTATCTACGCCTAATTTTCTCGCCATCATTTTTGGGAAACCTGCGTTCCTAAAGAAAACAATCGACGGCCCACTAGTTGAACTGGAGCTCCGGGTTCGATTCCCGGTAATGAAAATCTGGGTGTTGTGTCGTAAAATGCAATTTTTCGATGTACTGATGAGATTTAATAGGGGCTCAATGAACTCCCATGGCCGTCAATTACGCCGATGGGGAGAAAAACAAAAACGATCATAATAAACATTGAAGAAAACAATCGCTGGAAAGATTTCTAAAGGTTTTACACTTTTCAGGCATCTGGTAGTAATTATGGATTACCCCACATTTCTTTAGAAGCCGAGTAGCCATAAAACACTCAGCGGCGACGCCAGCATTTCTTGAACGGGTGGGCACAAAAAGGCACACTATTCAGGGAGGTGGGCCTTATCTATGTAGTTACGTATATGTTCACCCTCTCATCCTTCAAACAACTTTTTTTATACAGGGTGATTCACCACCAAATGGACAAAGCTGAAGGGTAGGCCCAGTTTCTCCAGGCGAACCAGGATCTGGTTTTGAAATTTCTATAAAGTTGTTCGTTTCGAAACTACAGGGTGATTAATGTATTTCGTAGAATTTTTTGACAAGCTGTATCTTCAGAACGACTCAATGGATTCGATTGAAATTTTGTAAGTTGATTCTTCTATTGATAGCTGACACATCGCCTTATCAAACAGTTCAAAATTTCCAGGACCGGCTTTGAAAAAAACTTCAAAGCTTTTTCAAAAAAGACATTCTGTATGCATATTTTCCAAAATTCATTTCGATATTCAGAAAACACATGAAACATGTTAATAATATGGCAAAAAAAATTGCTTGACACCATTGAGCTGTCAATAAAATTTTGATAATCCTGAAATCCTGATTTTTGAGGTTAGGATTTTTTGTAAATTGATATTTTAAAATATTTGCAAATGATCTATTATGGCCTCGAATTTCAGTCGTTTCTCAAGAAAAATTGAAAAAAAAATTTCACGTTTTTTGGTAGCAAAAAAATATATTTTCAGAATTGAAAAAAAAATTGTTACGTCCCTCAACTTCACTTCTATCCCACATTGAGCTGAAATTGAGAGACGTGTGAATGATATTTTTGGAAAATTTTGATAAAATTTTCTGTTGCTTCTAGTTAGTTACTGGAAAACGTTGAAAAAACTTTTTTAATTTTTTTGACAAAACGGCTGAAATTTAAGGCCATAATAGATAATCTGCAAATATTTCGAATCATCAAAAAATTCTAACCTTGAAAATTTTCAGGATTATCAAAATTTTATTGACAGCTCAATGGTGCCAAGCAATTTTTTTGCGATACTTATAGCATGTTTTATGTTATTTCTGAATGTGGAAATAAATTTGAAAAAATATACATACAGAACGTCTTTTTTGAAAAAAACTTCGCAGTTTTTTTTATCAAGACCTGGAAATTTCGAACTGCTTGATTAGGCGATGTGTCAATTATCAATAGTAGAATTACTTCCCAAAATTTCATTCGAATCCAGTGGATCGTTCTAAAGATATGGCTTATTTAAAAAATCCACAAAATACATGAATCTCTCTGTAACTTCAAAACGAACAGCGTTAGAAAATTTTCAAATCCAGATCCTGGTTTGCCCGGAAAAACTGGACCTACCCTCAGGCTATGTCCATTTGGTGGTGAATCACCCTGTATAAAAGAAAACAGTCAGGTGCAAAAAGGTTGATTTGAAAAAAAAAAAAAAAAAAAAAAAAAAAAACGGGATACATCCCTATTTTAGGTTGTTTCCATTAGTATCTACCGAGAGTTCATAAATTAAATGGGTCAAGGGTGCCTGTGAATTCAAAAACGTCTGTCGAAACTAGCGTAATCCTTTTGTACTAAATTTGTCAAACTTTGACAAGTTACGTCCCATTTTATTGATATCTGACCTGCCATAAGTGCACGAGAATACTTCAAGTTCGAAAATATTCCTCGATCATGTGGGTTTTGTGCCCTGCCGTGATAACCACATTTAAAATGTTCCGAAAACAAAAACTGCGACTGGTTTGACAAATTGCGATAACCAAAAAATCACAGAACATCAAATGAACTATGCTAGTTCCGACAGATGTTTTCAAAGTCACAGGCACCCTTGACCCATTTAATTAATGAACGCTCGGTACTTAGTTATGTCATTTATGTAGGGTGGTTTTTCGCGAATTATTTTTTGAGAAATCGCACGCGGGTGGGACCTATGATCCTTGGGGAGGCACGTGCCCACCCTGACCACCCTCTGGCGCCGTCACTGAAAACACTGGAAAAGTTTTTCAAGGAGTGCTGAGACATTTTTTGACTAACGAAAAAATTATCAACTGTTTTATAATTTTGACATACCTACGTAGAAAATTGAATAAATGGCCTTTTTTGAGAAAAGTTGTCAACAAACAACTGATAAATATTTCTTTTTACATTATTGAAAAAAAAAGCTATGTAGTTATGAAAAAAATTGAGTTTTTATCTTTATTTTTGAGGAAAAAATCTCAAGGATCATTTTTCTTTAATTTTTAAGTAACTAATGACATTTTCTCAGGTTGGAAATTGTCGGAATAGATGTTTTTAGATCTTAAAGTAAGAGTGTCAGTGAGTGAAACCACCATCTCGGCTCACTTGCTGTTGGTTGTTGCTCTCATGCAGGATGCAGTATGAGCTCTTGACTGTTGCAGTGTTAGTGAGTGTGTCGTGTGTCAGATCTGACATCTACCGACAATCCTTTTTTTCTTCGTGAATTTGCGCCTTAGATTCTGGCCTTATTTAAATTAACGGAATTTGATGAAATTGCTCTGGTTTGCACCGGTTGGCTGTTGCAAAAAATATGTCGAGAATTTCTTGCCTGCAGCGTTTTATATTATCTAATAATCCAAAATCTAATCGGATGTTCGATGGCGTCGCCGGCTCTAAAGCAAATTGGTTTAGCGATGTTCGAATCAAATCTATACTTGCATATACATGCTTGCTATGGGATAGAACTGTCTCTGTATCTAGAATCATCGGAAATTCTAGGCCGTTACCCTACTAATTTATTGTAGAAAAACGCCCACGCACTGGGCACCGTACTTAGAATCCTAGACAGAAAATGTGCAAATAAACGATGGAATCGGGCAGAATGCCCACCGAAAAAAACGCATCCCGATCGTTATGCAACCCACGCCGATTCTTTTTAGATCGTCTGTGTCACAGTGGTCCAAAAAATTACACGTGGAACTATGTAGATCTTTTCTGTGCGCGCTCCAATGATAACGACGATGATGATGAGGAGCGATGATGTGTGAGCCATAGTAGCAGCAACAGCCAGCCGCGCGAATTTAAAAAAATCCTGCTCGACGGGTTTTGTTGTAAATTTCAGCAAGTTTCAGCTGTTTAAATGTCGGCCAACTGTATGTCATATCGGTTCCGGCAACAACAACTCCAAACCAGCAATTTCTGCTCGTTCGGTTTGGCCGCCCTGTGCACACTCTCGCACGAGGTATAACCACCTAGATATTATAATCATACAGGTACTGACGAGGACGACCAAAATTTGTGTGTCAATATATCGATTATCACTATGGCCCATCAATTCTTTATTGGCGCAGCAGCCATTCGACGGACCTGTGTAGTTCATACCTGACATTATCTACATAGGTATAATTCATAATAAATAATGTAACTGCCTTGGAAAATCGAGTTCACTTTAATAATAATATATTGTGAATAAATGTACAGTTCAGGGTGATTCACTACTTGTCTTGTTCATGTCAAGTGTCCATTCCTTGACTCATTCTAATACACACTTCATAGAAAAAAATTAAGAATTTTGCAAAATAAATAATAGATAGTTTTTGATACGAGTTGGCTGTATAAGCACATAAGTGGTTTTCAGACACGAAGCCGAATCTTGCAGAACGAGGGCGCAGCCCGAGATAACGGAGAAATCGACATGAAAACGCCCAACTCAATCCATTTACTTTTGATATCAGTTGGAATTCTTCAAAAAAAGTCGATTCCTGAGCAAAAATAAATTTTTGAGCGCATGGAGTCCTGCATCAAAAGCTAGTCGTTCTGATTAAAACACGGGTGAAAGGCCCTCTCGGGTGACAACGGCTAGGGGGAATTTTGAAAGTTCATATAACGCCTGACTGGAAAATGGTGGAAAATCGCAACTGCAGACTTATTTTATTCATCTGTTGTGTTGCCTCCTGCCAAATTTGGTTCCAATCCATCGGATAGATTTTGAATAATGAAATGGTAAAATTTAGAATTTTGACATTTTTTATTATTTGACAGATGACACATAAGACAATACTTCCAACTGTTTTAAATACAATTTTTCAAGGGCTTTCAAATGACATATTGCAACTCGAGCTCTGTGGGATATAGCTTCTGACATTTGTTCATATTGAGAGTTTTGTCTGATATGGGCTCATTCCACGTACCAATAATGTCCACATACCAAATTTCAAGTCGATCGAGCCAACGGGTCGGCAGTTATCGTAGGAGATTACAGACGCACCATACACAGACGAACACACACTCACCCACCTACAGACAGACATTATTCTGGAAATGATCTTAATCGTCTTGGAGAACCTTAAAATGTATATATCCGGTGCAATCTCGAAACTTTCCTTCTGCACGATTACAATACTTTCCCTTCCATGTTGGTGAGGGGTCGGGAACGTAAAATTGACCGTTCTGAATTGTTAGACCGCAATAATAGTATACATCGTTCCGGAAAGTCTATACGTATATTCTCGCCGCACCTGTTCTGTTCCGCTATATCCCCATCATCCAGTATTCAGTCAGTATATCTTGCTAGTCTTGATAAATTGTGAGAATTCGAGAAAAGTCCACCAACTTCGCGATGAATCCGCTAAGCCCTCGATGTGGCTCCTTCGCCAATTGTGCAGGTTTGTTGCTTACCTTTGAGTCGGAGTCTCCAGCGAAAATCCCAACAGTACATCACCTAGACGCCTCCCAAAGCTGATGGAATTTAGAGGTTATACAGGGTGATTCAAAAGTGTCGGAGCACCTTGAAGGTGATGCGTGATATGGAGGTAGAGTGCTGGAAAGTATTTAGAAAAATTCTATCCTTTATGGTGCTAATTCTGTAAAAAATATACATTGATGTAAGCGCTGTATCGCTGTAAGATGACACATGTGACAATGGTAAACCTTATTACTTTCGTCATTTTACAGCGATGTAGCGCTTACATCGATGTACTTTTTTACAGAATAGCACCATTAATTTTGAAGTTATGGAGGGACCAAAGTTGGTACTTCGATTGCTTCTATTTTCGTTGTGTCAAAAGAATTTGGTGAACTGTTTATGGAAAAATATTGAGTACAAAAAATCAACCTCTAAATCTGTATTGAACATCTGTTTTCTATACAGGGTGAGTCATTAGCTACAAAAATCTAGTTTTTGTAAAAAATTAGAAGCAAAAGAATTCTACTGAAATGAATTGGGTTTTTATTATTCTCTACATCATAGGTTATGAGACCACTGTGACTGTTTGCATGCACTTTCAGACAATAATAATTTTCAGGATTCATGACTCACTTTGTATACAAAACAGAAATTCATTAGTGATTCAGAGGTTGATTTTTTTTACTCATTGTTTTTCCATAAACAGTTTATCAAAATCTTTTGAAACAATGAAAATACAGGGTGATTCACCACCAAATGAACATAGCTTAAGGGTAGGTCCAGTTTTTCCAGGGGAACCAGGATCTGGTTTTGAAATTTCTATAAAGTTGTTCGTTTCGAAGCTATAGGGTGATTTATGTATTTCGTAGAATTTTTTGACAAGCTGTATCTTCAGAACGACTAAATGGATTCGATTGAAATTTTGTGAGTTAATTCTTCTATTGATAGCTGACACATCGCCCTGTCAAACAGTTCAAAATTTCCAGGGCCGGCTTTGAAAAAAAAACTTCAAAGCTTTTTTCAAAAAAAGACATTCTGTATGCATATTTCTCAAAATTCATTTTTATATTCAAAAACCACATGGAACATGCTAATAATATCGCAAAAAAATTGCTTGGCAACATTGAGTTGTCAATAAAATTTTGATGATCCTGAAATTTTTTGAGGTTAGGTTTTTTTGCAAATTGATAATTCAAAATATTTGCAAATGATCTATTATGGCCTTGAATTTCAGCCGTTTCGTGAGAAAAATTTAAAAAAAAATCACGTTTTTTTGGTAACTAGCAAAAAAAAAATTTCATCAGAATTTGAAAAAAAAAATTGTTACGTCCCTCAACTTCACTTCTATCCCACATTGAGCTGAAATTGAGGGACGTGACATAAATGTTTCGAAAATTTTGATGACATTTTTTGTTGCTCCTAGTTAGCTAGTGGAAAACGTTGAAATTTTATTTTTTTTTGACGAAACGGCTGAAATTCAAGGCCATAATAGATCATATGCAAATAGTCCAAATTCTCAAATTCACAAAAAATCCTAATCTTGAAAATTTTCAGGATTATCAATAGGTATTTTATTGACAGCTCAATGGTGCCAAGCAATTTTTTTGCGATACTTATAGCATGTTTGATGTAGTTTCTGAATGTGAAAATAAATTTGAAAAAATATACATACAGAACGTCTTTTTTGAAAAAAACTTTGAAGTTTTTTTATCAAGGCCAGCCCTGAAAATTTCGAACTGCTTGATTAGGCGATGTGTCAATTATCAACAGTAGAATTAACTCACAAAATTTCAATCGAATCCATTGGATCGTTCTAAAGATATGGCTTATTTAAAAATCGACAAAATACATGAGTCACCCTGTAACTTCAAAACGAACAGCGTTAGAAAATTTTCAGAGCCAGATCCTGGTTTGCCTGTAAAAACTGGACCTACCCTCAGGCTATGTCCATTTGGTGGTGAATCACCCTGTAGAAGCGATCGAAGGACCAACTTTTGTTCCTCCATAACTTTAAAATAAAAGCATAGAATTTTTTTAACAACGCTCAAGCACTCGAGTACACCTCCATATTACATAATTTCAAGATAATAATTATAATAATAATAATAATGTCCTTATTCGTACAGACTACAATACCAAAAATATACTGTGTACCAGCGGCGAGGTCTAGCATGGCTACTCAACTAACCGCTGAATACTAAATCTACCAACTTAAAAGATTTTTTGATAATAAAAATAACATTAAACAATAAGTAAACAAATAGAAGTCAAATAGAAATTCAAAGAAAAAATAATTCAAAATCAATAAGTTAACAAGGGGAAATAAAATGAAATGAACAATATAACTCTAGAGCACAAAATAAATACCTGTATTTCACTGGACTACCGGACACCCTCTTTTCTCCAAAATGAATTTTTTAATAGCTTTTTTAAAAACTGTAAAACGAGGAACAATGACATATACTAAGCGGTAATGAATTGAAAACCTTGACAGAGCTATAGCTGAAGGACCGCTGGAAGACAGCCGAGCAGTGTCTGGGAACACTGAACCTCATTCTATGTCGAGTCTGCCTGCCGTGAATGTCATAATTGCGGACCAACTTTTCAGTCAAATATATCGGTTGATCAGAAGTCATCAGCTTGTAGGTGAGGTTGCTTAAATGTATGAAAAATCTTTCGTCCAAGTTGAACCATTTAGATTCATTAAGCAGGGGAGGAACATGATCAAATTTCCGACGACCGTAAGAAAATTTCAGGCAAGTAGTCTGCAACTTTTGAAGGCTACTTTTATCCTGAAATGTAAGAGCTGGCCAATAAACAACATCGCAATGGGCACTGCAGAAAGAATGAGTGAGTCACACAATCGCAATTTTATGTCAGATGTTAAATATTCTTTATGCATATAAAGGGCATGTAGTTTACCGTAGCATTTTTGTAAGCAGAGATGAAACGTGAGTTTCAAACCTGAGTTGTGAATCAAAATAGATGCCAAGATTTCTTGTGCTATCAACCGGAGTCAATAATTGATCGTCGATTTTGATGCAGAAGCCTCCGCTCTCAAGGATTGCACTACGATGCTTCCCAACAGTGGCGGACTAAGGGAATTGGGGGCCCGGGGCGGAATTGTGAGATGGGGCCCCTAAGGAGTGAAAGTTGAGAATATGAAGGGGGGCCGGCAGACTTTTTGGCCCGCCCTGCCCGGCCGAAATTGAGCAAAAGCCTAAGAAACAAAAATTGAGTTGTTAACTTGACTATCAGAATCAGACTATCAGAATTTGAGGGCGGAGAGGGCACAGGCAACGGTGAGGGTGCAAGTCAGGGAAAAGTAGCGCCGCAGGCGACAATTTTTGGGCATAATAATAATAATAATGCTGATGATAGTCGGTATATTTCGTGCGTTTTGCGATTTCGGTTTCCGACGTTTTCACTGAAATTACTTGATAATCTAACTTCTTCTCAGAAATTTTTTGCGCTTCTTGAAAATTTTCGCCAAATTTTTTTTCTGTATAGAATAAAATTGAATGGAATAGAATAATCTTTATTCACCATCACTGCGACATACAATCGGTCGCAGTGTGCGGTCTGCGTATCGGTCTAGTGTGGAATGAAGTGCCATGGACGCTTGGGAGGTAGAGGGGTGGTCTCATTCGCCCACTCTCGCCCCCCTTGGCTATGCCACTGACCACCAGTACCTACAAGAACCAGTACCTTTTCGGTTCCAGCTTTGGATGTTGAATTGGATTTGGACTGTTGACTCAATGCTAAAACCTACTTGTACATATATACAAAATTAGGAATAATATGAATTTCTACTACCTGCAGCGCGCAGACAAAATAATTTTGTTGTTTTGTCTTTCCTCTCTTTTGAAAAGAAATAATATAATACAAAATTTCAAAAGGCTTGAGGCCCCTGGCACTGTGATATCCGGGGCCGGGGCCCCTAAAGCCTAAAGTGAAAATAATTCGCAGAGACTCCGTGATACAGACACACCTCTATTGCCTGTGTGTAGGCCCCCAAACCTGTTGCCATGGGGCCTGCCAAGGTAACTTTGGAAAAAATAGGAAAACAATGTTTCGCACCTAAGTAATATGCGAAAAAAAAGATCATCGAGGAAAAAAATTGAAATTTTTGGATTTTATCCCAATTTTTTGCAGTATTTTTTACAAACAAGAGGAATTGGGGGCCCCATCAGATGAGTGAGGCCCCGAGGCCCGGGGCGGACCGCCCCCGCCGCCCCCCCCTTAGTCCGCCACTGCTTCCCAATCAGGAGTAATTGTGTTTTCTTACTATTTAATAACAAGCCGTGAGCTTTAGAGACATATGCAATACGCTGAAGATCCTTATTGATATAACCAACAGCCGCACCAAGATCATTAGAAAAAACTGAAAAATACATTTGTTTGTCATCAGCAAATTGATGCAAATTGCAAGAACTCATGAACTTGCCAAAATCAGCAGTATAAGTGGTAAACAGTAAAGGTCCCGGGATGCTCCCCTGTGCCACCCCTTTCTTATCAGGTAAAAATCTTGATGTACCCAAGCTGTAGCACCCAAGTAACTTTTCATAAAGTCAATGGCCTTTTTATCCAATCCAAAAAACTGCAGTTTTGTAGAAAGTATGTTATCTAGCAAGATGGTTCGACAATTTTGAATCACCCTGTATTTTTGTCGCAACTTCAAGACCATCAGTCATTAATTTCTGCTAAGAAGTATAGGTCATAATGTATTACTGATGACTGATGACGTTCATTATATTCAAAGCTCAAGGATTAAGGAGTAACACCTAAGAACCTCCTTATATTTTGTACTTCTGAAGTCTTTAAAAAACCATTCATGAATAGATAAAACGAGGCGCCCGCCAGCGTCGGTCGGCCAAGTGAATTCGTCATTATACCATTTTGTTGGAAAAATATACAGGTGTCCCGTTTTTCAACGCTCACTATTGGTATCTCTAAAACGGTAAGAGATACAAAGTCGGTTAAATCACAAAAATGTTGCGCAATTTTATGACTTTCTCAAATATGTTAAGATATCCAAGATATCTTCGATCATTTCTGAAATATCCCAAAAAAACTGAAAAATGCCGAATTTAAAAAATTCAACTCCTTTCTTTGTTATGACAGCTATCAGTTTGAAAATTGGTATCCTGACATTTTTTTAGGTCCTTGATCGACTGACGTTAATAATTTTTTCCTGCGCTCACCAGTTTTTGAGATAGGACAGTTAACTTAATTTTTTCTCATGGGACACCAATGACACCATATCATTTATCCTCCCCATAAAACTCACCTTTTTTTCTCTATACAAAGATATAAAACACTTGTAGCATTTTTGTCAAAATAACCTGTAAAAATTGGAAAAACTGTTTTTGAGGCGAAAAAATCGAGTTACCGCTTCGGTTGTCATGCTCTTGTGGCTTATAAACAATGGCATTTGGTTGCTATGGGCTGTTGATTTTGGAAAAAGTTAAGTTACATTCCGTTTTTGTGTATTCGATAATGATAATAAATAACAATAAAACAAATACAGAACCAAGTATAACACAAAATAACATAGCAATGACAATAAACATTCATAATTTACAATTGCTCGAATTGGAGTCCATTTTGCTCTATGCAGAGTTGTGTGCCTTTTAGCCATGTTTTCAACGGCAGCGCTGATATCGTACGGGTTATTAATTGACTGAAACGCATCATCAACTCCTTGCTTTCAACACTTGGTTGCTTTGGGATGTTCTGTCATGAACCACAAATTCGATCTCTGAGCGTTCCCCGCAAAATGGACCCCATTTCGAGTAATTGTAAATTATAAATGTTTATTGCTATTGCGATATTATTCTGTGTTATACTTGATCTTGTATTTGTTTTAATCATTATCAAATACATGAAAACGGAATGTAACTCAGCTTTTTTCGAAATCAACCCTCCATGGCAACCGAATGCAATTGTTATTATGCCACGAGAGCATGGCAACCGAACCGGTAACTAGATTTATTCGCCCCAAAAATGGTTTTTCCAATTTTTACAGGTTATTTTGACAAAAATGCTACAAGTGTTTTATATCTTTGTAAAGAGAAAAAAAAGATGAGTTTTATGGGGTGGACAAATGATATGGTGTCTATAAGAAAAAATTAAGTTAACTGTCATATCTCAAAAACTAGTAAGTGCAGGAGAAAATTATTGACGTCAGTCGATCAAGGACCTCCAAAAATGCCAGGATTTTAATTTTCAAATTGATAGCTGTCATATTTAAAAAGTTATTTTGATTTTTGGAAATCGGCATTTTTCAGTTTTTTGGGGATATTTCAAAAATAATCAAAGATATCTTTGATATTTTGACATATTTGAAATAGCTATGAAGTTGCGCAACTTTTTTGTAATTCAACCGACTTTGTATCTCTTCCGAGATACCAATAGTGAGCGTTGAAGAACGGGACACCTGTATGTACACATTGTAGGAGGATGAACAATGGGCACTTCTTATGAAACAGTTCACTGATAGTAACTGGGGGAGAGGGGGTGAATTAGACGGCGTTTTTATAGAGCCTGAGCTATTTCTCCTTATTTCCCATGCAACAATTGAATATTGAATGTTTGGGCTCTACTGCTTCACATACAGCCCTTTTTAGTCTATCCGCTAGCTACTATTCTGTATTTTTTTAGAGGTCGAAAAGATTTTTTTTGGAATATCAATCAATTAAGGTCCACAGAATCAGATTTTTTTTGTGGCAACGCTCAAAAATGGTGCGGTCACCCCGTGCACCCCCATGGGGGCCAGCCCCCAGTTGATCGAATTTCAGTTCTGTACCTCGGAGGATCGACACAGAATCACAAAAAGTACAGGATGCCATGAAAAAACTCCCTCAAAAATCATCCACAATAAAGATACAGCCCTTCAAATGTCAAAAAAAACGATTTCTGTGGAGGCACAATTTCCACAATCTTTAACCGATTTTGCTGAAAATTTGGCTAGATCCCTCTGTAACCAGCATCTAGAATGGGGAATTTCAATTTCTTGATGAGTTGCCCAGTGGCGGAGCAACTGGAAATTTTGACATAATCCCGTCCCTCCTCATTTCTCAAGTCCCTGGTCAACTTTGGACTCTGAAACTTTCACTATGTATCGAATATATTGTTCAGCTACGATGTTCCCAAAAGAAATCAGAATCAGAGCCTGGTTTCTAGGTTTAATGTTGAATATAGAAGAGGGGGATTTGCTTTAATTTTTTTTTGCTGAATATTCTAGTATTCTTTCTATATCAAAAATTTGTGTTTAATTTTTTTGATTTTTTGAGAACATCGTAGCTGAAGAATGTATTCGATACATAGTGAAAGTTTCAGAGTCCAAAGTTAACCAGGGACTTGAGAAATGAGGAGGGACGGCATTATGTCAAAATTTCCAGTTGCTCCGCCACTGGACACTTTATCCAGAAAATGAAATTCCCCCTTCTAGACGCTTGTTACAGAGGGGCCTAGCCAAATTTTCAGCGAAATCGGTTGAAAATTGGGCAAATTGTACCTCCACGAAAATCGCCTTTTTTGAAACTTGAAGGGCTGTATCTTCATTGTGGATGACTTTTGAGGGAGTTTTTTCATGACATCCTAAACTTTTTGTAATTCTGTGTCGATCCTCCAAGTTACAGAACTGAAATTCGATCATCTGGGGGCTGGCCCCCATGGGGGTGCACGGAGTGACCGCACCACTTTTGAGCGTTGCCACCAAAAAAATCTGATTCTGTGGATCTTAACTGATTGAAATTAAAAAAAAACCCTTTTCGACCTCTGAAAAAATACAGAATAGTATCTAGCGGATGGACTATTTTTTAAAGTCCGTTGTGGTGCAAATGACACACCTTTGCATTCACCGTCAATGCGAAGGTGTTTGCCATCTGCACCATACAATGGACTTGAAAAAAAAAATAGACTGTACGTTTTTTGTTTTGTCTTCATCAACTACTTGGTTATTAGCAGGCTTTTTCTGTGGAGTTCTTCCCAGTAACGATAACAACGACCACTACTACAACGCAGTACTGTCGATTCACATTTTTGAGTCAATGGGAGATTCGGAGATTTATCAGTGAGGTCTTTCGATGGCTTTCTCGTTTCATCTCTCTCGAGGCATCACCGCACGGTAGTAGATGCCCTAGCACTAAGGAACGCGTGAAAAAGTCCATCTGGCCCAGTCCAGTGCAAATTTGAGCCCGGGACTTCCACATTTGAAAGCGGGGCCGAGCTCACCGGTCTACCGACTGGGTTAGTTGAATACTTGATGGATAAATCATTCAGAATGATTTTGTTGCAGAAAAAATAACTCAATGAACTACCTTAATCGAATTGTTAAACGGTATCACTCTAATCGCAATCTTAATTCCTGGGACAAAGGATTTTATCCTGGCCAGCAGCTGGTCTGCTTTGTCAAGCTCTGAACCCGGTTCTACGCGGGCGAAATTTCAGCAACATGCGGTCGCCCACCGAGAGCCTTCAATTTCCAGTGCCAATGTCAATGTCATGCCTTTAGCTTGCTTGTTATCCAAACCGGTTCAAATTTAACTTTCTGCAAGATTCTAAATCTACCCTTAGTTGACTGTAGCTCATAAAGAATTATTATTTCATTGTTTAAAGGTGTCGTGTCCTATGAATATTTTATACTTTTCAAGGATAATGAGCGAAGATTATGTATTACTCATAAGTCATGATACTACAAGCCAATGCAGGCTGATGGTGATTTTTTAATACAGTTTTTATAATTCGTATTCCAAATTGAGAAAATTACATATGACTCACAACTCACGTTTTTTTTTAAGACTAAAAAACTTTGAAAGAGTCTCAGTATCATAGATTATTTAAGGAGCTAAGAAGACGCAACAGTTCAGAATGCATCAGGTAAACGCGTCCTAAATTATGTAACTTAAAATTTTGGGCTGTTAAAACATTTCCGGATGCCATCAAATTCATAATCTTAAGGCCGTTGCTTCGCTCTGGTGCGTGCAGCCTGCAGCTATACTGTGCAGGATTTATCGTCCTGCAGAGCGGCCGGTGGAGTGGACCGGCGGTCCGCAATGACGTAATCTCCGCTGATGCTCTGCCGCGCTCTCCTCCAGCTGCTGGGATGGGGCTATGTGAGGAACTGAGGACTGAGGAGGATGCTATAATGATATGTGTGTAAGTGTGTGAGTGTGTGTGTGTGTGTGTGGTTCTAAAATAGGCGTATGTGTGCGTTTGGCGTGAAGTGCTGCAGGTTTGCAAATGTCGCTTCGCCGATCATCATCATCATCATCATCGACGGTGCTATAGAGTTGCGACGAATGCGACGGTGGCCATGAGAATTTGGGCAGGGGCTAGCGGGGGGGAGGTCCGGGGCATTAGCCGCTGCTAAGGACGCCTGTGAGCGGCATGTGCACGGCCACGACGCTGATGTGTGCGTGTGTTTCGACCCCAAGCAACCAACCGCCGCTGCCGCTGCTGCTGCTGCTGCTGCTGCCTGCTGCCAGCTCTAGCTGCTGTCGCTCCAAGTTATCGGGAAAGTCTATCTGGCCAAGGTCACAGGGTGGGGTGTCGTGCAGGATGGGTGGCGGGTGGGTATGAGATGAGCGCACCGAGGGGTGCGTGCGAACCCCGCACGCGGGGGTGGTGGATCGGGGAGGCTGATAAGAGAGTGAGTGAGGCGCCTTTCCCCCTCCCCCCCGCATCACCAATCAGCCTTCCGACTCCGCCACCCGCCGCGGGAAGGCAACCACCCATTCCGGCGGAAATGCCATCGGGTGAGCTTCGTCAGCTCGCTGACCTGACCTGTGGGGTCTGCCTTGAATCTCCTCGTTCCGATGAGTTGCGCTGATGCACTCGGGTTCCAAAAGGACTAATGGCCCATCACATTCCGTTTTTACTTGATTGAAATCTTTCAGAATTATACCGGGAGTGATAAACAGCGGTACTATGTAACATGTAACTGGATCCGATCCAGTGACAAAACGATAAAACCTTGATAATTATAGTGTGATCAGTTTAGTCAATGTGACACAAAGTCCAAAGACTAAACACTACCTACTAAGCAGTCATCCACTAACGCCGTAACCATAAGATTCGTCTAATGATTGAACCTTACCGTTACAGGATGACCCATAGTTCCATAAGGGCTAGGAAGAACTACCTTGCCTACTACCGAACTTACTACCTTCCAAACGATCCTAATTTTCCACCGTGTAGGTAGCTTCATCGTGGAAAATCCCCAGCAACAGTAATTGAACGAACACGATCAACTGTTGAATAAGCGACTGGTGTTATGTGAACACTGATGGTGAACTCACTATCTTCTATCTCCACTAACTCCCCTATCCTCTGGGAGACCATCGTGTCGATTTCCTCCTGGACTGACAGGACAAGTGATGAATTTTTCGTAATTCTGTGTCGGGATCGCAAGAAAACTTTGCTGAAATGATTTCTCCTGCAACTGAAGCTTCCCACTGTAGCAGAGTCCTTGGGTACTTGTAGGTTGCAATACACCGAAAGGTGAGGTGTATTGTCGTATGTAATACACCGATAGGTGAGGCGTATTATCGCTCCAGCGAAAATTTTTACGAGGGGATCCGAGTGTAAATCGAGATGTAAGCAATAATATATCGAACCTAGAGGTGTATTCGTTGAGACAATTAACCGGAATCCGAAAAACACTGGAAAATCTCCCTGATTAAGTGAAAACTAGTTGAATGTCCAAGGTTGGTCATTCTGGAGGGGTGTTTCCACTAATGACCTTGGTGGTAAGACACCTTACTATACGGCCTACTATTTTGAGGAGTGAGGTGAATTGTCGTTGCAAAAGACGACTTTTACTTGGGACGCATTTTGACTGAAAATGTTACTACGAGATCAAATTTGGAGATTCAAGATCTGATAATCGACGATTTCCTTTGAGTGTGAATCCCCAAATGTTGCAGCAGAAAATTTACGCTAACATAACAGCATCCGATTGAAAAATCGTCGGTGTAAGTGTTGAAGCGTTATAGTCCGGACGTCAAGAGTCCTCTGTACGGTTAAAACAGCTCACACTAAACAGTGGCAGACTAAAGGAATCGGGGGCCCTGGGCGGATTTGCGAGATGGGGCCCCTAAAAAGCGAAATTGAATGATTGAGCAAAAGCCTACGAGAAAAAACAAAAAAAAAGAGATGTTGACTACTAAAACCAAAACTGAAACCGTTAATTGATCATATTCAAAAATGTGCCACGTTATTCCAATTTTTTCATATCAGTCGGTTAAATGTACTACATAGTGGCGTAGCCAAAATATGAGACCGGAGGGGGTAAAAACAACGACGAGGGCGCAAGTTGACGAAAGGTAGCGCCGCAGTTGGAATTTTTTGGACATAATAATAATAATGCTGACAATAATCGGTATCTTTCATGAGTTTTGCGGTTTCAGTTTCTAACGTTTTTACCAAAATTACTTGATGATCATTTCCCACAAGTTTCGTGCATGATCCACCTATCTGTGATGAGTAGCAGTAGACTCGAATCTCTCTTTTGAGAAGGGATAACAAAACACAAAATTTCAAAGGCTGGAGGCTCCTGGCACTCTGATATCCGGTGCCGAGGCCCCTTGCCTAAATAAAAAACATTTCTAAGAGGTTCCGTGATACCGACACGTTATTGCCTGTCTGTGTGTAGGCCCCCAAAGTCTGTTGTCATGGGGCCTGCCAAGCTTGGTCTGCCAAGGTTACTCCAAAATGGCAAAAAAGTTAGTTGAGTATCTACCTAAATGATTTTAAAAAATTACCGCTCTTGAAAAAAAATAAAATTTTTCGATTTCATCCAATTTTTTCTGCAGTATTTTTTACAAACAAAAGGAATTGTGGGGCCCTTTTAGATGAATAAGGCCGTGAGGCCCAGGGCGGAGCGCCCCCGCCGCCCCTTCTTAGTCCGCCACTGCGACTAAAAGGCCTCTGAATCGAAGGCGGTGATTTTTTTGTGGTTGTGATCTTAATATCTCCATATAAACATGTGAAAGAAAAAAAATCCGAGAAGAACCGATCACAGCCGAAGATAGTCAAATTTTACGGGCGCCATTCTAGGGCCTTTATTTGACTTGGAAGACAATTCCTTTCTTCAGGGTGGACTCTTTACAGTATTCTGCATGAACGTACCGGGTGATTTTCCAATAAAATTCCTGGAGAAGAAGTTATTTGGCTGTGAAAATTATTGGAAAATTGCTCAAGAATTTGGAACTTCATATCTTCGGCTGAAATTTTTTTACTAAAAAACCACCCGGCACGATCGTGCAGAATACTGTTGAGAATCCACCATGAAAAATGGATTTTTGTTCCAAGTCAAATAAAGGCCCTAAGATGGAGCGCGTGAGATTTGACTATATTCGGCTGAGATCGGTTTTTCTCGGATTTTTTCCCGTTAGTATGTTTATACAAGAGATATGAAGTGGAATCTCCAAATGCCAGTTCGAAGAAAATCACCGGCTTCGATTTAGAGGCCTTTTAGTCGGGGCCGCTCTGAGCGTACAGAGGACTCTTAAGGGCAAAAGGCCTTACTAGCCGTTACTAGGACCTTTTCACTTACCATACCTGTGAATCCAGGTAGCAATGAATACTGGCTGATGTTAATATCAACAAGTGTGTGATCAGTGACGTCGTCATGAATTCCGATTATTGTGTTCGCTGGACTGTAAGGCAGAATATCTGGCTTACTATGGGCCAGGTATACCGACATCGGCTACACATCAATGGAAAGCCCAAAGGAAGAAGACTTTTTTTTCATCTGAAGTATTTTGTATTGTCAGTCATGAATTTTCGAACTCTTGTGACTCGCCCGATCAAAATTGCATTTTCTTGAAAACTAGAGCACCTACAAGCATCAGCGCCCCCTCAAAAGAAAGCTTAGAGGTCAGGCTTCCCCCCAATTGAAACATTTTTCAAAGAGTCGAAGTTTGTCTTTTTCCAAGTCGAAATTTCCAGATAATAGTCAACGTTTTTCTTGCTTTGAGTCAATTTTTTGTGTGTTTGTAGTCAAAGTTTCCAGATTAAAGTCGAAGTTTTTTATGTTTTAAGTCGAAATTTTGCGGTTGAACTCTAAATATCGAGATCAAGGTCAAGGTTTTTGTATTCTAAGTCGGATTTTCGAGTTTGGAAATAAAAATCAAAGTTTTTTGTTTGAAGTAGAATTTCTTTGTTTGAAGTCGAAGTTCCTTGTATATATAATCAGATTTTCGCAATAAAAGTCGAAGATGATTGTCGTTTTTCAAGTAGAAGTGGAAGTCATTCCTGCTCGGGGATCGCCTTATTTCGGAAAATTTCAACTGATATCGAAAGTATCAGATGGAAGATCAGGTGGAAGATCTCCAGAGTGTGTCCAGTCTTTAAAAATGGAGACAGGAGGGATATTACAAATTATAGACCGATATCAATCATTAATAATTTCAGTAAGATCTTCGAGATAGCTCTTCACAATGCCATGAGCCGTCATGTAGCGTGTCATTTATCGCCTAATCAGCACGGGTTCATCAAGGGACGCTCGACTGTCACAAATTTGTCGTTTGTAAATCTCAATATATATGCGAGGCGCTGGATGTGGGGGGTCAGGTTGAAGTTATTTACACGGATTTGACTAAAGCGTTTGACACCATCACTCCCATCAGTCATCACGTTCTGTGCTCTAAGCTCCAAAGATTTGGCTTCTCCGATTCCCTGGTGCAACTGGTGGGGTCTTATCTCAGTGGCAGACAGCAATTTGTTCAACATAATGGCTATAGATCTGCCTGTTATCCACAGACGTCGGGAGTGCACCAGGGATCTGTCCTTGGTCCATTTTTCTTTGACATCTTTATTGACGATATTGTATCCGGGGTCTCGGTGAAGTCGCTTCTTTGTGCAGATGATTTAAAACTGTTCTGCAAAGTCGAGTCTTCATCTGACTGCGAGCGTCTACAGCGTGATTTAGATTTGATTTCTGGGTGGTGTGATATAAATGGTCTGTCCATGAACGCATCTAAATGTAGCGTGATGTCATACACTAGGAAATTATCGGCCATCAAATATGATTACTGCTTGAATGGGACAGCCCTGCAGAGACCCGAAACTGTAAAGGATCCAGGTGTCACATTTGACTCGAAGTTCACTTTCTCCAAGCACATTTAGTCTGTTGCCCTTTCTGCATTTCGAGGTCTCGGCTTCGTGCTGCGTAATGGGGCTGGTTTCAGGGAGCATGCTTTGTGTTCTCTTTATGCGGCGTTTGTCAGATCTAAATTAGAGTACGGCTCCCTTATCTGGGATCCTATTTATAAGGTGCACAGCTTGGAACTGGAAAAGGTGCAGCGAAGATTTCTGAAGGCGGCCTGTAGTTTGGTGGATGGATTCTATCCTCCTAGCGGGTTTCCGCAGGACGCCTTACTACGAAGGTTCAGCTTGATTTCTCTTGAGGACCGAAGAATGTCAAATGCTGTACAATTCCTCCATAAGCTTGTCCACGGCGCCATTGATTGCGTCGACCTTGTGTGCTGCATTGAGTACAGAGTTCCCCGATTGTGCTCGAGGCACACTAATATCTTTAATATACCAACTCCTCGGAGCAATATATTAAAAATGTCACCAATTTATAAGCTGTACTCTTACTATAGCATAATCGAGGAGAATGTCGATATATTTTGTACAAAAATTTAATGTGTGTTTAGTCGTTTGAACATCTCTGTTGTATTTTGTATTATATCTCTTCAATTTTAATTTTTCATCCTGTTAATGGTTTTATCTGTTGGATGTTTTCTTGCTGGAAAATCAAATAAATAAATGAAATGAAATGAAAGTAGATTGGAATGGGCGTCATGTCGTAGACCTATTTTCAAAATCGGCATAATTCCGGTTTTCCCACGGTATTTTTTCCAAAATGACGGTTTCCGAGCTTTCATCTCTGGAACAACTGCAAATGTTTCAACTTTTCATCCCGTGAACAGATATTCACTATTTTTTTTCAAACAATAGGTAACTGGCCCTTGAACATTTTCCAACAATTTTCTTTCCCATTTCCCGGAAATATCTCAGTTGAAAATGTGAAACAGACCTGGGTTATCGAAACCGGACTTGAATAATGGAGCTTAAAGTGCAGCCCTAATTGACGATCTTAACAATAAGATGATTTGGAAAAAAATTTGAGGTTTTTCCGGAAAGTTCAAATTTTGAAAATTCTCAATTTTCTGAAAATTATTTCCAATCTTTCTGTAGTGCCAGTTTCAGATCGTTCACCTTCATCGATGTACCAATGCGTCTGACTGCCTCACTCGCTTTTCTTTCTAGATAATTTGGTATTGGTTCCCTCTGAAAAACTGAAAATTTCTAACTTTTCAGCTTGTGAACAGATTTATACCAACTTTTTTTAAACAAAGGGTAAGTGATTCTTGAACATTTTCAGGCAATTTCTCGTAAAATTCTCTAAGTTTTACAAAAGGTTTCCACTTTAAAATGAGTACCCGGCCTGGCTTATCGAGACCGGGACTCAAATGATGAAGCCCTTACTAGAGAAAATATCTCAATTCTTTGATTTTTTTCTCAAATTCTAACCTCCCACCCGAAGGGACGTCCCATAATAAAATTTCCATCCGTTCTTTTTTACTTGTCGGGGAAGTTTTGGGGTGACACAATCAATTTTTTAACAATGACTATGCATCCATGATGCTCTCTCTATCGATACTATAACTTGCGTGCCTCGAATCCAAAAATTGCCGGATTCTCGGCCGGATTGCACCCCCACCTCCCACCACAGAGGGTAAACCGTGCACTGTTCGCGGCCGGCAACCTTCACTTTTAGCCCGGTCATTTTAGGTTTTAACCCGGAAATAAATCCCACAAAGCCGATTTTTTGCATATTGAGCTTTTTGACTTGTCTGAGCAACATATCAAAAGTCCCAGAAATTCCGATATTCGCGTCAGGGGGTAAAAACCACTCTTACGGTGTCATGGTGCCGGCTTTCCTCATTTCTTTGCCAAAAGGAGATTAGTATGTGAAATAGTGAGGAGAACAAAAATATTCCCCTCTAAATTTTGCATCGAAAAAGTCTTATTGACTATATGGCTAGTTCTTACCCAATCCGAGAAAAAAGCTTTTGAAGTGGGAAATAGTTTCGAGCGTGCAGCAAAAAATCAGAGCAGTGCCGTGTTTCGAGGCAGATATCTGGCAAGTGGTTGATCCCAGGACAAAAACTGTGAGAAAGAAAATAGTTGATCATAATGTTCTACGTACGATGCTTGTGCTAGAAATTTTCTGGGATCAACCACTTACAAAATATCTGCCTCGAATGATTTTCCATGGCACGCTGTAACCTATCCCCCACTTCGAACGATTTATTTCTCGAATTGGGCTAGGATAAGCCATATAGCCAATCAGACCTTTTCGATGCAAAATTTAGTGAGGAATATTTTCATTCTCGTTACTTTTTCATATCCATTTTACCGTTTGGCCATGTCACAGTAAGAATAGTTTTTACCCCCTAAAATCCATGACGCGAACGTCGGAGTCTCAAAGTATTTTGATATGTTGTCCAGACGGGTCAAAAGAGTTTTTGGGTCACTGGCCAAAAATTCAGCTTTAAGGAAATTATTTCTGGGTTCAGACACTTCTTTACTAAAAACACCTGTGGGGTCGGTACGCTTTTGGATACTGCACTTTTGAGTAGAGTTATGAAACTTGGCACATAGTTTCTAGGGATCATAAGAAGAAATTTCACCCGATGTTCCCAAAAAAATTTTCGACGGAATCTGTTATATAGGCCCCTTTTTCCAAAATGGCGACCAAATTTTGAAAATTGGCGATTGATCGTACAATTGCGCGCAGAGTATCAATTCCTAACATTTTGAACATGACCAGTTGATTTAAGCCACCCCTGACTTGATCCGTTTGGTATTTTGGCCATTTGGGCCTTTTTTCCAAAATGGCAGTCAAACTTTGGGAAGTTGGCATTTGGTCGTATAGTGGCCGGCAAGGTATCAATTCTTGACATTTCGACCATGACAAGTCGATTAAAGCCTACCCCGACTCCATCCAACCTAAATTTTGGCCTCAATAGTCAATTAAGCGCTGACACATACTGAAATTTATTTTTCAATTTTTAGAAGGGTTGTGAAAAACCACTTCTTGGACTTTCTGTGTGTTCAACATGTGAGTAATCTGGAGAGCAGAATCACTACACTACTCCACTGGCAAAACCCATTTCACGCATGTATGAAACTGTCAAAACCATAAAAAATGTCAAAAGTACATACATATCAACTGCAAGTTGTTTCAGAATTTGTATTTGTGCTAAAAGATAAATCAGGTTACATATTACGTTATCAGAAATAACAGTGTTTGAAGAATCTGCGATCTATCGCGTGTATTTGCTGTTTTTCAATGGTGTTTGAAGGTTAGACTTCTCTCTGCCTCTCAGACCTCAGACTTCGGTTACTTTTCATCAGTGTAGAAGAAATTTTGCATGTTGATGAGGAATAAATTCTTGCAAAGTTTGATTGTCTGCATGAGAGAGCGTCCCACTGATATAGAGCATCTGAGTCGACTGTGCGCCGATATGAGCTGCAACTTATTTGAAAATTTGCATGTTTGCATTTGTGCGATTGTGCGAGACGCTCACCTACATTCTTCTCTACTGTTTTCTTTATCTATTACATTGGTGACGAACAGAACCCTCACCTATCCTGAATCCTTTTTTAATTCTAATTCCTGTAGGTGATCCAATTTCTACATGTTGCATTATACTCGTTTTGTCACTTACATATACCAAGGTTGGGAAAGAACTATGTACATAACGCGCTAAATCTGTAATGCTTTTCTCGAAGGTATAATATTTTTCCTACCATAGATACTAAAAAATCCGATTGCGATACAGGAACAGGTTTCAATGATAAGGGACTTCACGGCTCTAAGTTCAAAAATCTAACACTGTACTGTACATTCTTTGCCAAAATTGTGTCACATGCTATGGTCACATGGGACAAATTGAGACCCATAGGAGAGATCTTTGTGCATTGGACACACTAGAAACTTGCAGAAATTTTAATAAATAGTGCTATGATTCAATAAGAGGTACATTGTGATTCTCTTCTGCTCAAATCTCCACAAGTACCTACAACTCTTATCGACGCATAAATCTGCAAAAACCGCTTATCTCGATCCCTTTCCGTGCATATTCAAACAACTTGCACTTCGAAATTTCTCGCGGTTTTGATGCCACGAGATCTTTACTGTCAGGAGGATAGGGCTATAAATGGGGATTGAGGCCAAAATTTGAGTCAAGTCGAGTCGGGAAGGATATTAATCGACTCGCAATGGTCGAAATGTCCAGAAATGGATACCTTGTGTGCCCCTATACGACCACCTGCCGATTTTCGAGGTTTGGCTGCCATTTTGGAAAGAAGGCCTCAATGGCCCAAATATCAGCCGAATCGAGTCAGAGGTGGCTTGAATCAACTCGTCATAGTCAAAATGTTACGAATTGATACTTCGTGCAAACGTGCAATCGTGCAAATTTCCAAATAAATTGCACCCCATATCAGCGCACAGTCGACTCGGATGTTCTACATCAGTGGGACGCTCTCTCATGCAGAAAATCAAACCTTGCAATAATTTATTTCTGATCAACATGCCAAATTTGTTCTGCACTGATGAAAATTTTCTGAAACAACTTGCAGTTGGTATGTAGCTATGTACTTTCGACGTTTTTTATGGTTGTCAGAGTTTTATACATGCGTGAAATAGGTTTTGCTATACTGGGGGGAGCCTTTCATTCCTTCGGAAAAATGTAGTGATTCTGCTCTCCGGATTACTCACATGTTGAACACACAGAAAGTCCAAGAAGTGGTTGTCCCTCGGATTTTCTAGAACCCTTCTCAAGATAAAAAAAATCTAAATAAGCACTATAATTGAGTATTGAGGCCGAAACTTGGGTTGGGTAGAGTCGGGGTAGACCTTAATCGACTTGTCATGGTCGAAATGTCCAGAATTGATACTTTGCTGGCCACTATACGACCAAATTCCAACTTTTGAAGTTTGGCTGCCATTTTGGAAAAAAGGCACAAATGGTCAAAATATCAGACGGATCGAGTCAGGAGTGACTTAAATCAACTCGTTATGGTCAAAATGTTAGGAATTGATACCTTGCGCGCCACTGTACGACCAATCGCCAATTTTCAAAATTTGGACGCCATTTTGGAAAAAGAGGCTCATATAACGGATTCCGTCGAAAATTTTTTTTGGAACATCGGGCAAAATTTCTTCTTATAGTCCCTAGAAACTATGTGCCAAATTTCATAACTCTACTCAAAAGTGCAGTATCCAAGGGATTTTCGTCACGTACCGTCCCCACGTATAGGTAGTTTTCGTGTTATAATTCAAAATATATCATCAAAAGAGGATTTTTGCTACAAGCATCATACGCATACGCAGAACATTATGGTCAACAATTTTCTTCCTTACCGTTTTTTCGTGGGATTAACCATTTGCAAGATATCTGCCTCGAAACACGGCATTGCTAGGATTTTCCGCTGCGCGCTTTAAACTACCCCCCACTCAGGGGCGGACTTGGCTTTCGTGGCACCCTGGGCATGACTGAATTGGCCGCCCCTTCCCCTTAGAGAGGTGTGTTCCAGAGAACAAGTTTGTGTTTATAATTTTAGAGCACTAATTGCTGTTGATGATAATAGGTGGTTTTTCATCAATAGTTGACACAAATCAACAAAAATTGAACAGAAAAAAATTATGCGAACGCGATTTTCGTGGAATAAAAATAAAACGACGCATTTTTTTCCAAGAAGACAATGACGATGCCGCCCCCTCGGATCTGCCGCCCTAGGCACGTGCCTACTTTGCCTATTGCTAAATCCAGCCTTGCCCCCGCTTCAAACGCTTTTTTCTTGAATTGGGTGAAGACTAGCCGTATAGTCAATTAGAGCTCTTAGATGCAGAGTGGGGAATATTCTTACGTCCATTACTATATTTCACGTCCAGCTTACCGTTTGGCAGAAAAATGAGGAAAGCCGGCACCATGTCACCGTAAGGGTGGTTTTTATCCCCTGAAATCTATGACGCGAACACCGGAATTTCTGGGAATTTTGTTATGTTGCTCAGAGAGATCAGGAAGGTCACTATACAAAAATTCAGCTTTGTGGGGAATATTTCCGGGTTTCGCCGTTTTTAGACCTAAATTGCCTGGGTTATTACTTATGCTTCCAAACCTTCTGATCACAAATCTGAAAAGAAACCGCGTTACACTATTTTTGCATAGGTACTCAATGTTGGCTAAAGCTTCTTCTGTTTATTACTTATTTTGTGTCTATTTAGTATTAGTTCCAGTTTTGAGGCGTACTTTTGGCCGCTATGAACAATGCGATGTTACCTACAAGACTCTTGTTTTATTCGTCAGTAGTGATCGGCGATCGGCATTCAGCAGGTATTCACTTTGCATCTTCCAAAATCTATAAGCCAGACAAGACCTGCCTGCGCTGTTGTATAAACTTGCGGGAAACCTTTGGTGGACAAATGAAAAGTTTCGTGAAGCTCGATTTTCCGTCGAAGCACTCTAAGCTGCATCCGATGCAAATAGGATCAAGATCATCGATTCGACGATCGCAGCTTTGCGCCGATTGCATCTCCAACCCAATCTTAACTCGACAAGGAGTCATTAGAAGGGCAGAAGGCAGGCTAGTAAAAAAAGGGCCCCGGCTGTTACAATTTGGTTGAAAGAGTAAAAGCAAAAGCGCACGCCAGCGAGAGAGTCAGAGAGATAGCAGGACGAAAATCGTACTCCTGCTAGTCCTGCCATATACCGCGTGTATGTGTGCTGGCGCACAGCTCCGAAGCGAGTCGGCGAGTATACCGCCCGGCACTCATGTAACCTTGCGACGACGTTGATACGCGGCCTGCGGACGTGCACCAGGAGCTTACGTAATAGGTCCTATGCGAATTCCGTCCCCCGGCCCCGCCGCAGTGCCCCACCAATTTGGCAACTCGCACTCGCAAGTTCGGCGAACATTTTTTCCTGGTTGCCAGAAATAGCGGCTGCTAAAATCTCGATTGCAGTTTATTATTTCTCTTTTTGTGCGTGCGTGTGGTGTTTTGGTTCAGGAAGCGGATTTTTTCGCCTCCATTCTTCGGCCCCGCATCATTCCCGTGATAATGCCTGCCAGGTACTGATCTGAGGCACTGTTGCTGAGGTTTCAGTACTTTTCGAACGGCATAAATTATGGAAATGCGAGGTATGTACCTTACCTGTAACCTATTAGGCATAGTGTGTTGGTGTTGTTATCGTTACAACGAAAATTTCGCGAAAAACCGCACCCGGAAGCATTGCCTGGCGGTGTCTTTCTGAGTTTCTGATCAAATAAATGCTAATATTATTTATTTATGTGAAGTGCCTTGTGATATCTACATGGTTTTGCCAAAAGTTTTGCCGTATTATCGTCGAGAGATGATTAGTAAGTCTTATTTTTGCATTGACTTAGAGGAGGTGGTTGGATAGCTACGGTGTGTGGCATTGAACAATAACATTAACCTCTCTTCGGTTTGAACGTATAGGAGCTATTATAGCAGCGAGATTGTATAAATAATTTTCGTGCATTCCTAATAGTCATAAGTTTGGGAATAGAGCGTGGTTTTAATTGCGCGCTCTCGCGGTTCTAAATTTTCGGCTCGCATCCGATTGGTTGCATGTAGCATACAGCATGATGTTCAAATTCTTGTTTCTAACACACGCCGGCCATCATTGCAACTTTTTCAACCTTGAAACTTCCTAGTGCATTGTCCTGCATTAGCATTAGAAGGAGGAGGAGGCGAAGCCGCAGAGAGGTCTTCGGCGATGATGACCAGATTAGTTTTTTCACCCGGACGTGCCATTTATCAAATATATACGTTGCTATTATCCCAACGGCAATGATCTGAGCGTAATAATACAGGGTGCATGACTTAGAGAGGCTCACGTGGGGAGTCCTAAACAGTGATTGATGTATCCGATTGTTTTTTTTCTCTTGCAACCGGGGTGTTCATTTACCTGATTCACTTCTAGTTTAGTGTCAGTACAAAATGGCAATTTCCATAACGTACAAAACATTTTGAGCAAAAACCCAATTTTTCCCAAATGAGTTTTCCTATTTTTTTGCCTTTTGGACGTCGGTAGTCATTTAAGGCTATAGATTACAGATAATTTGAAAATTAATTCTGTACGATTGTTAGGAGTCGGAAGCTTTCTTTAATATAAAGTCAATTTCGAGGTTGCTTTAGATCTATCACATGATAATTATTGAAGGGATGTTTACAGGAGTTTACTTGAGCGAGGCACAATACATACTCAGAGGTAATGGCGACCAAAAAAATGTTGGGCAGGTTTTGAATTCAAATCGCATACTTCGTAAAGATGATCTGAAGAAGCTACTTGCTTCAACAGTCCCAAGAATATCTCTTATAATTTTTGGCCGAGCATGGTATCTTCCCAAATCATACGGTCGTAATTGGTATTCAAAAATTGACAAGCTTGACAGATTTTTTCTTTTTCAAACTTTCAGTCGCCACTCTACCCGAGACCATACCCTCGACCATACCACTTCTAGTGGGAAAATTCAACGTGTCGGATTGACACATTGTTCTTTTACATTGTCGAAAATGATGCCTAGACATTACTGGCGATCGCAAAAATCGGAAAATCGTCTCGTCTTATGAGACTCCAACTCTCGAAAAATGCGAGACCTCGGTTATTATTATCATTTTACCATCATCCCGTCAATATTCTACTTCTGGGACAGTGGAATATTTTGAAGAAAACTGGAACTGGTTTATACCTAATGAAAATTCAAAACCGAGTTGAAATCAAACCAAACTTTTTCCCGGCTATATCCAAAAGCTCTTCATCCAACGAAAGTAAAATGAAGAAAGTTTCTTTAATCCGTATGACCTACAAAAATAAAGAGCTTGACTTTTTTCCATATATTTCTGGCACTTCTGAAGATCAGCACTTGAATGCTTATGCACAATCGAACAAAGGTGGTATCAAATCTCAGTTCGTTACTAAACGAGGGATCAAATTTTTGAAGTGGAATAAAATGCAAACCCAGTTACATCAAGGAGCGATTATGATGGAAATACAAAATATAGCCCCAAGTGATTGTTTAGTGATTATTCGATTACCGAAACCGAGGTGAGACAGTGTAGGTATATTTTGGCTTGTACAACACATATTACTGGAATTGTCGGATCTTTTCTTATTTGTAATGAAAAATAAGCGACAAGTGCGTGCTACCCCAGTGGTGGAACTACGAGCACTCGACAGTTGTCGATCTCGACAATTTCTTCTTTTCTAAAAGGTGAAGGGTGTAGAGGGGGAAGGGGAAATTAGGGTTGAAGGGTGCAGAAGGGAAAGGGTAAATTGTCGAGATCGACAACTGTCGAGTATTCGTGGTTCCACCGGCAGGTTTGTTTCTGTATACGAATAATCATAAGCAGCTATATTTTGCATTCCCATCATGTTCTTCCCCTGAGGTAAATCGGATTTACATTTTGTTTACTTCCTGAACATTTGATCCCTTGTTAAGTACCGAACTAAAATTTGATACCACGTTTATGCAATCGGGCATTATAGTCTGTTTTTTTGACATCCGTGGTGTCAATGTAGTTTTTTTTAAATTTTTTTAGAGTGTACCTTCCAAATAAATCACATTTTGGGAGTGTACCAAAATCTAGCCATAATAAGGCTGTCAAAGAAATGTCGCTGAATAAATTAAGGTTAGGGGAGGGCAGTTTTGAGGACTCGTGGATAGAAGAGATACAGAGGGGTCTCCATCCGTCTTATCGTTGCCCTCCATCTTTTATTAAACAAGATTCACACCGCTGTTCGGTATCTACATGTGGAAGTGCATCCATCACTTTCGTCTCATCAACAATTTAGCATTATGCCATGAAAATTTTCACAGCAGGTTTGATCATTCTTCATAAGACCTGGTGTCAAATTCTTTCGCTTTGAACACTGTCGTTCATGGTCGCTTTCTTCGATCCCCACCAGTGGCGGGTCGAATTTTTGTCCCAAAAACAAGTTCCTTGATTTAGTTGGGATGCTTGCTGTTGCATAGCACGTGGAATGTGAACGATGGTGCGGACCTCATGTGATGTTGATTAGCGCTACAGATCCCTACCTGTCGACCAAATCTCGTTTTCTCGAGCGTTTTCTGGTTTTGTTGCAGTGAATGAATTATGGTTTCATAGAAAAGTTCAGTGTCTTCGTTCTTTCATTGACGCAATCTATTTTGATATAAAAGGCTGGACCGTCATGTTGTTAATGGCTAAAGTTGCCTAATTTCTCTACAGGTTGCCTAATCACTCTACAGAAGAATTCTTGGTATGTATGCTTCTGCCACAAGAAGCATACTGACTGGAGTGATTTTACAGATGACGCAAATTTGAAAATTATGAATTGTGTGAGACGTAGGTAGGTACTTACCTATACAACATTGGCGGACAAATGAATGTAAACAGTCAACAACTTGTCATTTTTGAATTCGAATTGCGGCAATACGATTTTTTTGGAGAGATAAGTTGCTAACAAAGTATGAAGGGACATCCTTGGTATTGTAGAAGCAAGTAAGTAGCTTCCTTAGATCTCGTTCGCGAACTGTGCAACTCGAACTCAAAAACTAACACTTTTCAAACGTGTTTCCATTCTTTTGTCTACCACTTTATGTCATAATTCACAATTGGTCGAAAAATGATTGGGGCTGTTCAGGCAATATGTGACTCAAGTAGTCTTTTCAGATCATGTTCACGAAGTGTGTATAATTTGAAATCAAAAATTGTCAACTTTTGAAAGGCTGCGAAAAAGATGAGAAGAACTAATATTATAAAAACGAGCGACCAACAGCCTTATTTGTTTATCTAGCTATACCGAATGAGTGAATTAACAAAAGCTGCAATCGCATATCTCTTATGGGTTGTAGCCGCATATATTTCGATAAGTTGCCAGCAGCCCAGTGAAGCCTAAAGCCGAAGTTCAATGATCAAGATCAATCAGTTTTCAAACCAAAAACGTATTCAATAAGTATAAACCTTTTGCTATTCCTGAAGCCGGGTCTGCATTGTATATTCGACAGATGTTATATCAGACAATGTGATAATAAAGCATGCCTAAAATACTTTCACTTATATCATTGACACGTGCCAATTTTATTGCAAGAAATGGCAACATTAGGAACACAAAGAATTCAACTAAGATTAAAACGATGACGATTTTTATTTTCTTCTTATAACTTGAATATGATTGCAACAATTAAGTCGAACTTCGCCAGCCGGAGAAGGGTGGAACGAACATGGCGATATTTATTTTTTGCTCTGACGGTAGATATAATAATTTCGTTTTTTTTAGGCAATAATAACGCAACGTTGAAGCCCGAGTAATCACAAAAATACAGCACAAATAATAAACAAACCCGACGATAAAAGTGCAGATAAAAAATGATAAGTCTAACCCTGGCGATAAAAACACTAAAGATCAAACATTTCGATGTTCGTACACATACATGTAAAGGTCCGAACGCATGTGCAAAAAATTAGATCCATATTGAAAATGAAAGAATCAATGCACCAAAGACGCGCATATTTTATTTATTACAAGTTATTGTTCCAGCCTTGAACTCAATGAGTGTCAAAACCGACCGACAGTGCACAATGACACATAAGGCGATGTATAATAAACTCAATCATATCATTTGTATATTCATTATAAGAACACACTAATGTATGTACGGCTCGAAATCAATTTCAAATGGTCAACTGCAAAATATTTGGCACCCGAGATAAAAACTATTAAAAAAGTTCAGAAAAAAATTTCATGTGTTGTTGTTGCAAAATATTCGATAACCTGCATACAAAAATAAAACGCAACCATATTTTCTCGACTTCCTTGGGAGTGCCAAATTTTCCGTGCTCTGGCCATGCTATAGGTGTACTTCATGTAATGTTTTTCATTTGTATTGTGTGTGTAGGTACTTTCAATTTGGTTTTGTTTTTGTGCTAATTGCTGTTTGTGTTGTTTATATTATTGTTATTATTGCCGTGCTAATACATAATTTGTAAACGTACTAACGTACAGGCCAACGTACAGGAACTTATGCAAGGGTCGATGCTGGTGCGGTTATAAAAATAAAATTCTGCGCTACGTAGGTATGAGGCGAGTTTTATGAGTATTGTGCGTTCTAAAAAAAAAACTTCATATAGATTGATGCAAATAGAACATGCCAGCAGTTGGGGGGAGCGCGGAAAGTCTAATTTTAAAAACTTTTGACCGGTCAGCATGCAGGATGTAACAAAGAAACAAAGAAATTTGGAAGTTCCCATTCGCCAATCGACGCCTGGAAAATTTCACCTGGTTCATCCCTGCAAACCCGCCCCAAACTGCCTTTTGTTATATCATCATGAAAACAGTCACTATAGCAATAAATATACCTAGTATGATTATAAATACCTCTAGAAGGAATCCAATCCACCCTCCGAGTTTTGTTACCAAAACTGAAATCTACGACCTGCCACCTGCCGGTCGATTTTTTCACCAACGCGGGCCAGTTCGCTCCTTAAGGATGATGCATTTGCAGGACCCCGTGCCCTCCCTGCCATTGGCCATTACTCTTTTCTACCAGTGACGACGTGACACTGCAAAATTTTCCATCAATTTCAAGGGCAAGCCCGTCAAGGTTCCGGGCCCACCAAATTTATTTGTGCAGTGCTTTTGCAATAATTGCGTTTGTTATATTTGATTATCCGCGCTGCGTTGCCAAATAATAGCATCGCGCTGATCACGGAGCCTCGTTAATTGAGAACCGCGGCCCGAGGCCGCATGCTGTATAAGGTTTCTTCTTCAGGTACACTCGACAACGAGCCCTCGCCCGATCTATAGATTTTATATGAGTGGTGCCTCCCGAACTATAGTGAAACGTTACCGAGTTTATGTTTGATGAATAATTTTGCACCTCTCTTCCTCTTTCCATTTCGCCCGTGTTGTGTGTTTTAAGCTCTCGTTTTCCTAATGGCGTATAAATTCGCGTGACTACATCAATGTTTAATGTGGGGAAGGACTGTACGGTCAAGGAACTCTGTTAACGAGTTAGGATTATTCAATCACTTTAATAGGTCCTTGTGTGTGGGTTACAAGATTTGTTTTGGCACACTCGTTTTGCGTTGTTATGCACCCATACAGGTACACGGCGGGGCTATGCGAGGGGTTACCTAGGGCTCTAGGGGCATGTCAAGTGCTTGCATTACGCATAATGATGAATTCCTAGTTGATCGTGTACGTTAGCAGGAATTTGTGGTGTATTTTAAATCTGCGTGCGCCAAAGTTGGCACCATTGCCCAGACTTCTAACTAGACTTCAAATGTCAGCCCCGCCAAAACACTGCACGCAATAATGTTCGTGCTTCAATGCGGTGTTAGTCAGCACCGACGATTAAGTATCTAATTGTCACTGTTCTGTTTATTTTGAATTCTTCAACGAAGTGTTCGGTGATAACTTTTCTTAAACGGCTTACTCTTGCTCAGCTACATTGGCTTGATGTTCATTCACTCATTAATGCCGGGTTTACTATAATAACTACTGTATAATCAACCTGTTTCAGCATTGTTTAAATCTTCAGCGCATCGTGTTGTGTTGCTCAAGTAAATGTGAATGGGGTACTTGCCAATGGAATAGATTTAGCTGGAAATACTTTTGATTGCTAGTATAAGTGATAAGGGGACTCTACTGAGAATTCCACAAAAATCCCGTCGTTTTCTACAGAAAAAAACGAATTTGAAAAATCCTCCTGAAAGCTTCGCGCCAGGACAGGGATTTTGAGTGGGGTTGGTCTGACTGCGTTTCAATGGAATAATCAAGAATGTCAGGGATGTCACTGTGACACTGTCATTTTGAACATGCTATCGCAAAACCGGTTTCCTATCGAATTCTCTTACCATGAGCATTTAGACAATAAAGTCGAACAAGGTTTCGAAGAAACTGATTCCAGAAACCTCTTAT
Organism: Anaspis maculata; assembly: GCA_949128115.1. Classification (NCBI taxonomy): domain Eukaryota; kingdom Metazoa; phylum Arthropoda; class Insecta; order Coleoptera; family Scraptiidae; genus Anaspis; species Anaspis maculata. The sequence continues at coordinate 47,651,354 of OX421964.1, forward strand.
AACACTGTCTCAGTCGAGATCATTTATTTCCAGGGGAAAATCTGGAGGATCACCAATAGCACAGAAATAAGAGGCTGAAAATGAACAGTGAGCTTTTATAGAGGTTCATCATTAGCATACAATTCCGGATAGGTAATACTTTAGAGCTACAAGAGATCCATGTGGGGAGGACGCGATGGATCTCCAAATAAAATGTGGGGAGCAGGAACACTGATGTCCGAAATGAAGCCGAGGGTCAGCTAGGTCAGAGCACGGGTGACAAACATGCGAAAGGCTTTTAGGTGGACAGCACTGAAGACTAAAGAAAGAGACTAGTTAGGTTAAACAATAAGGAATGAACAAAACGAGTAAGTACTTACCGCGTAGATCAAAGCCTCGATCAAAGCAGTCAAAGGCAAAAAAAGGGCACAGGAAGAAATTACGGTCGGCGGTTTGACGTTGTCAGTCAGACTCAGATCTTGTTGTTTGAAAACGGCACCTTGGCGACGTTATATCATTGCCAACCCAACGAGGAAAAAGAGTCCTTCTATGTTCTATATGTAATATATTTGTGACGTCACAAATATATTTTTAAAACACGCATTGCGGCCGCAATTTTGGGAATGTAGGAAAAAGAAAAAATACGGGTACATTATTTTTAACCATACTATCGATTAAGCCAATAAAAAAAAATTAGGCAAGTACCCCATTACAATCATTATTTGGACGGTTTTTCACCTCGAAAACAAGCATCTTGGTTTAGTTGGAATGCTTGCTAGATGCAAGACGCGTCGTGTATCGCATAGCACGTAAAATACGAACGATGGTGCCGACCCCATGCGTTGTTGGTGGTCGTTAAAAATCCCTACCCTGTGTTGGATTCCTCCAAGGTTGAAACATACCAGTGGTTCGGCAAAATTTCCGGTATAGTGGAGGAGAGCAATCACCAGCGTCGGTGTTAGGCCTCGTTGCGGAAATCGGCTGAGGTTAAATAAAAGAATAAAAAAAACATTACTTGAAGAAAATGTTTTCATAACCTGTAGGCTGATATTTTCTTACCAGATACCTTCACGATATCCCTAAACTGGAAGGCAAACACCATGGAAACTATTATTGTAACAATTGTATCTATGGTATTTAACTTCCAGGCAAAATTACCTGGAGATGAAAAACAACGGCTCTTCTTTTAAGATGTTTTTCAAAATCTTGATGTGCCTTAGTGCCTCAGACTTGCTTCTCAAAAAAGTAGCATGATGCCAAAGTTTACTGGTTAAGGGAAAATATGTAAGAGGTAAGGATAAGCTGAAGATTATCAACATCAACTAAATATATTCAGTGAATGACACATAGGTACGGGACAATCGAATCATTTGTTTCTGTGATTCTATGACTAACTGAAATAACTAGTTATTTTTCTAACAAGTGCGAAAAGTATCATTGCTCTCCTCAATCAGTTTCCTGAACCTTTTTTACCACAATTTTGTTTTAGTAATTTCATTCCTGTTTTTTTTTCACTAAGGCCTCTGCAGAAGCCCAAGAATCACTTGGTTTAAACGTGATGATTTGAACCAAGTTAAGCAACCAATGTCAAAGCAACTTGATAGTACAACACTGTTATTCTCCCAGCAAAGGTGGGCACCGTTAACGAAAAAGTTAACTTCGTCAAACGTTAAGTCGTTAACAAAAAAGTTAACTTCGTTAATCGTTAATCAGTTATTGATTGAAAATGTAACGGAAGTTAACGTTAAACCATTAACGTCAACTTTTCATTTCGTAAACCAAATAATCATCTCCAAAACCACCCGAACACCACCCTGAAACCGACGAAACCATACCTTATACTTACACCAGCATTATATAGCTACCTAACCAAACTGGGCCAAAATTCAAGTGGACCACCCCAAAATTTTGCCTAGGTTGAAATGAGGATATCTCGAGCCTATTTTTTTGTTTGACGTTCTAAACCAATAGCGACGCTGTATTCAGTACCACGTGTTACCATTACAACCAATGTCAACAGTTTTGCAATGGCAAATAATTGGTGGGGTGACAAAACTTCTGCTGCTACTGAATAAACCTCTGCTGCTTAAACCATCATCATTATAAAATTTTTGACAAGCAAGGTTCAAACAGTTTCCAAGATAACAAAACAATAACGATACTTCTTATTGTATGTATGTGTGTACGTGTTTTATGTGTACTTTTTGTAATAATGTACCAACATGATTTATTGCTGTGAAGACCTTTTTTTGGGCGAGGCTTCCTATAAGACACACCGCAAGGTGGGGAGATGGACTGGTTATGGTTAGGTGACTTATACAAAAATCTTCCCCTGCATAAATGGTTCCACTAAACCAAATTAGTCATCAACAATAATCAGCACTGAACTAGAGGAGCGTATACAAGTTTATTCGCACATGAAGTGCTCGTAGTTGACTGATTTTCATGAGCTGAATCCAAAAATTGAGAATAGAAAATTCTTAGTTGGATTACTTGGATATTTACACGAAGCCTAGTTGGGGTATAAGTTAGTTCCGGATTTTATATCCACGGCCCTGTCTAGATGAGCCCATGGAACAAGAGTTATGACTTATGATAGCGTCCCAGGTCTTATTCTAATCAAGCTTTCTAATTTTACCTGTTGGAGTTCGTCAATGGCGGCAGCACATCTCCGATTCAGAGTTAGCAGGTCAAAATAAAATTGTTAGAAGTGACAGCTAATGTGGAAGCCACGTGGAAAGTGTTCTGCAACATCTTACAAAGCTGTATGCTTGTGCCCTGTTAGTTCATACCGAATCCTTAGTGCCTAGTCTACCCTAAATGGGGCGGCACGCAGAGCAGCACGGCCTCATAGCCCGCCATCGAAAAAAAAGGTTTACATTTGGGGTCGTGTTGGAATCGAATATTGTCGACGTTTATGATGAATTTTGCAGCCTCAAATGGGCCAAGGACCTCCACAAACACGAAAACTTTACAACACGAACACAGATCAAAATTCAAACACTGCAATTTCGAAAAGAAAAATGAAGAAAAACCGTTTAAACCACTGTTCAGTGGACAATTTAACATAATTTGGATGCCCGCCAACCGTAAATGTATAGTAATCATTGCCGAACCCTAACAGCTCAGATAAAATTGGAAAAGTCTATGCAAGACTTCAAAAATCGCATGGAATTCCGTACACAATATCTAAACATCAACCTTGTTCGTTGGGGAGTCCAAAGTAAGAAAGGGGATGCATCATGAAAAAGATCCGTATTATCCATTTATTGAACATAAATGACATACCTACGCCTACGCTGTCAAGCCGATTGGAAACAAACTAAAACACATGATACCCAATAACTTTTGAGCGCTTTGGTGAGTTTATTTTCTTCAAATAATGATCCTTATATTAACTACTACAAACTTGAGAAATTCGAATAATTCAAGATCTCTCATGCAGTTTCGAACTACCTTAATATTAACCTGTCATTCATGTTTGGTAAACCGCTTTTATTGTTTTTGTTTAGGTCTTCCATCGAGGTAGAATTGACACTTTTGACATTGTTGACAGCTGGAACTGGAGTAGCCAGCCGCTTTTTATTTTAATAAACGCTTCATCTCTATACAAGTAGTTGTCATAGTTGTCATTATCATTATTGTTGCCAAAAAAAACCCCATTCTTCTCTCACTGTATTATTTGACTCAAGTGGACAGTCAAGGTCAGAGCCAAATGAATTTGAAAAAAATTGCAGCCACCCACTGGAAAATGTGCGCTGCAGCGTTTGCCTCTTCCAGTATCCGCACTTCACGCGTGTTTTTCACTGAACAAATTAGCGACTTGCAGCAGCAAGCAACAGAGAGCCGCAGTTCGAGGTCGCAAGAAACGAATTTCAAACCTCACCAGCGCCTCCCCCCCCACCTCACTTCCTGCTGCTTATAAAACTACTTGTTAGGTTGCCGAAAAATCTAATCCTGCACTTAAAAAAAAACCTGCAGCTATATAGCTGCTAAGCGAAGCAGCGATGCGTGCATCAGCGTGCAGGTTCGGTTCTGTTAACTTATTGTCTTTAAATTCATGAGAAGTTCCCTGTTCCCTCGCCGCTCCAAGCCCATCGGCACCAACGAGGAGAGTTTCACTTCGATCGCCATTCCAAAGTGCATAGTAAAAGAAAGCGCCGCTGCAACAATACTATGACACACATTCTTTCTGGAGTAGGTACTTTCAGCAGCAGCCATCATCGTCGGAGTGAGCGGACGTGCCACGTGCACTCTTCTAGTGCATAGGTACATTCTGCAAGAGGGTCAGTGGCCCTCGGGGTTCTGAGGAAACCGTGCCAAAATGACCAATTCTTTGTGCGCTTCATTATTAATAGTTGAACAGTTATTTATCTCGTACACCAAAAATGTCTTGGCATTTCCTGTAGAATCCATTGGCACTAAAAGACACTGTGATCGTGTCGATGTATGTCGATGCAGTACGTGTGATCGATTTAGGTTGAGAGGGTTGTTTCTATGCTCAAGGGGTTACTCGGAAATTGATCAACTTATGATAAGAGTCTGTCCCCCTCAAAAACAAAATCGGCTTGTCAGGGCATTTTCCGATCAAATAATAAACATCTGAATAAATCTCGGTGAAAATCTTCGCGGGGACACCCAGTTATTTGGATATTTTTTTAAATCGATTTTTCCAGGTGGTCAGTCCCTTTGCTATTTGGCATGATTCGGCAGTTAGCTAAAAAAAAAGCATGCATCCTTACAGGCGATCTGGCACTATTCCAAGAAGCTCGATTAGAAAAAAACACTATTCGAGAGTTGCAGGTTCTTACTTGCACACATAATAAGCTTACCTTACCTAAATTTGATAAACTTCTAAAAGCCAAAAACCATCAAAATAAGCAAAGTATGAAATGTCTATGTTCATCTCTATATGTCTTCAAGACACATAGTTTTTTAACAGGTGGCTTATCTAAAACGCTGTCAATGAAACATCGGATGTAATTGTGGGAAACTGGACCGTTTTATTTAAATCAAAGAATTTTAACGCGTGAAACTCTCCGGTGAAAGTCTTTCATCATCGCGCAGATAAAATTGAATGAAGTGTATTTTGTTTAGTTTGGCGCATCAAAACCACTAGCTTGCGTATAGCTTGCCCGATTCGAAATGGATCTGTTAGGTTAGAGAAGAGGATAATGGCTCCTAAAAAGTTGGCTTCGCTAGTTGAAGCCATCATACAGCTATCGTCATCTACATAATTTGAAACTTGATACCTCGCTATTAATTCAATTGATACTTTAATCTGAACCACCATAAAGCTTTGGAGCACAGCTAACTTAATTGGAACTAATTAATTTGCTCAATTTGTCGAAAATTTGCTTTTTACATGAGAAAAAAATTCAATTCAATATCAGCATATTAGGTAGGTATACACCTAGTAAGAACGACGATAAGAATGTAACTGAAAAAGCGATGCACTCGAGTTTTTATTTATTTCAACTTTTGTGCGACTTGTTGTAGGTGTAGTGAGTGAATCGCGTTGAAAATAGGTGAGGAATTTTATCTTTGTATCATGGTATACAATTTTTTAGCTGTAACGTTTCTTACATGACTCCTGAATTTTAATTAGTCTAATAATCTTAATTTTTTATATGTTTCTAAAGATGAGGATGTATAAGAGCCATTTCCGTATACGAAGCTCAAATCTTAATTGTACCAGTTCTCTTCCGCCTCAGGCCGAATTTCGGTACTTGTGACGTGACTTTTTTCGACAATAGCACTTCTTGCTGCATTCAAGTGCACGCTCACGTGGTGCTTGTCGGTTCGAATGCGGCTTTTTCAACCACATCTCCGCTAATTGCACTTTACGCTCCAGATGGTCTGCGGATCTCCTTGAAAGAACAAAGATTTCCTCTTTTATATTGTACTTGGTATATAAGTCTTCCTTGCACGGGATCAAATGCAGCGAAACATAAGAGACCAGAAATTTAATCATATAGGTAATCTGGATTTTAGTAGAATTTTCAGGATTACTATTATTGTTTTTCTGATTACAAAAAATGTCATATGGTAGTATTCGTCAAAAAGTATCAATGTTATTTTCATTATTTGAGCAGAAATAACATGATAATAACAATAATAATTATGCCCACGTGATTTAAGAATGATGAAAAAGGAACCAAAGCTATAAGCTACTGTAATCTCACGAAAAAAGAACAAAAATTGCAGTCACCTGCTCATCATCTGATCAATAATGACTTTATTTTGTATTTCTTTTGGCATTGGTGGTTATATGCATAATGGAAATAATAAGATCGAATGATGTCATTTTAGCAAATTTTGATTAATAAAAAAGGCGCGTACTATACAGATAGGGTACACATTTATACAATACCGTACCTATAATGTGTTTATGCTCACTCTTACTCTTATCTAATGCACTGATGAACAAACATGCATGGGATGTGATTATAAAATTTGAGCAAAAAGCTAAATATTGACATTTTTTTTATGTAGGTATTTGTTTAGGGCTACTTATACACAGCAAAATCAGCAAGCAAAAAAGTAGCAAACTCTGTTAAAAAGTCACTTTTTCTGCACTGGCGTTTATCGGCTTCGGATTTTTGTTTTCATTTACGAAAGGTTAGAACCACCTTCAAATTACATAATTATTTCTTTGTTTGCACAAAGACATTCCTGCCAACCTGCCCGAAAAGCAACTATTATTGTACAACGGCTTTGCCTCATACAACAAATTTCGCGCTTGGTCCGTAAAATGTCACTTTTCAAACTTAAAACACAAGTATAGCTTCTCTAGAAATCATGGGAGCAAAAAATAGTTATGAGTATTTTTACAGGCAAGCAAATCGCAGATATAGATACAATAAAGTTTTTTGTCTGCGTGTTCAGGGTAAGATAGTCATGTACAGGTGTACAGTACAAAATGAACAGAGTAAAATTTTCCAAAGGTGAATTGGGGTATCGCAGGAATTATTAGCGAATCTTCTCTGATCGACTAAAATGAGTACATTTCGTGATAATGTCTAATTTGAACAAGTCAGAAAGAATCATCTTTAGCTCGTTAGGTGTCCCAGAAATAAGTGGAATGTATACCTCACATAATATCCTATTTTATGTCATATGGCTGCCTGTGAAGTTGGCTGCAAAAAACTCAACTCCCAAGGAGACAAAACACTTCGAAGTCTGACATCTTATTAGGTTTTCATCCATGAATATTTCATAAACATGTTAAGATAAAATACAGGTGTCCCGAAAATATACCGACAACGTTCTAGGGCAGTTTCCTCTCATCAAAACAAGAAAAAAGTTCTTAGGAACATGAGTTCAGAAAGGCTTCCTCAGGGAGCTACAGGCCCCTGAAGGTGGGACTCTAAACTTCTTATGCCCAACAAAATGAGGCAAGACTAATCCCAAATTAATTTACCAGGGGTGGGTCAGGCTGAGGTGTGGGGGTAACAATAACCCTTTTTTTGAATATGAATTGTTTCCAAATCCAACAAGAAATTATGGACTATTGGAGTTTTTTACCAAAAAAAGGTCCCTTTATTCAACCTTGATAGATGCATTGCTTACGAGATATTTGAGTTTGAATGTATGAAAACGTGGTCAGAAATGTTGATTTTCTAATTACGATATATTAAGGCGAAAGAAAAACTATTTCAAAGCAACTTCATTTTTGTTGGCAATCAAATTTTCTTAAGCATAAGAAGGTTATCAAATGTGTCAAGTTTGATTGATTTTCCTTGAAGAGTTTCGGAAACATTAAATAAACACCATCTTCAGGGTCCCATCTTTAGGGGCCTATAGCTCCCTTAGGAAGTGTTTCCGGACCCATATTTATGGAAACTTTTTTTCTTGTTTTGGTAAGAGGAAGCTGCCCTAGAACGTTGTCGGTGTATTTTCGGGACACCTGTATATTTGAGTGTAATTTGTTTGATTAGTTTTAAATTGATTGTCCACTAAAAAAAACTGAATTTTACTGAATGAAAGTAAGGGGTCGTGAAGTACCATCGCGGACAACAAAAAATAGGACAGAGCCTGGCATGGAGTGTACCAAATTTCGCCTTGTGTCACAATGACACCAGGGCGGAATCAGTACACTCCGTGTCAGTCTCTGTCCTACTTTTTTTGTCCGTAATAGTAAGTCGAATTTCTAAAAAAAACCTGCTGCACGTGGGCCGTGGGGTCATGAAATGATATGAAGTATCCAGGATTTTGCTTTTTGCATTAGTTTCTGGGACACTGTAGAACTTTCTTAGGCTCTCTCTAAAAAATGGAATTAATCTATCCATCTAACATTCCAAAATACACCACCACCACTGTGGGGATTTCACTCAACTGGCAAAACACATACATCTATACCATATGATCAAAAACTTTCCTGCTCTAGGCAGGCTGTGGTCTGGTCATTGGCAGGCAAACGAGGTTGATTTTGGCCAGGCCACAGCCCCTGCCTATAGAGAAGAAAAATTTTGATCATACGGTACTTCCTTTCCTGTTTGCCGTTGCCAAGTTAAGTTTCTCAATATTCCATTTAATTTTTTTCCGAAACCAGACATGTGTATAATAGTATATTATTCAACAAGCGGGTGATGGTTGCTTCTTACTCATGAGGATGCAGTTTGCCGACACGAACCTTGGCGAGTGTCGTAAAGCATCCGAATGAGTAATAGCCATTACCAGCGAGTAGAATACTATGCTTTATCCAGTCTTATTGAAAAATGCAGGCATGTATGCGCGTGATGATACGTGCATTATTCAATAGGATTGGATAAAGGGTGTTCTTGTGTGTGATAGAACCTGATTTAGCGATAATGTGAAAATATTGAAATATGATTGTATATATTGGTGCTTGAAAATATTTTGCCGTCATTTTTCTCATCTGAATACATACTAATTAATGACCGTATTCTGTTAGAAAATGTTGTTCACAACAATATGTTACACCTGTGTTATTCTGTTGTTGCCGAGGCAACAACCAATGGACGATTGGACGCTCGAGTTTTTGACTTCCCTTCAAAATCACCCCATAAGGCTTGCCATTTTGATCATGATGGACATGCACAATCGCACGGTAGCTCGAAAAAAATTATTTTAAATAGAGTATTATACTTTTTAAAACATTCTCTTGTTCCGATGGAATCGGAAACTATATTGAAAAATAACTGACCCGTATTTTTTTATTCAGCCAAAAATCGTATCGTTTGGCCGCAATAAATAAACGAAATTCCTATACTCCGCCTATTTCTGACGTCATTTACACAGGCAGTATAGGCGGTGACTCGCTGTGACGTCAGAACTAGTTGATGTTATTCATTTATTGCGCCCAAACGATACAATTTTTGACTGAATAAAAATAACACGGGTAAATTATTTTTCAATAAAGTTTCCATTTCAATCAAAATTTTTTTTTAGCATAATACTCCATTCCGATTTAGACAATGGACAGGTCCAATTTCGGGTAACTTCTTGGCAAGCATCGGGCTAGATCTAATACCCACGACCAATGATATTGTCCATATGGACAGGTCGGGACTTTAGGGAAGCCAGAAACTCTCACATACCTACCGCCCTCCTCCCCTCCCTCCTAAAACAGAAGTCTAAGGAAGCTGAAATACAGAATCTTGGCGGCCAGTACTTGTGAATTGAAGCAAAAATTTCTCGAAAAGCACGAAAATTGACATGGTATAGAATAATGATACTTACTTATAGTTTCATAGAAAACCAAGTTTGATAATTTGCAATCGTTGCTCTAGCGTTAATCTTGGCATATTGAGTTGCCGAAGTTTACTGAACAAGACTAAACACTCAATTGACAGATGGCAGCTATAGTGTCAGAGCTATTTCGATCAAAATCACGCAAAAACACCTTTTTATATACATACTTACTTACCTTTCCGACTCGATCCAATATAGTCACGATTTTCTCAACAAAAAAAAAAAAAACTGACGCAAACATTTTTCTTGGGGATTGACGCAGAACTACCACTAACAAGCCACCTTGAAACTCTCATATTTCTGTTTATCTCTTATAATTTCGTCTCACTGCTCATGTCGCTGCCTTATGCAACGCGCTAATGGAACAAAGAAGCGCTACTACACGGAACAATTACAGGAACCCAGGGTTGTATTATTCTCGTGTTACCATCAACACAGCACAGCATCAGGGTTGGGATTTTGTAAAATGTCGAGGTAAAATGTCTGCACTAGTAAATGTTCACCAAGGACCTCATTTTCTTACATTTCTCACATCTAATTGGCGAAGAAGGAGTGGACTGCAATGAAATATGCAAAGACCTTTCTTGTAAACAATAAAATTGGATTTCATTTCTGTTCGCTATTTTTTCTATAATTTCTGGACTATATAATTAACTCCTGATTGTCTTGGACGATTCAGAATTTGTTTGTGCCGTTGCTTAGCTCAATCTTCTGATAATCCATAACTGTGAATAAGAAACTCAATGCGACTTGAGTGGAGTTTATACAAGGTGACATGCAAAGCGGTGCAAAACTGCCAGGCGTTCAACCATGCTCCCATTTGCAGAAATCTTCTTTTTTCTGGATTTCAACATTGGAGGCATGTAAAAGATAAAAAAGTTGAAAACATTGGAGGCATATAAAAGATGAAAAAGTTGAAATGAGTTTCCGATTCACAACTTTGGATTATCAGAAAATTGGGCTAAGCAACGGTACAAACAGATTTTCCAAATCGTTCAATAAATCTGAAAAAGGGCAAAATTTTCGGTGTGTCGTATCCAATGTAGCGTAGTTTATTATAGTCCGCATGTTAAGAGTCATAATACACTACCACCTTGCATTCAATAATCAAGAGTTGCCGTTTGGTATGAATGTTGTACATACCCATGCCTTAATTTTAAGAGGTGTTGCCTAGATGGTGGTCCGTGCAGACGCCGTATACAGGGTGATCAAAAGTGCAAAAACTCCAACTCATGAACTAAATAAGTTGGAGTCGTGAAAATCAGCGTGTAGATTCATAATTTAATGCTTATTAAGCTGAAACAAACCGCGTCTGAAAATTCTCAGCCGTTTCTGGAATATTTACAATTTAGTGGTCAATTTCATGGGAATGGACATTTTCCAAAAAATCAGTGATTTTCCAAGATATTTGGATAAAACTTTCCATTTCCACAAATAATGACCTCATGAATGAAATTCGATGTGTTGCCACCGTCCCCGCCTGATATTTTGGAAAATATGACAGTCGACTTCTTTTTACTTATGGCCGCCATCTTGAATTCGCTCATTGGGTAATAAGTAGAAAATCAATTGGTTCTAGCAGAATTGATCATAGTCAATAATACAAATGCAAAAATAACGTTCTTACCGTCAGTTCCACAAAGAAGATGATCAGCGATCAAGGCTGATTGCAGATTAACCGAACTTTTTTCTACTAAATGCTAGGCAATTAACCACAAAAAATGCCTGAAATCTGTACTAGACCCATAATCTTTACATTATTGACAGATAAACCAACATTCCCATTGATCAGTAAGCTACACATTGACAAACAAAAATCGCGAATCAACTGATCTCGAATTATCTTTTTTGTGGAACCCAGGGACAGTTAGTAACTTCCTGTAATTAGCCACTTGGAAATGTTAAACCCATTTTTACGAGTTTTTTAGCACTTCGGCGCTTAACACGACCAAAATGACTACTGTAACTTATCTTGTTTGGTCTCTTTGGCAATTGTGCTTGTTCAAAAAAAAATTCTAATACCAAAAATTGATAAAATGACCCACTGACAAAAAAAAAACGGCGATTCAAAAACGAAAAATCATCAAATAATAGTACATATATTATAATACAAGCTTTATAATACATCGTATTGTCACACGCGTCATTTTCGCGACGAGTGATCTCGCGAGTGATTCAATTGACGAGTGTGACAATACGTCTTATGAAACGTGTGTTATACACAATTTTTTCTATTTTGCAACTATTTCATGCTTTTTTTAATGAAAAAATGTGAAATATGTGCCTCTGCTAACAAAATTGTGGGGAATTGCTCTTGATGGTGAAAGCACAGTTTATCATCAGAAATGAGCCAGATTTTTCTGAAATAAAGCCCTTCTGCGAAGTGATGTCACCTCAGCTGTCTTTTCTGTCAGTGAGTGCTGTCATGTCGATCTCATGCCCGCAGATATTGCCAACATTTGGGATTAAAAAGATGCGTATCGAAATGGAGCCTCTTACGATGCGCGAATGACGTCATTTGCGTATCGAAATGACTTTCTTATGAACGCAAAATAGAAAAACGTATTTTCAAAACTTGTCCCATTTTTTCAGGATATATTTTCAGTATGTTTTGGGAATGACTAATGATGAATCAAGATGGCATCTTGAACAAGACATCGGATTGTTTTAAACCCCAGATTCATCTTCACAATAGTCATTTCGGTCGTGGTAAGCGCTGAAGTGCTGTAAAACTCGTAAAAATGGGTTAACACCTAGGTTAACATTTTCTTATGGTCAATTACAAAGAGTTATTCACTCTTTGTGGACGGTTACAACATTTAGAACGGTTATTTTTACATTTAGATTATTGACTATGACCATTACTACTAGTTAGTTCCAATTGATTTCTCACTCATTTCATAATAGGCGAGTTCAAAATGGCGGCAATAAGAAAAAAAGCAGTCGACTGTCATATTTTCAAAAATAGTAGGCCGGGACGGTGGCAACACATCACATTTCATATTCATTCATGAAGTCATTCTTTGTGGAAATACAAATATTTATTCAAATATCTTCGAGAACCACTGAATTATTGGAAAATGTCCATTTCCATGAAACCGACCACAAAATTCAAAATATTTCAGAAACGGCTGAAAATATTTCAACACGGCTTGTTTCAATTTGATAAGCATCGAATTGTGAATCTACATGCTGATTTCAATTACTCTAACTTTTTTGGTCCACGAGTTGGAATTTTTGCATCTTTGATCACCCTGTATACGGCGTCTGCACGGATCGACCGACATCTTGGCAACATCTCTTAAAATTAAGGCATGAGTATATGTACAACATTCATACCAAACGGCACTGCCTAATCATTGAATGCAAGGTGGTTGGTCCCTAACATCCGGACTATTAGTGGCAAGAAGGTGAGGTTTTATAGGTAGGGTGGACGCCTTATTGTATAATTATTTGAAATGGCTCCATGCCCAGATCCAGATTTCAGAGTAACTCGAGACTTACAAGTTAATATCAGATTGAAGAAAGCTCCAGAGACGAGCAGGGGCGGACTGTATGGGATTGGCCCCGGGGGCTACTAAAGGTCAAATAATGAAAATTCGGTGCTTAGTGCTTATTGGGACTTAGCATGCATAAGAAGATAAAGGGTACAATTTTCAAGGATAATGTGACGCAGAATTTTTTTTGCAGTTTTTCACTTCAATGTAATGAACGCAAAAATAAAAAGGACACGGGGCCAAATGATGGAAATTAAAACAAGAGGCTTTAGGAATGTTCACTTTTTTCTGAGTCAAATGCACGAAAGAAACGGGGCCAACAATATCCATTTTACAAAAAAAAAGGACAAAACTTTGGCCCCGCCGATGTTAGTGGCCCCGGGGGCCATCGCCCCCTAGCCCCCCTGTCCAGTCCGCCCCTGGAGACGAGGTCCGATTCGGTCTGGTCATGTTTGTCTCTCGAATTAAAATCTATTGTTCGTTTTTCAACAAAAAAAATTATCAAATCGCTAAAATGGATTATTTTGGACCATCTTCGAGAAAGCCACGTGCCACGTTCGTTTTCGTTGCGTGCAACAGCACTGCATGCAACTATAGAGCTCTCCGGCTCTCCCCTTTTTGCTCATTAGCGCTGCCAAAACACCCGCAATGTTATGCAAATCCGCACCGGTGTGCGATTTCTTTTAGCCAATTCCGCTCCGAGCAGCTTGAGCTTGACGCTCAGCATTGTTACGTTGGCGCTAGGCCGCGGCATGGTCACACTTTCTGGTGGGGTTGCGTATTTGGGTTAAACTTTTGCATTCGTTTCGTGTGACCCATTTTTCAAATGCTTGCGAGTTGCGACAGCCCAACCATCCGCTGGCCAGAGCCGCTGTTGTTGTTGTTGTTGGCCTTCTTTCGCTATTGAGAGTGCAGCGAGCAGTGTGTGCAGCGTGCCGCTTTGCAGCAGTGATGCACAAGAATGATTTTGGTCGTGCTAGCAGGACGGGACCGTCGACGTCGTCATTTACTAGCAGCACTAGCAGGCGCGCAAAACGCGCGATGAACAGTGCGTGCGTGTTGTGCGTATTGCAACTGAGTTCCGCGTTTCGTATTCGGCGGATAGAGTAGTCCAAACTCGAATCTTGCGAAGTCTAGCCAGGCCAGGCCAGCAGAGTCAGTGCAGTGCTATCTTTCGCAAAGTGCGTGCGTGTTATGTGTGAATGTGTGCGCTCGGTGGTCGTCCGTCGCCTGGTGTGTGGTGTGCTCTGCGGCAGTGCCAATCTGTGATAAAACCATGCTTCTGATGCTCCTGCTGACGCATTGATCGCGCTTCTCTGCCCTCTGCCCCTCTGAACGAACACACACACACGCTGCGACACAATTCCTGCTGCTGCTGCTGCTGCAGTTGGAAGTGTGGCACCTGCACACACGTGGAGAGGAGGCCTCCAGCGTAAGTTCGCCGCCGCGATCAGGAAGACTTCTTTCCTATTTTTTTCTTTCAATTTCAACACGATCTGCGAGCAGTGCTGCAGGCGGCGAGGCTCATTTATTATCTCTGTCGGTGGTCACCAGTCCACACGTTTACCGAGCTGCGATCCGCGAGGTATTCCGTGTTGATCTGGCCTATGCGCATGGCCTTGCGTTTTAAGGCCGCGATCGCAGTGCTGCGAAGAGTGCGTATCGCGGCATCGGTGGAAAACTCGTTGAGTCAGGCCCGGCTCGAGATCGAAATTCGCGGGAAATCGACTGGCGGCACCGTGGTCGTGGTGGTGCCGGCGATTTCGGCGGTTTGTTAGTTATTCCGTGACATTGGGTGATTTTGATCTAAACTGGCGGGAGCTGAAAAGGAAGCGATACTTCAAGTGTGGAACTGGCACCCAGTAATTTTGCCGGTTCGGGTTTAGCAGGAAGTCGTGTGAGTTTCTGGGAAACATGCGTTTGCACTTGGATTGTTGAGGTTGACGATGGAGGCAACGTGCGGGTCAGATGTTGTTGCCGATTTCTTGACTAATTGCTTACATTTTTCCGCAAAGAAAAAACTGGCAAAATTCCCATTCATTCAACATGGTCCAAGCATTTACTCAGATAGGTTTCGAAATTCATTGGAAAACTTGAATATTTTTTAAAACTATTCCAAACTCAAATTAATGTGAACTGGAGTTCCGGGTTTCAAATTTCTGACTGGTTACCGTCAACTTTATCTACAAGTTGAACAGCATGGAAACTATCAAATAAAGAAAACTTCTAGATGAAGTTACAGTTACAGTTATCAAACTTGGGCCTTTGATTTGCTTTTATTTCCATGACATCGATATGCTTTCATTTCCATGACATTGATAATTTTAATTATCAACATTTCAATTTGGAATTGGTTTTGCGTTCAAAATGTTCAGTCGTTTAACCAATCCCGTTGCTCCACTCGATGAAAATTTCATTTTCGAAGCTAGCCCCGAATGAAAATTTTGTTGGTCAAGCCTGGGTTGAGAAAAAACTATTTGAATAATTATTGTGAAAAATCGGTTGGGTAACCCCAAAACTTTCCCGGTTAGTATCCAGGAACCTATGGAAAAAAAATTTCGAAACGTTTCTTCGGGTGGAAAGTTGGAATGACAGAGAAAGATCAAAAATAATTTGCAGAAAATTGAAAATATGTCAGGAAAATTTTAATTTTCCGGAAAAACCTCGGATCTTTTTCCAAATCATCTTATTGTAAAAATCGTCAATTAAGGCTTCACTCGAGGCTTCACTTCAAGCTCCATCATGTAAGTCCGGTCTCGATAACTCCGTTTTACATTTTCAACAGGAAAGTTCCCGGGAAATTGAAAAAAAAAAGTTGAAGAATGTTCAAGAATCAGTTATTAAGTACCGGTGTTAAAAAAAAAAATGGTGAAAGTCTGTTCACGAGATGAAAAGTTGAAAAGTTTTCAGTTTTTCCGTGGGTCCTATTTCAAAAATTTTTCCTCCAAAAATTAACTCAATCTTCTCTCCAACTCTCATTTCCAGCATATCTGCACCTAAAATGAATATTTTGTAACAAGTTGTATTTAAGTATATAAGTATTTTGTAAGTTGACAAGTTGAACTGTTTGCTAAGTAAATTTTTTCAAACCGAGTTTCAAGATGTACCTATTAGAAAATCTTTGAAAAAAAACAAATTTTCTTTCGAACGGTGAAAATTGGGCAGCGCTTTTGCAGACATCGATTACGTCAGAAATGATACCCCACACATCCCCGTCGATGACCAAAATTTGTTATTTGAGGGAGCCCTCACTGCAAATCTGACAGCTCTACCTTGTCTCCCGACAGGCGCATAATTCTGACAGTGGCGACATCGTGATTAGCAGGCTCTAGTTATCCAGAAATGACATCAAACATGATTCGAAGCAGTGTTTAGTGCTTGCAGCAAAAAATAGTCATGTACCCCTTGTACCCCCCAAATCCCGGACCAGCAGGGGGTAATCGAAAAGAACAGCGGGCCAAATTATTCATTCTGGATCTCGTTCTGGATCTAGGAACAATTGTGCCAAAGTTCTTGTTTGTATCACAAAATGCAGGATTGTGAGATTTTGTTTCTAAGTTTCCGAATTTGGAATTTGGAAACTCCCTAGAACTTGGCAATTGCTTGCACTGATGTTTGAAAGCTCAAGCTTGACGCTGTCATAATAATTAGTGATGATGAGAAAACTATCTAAATGGGATGTGAAAACTGTGCTCGTGCCTCGGCTTGTGCCTTGAACAATGATGTCCAGTCAGTGTTTATTTTGAAGCCCTTGAATGTGCCATAAGGACGCGCTTCTGGGAGAAAATGGGCGGAGTAGGTGCCGGGCATGTACCCCATAACGTTCATAGTGCAAGCGGTACACACCTAAAAACACATCGATACTGCATTTTGGAGTGCAGTAACGAGATTTGGTATGGGCATACTTTATACCAAGACAAGCGATTTGACCCGCAGCACTCGATATTTTGTCCCTTAGGGGGCCAATGGGGGCCCTCCAAATTTTCAAGGTGCAAGAACTTCCACAAAATGATCATTGAGTATCGTCATGTATGTCATAAATGAAGCTTACGGGTCTATTGAAAATATTTTCATCAATTGTCGGTGTGACTGATCCATTCTTCACACTTGAAAAAAAATTTCTTTGGCAGAGGTCAAAAAAACTGTTTTTATTTTTTCTTCTATGCAAGGAGACGATAAATTCATATGTTCTGTTGCGTTCCCAACTAAATCGCATTCCCTAAACCTAATTATAAAGAAATTTTTCTTGTAATGGTATTTTTCAAAGAAGTGGTGACCTCTTCAGTACCTCTTTTCCAAGAGCATTTCTTTCTATGTCCCCACTGGATATCACTCGTAATTTTTGCAGGAATGGAGACCTCGAACTCTTTACCTGGTGGTTGCGAAGCAACATGACTCTAAAACGCCCAAGGGAGCCCAAAAAAAATTTTTTTCTGCTGGGCCGTCCAACTTACGATATTTTGATTTTATAGTAGGAGAGACGCGGACCAGTATTTAATCCAGGCTGCAGGCACAGGCGATTTGGTTTGAACAGAAAATATTCTTCCATGCCGTGTTTTATTGCAGTGCAACAAAACGCAGAGTCGTTAGGTGTAAGTAGGTATATTTTCCGGTAGAACTTATTCGCCTAGACTAGATCTTATTTATTTGCGCGTCTCCCCTACTACAAAATCAACATGCCAAAAATTTGACGACCCAGCAGAAAAAAAAAGTTTTAGGGCTCTCTTGTATGTTTTGAAGCCATGTTGCATGGAAATTACTAAGAAAAGAGTTCAAGCTTCTCATCTCAGCAAAAATTGACAGTCTTATTCACTAGGAACATTGAAAAAAATGCTGTTGAAAAAAGTGTACTGAAGAGGTCACCTCTTCTTGGGAAAATGATATTGCGAAAAAATTGTCTTCATATTTAGGCTTACGGAACGCGATTTAGTTGGGAACGCAATAAAACATATGAATTTATCGTTTCCTTGCACAGCAGAAAAAATAAAAACAGTTTTTTTGACCTCTGCCAAAGAATTTTTTTTTCAAGTGTGAAGAATGAATTGGACACGATGACATTTGATGAAAACATTTTCAATAGACCCGTAAGCTTCACTTATGGCATACATAACGATACTCAATGATCATTTTGTGAAAGTTCCTGCATCTTGAAAATTTGGAGGGCCCCCATTGGCCCCCTAAGGGACGAAATATCGAGTGCTGCGGGTCAAATCGCTTGTCTTGGTATAAAGTACGCCCATGCAAAATCTCGTTACTGCACTCCAAAATGCGGTATGCTTTTGCGTACCGCTCCCACTATCAGCTTTGCGGAGATGACGTGAATTTATTTTCAAAAACCACATAAAATATGGAAGCATTGTGAACTATTCCTGGTTTTTAAAAGAAGTACCCACACTCGGGAAGACTGAGAACTGTGGGAAGCTACACCGCTACATCCTTCGAATTTTAGTGTGGATGGGATTCATCGGCGTTAATACTTGATTTCACTGCTCAGGACATCGTACTGGAACAAGAAATTTGCGGAACTTGTGAAAGGT
Organism: Anaspis maculata; assembly: GCA_949128115.1. Taxonomy (NCBI): domain Eukaryota; kingdom Metazoa; phylum Arthropoda; class Insecta; order Coleoptera; family Scraptiidae; genus Anaspis; species Anaspis maculata. The sequence continues at coordinate 47,670,084 of OX421964.1, forward strand.
GAACTACATCCACTCCATACTTGCAATTTGCAAAGTTGATTTCGGTATTTTTTTCATTTTTGACAGCAACAGTCAACAGTCAACACACCAACATAACCTATCTTTCGAAGCCAGACGCTCATGCGCACACTAGGCAGTTAGACGGGAAGTCTACAACGCCAAACTGTAAAATTTGCCCAGCCTACTAGAATCACGGTACAAGTGAACCTACTATAGTAGGTGCGATCCGAAGATCGACCGCCACATCCAACACAAAAAGCTTGCCTGACCAGACCTAGTCTACTAAGTGAACGCTGTCGAATTTTCTTTATCGAAGAAGAAATAAGAATCTAGATAAGAATTACATTTTTGTGTAAAGCAGAAAAATGTCATCAATCAGGTTTGATTTTGGAAGACTGCCTAGGATGGTAGCGGGGTTGACCACCTGAGAAAAATGTGTACACCCAAATCGCCAATTGCCCGAAAATTGCCAAAATTGTCAGAAAATTGCCACACAATTGTTAGAAAATTGCCACCATTGCCAGAGATTCGCTCACGGCTGTACACCGAAATTGCCAAGTGGTTAAGCCCCTCGGTGGCGGGGTCTCCGCTTTGGATTGCAAGTGACAATTTTTAGTAGAAGTATTGTTCCGACTTGTTGTCTCCAGAGTCCATATTGCTTTATCAATGCCGATTTGGTCCGACCTTATTAATAATTTGTTCTATCTCGTCAGCCCATAGTCCAAAGGGCGAGGGGTTAACCACTTGGCAATTTTGGTGTACAGCCGTGAGCGAATTTCTGGCAATTGTGGCAATTTTCTAGCAATTTTCTGGCAATTTTCTAGTGATTGTGTGGCAATTTTCTGGCAATTGTGGCAATTTTCGGGCAATTGGCGATTTTGGTGTACACATTTTTCTCAGGTGGTCAACCCCTCGTCCAAGGGTTTCGAAAGCAAGTCCCTTGGCAAGTCGCTTAAATACAGGGTGATTCAAAAGTGTCGGACCACCTTGAAGGTGCGTAATATGGAGGTGTAGTAGAGTGCTGGAAAGTTATTGAAAAAATTCCATGTCGTTTAATTTTGAATTTTAAGATGGAGAAACAAAAAATGATCCTTCGATTGCTTCTATTTTCGTTTTTTCAAAAGATTTTAGTAAACTGTTCATGGAAAAATAATGGGAACAAAAAGTAAACTTCTGAATCTCTATTGAATTCCTGTTCCCTATACAGGGTGAGTCATAAACAAAATACACGATCCAAGATAGTCGAAATACAAAATACAAACTACTTCTTGAAATGTCTTTGAAATACAAAATACAACCTAGAGTATTCCAAATACAAAATACAAAATACATTCTTATTGCCTATTTCAACTAGTTTATTGGAAAAACCGTAAAATGCAAGTATATATTTCAATGAGAACACTTCATTGATTCAGTCGCAACAATAAGTAAATTATTATGATAACTATGAAAAGACAAATAAAATAAACATAAAGTAAAGAAAACTTCACATTCAAAATTCAAACCTGTTCCTCACTTCATTCATCAATTCTTCAAAATAACAACATGTTGCATTCCTTTGAAGACAACCAGCTTTTCAAAAATATTGTCAGACACCCGACATGCAACCTCTCGTGGCTGACAGTAGGATGCACTCACTAGTGAAACGTAAACGTAAAAGATGCAATCTATTAAGCGAGAAATGTCAAGAGGGTGAATATAGTATTACCAAAACAATTTCGGCCCAAACAGACTAAAGAGCATGGGAAACAAATGTATTTTGTATTTTGTATTTTGAAAATTCGAATACTTCTCTGAAAAATGTATTTAAAATACAAAATACGAAATACTAGCTGCCTGAACTATTCCAAAATACAAAATCAAATACTCCTCAATCAAATGTATTTAAATACAAAATACAAAATACTCAAATGTATTTCAAATACGTATTTCAAATACTGCCCAGCCCTGGTCACACTTCAGTACCTATATTATGTCGATCATGTATGATTGTATGTATACCTACATATAAAACTTTACGAATATATTTCAAATGAACAAGACACTTCATAGAAACAAAAAAGAAAACCAAATTTTGGTTTGATTAGGTTTCGAAAGTGCATAATTTGTATAACAATTTCAAGAACAATGGAAATTTTAGGAGCAAGGTTGAAACTTGAAACTTGGAATATCATGAATTAGAAAAAACTCAAATTTCAGATCACCGTTGAATAGATCCCCTAGTTACTTCGTCTGACGCAAAGCTTTGATTTTCAAAATAAGTAGATGGTAGGCTCAACCCTCGGTTCAACCACTCGACTCGCCGAAGTCGTTTTAGCCAAAGCTTAGCCGAGAACGCAGCACCTTGCAAAAGCACGCTTTTATTCTTCTCCCCGCCGCTTCAGGCGTTCCACGATTTTCAAGATCATCTTGATAACTCCTTATTACCGAACCTAAAACCGGTTGAGCCTATTTTTGGGTGTCATTCATACCGCATTTTTTCTTGTTTTAAAAATTTAGCAGAAGTGCGACCGCGAATCATTTCATTATACTTGCATCATGATTTATTCACGACGAATTGACCGCGAAAGATGAACGCTTCTCATCCTTATCAAAGTCGAGTTTAATAACGCACGTCGCAGTCGTCACGTGGTCTTGGCCTGCAAAGTTGGAGCTTGTAACCTGATGAGGCTTGGAAGGTGTTGTAAAACAAACTTCAGTTTAGCAAAACTAGGTACCTATACTTGATTAAAAGTTTATTTTGAACGAAACATTATAGAGCTTTTGAATTGAAGGGCTAAGATTAATAGGTTGAGCTTAGGTGCGGTATATTATTATGCTAAAAGAAAGCAATTCAAATTACGCCAACTGCAATACCACCTACTGAGTCTTTAGTAAGTATGAGAAATGACATGTCCAAAATTACAAATTATGCTAAGTGAGTAATGATGCTAGGTAGAACTGCATTTTGCAAAATAGACTCATTTCGAGTCAGCCGCGAGTTAGCTGTTCATAGTATAATTTGTCTGCTTCTTATACAGTGGGGCTTCGGACGAATATATGAGTTATTGACAAGTTTGCCTCTCCTAACGCAATTTGTAATACATCATGCTCTCCTCACTCCCTCTTCTGTATAGTTCCAAAACGTATTTTTCCGTTTTCAAACCCTTTCATCTAAACAACCACTCAACTTGTAGCGCAGAACGTACACAGGCACTCTATATAGCCTAATTCGAGGCTTAATTGATACGTAATTGCACTGTCGATGGCGATACCTCAGTGATGGTCTCTAATTGCCATCCTTTGACACATGGGGACGTGTGTAGCAGGTACGCCAAAGTAGCGTTGTTGTGGGAAAATTGGGTAGGAAATTCGAAAACTAATTGACCTTCTGTTGTGGTGCGTATAACACTCGCACACGTCCTTGCGGTCGCGTCTTCCTCAGTGTCCTACAAGCCGTTCTACTCTGCTGTCATGCTGACAAGATTTCTGGTTCTCGGTGGGTGTGTGGCACAAGAGTAGTACAAACAACCACGAGTTGAGCCCCAAGACCGCATTATCCTTTCGATCTTCGAGGTCCTACGCTCGGGAAATGTGAACGAACTTTTCGACACACGCTGATTCGATTCGATCCCCCAACTCTAGACGGACGACGTCGCTAAATTTATCAGACCGCACTAAAATTAATGCCCGATACTAAAATTAGAAACTCGGCGCATACACACATACTTACACAATAAAATCTTTATAGATCGAGGGCGGGAGTTGTGAGAAGCTGACAGCACATACATTATGCAATCGAATACTTTCGATCGGTTGTATGAGATTTTCTTAGCTGCACTTCAAGGAAGACGTCAAAACTCAGGTGAAGGCGAGGACGAAGGTGAATTATTTTCCGATTGTGATTTTTGTCCTTACTCCTTATCTATGTAGCCCAGTTGTATAAATCTACCCGCGGTTTCTCCTGGACCATTTAAATCACTGAATTCAAATCAATTCATCAAATTAAGGCCTGCGAAACCCTTGAACGAGGTCAATAACTTGGTAGTCCGCTTACTACATTTGAATATGATTATAGATTGTTATTTTTCTCATCAAATACGTATAGACAAAGTGAAAACCTAGAAAGAAAGTATAGAAAACTCTGGTGGACTACAGGTTATTTCAAGGAATGCAATCAGCAGTACTGGCATTCATTTTTCATCCCAACTCTAGTCCTAGGAACACGGGCCGAAAAAGTACACTGTTTTATTGCTTCAAAAATGCCGCCTTTTCACGGTGCCCCGTAGCGCAGGCGCACAGTGGACCGGATAGCCGAATGGGCTAGACAAAATTCTGACGACCCGGTAAACACTGATGAACACGACACATTTGTATTTGTGGTCTTGTAGAAGCGGACCTGTCGCTTTTATTTATGAAAAGGGCCCTAGGTTCGATTCTCGTCTTCGAAAAGATGTTTTTTTTTTGTTTTTTTTTTGTAGTTGTACAAAAGATACTTTTTTGGTATACGCTCTCCAAAATTGTCATTTTGCGAATTGTTTTGAGTCCGCAAAATGCGTCTTTAGCGGACTAGTCCTTTGAAGGTAACTAGACAACACTTTAGAGGACTGAATTATTTGTTTATTGGAATATGCCATTCAACATCTTCATTCACATTATCCACTCTATTTTCCTTTTTCCATCCGATGAATAAATCATATTCTCGCTCATATTGCGTGCACAACTTTGCTGGAAGAAAGTCGAGGACAATGTTCTTTGCTTTTTCCGAAATATCAATTGGAACGTCATCCATTTTTTGTGTTCGATGGGTCCATGGTTCGATGTGAAAACTAGTCATAATAAAATAGGTTGCCATAACACAACAATTCAGCCAACGTGATATTTAGTAAAATTTACGCAAATTCCCGCTTGAACCAGAACAGTTAATAGGTACCTACTGCTTGAAGGAGTGGAAGGAGGGTTTGGAGAGCTTATACCAAAAAACGTTGTATGCAACACGTACGCAAAATGCTTTAGCGGACTCATCCGCCCTTAGGGACTCGGCTTCCGCCTCGTCCCTAAGCAAGCAAGCGAATTCGTCCGCTAAAGATTCATTTTGCGTACTTGTTACATAAAATACTATTCTTGATTTTCTCTAAAATAGTCTTCTTGAGCTGTAATATGAATCTCGTTGAAGTTACGGCGTAATGCGTTCTCAACACACCATCTCGAGTGAAGTCACCCGAAAGTCGCTATTGCAAACTGCCAATTTTTTCCGTAGAATTCAAATTCAAACACCAAAATTGTCTACATCTTGCAGTATACAGGGTGTTTCAGTGATCTTGCATAAATTTCGGGAGGTGATTCTTCTCAGAAAAATAAGTCGAAAAGTAAGAGTAATTTTTTTCCTAAATCGCTTCCTAAGGGAGTTACAGCCCCTCAAAGGTACGAATTTTTTCTTTTTTTGTCATAAAGTTATGAGTAGGTACCTATCTCATGTGTAAATGAAAGTAAGAGACTATTTTGATGTGCAAACAAAAATACGACCGGAATGTAGACTTTTTTCTAGCAATTTAACCTAACCCCTTATCCTTATTTCGACCCCACTTGTCAGATTTGTTTGGTTTTTGTTTCTTTTTTTTTTGGCACAGGGAGACTTCTTCCCAGTGCAAATAAAACACTTGTAAGATTTAGAACAAAAATTCAACCGTCATCAGTGAGTTGGGGGTTGGGGTCGGTTTTATTCAATTATTTGATTATTCAACACAACACAATTATTCGACACGTTCCTGGTTTTTCCACTTTTACTCATGAACGATGCATCCTACAGAAAAAATGCAAGGGGCATAAAAGTTTAGTCTTGAACAAGTCTATCCAAATGTGCTAACAGAAATACAAACGGATTGCAGACTTTTTTTTTGACAGTTCAACCTACCCCAACCCCCTCTAACTTCGTCGCCACTGACCAAATTTGTTTAAAATTTTGTATGTACATTTGCATTGTTAAGGAACCTTCCTACACCAAATTTGAAGTTGTTCCTTTTGACGGTCCTTGAGCAAATAATTAAAAACTCTGTTTCACTTCGTACCTCCGAGGGGCTGTAACTCCCTCAGGAAGCAATTTAGGGAAAAATGTTACTCTTACTTTTCGACTAATTTTTTTGAGAGGAATCACCTCCCAAAATTTTATGCACAGTCACTGAAACACCCTGTATAGAGTGTTTAAAAAAAAACTTCCACATTTTCTCTACACTCTGCAAGCTGTAACTTTTGTTCGCTATTTATCTCTTATATATTTGTTGTCAACAAATATATGTTCCTACAGTGAAGTTTTCATCAATGTTCAGTAATTTAGGTGGCCTTTCGGATAACAAAATGAATAAAAAATAATGATACACCCGAGAATGCACCAGAATTCTGATCTTTTGTTATGTTCTGATGTCTTTTAGTTTTTATCGGAATTTGTTCGTAAGTATTTACAACAAAATGCGCTAAAATGTATTTTTTATTATTATATTCGTGTTCTGCTACCCTAAATTAGTTGGAAAAGACTCGTCACTCAATATTATGTTACAAAAAAAAGTAAAATTCAGTTTTTTGATGGTGACTTTGGAAAATGGTCGCCATTTTGAATCCTAAGGGATGAATTTTTTGGAGCCACGGGTCAAAACGCTCTAATGGGTCCAAGTAAGAAGTATGCCAAGTGATTTGCTTGTATACCGATTTGCCACTTAATTTCGCCTACCGCTTCAACTATTAAATATTGGAAAGGATGCGGCTTTTTCGTTTGAGTCCGAATAATATTATTTGATATGTGATTATGATCATATACAACACGGTATTCATTTTCAAACTTTCCACCTCAGATTTTTCGCCACAATTTTTTTTTCTCCAGAAAAACGCCTCAACAGGTTGATTTTTATTTTAAGGGGGATCTCTAGGAAACGTATTGCCGAATTTTCATCTCCAAACCCTTCGCCCCTACCCTACCCTACTTCAAAATTTCGAAAAGCATTACCTATCTTGTGAATCTTGTGATACATCAAATTGAAGCTGATAGAATTCTTTTTCTGTCAAACATTTAAAAAAATTTCAAACCCATGCCCTGAATCCTTTCAAAGTAGGGTAGGGTGGGGACAAAAGAGTTGAAGACAAAAATGTGACAATACGTGTTTCAGATGTCCTTTTCAAAATGAATATCGACGTGTTTTTCCTAGAAAATCGATTCTTAAGAATCGGGAGTTACTAGGGAAAGAACCTCCCTTTCATCAACAACAATTTTGAGGATTCTGGGAATGGTCAAAAGAAAATTCAAAATGTGCTTGTCAGAATGAGAATTTTAATACCTTCAATTTAATGTATTACAAGAGAGTATGTAATTGCTATTTGAAATTTCGAAGTAGGATGGGGTGCGGGCGAAGAGTTTGGAAATAAAAATTTGTCAAGGCGTGTCCTAGATGTCCCACTTGAAATAAAAATCGACTTGTTTCGGCGTTTGCCTGAAAAAAAAAAGTTGGTGCTTAAAAATTTGAGGTGGGAAGTTTGAAAATGAACACCTGTATATGATCATAATTAAATATCAAATCATATTATTCGGACTCAAAAGAAGAAACCGCATCATTTCCAATATTTAAATTCAGGATCTCGAAAAAATTTGGGAGTTTTTTTTTAAACACTCTGTATATTGCAAGATATAGGAAATTTTCGATTCCAAATTTTATTGAATTCTACGGAAAAAATTGTTACGAAAATTGTTTTTCCCTGCCAATTTATTCCAACGGGGAAAATTCCAACAGGGAGGGGAGAATCTCGGTGAATCAGCCTGTACAGTCGAAGGATTAGATATTGGCCTCTAAGCAACTTATGAGAGTGCCGCACTTTTTGACCTACTCTCGGAAATCGCGCCCAAGATTTTATAGGATCCTTCACTTCAAATCGTGAATTTGAGGTGATATTAGAGTGGATTGAGTACTTACCTATGGGACCGAGTATGGGACACATATCAGAAGACTCGGATACGACGATGCAAAAATGATGACGAAAAAACCTATGAATGCGAAATTTTGAACCGGATTTTCAAGAGCAGGTAAAACAAGTGAGTATGCCTTCACGTGCGTGAGTCTCAGTAGCGCATTTTCTCAAAAAGGCATATTGTGAACGTAAAGAAATTTGGTTGAAGGAGAAACACCATTCCTTGCCCACTTTCTTCATTCGAAACTCATTGTGATATTTTGTTATCAGAATTGCCAATGAAATAGATTTGAATGAAAATTCTTTCACTCATCAATATTTTTTTGTTTGAGGGCGGGAGCTGGGAGCGGCGACTAATGAACAGTAGTCTATTCTTTCCCATTTTTAGTCGGCTATCCATATAGCGAAAGAATTAGATCGCTATGTCTTCGGGTGTATGTTTTCCATTTATCTCTTACTTTGAGGGCAGCGTGGGGGGGGTGGCAGCATTTGGCAAAGTAACTGTTGCACAGTTTGAGTTAGGAGTTTCTAAATGTTTAAGGAAATATGACAATCAGTGAAAATTGTGAAAGTTGCATTTTTTTTGTTTGGGGGCGGGAGCTGGAGGCGGCGACTAATCAAAAGTGGCCTATCTCTTCCCATTTTTAGTCAGCTATCTATATAGTGGAACAATTAGATCGCTATGTCTTCAGGGTTATGTTTTACATTTATCTCTTACTTTGGGGGCGGCCTGTGGGAGCGGCAAAGTTTGGCAAATAAATTCTCCCACAGTTTGAGTTGGGAGTTTCTGATTGTTTGAGGTAACATTAAATTGAAAGTTGCACTTTTTTTCTTTCGAGGGTGGAAGTTGGAGGCGGCGCCATATCAAAAGTAGCCTATTCTTCCCGATTTTTAGTTAGCTATCCATATAGCGAAAGAATTAGATCTTTATGTTTTCGGGTTTATGTTTTTCATTCATCTCTCACTTTGAGGGCAGCGTGTGGGAACGGCAGCATTCGGCAAAGTAACTGTTGCACAGTTTGAGTTGGGAGTTCCTAATTTTTAAATGTAAGGGAAATATGACAATCAGTGAAAATTGTGAAAGTTGCATTTTTTTCGTTTGGAGGCGGCGGCTAATTAAAAGTGACCTATTTTTTTCCAATTTCAGTCAGCTATCAATGTAGTGAAAAAATTAGATCGCTATGTCTTCAGGTTCATGTTTTACATTTATTTCTCACTTTGGGGGCGGCGTGTGGGAGCGGCGGAGTTTGGCAAAGAAATTCTTGCACAACTTGAGTCAAAAGTTTCTAAATGTTCGAGGTAACATTATCAGCTGAATCAGTGAAAATTGTTGAAAGTTGCACTTTTTTTCATTTGGGGGCGGAAGCTGGAGGCGGCGTCATATCAAAAGTAGCCTATCCTTTCCCATTTCTAGTCAGCTATTTATATACCGAAAGAATCAGATCGCTATGTCTTCGGGTTTATGTTTTTCATTTAAAAGTGATTGGGGGCGGTTTTTAGCAGTTTTTTCATGTCGGCGGCGCATATTGAAGACGGAATGTTTCTTGGCTTACGTTTATAAGTGGCAACTATGTATTATTCAAAAAATGAGAACACCAGAGCATCAGGTCTGGTTGAAAGTGCAATATTATGTTATTTCAAGTTTATCGGGGGCGGTTTTCTCTATGTTGGCGGCGCAATATAGACATCCAATTTAGCCTAGCCCTCCTTTGGGAGTGGCAGCTATGTAACAGCGAAAAAATTAGAAAACTAGGTCGTCTAGCTTGGGAGGAGTTCGAGGAACGGACGGACGGACGGACGGACGGACGGACAAAGCGGTTGCAATAGCGATTTTCATCAAGATGGAAAATGCGCTAAAAATGTTTCTCTAAAATTGCATTCATGGTAATCTCCAATACTCCCACTAGGGACCTCATGTGCATAAAAGCAATAATATAGTAATTTACGAGGTAATTTAGTTGTTTAAACTTTTCATGGTGGACGCTTCACTCCTTCACATTCCAGTATCACTTCTGAAAAAAATGTGTTTTCTCATCGCATAAATCAAGAAAAACATTTATTTGCAATTATTTGCGTTTTGCTTGAATCATGCGGAGAAAAACACAATTTTAAGGCCAAAGAATTGTTGAAATAGGAAGAACTGAAACATTCATCTGGGAAAGTTTGAAAAATGGGGTTTGTATCTTGATGCTTCTACAGAAAAAAATGAGAAAAGCCAAGGCAACTAAGTGGTTGCCTGCTCACTGGGTGATTGCTTTCGAATCATTTTGCTTTACATTCTCTTATAAAACGCACACGCGTTATCATTCAGAGCGTATGCTCCGCGAATGTATATGCCTTCTATTGTTGAGTCACCCTGTATGCAAGTGTGTATCTATCAGGCGCCATGAGTAATAAAATTCCGAGCACCTATAGATAACGCATATAGATAGTGCGAAAATTCACGCGTGCTTCCGCCATAATACTACAAAATGTCTTATCGTCCGGTATCTGATAAAAGAAATCGATTTTTCGAGTGCCATGTTTATGACTACTTCACAATTACATAGATATTGTTTTTTTGAAAAACCCCATTAAGCCCGGGCGCTTGCATAATGCACATTTGGTAAGTTCCTTGAAGGAAATTTCAAATGGCATTATCACCGATAATAGGCATAAATTGTTTATGAATAATCAAGTGCTATTAATACACTATAACAATAATAATATTAAGTGTTTCCCGAAAAGTCGGAAAACTGGAAATACATTTATTTGATCAATACTTACTATAGCCAGTTGGTTTTCGACAAGCGTTGAGTTTATCTATTCCAGTTGAACGCCCGGAACGACGTCAATTTTTTGGTTGCGCGACCCCCTGCGTACAGCTTTCGCGAAACATAATTTAATCAAGATCGAAAAGGCCAATATTAACGTGCGACTCCGTCATTATAATTTCAAATGTTCTCTATACAAAGGGTTGGTCTTAGACCGGGTTGGTCAAGTATGACTCAACGTTTAACGAAAACCGAAATGCATACTCACGTGAAATGCGAAAAAACAATTGGTTTGTGGGTTAAAAATAGGGTTGCTGAAGGGAAACCTCAAGGGGGTGTTTCGTGAGTTCCACCTGCGAACTCGGATTTAATCGGGCGCTTTTCCATCATCATAAAAATAATTTGAATTGTTGGCGTTTCAATATTCGTTCGGACCCAGCGGACTATTTATTTGCCTAACTTTGTCGCGCGACGCTGATTGCTGACCTGTTTCCACAGATCACTGTTCGCCTATATGCGATCCGTAATCTGTTTGGGCTACCGAACTGGGGATTTTTCGTCGTGAAGTTGGTGATTGTTACGCTTCGTTTTGCAAAGCTGCATTTGGGATCATCTACGGAGTAATGGGTCGTTGACGCGGGTACGTTGTTGTGTTGTCAAATTATTATTATTGTCATTGTCGTCACTGATGTTGAAGACCGATCTTGTCCTTTCGGACTTTGTGGACTTTGAGAATGACTAAGTAGTCGGCTTGTATTTTTTCACCATTTATTACAACGTAATGACCTGTCGGTAAACGCGCTTTTAAGCATACTGATGATAGTATATGTACTAACTTGCAGTATCAATTCATGCTCCGGACTCGCCCATACATAGAATACTGAATTCGAATAAGGTGTTACTCATCATCACACTGTCTTTTAATGATTTTTTCAATTAATGGTGGCTTCTTAAAATCACCAAAACACGAAAAACTAAAGCACAGAAGGACACAAGGTCAGCTGGGAATGGAGTTTATGTTCAAACAGATAATGAATCGTAACTGTTGTAATGTAAAAGCCGCATCAAGATATTATTTTTTTACATGAGTCGTTTCAATCTGCTTTATAAATGCCTGTAGCAGTGTGGTTTTGATCAAATAAAAATCGTTGAAATTGCCGAAACGAACGAGGAAAAAACGTACAATTGGTTAATTAATTAATTAACATAAGTAATTATCGACGCGGCTTTTATCACCCAGGTTTACACTTCTCATTAGCACCGGGCTGGAAATTATTTGATTATGCATGTAGGTATTGATCTTCTGTTAGGCAGAAAAAAGAAACACCTTGATTTTCCTTCATTTATGAGAAGTTATAAATTTTTTGAAAATTTTGCTGAAACTTTTTGTTACTACGGACGATAGTTGACAGATTTTTCAGAAATCTGGCCTGAAAGTCGCATGACAGCAAGCCAACTCGTTGACATTGTCTTCCACTTTATAATGGCCGCAACCGTACTAAGAAAACGAGAAACACGTTTCTTTTATTTTTCTGACGAATCGGCTGAAATTCAGGGTCATAATAAATAGATTGTTTTGCAAATATTTGAGAATATCACTTTACTAAAAATTCTAACCTCAAGAATCATTAGGCTTATCAAAATTTTCTTGACAGCTCAACGGTCAAAATGAGCTGACCATTTAAAAAAAAACGTCAAAATACATGAATGTAACCTGTAACTTTGAAACGAACAGCGCTAGATGAATTTCAAAGCCAGATCTTGGGGCTATGTCCATTTGGTGGTGAATCACTCTGTATATTCAAGGGTGAAAACCTCTTCCTATAACAGGAAAAAAAAGTGAAGTGAAGAAAAATTGAAGGCAAAATCAACTAAGTTGCTCATACTGCTTCTATTGAAATTTCAAGAACCGATTTGAATTAAGAAGCGGGAATTAAGTCGGAAATGGTATTATACCGGGTGTTTATAAACGTTTGTTATCATATCGCCTTTGGAATCTCCTATCACTCTTTCAAATCGTGCCTTTCACTGCGACTTTTGGCCTGACCAAAGCCTGCCGCGATCACAGACGTTTATAAACACCCGGTACTTGTTGCTGTCGGTCCGATGAGGGCACGAAAAAGCATCCACCTAGGCGAACTGGAGCTCAGAGAAGCTAGTGACCGGTTGGTAGGCTCGAGGGTAGGCTGTAAAATGGCGAACAAGTAACAAATAGCGGCCAAAAAAGTGACAGAAACGCACAAAAAAAGTGCCACTAAACAGTGGTCAAAAACCTTGAAAAGAAACAATGTTTTTGTGTAATAGTCGCCTAATAGTACCTATATTATAATGCAGGTTTTATAAGACATCGTATTGTCTTACGTGTCGCTTCGCTCCTCGTGCTTCAAAATGACGCGTGTGACAATAGGTCTTATAAAACGTGCGTTATATACAATTTTTTGTATTTTGCATTCATTGCATGCTTTTTTTTAATAAAAAATGTTGAATATAAGCGTCTGCTGAAAAATTGTTGGGAATTGCTCTTGATGGTGAAAGCACAATGATTTATCACCAGAAATAAGCCAGATTTTTCTGAAATAAACCCCTTCTGCGAAGTGATGTCACCTAAGCTGTCTCTTTTATCAGTAAGTGCTGTCATGTTGATGTCATGCCCGCTGATATTGCCAACATTTGGGGGTAAAAAAATGCGTATCGAAATGGAGCTTCTCACGTCATGACGTCATTCGCGTATCGAAATGACTTTCTTATAGTCGCAAAATATGAAAAAAAATTGCGTCTCGCGTATAAAATAAAATGTTCAGAATGTTCTGCACCTATCCGGTTTCTAGCTGGCATGATAATAGTGAATTGCACTGCTTTCCTGAGAGAAAAGGGTGAGTCCTATGGCTGGGGGGACCCCCATCCGGTTTTCAAGGACCGATTCGAATGGACCCACCGCGATTTTTTCTCCTCTCTTTGTTTTCGTGCGGCGTCATTCTTTTGTTGTTACGAAATAAAAACGACGGAATAAAAACGAAATGGACCCGTACTGATATCTTTTTTTTTTCTCAAATACCTAAGTACTTACATTATGTTTACCTGTATGCACCGAGTGGTGATAAAAAAAGAAGATAATTTCGAGTAGTCTGCCGGGACTTTTCCTTGTAAGTGATCTAATCTAGTTTCATCTTGAGTTTTTTTTTCAACTTTTTTTTTGCATCATATGGATATTTTGATCAGTTCGTGGACACATGATGTTTTTGTCGTTCGAGTGAGTATGTTCGAGAGCTAAGTGTATGGATCTCCAAATGAGCCTCAAGAAGACCATCGGATCTTCTTCTGACAGATTTCTGTCTTTGATGGAATGATGGGAAATCGTTTGAAAATTTTTTCATGCAACAAAAAAAAAATCGGATCTGCTTCCTATTACACAATGTACAAATTGACTTTTTTCCTTAGCCAATGACACACTTTAAATGATCATGGGCTTGATGTAGGTTCCGATGCACCCATCTCGATCATTCCGATAATAAACACAAATCAATTTTGAGTTTCGTTAACTTTATCGCCCATCACGATAGGAACGGACAATAGAAAATGATGAATGACTGACAAGCATTTGGGCTGCGTGTGCAATTATTAGACTAATAGAAAGCTAGAACTAAATTTGTGCAATGCACTCTGCTGCGATGTCGATACGCAATCCCTAAGCTCAATAGAAAACTCGTGATGAATGAATGTAGGTAATAAATAAAAAATTGTGAAACCTGCCGGCCTCACCAGTGCAAGCTCTGCGCGCTGCATTACCTATATGTTAAAGACCAAAATTGTATACCTACAGCTGAAACTTACATACTTACTTAATTAGTTAGGTACCATGTGCGATGTGCGTGTCAAGATAGTTTTTCCGCAGGTGAAAATGCAAATCGAGTACACCGCGCGAGTTGTTTCTTTTTTTGTTTCGGACCCCGAAAAGGAAGGAGGAAGGAGATAAAGATTTACAAAGCACCGAGCGATAAATTACCGCGTTTTCGTGCGACCAGTATATGAGAACCCAAAAAGAATTGACGAAACCATCCGTGACGAGGAGCGAGTAGCGAACTTGTCACTCGACATTCGAGTGCAACCCATGGCCGACCAGGATGCAGATAGCAGAAGGCCCGTGGTCTTGCGCCACTCTCTCAACCTTGCAATTAGGTGTTGAGTGCTCTGCGGTTGTTTGGCAACAATAGTTTTGGCCAGGACAGGCCCGGGCCGGCCCGCACAGCTCGTTGCATTATTGACGGGCCCGCAAGCAAGCACGCCGAGGAGGATGCAATCTCGGTTGAGGTCTCCGGTCCGCTCCAATGACAATCTCATCCGACACGTCTCGCGTATCCCATAAAAGTTGAATGCGGTGTGCGGAAAAGGACCCGAGAAGGAATAATGCAGGAAGGGGGCAGATCGCCGCAAATTGGATTCCATCTCGATTAATTTACGTGCGAGTTCTTCAAAAGCTCTTGACAGTCACTTTCAGTGGCATCAGTAGTATCGAGGGTACCTATAAGCCGACCGGCGTCTTGAAGCAATAATAAGCGTTTTGTTGGACAAGGTCGGAGTGAGTTCGTAATGTAATGAAATTGAAGCGCCTTATTGTAGAGTCGCATGGGGCCCTTTGTTCGTATATTGAGTGAAATCAGTAGGAATTGAAGATAATTCCTGGAGTGCGGAAAATATGCGCTAGTAAATAAAATCACGTATATGGGAAACCTGAACGAAGTGAATAATGGTATTTTTTCTAAAAGACCATCTCATCTTGATGGAATCGCCTGGCTCAGTTTTGCTGATAGATCGCATTGCTTTTGACGGTGTGACAGTTGAACTTATACCTACCTTTTGAAATTAACACACGGCTATTTTCTGTGACACGGCTGTGAGCTGCCAACTGTTTTTCCGAGTTTTTTTTTCAGATTTTTTAGGCAATTTCATGAACCCTTAGTTGTATTTTGCTATAACTATAGTAAGCCACTACTATTCAGCCTCTACGTTTAAAGCCCAAATCGGGCAAAGTGATCAGGTCATAGTTGTAGGATGATCTAACAGCTGCAAGTTTACAAGATCGCAAAGAGATTAACCGCCAAGTAATGTCTGGCTACTATGAAGTGTTTGTAGCAAAGCTGGACCGCCAGAGACGAGAAAAGGATCAACATAATCTAGCAATGGCGTAAAAAATCTGTGTTGTATGGGAGATCAGTACTGACATCGTACCATCTTCATTAGGGTGATCTGTTTTTTTTTATTCAAGTTTAGAATTTAGGTTCTTTTGAGGGCTCTTCGGTCGTCCTGGTCTCAGATCGTCCAAGATACCACTTATTTGAAATTCTAGCGCAATTGAAGAATGTTTAGGGGTCGCTAGGATTCTTCACTTTCAAGTTCATCGCAGAAGGTATCTAAAAAAATCTGTTGCGCCACCGCAATACTCTCCCGAGTATCCAGGAATCTATGGAAATTTTTGTTCAAGACGTCCCTTTGGGTGGGAAGTTGAGATTTGAGGGAAATATTGAAATAAATTAGCAGCATTTTTATCATCTCATTCTCGATCTCATTGTAAAAACTGTCAATGCAGGCTTCAGTTTAAGCTCCATCATTTGAGTCCGCTCTCGATAGGCTAGACCAGTTATGCATTTTCAACTGGAAATCTCTCAGAAAATTGAAAAAAACAATTGTTGAAAAATGTTCAATAACTAGCTCCCACTTGTTACAAAAGAAAAAGGTAAAAATCTGTTTAAGGGATTAGTTGGACATATTTTCAATTAACAGTTTTTCCATGGGGAAAACTCGAAAACTGTTGGTTTTATTTCAACCCCCCAACCCCCTAGACTAAACCCACTACGTTATTTGAAAAACTGTTCAAATCGTTTTTTATTTGGAAACAGAGTGAATATGAATCGATTTTTGCCGAGTCCTTTTTCCTGCTGGCCTGCCCTTGACTTTATGCATGCTACTTACTCACGCGTATTAGGTGTTGCATAACTTCAATCTTTGATTATGCTCCGTTTGTTATGGGAAGCGCTGGTGCTGTGGGAACTCCCGGTTCCGGGTGCAAGTAGTGTTGTATGCAAGCATTGCAAGGCCCCGGAAGCATTGTTGGTGGCCTACATTAAAGCAAGGGAACAAGGCAAAATATTTGAACCAAGAGGCCGAACTTATCTGTGGTTGCTGGGGTGGCGGAATCAGGGAGGGGGGGCAAATCTCAGCCTTGGTCGGCCTCGCCCCCCCCCCCCATTTTAAACCCCAAAAAGAAACTGCAAACATTAAAAAAAAATCTTACGAGTTACGAGTGTTTCATTTTTTTGCACTTGCGTATTTATAGATTCATTATCTCAAAATAGAGATCGAGATAGATGATATGTACAGGGTGTTTCAGTTTTAATCTATACTAAAGTGTTTTTTAACCAATAGGAACAATTCATTGGCAATAAAAGTTAGGCGAACGTCAGTTCTGAAGTGTCACACTTCTCAAACGTTTCCATTTTTAGCAGTCAGAATTTCTATTTCTGGGCAATTATTATTATTATTAGGATGAATAATAATAAAAAATCTATATTGGATACACTTGTAGCTCGCAAGCTCGTCGACCCCAAAACCAGCACTTTATGAAAATTTTGCGTATAGTCGCATTCAATGATCGCGATAGTAACATAAGGGGTGTCAAAGTTTGCAAGATTATTTTCTTGACAATGCGAGGGAAAATCTAGAAGACAAACTTGCGTTTGTTTATGGCCATCAAAAAGTATTGTCTTGATAAGTCTTGAACCTTCTTCGCTTCAAGTCTTAAAGTCTTTTCTTGAAGTCGCTTGAAGTCTTCTCGCAAGATTTCAAGAGTTCTTTACTTGAGTTGCGATTAAAATATTTTGCACGGTTTCATTGCAAAGTAGCTTGAATTCTGCCACTCTCAGAAACCACCTCGGAAACCACCTTTTTTATACACCTTCACAACGGCGAATTACCTTTTCAAGTTCCATAAGAACATCGTAGTGATAACGAAGACATTGCTACGATCAGCCGATCAGCAGG
This sequence comes from Anaspis maculata, assembly GCA_949128115.1. Classification (NCBI taxonomy): domain Eukaryota; kingdom Metazoa; phylum Arthropoda; class Insecta; order Coleoptera; family Scraptiidae; genus Anaspis; species Anaspis maculata. The sequence goes on from OX421964.1 coordinate 47,687,801, forward strand.
TTAACACCTTCCTTAAGCGTAAGGAGCTGAAATAATATCTACACATATACCAAATTTCAAATGAATCGGCTCAACAAATCCGGGCCATTACTGGAATTTCTAGATTTTCTTCAAACATAATTTTGTATTTCTTGATAATTCCAATACATTGAATGTCCTTCTCACTAACTTATATTAAATGTCTTTTTTCAAACATTTGAAGTGAAGTTGCCGTTATAATATGTTTTTTCTTTTTTTGTTACAGCTCAAAACATTTTTCATTCGCGTGTTGAGATGGACTCTCAGCAACAACAATTCTGTCTGAAATGGAACAGTTTCGGCACAAACCTGGCGACATCCTTCAGCAACCTGTTCAAATCGGAAACTCTGGCGGATGTGACGCTGTTTTGTGACGGTGAGTTCCTCCAACCTTCGCTTTCGACGAAAGCTTTGTGCGAGAAAGTACAATTGTGGTTGTTTAACTTTTGTGTGTCGGTGTGTTTGCAGGAGTCTCCTTCAAGGCACACAAACTGATACTGGCAGCATGCAGCAAGCATCTAGCCGACCTGTTCGAAATGGCCCCACCTCATCAAAGTTTAATTGTTATATTAGATGGAACATCAGCTGCTAATATGTCGGCGCTGCTGGAGTTTATGTATAAGGGAGAAGTGCACGTGTCGCAGGATTCGTTATCGAGTTTTCTGAAAGCTGCGGAATGTTTACAGGTGAGCATTACATAATTATATGTCCCTTGATTTATGCTCTAGTCGTAGCCAAAACCTTTAACAAAACTGGTACTCAGGAAGAGTTTTCGATACATAACATGAACACCCAAAATTTGGTACACGAGATGCCCTAGACTGTCCTGAGAAAGTTGTCTCTCTTTCCCTAATCGATTTCTTATTTCAGTTTCTTCTAATCTAATCCGTAATATAAGCCATTCCAAAAACAACGTTTTCTCTAGATCTAGAGTCTAGACCTCATTATCATCTTTTTTTTTTGTTGCCTGCATCAACTAGGTAGTGTTGACGGCACAGCACAGAGACCTGTGGGCGGGGCTGAACAGAAAAACAAAAATCGTTTTGTACGAGTCCGTGTCTTGAAATAGGGGAAGCAACACCGTCAGCTGGAATGGTGGACCATTACCAGGTCACAGGCGAACCTAAAATTTCACTGCAAATCTAGGTGCACCACTAGATGAACTCAGTTCGCGCACAGTTCGCGCACTTAGGCTCCGCTTGCAAGTCCCTTTGGTATTCCGAGTACTCTACTGTGGTTATCAACGGGGTATTTTCTGTATGGGTTTTTCTGTAGCTTCACCAACGACAATGCAGTGTTTGGAACAGACAGTGGGGATTTTCAGTGTTTTTTATGACTTTTTGGTTTCATCCCTCTTCCCGGGGCATCACCACACGGTAGTAGATGCCCCAGTAATAAAGGACGCGTGAAAAAGTCCATCTGGCCCGGTGCGGATTTGAACCCGGGACCTTCACCTTCAAAAGAGAAGCCGAGCTCACCGTGCCACCAACCGAGTGGTCATTTTATTCTTTTGCCTTAAGAATCGCCAGTTTTATATGCCGTAGTTGACCTCAAATGTGCAAAGATACATTACATTGATGCTCATTTCGGAATAAAAGAAAATTCAGTTGTACGAGTATTTCCCTCCCACAACATTATTTTCAGTTAGTTTGGAATTTGAACTGAGATAAAATTAATCTCGGTTTGTTTAATTTAGTGAATCTAGTCCTAGATCGATTTGAACTTTGAAGTGCTTCGTGTCCCTCACCATAGATTCCTCACTAAACTTCATACTTTGATGATAATAATCACAACAAACTGAACTGATGCGTGTGTGTTCTATAGACTTCCAACAGTTGCACAAGGAGATAAAAACACGTTTTCTATGTCATGTGCTTTAGTACTCGTATCATTGTAGATTTTACATGAATTCCTTTTGAATTTCCACATTTCGTCTATTACCTGGAGGCAGCTGAACTAAAACAAGGGAAATAATGTATCAGTTTCAATTCACGAGTAACTCAGGCCTGCTGACATCACACATGAAAACCAATGAGGCTGTTTCACTTTCCGGATCCCCCCCCCACTAATGGAAAGGGAAGTATTGTGATCGTGTGGAAATTTTTTTTATTGATTACGACGGATATATCCGTTTGCAGGTCTTCTAAGACGATTAAGAGCATTTTCAGAGTGTTGTCTGTTCTTTGTGTGGGTAATGTATAATCGAGTGTATGATGTAACTGCAGAGTTGTTGATTTGATTGAATTGAAACCACGAAACCGACCATTAATTTCAGATTATTTCAGAAACGGCTGAATATACTCAGACGCTGTTGAGTATCATAACTTCAACTCTTTTAGCTCATGAGTTGGATTTTTTCGTTTTTGTTCACCCTGTATACGGAGTCTGCACAGACCGTCTTTTTGGCAACACCTAAAATGAATGCATGGGTATATACAACAACACTCGTAGCAAACCGGATCGCTTGATCATTAAATGCAAGGTGGTTGTTGGAACTCACCCAATATAACGTCAAGGAACACCAAAAAGCGTTTTTGAAAATGCTGAAAGGAATGGGTCCAAACAGCAGTTTGTGACAAGACAGTATAGGTACGCGTAAAGATTAGAGACTGGGAGATCGAGAGTTGAGCTAAATATAAAATAAGCAGCGATGTTCCTTCTTTTCCTTTACAGAATGGATCTTTTTCAGGTGAAAGGTCTGAGTATCGAACACGAAAAGCTGGCCGTCGCCCAGAGTCACTCCATGGACACGTCGTTGGATTCACCAACGGCCCGCAAACACCTCAAGGTCCTGAAGGAAGAGATGGAGAACGCCGCGTCCAACAACCACCACCAGTCCAGCCCGTCCCCCAGCTACTCGCCGGCCATGTCCCCCTACATGCACCCCCATCACTACAGGCAGTACGAGCAGCGGATGCCCGCCACCGGTGCGGCGTTCGAATCGGCCATGAAGAGACCGCTGCGTAGTCCCAGCGAGACGCTGCACGAATCGGTGAGGGCGTCCGTGCTGCGGGACGGCAGCAAAACCCAAGGTAGGCCCGGCTCGCCGGGCTCATCGGCCGGTCCCCTGTCTTTGGCCTTCAGGCCGTCCTCGTCCTGTTCCTTGCCTCTCCAACCGGAAGGCGGCGACGGGCCGCCCGAAAACCGCTTCGATCCCGATCCCGCCACCGCCGTCGTCTGTCCCGAAAGTAACACCTCCGACTGTTGCCAAGACACTGGTTGCGCTGAAGGTAAGAGGCTCTTTCTCTCTTATCTTCGGTACGATTTGTTCATAATGTTCGAATGTGCGTTTTGCAGATTTAAGGATGAAAATGGAACCCGCCGTACAACAAGACGAACCGCCTAGCAGCACGGGAGGCAACACGGGGGTGACAGGCCTCAGCAACAACGCGTCCGCCAACGGATCGCTGGGCCAGCTGAAATTCGACCATGACAGGGATAAGACGGACATGGTGCCGGCATCTTTGTGGAACTCAGTTGCTGGGAAACTAAGCCACAAAAGTGGCACAGTCAATACGCCGGATGGTATGTATATTGTATACTTGTATACTCGCTTTTATAGTATAGTCGTTTTCAAAGTAAATGGAACTGACTCTGTACTAGGTGCGATAAAACTCTATTGTTTACATCCACCCAAGTAAAGACCCCATTGTTGATTTTGACGGGTCCAAGATGCTGTTTTTGCGCTTGTGCTCCCTTTCGTGCTGCTGCATGCTGATCACCTGCTGGAGTTTGCGGTAATTGCAGTAGAAAGATAGTTCCATTTATTTTGAAAATAACTATATGTACATGGAAAACAAATGATTTACATGTGAAGAATTCTGTGTAAAATAGGTACGTTTCAATTTTATTCTGCCACCTTTCAGGGGATGATATATCAAAAAGTAACATAACTGAATAAACATCGTTGTAAGAGATTAGGTGAATGAAATACCATCCTGCTAGTAGTCAAGGATAGGCAGAACTATAAAATATGATCGTATAATAAAGATTTTGATTGCGTTTTAAGGACGGAGTTGAATTTGTAAAATAAGCTGCGGAATCAATCCCTGGGGGTTTATTCCTTGACAGAATCTCACCATTTAGGTCTCTTTCGAAAGCTACAAGGATGTACTTTGGTTTGAGCCCATTGGCATTTCCAAAGTTCAAAAATCAAAAAAATTATTTTTCGATTTTTGAAATACCAATGGGCTCAAACCAAAGTACATCCTTGTAGCTTTCGAAAGACACTTAAATGGTGAGATTCTATAAAGGAATAAACCCACAGGGATTGCTTCCGCAACGCTCATTTTACCAATATGACTCCGTCCTTAAGGGTGCGATTAGTTGACTCTGAAGCTAAAAGTAACTTTAGTGTTCAAAGTGGATAGTTGTCATCTTGGGTAGTTTTGCCTCAATGCCGTGAGGTCCGCTAGCGTCCCTAGAGCTTCCGACTCAGAAGTTGTTTTTTTTTTGGCGGAGTCACCTCTTTATCACTGGTTGTGTTGCTGTAGTTATTGATGGCTGACAAAGGGTCGTCGTATGATGTCTCTTTCAATTAACCAAACGCAATAATTAACGAAAATCATCATCGATGATATCACAATGGCGGCACTTCCTTTGCCTCTTATAAGCAATCTTCGCTAAAATGTCAAATCTTATAACCAGACGCCGGTCCCTAATTGGGTTGAATTCAATAGCTTTCAGCTAGACTCCGCCCAATATTGAATTACTTGCTTAATCAAAGCCTGTGCTAATTTTGTATTTATCTTAATTCAGTAAAAAGACCTTTTATTATTCTTATTATTATTATAATGGGTACTTTCTGAAATGAGAGTTGAATAATATATCATAGCAAAAAGTTGCGTCACGGTTAGTAGTTTGTTCTTCACGTATGTGACAGCATAGTGCCTATAATTTTTCTGCACCAACTGACTGATTACTTACTGCAAATAAAAGAATTAAAAAAACACTCCAGAGAGAATCGAAGCTACAGCACGGGATGACCCAAACTTAACGCCATCCGCTCACATTCCACCATTGTAAATCTGTATCGCTGGCGTTACATTAGGTTCATGTTCCACAATAATTTGTTTTGGACTCTGAACTATTGTTTCTAAACTAAATGCAGATTATTTCAAGAATTTTTTTTTTCAGGTAAGAAATTGAAGTGCCCTTTTTGCGAACGACTATATGGGTATGAGACCAACTTGCGAGCTCACATACGGCAACGGCATCAGGGTATCCGAGTGCCCTGTCCGTTCTGTTCACGTACCTTCACCCGCAATAACACCGTGAGAAGGCACATAGCCCGAGAGCATAAGGCAGAACTGAGCCTGAAGGCGTTTCAAAACCAGCAACAGGTACAACACAACCATAACCCTTAAAGAAATGAGAAATATGAAAAACCACAACTACCTGATATTTTAAATGTAAGGTGCACCCCGAGACTAATAGTTGGTAAAAAAAAATAGGCGGTAAAGCTTAAGAGAGATCTGATGTAAATATAATAATTATTCTCGTCAAATAATCTGTACCGCCCAGCTCTATGTGTCTCGGATTCATGACTCTTGTCTGTGTTGTTATATCTTAAATATGGTATGTGTCATTTTTATACTTTAGTTAGGGAGTACCAAGCATAGGAAGTTGTTTGTAAGAAAGATATAAACATTACGAGCTGGTCTTGTTTTGTTTTTTACTATTACTACTACTACTTTTTTTTAATATTGTAAAGTAAAAAATGTGCAAGTGCATTGTTTAATAATGTAATTAATATTAATATGATGTAGGCTTCAGGAAAAGTTTGTTCACTCAGGTTGTTATAATTTTAAGAATATGAATGATATAAGATGGACCGAACGATTGGAATTCTTTTTTATACAAAACAAGGACATAATAGCATTATTATAGTTGACGCGCGCTGAAGAGAATTTTTATCTGGTAGGTCACTTTGTTTCTGTTGAAATTTTTCGTTTTTTCTTTTTTATTTTACAAAATTTGCAGGCATATTTTTTGTTGTACTTATATGTTTTCCTTTTTATTTCTATTACTTACGATCCTCAGGAATGGGATGTCTAGCTTTTAAGTATTATAATTAGGATTTTGTATGATGATGCCAGGGTGTATGTGAATATAACCGTCCTGGCTACACATGGCCGTACTGGTCACTCTCCCAGAAACTACCTCATAATTTTACGGTTGCCTCAGTTTATATTTCTTTATTTTTACCATTTTAGTATCAGCTAGTCATTTAGTGCAACAAACATAAAATTAGAATTTAGTTCCAATGGAAGCTCAGGTATAATGGAAGAATCTAAATAATAATGAAACAAAAAGCTAATATTGTGTCCTTAAGTTTTTGAAATCGAACATGAATTTGAGTCATTTGAACTTGCAACTGTGTTTTGATTGGATACTGACAAACACATTAAAAATGAAAGCCTTTAATTGAAAGAAAAAACCGTTACTATTCTAACACGAGAAACTATCATGATTCCAAAGTAGCTTTATACACATGGCTCAATGTTTTTAAGTTCAAATAAATCAAAGAATAATTTTTATGTTCAACAACAAACTCGGGGAGGTTAACGTTGGATTCCATCCCCAGCAAGAACCCTATTTGTGTCATGTTTTGCAATTGGGTTTTTGTTTTTTCAATAGTTATGATTTTACAAAAAAAAAATAATGCCATATATTGCTAATGATATACAATGTACCAAATAGATATTAATTTTAAGCTGTGCTCTTAAAGCTCCTAGTCATTACATTTATACACAATAATAGCTACCTACATATAAATACAAACTACTACAATAACTAATACGAAATAAATCCACTACCTCATGGTCTGCCTACATTATACTGCAGTATTTCTTCTTGTATTACGGGTCTATATTTTTCATATACAACAGAGTTTTATCAGTTACCGAAACTACCTCATTATAACATGACAATTCATCGCTAATTTATTACTTTTTAAATACGTGTATTTCTTATAATTATATTTTAAGGACGTATAGGAGGCGTTGTAAGAAATTTGAATACACTACGGTTACTTTTTCAATTTACAGCAGCTCGATCCCAATGCACTCGGTTTATTATTACATTTTAAGAAGGCTGTATACCATAACGGGTGCAAGAATTGTGCATGAAAGTTTCGAATGTCCGTATTAAAGTCTGTGATATCATCAGGCACAAGAGCACTGTAATTATATTTATTTCGAAGATGTGCCTTTTGTTGTCACTGACTTGATTCCTGATCATTGTTTAGGGTTTCTGTCTGAGGCATTCAGGGTTTTCGTTCTTTTACTTTTTTTTATTAGGAAATAAGCTTTGTATAATTAAGTTTATTCTACTATACTATCTTATATTGCTATTTTACTACTATTGTAATTGATTTTATTCATTTGTTATAATTAATCAATTGAAATTTGTTTCACTTTGAAAGTTTTTATGGAGAAAACAAAATTGGTTTGATGTATTTTACAAGAAAAAACAGCAAAAAAGACAAGACAGTTTATATATAGCACGGTGATGGACTTGATGATGCGACCTTAAGAGCAGTTCAGGATTTTTTGAAATGACACACGTTAATATTTGTAATAATTGTTATATAAATTTTTTCACAACTATTACAGAGGACGCGGATTTTATAATTTTTGCTGTCACCAATTGTCCTCTATTCATGTAATACGTAATTGGCTTTTATATACATTTGTGCTGTTTCTGGTGTTCATTATAATAAAAGTTTGATTGCTAGCCGAAAGTCCCGACAGTTAACGTTGAATATTGACAAAAAGATGCAATTTACGTCCAGGTTTTAACGAAGTATGTATTTGGGCTACCTACACTATTTTACAGCCAATCGAATGCCGATTTTCCACTTCCTGTGACCTGACCAGTAAGTTTCCCTTCTAGTGAAGACAACCTATAAATTTCATTTATGCAAAATGGTCTTCAAAAATCTCTGATTATTATAAAATTTATTATTTTTTTGATCGTTTGGTCCATATTTACATTTTTGTGCCAACATTTACCAGAAACTGTTATGAACTGAAGTGTATTATTATTGTTGGACTTTCGATTGGTCATCACTAATAACTACTACCTACTATTACAGCTGTTTTATACATGTTTACATCTACTGTGTCATATTGTATTAATAGTGGCAATGCAATGTTAACGTGAGTAGGTGAATGAATTTTATACAATTTCTTCATAATTTTTGCAATAATCTCAGGTATATTTGTTCAGGGATTTTTTAATGTTCGTTTCCTTTTTGTTACTACATGCTATATAACATGACATACATGCATGTTAAATACATACATATTATATAATTTTTAAGACGTGAATGCATGTGTGATGTATGATTGTTATTGAACTATAAATTATTAATGTTGAGATCACACGATTTTTGTGTTGTGCGCCATCCGCGAAACGAATCTCTTTGAGATTATGTTTTTGGCGTTCACCAGCATCATATTTGTATATAATGGCACTCGAATAATGTTATATAGAACATTCAGATATTTGTTGCCTGTTAATACAGTGGTCACATGAAAATACACTTCAACACAACACACAGTAGTACAAACATGTTGAAAAAAATCTACCTCAAGAAAATGTATTCCACTATCCCTGGTTGATCGATGACGATACTACTTAGTACAAACAATGTAATTAATATTGTTTTTATCAATCTATATTATCTTGTAATACAACTTACCTAGGTGTTTATTATTGTAAAACTCAGGAATTGCAAGTACAAAAAGTAACCGCATTAAGCAAGAAAAAATATAAATATACTTACTAGTATTCAGGGAACTTCGGAATCTCGTCTCAGATTTATATATTATTATGACTGTATAAAAAAAAAGAAACATAATAGTAATAACTGTTATTATATTAGACATTCTAGGTAAGACCTCTCCTGCACATAATAGTGATGTTCGAAAAAAGCAACCGCATGCAGATCTTGAGAAGTAGTAGGTTAAAGTGCCTGCATGAGATCTGGATGCGGTTGTTCTGAATGATGATGTGAAGATATGATGAGAATTACAAGAAAGAATTATGTTGTACCGTACTAATGTAATATGCTGTGACACACACTATGTATTTAACTATTAAAACTATGCAACAGTTATGTGTTCCTAGACGATAACATTACATTGTCACACTGTTGAAATCTTAACACAATGTAATGTCAATGTGTACAGCCACCACCAACCCACTCCTCGAGCATTGGGAGTATAATTATCAACTACTTATTGTATATAAGTAATTTAAATGCAAGTAATTGACTATGTATTCATGTTCTGTTTTAATTATTAATTTTAATAAACAATTTGTCGTTTATCTCTCGTTTTCTTGGGACGCACCTCCACACAATCTAGGAAATCAGTTCCATTTGTTGAGACCATTGAGAGTGAAACCAGAAAATTGAATTATTAATCCTGGAAACATAAGGGAGACGCACTTGAATTATTAATCCTGGAAACATAAGGGATCGAGTCGCGCATATTATTATAGTTTCTAGTGGTTGGTAGTATAGTACAGAGACGCTTTATGTATTGGGAGCTGGGAACTCTTTTATTTGGGTCACCACCACTACTGAGTAAGTAGGTACCACGCTGCAATTGGGAGCTTAAAAATACATAAGTTGTGGATGGCAGAATTAGGGGACATCAGTCTGAGAGGACGGCTCAGTTTCATTTTATAATTTTTTTATCATTTCAAGTGATATCCTACCTATACACTGCACACTACACAACTAACAGTGCATACTCCTACTAATACTAATGAAGGGTAATGTCCCATATCTAATGTCACGAAAACCGCTCTAGATAAATAGCGGCACGCGACTTGCACACTTTTGCAGCATGTGGTTTATTGGTAGATGGGATGTTGGGTGCGACGATATATTATGCTCACAACACTGCCACCAAAGACACTACAGCTTATTTGGCACGTGCCTTTGTGTATTTGAGTGGTGAATTACAGAAAAGAAGATAATGTTGCTCTAATTTTTTATCCATGTACATATTTCAATGATTATTATCTAAAATGTGTCGATACTTGAACGGGTCTTTTTACTTAACTTGAATGAATAATTCGATGGGAAAAAGCTGAAGTGTCTCTCTAGGTATAGTGTGCACCATATGACGAGGATGCAGTAATAAAAGGGTGATCAGGATGTGAATTAGATGCGACATTTGATCGGTTCAGAGAAAATATGTGCGCAACGTTAGAAAGCCCGTTTTACACAGATTAGCGAAGCCGCCTATTCGAGACCTAGTGCAAGTGCCGTAATACCGTATCATCAATAACTTCCCTCCTCTAGGTAGGCTGTGGTCTGGCCATTCGCAGGCAAACGAGGCTGGGCCAGGCCACAGCCTGCCTAGAGGAGGAAAGTTTTTGATCATACGGTATAATATGGGTATAATATAGGTGCCTCGAAATTACCCTGTCAAACTTTAACGTATTCTACTATTGAGTATTGAGCGTAAAGGTTTAGTGGATATGATGAATTTCCTGATTTCTCTCAACTAACATAGAAGGCTGTAGCTTAGAGAGCATTTTTCACCAGTATTCATGGGATTTTTTTCATTCTTGACCGTAGAATGTGCTTGTGAAGTTTGGCAGGCTAATTATGGGACAACCCGTACAAGATACACATTTTTAACCAGCCCCGGACGCGTCGACACGCACTCTGTGCAAAATTATCTGTTGGTGGTGCAATTACTGAGTGGTGCAGGGTGGGTAGAAGAGCTGCCATTCAAAATATCATAGTAAATAGGTACCTACCTGTACCTGCATTGGAAATTACAAGGAACATTCATGTTTCCAAAGGAGCATTGTTTTTATTCTTCATCTTTTTATTTGAAGTAAAAAATGGAAAAGACTATACCAATGGCTTGAAGGCATCACTACCGTATGCAATCCTTGCTATACATAAGATGTGTAGCATTTTTCAGAGACTGCATTCGGACATTCCAATTCAACATTACGGTAATAGATAGTAAGTATAACTGCCTATACAACATCCTATAAGCACATACCCACTATAGCCTATAAGAACATAATATTTAGTGTATTTGTCTAAATACTCTTAAATAGATATGAAAGTCTGATGCGTTTAAAAGATTTAACCAGACGAGCATAAAATACATTGTAGTAATAGTAACACGTGTGTGCAGATCAAATAAAAAAACAGCATTATTTTCGGTTGGACCGTGAATAAAATGGAAGGGTTGTAAAAAATACGCAACCCTTTAAAACTTCAGGGCATAAAGGGGCGTTGCACTCCCTACATACTGGGACCAGTTGATTAATAGCTTGGCATATACTTAACACTATTTTTGCTACTCATGCTATTCATGATAAAATACTGTGGCTCTATTACTTATTATAACAATCGATATACCTAACCTTTCCTAATTTAAGAAGCTCTGCAAGTTATTGATGTACAAATCAGGACTATTATTCTCGATTGAGATAAAGAACAACATTCGTGAAACATTTTTCCAAAGTAGGCACCACTGTGAAATGCTTTCAGCTTCTGTGTCCCGATAGGTACCAGCAGCATGGGAGGGCAATTAGTCAGCTGTGAATAAAGTTTCATAAATACAGTACCTACCCAAATCTCGAAATTTGGATCTCAAAAGTCCAGCAGCATCGATAGAAGTCTGACAAGCTCTCGAGTGGTTACTCCGCCAATTGCGTAGGGTTTGTAGCTTATTATCGAGTCGGAATCTCCATTAGCGAATATCGTAACAATCTTGGAAACAGGCCTCGAAAAAGATAAAAGCCCTTGAGAAGTTATGACTGATCTCATGAATTCACATTTATTATAGCTCCTCCGCCATATTGACATCTCTCATTAGTTTAACGATTTCCATAAATTATGGAAATCTACTCTTGTCTTCTTACTTTTAAACTTGATTTCATGGTTCCGCCGTCATATATTGGTCGCCACATTGAAGTTCGTTATTTATTATATACCTACCTAGTTCTTCCACATGAACCGTGATTTGAGGGATCTGAGAGAATAGTTTGTAAGTTGAGGTGAACCTGAGCTATAAAAAAAATACCCAAAACTTTGCAGCTGGTTGCACTGGCGATATTCGGCACACTAGTTCACGACGACATACGATTGACGTTCGGGCCATTTTTGAACTGCAATTTCAGCACATTTCCGCTTGAGAGGGACGGAAAATTTTTGTGTGACGTGATCCTGACATTTTTCTATATTTTATTGCAAAACGTAATTTTCCGCCTTGTTTTTAGTTTCTGTCATTAAACAAAGAGATCAAAGTAGTCTGTGACATTTAACAGTAAAAAAAAATCTTTAAACCTCATTAAGCGAGTTCGATTTTGTGACGCTTTGATCTAAAAACCCGACCTTTTGGCTTACTTCAGCCAAAAAGACGCGCCAAGTATTGGGGAGCTGTAAGACCATACAAGAAACGTCCTTGCGGTCTGCCATATGCAGCAGAATTTAGGTACGTGTAGAAAGTTATCAAGGACGGAGTTGAATTTGGTCAAATAAGCGTTACGGAATCAATCTCTGTGGGTTTATTCCTTGACAGAGTCTCGCAATTTAGGTCTCTTTCGATACAAGGATGTACTTTGGTTTGAGCCCATTGGCATTTCCAAAATACAAAAATCAAAAAGATTCTTTTTTCGATTTTGGAAATGCCAATGGGCTCAAACCAAAGTACATCCTTGTAGCTTTCAAAAGAAACCTAAACGGTAAGAATAAATGTCAAGGAACAAACCCGCAGGGATTGATTCCGCAACGCTTATTTTACCAATGTAACTCCGTCCTTGACCTAATCCAAATTTCAAAGAGCCTAGTTATTCAAAGTTGCTTATTGGATCGAAACTAATGATATACAATTCAATTTTCTATTCATCCACATTCTGGGGTCTGCGCGAGACGAGTTTGTGTCGGCGCTGCCTGGTGCCTTCAAGACTCGCTTCAAGACGAGTCCAGAATTCTGCGAAATTCGGAGAGAGCCATGCGGTTTTGGCGTCCTAATGAAGTAACACGTCTCTGCGGCCTCCGAATCGGATTTCCAAGCGTGACACGGTAAATTTTTTGGAGATTTTAACATTTTGATGTCAGTTTGACAAACAATAGGTATAATTTGACTTTTGGACATAAGTCAGTTTCAAACCAGATATAAAGGCGGCAAGCGCATATGCAATGCTAAACTAGAAAATAAAGGTAGGTATGTGTGATATTGGTTAACTGATAAAAATTTTTTGTTTCGTATTTTCTTTTTTAATGAAAACATCTCAAACTCCAAGACCTACGTTTTGATGAGCTCGCCTACTTTTATTTGACGTCGAATTCATTTGAACGCTCGTTACATAATTGTTTTAGAGTGACTGTTTTTGAGTCTCGTTTTTTTTGTGAGAATGCAGGGCACGAAGTAAGGCGAATCATTCTCATCTCCATGAAAGGGTGTCAATTTGTGGACATCAGTGAAGTGACGAAATCCAGTTCATGGTGAACGCGCGTAATGAATACCCACTTTGACACGTGTTTGTACAGAGGTAATTGAAGAACGACACCCGTACACGTGTCACTGTGAATGATATTATTATTGCTGTTAATATAGAATATTAATTGATAAAAGAATTCATTTCGCATTGTTGCATATTTTATAAAAAAGAAGTGTTATTGTATTCGTATCATATTTTTTTAGGCATTGGGATTCTCATTGCCCCTGTCTGTAGGATGAGCGTGTGAAAATGTTTTCATCACCACAGCTCACCATAGTCATCAAGAAAAGAGTCGGGAATCACAACGGAGGTAGGTACCTCCTTAACGTCCAAGATGCAATAGGTAGGTACATATTTTAATTATGCACATTTCACAATATGCACATCACACAATAAAGCATAGCATTATTCTCTCGTGTGATGTCCATTACTCATTCGGATGCTTTACGACACTCACCCACTCACCACGCTCGTCTCAGCATACTATAGGTATCCTCTTGAGTAAGAGCAATCATTACACGCTCGTTGAATCATTTACTAACTATACTTAACCCATACGTATCCATAATTCAACAAGCAGACCTATCAGACAGATCAGATTTTATACCATGACTTCCCGCTACCTTCCTCAATAAGGTGCTTGCAGTGAAAATGCCTAAAAGAGGCCTTATCTGACTGTTAAGTTGGTACCCTATTTCTTTACAAGATATTGATCACTTTGATATCCCTGAAAGATATTTCTGAACTACCTGTCAGTGTAGGTACCTATCCCCATTTAGATAATCTTCAGATGTGCAAGGTGCAAGATGTTTTTTTCAAGGTTTTCTTTGGTGATGGTAACTTTTCGATTTTCATTTGCATATTTGCATTTTCCTACATATTACTTGCATATTAAACATCGAATTTCGACAGATGGCCAGACGGAAAATCGAGTACATTGGAAATTTAATTATTCAAAGGGAGCAAATAATTGCTATTGGCTCTAGGAGGGGTGCGGGCTTTGTGTTGTGCCGTTCGATCAAATCTGAGCTTTATAGCTGCAGACATTTAGTAGCTCGTAACCGGAGATGAAACGAACGGAATACTGCATGGTCTATGGCCGTTTGCTCAGCTCAAACATGTACTTGACTGCCAACAACCACATGAATAAATAATTGGTCAAGCAAATTGTTGCACCACTAGCTGTCGAAATTGAAATTTCAGTTAGTAGGGGTAGTCGTTCAGTACAAACATACATTTATTTTGAAAAAAATCCAAATTCACCCAGCCCTCAACCCAGCCTCACCTTCAAAAAACGACCAACGCAGCCGATTTAAAAAAAAAAAGAGAAAATCTAGATAAAATTCAAAATGCCGAAAATAAGTCCAAGAGATGATAATAATTGTTGCTGCTTTTGTGATGAAAATGTGTCAAGCTACAGAGAGGACCAGTAGTTTTGAGGTTCTAATCCGTGATAAGCTTAAGCCGGATGACGTGGGGTGAATTTATTATTGACCCTCCACCAAAAACATTAAACGGAAAAGAGTGCCTATAATGGAACATTCAAATTACACATGCCTATTTAGCATCTTACCGTAATTGTTATTATAATGACGTGATGCTTCAGCTAAGTTACCATGATCAATAAATAGTGCATAATAGAATAGGTTTAATAAAAAGCCTCGTTCAGAAAATTGGTTTACTTCGCAGTAATCAATCATTCTGTTACATTATTACAAAAAATACACATAAGATACATACATAAAATAGATATCATTATTGTTTCGTTGGTATCCTGGAAATTCCGTATGTAACAAAAATGTCCATCTTATTTCTAGTCAGTAGTCGTGTGCGGTCTGCTAAGTTCATGCACCAGAAAAAAATCGTAACTATAAAACCATAAGTCTTAATCAACATTTTTTCAACGACAGAATGAACTCGATATGTTAAATCGTCCGTAGGAAACAGCAGATTTAGGAAAATACTAGGAATCGGAGACGATTAGAAAAACAAGTGAGTATGCCTTCACGTGCGTGAGTCTCAGTAGCGCATTTTCTTAAAGAGGCATATTCATATTGTGAATATAAAGAAATTTGGTTGAAGGAGGAACACCATTCTTTGCCCACTCTCTTCAATAGAAACTCATTGTGATATTTTGTTATCAGAATGGAGACTTGCCAATGAAATAGATTTGAATAAAAATTCTCTCAATCATCAATATTTTTTTGTTTGGGGGCGGGAGCTGGGGGCGGCGACTAATCAACAGTAGCCTTTTCTTTCCCATTTTTAGTCGGCTATCTATATAGCGAAAAGGAAAAGATTAAATCGTTATGTCTTCGGATTTATGTTTTTCATTTATCTCTTACTTTGAGGGCGGCGTGGGGGGCGGCAGCATCTAGCAAAGTAACTGTTGCACAGTTTGAGTTGGGAGTTTCTAAATGTTTAAGGAAATATGACAATCAGTGAAAATTGTGAAAGTTGCATTTTTTTGTTTGGGGGCGGGAGCTGGAGGCGGCGACTAATCAAAAGTCATCTTTTCCCATTTTTAGTCAGCTATCTATATAGCGAAAGAATTAGATCGTTATATCTTCAGGTTCATGTTTTACATTCATCTCTTACTTTGGGGGCGGCGTGTGGTAGCGGCAAAGTTTGGCAAAGAAACTCTTGCACAGTTTGAGTTGAGAGCTCCTAAATGTTTGAGGTAACAATAACATCTGAATCAGTGAAAATTGTTGAAAGTTGCACTCTTCTTCTTGTGAGGGCGGAAGCTGGAGGCGGCGCCATATCAAAAGTAGCCTATCCTTTCCAATTTTTAGTCAGCTATTCATTATACCGAAAGAATTAGATCGCTTTGTCTTCGGGTTTATGTTTTTCATTTTAAAGTGATTGGGGGCGGTTTTTAGCAATTTTTTTTGTCGGCGGCGCATATTGAAGATGCAATGTTTCTGGGCTCACGTTTATAAGTGGCAACTATGTATTATTCATGAAATGAGAACACCAGAGCATTAGGTCTGGGAGAAATTGCAATATCATGTTATTTCAAATTGATTGGGGGTGGTTTTCTCTATGTTGGCGGCGCAATATAGACATTCAATATAGCCTAACCCGGCTTTGGGAGTGGCAGCTATGTAACAGCGAAAAAAGCTAGGGCGTCTAGTTTGCGAGGAGTTCGAGAAACAGACGGACAAAGCGGTTGCAAGAGCGATTTTCATCAAGATGGAAAATGCGCTAAAAAGCGGCCTCAAGTAGTCTCTGCTACTTTGTATGGCAAGGCTTGAAAATGATTACTTCCAGTTTTCAGTAAACCTCCTGACACAGACTTATTTACGACTTATAGACGAATTACGCTGCCCTGGCTGCCCTGCCACAATAGTTTTAATGTTGATGTCAATGTTGAAAGCCAGAGTACCTACCTTCAGAAATTACATGGAGGGTGTTCACAATCATGGTAATGGTGATGTCAACGGTTAGAGCGCCCAGAAAATTTCTGGACGTTCAACATTCAACATCAAATTCAACATCTTCCAATCAGAAACTTGTTCACACACATGCGATGCGCGTTTATTGTATTTTTGTCACTGTCAACTGTCAGTTGCTTTTTACCGGACAAATTTTAGAAAAAAAAACTTTTGGATTTTGAAAATGCCTCGGAAAATGCCAATAGGCTCAAACCAGAGTAGGTACATCCTTGTATCTTTCGAAAGAGAGCTGAATGGTAAGTGGTAAGTTTCTGTCAAGAAATAAACCCACAGCGATTGATTCCGCAACGCCTTATTCTACCAATAGGCTACTGAACACTGGTGTCATTCTGAGATTTTACCATGATCGGGCCATCAAGTACCTATACACATCAGTAAACCCATTTTGAGAAGACAAACCCAGCTTTTTCCAGGCGTCTATTTGTTACAGCGGTTTTAAAAATCCGCGTGACGTCATAGCCGCTTCCATAAGCGGTGCGCGTGGAACAAACACACCATGCGAGTGTCGCGGTAAGAGGAGTAGGGATGGAGATATTCCGCCAGCGTTCTATTTTTTTTTTTCTTTCAAGACACTTAGAATTGAGATATCGCGTCGCGGTTTTCACTATAAATCATAGAAAAAATTGCAGTTTTATTTAAAAACATAAAAAAAGTTGGGTCCAGTAGCTCATTTAAATATTTATCCTCTAAACTCGAGTCAAAACTTTTCTGCCGTTCAGGACGCACTGCCATCGTTCTGACAAAAGGTCTTTCCATGATAATTTTGTGTTTCGGTGCGCATGCGCAAGATTTGACAGTTCGAGTAGGCAAGCACGCAAAGCTCCCTGTTAAGTTACGGATTCTGTGGTTACGGCATTCGAGCCAGCGTTTCACAGGTACTACTCCGTTGTTTGCCGACTGGCAAGGAACTTGAGCATACATATGAGCATGAGTGGCCTGTAATAAGCACCTGAAATACTCAAAAATAAAAATGTAACTAATTCTTGGCTTCTTCGATGGAAACATTTGGACTGTGTGGTAGAAACGCTTTAGGTTCTGTTCTCATTATCATTATTATTATTATTATTATTATTATTATTGTTATTATTATTATTATTTTGTTAAAACGACCAACAGGCCAAAGCCCAATCAAAGGTCGAGTGTTGAAAAAGCAAGCTGTGGTATGAATAGATTCTGCCAATAGGAGAATAGTCCAGGAATTATAGAAAAAATAGCGAACAAAAATGAAACTTAGCCGGATTTCTGTATATAAGCTTAAGTTGACCATACTAAAAGTCCTCAAGAATCCGGTGTGAGCTTCGGCCGTTGTGGCCTCGAGAAAAACTTGAGGATCAATTTTCCGTGTATATCTCGTGAACAATGGCACTTAGGAATAAAGTGCCCGGGAAGAAATTGTTGAAAATTTTATTGTCTATAAGAAAGGTCCTTTAACATTCCATCGTCAGTCCACTCCTTGTTGGTCAAAACACAAGAAAATTAAAATAGTCCGGATGCTCGATGCTGAAGACTGTATATGGACCTTGACTTTTATGATGGCTGGGTGCCACTTGGTAGAGGTGTTGTTCGATCGATTCTCTTTTGATTGAAACTTGATGCCATCAATACCAACTATGCCGGCGGCATATACAGGATGAAATCAAAATAAAAAGTTGAACAAGTGTACCTCAAGAACCAAAATAGGTGAAGAAATGTAAATCGCCAAAAATATTCCTAATATCATGATCATGAAGTCGTCGTAAGCTTGGATCAAATATACTGAGCCGTTTCTGAAATATCTTCAGAAAACTGAAGTTGTTACGAAAAAAAAAGTTGTGGTGGTCGGAGAGCTTTGTTTCATAAAAATATCAGGCGCAATATTTATTTATATTCGCGTGTTTGTTGTCTTGTTTAACATTGCTCTACTCGGCTTGAGTATACATGTGTACATCTACCATCGATGCTCTCTTGGCGACGGTGTTGCTTTACGTGGAATTCTGTTAATTCCCTCGCATGCCTGATGCCTTGAAATATAGCATCTGCGGAATGCCTTTGATAGATGGCGCCGCTTGGAGGACTCACATATTAGGAGTCCTCTTGGGTGTATATTACCATGAGTTCTCTGACTGCCACAGCATCGGATGGTTGGGCTGATCACGCCTGCGCACTGATGAGCCCCCAGTAGGGGCAAAACTAGGGATGTCCAAATGCTGTCAGTGAATCGATTAGTGCTAATCGAATCGAATCGTAATCAATAGTTTGATTCGATTAAAAAATCGTATGAAATGAATCGATGCATCGAAAAGAACCGATCTTGGTGTAATCAGTTCGGCGGGGCAACTTATTTAGGTTTATGGTGTCAATAGATGATGCCCCTGGCAAAAAATTTCAAAATAATAATAATGTTGACAATAATAAATGATTTTTCATCGATAGTCGACCCAAATGACCAAAAAATTGAACGGTTTTTCGGCATTAACGAGTGTTGTCGCGTGCGTAATAATCGAAACAACAATCGCATTAATTTGAATCGATTCACTAAATAATCGTATACAGTTGAATCGATTCAACTTTTCAGATGCATCGTTTCCATTGAATCGATTCAAGTATGAATCGAATCGAAGTTGGACATCCCTAGGCGAAACACGTGTCTGTGCAGTTGTTCGGTTCGATCGTCTGGTGTTGTGGTGGTCGGAGAGCTTTGTTTCATAAAAATGCGAGGTGCCCGCTATATGGCCCTAAGAGGCGCAATATTTATTTATATTCGCGTGTTAGTTGTCTTGTTTAAAAAAAAAATAGTTTTCCGTAGGTATATAATAATAATAATAATAATAATAATAAAGGCCTTTATTTATAGGGCGAAGTTTAGCCAGAGCTATTCCACTCAACCCCATATGTATCAGTAATTCTTCAGATATTGAATCAAAACTTGGTGTTTTGAATCAAAACAATGATAAATTAATTACATTTGAAATAAAAAAACAGTGAGAAACACTCTCTAGGCCAACTACTTTTAGAAAAAACACAGTCAACTTTTTTTCTGATTGGTAGACGAAAAAAAATTTTTTTTCGGTAATAACAACTCCAGTATTTTGAAGATATTTCAAGAACGGCTCATGATATTCAATTCAAGTTTACGACGACTTTATGACCATGAAATCAGAATTATTTATGACGATTTACATGTCTTCACCTATTTTAGTTTTTGAGGTACAAATTAATGTTCAACTTTTTATTTTTATTTCACCCTGTATATGCCGCCGGCATAGTTGAGTTGGTATTGATGGCATCAAGTTTCAATCAAAAGAGAATCGATCAAAAATCTGGCTGGGTTTCATTTTTGTTCGCTATTTGCTATTTTAACAGCTAAAATTCCTGGACTAGAAGCTTGCAAAAGATTGAAGATTTGTTCTGGCGAAAGGTGGTAAAAATGTTATTGTTTTATATTCAAAATTAAAAGATGCACCTGGCGATCCTCGTCTTGGGGTCTCTCCGCTTTATTTTTCAACATAAGTCGTAAGACATTTTTCATACTGAAAAGACCCCAGCTAGACCCCAGAGATGTTGGGTATGAAGTCATTAAAATCCCAACTTAGGTACTCGTTGAAATAGGTAAAGCATATCCTCGAGCAGAGTTCTAAAGCGCTGTCATCGCTCTGAAAATTTAGGCGATATTTCGTCAAATCGGCCAGAAGGCGGAACACGCAGTGAATCAGTAATACACAGAACCCCATAGTACGGGGTGTTTTTTTAGCGCACTTCTCCAAACGGGAAGGCGCTTTTGTCCTCGCTTTGTCCGTCCGTCCGTCCGTCCGTCCGTCCGTCCGTCCGTCCGTCCGTCCGTCCGTCCGTCACAGCATCTAGTCCTAGACGAAAAGGTTTTTGCGAAAAAAATTTACTCCATTGGGTAGCTCATGACCTTGTATCCCGAACCAAGAAAAATCTCGACGAAATAATAATAAACAATGACAATAATAACAATTTAGTGTGACGCGGCATCGCCGTTGAATCCTGCATTTCAGAAGCCGGCCTGATCTCGAAAGTTATCACATGCGAGGAAGTACCCGATCTCATCATTTTACCATAATACATATGCGGAGTTATATTTAGAGGATGATTTGAACTTTATTTTAATGAAAATTTCACATCAGTGCGAGGTGCAGGCCAATAGTTATTAATTTTTGAAAATGACTCCGAAACTACGGCTCGGCCGCAAATGATTTATTCGTTGCTTGCTGGTGCTTGATATCCTTTCCTCCGAACAAAACGAAATTCAATACAGAAAATATTTCAACTCGAATGGGTAGCTCATGGCCTTGGTACGCGGATCAAGAAAAATGTTGCCGAAATAATCATGAACAATTACAAAAATAACATTTTGGTGTAGGGCGGCTTCGCCGATCAAGTGCTGGCATTCGCGGTAAGATGTAGAAAGTTGCGATATGCAGGCAACTACAATTTCTTGATGAAATACATCACTGCATGTACGGCATTATATTTAGAGAACAATTTGAACTTTCTTTTGACAAAACCCCCACTTCGATCCGACCGTCGGGTCAATTGTCATCAATTTTTTAAAACGACCGCAAAGCCACGGCTCGGCGCATATTACACGACCCTACAAATTTAAAATCAGACGTGCCGAAATAGTAATTGAACATTTTGAAATAGCCAATACTAGGTACCTGAAGGATAATGGCACTCAAATTACGAAACATGTTCGCTCAATAACAAAAAAAAAAGTAGGTAGGTATCACTAAAAATCATGTGGCAGGCTACCATTTTTTCGGTTTTTCGATAAAAAAGAAATGTTCCAATTCAAAAGTGAACCCGATATTCGTGTTCAGGAGGTCGAAATCAGTTGGAGAACATTTTTTTATATAAGTAACAGAATGACGCTTATGTGGCCGGTTTGTCTGTCTGTCTGTCTATCTGTCTGTCCGAGTCCGTGCAGAAATTAAGACGCTGTACTCCTTCTCGAGAATTGAAACAAGAGTCTTGGAACTTTTTTCTGATTAATAGCTGATGTCCCCAAGGGTGGCCAATGGGCACTATTTTGGTTATCCATACATCGTTATCATTATTCTCAAAAAATAGAGATCTCCTGTGCACTTCGATGAAGTTGAACTTCTTCTCGGGAACTAAAGCTACAGCCCTTGAAGATTGAACTTTATCCGGTGGATAGCTTAGATAAATAAATATAAATATCATGATATTTGATGATATCATGTATATCAATATCAATGTATATCAATGTATATCAATGTATATCAATGTATATCAATGTATATCAATATCAAATATATGATATTTATTTATTCTTCTCGGGAACTAAAGCTACAGCCCTTGAAGATTGAACTTTATCCAGTGGATAGCTTAGGTTCTCAAGGACCAAATAGGCAGAATGGCTTTCATAATTCGGCCGCCATCTTGGCTGCCATATTGAAATTTCTTATTAGTGGAACGATTGTCATGAAACTTGAAACTTACCCTTGTCTAGTACGATCATTCTTATTTTCAAGCCAAATTTCATGATTGCCCCACCATCTTGGCCGCCATATTGAAATCTCTTATAAGTGGGAGGATTTTCATGAAACTTGAGAGTTACGCTTGTCTCGTACGATCATTCCTATTTTCAAGCTGAGTTTCATAATTCTGCCGCCATCTTGGCCGCCATATTGAAATCTCTTATTAGTGGAACGATTTTCATGAAACTTGGAACTTACCCTTGTCCAGTACAATCATTCTGATTTTCAAGCCGAATTTCATGATTCTGTCGATATTTTGGCCGCCATATTGGAGTTTTTTGCCCAAGACGGTAGAACCCTACTTACTTAACATCTTGCGTTCACTAATCCTCCAAAAAGAAAGTGCGCTACTGAGCCTCATGCCCATGAGGCGTATTCGCTTGTTTTAATTATGAGAATATGGCGGTTTTCGGCTGGAGCACCACTCTGCTTGCTGCCCTAATTCACAATAAAAAAAAAACACCCGGTAGGTACCATAAATAAGAACAGCATTACGACGCGAACATCCATTCGGCAAAATCAAACTCAGTCGGCAAAATCGAGATGAACTGAAATATTGTCCGTAAAACGATTTGAAAAAAAAGTGTCCAACTATCACACATAGATAACGGAGAGGAAACTTTGTTGGTATCAAATAAGTTTGTATTTATTGTGTAGTATTACTGTAGTAGAACTACTAACATGAAGCCAGAATTGAAGTTCAGAAGTCTGATTTGCGGAAACAGAGGTAGTCATTGTGCTAAGCAGGTTTTTAAGATGCTCGTTTTCGTAAATCTTTACGGAATCCACCGGATTATGAATCATAATCCACGGTTCATTTGTTGTGAATAATAGTATATTATTCAACAAGCGGGTAATAAATGCTTCTTACTCATGAAGATGCAGTTTTTTGCCGACACGAGCCTTGGCGAGTGTCGTAAAGCATCCGAATGAGTAATAGCCATTTCCCGCGAGTAGAATGCTATGCTTTATCCAATCTTATTGAAAAATACAGGCATGTATGCGCGTGATAACGCGTGCATTATTCAATAGGATTAGATAAAGTAATTTTTGGAACACTCAAACAAAACACCATCAGCAAATTGTCATCAGTGTTGAGTGTAGGACTGATGTTGGGAGTTCGAAGGTTTTTTTGAAGTTTTGGATCAACACCAAAACACCATACCTACGCATACATATACAGCGTGTCCCAGTGAAGTGGAATCACCTCTATATTCCTTCCCCTGGCACTTTTTCAGAAAATTTCTTCAAGGGGTACCTACTTATAACGATTTTGACCACTGCGGATATGTTCGTGACATTAGTTTTTTTTTGCTGCCATTATAATTTTTTGACGGATGCGGACCACATATGCGGACCTGTTCGTGAAATAAGTTTTTTGCTGTCATCATAATTTTTTGACGGGTGACAATTTTTTTGACATTTTTCGGAATTTAAATTTTTGTTCACAGCAATAAAAACTTCTTACGTATTTCTCTCCGCATTGTAACATAATTTTTTTTGTTCCTGTCATAACTTAGATAAATTCTGCAAATAAATTGGAATGAGGAATAATTAATAATTGAAATAGGAAAAGAAAAAAGTTTCTCTTCAAATATAATGCGAACTAGAAAGTTTATCTTATATGTTCAAATTGTCTGCCTCCAACATCGCGACGAAGGCGTTCCTGAAAACCCCTCACAGAATGTTAAAGAAAATCTGGAGGTATATTCTTTCGCATTCCTCCGAAATAAGATCTTTCAGCAGCTGTAAGTTTTGGGGCTGCGCCTTGTATACTCGCTCTTTCAAGTATCCTCACAAGAAAAAGTCCAATGGGATAGGTCAGGTGACCTGAGAGGCCACTCAATTTCCCTTTTTCGACTGATCCATTTTAGTGGGAATGCCTGGAATGTCAAGGAACTCATGCACGGCCAGCGTAAAGTGCGGTAAAGCCTTGTCTTGCTGGAACCAAGGCTGAATCCGTCCTTCTGGAGGGAAAATGACACTGATGGCCGGAACAATGAAATTTTATAAAAGCTCTAAATAGCTATTCCCGAGGCTATTTCCGTTTAAATTCCCGTCAATAAAGAACGGTCCAATAGTTTGCTGTCCCACAATTTCACAGTCTCACAATAATAGTCGACATTTTGAGATCTTTCACACCCCTCCAAGCAAATTGGTTTTGGTCCGGCCCTGATCCCACTATCCATAGACCCACTATCATTCCCACTGCAGTCTGCAGCAGTGAGCACACAGCACAGTAAGTACCGTATGCATATGATCAAAAACTTTTCTACTTGCGGTAGGCTGTGGCCTGGCCAAAATCAGCCTTGTTTGCCTGCCAACACGATATTATCCTGCCAATGACTAGGCCACAGCCTACCGCAAGTAGAAAAGTTTTTGATCACACGGTACCTCGTGGTAGGTACAGCCAGCGGTACGGCGTACAGCGCGCTTTCTCTTACCCCTACCAGTCCTAACAACCCAGCCCGTAACAGTCCAAAACTTCTTAACCTAGAAATCCCAGGAAATCGTTAACGGTCATCAACAGTAAGTGGTAACGGCAAGGTGGAAAATAAAAAAGGGTACCTACGGTACAATATGTGCTAAATAAGCTAGTGTCCTACCTATATGACTTTGTCCAGTTGTCCACATCAAAGAGTTGGTAGAGTAATGAGCCGAGCCAAAGCCCAGTAGGTGCAGGTAGATTTATAAGTACAAGCAGTACAAGTGGTTCACGAATACAAGGATGATCCCATTATAGACGGAGACAAAATACTTGATAGTCATGGTCCTGGAGCCGTCCCCCTGGAACTCGCCAGACGAAAGCGAAGGTGAGTACCTATACCTCTACTAACTACTACCATTGTATCTACTACCGTGTGATCCAAACCATTCAGAATTGGGGTAGGCTGTGACATGGTCAAATTCCGGGATGTAAAGCTGCTTTTCGCCAGGGTACAGCCTACCCCTATTCGGAATGGTTTGGAACACACGGTGTTATGACATGGCAGCACAGCAGTACAAAACAGGGGTACAACATGGAATATTGGGGAATGTGAAAAGGAAATAAGACTGTAACTCTGGATGTAGTGCTGTGTGTCGGTGAACAGCTGATGTGATTTTTGTGAAAGTGCCCTCTGGCCTATTATGACTTCCTATATAGGTAGGTGGTAGGACTGGTAGGTAGACCCTCAATAAATACTTACCATCACCAGTCATTTTTTCAATAATGACTAAACCAACGTAAGCAAAAAAAGTTCAATGTCCGAAAATAGTAGGCATAGACTTTGGTTACCAATCCCATATTATTCCCAACATCACCTTTTGTGCAAATGCCGAATATACTTTGATATATTGAGAATAAACGACCAAGTTGTTGTGAAAAGGAGGTTTTGGAAGAAAAATCAGTTTTATTTGAATATTTTAAAAATGGCTTGGAATCTCCGGAAACGGTTTTCTGCATCTCAATAGGCATAACATGACAAATACATTTGCCAAACTTGACTGCTTTGGCAGTTTGGGTTTGGTCGAGGATTTGGTACCTATTCAAAAATATTTACTAAACTTTTTTATTCTATTTCGCCCTGTTTATGGCCTTTGCGCAGTTGGCGGTGAGGGCCCTAAGGCTGAATTTGAAGAACGTGGTCTCAGGATTATAATAATATATACTAAGCTCGATACTGAGCAACTTTCTTTGATCAAAAAAATGCAGGATTGAATTTCTTTCGACCTCAGCAATTTTTACACTTTCACTGCTTTTACAAAAAAGCCTTAAGGTCGGTTCAGGGTGGACTTATTCGAGCGTCGCGTCGCGGCAGCGGCGAGGCGCGTCGCGTGCGGCATAGGCGAGGCGCGTCGCGTCCGTATAGAGCGTCGTTTGACAGTGGAACTTGACAGCGGCTCGTCACTGAAAAATGGATCCCAAAGATGAATTTACAGAGGTCCTAATAACGTGAATTCAGAGCAGACCATGCCTCTTGAATACTAAGCTACGGTCCTACAAGAATTTCCGTTATTGTAGTGCGGACTCGAACGAGTCGAACGAGTCCACCCTGAACCGACCTTTAGGGCTGAATTTCAAGTTAGCGGCGCAACTTACGCCGCTCATTCACGGCATCGATAAGTCAATCATCACGTCGGATTGTGTTATGTTGCCATAGTGACTGGACTTACGCTACACTTGCGCAGGCGGATCTCCGACTCGAAATCTAGTCCTTAGCTGAGATTGTTTAGTACTTTTGATATGTTACATCAAGATCTGAGTCTGGAACAGCAATAAAATTTTACTACCCAGTCAAGTTTTTGACTCACATTTTTGACTGAATGAATGCGTCATATGGAAAATATACATAATAAAAAACTTGGTATTTACTTTGCCATGTAGGTACGGAAAATCACTTCATAATATGTTGCATTCTGCCGTAAAAAAATGAGTGAGGCGTCTAATGTGCTTACCTGTCCCTGCTCCGGATTATTCCGATTGAAAGCTCTGCTCTGTAGAGCCCGTGATGATAAATTTGGGTCATTATGCAGAGGTGACCAACTGAAAAGTACACGTCAATGCGATCGGTGGCGCATTATTTTCTGCATATTTTCGCTTTTTTTTAAACTTTTTTCTTTGGGGATGCGACACATCTGGTGCTTCTTTTTTTTAGATAGGTTAACATGTTCGTTGTTCGGTGCCTGTATAGCCGATGGATGTAGGGATTAGCTTCAATTCCCTCGCCTCTATTACCTATACACTTTTTTTACACCTTATTTTAGCATATTTTCCACAGATGCGTGAAATTATTACCTATCGTGCGAGGAATATCATTTTGCGAATGAACATTTTTTACCCTCGTATTTACCTGAAATATATTATATTGTCAAGAAAAAACAAGACAACTGCCTTATGACACAGACTGTTATGTAGCCGCGGGTGCGGACGGTTCCAGATTCGATTCCTGGTGATAGCGACATCTTGGAAATGTCAGTTTTTAAAGTACTTTCTTGACCAACAAAGTACGAGAATCCATCAGTTATGACATGTATCATCAACTTACATCGCATGTGAATAATTCAGTATTTTTTTTTAAGAAAACAGGACTGTTGTTCTAAGAATATATTCCTAGCGTCAATACGAATAATGACGTGACTCAGGTAGACTTGGTGGGCTCACCATTAAATAAGCAACTGGATTACTGAAACGCGTTCATTTTTCCCAATCTCATGTCAAAATTGACCAAAGCAAATCACCAATAAATTGGGAAATATTTATGTATTTTGACTAACAAGCGTAAAGGCAGATTTCACGGCGGCTATGTAAGTCCTAGTGTCGGGGAACCTGCAAACCAAATCAGAACAAACTATAAAGCCGGTAGCAAAGGAATAGGAGCGCTGAGCAGAGCTGCAGCTGCCTTGATTAGTCGACCAGAACAACCCCAACGTGTCCGCTTGGGGGTTGCTACCAGGACCGTACCCTGAAAATTGTTTGATGATTGTGCTCTTATTCATACTGTAAATAAACTAAAAATTATAATATATATTTTCAGAAAACTTTTTTGCGCAATTTTTGTTTATAAAGATTTTGATAGAAACATCTCTGAGCCTACAGCAATATGTAATTGATTTGGGCCTTAAAAAGTAGGACAATAAGCTCGGCCGTTTGTTCGGACATGATTGGAGCCTAGGAATTTTATGTTTCGTTCAAAATCCATGTTTTATGTCAACGTACTGCCTGACTTTTTTGCCGCGACTTATGCTTTAATCTCAATGCTTGTAGACAATGAATGTATGCTAGTGTGGCGGTTTTCAAAATGTTTGGCAAAAATTTACAAAATTCTACATTCTACCTAAGCTTCATGTCAACGACTGTCTGACAATTTTTCGGCCACGATGCAATGGTATAGGTGACGTTTTATGTACCTCTACTAAAGGTCCCGACTCCTGGCTTATAGGTAATGCAAGTGACTGTGTATATGTATGCATCCTGGTTGAGGATGTTTATCTAATAACATTAAGTATTTCGGGAGGAATTCCAAATAATACGGCTCTGGAGCTAGCACACCATAGCCGTATTTATATGTGCCAATGGAACAATACCATGGGGGTACTTGCACTAAATGCACGCGAGCGACTCGTACCTACTTCAGATGTTATATTTTGTAGTGGCCCGAGTCAAACTGCACTGCCAATGGCAGAGGGAGGGTTGTCAATGAATAGCTATGTTTATGTATAGAAGGGGGCGACTAACCACCACGCACCTGTTAGGCAAATCGTGATTTAACAGTCAGATTTTAACGCTTATCAAACTTTTACTACGCCCCATTTGCTTATGAACACTTCTTGGGGATGTGTCAATTGACTTACCTTATGACACATTTTTCCCAAAGCAAAATGTAGATTTTACTTCATTCTTCTACGAGTACGTCCTGCACAGAATCAGTAAAAGATGCTTGCAAAACTAACAGTTTTCCTCTTAGACCAAATTTATTAGTCATATCCCCAGCTTACTTACCTACATCTTTATAAAACGAACAGCTTGGAATTCGTTTTTGGAAATGTTCGGTTCTTTGGGCCATACAGAGCATAAACGGCATAACGGCTACTTACATTTTTTTTGCTAATTCTATTGTCATATATGAACCCCTCATGAGTAAATAAGGGGTTGTTTGATTTAAAGCTTTTTACCCGAATCCACGAAATTTGAGCCTAAACCTAATTATTACGATGGAGTGATGGAGAGAGAAACGCCAGAAGTTCAAATAGAATTCTTTGTATATTCATCAATATTGCATATCAAAATATTAAAATACAAAAACATTTCTATAAAAATACATCTTCAAATACTTATAGGTAGGTATTTCACAGTTTTTTTTTTATTAGCAAAAAAGGCATAGACTAGAACCGTTCAGTAAGTCGTCACACTATACTTCAAAATGACAATTATAAGACTAGATCTTCACAAATATTCGTAAGTCAAGTTGTTGTTGTTGTAGTAATTGGGTATGTAGGCGTTCTCTTGTTGGGAATATGGATAATCGTAGGAGTTCGGTCGTAGATAGCAGTCGTTTTTGGGGCTGGCGGTGCTGGAGGAAGAACTACTGTAGTTATAATCCTGCATGAAGCTGGCACTGGTGATACTTCCGCTGGTTACAACGGCGTTGGTGGTACTTCTTGACGTAATGCTGTTTCCGTACTTGCTGATGGAAACTATCACGTTGCCGACATTGACAGTGATATTTTCCCCAGGTGCTGTTCTGGAAAGAGAAAAGAACGAAACATAATAATCTTCTTTCTCATTTGTTCAATTGATAAAGAATACTCAATGTATTACTTGCACAATAAAGACGGCTATACTATAGGTACCTAAGTCATCTTAAAAGAGGTGTGTTTTTTGTGATATTGTTTTTGTGCACTTCATCCGTCTGTTTGTCTGCCTGTCCGTCACAGGACCCACTCTTCAGGGAGAAAAGCTATGGATTTGGTGTAAACGCTATTCGATAGCTTATTTACTCGCTTATTTATCTCGCATGTAAAATTCACAAAAATCTTGGATTCCTAACAATATATTTTTTTATTATTCTCTTGGATTCACGTTCGTACTCCTTGCACTGAGACAACAGTTTATTGTGCCCCCTTGGATGTTTACTTCATAAGCCCCGTTGCCTCAAAGAAATCGAGTACGAGACTTATTGGTTTGTATAAATAAGTAAAAATCCATTGTTCTTGAAGTGGTGTTGTATAAAGTAGAAAGTAGAAGGTATATATTGAAATAATCTTGAAACTATACCACAATTTTCCTATTTTTCTTTTACCAACCGGTTTCGCCTTTCGGCATCGTCAGGGTTCTGTAATTAGTTGTATGAAATAAATTGATATAAAATTTGATAAAAGCTTACTGTATAATATTTAAAATATTTTCTTTTTTGGAGAAATTTGTAAAAATTTTGACATTCGTCAAAAATTAATTCAATTGACATAAGTAATAATTAATTTAATTGACATGAAAAACAGTTGGTTCAAGAAAACATGATAACAGTTTATTATAAATTAAATCTTGAGAATAGAAGATTTGAAAAAGGTTGATTATTATTGATTGAGGTAGATGTACTCAGCATAGAAGGAGCCAAAACAATTAAAATTTTACTAGATGCTGAGTACATCTACCTTAATCAATAATAATCAACCTTTTTCAAATCTTCTATTCTCAAAATTTAATTTATAATAAACTGTTATCATGTTATCTTGAACCAACTGTTTTTCATGTCAATTAAATTAATTATTACTTATGTCAATTGAATTAATTTTTGACGAATGTCAAAAATTTTACAAATTTCTCCAAAAAAGAAAATATTTTAAATATTATACAGTAAGCTTTTATCAAATCTTATATCAATTTATTTCATACAACTAATTACAGAACCCTGACGATGCCGAAAGGCGAAACCGGTTGGTAAAAGAAAAATAGGAAAATTGTGGTGTAGTTTCAAGATTATTTCAATATATACCTTCTACTTATTGGTTTGGTTGTTATCTCGGTATCTCCTTCGGTTCTATATATGTACAAAGCCCCAAAGTACGAATGTCTGACTGCTCCAA
Organism: Anaspis maculata; assembly: GCA_949128115.1. Classification (NCBI taxonomy): domain Eukaryota; kingdom Metazoa; phylum Arthropoda; class Insecta; order Coleoptera; family Scraptiidae; genus Anaspis; species Anaspis maculata. The sequence goes on from OX421964.1 coordinate 47,718,837, forward strand.
GAGCAGGGCACTGACATAGTATGTGGAGAGGAGTTTCCTCCTCCTCGCTACATAGCCTACAGTCAGGGTCGTCTTTTGCCTTTATGGTGATGAGATGTTTCATGAGCGAACAGTGTCCCGTGAATAGTCCAACTGCCCATTTTAGCTGATTCTTGCTGAGATTTAACGATAAATAAGTAACAACTACAATAATAACAAGCGTGGCGTGGTCCAGCCAAAGGATTGCTTCCTGCCGCACTTGACATTTTCGACATGCGGCCAACTAGGTATAGTCGCAACAATTTAGCAAACGATGTATAGACAATACAAATAGAAAAGACACATGTCGTCACGGATTTTTACGGTTGCGTAGGAACCAGGTGAGTCCATCATTCAAAAAAAGGTTGGCTGATTTTTGATGCCCCAAAATCCGTGACGACGGTGGTGATAACTGATGGTCTTCTCTATTTGTATTGTCTATACCTACGTCATCGGTTCATTCGTTCATTTCAACTTGAGAAACATATCTTTTTCTCATTTTTTTCACAGAATATTCTATATTCTATACCTATTCTATACATATACAGGGTGTCCGTTTTTCGAGGCTAAGCGTGGATATCTCGCTTATCTTGAGAGATACAAAGTCGGTTAAATTAGGAAAAAGTTGCGCATTTTCATGACGATCAATGATATGATCCAATAAGAAATTTGACGTATCGATTTTAGTTTTTGAGATATCGTGAAAAAACAGGAATTTGGATTTTTGTTTTCATTTTCTATTCAAAAAACGGTGAAGGTGGCCTTTTCTAATCTAGACATTGTCAGGGCACTTTTTCAAAGAGAATTCAAAGCTGCCAAAATCTTTATTCTAGCTTCCAAAGCAACCGAGATACGAAATTCAACTTTTTTCCCTAATGTGCGCCATATTGGATTTTGATATTTTTGAATACGGTATTCTTCTCTGGTTACAACGATGTGCCACATGTCACTGTTGAATAAATGTTCAACATTTACGTTTTTTTTAATGTCGGTGCTGATTTTGTTCCCAAAGCACTCTTTGAAAAATAAAAAAAATTTTTTTTGCTCAAAAGCATGAATTTAACAGTAACATGTGACACATCGTTGTAACCAGAAAAAAACACTGTATCCAAAAATGTCAAAATTCAATATGGCGCCCATAAGAGAAAAAAAGTTGAATGTCATATCTCGGCTGTTTTGAAAGCTGGAATGAAGATTTTGGCAACATTGAATTCCCCTTGGAAAAGTGCTTCCACAATGTCTCAATTAGAAAAGGCTACCTTTAACCGTTTTTCAAATAAAAAATGAAAACAAAAATTACAAATTTTTTTTTTCTCGATATCTCTAAAACTAAAACTGACAAGTCGAATATCTTTTTGGATCATTGATCGTCATGAAAATTCGCAACTTTTTTCTAATTCAACCGACTCTGTATCTCTAAAGATAAGCGAGATACTCATGCTTAGCCTCGAAAAATGGACACCCTGTGTATTATTGCGACAAAAATAGGAAAAAATATGTTTCTCAAATAGAAATGAGTAAAAGCAGTGATGATGTACATCGTTTGTTAAATTGTCACGACTATAGCTTATTTTATAGAGCTACATGGGCACTTACATGTTCTCCCAGAAAAAAGTAGTCTTGGAAGTAGTCTTCTTCAATATTTGACTTTTTCATTGGTTTCACATGAGTAATTTATAAACCGATCGAGTATATAACTGAAATTTGTCAGAGACTTGTTTTGAATGATTACCTACTTACTAGTCAAACACTAAAATCCGGTAAAAAAAAATTAAAATTAAAAATTGAAATTTTTTGAATGTTACAAAAAAAATCTTTTTTGTGGGTCTTTCAGCTTTTTCTGTGCTATCTACCATAGGTGTTTAGCTATTTTATTCTGGGACATCTGTATATACGTTGTTTCAGAAATATTGCTATCCCAGTAGGTCATGAAAATCTAAATGCAGCTTTAGATTTAGTTACAAAAAACGTCAAATCAAAAGTGTCAATCTCATGGAAACTTCATTCTTTATTTTCAGGTTATAAGTCAGATCTTTCACTCCTTTCAGTCAGAAAGTATTTCTTCAGTTTTCTATCGAGTACCACGTGCGGCACCCCATTCAAGGTGCACTTGAAGAAAGATACATGCAGTTTTGGTGTCGAACCGTCTCTGTTTCTGATCTCGGGACTAAAAAAAATAGGCACCTGGGGAGTCAGCAGATTTCGTTCTTGCCACAGTCTCAATCAACATTGTGCACATATCAGACAGGTAGATAGTAAAGCAGTAAAGCAAACTCCATGGCCTTGAGAGGGATCAGATATCAAGGAAGATCTGCTTCTAAAGCCGAGTTACGCTGTTCTACTTCAACTGAGCCTTTTAGTGAAGACAGAAGCACGAAATCTGGTAGGATATGGCACAACAGACTGTACTGTACCTACTCTTTTGATTGAGAACGGGCGCCTGGCTGATTTTTTTCTCGACTGGGCTCAGGGATCCACGGCCACTTTTTGGTTGTAAGTAGTGACCATGGAGGTAGTGACAAACCTTGGCTTCTTTTTGCCAGTATGCGTTTGACCGTGCAGTACGTTACTAAAGATCAAAGCAATGCGCTGAATGCTGGCAGCTGCATTGTTGGAATCTCTGAAGAATTCTTCGTAACAGCGTCAAAGTGTTTCACGTTCTCCCGCAGATAAACGAACTGGATCCCCACACATGGCGTGAAAATTATCAGCTAATCAAAACCAATGAAGGAACAACACAACAGTAACAGTAGGTATAACGTAACAGGAACAACAGTAACTGTATAAGTAACACGTACAGATTCTTAAAACTTGCGTCGATAGGTGCTTATTACGATTTTCTTTCCACAAGCTATCTAGGTGGACAGAAACATGACAGTTTGGACGACAGTAAAAAACTTTCCAGTTGATTTTCATTGGCATGTCACACTGACTTGGGACTGAAACAATAAATGTTTTAGAACTAGACAAAGCTAAAGCGACTTTTACCATATACTTCCAATGCCTACTGAGATAGCAATCAATCTGAAACAACGTATAGTCCAATTCATTTCACAATGCGTCAAGTCCTCGGTCAAGTCACAATGCGAAATTTGAATTTTCAAAACTCAGGGGCGTGTCATTTAAAATTTCACAGTGCTTGTCAGATAGATTCTAATCCTTCACAGACAAAATCACGGAAGCAAATAGTACGAGACGATTTTTTAAAAGGTTTTTGCTTAGTCCCAAACTTTAAAGAACGTGACCGCATCATTTTCGCCGAAAGTGGAATAGTGCGGCGGTTTGTGGACTCAACCTCGCATTTTGTGGCAAGATTATATACTCATACGATTGTACGTATTCATACCTTACCTTAAAGAAGTAAAGAAAACATCCTGTGCAATATGTTTTTTGAAATTACGCTCATTGACGAAGATATAACACTCAGAGTTCAACTTTTTTCATGTTTTTCGCGAATACTTGACTTCAAATGACCAGTTTGTCATTTGAAATAGCAATGATTTGGCTCACTGTCTACCTTTAGGTCTGTAATTTTGAAGAAATCCCACAAGCGCAGCGGCTGCAAAGTTGAGCGAAAAAATGACAAAAAGGCAAATTTTTAAAAAATCTTCCCTGTCGATCTCAACGTCATTTGAGAACTCAATGGCTACTTTTTCTGTCATCAGTTCTGGGACAAACTGAATGTCGATTTACATGATTCTATCACTTCCGGTTCATGAAATACCAGTTTTAAATTTTCAGACCTATAATTTCTCACTCTGTATAAGCCACCTGCTCCATTGGCTCCATATCCAGGTACGTTCAAAAGAATTCAAAGAACAAGTAGTCAAAGATTCATGATTTTATCGCCAAGTTCAGAGTCGACTAATTATTGGTAATATTGTTAGTTACCGGATTAAATATTATCATAACCCATTGGGCCTAATGAATGACATGCTTTTGCTCACTTTTGCTTGAAACCTGGTATTAAAAAATGTTTAGAACACAAATGTAAAATTCAAAATCAAAACTGATGCTTTGAGAACAGGATAAAACATTAGTAGAAGTTGAATAAAGTAATGCATGAGAACTTTGTTCCCCGTTTCAAAAATGAAGCCCCTGGAGCAATTAGCTCGCAAAAAATTATTATTATTATCAAAGGACTTTGTGAACTTGCAATGTCATTTGAAAGCTCCTGAAAAACTGTATACAGAACAGTTAGAAGTATTTCTCTACCCGGTCATCTGTCAAATATCAAAAAATGACTTCGGTTAGGAATATTCAAAATCTTTCCAATGGAATGAAACCAAATTGTAGAAAGCAACACGACAAAAAATCAATTTAAGTCTTAGAGCTTTCTACCATATCTCGGTCTGGCGCTAATTTTTGATTTTTCCTGGCCGTTATCACCCGAGACGGCCGCTTACCCGGGTTTTGACCAGGAAGACCCACGCCTGCCTTTGGCGCAGCACTCGACTTAGACGTCATTTTCTGCTGGGAGATTGACTTTACTCCAAAAATTCAAACTGGTATCGAAATTAGATTGCATTGAGCGTCCTATAGGCTCAGTTTGAACTATCACACAATAATTTTGGTATTCCGGCAGTGTTTTTTTTTCAAAATGGAACTTGCACATTCCGTGAATTCGAAAAAAAATGCAGTGCTAACTTCGACCTGCGGTAAGTCCCATGAAGTATTTATTTTTAAACTGCAAATTTCTAATTTTGTATCCCGTGAACTGATTTTCACCAATTCTTTTTTAAACAACAGGTAACTGATTCTTGTGGCATTCGACCATGATCAGTAGTCACCGTCCCCGTCCCCGCGTACGAGGAAGGCTTCCTTCGCCATGTTTTTTATGCAATCTCATGACATTCAATTGTTTTAGAATGAAAATAATTTTTTTAATAAATTTGATCTTTCATCGGTTATTTTGACAGATACTATTGTCGACACATGAAAGTGAACGACAGATGAATGACATTTAACACTTTTGTCCTGAGAATAAGGCTCAAGAGTTATCCAGATGCTGAAGGATGACCCATTGGCCTTGCTGCACGCTCCTTGAATTTTCCAGCATGCAAACGACCCGCGTCTTGAAGAAAATTTCAAAAAAACATCTATATCTTTGACATCTGTCGTTCAGTTTTTTGTGTCGTTAATAGTAATTATGACATGTTATATATTTTTGAGAAGCTTGGAAGATAGGTTGGAAAAATTAGATGTTTCCATTTAAAACATCTAAAATTTGGTTTAATCTTGAAAATCTAAACTTCTGATTTTTTTCATTTATAGGTTATTATTCAACGTGAAAAAATGTCTCAGGTAAGTTTTTACCGGTGGGAAATACATTCATGAATAAAAAAGTTACGGCAGTTTTTCTGAATCCGGAAAATGTCAGTTTTGACGTACGGCATTATCTTGAAAACCGCTCAAGATATCAAGATGCGGTTTTCAACAATCAGTTTCTCTAGAAATCGATAAAAATAATGTGCAGCAGTCAATATGAGACAGCCTGTACAGGGTGAGTCAGAAACCTCGAAATTTTAAAGAAAGTTTTTCTTTAAAAAGTGCCCCCAAATCTTTTGGTACGTCCCTTAACTCATGTAAAGCAAAAGATCACACGGTGATCTTGATATCGTGATAAGATCATGAATAATAAATAATTTTTCTTCAAAAATGCTTCCAAACCATCCGATTGACTATGACACGCAGAGTCTGAAGTGGCGGGTGTCAACCTGTGTCACTGACCAGAACTAATAACGATTTCGATTTAGTTGCTTTGCCCCAGCTCAGAGCAGTTTCAGGCAATGCCATTGTTGGATTCAAAGTTTCAAAGATTTCAAGTTTTTCAGCCAATGACGTTAGGTAGGTACGTCAAATTGCTCTGAATCAGGGCAATGCAGTGAGTCGAAATCGCGATTATAAAATGGTTTTGAAAAAATTATATTTCATATTAATGTACTGTCCGCTATTTTTTGGCCACAACGGTACCTACCTAAGTAATAAGTACCTACCTCGGTATGTTAAATCTCATGGTCGGACAATGGCAATAGGTACCTAATCTAAATAGCTACTAAATGTATAGGTACTTACTTATCCAAAGTATCCAGGGTCTGGGCCAGGGCGTAGATGTAGTTGTGGGCGAACCTCAACGTCTCGATCTTCGTCAGCTTGGTGTCCTCCGGGAACGTCGGCAAAACGCACCGCAGCCTGTCGAGGGCCTCGTTCAACATGTGCATCCTGTTGCGTTCTCTGTCGTTGGCTTTCAGCCTTCGCACCCGCTTTATCCGCAAGACCTGCGTGGGGCTTTTCGCCCGCGAAGCCCTGTTCCTGGACGGCGTCTGACGCTGCTTGCCGTTCCTCAACTTCTTCGGCGTCGAAGTTTTGGCCTCCCCCTCGCAGAGCTTGTAGAAGATGTCGTCGTCTTGTTGTTGGGCGCTGCGTCGGTCGAGTTCGATCAGGGTGGAATGGAAAGCCGAGCTGAACTTTTCGTAGAGTTCCGGGTTGGGTCTCTGGTGCAGATCGGAGGATGCGGATTGCTTGAGGTCGTACTCGTAGTAGGGGTCGTGGTGCTTATCGTCGCCGTATTCTGTCGACTCGGACTTGAAGGAGATTTCGAAGCCGGAGTCGCAGCTGTCCTGCTCGTACAGCTCCAAGGTGGACAGGCATTTGGACATGCTGGAGGTAAAGAATAGTGGTGGTGAAAAGAAATAATAACAATAGTCATTTGATACATTTTCGATTTTTTTTAGTCGAGTTGCTCAAAGATTTGATAACTTGGAATTAACTTCTTTTGTCCTATGTAGGTAGTGGGCACCTACCTATACGTATCTAAGTCAACTACTTACCTACGGTCCTTGCTTTTTTAAAGTCCATTGTATGCAAAGGTGTGTGTCATTTGCACCACAATGGACTTTAATGAAAAAAATGGACTGTACGTAAAAAAATATAGAACTAATGAAAACGTAAAATGTTGATTATTATGGTTTGTTATTATTTCACACTATCGAGTGATTGGATAAACCATATACTGGATAAACAGTCGAGATTTGACACAGAGGTGCCCACTTTAAAATATGTATGAATAATTTAGAAAATATAAAAATAAATAGAAGATATTTGCGGTCATTTTCCACCAATTGAAAATCCTAGTAGAAACCAATCAACTTCATTCCAAAATTGCACAAAATTTCTTCTTAGGCTTGGTAGACGTTGAATGAGAAAGTTCTAGTTCTAAAAATAGAACAACTTCAACAAACACTAAAATAAAGTTACATAATTAACTTTCGTACTTACCTTTGAAACTCGAATAGATAAATTTCACTCGCAAGTTCACTCGCACGCAAATAACTAACACGCAACTAACTAGATCGACGCCTCTGACCTGCAAATACGTTTTGGGGACTACTAAATTACGCCAAGGGGTGGTTAGATTTATATATCAACTCCCCTCTACATCGTTTTCGAGCTTAGGGTACAAAAACTACTCCCCTCATTGGCCAGTCCTCAACAATAGCTTTAGGCAAAGTATCTTCTTTTCAGCTTTTTTTGCATAATAGGTGAAAAAGCTCCACCTACCACCTACTATATGCAACAAATTTTCCTTTTGTTAATGAAATTTGCATATTTCTTTATATGATTAATTTTTATACCGTTAGGTTTTCCAGACTGAGTTTCATCAATCGAAGGTAATAAAATTCTGTCGTTGTTTGACGACGTGTTTTTCTGACCAATGCTAATAAATTAACCACGATAAATGCATACAATTTTCAGAAATCATAAAATTAAGCTTACATCACTAATATCTCCGGAGAATTTTTTTTCTGTTGTGAGTGTACCAGCTATATTTGTGTAAACGGGATTTTTATATTTATATAGTTTCAACTAAATAGCATTAACTAAAAACAAAGAAGTAATATTGCGGTAACTTGGCGTTGGCGAACCCAAGGTAAAATTAGTTTGAGGGTCGTATCACATTTCAAGATAAATAAAAAAAATATTTGTTTTAATTCAAGTAGGTAGCAGAATGAAAAAAATACTGGCTCAGTTAACGAAAGAACTCGAAATACAAAAATGTTTGAACAAAAGGTCCACCGTTCCTAATTTAAAACTATTTGCATGCAGCTTACATGTCATTGTGTTATTTATCCCGCTGAAAGCTTTTTATCTGATTGAAACAACAATACGGTAATCTTTCGCATCTTGGAATCCCCGCCGTTGGACCATAAAATGATACGGTAATGCATTTTAATTCCCCACTGCCCGACGCGACCCCTCTCAGGTATCGGAGCGATTTTTTTCGAAACATTAAATTTCGGCACATGTGACGAATGTCTTTGAAATATTTTTCTGGGCAACCCTTTCTGTCGAATAAAATTTATTGCCGGATTTCACGCGCCAAAAGGGATACAACTGCTTTTCCTTTTGTTGAGAATTCATCGACTTTACGGCAAATAAGTAATCCCTCTCATTAATAACAATATTCCAGCTTTCAGCTGCTCAATCAACCAGGGTTTCCAGCTTCAGCCACCAGCGGTCGAGAGTTTTATCTTAGTTCGACTGGGTCTTGATACAGAAAAATAAGAAAATTGCCCTCGACGTCTAGTATCAAAAATTGTGTCGGTTGACGGTCCTTCGTAATTTTTTGTCCCCACATCAAGTTTTAAAAAATCTTTGAAAATTATTAACTCGTGTGTAAACTTGCAGATATTTGGAAATATGGAAATTCTTCAGGTAAATTGCTATAATAAGAAAAACTGCAAAGTTCCACGGACGGGTGAGGGATTATCTATTTGTTATCTGCAATCACAAGTGAAATTTACGAGTGATTTGTAAATAATTGTTTCAAATAAAACAAATACATGTCAGGTCGACCTGTCATTATTAGAATGCTACTGTATAATTTAAATAAATACACGTGTATTCTGCAAACAAGCAACTGGTTTTGATGGTTTTGGCATCCCATCAGTCTCGTCATTTTATTAATAAATACACACCTATGTCAATATAGATACGTTTTAATTAAATCTGATTATTGCCAATAAGCGCGTTCAATCAAAACAGATTCGAAGTTGCGGAACCTGGTAACAATAAGGTGCGTAAAAGTCAGAGATAAATAAAAAGGTGCATGAAATCCCTTGAAGATCTACAATACACCTAAGCTTTCTGTCAAGTGAAATGATAATACTTGGCAAAACTGCGTCCATCGTCTTCTCTCTTTGCTCTTCAACAATCGGTAATTATCCGAGGGGAATCTAAAGGTACGTCTATACTCCCTAGTCCCTAGTCGTCAGTCGCAAGCTACTGATGGTGGATAGCAATTAATTAATAGAAAAGTTGAATACGTTTAATAGAGAAATTTATTAAGCAGGTAGGTAATGGGGAATCCTTCCTGGAATTCTACGTATTATTGATTCATACGTGATTCACAATTAGATGAAATTTTTGTTGGCAACACATTACTTCCCAAGTAGTACCCAATAATGTATGGAAATCTTTGTTCGACACGTCTACGTCGTTCGGGTGGAAAGCTGAAACTTTATTAAGGGATTGAACAAAACTGCAATTCTCATAGAGTTAACTTTAATCTTGGTTATTTGCTAAGCATCTGGACTTGCTATTGGTTGTGCATGTCATAGCATATTAATGAGATTGAAGTTAACTCGCTAATAAAACTTTTGTTTGGTGGAACCCGCAGCTAGCCGCAAATAAAATAGAAAGATATTGTGTAGCTGAATTTCACTTTTATAAAACCTCAAAGCTTTTTTCAAATTGTGCCAGTTTGAAGATGCATGAACAAAGCGAACATTCAGTATCATCATGTGTGTCATCAAGGAAGCAACTATTGATAATGTTGGCATCAATTATTGTCGTCGTTTTTTTTTTCATTTTTCACAATTGAAAAAAATTATCTCTTCGGCAGAGATAAAAATCTGATTTTATTTTTTCTTCTATGCAAGGAAATGATAAATTCATATATTTTGTTGCTTTCCCAACCAAGTCACATTCCGTGAGTCCAATTATGATTTTTTTTTGCAATGGTATTTCCTAAAAAGGAGGTGACTTTCTCATACACCTTTTTCAACAACACTTTTTCCAAGTCCCCATTGCATATGACGGCCATATTTTATCGGAAATAGAGAGTCTAAACTGTTCTCTCAGTAATCTTCATGCGACATAATATTGAAACGCTCAAAGAAACCCAAAAAGCTTTTTCTGCTGGGCCCACAAAATTTTGGCATGTTGACTTCATGGTATGGGGGAGACGCGCAAATAAATTCGATCTAGTCCAGACCGGACGATTTGGTTTTAGCGGGAAATATAAATATACCTACTTATACCTAACGACCCTGCATTTTGTGGTACTCCGATAAAACTCGGCATTGCATTAGAGTTTTTTTTTCGCTAAAGCCAAACCGCCTTCGCCAACAGCATGGATCGGATTTTTGTCCGCGTCTCTTCTATATTATAAAATCAATTTTTTTTCGCTAAAGCCAAACCGCCTTCGCCAACAGCATGGATCGAATTTTTGTCCGCGTCTCTTCTATACTATAAAATCAACATTACGCAAATTTGACAGACCAGCAGAAAAAATTTTTTTTTGGACCTTCTTGAGTCTTTTGAAATCATGCATGTTGCAAACAAAAGAGTTCATGGTCTTAATTCCTGCAAAAATTAACAGTGAAATCCAGCGGGGGCTTTGAAAACAATGCTGTTGAAAAAAGTGTACCTATTGAAGGGAACACCACTTCTTTGGAAAACACCACTGCAAAAATTTAGTCTTCATAATCGGGCTTACGGAATGAGTTGCTTGATTTCAGCACCAACGCAGTTTCTATCGGCAAAAATCCGGGTGAACGGCTCAGCTGTCACGAGTGGTTTCGGCCAGCGAAAGTTTGAAAATTTGTAGCGCTCGACCGGTGAATGGTGAAAAACTCCGAGCGCGTATCAAATTTTATTCTTTCGTTGTGTTGCTTTCTACCGAATTTGGTTAGAATCCGTCAGATAGCTTATTCTGAGTTATTGATTGTGAAATTTTTAACTGTAATACTTTTTATTGTTCTAGAAAAATGACAGTTTAAAGAATACTTTGAACGGTTCTGATTACAATTTGTCAAGGACTTGATTTTCATATGATATATCACGAGTTGAGCGCTGTGTGATATAGCTTCCGTCATTTTGACAGCGATATTTCAGTTTGACAGATAACGACCAATCGTGAATCGAATCAGCTCATTCGACAAGAAAGCACTGGGCCTTGTCAATAATAGAACGGAATGTTTCCTCAGGCTCCGCTTTTGGACGAGGTGCTGCCAAGAAAATTTCGCTTGGCCACTCCTACAAAATCGGAGTATGAGCAAATTGATTTATTCATTCATTATACTGTTACGAGCGGCGATTCTGGAGAACATTCGATCTTTCTAGAATTCTAGACTCTTCCTATTAGGTCGCAGTGTACAAATGTGAAGCTCTGGACATTTCCAGAATGTACGCGATAGCTCGGCGATTGAAATACATGGGGAGATTTCAACGGCCAATCAGAAAACATCACATGGACATGGCATTTTTTTATCTTGAATAAGATTTTCTAGGCTTGTAACAGAGCCGGAAATAGTTTCCGTCGGGATAGATTGGATCAAGATAAATGTATAATAAAAAAAAAGATTCCACACTGTATGAGTGTAACACCAGCGGCTATGGACTATGTGCATGACTTTGAGTTGTCAACGCGTAGGACATACAGAGCCCATGGTGGTGAAAATGAGAACTTCTTGTGGCGATATTTGATAGCAGACAGCTGGCAGACGACAGCTTTGACGGGTTGTTGCAACTTGTTTTGACATCTGAGATGACATGCATGTAGCCCATAGAGGACTATATTTCACAAATGTTCAATAGGAGATCATAAGGTTGCTAAATAATGAAATATTGTTTTCTTCGAGTGATTATTTCATCGGAATAAAAACATTAAAGATTCATTTTCTAATATTTTCATCTTGTATACTAATCGACATGTTAAACAGGTGGAAATGAGATGACTATTCATAGCACAAAACCGTTTGAGAACTACTTTCTTCAAGTTATAGATTACTTTTCTACTATTTCAAGTACGTATACTCTTTCGACACGCCAAAGTTTGGGTTAGAAAGACAATGCATTAATAAAAGAAATTATTTATGTTCAGTTTTTGTAAACACGACATATATAAATATACAAATATAAATTTATACACCACGTGAATATTGCTAACACTTAATATAAGTAACAGTTATGTTATGTCATATAAAACATTTATAGCAAACCCTATTGTTTTTTAGTTCTTTTTCCTATGTCAAAATTGTTAATCTAAAAAATTGGAAGGCAAATTTGTGTATTCATTGATTATTATTTATTTATAATGCAATAAAACTGATGCTGTTTCAACGGGCGTGTGCTATAATTATTATAAAAATTATTATTACTTTTTTCAAGAAAATTTAAGTCGTACTTGAAGGTTTTTGAGAAAGGTTTTCGAGGCTCAAATCCCAGATTGAAGACATTATTTTTGGTTTCGCTCAAAACGTGGGGCAGATCTTTAGGTCTGTTCGTACTTTTTTACCGTTTGACATCCCTACACGGACACATCCATAAAAATTAAATATCTAGAAAAGTCTCTAAAACAACCTAAATTATTATCATTATATTGTAATAAATAATAAGAATCTAAACATTGTTCTAAAATGTTCTAAACGTGAGTATGGAGTAACAAGTCTACGTGGCACCTTATTGTGTGGAGAGCGTTCCAATGGAAACAATAATCCATATGATAAAAACAAAAACTTATAAATTGGGAATGGATTAACGACTTTCTCTTTGAACAAAACGATCAGTAACCAAGTTATTTGCGGGTACTTTGATTAAAATTAAAACCACGGTTAAACAAGGCTGACTAAACCCACCTTTACAAAATCCGCGGGAAATATGACAACTAAACAGAGGCATTATGCCCTGCAGTGCAGCGCCCGACAGGCCTACCCATGGTTTTTGTAAGTTAAGTACACCTAAGTATATTTAATTGATGATAATTTGTAGTTTTATCTAATGCCTATTAAACGTTGGCACTTTGCCAAGTACATATATCGGCCTTATGTGAATCAACGTTACAAAAGTAGTTGCCTACCTGAATATTCAGTTTATGTAGGTAAGTCTTTTTTAAGACAAAGAAAGAAGAAAAACAATAATTCAATATGACAGACCATCCAATGTATTGGATCAATTTAACAGAATATTCAGGTTCCATTGTTTTCGATGGAAAGCTCTGTACACTTGAAATAAGAAGACACATAAGTATTGCTAAGACTATGGGTTGATATATTGGAAAAATAAAATACCGAGGCTAGCTCAGCTCTGGTGAACGTAATTGATTATTGATAGTCGTAGTCAAGCCAGCCCATTTATAAATACACGGGCTATAGCATAGTTTTGCTGCACGGTAATATATCTTATTTGAATACTAATCTACAATATTTCCTGATGAGAGTGACTTGGGAAGCTTTTTGGCGTTTCCCAGACAATAAGGGCCCGCCCTTTATTGTGGGAATCGCTTTAAGAGAAGACTAATGCGCTTGTCAGTCTAAAACGGTACTATTTATATCAAACAGGCGCCGCGTAGAGGTTGATAAAAATTATTCAGATTCAGTCAAGGTTCAACTGCATATTAAGCTTGATACATTTTGCACTTCCTGAAGTTTCTCATGCTCAACAAAAACTTGGTATAAGTTACTATTATTCGAAAGTCCGGAACAAGATTCATAATCTTTGACCATATTTTTTTCGAAAAAAACGCTCGAACAGGTCGATTTCTAAAACGGGCAAGCCGTTTTTATATGACACCGTGTCATGGTCCACCGTCAACCCCTTGACCCCTAGCCACTTTAAGTTTTTTTTTTAAATGGCACCCTATGGCTTTGGGGGGGGGGCGTTGGAAAGCTTGTCAAAGACTGTTTTCAGATCTACCATTGACAATTAGATCGAACGTTTCACCATGAACTTTTGAGGAACCCCAGGGATACGGAACAAAATTAATAATTTTTTACCATATTTTCACCACGAAAAACGCTCAAACAGGTCACCTAGCCACCCTAAGTATTTTTTTTTAATCGCACTCTATGGCTTGTGGGGACTCGTTGAAAAGCGTCTAACCATTTTCAATGGTAGATCTGAATACAGTTCTTGACAAGCTTTTCAACGAGCCCTCACAAGCCATAGGGTGCTATAAAAAAATACTAAGGGTGGTTGGGGGTTGAGGGGATGACGGTAGATCATGACATGAAAAAACGACTTACCGTTTTCAAAAACCAAAAATGAAAATAATGCCCACTTCAGCTGTTGTCACGGCAACTGGATTTCATTATGTCAACTCTGGTAGCGCAACCGACCGCGACTACTGAAGTTGAACCTTTACTTTAACTTTGAACGAAAAACTTAAAATCAGTACATACAAGTCTCGTTATTTACGTATCAGTAATTGTATACTCTCTTCTGACTACGGTTTCTCGATGAATTTTACTTCTCGGGCATTGCGACGAATAGATCGCTGTTTGGTGGGGGTCTTGGTGGGGGTCTTGATAGGAGTATGAACCTCGGCGACCTCGGGAATGCGAATAGCCGGCAGGGCTATTGGCATCTGGGGAGCCGGCGCCGGTGGCATGAACGGGGAATTCACCGGAAATTGGTTGGCCACCAAGGGAACCCAGCATTGCATCTGCAACTTCCCCAAGGAACCCACTGAAAGAAAATTTCATCCGTGTAATAGATTTTTTCATCAAAGCAAATAAGTCTTGCGCTTACTTTCGTTGAAGTTCACAGAACTTTTTCGCTGATTATTTTTGTACGCCTGGGATCTGACCAAACCTGTGGTCCCTGTATTGACTGCGTCCATTGACATGCTGCGTTTGTGGGCCTTGGCCCACATGGCGTCTCTGCGGCCTTTCTTCCTTTCGTCGTCTAGACCAGTAAGATGCTCGTTCAAGGCGTAAAGCTTTTGTGTGATGTCTTTGCCTGTAAAGTGCTTGGTGAAGCTCACACTCAATACAAGCGGTAACTGTTACCGATAATGGAATCCAGTACGACTTTGAGCATGGGTCTGTGCCTCAACACCCTCTCCAGTTTCATCCTTGGCCAGCACAAGTATTCGCTGGTTTCTTCAGCTGTAATGGTCACTTGGAACACGTCATCGGACTGTTCGTGGTTCGATTCCCATTCCGGTGAGTCCACAAATTGGTGCATGTTGATAAAGTGTAAATGGGTATCATCACAAGTTACGCGCAACCTGCACAACAAACCAACATGAGCTCTTTCGATTCATATGCAAGGCCATAACAGAAACTCACTTTCCTTTGAGCAATATTGACAGTCTTTCGTCGGCCGGGCTGACATCCTCCACCGCGTAAATATCTCCTTGTTCCAAAGTCATCACTTTGGCTTCTCTCACCAATTCCTTAAAGTGCTTCTTGCTCACTCGCAAAGGTTTGAATACCTGAAATGTGAAGATAGTGGAATTAAAGTCAAAATGAATAAAAACACTTATGTGTAGAGTGTTACCTTAAGGTATAGTTCAGTCAGTTCTAGAGTCAGTGTTGGTGGAAGAAATTTCCATGCAAGTAAGGCTGTGTGAGTAAAGTTCAGGGCGACTAAGAGCGAGTTCCACAGTAAGATGTCAGGGGCACACACTTCCACTCCACCCCATATCGTTAAGAAGAAATAACCAACTGACAGCAAAGCTCTGCAACAACAAACATAAATAAACATAAATATTATATTAAATTGGGTATATGTACATATAAGTATATGCCGTTCACGTTTTAAGTTCAGTAGAATGACTTTCTTGAGCAGAAATTAAGTGACAAGCTGGGGGGGCTACGGCTACGGCTGATGGCATCTGCAAAGTCTTGGTGTGGAACTATCAGCGGCCATCAGCCATATCCTCCCAGCCTTCCAGCTTGTCACTTTATTGTTGCCTCGAAAAATCATTCTACTCAAAATGAAAAGTGAACGGGATATATGTATCTATCAATAAACATGAAAAATAAAACATTTAAAGTTCATACCGGGTGATTATTTGACATTATTTGAAGTAGTATCCACCCGTAATAACTCCCAGTTTCTAGTGAATAGTTCTTCGAGCAATACTTCGATTTTTATATCAAGGGGGACATCTAAAGCATACATTGGCGAATTTCTCTCTTCTTATTTCTGTGTGTCCACTTTAATAGGTATTCAACCCCTTAATTCTTTTCAAGGTAGTCAACGTCATCCTGGATAGAGCATCGAAGCTCGATCGCGGTAGAGAATATTCAGTGTAAAAAGTGCTACCCAAATGGGGCCTTGCACTGCCACTTTTACACACCGCGGGCGCCACAACCGTTGGGGGCAAATTCGACAATTTTGACGGCGTTGACGCTTCAGCGACCGACGTCCGTCATTTTATGCCTTGATTTGAAATTTGGATAACCTCTGTTTCTTGCTTGACGTCTCCAGTCACTGTCTGTTACTGGTCAAAGTACTCAAACTCCCCTGTTTTTCCCGTCATTACGGCCGCTTCATCGAAGTAGGCGCCCCCTACAGTAGTGGCGACCTCACGTTGAGTTTTTCAATTGCAAGGCCCCATTCAACCCTTCACCCTACAGGTGTTAAACAGGGTGATTGCTCACTTATGTCTTACCCTTTAAAGGATGATTCCTTGATCTTAATACCTAATCTTGATCTTAATACCTAAGTAGTTACCTAATAAGTTTCAAGTATGCCCATTACTTCAATGGCGTAGCGTAGAAATTGAAGTTTCTGAAAATATCTATACTGTTTTCAACCCTAGTGTGATTCTAGTGAGCTATGATTTCCCGAATTTCTCCTTTCCAAAGGCGTCGCGTGGCGAGACTTCCATCCAACTAGAATCACACTAGGGTTGAACACAGTATAGCTAACGATCGATCAAATACTCCATTGTTCAAGTTGTTGTACGCTGCTCACTTTTTTTCCCGAATGGGCGAATCATGAACGCGTGTTTGGGAAAAAGTTGAGCATCGTACCCCAACTTGAGCAATCGAGTATTACGATCCCTCTGTATTTATGATGTACCTAAGTGTTGAGGCTGTATACGCAGGGTATCAATATTCCTCTCTCAAAAATAAAAGTGAAGAGATATAGAAATTTTGATTGGATTCCTTCAAATGTTTGTCCACATTGTTTCCGTTTGGATTACCCCATATTTTTTAGGAGCCCGCAATAGCCCTAAAACACTAGAAAAGTTTCTGAAGGATTACTGGGGCATTTTTTGACAAACAAAAAGTCATCAACTGTTTTATAATTTTGAGAGACGTAAAAAATTGAGTACAGAGCCGTTTTTTTTTAAACGAAAAAGAAAAAAAATGTTTTTTCTCACATAACTGAAAAAACGCTCTGTACTCAATTTCGTAATACACTCAGTACACCGTATAAAAAAATTTAGTTTTATCTCCATTTTTGAGGGAGAAATCCTTTAAATAGTTTTTACCTACTGAGAATACAGCCTTAAACGTGGCTGATTACTTTTTGAGCTGGAAGGATTGCGTAACGAGTGTTTAGAGAGTGAAGCAACTCTGCCAACAAAATAAGCCCCTTTTAACATAAAAATCATACAATATTCTGCCTACGACGACTTTTCAATTTTTAAAAACTGTGGGAAATTGTCACAATTTAATGACAAAATACGAAAGAAAGTTGATCTTTTTAACATGTCTTCATAAGCAACGTATTCGAAGTAATTGATAACTTTTAACGCGCTTTCATAATCTGGCCCTTTTAATCTGATAAGCTAGAGTTGACAGTCCTACCTTTAGTAGTATCCGTAGATAAAATAGCCTTGGCTGGAATTTTTTTGGGTAATGAAGTTGTATAAAAAATTTGTCTCTCCACGTAGAGTGTGTGTATATTTTGCGACGCGTTTTGGCCTTACAATTTGGGGTGAAGGGTATCTTCAAAGTAATAAATGTGTAAAAATTGGTGTACTGCTAGTGCGTCATTCATGTTAGAGATTAGCTTCCATTTTACTTCAAAACTATATGACGTGTGAGTGTTGCAATATGACAGTCCCGACGGGCAAAGTGTCAAGCTTCAAGATGGAGGACTCAGTTTCCTATTCAGCTTGGTATCCAGCTATCCTATTGGTACCTATAGATTGGGCGTTTTCCATTTACCGACACAAGTCGACTTCTGTCGACACAAATCGACACAAATGCGTTCCATTTGATCTGTGTTCCATTGTGTCATCGACACAAGCTGCCACAAACCAACACAAATGTTTTAAATGGAAAGCGCCCATTAGACATCTTCGGTGAAACCACCTCAGGGATACCAACGTAAGTGAAATTTTCCATAGCTTGCTCTGTTGCAAGTAAGGGGGAATATGGATAAATACAGTATCTCGGATAAATCAATAAAAAATAAATTGAATCAGATATAAAAGTCATTACATTTTTTGTTCACCTACCTATACTTCTACTTCCATTTTCTAGCTTTTACCAAAACAAAGCGACTGACCGTTGAACCTGCCGATAACATAAATAAATAAATAAATCAATACATGAAAAGTGAGAGTGGCGTGAGAACTCTTCAAATACAACCTTAGAGCATTCCAGAAAAATCTATTTAAAACGTGAGCTACACGTACCTGCCCAACGTAGAGTCGATATTTCATTATGTACTTAGGTAGAAATTATTCTTCAAGACATCGATAATTGAATACAAATCCTGATGTATTTTAATACCTAATAATTTTTGTAGGTATTAACGTATGTCCACTCTAAAGTCGTGGTCACGGAATTTCGGGCAGCTGTTACCTGTCAGTTTTGAAAAGCGAAAACCGAGAGCATAACTTTATAGTTAACATACTCGTAATGAAAATTAAGTGAGCATTCATTAAAACCAACAGGTAAACCAAAACGTAACCGCCAGTTTATGCAAAAGCGTAAGGAAGGGGAAAATTTTAGTGAAATTGAATGCATAGGTAAATAAAGAGATACAAATCAGAAATGGAAAAGTAGGATATTAGGAATAACTTCTAAAAAAAGCGAGACTGAAAATTCTAAGCGATTTTGATTTCTATTTGGAAACACCAAGGGAAACACCTAGGTGGTTTTTAAGTACAATCACGAGAAGAAAATCCCTCGGAAAATCAAAAATATCACGACTTGTCCTGTTGGCCAAGACGATTTTTCTTGCCGTTAGAATTGTCAAGTTCGCAGAGCCTCATTTTCTGCAGATCACGGACCAAGATTTGTAAATTGATTTTCACGGGCCTGCTGGTACTTGTCATGTCTGTCGCGGAATATATCTGCTATGATCAACTGGCCTCAATAATTTTTGCATTGCATTTTTTCCAAGGCTCCCATCCCTCTAATTACTAAATTACATCGAAATCGGTCAAATATTTCCGAAGATTTTGAATAAAATACGAATTTACCGAGAAAGTTAGGTAGGTACAATGTTACAAAATTTACCGTTCATTTTCAAAAAATCATATCTGAAGAACGAACCCTTTTAGGCTGATTTTTGTCTTAAGGACGGAGTTAAGTTGGTAAAATGAGGCGTTGCGGAATCAATCCGTCACAGTTTATTCCTTGACAGAAATCTATCATTCAGGTCTTTTTGGAAAGCTACAAGGATGTACTTTGGTTTGAGCCTATAGATATTTTCAAAATCCGAAAAAAATCAAGTTTTGAAAAAATAATTTTTGGATTTCGAGAATGTCTATAGGCTCAAACCAAAGTACATCCTTGTAGCTTTCCAAAAAGACCTGAATGGTAAATTTCGGTCAAGGAATAAACCCACACTGATTGATTCCGCAACGCCGTATTTCACCAATACGGTCCTTAAACACTTCTTCAGTGATACATAATTATGATCTCGTAGATAGATGTGTACACAAATGTCCACTATTGCTGGTAACCCTGAAATTTTCTAGAAATATGAATATTTTCACCATTATTTTTTCAATTTTAGAGGCCGCGATTAGTAGAAGTTGCCAAAAAAGTCAAAACACTGTCCTTTTTGTCAACAGATTCTAAAAATATTTTTTCTCGAAGAGATCTCAATTCCCTTCAGTTTAGTGTTTCACAAAGTGAGCAGTGCCATTTTAAATGTTGAATTTGGGGTGGGGAAAGCGAAGAGGTGAATATGGGTGGCACTTTCTTCTCAGAAAGTTTCCTCCTTCGGTGCTATGAAGGATGAGGTTGACTGCATTGTAGAGAATTAAGAGGTTGACCGTGGGTTCCACAAAACAGATAATACGAGATTAGTTGATTCGCGATTTTTGTTTGTCAATTTGTAGCTGGTTGATCAATGGAAATGCTGGGTTATTCCTCAATAATGAAAATATGATGGGTCTAGTACAGATTTCAGGCATTTTTTGTGGGTAAACCCCTGGCATTTAGCAGAAAAAAGTTCAGTTTATCTGCAATCACCCTTAATCGCTGATTATCTTTTTTGTGGAACTGACGATGACGGTGAGAATATAAAATTGGACACACAGAGAATTTTAAGGAGAAGAGAAATGGAGTTGCAATTTCTCAAAATAGTATTTCTAGAAAGAGAATGTTGCAGGTAAGAATACCTTATGAATACCTAACAATTTTCAAGTTCTCTGGTAAGTTTGTTTTCTTAAAATAAACATGTCTTGTGTACCTACTACCACAGGACAGGTACTATGCTACAAATTTACTAAGTTCAAATCATTCAAGATCTTTTAATTTCGAACTAGGTGTCTATACTACTTACTTAATTTTTTTGTGGACCGCTGCGATGCAGAGGGGGGAAATGAGACACTAAAGTTAGGTTTTTCATTCTTCACTTTAAGAAAAAAGTACCTACGTAACCTATACCTAACGAAAACTACGCAAGCTTGTAAATAACAACAACAAAGTTGCTATTTGGCCAATTTCAAATTTTACTTAGGTAAAGTGCAGACATTAGGGTTCGTGGAGGGGAGGGGTATTTTCACGTTATCACCCTGTACTTGCAAATCAACAGAAAACGTGCTCACCTGACTATTAGAACGCTCTGTTTGAAGCTACCAGGCACTAAGAAAGCTGCAGCAAAAAAAAAGTTGGCCGTCTGGAAAAGCGGATGCTGAGCCGGGGTCCACTCCTGGCACAGGGCCCACGAATTGTCCTCCGGCGTCGCGGTCCCATTGAACGTTTGAAAGTCATAATCGTAATCCGAAGTGTTCGTCACGTTGAAAACGAACCCTTCCGTCCACGTGCCGTTATCCTGCGGCGGTGCCAGTGTGAAGTTCTTCAGAAAACTCCTGCTGCTGAAGTTCGTTGATGGTGGATGAGTCATGCTTTTCGGCGGTGGCGTTGAAGAAGCTTTCGTCGAATTGGTTTTGAAGATGATGAACTGATGATGGTTGGACATGTGAGTCCGCGACTGGATCACAGGAATTTCCATTGTGTTTTCTGCGGCGTGAGACAAAAAAGCAATCAAAGTGTTATGGGCTGTTATCAAACTATCATACATACCTTGCACATGTTATGTGGTGCTATCACTGGCAACATCAAGTTTTCTCGTTGGCTGCCTTCACGGTTGATATGCAACGGTAATGGGTCATTTTCGTACTGCCGAGCCGTCGTGGGTGACCCCACTGGAAATGCTTCGCATTTTGAAATTTCAGGAGTGCAGGGAAATTGGAGCAGCGTGCGAAGTAACCTCATCGACACGCCCCATTCTAGTGCTATCCAGAAGAGCACAGCTGAGTTACAAGGGAATGGAGAAGGAAAACCGCTACAACTGGACGACTGCACATTATATCCGTTCAATCGATATTTGAATGTTATGTCAGGGCTTTACGTACAGGTGGTCCAGAACATGGATCCCGATGTCTTTCAGTAGTTTGTTTCAGTTACTGCATGAAATTTGTGAAAAAAATTACACGGACGTATTATCGATCGCTGTCTTTACAACCTAGTTTATCACGGCGCCGTTTTATGTTTATAACAGTATTACTCCAGATCCAGAATTTAATTGTGGAATTTTTTTTAGGGTGCGATAATAAAAGACGAGACGGCCATAAAAACTGGAGGAGAATAGAATTGAGAATGATGACTTCATTTAGAACAGAAGCAGTCCTGGTGTTGTCACCTTGGTGGAAGGGTAAACCAATAAATTGGCACACCATTCAAGTTTCAGTTATATTTTATCCACTTTCCAGCACTCGCAATTTCCCGTCGTGCAAAATTGTCCAATTATTTTCGCGACGAAAAAAAATCGCGTGACAGGATAATTATTTGTGCACGAGAAAGTTAAGGGTTGAAACTTAGTACTTTATATTCAGGATTTTCAAGAATATATCAAGGAATCACGATCCTAAGAGATCACAGTGCCAACACTGCAAAAAAGTATCTAGCCCACAGCAGAAAATATGCCGCACTTATAGAAAAACCACGTAGATACTAATAGCAGATTCCATATTCTAAAATCTGGACAGCGATCGGGATCTAGGTGGTACTTATGATGACAGATCACCACCATTTATTTCAAGATAAAATTGTGCTGAACATACCGTATATTATAGGTACCAATAAATTTCAACGCAACCGGATCAAACACTCAGCAATTTTCGTGGAAGGTTAGACACATACCTACATCACTTTGTGAAGAATCGCAAGGGATTTTTTTTATGTAAATCTCGTTTTCGGTATGTAAGTACATACCTACTCAATTTCATTTCAAAACCCGCCATTGATTTGAAAAACCCTGCCCGTCTTCCTATATTTTCAACAAACCGAGTCTTAAAGCAGCGAACCAGTGATAAGTGGTGAAGAAATATCAAAGGTAGGTACGACAGTAGGTACAAGAAGGCTGAAGATAACGAAATACTGGAAAGAAAAATGGCTCTGGAAGATGGGGCCACAAGAATATGTAGATAACGAAGAAGAAACAAGGTGAGAAAATATGAAGGTGAAAGTAAAATCATGTGGAGGATAAAAACTAGACTAAGATGAAGACTGATTAGTCGTAGAGGAGATAAGAGAAATAAAGGGCGAGATAACTGGAACACGGATATAAGGAGAGGTGAAAACGGGAGAAAAACGAGAGAAAGAAACAAGACAACAAATATAAAATTATACAACTAACAAGAAACAGAGCTTGCTGCTGATGCTACAGCATCCCATAATTCAAATGAAGGATAGTTTTCGAACCCTATATCGACAGGCGCTCCGATCCAGAACTCCGCATATACTTGTTTCGTCCTTTCTTAGGGGCTCGCCAGTACAGAATCATTCAGATATGGCCCAAGAACAAGTATCTACACTATTGGAGACTCGTATGTTTTTCCGAAATGCATTTTGGAGGCATCAGGTGACCGAGGCCATCTTTAAATGATCCATTTCATGCCCCGTCGCATTACGCATTGTGTACAGTTTCTTGTTCGAGCAAAGGGATGAATTATGAAACAAAATGCAAGAAACAGTGTTTGCTGCTGATGCTACTGGCATCGCGTAATTTAAATAAAAAAAAGCTCTTGAACCTTCCGTAATTATGTGGAAAAAGATTTTAAAGAATTCGTTCTGCAAATTGAAGGAAGAAGAAATCAAACCAGATACAATATCTCGATGTGTTTAAATCTATTATCGACATATAAGCATTAATCAGTATCTACAACTTCACAGCTATGATACTTGGAGCTGGTTTCCAGCCAGCTTTCCACGTCGTTTGAGGTAAGATCGTCATTGGAAGGCAGCTCAGTCAACGGTTCCATTTCGCCGAGGTAGCAGTTTTGGTTCAAATTTCCATTTTCCTTGAACTTCTCGTAGGATCTGTACCGGTTGCTGTCGTTCGACAGTGTACCAGGAGACATGGGACAATGTCCTTCCTTCTTTTTAGTCCTGATTGGTGACTTGTATTCTCCACTGGAAGTCAGAGACGATGTTATACTTGGCAGTCTTATGTCTAGATGCGAGCCCTTAGCAGTCACTATTTTGTTATTCATCGCATACAGTTTGGTTGCAATGTCACGTGCTATTAGCGTCGTCAGTACAGTAGCCACGTAGGTGTCTTTTACAAAAAGGTATTCAAGGGCAGATCTCTGCCAGTAGAGGTACCGACACGTGCTGGCGGCGACGATGGAGACCTCAAATAGGAATTTATGATAAAAATATTTGAAGTAGACCATTGAAGTCCTGATTTCTCACCTTGAATTTGTCATCTACCGTATTTCGGCTCGATTCAAACTCGGGCGAGTCTAAAAACTCGCACGGTAGAATTGGATGCAGGTACTGGTTGTCTGAGAGCACATTCACCTGATAAAACATTCCATCATTGAACTTGTTGATCGCGAAATAAATTATAAATAGCTAGCTACCTTTCCAGACAACAAAAGCCCCAATCGATCTGTCCTAGTCAAGTTCTGAACGGCGTAGGCCTCACCGGCATGCAAGGACATGATCTGGGCAAACTCCAAGCTGACCATTTTCTTGAATTGTAATCTGGAAACCTGAACTTACAGTATAAGTAGCACTGCTTTGGTATTTGTTTCGTAAAGTATACTTTGAATGGTTCGAAGAGGGTATGGTAAACTTCCTCGAATTCTGGATCAAACTTCACCGGTCTCAGCTGGTACACAATGTGGAAGACTTGAGCCATGTTCATTAACATGAAAGCAAAGTTCCATGTAAAGACGTCTGGGGCGCATATTACGTTCCAAGCCCAGGCAGAGAACAGCGTCAGACCTTAAAAAATCTCAAAGACTAAATTTTTTGCCTTGCAACCATTCATATTTACCGATAATGAGCCAGCAATGCATGAAGAGGACGCCTTTTTTGGAACATGTTGATGAATAAGCCAAGACGAAGCACATGTTGGCTAATTGCAACATTATGTGTTGGGGATCCTTCCAATAATCGCACCATGGCCACCATGTTTCTTAAAGAAAATGAATTTTCAGAACCGGGCAGTGGGTGCTAATGCTAAGCAATGGTTAATAAAAGATGTGATAAAAAACAATATGATTAAATTTACCAGAAGGGATGGTATAGGTGATGTTTTGATTATTAAGAGGCGACGAATTGTTTCCAAATCCCACGAAAAGAATGTGGGGACGTTCTTCATTGTGCTTGAGACCTGTGTGTTCAGCACTTGATGGCATTTAGTGAAATCTGACGTGATTTAAGCCGCTGAAGTTGGATCTAGGTCGTTGGGCTGCTGTAAACAAATTTTGGATCCATGGAAGTTGGAGGAATTCAAACATAGACGTGCGATCAATATATCCGCGCATGACTTTGGAATAATTCATCGTTCAAACACCTCAAACTTACGTAGGTAGGTACCTACGCCACGAGCAATACATATTTTGTCTGCTATATTATTCAATTTCTTTCAGCCAGTTTATTCTTAATCATTGATATTTATGTTGATATCTACTCACATACTTGCCTATATTTATTATTGTTTCTCTTGTACTTACCTACGTGTGCCTATATTAAGAAAAAAATCGGCGTCATTTCTGCCGCGTGATCTCTATCATCTCTTCCTGCAAAGCTGGTCTTCCTGCAAGTTTCTTTTCAAGATCAACCAGATTTTCAATTATGCACTGAGAATCCGTAGTGATAATGATTTTCTTGTTGATGGTTTCATCTTAAAGAATAATCTTGTAGAATTCCAATTGTAGCGGTTTTAACTGACTGAGCTTAATCAAGTTTCCCTTCAGGCTTTTGCTTCATCATCGTTTTTTGTTACAACCACACAGGTCCTTTTGAATATTTTTTTAGAATCACGTTGAATTTTGGTAGATGAGCAACTCGATGAGCAATGAACTCTAACTATACTCGGAACTTCAGCTTTTTATTAACGCTCTCTCATATGACTGATAGTGATGGTGATGATATGGATTCCCGTTAATTTCGAAAGTCTTTCTTTAACAGAGTTCATTCATTTCAAAAGTTGAAGAAATATACCTCCAGTTCAATTATTATACAGTTCAATGGGTCGTTTTCAACTCTGCCTGCTGTCTCAAAGAACTGTAGGTAGGCGCAGGATCCGCTTTGATGTATTATTGGTTGCATACCCATACTTGTTCCCATGGATGCTTGTTCCTATGTGGTTTATACAGGGTTCCAAAATTAGCCTGCCTGACAGCAATAACAAATTCTGCGATCATAAATAAGAAAAAAAGTTTCTATAAACTTGGGTCGAAAAATGGCTCGCAACGGACTACAGACTAGGTACAGAGATATTATTGAATAAACCTCTAAATAAACCTCCGAATAAACCATTTTTAGTAAGGTGACCAACCGTCCTGATTTGGTAAAGACAGGTTTAGATTTTTACACCTTTGTCCTGTTTCACGTTTATGTACTGATTTGTCCTGATTTTAAGCAAAAATACTGATTTATTGTCCTCTTTTTAAGCAAAAATACTGATTTGTCCCGATTTTAAGCAAAAATACTGATTTGTTCTGATTTCAAACAAAATCGTGGCATTTCTGATTCGAAAATAAAAGGTTCAATTTTGTGTTTTTTCTATGTATGATGGAATTTTATTTCTAATGATCACATTTGAATTTCTTGTTTTTATCAACAGGGTTGCCAGAAGTTCTATTCAAAACAGACGTTGATGATGTTCCTTTTTTCGACGGCAATTTTTTCACTCTTTTTTTTCTCCAGGCACAGCCCAGGAGTTTTCTCTTTCATATTTCTCAGCAATTGTTGTATTTTTCATGTTGGTAAAATTTTTGGGAAAAAAGAGGCTTTTCGCTCCGCGCCCCCCTAGACCCCCTTTCCCTTTCGCGTGTCCGTTTTTTTTTTCAATGTCTTGATTCTCATTTATTTGAAGTTGGTCACCTCAATTTTTAGGAGCCCACATTAGGGGTTTGGTAGCTCCGTTACGAGCAAGGAGATTGTTAAGAGGCATTTTTCGACCCATGTTCACAGAAACTTTCTTCTTATTTTTGATCGTAGAATTTGTTATTGCTGAAGTTGGCAGGCGTTATTCCAAGGAGGATTTATTTAGGATCCCTGTATAAACATGTAGGTATGCAACCAATAATACAGGAGGCAGAGTTGAAAACGATCCATTGAACTGCGGGTATCTTTAAAATGAACGGAGTTAAATTGGTAAAATAAGGCGTTGCGAAGTCAATCGCCGTGGGTTTATTCCTTGACAGGAATTCACCATTCAGATCTCTTTCGAGAGCTACACTGCCGTGCTAAGCCTAAAGCGCGTATATCTACATTTTGATAAATTTGATACACTGCATCTTTATGCTCATATTTTAGGGCCTATGATGGTCGCGATCATGTGGTTATGATTATTCATGGATAGCGCAATAATTAGAGTTCTCAAA
This sequence comes from Anaspis maculata, assembly GCA_949128115.1. NCBI lineage: Eukaryota > Metazoa > Arthropoda > Insecta > Coleoptera > Scraptiidae > Anaspis > Anaspis maculata. The sequence continues at coordinate 47,746,192 of OX421964.1, forward strand.
TAACTGCTTCATTCATATTATACTATATCATAACGGCATGAAAACTTGACATGAAACTGCAGTGTATCAAATTTATCAAAATGTAGATACGCGTTTTAGGCTTAGCACGGCAGTACAAGGATGTACTTTCGTTTGAGCCCATTAGCATTTCCAAAATCCAGAAATCATTTTTTCAAATTTCAAAATTTCCCTCGAAATTTCCGGAATTTTTTTGGATTTTGGAAACGCCAATGGACTCAAACCAATACAATACAATACAAGTTTATTTTCCATCAAAAGTACATGGTAAGTTAACAATAAATATGGTGTATTCAATAAATAACAATAATGGAAACGTTACAATTGAAATTTCACATCACATATGATACCTATGTTTTATTTAAAAATTTCTCAAAGGAATAAGAAGCGCTTTCCACGAGCCATCATTTCAAAACAGTCGCAAAAGTTGCTCCTCTCATCTGTTGAACTTCCAGAGGCAGATATGGTTAGTTAAAAAATTTAATACTTCGATGTTTCTGCAGAGAGTTGTGTTGTCGTGAGTCGGTGGCGCACGGTCCTGAAGTTCTCCCTGGCTCTGGTATCATACTATTCTGATTCGCTCCATTCCTCTCATCAATCTTCTGCTGATGTTTATGGATCCACTTCAGACATCCTAGTATAAAAATACAGGGCACAGTCGTAAGTAGGTATTTTTGAAGTCTTGAAGGCTTGTCTAGCTGATTCCTGAGGTTTCAAGTTTCTGATCGCTTTCTTCTGCACGAGGAGGACATGAGATTTTGGTGACGCTCCCCACAACAGGATGCCATATGACGCAAGAGACTGAAAGCAGGCGAAATACGTGGAAAGTGCTCCCTGGTGAGTTGATATATCCGTGGTTGATATGCTCTTTATTCTACGTATCATAAACAGTGATGTTGCTGGCTTCTTGCAAAGTTATGTCCCAGTGAACACGGACCTCTATAAGATGTTTTGTGATGTCCATTTTAAGTGAAATTTGTGAAGTCCCAAAATAACTTCGCATAGCTTGCCTGAGGAGGTCTCTCCGGAAACCGAGAATTTTTACGATGTCCATAAAAGGTTAAATTAGTGACTTCTCAAAGCGACTTCCCACAGCTTGCTTCGGGAGGTCCAAGAACCTATGTCCAATTATTGTCAACACTGCAAGCACCCATGGACGTCGCAAAACGATGTTTATTTGGATTTCCCATAAAGGAGTTCATTTAGATGTTATTCGTAATTGCACGCGCATTTAGCAATACCAATTTTTGACCACAATGTGAAGTCTTGGCGATGTACTTCTGTGACAGCCCGGGGGATGCTCAAAAGCCGTAGTGAGAGAATTGGCCGTTGATGGTGCTTTTCTACTCCGAGTGCCGTGGCATTCTTTCCGTTCTTGGCTTTGGATGATGACGGATGTTGTTCGCAGTTCAGTTATTGGCAGTGAAATAATTATGAATATATCGAAATCGAGCAGTACCTACTAATCATCAGAAGCCCTGAGTGGTGAGTGAATTTCCTTATAGGTGAGTATACACTTCATTTGCTTCTTTTAGTGCAATTTCCTAACGGAAATAGTTTTTTTTGAATATGTCTATAATAATTTTTATAAAAAATTAACACTAATTTTTGAATTTGGCTATATTAATGTCACTACTAATATCGTAAATATCTATTATGTTGTATTATTTATTTATTTTTTGTGTGTTCAGGTGCAGTTCGGGATACACACTCAATTTCAAAAGAGATTTCGAGATCTTTGTCAAAGAATATGGCTATACCATTCCAAGCAACGTCGGGAGCGGGAAGCTGCCAAATTAATTTGAGCTATTTTTATATTTCTGTATCTCAGAGTCAAATGAAATAATTATGTATTGGATAGACTTGTAGCTAATGTGTCATGTGTTGTAATAAAATGTGTTATACAAAAAACATTTTTTATTACATTACTCCTCACGAGGTCCCACATATCGAAGTACCTATCTGGAAAGTACTACTGAAAGGTACTGTGGACGTCAAAAACTAGAAATCTTTGGGAAGTCACATCGTGATTCTAATAGTCGTATGAAAATTACTTCCCCAGGAAGTATTAATAAGATCTCCCAGTAACCTCCACAATGTTACTTCTATGGGAAGTTCGTTTCATTGCATTTGGGGCGGACATTTCGCGGTCGCAGGGATTGCTTGGAGACCTCGCTGGGAACATCGCAATGGCTTTATATTTGCCGCATGTGAACTCCATAAGAGTTACATACAACCTCGCCGTGTTCACTGGGGTGGGAGTTCCATCTCAACCTGTTGTCCAATGTCCATAATACTTAAGTCCCAGAAACAGAAACCTCACCTTTTGGACAGAACTTCCGTCTTGGAGATGTCTTGACGTTAACGTTACTTTCTGAAGTTCATCTGCATTATTTAGGAGCTGATTGCTGTCAAACCATCTTTGGATATCCTTCGCCAAGATATCGGCATCCACCTGCAACTTTTCTTGATCTTTGTTGGTGATGATTACCAATTTTTTAAGTTGAACCAAAGTAGGTACCTACATCCTCTTGTAGCTTTCGAGGAATGTGAGGTCTGTCAAGGAATAAACCCACAGCGATTGATTTCGCAACGCCTTGTTGTAACGCTCTCCGTCCTTAACTTTTAAAATGAATGAACTCTGTTGAAGAAAGACTTTCGAAATCATCATAGAATCCATATTCATCGCCATCAGTCATATGAGAGCATTATTAATAAAGAGCTGACGTTCCGAGTGTAGGCTTATCTATGGAGTGTAGTTCATTGTTTTTATCTATCAAAATTCAATGTGAACCTAAAAGAATATATCCATGCAAAAGGACCTGTGTGGTTGTAACAAAAAATGATGATAAAGCAGAATGATGGCGGAGCGGAACTGTTGGCAAATACCTACCAAAAATTCAAAAGACTGACCTGAGTTATTTCTTGATTTCAATTCTTTCTCAAAATCTGAAGAATTATTTTTCATTTCCTTGAGTAATGAGTAAGTAAAGTACCCAGAGAGCTTGGAGCCTCTGGAAAATCGATGGTGGAAGATTCTGGCAATTCGAGCATGGTGTTCTCCAATGGTAAAGAGGTAGGTAGGTACCTAAGAACAATATCCTCCGTGTTACTGATGAGATAAAACCTGATTTTTGTCAAGTCATCTGAAAAAAGTACGTTCAACCCTAGTGTGATTTGAGTTGGCTGGGAGTCTCGCCACGCGATGCTCTCGGGAAGGAGAAATTCGGGAAATCATAGCTCACTCGAATCACACTTAGGTTGAACGATAGTATTAAACCTCTTGCATACACGGCCACCCAGTGAAGTCATGGAGGCCATCTGCCCCACGTGATTTTAAATTCGTAGACAGTACCTATCGTTACCCTTGCACTACTCATTTCTTATTTAGTTATTCATATTCTAAGATCTAGCTTAAAGTGAACTTACACAACTCACAATGAAACCGCAACTTCAATTTCTTATAAATAAAAAGGTAAAAAGACAAGCCTCGATCATTATTCCAAGATTTCTTTAATAACTCAATTATACTTTAACCAGATATCACATAGAAAAAGAAGCTAACATTTGTATCAAACATCAAAAATAAAAACATACGTAGGTACAGAACAATTTATTAAAGGTCAATGGTAAACTTTCTGGTCTTCTTCCTTTTCGGTTGAGCTGGTCTCAGCCAATCATCATTGTTGAAATTATTAACATCTCTTCTATGACTGGCCTCCAGCACTGCAAGAGAAACGTCGTTAGGCCTCTGAACAATCGACGCGTTTATGATATTCGTCTGAGGTTTCAGTGGCGGAACTTTCTTGAACTTCTTGAAATTCTTCACCATCGTGTTATTGTGAGACACCTCCATGCAAACCAAAGGCTGTTTGCGTCTCATCCCGGGGGTTATCTGAAGGACGGCAGTGTTTTTGAATTTATCGTAGATTTGTTTCAAGCCTTCATCGATTGTCAGAATTGTAACATCTTCAACGGTCGATTTCGACAGCCATTTGGAAGGACACATCTTGCTTTTGTACGGTGAAGTTGGTGTGACCGTAACTTCTGTTGATTTAGCCTGTGGACTGGCTGTGTTTTCTTTATTCACTGGCTTCTGTGTCAAAAATTCCATCAACGAGTTTCCTCTTTTCTTTCTTCCCGTTGCTAGTCCAGCAAAAGGATTGTCGGGGTTGACAGGTTTCTCAGTTTTCTTAGAAGAAAACGGATTGATCGTCAGGGTAGGTCTTTTTGAATGGTTTTCCTCTCCTGGAGTGTCTTCAGCTTTGCGTTTTGCCGAGATATCGCTTGAAGTGCTTGCCAAAACGGTTGATTCGACTGTTTTCAACTTTTTAGTGGAATTCTCAAGCTCAGTTGGATTAGGACGTTTCACTGCCTCAGATCTGGAGGAGCTACATGATGGAGGAATTGCAGTCATTGTTGTATTCAAGGATTGAATAGCTTCATCTGGCTTTTTGGGTGTAGACTTGGTTAAATATTTGGGAAAAAAACCATCAAAAGTGTCAAAACTTCCAGGAATCACAACATCATTCTGGTTCTGAGTGCCAAGAGGTATTTGACTTTGAGTTTCCAGAGCCAAAGCCATTCCACTTTGCCTTTTCTCAGCATTTTTTTTGAATACTTGTCCAACACGATTATAATCCGGATTGCAATCTTTCTCACAGCTGCACAGTAAAATGGCCATTGCAATCTCCTGAACAGGAATGGTTCTCTGACCTCTTTTGAATACAATTTCATAAATCTCATTCAAGGCAGGTGGCGGCTCGGTTTTATCATCATGAGTTATGAAAACGTATTTCTTTGGGTTTTCTTCAACTTGCTGTTTAGTCAGTGGAGCTTTGCTCCAGGAAATGCTTTCACCTCCAGTGTTTTTGATCAAAACCTCCATTTTGGATCTCATCTGCTCAGTTGAAAACACAAAAACTTTACCGACAAATAATTCCTTTCGTTCGGGCTTATAACACAAGGGGACTGTATTGAGCATAGCTTCAGCAAGTGGAGGAACATAATCCTTTGCAGATGGAGGTTGTAGCTTGTTTTTGAGGCTATCAAGAAATTTTTCCCAATACTCCAAAGTAACAATTGGCTTGTTATCGATCATGGCTTGAAGCACCTTGATGGTAAGGACCATTTCTTGTGTCGTCAAATGACTGCATTCTGGACTCCAGACGTTTACAGTTTTCCCATTCAGTGCTTCCATGATCTTGCTCAGTTGTGTCTTTTGAAAGCCATTCAATCCTGAACCTGTTGTGACCAAGGGTTCACATTTTTCCACACTGCAAGTTCACATCATCAATATTTGATTACAATTTTTTATAGACGATACTCACCGAAATTTGTTGTTGAACCGTCCAAACTGAATGTGATCGTTTTCCTGCAAGTGAGTCTCGACCTCCGTTTCAACCTGATGACCTTGCACAGATGTGCCATATTTAGAGCTATCGACTAGTACTATTGAGCCAAGCTGAAATTGAGAAATACAACGTAAACTTATCGTTCTCAAATGTATAAAAGCTTTGCAGGACTCACCCCAACTTTAAGCACACTGTGATGTCTACTGATCGATGCATCATTTTCTAAAACAATATCAGCCTTTTTGCGCCCCACAACGTAGTCATTGCCACTCAACAGAAAAATTTTGGTACCTGAAATCAGTTACAGTTAGATTTTAAGTAATGTGCAATAATTATAATAGTATTTACCATCAATTTTTCGCAGAAGATAAATCATTTTAGGAATAATACAAATATTGGGTAGTGATTGATAAACGTGAATCTTCAGTAAACACTGTACTTAATACATTTTCACCTTCCTTTTACATGAGAACTCTTGATGTTTTCCGACGATTAGTTGAACCGTTCACAGTATTTTGAGGTTAGCTAATCAAACGCAAACACTGACAGATGTCAGTTTGGCCGCGTACGCTGTCACTTATGTCTAAAAATAGGAACGTGTTCTTCAATGTTGCCACATCTTGGCCATGGAAGCGCGAAATTCAAATGTAATGTAATATGTAATGATGGCATTTCATCTCAACATTTCTTCTTTGCTTCACTGTTCATTTTTCTTGGAGTTATTTTGCTGCAAATCATATTGTTCAAACGTAAAATTCAAAATAATGTAGGTATATCTGGTTGCATAATTATAGTATGTTCACTTGAACCGTGATTCTAGTCGGCTGTGAAATTTTGTTCTAAAGTTTCCAAATGTGAAATATAGAAAATCCCCAAAACTTTGCAGTTGGCTGCTCTGGCCGGACCAGTTTTTGAATCACATTTTTGCGTATAGGTCGCGGGAACAAAAATGGCTGCCTAAAGATGGGTATATGGTATGATGTTATCTTCACTAGTACTTGGTAATATAATTTTCTTTGGTTGTAATAAATACAAGGATAAATTATCGAAGAATTGTCGCTGTATTGAAAAAATTAATGCGCTGAACTCAAGATTTGGCTGAGTAATGAGTAAAAACGAGCGAACCTCTACTGCGCTACCTTGGCACCCCCCAATGCGCAAACGCGGGCAAAAAGCTGGCAAGAGGCGCTTCGTTCTCGGCTTCGTTGTGCCGGCGTGCCTGCAACGTTGCCATAGCGGGTGCCAGGGTGACGGTTATGTTCCCGTGACCTATTTCCTCTGCAGATAGCCGGAACATTTTTGCGGGACGTGATGTCTGACGTTTTTTTCCATTTTATTGAAAAATGTTGCAATTTTTCGACCTGTTTTTTAATTTTCGCCAATGAACAAATGAATCAAGAGAGCCTTGACATTTGACAGTTGTAAAAAATATTTTAACCTCTTGAAGCCGGTTCACCTTTCGATGGTTCAAATTGAAGAGAATACAATGCCCTTCGTCCAAAAAAAGGGGCCCCATGCAATCATCAACCCTTTCGCCTCTTCCAGTCAAAAATACACGTCAAACCCTGAGGAATTATAGGCGATAGGTACAAGGATCGCCGTGCAGTCTGTCATTGGCAAAAGAATTTACGTGTAAAAAGTAAATTGAACCAAATTTCAAGAAACCCAGCCGCTCAAAGCTGCGTATTGGACCCAAATTGATGTAAGTACCTTCAATTTGCAATTCACTTTCCTTTTGGGGCTTCCCGGGACGAGTTTTTGTCGACCCTGAATGAGCCGCCGTCAAGGATACCAGGATACAGGGTGAATCACATATAGTGCATAAAAATAGGTAGTGGAAAACCTGTTTTCGTTATAATCTGGTTATTTTTTAAACTTTTATATTTAAGAAAAAAATGATTCTCTGTAGGGTGGTTTTTAAGAAAATCTGTTATATCTGTTGATGAAGTTTTCCATGGTATCGTAGTGGAGTCTTGTATAAATAAAGTCTTAAAAATCTTGTCTCTCCACTATGAAATATTTATCTCGCTCGAATAAAAAATAAATAAATAAATATCCATAATACTTTAAATACTTCCGACTTCAACCATGAACTAAATCTAATAGAACAAATAGCAATAAATAATCAATTATCTTCATCAAATTAATGAATTCATTATACTTACCATAAAACACTTCCAAAGTTACATATTATTTTACAAGTTACTACACTAAATTCAAATTTGAATAATAACTCGAAAAAAACTTACATATCATGACCATATTTTCCTGAAATATCAGAAAAAAATATCAAAAATTTTCAAATTTCAAAATTGACCGATTTCTTTTTTAGTACCCCGCGCCCCGTCCCGTAAAATCTTTCTTAGTGGAAAACAAATCTCTTATTCTTTTTTTTGAACAAAGTGGCGTTTATAAAGTAACATGTAACATAAAGAACATACAGAAATTTTAACGTCAGGATCAAAGAATACATACGAGCTCTCAATACCCGAAATTTAGATCAGTCTACGTCGAGCGAAATAAATATTTAAAAGTGGAGAGACAAAATTTTTACAATGAGACCTGAAAGAAAGTTTGATTATCAAGTATATTTGGTGAAAACGTCAAAAACCGAAATTGCAGAACGCATGAAATATATCGATTATCATCATCATTATTATTATTATGCGCGAAAAATTTCGGCTGCGGCGCTACTTCTCGTCGACTTGCACCTTCGTCGTTGCTTTACCCTCAAACTTTGACTAAGCCACTGTAATTTATAGTCATATTAACAACTCATTTTTTTGTTTCTTAGGCTTTTGCTCAATCACGGCAGGGCAGGGCGGGCCAAAAAGTCTGCCGGCCCTCCTTCATATTCTCAACTTTCACTCTTTAGGGGCCCCATCTCACAATTCCGCCCAGGGCCCCCAATTCCCTTAGTCCGCCACTGACTATTACTCCCTCTTGATTTCAATTTCACGGATTCAGCCAACATTCTCACGCCATTTGTTTCGTTTCTATTATTATTATTGTTTACTGGAAGTTCTCGACTGTGAACAACGACCACCTACTGAGGGCGAAAAAGCATCAGTGGCATGCCCAGGAAAGTTTGTAGCCGAGGGACGCCCCCCCAAATGCTGGATATTTGAAGATCGTTTGCCATGGAACTATGTCTGGCATTGAAAAGCCCTTCAAGGTTCACTTTTTTCGGATTTCAAAAATTTGTAACTGGAACGCTTCAACAAATTCAGCTTTACATTAGCATAAGCTGGTTTGTCGTAATTATCTATCAACCTGCCGAATTTTTGAAGAATCCAATCAGTAGCGTAGAAGTTATAAGGGGTCACCTTAAGTCAACTTTTCTTCGGATGCTTCTAAATTATTGATCCTCATAACTCCTATACCATTGGTTGGATTCTTCCAAAATTTAGCAGGTCGGTACCTAGATAGTTTCGACAAATTGTTCTATGCTGAATTTAAGTTATTTTGGTCAACACGTCACTGAGTTACAAGTTTTTGAAATCCGAAAAAAGGCAACTTTGAAGGGCTGTATCTTCGTTATTGGGCCGAACTTTGCAAAATGGTATATACCTAGGTTTTTGTCATATTTTGACGAGACCTACCTACTCACAGTTGAACTTTTTGCTATCATCGCTGAAACACCCTATATATTTTATTTTAAAATTATTATATGTAATTTTTTTTTTCTAATGTTACACCTGCCTGATAAGATCTGCGCCGAGTAGGAAAAGCCACGAAAACAACACCAGTAAAAGAACGTAATTCGCCGGTAATTGCGAGTTACAGATCGTGTTCTAGGAAAGTTACCTGGCGCCCTTTTTTCTTTATTCGTAAGTATATCTCTAGCTACTGTAAATTATTCTTCGTTGAACTTCACCCTTTAAAACGCTCACCAGACTGACAGAGCAGTCGGTTACCATGTGAAAGTGAACGTACTTTTCTGTAAAAGTGCGGTACAGTGGTGGTACAGTGGTAGCAAGCCATTTTAGCCATTCCTGGTCTTATACTTTTTTTTTCGTCTATTTAACGTCGACCGACGCCGCTGAATCCTTTCCTCTACTACACCGGAAATTTTTCCGAACCATCGGCGCCAACCCTGCAGTTCCTGTATAAGTGTATATGGGGAGAAAAAGTGGGAAAACCACGAAAAGTTGTAGCTCAAAAAATTAAAAAAAACAGTCCATCTGACGGTGTGTTTAATAGGAAGTCTCGCTCAGAAAATGGACTCACTTTGCAGCAGTCATTCATTTTGGTTTTGGTATATCACTACTGAAAGTATAGGTAATTATATAAGACACATGTACGCATACAATGAATATCATTATTGTTTTGTTGTTATCTTGGAAACTCCTGAAAAGCTGGTTGGCAAAAAACTATTCGCTTCAAAACTACGGTGAAGCGAGATATAGGTACTTATGAAACATCACCTGAGATGAAATGGCCATTTATGCAAAACAAAAAGTAAGAAAACGAAAGTAGAAGAAAAATTATTGTAGGCAACACGTAAGGCATACGTATGATTATTTTACCAATTTTAAAGTTTGAGAGACATGATGAACAAAGCATGTCCGAAATAGGACCTTTTTGATGTGGAAATTAGGGGGTGAATAGTTTCATATTCATTATACCTGATTTACGTTAATAGCATTGTAACGTTGTGGGCGGTCTTCGCCCCATAACTCGGCTAGCCTAAACGGGTGCCTTGTTTTTTTTTGGAAAAGAGCAAATATCTGAATTATTTCTGTGAAAGCTTAGCTTTATAAGAAAAATGCCCACCTTATTAGTAGTTAATGCAGTGCATTTTGCATAGTTAATATGGGTGGCATGCGCGCACCACTTCTTCACACTTATTGGTTGCGTCAGAAAAAAAATCATATCTAAAAAACTACAAGTCCTAGATCAAAATTTTTTGTTTCAAAAAATTCTCCAATACTTTGACCCCATTTGCTTTACCGGTTGTAATAGCTGGTTGGTTATATAGAAAATTGTGAGAACAAAAAACTCCCTCGCCAACTGAAAATTATGATGCATTCATAGCCGATAAAAATGTTCATAAACTAAATAAATAAATAATAAACCATTGTTTCTCAATCGCTGTCACACTGTAACAAAGGTCTGGATATGTACTTCAAAAAAAAAATTAGGCACATAGCTTCATTAGATCAAAAGATATGATGATGTAAACGTTGGTATGGTGATTTATGCATTCTTCATTGTTGTAAAAGATTGTTTATATTTGACCGATAATCTCTATCAAACGTCGTCGGTATCAACCCTCAATAGTTAAGATTCGATTAACGAAAGAATGAACTTGATATGTTCAACCGTTCGGAAGATACGGATGATTTAGGTGAATTTTGTAGGAAACGAGAAACAAGGAAAAAAACAGAGAAAGAGAGAAGTTACCAAGTTTCACTGTTATACTTTAAAAACTTGACCTCGTATTATAATAAATCTCAATTTTGTTACTTTGCCGCCATCTTTGATCCGCCAATTTTAATTTCTCTAAAAGAAAAGTGATCCGATTTGAATGAAATTTGCAGACAATGTAAACTACATCAAGATACATCTAATTTTCGCAAAAATTGATGCTCTTTCGCCATCTTATATTCTCCATATTGAACATGTTTTGAAGTGATATAATTTGGAGAATGGGATACTTGCCTATGGAACAGATTTGACTGGAAATACTGTTATGTATTTCGCGGACAGGTTCGATTATAATTGAGGCGATCGTTTAAAAACACACACTGTTTATTATGCGTACTACAATGAATAGTAACAACGCCAGTAACTATTCACACTTGGAAATATCGCTGAGACTATCGCTTTCTTTCGCTCTCGATCACTTCCAATTCAATACTGCTGTCTAGGCCGAGGACGGTGCTTTATATAGCTCCGACTAATTATCTCGAATGTTCTATGGGTCCTCCAGAAAATTCCACAGTGACCGGCATACGATTTCTAGGCGACTCCCGAAAATCACACACCTTTCGCCTGCTTCCCGTGTGTTCTGGAATGTCGTCACCTCCACTCAAATGGACAGATGTGTCTTATTAGCATGCTCAAGTCTCCACGTAAATTCCATTCACTAAGCCATCGCGTATATTCTGGAAATGTCCAGAGCTCCGCACTTGTACACTGCGACCTAAGAAGAATCTGGAAAGATCGCGTAATTACCAAGATCGCCGTTCGTAACAATACTTTTAATCATCAACGAAAGTAATAAATAGTATTATTTCCTGAAAATTTCCAGAAAATATATCCATTGAGAGAAAAACCTTCATTAAAATGTAAAGGTGTGCCGCCTGTATTTAACAGGTTGCTTACAACACGGCATACTAATCAATCAAGAATATAGACAAAAATAATAAAACAGATGATAACAGTTAACAATAAATATGACTATGAATAATATGTATAGTGTTAATAAGAGATTTTTTTTCGAAGGGTTGGTAACAGTAGGGAAACTTAAGTGAAATTTTTATGTTTGTATTGTTTAAATATTGTGATGCCACTCTAACAGTTTGGGAATTTAGGAAAAAGAAAATTACGGGTAGAATACTTTCACCCATACTATCGACTAAGCCACAAATTGGGCAAGTACCCCGAAATTTGTAGGCGTGACAGAAATTCACGCCACAAGAATCTATCTGTTTCTCTTTCGCTCTGTAGCTAATCCGCAGTCTGTTTCAGCCATTTTTCATGCTAGGAAATGCCATCCTTAACGCAAATGAACAGAGAGAGGTGTATAGAGGATTCATAGATATACAGACAAAGATAGCATTAAACGTGCCTTACGAGATGAAGAATAGGCAATAATTAGGCGTGCCAGCAAAAATTACACAATGCGTGCTAAATAATCTCAACAATATTTTGTTCCAGTGATTCCATGGCTAACTGTAAAAATTGGTGCAGTCCATTTCAGTGTACCTACACGTTCTATGAAACAGCAAACTAAGACTGTAATCAGTGATCTGCATGAACAAATTTTGCTCTCAATTGAATAAGGAATTCAAAAAGAAACAAAATAACATCAAAAAATGACAGCGGTAGACTTTTTTAATGAAATGATGCAGATATTATCTTATTGCACATCACCGTGGGATTTAAGTGAAAAATATCAACCCCCTCATTCAACTCCTAACTCCTATCTACCCTCATAAAATTTGAGATAACTCTCAAAACCCACGCAGATGGCTTCTGTGATTCAAATTATGCATATTGACATACAAATTATTGTCCACCCCTAATGTTGGGGGTGAAGATTTTTCAATTTCCCTTGGTTGATTTGGCTGAATTTTTGATATTGTGTACTTCTAGTTTTGCTGAACAAAAAGTTTCTACGCCAAAGCTTAGTCCAATGAGCAGTTTTTGTTATACAGGGGACTGAAGTTCAATATTTTATTCATGCTCTAAAATGTTCAACTTCAGCCTTCTGTAGAACTAAAACTGTTCATGGGAATAAGTTTTGGTGAGGAAACTTTTTGTTTAGCAGAACTAGAAGTACGCAATGCCAAAAATTCAGCCAAATCAACTGAAGAAAATTGGAAAGTCGTCTCCCCAACATTAAAGGTCGAAAATAATTGTTATGTCAAAATTCATAATTTAAATCACAGGAGCCATCTGCGTGGCTTTCAAGAGTAATCTCGAATTTTATGATGTTGAATAGGGGTTGGGGGTGAACGAGGAGGTTGATAATTTCCTCTCAATTAAATAGGTACAATCGGCATGAAACACAACTTGAGGAGAAACTAAATACTTAAAGAAGTTTAATTTACGTCATAATATTAAATTTACGTCATAATATTAAATTTACGTCATAATATTATTTTGAAGCCGTCGCAGAACCTCCAACTTCAACGTGCGTAAAAAACTGTCCATTATTCAAATTTGGGGTTCACGGTATTTGATAGTATCTTATGAGCTAGAATATTTCAAAAATTCAGAGAACTTTACCGGGAGCCATTTTCCATAAGAATCGTGCGGAGTCCTTTCACAATATATCACATTATTATTGATTTTATATTTATTCGAAATTACAATATATTCTATTTACTTCATTGCACATCACTGGTGGACCCCTAAACACCGAAGGTATCTTTTTAAAATTGTCCTTAGGGATGGAGAATACACATGCAAAATTTTGTGTGTATCCAAGTTTTTTTGGTAAGTTATTGCAAAATTTTTTTTTTTTTAATTTTGACACCCTGTGTCAACTTTGGCGATACGAGATAACGGCATAAAAAAAATTATATTTTTATGACTCGGGACGACAACGAGAATCTACCACTAAAGTTTTTTCCATTAAAATCGAAACACCCTGTAGGCGTTTGCTCACTTATTTCTGGAGATAAGTTCAAACGGATTAGACTCAATGTACTAAGATAGTGGCGGAGGTGCTGACCATCAAGAACAAAAATTATATACATAGAAATGGTGGAGGTGCTGAACACCAGGTATGAAAGAAATAATGTAGAAATCGAGGAAGGACTGACGAAAATGTCGAAAGCGAGTGAAAAAACTTGCAAAATTATGAATGTTACAGTTGTTACTTTTTGACAAAAACTTCATAAATATTTGTCGTTTTTCAGAAAAACTAAGTTTGAGACTAAATTTTTCTCTGTTCTTTAGCTTATTCGGTCATTTTTGCTGACAAAAGATACCGTGGACCGTGGGTTCCACAAAAAAAATTACCGCGATGTTTCAAGGTTCAAGCTAACATTTCTGTCGCCTGTTCCCTGTTCTAGCTAACTAAGGTGTAAAAATTCCAAAGAAACAAATAATAATGAGTTACTGATTGCGAGACTGATTGGATATCTGAAGATTTTAAAGGTTTACCATTGTCCAATCATTACCTTTAACCCAGATCGAAATTCCCTTAACAGTAGCGTGGCGTGATGTTCGTTTAGCATCGCGGTAAATATTTCGTTGGAACCCGCGGACAGTAGGTATACCTAGGTATATTACTTGGTATATTAGCTGCGTTTCTTTTATCATCTGAACTGAGAATTCTCACTTCAATCACTAGTTGTGTCTCTCTCCCTCTCATGCAATTTCCGCTTTGTATCTCTCTAACTGAGGTGAGATTATCTGAGATTTCGTGTAAAAGGAATACAGCTATTGTTACACTAGGCCCCAGTATTTCCATCCCGCATAGCTCTACCCTGAAGTTAACTTGAGGTCCAATACCATAGATACCACTGTTTCAACCCTCCAAGGTTTCAACAATCGTTACTATGCCATTAACATTTTGGTTAAAGCTAACTATAGATGGAAATACTGGGCCTAAACAGTTGAATAACATGCTTTTCGTGATCGTTCCATTGGATACATAATGTCAAAAGTGATATACATGCAACCAAGTATTATATATTTTATCGTTTTAGTATCACGGTTGATTTGTCGGAAGTGTAGAGTCATTTTACAAGAGATTCGAGTTTTCTCTCATTTAATGAGACGATTACGAAGAATGTCGTACTTATACGGCACTCGATGAGGACTGTTCTATTCCAGATCTAATAGCGCTCTCATATTGTAAATGACCATTATTCTTCTTACATGAGTATGTTTTAGGAAAAACGAATGGGACGCGTCTTACAAGTGTAAACTGGGTACTCATGAATGCTTGCTCGATTGTCAGTGAGCAAGATTTTTCCCAATGTCCTAATACTCCTAATCTCAAACAAAAGTTACAACTAGACCTCTTCAACCTTTCCTAATTTTGGACAAATGATTAAATAAAAAAAAAACGTTTCTCACATTTTTCTTTACGTGGAAACAATTCAGAGGTTTCGTCCCATATTTCGCCGCGAAAACTACAACAGTAAAAACAATGCTTTACCTACTAGTACCACGGGATTTCCAAGGGATGCGCCTCCCGGAAGCGAAGTCTTTTGTAAAAAACCGCAAAAGTTCTCGCTTATTTTTTATTTTTTTCTGTTGCTGTCACCAAGCCAAAAGACTAAAATTGAAAAGATCTGCCAAATTTTATCACAATGTAAGTTGATTCAGGTACTATTGCACTTAAAACATTTTATTTCTCTGGGAAATAACATGACATTTGCAAATTCACAGAGCTTTTATTTTTTCTGCTTTTTAAAAAAGTTCGAAACAAAAGACATTGTTCCTGTTGTTACGCAAAAACAGAGCTTTGCCGCTATAGGTAAATTTTACATCAACACGGCCTTAGAGAAACACACATACACACATAGAGGAACTCCACAGTGTCACCGGTAGAAAGTAAAGCTTGTGATTGGCTTAAAAGCACGACAGATGCGAAGCGCGGCGCGAGACATGAAAGCTTCAAAGTGTGCGTAGCGTCGTCAGTTGTATTTTCACATCGTGCGTGATTGGTGGTGTGTGTGCGAACATTTTTTATTTACACATGGTCAGTGTTTGCACGTCCCTCAAATTTATATTTCTAACGAAAACTTGAAAGCTCTGGATTTTTTGTTGTTGGAATTCCAGCGCTTTAGTTAATGATAAAAAAGTTGTCGTTGCCAGGGGTTGTCACGTCGCAGTGTTTTTTGTTTGTAAACAGAAACTGGGTAAGATTTTTTGACGTGTTGTTAGATTGTCATTTTTTTTAACGTGAGCTTTCGGGCTTCCTATGTGCGAATTAAGCATGGGCGATTTTGGCCGTTGTCGCAAAATTGCCGTGACTTCGGAGCGGAACTTTCGCACGTTTCAGCCGAACCGGAACGCTATTGCACGAATTTTCGAGCTTTGCGCGAGCTTTTTTTTTTCGTTGTTGTTGCCGGAAATTGTTACTATATTATCCCTTCCTTTCGGCAAGCGCTTTCTTCCTTTCCGGTTGATTTCATGTTTTTGACAGTTGCGGTGTGCTTTTCTCTGAACGCTGAGCTTTTCGAATTTTCGAATTTCGAAATGGTGAATAAAGTCTGAAATTGTTTTTATTTCGCGATTTTGCGAGCGTCCCGGATCGACTGAAATGCGGCGCTTGCGCCCTGGAAAGCTCCATTTTACCTTCCCTTGTATTCACAACCAACAACCCGCGAACAGCGACCGTGACCCGGCAGCGGCAACTAGGAAATGCGTTACATCGCGACTGCGTTATGATGAAAGCTTTCGTGAGAGAGTGAGTGGAGAGAGCTTTTCCGCGATGACTACTTACGCTTTCCACCGTCGAAAACGTAAAACCCCCTCTATCTATCTGGCTGCAAAAATCGGGATCTTAGATTTTTATTGTTTATCAAGCTTTCATGCAATTTAGAGCTTTAAAAGCTCCGTAAAAAAATCAAGTTCTTAGTTATTTTCACTTTGTTATTGTTATTACTAGGAGCCTACTTATTGGGCTTTAGTGTTCTTGGATAGGCACTTGATCTATTACGTACTTACTATGATATATACCTAGTACTCGAATGCAGTAATTGATCCAGCACTATACTTACTTTGTCAATTTCGATAATCACGCTTATGGTCTCACCTCGTTGAAACGCTTCCTGATTATCATTTATACATAGTTTCTATCACCAGTCTTTCAATTATTCTTTGTTTCAATTTCCCGACTAACAAGCAATCGATACCATAGTAGGCAAGTAGGTATAAATTCGAGTGCGCTACAGTAGGCAGGTACTATCGCAGCCAAAAAATCCCGAATGGCCAATAATACAATCCAAGCCACTGAGGCAAAACTGGTAACTGAATAGTGAATACAAAGCGGCAGTAGAACGCTCGGAATGTTTTCGCCGCGATAGTACCTACAGAAATATTATCAAGATTCAAGAAAGATGTATAGAATTAGCAGAAAAGGTGGTCTGGTAGGTATTTGAAGTATCATACCCCAAATCATTATCACCTGTTATGAGAAGGAAATGTGTATCATCACCTCACCTCCTCCCATAGACAAAACCGGTGTTTAATAACTGAGGGCAGTAATCACCAAGGGAGGAAGTGACACTTTTATTCCAGCATTACAGTTCGATCTTCCCTGCAAGCTTATTGACTTCCAAAACATCAATAACTATGATAGCGTAGGTATACACCTACTTATAGGTAAAAAGTGAATCTAGGGACTCTTTTTGTAACCCTTGTGAAATTTTGTCAAGGTATTTGTCATTTTTGACGTTTTGATCGATTTTACAAATATTTCAAGTATGTTTACAGGGTGATTCATAATTCGCGGACAAGGCCACCCTCTATACCTACCTATGTGAATCTCCTAAATTAAAATCGGCAATTTGTGTTTGTCCAAAAATTTGCGTATTGTAATTCATGTATAAGTTGTTATCAATAAAAGGCGCAAAAACTCCTATGACGCAGATAAGCCAAGAAGGAGAAAAACATTTATTTTTTATGTATTATTTTTTATTTTAAAATTAAAATCGGACTGAAAAATTATGACCACAAAAATGTTTCTATTTTCAGGCCAGTATTACAAATTTAGTGACGGCCCCGTGGCGCAGGCGGTCGAGTGGCTGCCTGCAACGCGGAAGTCCCGGGTTCGATTCCCGGTGAAAAGTCTGGGTGTTGTGTTGTCCGAAATTTGCACTTTTCAGAGTTTGTATAATTGATAAATAAACGGGCAAAGTCCTATGGCGAGAAAAAGCCGATAAGGAGAAAAACATTGAATTACAAATTTAGTTTGCTTTGGCCGTCTTGGCATTCTTGACGCATTGTCACAAATTGTATTTATTCATTGGTGAACTCACTTAGCTGCCGGCCGCACTCATTGGATGCCAGGGGAACTCCAATAGGATGAGCTGTTCCCTGACAACGAGTGCGGCTGAGTAGCACAGGAGCAGCCAACTGAATTCGGCATAAGTGACTATCGCAAAAATACATCGTAATACATTTCAAGTGCCGCAAGCACTACAGCTGTGAAATGTCACTTTTTATTTTTGCACGTGCCTCTGTCACTTTTTTGACTGCTAGTAGTTCACTTGTTTCTTGGCTTCATTCACTTTTTTTTTAACTTAGAAGGCAGGGGAAATAAGAGCTTTTCAATTCATTACTTTTGATAATTGATTAAGCAAAATAGTTCATAGAATCATAAAAACATACAATTCCGAGTATAAGAAGAACTAAATATTTCGGTTTCATGTAGGAGAGAGGAGGGTAGTATTCATCTTTATGTCTATATGTTGATCCAGAATACTTGACATTTCCGGCGGATGTGAAGTTTGTCATTTTTGCTAGAAATGATGCTTTTGTAAGTCAAATTTAGTTCGCATTATAAAAGCTCATCTTCAATTTGTGAAATTTTGATCATGAATCCTTCATGTAAAACCTTTACCTGGACTCCGAGAACACAATGCATCTAATGGAAATATCAAATTTATCAGCGGCCCAAGATGTCAAATATTTTGAATTGGAATATTTATATAATAATAATAATATAAATAATAAATGTTTTTCTCCTTATGGGCTTTTTCTCGCCATAGGAGTTTGCCCGTTGATTTATCAGGTTTATGAACTCAGAAAACAGAAAAATGCAAATTTCGGACTACATAACACCCAGACTTTCCACCGGGAATCGAACCCGGTACTTCCGCGTCGCAGGCAGCCACTCAACCGCCTGCTAACGAAACTAAAAAAGATCAAAAGACCACCCTTTGACCTTTTAAAACTTGAAAAATAAGGTCCAAAAATTTTGCAAAACGCTTCTTGTGAGCTTTAGGGAAGATTCTTCATTCTGTATATACAGAGTGATTTTTTGAAAAAGACCCACTCCAGATTTCTCACCGCCAAATTTTTTTCCAGGAAAACGCCGAAACAGGTCGATTTTTATATTAAGGGAAACATCTAGGGCACGCACATTGTCAAATTTTTATCTTCAACCCCTTCACCCCTACCTTACCCCACTTCAAAATTTCAAATGGCATTACCTATGTTGTGAAACATCAAATTGAAGGTGATAAAATCCTCTTTCTGTCTAACATATTTTAATTTTTTTCAAGTCACCTCCCAACCCTCTTAAAATGCTCCCATTAAGTTAAGTAAAGCATAGCTTTTCCCGTATTTACTACCGATTCGTGGAAAATGGATTTTCTAGCGAAATCAAGTTGATTCTTATTTCGAAGGCATCCAAGACATGTATCGTCAAAATTTTATCTTCAACCCCTTCGCCCCCACTCTACCCTACTTTATAATAGCAATATCTATACCGTGTGATAAATCAGACTGAATGTAATAATATTCTCCTTCGGTAAAAAATAATTTCTAGTTTTCTCAACCACCCTCTAAGCCTTTGCAAAAATTCTTTCAATTGGAAGGCGAATGGGTTGAAATTGAAAATTTGACAATACGTGTTCTAGATGTCCCCCTCGAAATAAAAATCGACCTGTTTTCACTGGAAAATTAATTTCTCAAGGATCGGCAGTTAATAGGGGAAAAAATTCCTTTTAATGACAATGAGAGAATTTTGAGAAGGATTGGGGGTGGTTCGGGAGATTTCAAAATATGTTTGACCGAAAGAGAATTTTATTACCTTTAATTTGATGTATCGCAAGATATGTAATGCTATTTGAAATTCTAAAGTAGAGTAGACAATGTAGGGTAAAATTTGACAATGTATGTCCTAGATGTCCCCCCCAAAATAAAAATCGACCTGTTTCAGCGTTTTTCTGTAAAAAAAATTTGCGGCCAAAAATCTGGGATGGGTTCTTTTCAAAAAATCACCCTGTATACCGTTGAAATGCGATACTTTTGCCAGTGTGATGGAAATATATTATAATTCTAAAACTTCAATTTTATTACGAAAAAAGTGGTTTCCGTTCAACGGTGGCCCCAATTTTCCAAAAGGTGCTTGGAAGGTGTCATAGCATCTCTAATCTGATTCTTCTTTATGTTTTTTGCAGTCTGTTAAAAATCTGTAACATAAAAAAGATCTGGATTTATCTTAAAAAAAAAACCTTTTTGTAGATAACGTGCTGCCCGTCGATCGGTTCAAAAGTTATGGCAAACGAATTCAGAAATATCAATTATCTACAATTATCTTTAGCATCTTGTATCTCTGAAAAGAAACATTTTTGGACGCGGGCGACATATTTATATTTTCAGACTCATATGGTTTTTGATAGGGTGTTTACTCTTGAAGCTTGTGCACTCATCATCACTGAAACGCATACCCTGTATAACACTTTTTCATTTAATACCTATTTCCACTTAATCAAAAGTACTAGGTAACTGATTTGTGAATGAATAAATAAAGAAATTAAAGCAGAATCATAGTAAAGCGTATCTGGCCAACTATAAGTTGTAATAAATCAACTGTCAGATTAGATCCGACTAAGCTGATTCTTGCAGCCAGATTCCGCGCTCGCCAACAGTGATTAGTAACAATCTTCCTTTTTTTCAGATATTATTTTTGTAAGCCGATGTACAAGAAGTAAGATCTGATATTTTTATAAACACAGAAACACGAAACTAAACGTACAGTACAAATCCAGAAGAGTACAAATAGAGTATTATTAATTTCCACAACAAACTAAACACTTCTCAGCGACATTCAGGAAAAACAGAAAAAAAGATTTTATCCCTCTATTACACTAAAAATAAAATAAAATAAAAAATGACGACAATAAACTGAAGACGACGCATCGCAAGTCATTGCTTACGAAAAGGGGAGATGAGAATCGTGCGATGACAAGATGAGCGATACCCTTAGCCAGGACCCTGAGCTGAACGCGGGGTACACCAACCTGACGACCTATCCACCGACGCCAGCGACGCCCAGCTCGACGGTCCAGGATGGGCCTCCGGGCTCCAACCTACCGCCGTTTTCGACTTTCGCCGCAGACATGGACCCGGGGGCTCCGTACAGCGGCGACCGTCTCTTCGGCGATCCGAGGCTCATAGACATATCAAACTGGGATTACTACACGGCGGAGGGACGGCTGATCGAAAGAGGTGAAAATGGATTGTCCATCATCAGCTCTCAGCCTCAGTACCGACCGTGGGAGTCCAAGTCTGCAGAAAACGCTGGGTATACGCAAACTACGCCCATCAACACGTTTGCCGATGCATTCCAGAACGGTGTTTCGAAGTTGCCAAGCTTCCAGTCGCAATTCCAAAGCTTCAACGAAGCAGTTACCACGACTGGTGAGCCAACACTGACGACGCTGACGAACCTGACGCCAGTCTCGCCAAATTCCTCTAGTCCTAGCGGTCACAATCTGACAACGCTAAACTCCAATTTCCACACCTTAAGTGCTGTTAACCCTTCGCGTTACCCTCTAGTACCGGCACCTATCCAAGCCAGGGAAATCCCTTCCATCCAACAGCAATTCCTCGATGAGCGGCACATCCAGCTGTACGCTCATCCACCTACCAACACCATTCACTCGGTTTTTCCGGCCCAAAACGGAGCGACCATCATCCAGAATTCACCGGCACTCATCTCCTCACCTACGGTAGTGACGGTGCTCAAATCCGAGCCCGATCTCAAGCTAATGGATCCGCTTAAGAACAACATAGGTCTCCATCCAGCTCAATTCCAGAACCCCATGGATAACGGCATCTTCAACGGGTTAGACAAGAAAATGAACGGCGCTTCGGGCATTATGGGTTCCCCGACGCGGAACGACTTCCGCAAAAAAGAGAGGCGAAAAATGCGGGCGTCCAGCCTGGAGAGCTCGGCGGAAAGTGACGGGGCCTCCAGCAACATGGAGATTGGCCAAGAGAACTCGGGCCAAGTGGCGGCGGTTTCTAGTACGGGCGGTTTCAAGACCCACCACAGTCTCGGAGGTGGCGGATCGGTTGATATGGACGATATCAGTGGCGGGAGCGTCGATAAGCAAGTGAAAAAGAAACGGAAACGGTGTGGCGAATGCATCGGATGCCAGAGGAAGGACAATTGTGGTGACTGTGCGCCGTGCCGGAACGACAAGAGCCATCAGATCTGCAAGCAGAGGAGGTGCGAGAAGCTCACGGAGAAAAAGGTCAGTGTTTTTCGGTGTGCGTAGAACTGTGTTGTAGATGATTGTGGTGGAGGCTATCGTATATAATTGGGCCGGACAAAGACGAATTTCAAGCGAGAGGGGTTGGCGTGTATAAATTATACACTCGTGTGCCCAAATTTTGCATGATGCTTTTGCAACTTTTGTTCCGAAGTTGGATGGTAGAAACGAAGGCCAAGTGCCCCTTGAGTAAACAAGTTGTCTTTCTTTACAGCCATGTGTTTCGAATAGTCCTCGAATACTGCTGAGGGCTTAGGCGACAGATTTATTTGCACTAATTAGATATAGTTTGACAGCACTAACATTATTTCTTATTTTTTCCAAATTATTAACGTGACACGCGATGTAAAACAATCAGATCATTTTTCATGAAACCATCAACAAACTGTATGAAGGTTAACTTTTAAAAGTCCACGGCAAAATGTTCAGCTTGGTAAAGCTTAGTCCGCATCGCAGATAATTGGCGATATACTGCTTGAAATTCATTCGTTAACATTGTCGTTATGTCAAAAAAAAACGATATCACCCGTGTGGACTAAGCTTTACCGAGCTAAAAATCTGCCCTGCACTTTTGGCTGTACCTTGCCTACTTATTTGGAGTGAACCGAGTATGTACTCAGAAGTATGAAAATACATTTTGTTTTTCGAGAATTGACCGAATACAAGAAAGAAACCACAGGTCAAACTTGGCGGGGCGAAATCCTATTGCAACGAGTAAAAAGTAAAATAGATACTACAATAGTATATTGTGAAACTAGTGCTACAATGACGACTATATTGTTATTTATTGTGATTCAAGAAAGTCAAGCAGGATAACTCGTGATTCAATCTTGACTAGTAGTCAAAGTTACGTACTGTAAGCCTCAGGTACAAACATAAACAGTTTGCGCAAAGTAGCATTTTTTGACGGTGTTCTTGCAAAAAAAAACAGTGCCACAAAATGGCCGTTGTACCCGCAATACAGAGTGAATCAGTTGCAACCGATCATCGATCAAACTCTGGGATAAGATTCTTTTCATCCTCCTGATTCAGAAAAATATTACATCCGTGCCTCTCATTCGTTTCCTAAAAATAACCGAGTGTCAAAGTTCACTTTTTTCGATTTTTGAAAACTTGTAACCTGCGAACTATCTTATCAAATTAGCTTAAATTCAGCATGGGCCGGTTTGTCGGAAACATCTATCTACTCGCAAAATTTTGAAAAAATGCAATCAGTAGCGTAGAACTTCTACGCCACTGATTGGATTTGCTTGAAATTAGGCAGGTAAGTAGATAATTCCGACAAACCAGCCTGTGCTGAATTTTAGCTAATTTGGTTAAATATTTTGCAAGTTACAAATTTTTCAAAATCGAAAAAAGTGAAGTTTGACACCCTGTATCTTTCTTAGAGAGCAAGTGAGAGGCACGTATATTATATTTTTCTGAATCAGGAGTATGAGAGGAGAATCGTATCCCAAAGTTTGATAGGTTCACACTCATTCACTCTGTATACTTTTACCAAATTTCCCATATAAAAGTTTAAAGAACTTCCACTGCACATTTGCGTACGGAAAGTGAGTGCTCCTTCAATAGTCGTCAGCAGCGAAACATCATTTGTCAAACATTTCTGTTTTCAGCAGCAAGAATTTCAGATTTTCGAGCAAATAATAGGGCAAAGTATAGATAAAATACACTCATGCATATCATGAGACGTATTGTCACACTTCTTGTTTTGGGCCGCTCCTCGCAAGCTTGTCGTGTGACAGTATTACGACGTGTTATTATACTCGTATAATAATATATATTATCTACTTGAGTTTAAAAATGGAGACTTTACAGCAAGCGAAGTGGCAGCTCTGATATTTTCAACTCAAAGGTCAAAATGTTCAAAAAAATTGCTTTCTAGTCTGTTTGAAAGAGTTTACCAAAATCGAATGTAATAACGAAAATAGAGGGTTTGAAGGACCACCCTTTGACCTCTAATATTTCCAAAAATTGAAATCTAAAAATTGTTCACCATTTTTCTGGCACTTTTCAAATATCCTGTTTGACCGTTGTAATTTTTTTTATGGAATGAAAAGCATAATAATGTAACAGTGTTGAGGATATAATTGAGCAATTTTTCGCAGAATCCCACTACGGCGAACAGTAAACACCCGAGCGATGAAATTAACGGCTAATTTGTAAGGACGAGGGAAGAAAAACTCGCCGGGAAATCCAGTAATTTTTCGGCGGAAATAATTTTCACGCAACTTCAATCGATTCGAACTTTACGTTTTCTGCTGTAACGTCCATAGATATATTTGAGCAACCAATTAGCCACCATCAAAATGCACGAGGGGGCTCATTGTTTCATTCCCCTTCAAGAGTCACACTGTTAGCAAAGTGTTTTGTCTGCAATCCGCAAGGTGTATTATACCAGATTGAGGTGGGCTTGTTGTTTTTATGAAAATCAAGCCAGACAACTACTGTACAAGTACAAGTGGTACCTAGAATAATCTAAATCAGTCCATCCTGTGGAATACTGGAAAAAATGTTCGAGCACCACTTGAGCTGTGCACTGTCAAGTGTA
This sequence comes from Anaspis maculata, assembly GCA_949128115.1. Lineage (NCBI taxonomy): Eukaryota > Metazoa > Arthropoda > Insecta > Coleoptera > Scraptiidae > Anaspis > Anaspis maculata. The sequence goes on from OX421964.1 coordinate 47,771,037, forward strand.
AATTGAGTAATGAGTACTCTAGCTAATGACTATCAAAGGACAACGCATAACAGATCAGACTCATGCGGAGCTCCGTAGTGTATAGTGTTCACTATTTTCCCGCTAAGTTTCCTGGGTTAAAGGGCCAAAAGTTGACCTGCTCCAAGCTCGATTCAGTAAAGTCTTAAGTCTTCATCCATGAAAAAAAAAATGACCATAGTCGATCGTTACACCCAGTGACGCACACGACATATCTACCGGAAACTGCATAATTTCCACAATATCTTGATTCGAATCAATGAAACTTTTTATGACCGACGTCCAAGACTTGTGGAGGGAGATGGACGCGCCGCGATGATTTTTTCGGTAATATTTTACAATCAGTATCATCTAAGTCCCATTGTACGTATTCTTTCAATGCATTTCGCTATTATGGCCGTAACGGCAAACGTCCAATTTATGGCTGGGCTGGAAAAAACCATGTGAAATGACATGGTGGATGAACGGTATTTGAAAGGTCCACTGTACGCAAACAGCTGGCAAAAGTTTATTCTCCAAACGCAGCTGTTGGATCTATGCCCATGGCGTACTACCTGGCATAAGCATGTAATATCATGGCATATGCTGCATATAGGTAGGTAGGTAGGTCGGTACGCACGGTATATACTTCCATCAGACTGAACCAAATTAATATATGTGGAGCTTTCGATTAAGCTGGCGTATACTTTTTCTGTTTCACGAAAAACGGACATGAAAAGCGGAACCAGTCTAGCGCTTTACCAACGTCCGGAAAAAAATGCCGAACCTAAAACCACCCTTGGGATCACCTCCGATGGCTTATAAATAGACGCAATAATCTTACATAATCCGAACCAAACGGCAAACGTTGCATTTTTTTAATGTCTGATTTTGTATCCAAAATCACTGAAATAGATGTTTCGAATCTTCCGGAGCTTACCAACTTCAATGTTATTATTGATAGAGTGCGAAAGCTCACGTAGAAATCGTAGAATACCATCATCACTTCTGCTTGAACGACTATGGAATTCGCATAGGATTCCTATATTTTAGTCCCATATTCATTCTCCAGCGCTGCTCCGCAAGATCTCATATTACGTATCTTTTGTTTTTGGATGTGAAAAGAACTCGAGTCTCTATCTCGACAGTCAAATCCGTGATTATACCTTCTCACAGAATTTGCCCACTGCCCCGAAACTCGCAGCTTCTTTGAGATGTCACACGGAAACTCGATAAATAATGGTTTTGCCCGTCCGAAGCATCACCTGGCTCGATCACCACTCGTCTATTATGAACTTTGAGACCTCAACATATACAAACAACCACTAGTTAACGGTCTTGATGGTGGCTCAATATTATAAGAGCAGAGGACGAAAATGATCTCGCACGAAAGAGCTTTTCCCAGCATCGCATTAATGCATCTAGCATTCACTAGATCTCATTTGAATAAAGCTGCATAGAAGCTCGCGCAATAAGTAAAACAAGTTCCTCCACTTCTCTCACAATACAAGTCTTCAGCGCGAGATTTTTATTTATTTTTTACAACAGCGTTATTCGCTCCCAAAGATTTATGCATAATGAGTTAGTTACAGTTGAACACTGTTTTAGATTTCGGAGCTGTCAAGGTCAAGGTTCAGGGGTGGTTTATTCACATCAGAAGCTTTCAGGTTCAATGATTCGAGCTTTGAGGCTTCACGATAGTATTAATTATAACTACTCTTGAGTATACCTACATAGATACAAGGCTTTGCAAATGTACCAAAAATTTCTTTGTTGTTGTCACTGAAATGTAAGCTCTGCGGAAAGGTAACGTGAGACGTGACAATTGCGCTATTTGTAAAACTTGGGGTGTGCTGAAACATGATTAATAATGAAAAACGGAAGAAACACTCATTTCTCAGTCTCACCTGTTCGACCGCAGCTTCATATCTTTCATTATGGCTTGAAAACCACCCTTAAGAGGTGACCCAACACTGATTGTCATGGGGTATACCTTACGCTATGATGAATCAGTTTTTGATGGTGAATATAGTCAAGCAATTTATGAATCATAAGTTATATTCGGATCTAATTGCATTGAACACTCAAGTGGGAATTTTGCATGCCACCCAATACGGAGTAGACACGATTGGGATCAAAAATCGAAATACATATATAAATATTTCGCAAATATTTTTTGCATAGATTCGGCATTTGATAATAGTATTCCAGTTAAAGTCAGGAAGTGAAAATGCCCTTAGGAAACTACCAAGATTCTTTTGATTGGAAGAGTTCTAAAAAAGTCCAGCAGCACAGCTTTGCTCATTTATCCGGCAAGCTCTCGAACGGCTCCTCCGCCAATTGTACTGATTCTTGGCTTATCCCCGAATCGAAGTCTCCGAGTGTGTGACTTATCTCTGAGTCGGAGTCTTCAGCGAGTATCGTTACAATTTTGAGAACTGTAGGGATAAAAAAAATCAATGCATCAGAGGCCATGGCCGATCTTGCGATCATGCGGGTACTTTGGGTACCCCAGAGCAGTTTTTCTTGGATATTTTTTTGGAGCATATCCTTCAAGGTAATCTTCAAAAACATGTCGAAGATTCATTCGTTACAGCCGTTTTATTCAATTTTCAATTTATTTTGACAAAATCATAAAGTTTATGCGTTTTTTGGGTAGAATGTAGGAAAGATCCGTGCTGAGTAATTTTTTACATAATTATCCTTTCAGGCAGTTCTCAGAAATATATAAGAGAGTTATGTGCCATAGGTATACATACTCATTTTATTGTATTCTCAATTTTTTCTTCAAGTTTATAGATTTATCGGGAGCTACTGTGCCTAGAATATAATAGCAAAATGTTTTCGTTCGAATTCTGTTGTAATTTTTATTTGTTTTTGGAATGGAAGTTAAATTTTGTTAATTTGTTTGTCACCTTGATAACGTAAGTCATGTGTACTTTAGGTAACCGACTTGGTAAACCGTTTTGATCGATCGAAGCACACGGAAACGGAAAGGTTAATAATCAACAGTATAATATCACAAGTGCTTAGATTTTCAAGATAATTTTGGCCAGGCGCTCGCGAGTGCTGATTGTAACGATAAATGCCCGACTCCGTAGGAGGAGGGCATTTATCCAGGAACAATCAGCCCGAGGAAACGCTTGGCCAAAATTATCTGAGAAAATTTCGAGCACGAGTGATATTTTGATGATTACGTATTGCAGAAAAGAATTCCACAGTGATAGCTGTCAGATTTTGTTGTTTACATCAATTTTATTCCGTTGCCATTGACAGTGGGATTTAGATAAGTGAATATCATCCTTATAGGTCCAATAATCAAGGGCGTTGCATGTAATAATCCTGCCAATAACTTCTTCTCCACCTTGGCCGCAATATTGAAATCTCATATCAGGTGAACGATTCTCATGAAACTTGGAAACTACTCTTGTCTCATGGACTTTTTTATTTTCAATACCTCGCCAACGTCGACGTCAAATTCATTTAATTGCTTGTTATATCACTTTTTCAAAATTGAACCAATTTTCTAGGCGAAGCGTCCTACATGTTGACAGTTGTTGACAGTTCATCCACAATATTACTTTCTCGATGCTTCAAAAGTGAATCGATTGCCTCTGCCTCAGCATTTTTCCTTTGGCTACGCCAATAGTCCCACCACTTACTACCCATACCTTCCACCGGCCGCACTCAGACCGAGCTTTAGCACTTCAGCTGTAAGGAAAGGGAGCCCTCTGGCACACTAACTTTCTTTGGAGGTGGAATTGAAACGTCGTGGCTGTTTTGTGGTTCAGGTTTTCTTGTTATGAAATCGACAGCAAGAAAATTATATTAATAAACTAAACTTTTCCACATCTCGACTCCTGATGTTGACAAGATGACGTATGCGATGACTGCGACGCGCGGAGAATATAGGGCGATAACTGTAGGGGGGCTTTTGCATGAGTTGGAACATTCTGTCAATAGTATCAATGATTAGTGTTAAAAATCTGTCACTCACCATCTATCATTTTTGTCGCCCGTGACCGCGCCTAACCTTATCACACTCTCGTGACTATCGAAAATTGAGAATCCAGATCCAAAAATTTATTGCAAGGCTAATACGACATAACGTACGATGTACCAAATATCAAATACACGCAAATTTCATGTAATCGCCCTATTGACAAATGAGAAGTGCACTTGACAGAGGCACACGTTGAAATCATGTTGAAATCTTAGAATCATGTCTTATTCTTCGCATTGAAAATGTGTAGCTCCCATCCTGATCTGATAAATAGTATATGTCTATTCTGTCTGGAGTGCTCAAAGCCCTCGAAGGTTCATACTACTCCAGTTTTAGGTAGTATAGCTGGCAATCAAGATTGTTTTTTCCCGCCACAAGATGGCTGCCAAAGGCGGAATGCATTGAGAAATGATTGGTTGCCATTGTTATATAACTTTGATGTCATTGGCAGTTCCGTTGTCACTACTAATTTCCATCCGCATTTGGCAGTCATCTTGTGGCGGGAAAAATTAACTTGAATCGCGATAGTCTAGTCAAAGCTGCCACTTATTTAACTTACTAATGTGGAGATAGTGACAAGTCATCCTATGGGCCTTAGGCATGCTGTGACAAAGAAGCAGATGCTTTTCTCCATACCTGATACATTGCAAACTGGGAAGTGTATTGTCCTAAATTATACATTTTTTAAAAATCGTAAAATAATTTGTTAGAGTTGGATTTGTTAGGAGGGAGCCTCTCTAAAGCCACGATCATATTTCTTTCGCACATGTTTGACCCCTAATTAGGGCATCCAATCCCGAGACATAATCGAAATCCCGGGATTTCGGGATTGAAAATTTCAAATCCCGGGATCCCGGGATTTTCGGGATTTCTCAAATGATGCAACTTTTCACCTCAGCTAAGTGAAAAACAAAGTCAATGCAAGAAACACCAGGCTATATTCAATAAGTACTTCATCGTTTGACCCATATGACACCAATTTTAGTATTTTTTTGTATTTATTTTGCATGAATAAAACATTGCAGTTGCATTGCATGAAGCATACTTTCTCCAAGAAAGCAAAAATTACTTGCTGAGTGAAAACTAAATTGTCTTTTTTTCCAATTTAGTACAGTTTTGTTTTATTCATTGAGTTTGGACATGTTCTTTAGTTTTCAAGGGCCGGTATTTTTATCTCTATATAACTTTGCCTAGAAGTTGAATATACCGCAGATATCCATGGTATTTGGTGGTATGCGGTAACCGGAAGGTATCTCGTGTGAAATATTAGCCCTAAGTGTAATGTACTTATTAGTATGTATCAATACTATCAGTTACCACCAATTATTATACAGCAAAAAATAAGGATTAGGTAGGTACTACTAAATTTTTTTTAGCAAAATGAATATGTATAATAACAATTATTACTAATAATGGTGTCAAATTATGGTGAGCTTACTTGAATAATCTGTGTTTCTTGCATTTTTTCCTTTTTCAATGAACTGAAGTAAAAAGATGCATCATTTGAAAAATCCCGAAAATCCCGGGATCTCGGTGAAAAAATCCCGGGATTTTCGGGATTGGGAATCTAACGGGATCCCGGGATTCGGGATCCCGGGATCCCGGGATTGGATGCCCTACCCCTAATCACTACGCCGCTGGCCACTAGGTTGTCATTGTTTTTCATCCCACAAGCTGCCTTTCTGTTACTTGTTTCTTCGGAGTCCGTATTTTTATTTCTTGTGATCAATCTATAAAATACTATTCTGACAGCAGTTGCGAACAAGAAAAAGACATTTTTACGATTGTAAAGGCATATACTTGATTATACCATGCGATCAACAAAATTCGGAATTGGGGTAGGCTGTGCTCTGGCCGAAAGCAGCTTGACATCCTGAAATTTGACCAGGTCACAGCCTACCTCAATTCCGAATTTTGTTGTTCGCATGGTACTTATCATGCTCTTTTCTCGAAAAAATAACAGTAAATAACAATAACATAACAGTCCATAAAGGCTCTGTTACGACGCTGTTTTTACCTATAGGCAACAGCCAATGGCCGACAGGATTTTTCACATAACATAGCGTTAATGAAATGTTATTTTTTACAGAATTGTAATATTTATTCTTGTCGGTTGCACGAAGTGACTGATGACAAAAATGAATGACAAAAAAAATCTGTTTCAGTTAATCTTTTCGGGTATAATACCACGAGTGCAATGAAAATTACCGATAATTCTGAAAAATGCGTGTTGCCTGAAAACTGCACGAGTTTGTTTTCTCTGTTGCTCGAAAGCTAAAAGAGCCCGACCCCGCAGGGGGAGGGCTCTTCTTTCGAACAACAGAAGAAAACAAACGAATGCGGTTTTCTTATGGCAACACGCATTTTCAGAATTATCTGGTTCATTTTCATTGCACGAGTGGTATTCGGAAGAATATTTCCCGAATAATTCTACAAAGTCGTCGCATATTATTTCACACGACAATAAAATTGATAATACATGAATAGCCACCTAACTGTACTGAGCCGCAGAACAGAAAAGAGAACGAGAGGCTGACGTAAAAAGTGTGAAATCATTATGACTGCTCAATCCCAAATCGTTTCAATTTCTTGCACATTCCTCTGGGTCCCTGAGTACTCGCTTGAGCATGAGCATCCCCATACAGTGTCCATACTCCAACGCTGACACTGGACACGCATCATGTTTGTTTGACAGTAGGTGTTGAAACAATGACAGATCGATTGAATTATCGATATGGTCTTTCGGATTATCGCTTATTAATCATCAAAATTTGTGTCCGAATTATCGCGTTTTTGACGTATGAGTGAAATATTCACTGAAATTATCAGAGAACTGCTGCCTGTAGATAGATACCTTGCTCTGTTTTAGTTTTTTCTCTTACTTAGTTAGAAGCAGAAGTGCTTTGTTGATATTGATAAGTTTCTACCTCCGAAGTTTGGCAATCAGACAGAGGAGCAAGACCATTTAGGTATCTCCTGTCCTGTGTCTTGTACACATACGTCTTAATGTACAATATTATTATTGAATTATCCTGGACCATTAGCGAAATATTGTTGTAACATTACCTACCTAACTAAAAGTGGGTTGTCACAAGTATATCAGTTTCGTAACAGCCACTTAGTATGGTGCTTAACGAAGCAGGCGTGAAGGTTCATCAAATTTAGAACTAGGGAACACTGGAGGAAAAGATAGGTTGGAGCCATTTTTCCTGTTTTCTACAACCGCATCAGGAATGAGCTTCACAGAAAATGTTCATAGAAATAGGTGTTGAAAATAAAGGCGGATTCACACTTGACGAAAACGTGAACGGTAACGCGAATGGGATCGTGAAAGTCATCTCGGGAAAAGTCGAACAGGCTGCGTTTGAAGTTTCCATTGGTGATGTTCACGTTCCAGTTTGCGTTGGCAACCGCACGTTCCCGTCAATTGTGGATCCGCTTCAAGTCATTACGCATAAAGTCTGTTTCTCTGCATATGGACATCCGCATTTTTAGTGTCCAGATGTCTCGAGATTTTCTAAAATTGCTCCGCGAAAATGGGATACCTACAAGTTCTATTCACTTCAGCCATTTAAACTTTTTTTTGTTCTAATCCATTGCAATTTTCCTGAGGAATCCTTGTAAATGCTGCATGAGAATCTGACATCGATAGCACGGATGCCCGACAAAAAGTGGTAGTAATAAGTGGGTATAGTGAGCAAGTGGCATTACGTAAGCTCTGTTGCAATTGACAAAAGGACATAATGACTTTAATAGGACAATGTTTTATCTTGCATTTTTGGATGGGTTTTATCGTGTTTAGAAGAATAATAGGGCATGAGATATCGGCGGGCGAAAGTCTCTTTGCTCGCAGTTTTTCAGCACTCATGCTGAAATCGGCCCGCTCGTTACACCTTGCATGAAGTAAGACTCTTTGCTCGCATGTATCGTAAATAAGTACCTATATCATTTTGTCAAACCTCCGGGGGTTTACACAGCCGGAGATGAGACTGGCGAAAGTGAAAATTCACTGGTGGTAAGACTGGGAGTCGTGAGAATGATTTCGTTCGTGCGCTGTATAATCTGGTGGATGAATGGGACGTGTTTATTCTGTCGAACGTTATTTGAAATGTGTTGGTTTGGCGGCAGCTGCCGCTTGTGTCGGGCACGCGACAAGATTTCTTTATCTCCATCAATTGTTATTTTATCTGAATTCGTTTATTCGTTGGAAAGAGAAGAAAACAAGGAAATTTCGTCTGCGTCCTACGGTCTCGCCTCGCTTCAACCGGTCGGATTTTCTGGTTGCAGCAACGCCGCTGTTGGGGGCCCTGTGGCGGGCGGCCCATCCTGCCAGACGGTAGCAAGCCCTGCCGTGTCGGATCTAGCAGCCAGCGATTCTTAAATTTGGCAACATTTGGCATTTGGCCGTGGGTAGTAGACTCATACTCTCTCGCTGCCACCGCCGGCGTTCGAGAGTTGAGCCAGCCAGGATTGATTTTTTCGTCGCGAAGTGCGTGTGCCACACGGATGGCGCGGCGGTCGGACGTTGTACGGGGGTTAAGGCAATGGGGGTCGAGGGTGTCGCATGAGTCATCATTGCACTCGTATTCTTATCGATCTGCCACCACTGCCGCTGCTGCTGCTGCTGGCTGCGGTGCCGAAGCTCAGCTTTCGCGTTCCCTTTGGCAGCCGGCGGAGGCTTCGGCCGCCTCTGTTGGATGATGGTCTCTCTGCAGCACCGCCGTTTCTAGACGCCGCAATCCGCAATGCATTTTATCGAAAGGAGAATTGAGATAGGCTGAGGCAAAACAACCCGCCGCGGCACGGTGGTGCGAGGTACAGACAGGGCGAAAAACACAGAGGGATGAACTCTTGATGCGACGCACGTTGAATTGGAGTTCTTTGCGCGAAATTTTACTACAGGATAAGGACGATTTTTTGTTTGAGCGCGCGTTGAATCCTGCCGCGGAGCCTCCGGTATAGCGAAAGCGGAAAACGTGAACTTTGTGATGAGTTTTAAATCCCACGTTTAATCCATATTGTCAACTGCGACTTTATTGCAGGCGTATAAGGGAAACTGTAACTTTATCTCGTGTATTTCAGGCTCATTTGAGTCACACTGTTTGCTCGCGTGCCTTTAGCTCCAATTTAACTAGACGTAAACACGAAGGATACCAATAAGTCCCTTACATACGTATCTACATCTATATATTTGCAGACTTTGAATCCACGAAAAATTATACCTGCAGTTTGCAAAATGGGGTGTATATAAGTTGGTAGTATGTATTTGTATATCTCTAAAGTCTAAACAATTATGGCAACTAAATAGTACAGTACCATAACCATATTATACTCGTAATAAATAATTAGAAAGAACACGCTTTATGCGAATAATCGCGAGCTTTCCTAGACCATCATCTAAGGAAACAAGCTTGAAAGTGATCAGCGGACACCAGGTATACAGCTGGGACATTCGGGGCATACTTACACCTTTAGTTTACAAACAATATAAGTGTGTGATTCTATTGTTGTCCAATTTCTGGAGTTACTTGGGATGATTCCGGCTAGATTGAAATTTCATTGCCCTTTTGCGTAATTGTTCAAATCAGGTACTCGGTCTACCTTTTTTTTTGACCCTTCATGACCTCGAGTAAGCTTTCAGCAAACGATGCAGCTGGACTTGTCAGGTATAATAAACCAACCAGACATTCATCATTTTAAAGTCTATTAGCAGCGCCTATGATATGATGATATGATAAACATGAAATTGGACTTTTTTTTTCACTAAGAATCCAGCTACCTCCCTGTTTCGCTCAGACAATTGAGGGAAAATACTAGAAAAATGGCTCATCCTTCGATCATCCGACAAAAGGAGGTAAATGTTAGATTTTGTAATGAAATTTTCAACTTAGCGGATCACCAATCTTCCCAACATTCAGAAGAATTAATTCAATTCATTTTCTTGCATTTCTTTGCAAAAAAAATTCAGGACAAGACTTTCCGCAAAATTTTGAACATGCGTACCTACTTACATACTTAAGTACAATTTTTTCAAGTCTGAAATTAGATGGGTGTTTTCTGAAACAAGTCTGTCCGTCAACTTTTGAACAGATAAGTAAATTAAGAGATGGATTTCAATAACTTTGGCAAACATTAGTAAGAATATGGCGGTCCTAGTTGGAAGCTTTGTTACTAGTGCTTATTTTATTATAATTTTTTGTTTCAAACCAGTCGAAGTGCACCGACCGATTTGAGAAGCCTTTCTCATAGCATTTACCCTTTCTTCTGAGTTTGGTGGCGTTTTCTTCGGAAAACGTTCAGAGATAGTATATTACATAACAAGCAACGAAAGTGATACTTTTCGCATGAGTGTGAAAAATTACACGAATGCAAGAAAAGACACTTTCTTGCGAGTTGTGTACACTATTTTTCTTTCGACCAACCTATTTTCCCTGTTCGACGTCTGCTCATTGACGATCGAAATATCAAAATACTTATGTCAGAAGACGTCACTCACCGATACTACCTACCGATATTCTATTTTCTAATGTATAGTTTCGAATGTTGTATTGCCACTTTCTCATTTTTATGTAAATTGAATGAAATTACCGAAAACCAGATGAAGTTCCTCCAATTTTAAGAAATTTCACAACAAACGGCAATGCTGCTCGACATTGACAGTTGCTAGGGATTTTTAGATATTTTGTTAAGATTTACCTAGGTATTAAAACTGTATTATTTCAATACCTCTTGATTTTAATGTCACGGATTCAGCCAACATTCTCACGGGATTTGTTGTATCTCTATTATTATTGATTACTGGAAGTTCTCGACTTTGAACAACGACCATCTACTGAGGGCGAAGAAAGAAGCATCAGTGGCATACCCAGGAAAGTATGTGGCCAAGGGACTCCCCCCCCCCCCAAATGCTGGATAATGGAAGATCGTTGGCCGTGGAACTATGTTTGACATTGAAAAGCGAAAGCAAAAGACACTAGTGACAATATTTTTACTTTCGCGCACAGTGTATGCAATTGGCAAGTTTCGCGCCTACTATACCGTACAGAAAGTAACGTTTTCGTGGGTGGTCGTAGAAGAAGGTACTTTTCAACAGTAATATCACAAGTGCTTTTTCACGATAACTTTGGCCAGGCGATCGCGCGTGATGGTTGTAGCGATAAATGCCCGACTCCGTAGGAGAAGGGCATTTATCTAGGGACAACCAACCCAAGGGAAACGCTTGGCCAATATTATCTGGGAAAGTCTCGAGCACGAGTGATATTTTGATTATTTTTGCAAGAAAGAAGTCCGAAGTGACAGCTGTCAGATTTTGTTGTTTATATCAATTTTATTCCATTGCCATTGATAGTAGGACTTAGATCAGTGAATATTATCCTTGTAGGTCTAATAATCAAGAGCAATGTATATGTAATAATCCAATTTAAACTGCAAAAAATCAGTTTTCAAGTCCGGTCCAGGCCTTTTTTCGTAAGCCAGGCTTTTGTCAACGCAAAAATGCAAGACTGACTGCTGGTTCCAACAAAAATTTTTGAGCGAGTCAACTTTAATTTAAATTAGTTGCTGAGCATGGTCATGCTATTGGCTGTACCATATAGCACAAGTAACTCAGATTCAAGTTAACTCGCTCATTAGGCTTTTGCTTGAACCGGCAGACTGAGTTTGATTTCTTTTTTTGGAACATTAGGAAGATAATGACACGCAAAGTTGGAAATTTGACCATATAAATGCTAATTTTCACCTGCTCTTGTCAAACCAGTTAAAGTGTGCCGTGCGATTCAAGAAGCCATTCTTTGAGCATTTTGCCTGAATTTTCTGAATCCAGATAATATGTTTTTCGTTTGGTTTGACGTGCTGCGTTTGACAGTTGACAGTTGTTGTCAACGTCCAAACCAACTATAGAACAAAACAAAAAGTCACATTTTCATTGCGTTCCCGAGTTCAAGAAGATGGCACCACCTTTTTGGGCATGGTAAAATAATTGTTTGACAGCGACTTCTATGCCAAGATTGATGTTTTTCAAAGATCATGAACATCATAACTGTCAATTTATGCTTGCGATGTCAAGTAGATTTCTGTGCATCTTTTATTTGGACAGCTCTACTCAACAACAAGAAAAGGATAGAAATGTGTTTCTTCAGTCCAGAAGAATGTCGTGCCATTTCGTTACACCCTATGCTTAAATATTTGTTAAATGGAATGAATGTTGAACTTGAACATTATGGACATTTATCTCATATTCTGAATAATCTATTAGAGTTGACGGCACACCACAGGGACCTGTGGGCGGGGCAAAACAGATAAACAAAAATCGTTTTAAACGAGTTCTTGTGATGTTGAAATAGAGAAAGCAATACCGTCAGCTGGAGTGGTGGACCATTACCCGGTCACAGGCAAACCTAAAATCCCACTGCAAATCAAGGTGCACCACTAGATGAACTAAGTTTGCGCAGTTAGGCTCCGCCCACAGGTTCCTGTGGTGTGCCGTCAACTCTATTACAATCATTAGAATTCTTTCGCTGCCACTTTGTTTCTCTGAATGTGAAATCTTCTAGATTTCATAGCATCATGAAGTTTCTTATTAAGGTACCATAGATACCAACCTTACCAACCACTGACTTTTTTTGCTAGACTCATACACCAAAGTCACTACGTTAAGTTTGGTTTATATAGTCTATGGAAGCGTAAATGAATATGCAGGCGTAACGAAAATGAACCCAATCACTGTCAGTACTTATCGACCTTGGCTCCTCTTTTTTTTGTCGATAGGGATTGGTTTATTCTCTTATGCTTGCGTCTCCCTTTACGCTTCCGATGACCATAAATCGGGCTTTACTTCTTCCTTAGCGCTAAATTGCTATATCAAATTAAAAAAATTAAGACTGAAAAAATTGCGTATAATCTGAAACTTCAAAAGAACCGTTTTTTTTTTAAATAAGAATAGAGCCGTTTTGTTATTCCAGTGCAAATGCTGATATGGTTTATAAAACTTTTATTAAAACTGATATGGTTATTAAAACTGAAGTCATTGCCGGCAAGACGGAGTTCCACTTCTGGCCACAAATGGCCAGTTGCATAGATAATAGGGAGCTCGATATAATTTTTCCCAATAATTTTCCCCAATTTTACACGCCACGAATCCTTTTAAAATTAAAACCATGTTTTCTTATAGATTTTAGGTGCATTTTCAAACAATTTTTTTCATGAACGAAGCCTCATAACAAAATTTTACTCGAGCAGCGGGTTGCTTCCCCGAATGAAACTTGTAATTTGACTATTGTTTCAATTCAAAAAAAAATTCAGTGACGTAGAGATTGAAAGTGGGTGAATATAGCGACTTGCTCTTCACTTGTGCCCAATTGTAGGCAGAGACTTTAGAAGAGCAAGTTCCATTTGAGCAAAATTGGTTGAAAAATGCTAAAGTTATGGCTATAGAAACAATTTTCCCAAATTTAGTTTGAATCACCTGGTTGCCCCATCTTCCGCTTCCAGAGTAAATACGCACTGTTCGTGGCCGGCACCTTTCACTTTTTCATGCTTCCGGACCTTCTGAATGAGAAACCGAAAAGGAACCGCGTTGGGCTAATCGGCTTTACACTATTTTTGCATACTAGGTACATTTAATGTTGGCTATAATAGAGCTTCGTGAACATGAGTGCTCAAACTCATTATTGTGGAGGCCTTAACCTTCATAAAATACATACCTATAAATCAGTTTAAGTTCTGTACAGTATGCAGTACCTACCGGCAGATGGGTGAAAATGATGGTACTTATAATACCTATACCGAACACCGGTTTTCGCATCGAATGTTCTGATCTGATTATCCTGATGCCGTAGGCTGGATATCAACATTCACATTCATAATATAATTTTTCTACGCACAGTCCGTCCTGTGTACTTAACCATACACACGAAATATGCATATAATAGTGCGTTTTGTATGCATGATGGTCAGCGCCTCCACCAAAATGCTCATGAAAATCTGATGTCGCTGTCGCTTTCGGCATTGGCCTGGAAGTGTCTACGCGTCCTGATGTAGAATGCTCTTGTCGGACAAACTACAATTTTGCATAGGGTCGTCATTACGCATGACTGTTTCTTCTATGTGGGCAGAGGGTGTAGTAGGTACCTACACCTTATACCTACTGAACAAACACAAGCAGAAACCCTAAAAAAAACTTGACTTGAAAGAAATAAAATGAAATAAAAGGTTAAGGAAGACAGTTCTCCGGTGCTTATGTGGGATAATTCAGTTTTTTCGGCATGAGGGCTGCAACTTCACGGTCCATTTTCCGACATTGAGCAGGCCTCGAGCTTCCCTACATCAATACCCAGAATCGCAAAAACCCATTAATCATACTTTGTGAAGCTGCATTCAGCCGTGCAGCTACTTTATTATTTAGCAAATCTTTCAGAAGCCCCGATGTTTCACTGTACAATAGTAGCACAGCCGAATATAATAATTCGACTATGTGCTCGGCTATAAATCCTTAAAATCCACCGGAAAGTTATTAAAACAAAAGACTAGGGTCAATCGAATCTGATATTCACGCACTTTTTCTCGTGATCATTTTTCCGGACAAATTTCTTGCAGCGCGATAATTTGTAGTTTGCTCGCGGTAAATCTTATAAATTTTAAATCTATATAGTGCGATAAACTCCCCTCCGGTATCTCCCCTATAACTGTAAAGGTATTTTCGATATCTGTATAGGGTGGGCTCTCGAATACCTTGCGCTGTACATGCATGAATTAATAAAAAGCGAAGGTCGCCAGATCCCCCTTTTCTGTGACATGCCTCCTACGATCGGGAATACACCTTTGGATGTGTAGCGACCTTCACGGAGAGGGTCCGCTTCGCGAGGGGCCATTTCGCACATGCACCCAAAACAAAGTGGCTCGTGCCTCGCACCCCTCCCTGCTACGATTGTAAAGCAATCTGTTGAGCACCTTACTCTTAACAATTATGTTGAAATATGGACTGGTATAGGTACTCCCATCCCATACCCTATACTAGGGGGCGAACTGGAAAAAGCTGCGGTTAGTATACAAAAACATTTAATGGTATTGCTTCTTCCTCTACAAACCGCCCATCTCTCACTCTTCATCTCTCGTAACAATCAAAAGTAGAATACGATAAAAATTGTGAATGCCCATTTGATCGCAAATTGGATTTTTTTGAAATTCCACAAGTTTTTCCGATGATGACGACTGGGAAAATCGGGTGCTAAATGGAAACGAATCACAAAATACACGGCTTCCTTCGCGCGAATCTGACTCGAAGGCTCAGACGAGCGAAATGTTACTGGGAAATCAAGTTGGATTTTCAATGGAAAATTCAGCGCGACTCCGTAATTCAAACGGGAAATTGGAACGGCGAGGAAATTGCATTTTAAATTCAGTTTAGTAGGTACAGTTTTTCATTACATTATCCCAATTAATGCTGGCTGCGATTACTGCTGCGTTAATTGGTAAGTTCTTCGCTTCCCTTGGCAGCGAATCCAATAACGTCGGTAGCGACCAAAGGAAGGAACATGTAATTCCAATAATAGGAATTTTATTGATCATGGTTCGAATGTTGCAAACGCTTGCAAAGAACGCAGTATAGCAAAGCAAGCAGTTGAAAAAATGTTACAACCATCGACTGAGAACATATAAATTATCAGAAATTGTGTTTATTATCTCGGTCTATATTAAATATTATCACAGTACCACAGTTTATAGCAAATGACCTATCTACTCATGTCGCAAGCTTACTAATAAATCCAATATGGTGGCGCCTATTATTTTGATGTGACATACGGTGATATAAATATATAACTCGTTTGACGTTTCATTTCGTTACTGAGCATCGATTTGACAGATCTTTCCTGTATTTTGTTTCTTCAGAAAGTTGGAATCACTGACGGGGTAATAGGTCGTTGACGTGGGTACCTTTACAGTTCATTGATGAAACAGTTGGTAATGATGGTTATCAGTCGCGTCAAAATTATATTTTCACTAATGCAAATTTTGTTCTTGTCACGATTTGTTCCTTTGGAACTTTTAATGGACTCTGACGAGTTTTGATGAAGGGATCCATTTTTCTTGTAGAGGAGATGTATAAATAATGACGTGTAAATACTTAAGGTACTCTTCTGAGTCTTCTAGTCTCTGACGAGTTGATACGAATTCGCAAAACGACATTCTAAAGATGTTTTGGGATTGTCCTCTTGGTGCCTGGGACGAACGGAAGTGACCTAGGCTAACGAGGTTTCGGCAGCACGCTTCCACATTCCCCATCTGTTGGTCAGTCATTGCTTCTATTTTTAAATCGTTTTTATTATCGGTCATGAAATTCTTTTGTCAAATAATTACAGACATCGTAGGTACTAACTACGAAAAACGAACTTGTACTTTTTCACGTAAACGGTCGTAGGTGACCGGAAGCTCCACATATGTTGTTGTCTGCATCCGTTGGGCTGAGTGTATACCTTCATACTTCACACATGCATACTATATCTACACTATAACATCCATACATGCCATGCGATGGCGCATATTCGCTCGTTCTCTAGCCGAAACCAACCCCCTTCATCCCCTTGTGACGTCACATTTCCGGCGCGCTCATCGAAATTATGGCAGCGGCAGCAGCAGCGGTGGCTTTTTTTATTCGTGGAGATTTATGACGTCTCACGAGCCAAGGCTGGGAGATCCACACGCAGGCGAAAATTAAATAAAGCACCCAACAAGGGTAGTACATTTGTAGATGTATGCTGTTGTGTCAAAAATTTAATTTATATTGCAAAAAATATATAGTACTGCATGTTAGGTATATGAAACAAAATGTATGGATCTACAAGCTAAGGACATAAGGGTTGTCTTTTCAAAATGTTGTTTTCCTTTTTTCACTTCAACTGCTACAATTGCTTCCAAAAAAAACAAAAAAAAACCTGGAGAAAACTGGTGTCTGAAATTGGACTGTCTAATCAGATAGCTATTTTTGTTTTTTTTGTTCGAAAATATTTAGAAAAAATTCTACTAACAATTTTTTTTAAAAGTTCATAAAAACTAGCTATTGAACTGGCGAATTCAATTTTTGAAATATGTACATACTGTTTTTCATTTTTGTATTTCGAGAATTGGTAGAGTCAAAACTGTAGAAGAAAATTGCTATCTCTTTTTCTTTCTCACTCACGGTATGTAGTAAGTAGATCTCATAAGTTAGGTGGGTGTCAAAGTTGTTAAAATGCTAACACAGGCTCAAAAAGAGTTTGCCATTGCGAAACTTGGGGAAGAATGGTCATTGCAACGCGTGGTGCATGCAATAGGCTAGACGAAAACAACAATTTGCAATCAAAAAAAGTAGCAAGTGGGACGAAACGCATGATTCACGTGGACCACAGACGTAGACGACTACCCACTGACAGACCGACGCTGCAAGACAGCACGCAAGCGGGCGATGAACAGTAGTACACTTCACTGTGAACCATTTGTTTGCCACATCAAAAGCTTTTGTAGAAGAAACCAATTTCTTTGCAACACTAAGAACTACGAGGAAGACAATGACTTTCCATCGAAGCTGTATTACTGTCAACACTGACAATAAAAGCCACATCGGTGCACTGTGATTTTTCAGATATTCAGGTAACGCGATTAAAAATCGTTACGAGTAAAGGGGTCACGATGTTTCCTATATTTGACATTTGATTGAAATTGATGTTCATGATGCTCTACTTCATAAAATTCGGTCGCTGATCACCGAGTGTCAGTATTTCCAGCCAAAATCACTGTAAATTATGTACTTCAGACCAATTACACACAAATCTCGAAAAAACTACGTGCAGGTTTTTATAATAGTTTGTTTACCTAATAATTATGAATTCTAACTTTCGCCCAATTGAATTAAGTGTCAAAAACTCATAACTCATAACGTTTGTTATACTCTTGATCCAATCTAAACAAAAAAAAAACTCAAAGACTTCTTCAAATGAGCCAACGAAGCGAACTACAAAAAAGTTCGTATCCAAATAGATTGAGAACTTATTATAAAGAGCGGTGATTTGTTGCGGCTCCAAAAAGCTATTAATCACCGAAGTGACCACTATGTGCTACTGTCTGTCTTCAACAAAGGATAAGGCAGATCCCGACGTTTAAGTCATGAATGATATTCAGGTAACCCTTGTGTCATAAGTCGTGATTGACACATTTTTTAAATGGGTCGACTTAAGATGTCAATGATACTAAGCTTGGCTCAAAGGTTTGAAATTTATCTTTGTTTATTTCAACATACTTTCTAAATAAATATATTAACAAAAGACCCAAACAGCAGAACATGCTCCAACAAAATAATAACATTGATCTATCCAAAGATAGCGAAGGGATGCCAGAGTCCTAATTATTCACCTAACCCCCATTTGCATCAACGGATTTAATCATGAAATATGAAACAGCTAATTGGGAATTTTCTTTGGTAAACTCTACGTCAATGTCGGTTGATTGACCACAGGAAATGCATACAAGCTCTTTTGAACCAAACATGATCCCCGTAATTTTTCTTAAAACCACGTTTTTCATTGGCCACTTTGCGCAAATTCACCGAAGAGAATTCTCAATTAGCTATTCCATGATTAAGTTCTTTGGTGCATAGGGGGCAAACATCGCCATAAAATCTTTTCATACCCATAGTCAATAATATGCCAAGTTACGTCTTGTGTAATGATGGATCGTGTGCGTACAGCACACGGCTCCAGTAATGCCAACCAAACAACAAAACAATCTCTCATTTCAAAGTAGCCGAGAGCTGGTTTAATTTAGGAAATAGATTGTTAAATCTAACAGAGTTGAACTTGCATCCGACTGGGTACTTCCTCTGTAAAAGTATTCTCATAAATTATATAATGCTCTAGATATAAAAATTGCGCTGCGAATCAATTTATGCCTATTTTTAGCGTAATTGTCGCCAAATGAATTCTTGCCACAAAGTGCGGCTTTTTCAGTATGACATGGCACACGTATACACCTATACTGCTGGAGTCTATCAAAGTGGAAAGAAACAGATGGTAAATTGGCAATTGCAGTGATTGTCCTCCTGGCGGCCAAATTGGCCTATGTAATGACTGCTCGAGCTGATTCATAGTGTTTGGTTCTAGCTTGATTTAAATTGGCAACTCAATGTTGAACGTGTATATGTACCTACAAGGTTCTTCGAAAGAGCTCAAATATGAACTCAAGTCCTTTGATTTTTCCTCTGAGCTCCAGTTGCAAAAACGTGACTTGAAAGTTTGACTTCGAATTGAAAATAAAGTACCTATACCTACCTATATACGCTCTTTCCAAATAATGTGCGTTTTGGCTGTAGTGAAAGTTTGATAATTGGAAATATTATGCTTTTGGTGAGCCAGTGGTTTCCATTTTGAGGACCTGAAGTAGGTATCAAATTCTTTTGGGTCTCTCACAATGCCCAGCACGAGCTTTAGATGGAGATATGCTAAACGTATATCCCCCTCGAAAATTATTTCGACCTGCGTTTCGGCTTGTTCCTCGAAACCATTTTTGGTGCAAGAAGTCTGGGGTGGGGAGTTTGAAAACCCTATTTAAAAAGTCTGAAGATCCTCGTAATGTAAATTCTAACACCCTGGTCTTCTTATTCTTGGACTATCTTAGAAATCGCAAAGATATACAGGAAATATCCCAGAAATGATATTATGATATAGCGAAAAAAGAAACCATAAACTAACAAAAAAAGTCAAATTTTTGGAAAAAACATACAGGTGATTTTTTGAAAAGTTTCCACCTCCGATTTCTCGCCGCCAAAATTTTTTACAGGAAAACGCCGAAACAGGTCGATTTCTGTTTCGAGGGGGACATTTAGGGCACATATTACCAAATTTTTATCTTGAGCCCCTTCGCCCCCACCCCACCCTGCTTTGACATTTCAAATAGCATGACCTGTTTTGTGGTATGTACATCAAATTGAAGGCAATAAAATTCTCTTTCCGTTGAACATATTTGAAAAAATTTCAAACCACCCCCTACCCTTGTGAAAATCCTCTTCTCGTTAATGAAAGGACAATGTTCCCCCTATAAATTCTCGATTCTTGAGAAATAGACTTTCTAGCAAAAACAGGTCGATTTTTATTTTAGTGGTGTCATCTAAGACAAGTATGGCCAAACTTTCATCTTCAACCCCTTTACCCCCACCCTACCCTACTTCAAAGGGGTGGTTTAAAAAAAATAAATATGTTCGACGGAAAGAGTTTTATTGCCTTCAGTTTGATGTATCACAAGATAGGTAATGCTATTCAAAATTTCAAAGTAGGGTTAGGTGGGGGCAAAGGAGTTGAAGATAAAAGTTTAGCCATACTTGTCTTAGATGACCCCACTAAAATAAAAATCGACCTGTTTTTGCTGGAAAGTCTATTTTTCAAGAATCGAGAGTTTATAGGGGGAACATTGTCCTTTCATTAACAAAAAGAGGATTTTCAGAAGGGTTGGAGGTAGTTTAAAAAAATGAAAACATGTTCAACGGAAAGAGAATTTTTTGCTTTCAATTTGATGTATTACAAAATAGGTCATGCTATTTGAAATTTTGAAGCAGAGTGGGGTGGGGGCGAAGGGGTTCAAGATGAAAATTTGGTGATATGTGCCCTAGATGACCCCCTCGAAACAGAAATTGACCTGTTTCGGCGTTTTCCTGTGAAAAATTTGGGCGGCGAGAAATAAGGGGTGGAAACTCTTCAAAAAATCACTCTGTATAATTATTGTATAACATATACATACATATATACCGAGAGTTCATAAATTAAATAGGTCAAGGGTGCCTGTGAATTCAAAAACGTCTGTCGCAACTAGCGTAATCCTTTTGTAATAAATTTTTCAAACTTTGACAAGTTACGTCCCATATAATTGATATCTGATCTGCCATAAGTGCACGAGAATACTTCGAAGTTTTCGAAGTTCGAAAATACTCCTCGATCATGTAGGTTTTGTGCCCTGCCATGAAAACCACATTTAAAATGTTCCAAAAAAGGAAAACTGCGACTGGTTTGACAAATTACGAAAACAAAAAAATTACAGACTTCAAATGAACGATGCTAGTTCCGACAGATGTTTTCAAACTCAGTGGCACCCTTGACCCATTTAATTCATGAACGCTCGGTACATATGCAATATAATAGAACAAATAAGTATATTCAATTTTTGTCTTTAATATACCCTTGTCAACTCCACACAATTTTGGTTGAAAATATGGCGAAACGCGTCATATTCAACAAGGGTTTATTAAAGACAAAAATTTGAGTAATGCCTCCACTATTAGAGCATCAATTAAACTCAAATAAGTATATTGATTTAAAATGAGCTTTCCAATAGCTTCTGATCCAATTGTTCATATCGCGGAACAAGTGCCATTGTTTCTCTGGTTTTCTTAAAAACGTATTTCTTTCAATCTTGTGACGTCACCCGATGAACCTCAGGCGCAAACCAAAAATGACCTTCCAGAATTTTCATGCATTTAATTTCAAATCACTTTAGAAGTGTAGGTAATCCAAATTTCCTAAAAGCTGTCATTTATTGTTGTTTAAATTGTTGTTTCGCGTCCGCATGATCTTCAGCCAAAGAGATTCAACAACGAAATTTTGCCTTTTCATGTGGCGCCATCTGTCATGATTTTATTCTCAATAGCAGTACGTCATACAGTTAATTTTTTTTTGGGGCCTAGATGAAGACCAAATGAACCAAATAAAAACATGTGAGGTCCACGATGGCTCTAGTATTTGAATTTTTCTTTCCCCAAAACTTTTGGAAGACCCTATTGGTTCACTGAAAGACTGCATTTTTATAGTTCATGACTGACTTTATGTGGGCAATAAAAATTTATCACACATTCATCAAATGATATTTTGTATTCAACATTTTGCCATAAACAGTAGTTTTTTTTTGAAATATTGAAAATAGAATGGTTCGAAGGACCAATTTTGACTCTCCATCAACTTCTATATAAACTTCTTGATTAAAAGACCTAAAAATTTTTCAATTTTTTTTCTGCACTTTTAGGTACTACTTTTTGATATATATAACGCAGCTTCATTTGTCGTCATCAACTCTGGGTCACCTGTGTACCACTGATTGTTATTAAGTGCCCAGCCTGTATGAGTAGGTTATACCTTATATACCGATGTAAAATGTAGGACTGTTGTAGGATAAAATTGATATACTATGAGGCGTTATCGTAACCTTTTGGTATTGGCCGGTAGATGACACCACAACGCAAGCAACTTTTGAGAACAGCTTTGCAGCGGATCATTTTATAATATAAACAGTGAAGTATTACAAAAAATATAATACACAAACCGAGTCGGTAGCACGGTGAGCTCAACCCCGTTTTTAGAGGTGAAGGTCCCAAGTTCAAATCTGCACTAAGGCAGATGGACTTCTTCACGCGTTCTTTAGTACTGGGGCATCAACTATCGTGCGGTGACGCCCCGGGAAAAAGGGATGAAACAATAAAGCCATCAAAACAAAACACCTTTCACTGTTCCAAAAATATCTTCGTTGTTATCGTCATCACTGTTATTGTTGATGAAAAACCCCCATTGAAAAACCTGCCAATAACACTTGTATTTTGTTATGAGGATCAAACAGTGATTGACTAAATATTCATGCAAAACTGCTAGTTGTTAAGTTGTTATACTACTCTCAAACCACCGTTGAGATCTTACTTGTAACAAAGAATAATCTGGTCTAAATTGCTGCAAAAGCAGTCAAAAGCTATGGATGGGAGCATAATTCGTACTATTTGTAGCATATTGAATTATCGATAAAAGCTTCTGCGTTTCAAGTAAATTGGTGGCTCGACCGACCACCTTCCCAGAACTCTTACGCTTTTGCATGAAAAACAAGAACTGAATACATTAAATTTCAAGTATCAGCAGCTGAATACCTATGTACGGTGGCGAGCACATAAATGGAAACACTTGTCAAATCTGTCTGTCTTTCAATTCAAACTACGACCGTTTTATTATGACTTGAGAAGATAACTTTCTTAAAATTTCAAGGGAACAACCCAGGAGCTGTAGAAGCAAGTAGTTTCGTCAAATCACATTCGCAAAGTGTGAAATTTGAAAATTCAAACAAACAACAAACAACAAACAAAAAAAATTTATCATTTCAAAAAGTGTGCTCATATTTGCGCCCGCGACTGTACCTACTTCATTTAAAATTTTCATCGTAAAGCTTTGCTTATTTCGAGCTGTCACAGCCAAAACAACATCAGCATGAATTTCAAACTCCAAGCTCATTCTGGCCATGATGGCTGAACCTAAACTGTGATGATGCAAAAACAGCAAAAAACACTCCCTTTTTTTTTGATTCCACGTCCATTTGCGTGCTTCATCGAACTGCGCTATGCGAGATACACGGTAATATCAAGATCATGGGGCTATGTTATTCGGTTTACTCATCACTATCTACACCCTACACTCCATACATATCGAGCTTTGGCCTGTGCTTTGGTGGAGCAATTGAGCATTCTATCTCGCACTATCCGGGTCCTTCCTTTACACGTTTTGTGTGCCATCCGCACGCGTGTATTCAGCCATCCAGCTCCCAGCCAGCGCGGCTTCATTCGCATTGCTCACGCAGAAGAGTATTTTCCGCTGCTTTCTGCTGCCGCTGGTGAAGCTAGAACTCGGCTAGCTAGCTAGCTAGCTGCTGGCTGCTGCCGGCTGCTGTACGATATCGATCGGCGTTTAATGCCGTGATGTCACCATCACACCACACGACTGGAAATTACTTTCGTTTTCATTCGCATTGCGCCCATTGGAACATGCAAAATCTGACTCTGACGCGAACTTTATTCATCGCAGCCCTGCGCTCTCGCCCAGCACCGGGGCTATACAGAGCGTGCCAAAAGTACGGAGAATAATGGAAAAAACATCCCCCTGAGCTTTTTCAAAACGGCTTGGAATTGTGAAGCTGTGATTTTGGCAAGAGAAGATTTTCCCATAGTCTCAATATTTTATTACCTTCATTACCTGTTCATTTATCAGTAATACTGAATAAGATAAATATTACCTCAAGCTAGAAGCCACAAGCCAAGGACTTATACATACCTAGAGCTGGACGCTGGACTGCTGGTTGCTCTACCAATTAAAACAAATGCACCCCTATGCAAGATACAGATAGGCAGCCATGAACTGACTTTTACGTCAGCATTTCTCAATCAACTGCTAGAACTTGTCTCAGTATTATTCGCGATTTCAACTATCGAGGGGGGCGCTGTAAACAAGATGGAGGATTGTAAGTTTTTCTGTCACCTGTCATCGTGCGTTGTATAACGGTTATATTTGTGGTATTTGTGTAAATTATTTATTGATTGCTATTTAACAAAAGTTCATTTTCTTGAATAACACGATCACCTTAAGAGTATTTTGACAATTCGTGCGATTGTCACTGGTTATCTGAAACTAGCTTCGCCGTTTCAGCCGCCAGAGGGCGGGTAGATTCTTGTAATCGCGAATAGCACAATTAACATATTGCTCATCACCACTGATGTTTCTTGCAGTATAATGTTGCAATTTCTTCCACCTTGAAATAGACTTATTCACCAGTTTCCCGACTAAAAAAAAGCCTTCCGCGTTATAGAGTTTGACAGCCACTGATTCTCCGACTCTGGTGCAATGGAATAGAAAATGTCCCCTTGCGATGTTATACTAGGGTGTTCAAATCAACATTAAGACAAGTCGTAAGGAATAACGTTTCATAAGTAGGTAAAAGCTGAATTAAATAGCCAGGATAACAACTTTTCATTGTTTATATTACCAATCGTGTAATTAAAAACCGAAGTAGCATGGTGCAAGAATTATCATGAAATCAATCGTCTATTAAGTCCGTGACTCCAGCGAGCAGGATGGAAGATACAGATTTTCAGAGCGAAGGAGAAAGACACACTGCTGACAAGACTGGCAGATATCAACTTGATTTCAACGCGCGCCTCTGTCAAATGCACATTCTACTTGTAAATTATCTGCGCAACGCAATCACCGCAAACGTCATCATATCAACATTAGTGGGTTGAAATTTGACAAAGTCTAGTTATATCAATGAAATCTTCTTGCTGTCTTCTTTCTGTTTCTTTTCGAGAAGATTGAATCTTAACCAACCACGACATTGTAATTCCTCCTTCTAAGAATCTTAGTGTGCAGTATGGTAAGAATGGTAGTCAATAAAAAAATCTGTGACATCATTGCTTGTAACGGAAAAGGAAAAAATCAAAACGCTTGGAAAAAATTCGCTTGTGACGCCATTTTCAAAAAACTCAATGAAAAAGAAAAGTACAGTGGGGTCTTTCACGGGTTTCAGGGCGAAATGAATTCAAATACTAGAGTCATCGTGGAGCTCACTCACATGCTTTTTATTTGTTTTTTTTTGCGTTCATTCAAGAAAATTTCGCGTGACATACTATTAAGACTCAAGTGTGCGACAGATGGCGCCACGTTGTCGATCCTTGGCTGAATGTCGTGCGGGGTCGGAACAACGACTCAAACAAAAATAAATAACTGCTTTCAAAAGATTTGAAGTCTCAAATCACAGTTCAGAAGTGATTTGAAATTCAAGGCATCAAAATCATGTGGAGCAGAAGCAGGTCACTTTCATCAGAATTAAAAGAAATTTTTTTTTTTTTAGAAAAAGCGGAAAAATTTGGGAGCTTGTAAAATCAGCACTTTTTTTTCAATATGTATGCCTAACACCCCGTTCCAATAATATTCCGCACTTTTGGCGCGCTCTGTATTTCCAGCCAGCCGTGCGGCTTCGCGCTCGGATGGCAAAAGAAAGTGAAAGTAATTTTCTTCGTGAACATGGTAAGGTGGAAATGCGGCCGTTAAGCCGGCCCTGTTGACGACGATAAATTTATTGCTTCTTGCCATAGCATCCTTCATCTTTCGGATATGCTTTGGCGCTTTGAAGTTTGCATCACTTCAGCATAATGAGAAGGGAGTTAGTTCTCTTTTCTCCAGCGAAGGGAGGTGTCGTCGAGCTTCGTCTTTATCATGAACTTCAAATTGAGCTATAAGTTGCACACTTTGCCATAGCCTTTGATTCTCGAGTTTTGTTTGAGGTTTTAAAATTAAAAAAAAAACACAGATTGAAGAGAGAGAGATCAATGAGTTTCTGAACGTTTAGCGAAAGAACGGACGACGCTGTAGGTCAAAAAGTTGCACAGTTTAGAACTTGATTGAGGTTTTCCTGGACTTTTTTGAAGTTTCAGGCTTTCCTGAATTTGAATTATTGACGTAAGATCAAAACAAAAATAGATATAAAAAAATCACGACCTTTTTCCATATATGTCAAACATCACGTCCTGCAAAAACTTCATGCGTTCATTTGTATCGGAAATATGCGAAAAATGGCCCAGGTGACATTGTGTATTGTGCGTCGTCGTCAATTATGTGTCTAGTAACAACAGTGCGAAAGCATTCGGAATTTTCTATAGCTTAGGATTGAAAATTTAAAAAAAAATCTCTCAGGTCACTCAAGTTACAGCTCTGCTGAACGTACTATATCAGAATAATCAGTGTCATAGTGACACCTCATTTCATTGTATGATGATTGTCTCTAAGCTTATATTGTCACGCTATCAAGACTTACGTTGCTTTGTAGATAATTGATATTAACGTTTTCTATTTGATTGAAATGTTGGTTATACTCATAATGAGGAGGAGCCTCATTTCTTTAACCCAACTTTAGAATAGCTGGTGGGAATTAGCTAAAATTTGACTTAAGGGTAAACAATAAGTTAAAT
This sequence comes from Anaspis maculata, assembly GCA_949128115.1. NCBI lineage: Eukaryota > Metazoa > Arthropoda > Insecta > Coleoptera > Scraptiidae > Anaspis > Anaspis maculata. The sequence goes on from OX421964.1 coordinate 47,797,817, forward strand.
AACATAGCTTTGTCAAATCAGAGTTTCATACGTCCATCTGACTTAGTTATTGGCGAAATTCGATACTGAAAAAATCGATCCTTGAGAAGTTGTACACAATTGTTCTTGGCTACATCTATGGTTGAATTTTTTGTGTACAGAAACATCATGTATACAGGGTGATTCATAACTTATGACTTTCCTTTCAAGGGGTTATGGGGCCCCAAAAACTTGACTTCATGTGCTTGAAAATAATTAAAAAAGCTATATGGTTTACGAGGAAAAAAATAATGAAAATTTGGCAAACATATGTGGGACTAATGGGTTTATTTTTGTATCTGTTGATGAGACATACGATTCAACAATAGTTTAACAATAAGCGAAAATGTTTCTATGTAAACACTCCCTTTTAGCAATAATCGGAGGTAAAAATAAATAATTTGTCTGTTAGCGCGGTACACATAAAGACGGCAGCCTTCCGATGAAGGCTGCATTAAAACAATAACTCTTGGATTAGGAAAGCAGCAAGCGACAGTCAGAAATAAAATTCACAACAACAATCAAAAACTTTAATGCAAAACAAAGAAAAGAACACAAACAGACAGAATTACAAAACAATAAAAAAAAAAATGTGAATTAAATGAAATGAAAAATCCGAGTGGTTCTGATCGGGGGCAGATTCGCTGGCGCCGAGTGGCGTCCTGAAAACGAGACGAACTGCACTGAAGGTATACACCCCGGCAAACGGGAATAAACGGTAAATGGTAAAAACAATGGAAAATATGGAACTTACGGGATCTTATTCGGTGGCGGCGTCGTCCTGGCGGAGTCCGAAGGCGGCGTCGTGGTGGATGGCCGTTCTGGTGGTGGATTTCCTGGTGAAATGCACGAGTGCCCGTGTTCGTCACCAAAATGGCGGACGAACGACTCGATCCCGTCCGAAACTGGAGCTTTGTGTGCGGCTGGCTGATCCAAGCCGCTCCCCGGTGAAAGCGGTGAAAACTGCCGCTTTCTGGACTTGGAGATGCTGCAGAGCTCCTCCAGGAGTCACTATCGGACGCGATGGGCCTTGGATGGGCTTCTGGTCGAGTACGAACGTACGCCGATGGCACGACAAGATGGCCGCGAGAACGATGACCAAAAAAAGACGGCGTGGCTTCCCGCTCGACGTACGGAGATCAACGCCGCTTCGAACGAAGCGGCAAAGGCACGAGCGGAAAGAAAGCCGAAGAATGCCGAAGACGGCCGAAGAAAGTGCTGGAGCTCGTTTACGCTTGCGCCTGACAGCCAAGTGCCAGGCACACCGAACAGGGGGTGAGGGGTGAGGACTTGGACGACACAGGGATATTTTGGGTTGCATACCCTCAGTGCACACGAATGCAGTTTTCAATGAACGGGGCCGAGACATACTCCCCACCAAAATACCACTCGGGGTATTTTCAAAGTTCAAAAATTAATGAAATCAAACATGATACAAAAAGAAAGAGCATAGTGAAAACAATGACGGAAGTGAAAACACAGAATGCTCACTGTCCTGAAGGGAGGGGACAAAGTTTGACCATTGGGCGTCGCAGAACGTCGCGTTGAGTACGGACATCTGCGACACGACAAATGCCATCTTTGCCGGGGAAGAGTTTTGAAATTCTGCCTAACCTCCACTTCAGAGGGGGAGCGTTTTCGTCCTTGATGAGGACTAAAGACCCCACATCTGCGGATTCAAGGTGACGTGACTTGTGCCACTTGCCGCGTTGGTACAGCGTGTGTAGATATTCGTCGCGCCAACGCGCCCAGAAACGCTGTTGCATGGATTGGACCAACTGCCATCGCGACAACCTGCTGATCTTGAGGTGGGACAAATCTGGGTCAGGTGGGGCCGTTAACGGCTCGAGCGTCAAAAAATGACCAGGCGTCAATGGGCACAGATCATTTGGATCCGAGCCCAGCTCCGAAAGTGGCCGTGAGTTGAGCAACGCTTCAACTTGGGTGACCAACGTGGTCAGCTCTTCAAAGGTGAGTATTTGATCACCTATCACGCGAGATAGATGAGTTTTGACAGCTTTTATGCCGCTTTCCCACAGCCCGCCAAAGTGGGGACTGGAGGGAGGAATGAAGCGCCAAGTGATGGCTTCGGATTCCGCGGCGAGTTGCATTGACATCGTCAATTGCCTATGAGCTCCGACAAAGTTTGTGCCATTGTCGCTATAGATGGTAGAGCAACGACCGCGCCGGGCAATGAATCTGCGCAAGGCAGCGAGGAAAGCATCTGTTGAGAGATCGGAGGCAACCTCGACGTGCAATGCCTTGGTGGCGAAGCACACGAAAAGACAGATGTACGCCTTCGTAGTTCTGACACCGCGAGCGCGTGACATGAGGATTGGAAAAGGGCCACCATAGTCGAGCCCGACGCAGCTAAAAGGTTTTAGCTGAGAAATTCGCGCCGAGGGGAGGTCGCCCATGGTGGGAGAAAAAGTTTGCGGCTTAGTCCGGAAGCACCGGTCACACGATGCAAGATAGTGCCGTACCGCGCGTCGCGTGGACAATATCCAAAAATTTTGCTGCAGGAGATAGCAGGTATTGTTGAGTCCCGGGTGGCAATGTCGGGAATGAACTTGTCGAATGACGAGTCCTGTCAAGACGTGACGAGATGGAAGAAGAGCAGGGTGTCTGGTTGCAAATGGCAACTCATGACAATGCTTCAAACGTCCGCCGACGCGGAGAACATCGTCACGATCGAGAAAGGGTGAAAGTTTTCGAAAGGGTCTTGAACAGGGTTTGCCGTTGCGTAACGACGCGATTTCGACGGCAAATACCTTCTGCTGTACATGTTTGACAATGTACAACAAGACAAAATGGAGTTCTGTATCCGAGAGAGGTCCTGTGAACTTCTCATCGGACTTGCATTTGCAGAACCGATAGAAATAGGCGACAGCGCCCTGAATCTTCCGTAAGGAGGATATGCGCAAAAAGAGGTCGTCGATGTCAATCGGCGGCGGCTGCGGCACACGCACGACCAAAGCGAGCTTTCGCTCTTCAGACGCAATGTCTGGGGAGGACACGGAGAATTTGTCATCCGGCCATGTGTCATCCGCTGATGACAGAAAAGGTGGGCCAGACCACCAGAGGGAGCACGAAAGCATGTCTTCGGGAAACAATCCGCGCGAAGCTGGGTCGGCGGGATTGTCCGATGTTGAGACATGTCTCCAACACTGAGGCGGGACACGCTGTTGAATATGCTCAACACGGTGAGCAACAAATGTTTTCCAGCGGTGCGAAGAGGAACGCAGCCAGCTGAGAACAACCGTAGAATCGGTCCACGCAAATATGGCATCGAACTGTACGGTTCCTGCGAGCGCTGCAACGGTGAAGGCAACGAGATTGGAAAGTAGGACCGCTGCACACAATTCGAGACGGGGTACGGTCAGCAATTTGACTGGAGCCACCTTTGATTTGGCGGTTAGGAGACGAATGGTGGGAACACCATTTCGAAGGTAACGAACGTACAACACGCTCGCGTACCCAGATTCAGATGCGTCGCAAAAGGCGTGCAACTGGCACCTGTCTGCAGGCGACGGAAAAGTATGCCGTGGAATTTGCAACCGCGAAAGTTGCGATAGCTCGGATTGAAAACGCAACCACTGCTGACATACGATGTCTGGAGGGGTGTCGTCCCAATCAAGGCCAAGTTTCCATAACCGTTGGATTAAATGTTTGGCGAAAAATGCAACAGGGCACAGAAAGCCGAGCGGATCGTAAATCCGAGCCACCTCCGACAAGATGGACCGTTTTGTGCACGGCAGTTCATTTGGATGAACCGTGAATGAAAAGGTGTCTGTTGCCGCTTGCCACTGGAGGCCAAGAATTTTTACAGTATTGTCAGCAACGTCACTGAAAGTGGACGGCTGAGTTCGAACGTGATCAAGTGGTATGTCTTGCAGCACATCAGGGTGATTGCTTGCCCACTTGCGCAATTCAAAGCAACCCGATTGGAGCAGGTTGATTAGCTGCGTTTGTAATTCCCGTGCTGATTCCACGGAGTTCGCACCGCAAAGTAGATCGTCTACATACAAATTACGGCGAATTGCCTGCGAAGCCAATGGAAACTTCGAGGCGCTTTGTTCTGCCAAGTGAAGCAACGTGCGAACCGCTAGAAACGGTGCCGAAGAAACACCATATGTAATGGTGTTCAATTGGTACGTTTCAATGGGTCGATCAGGGGAGAAACGAAAGCGAATGAGTTGATACTTGCGATGTTCGGGCGAGATAAGTATCTGCCGATACATCTGACGGATGTCACAAGTAAAAACGATCGGCTCACACCGAAACTGCAGTAGCAAAGCTGCTATGTCCTGTTGTAACTTAGGACCGACGAGAAGCGTCTCGTTGAGAGATAAATGATTCGGCGCTTGCGCCGAAGCATCAAAAACGACGCGAATTTTCGGCTTGTCGTCTTCGATCTTGACGATCGGATGATGAGGGATGTAATACGCCTCAGAATCTGGAGGTTCTGCGTCCAGCAAGGTCATGTGACCTAGGTCGAGGTAGTCGCGCATGAATGCTATGTACAGATCACGGAGTGTGTCCTGACGGACCAGGCGACGTTCGATAGCTAACCAACGGCGGTCAGCCATAGACCTGCAATGTTCAAAGGTGGGGGACTCCCTTTTGAAGGGAAGCGAAACCCCAAAACGACCTGACGGACAACGGTAGACAGAGTCCCGGAAACAAATTTCTGCACGTTCATCATCTGGGGACAAACGTGGTTTGGACGATGGTGACGAGATTTCCTCTACTTCCCAAAATTTGTGCAGAGACTCGTCGATTCCAGTTGGAGTGCAGACCAAAAAGGAATGCAGAGGTTTTGACGGGGTTTGAAAGGGACCGAGAAGAGCCCAGCCAAAAATGGTGTTTATGGCAACAGGCTGTGACGGACCTGACGAGACGATTCCCTCTTTCACGACTGACGGATAAACGTCGGCGCCCAACAACACTTGAATGGGGCCTGGCTTGAACCATGTGGGATCCGCCAGATTCGATAAGTTCAAGTGGAATTGATCCGGGTTCAAAGCGGTGTCTGGCAGGTTACCACAAATCCTGCGCAGGACAATTAACTCCAATTCAGGGATTGGGAGAGACTCATCATCAGCCTTGACCTGGCAAGTGACTGTGCCACACGTCGAATTGGCGGGGGTGAGACCCAAGCCAAAAACGGGCACATTGTGATTTGATGGGGATAGACCCAATTTGCGCACGCAGGAGTCCAAAATAAACGATGCCTGACTGGCAGGGTCTATGAGCGCACGGAGGCTTTGGTAGCCTCCCCACCGGTCACGAACGTGAACGATTGCCGTGGCCAACAAAACATGAGCTGCCTTGAGGCTTGAGGCGAGATTCGTCACCGAATTCGCGACATTTTCTGGAAGACCAGGGGAAACGATTTGCGGTAATTCAACTGGATTCGATAAAGAACTGGGTGACTCATGACCTGCAGTTCTATGTGGCTTGGGGAAGTGCAGCAAGGTGTGATGCCTTGCGTGGCACTGCCGACACGAATACGACGATGGACATTTTGGAGCGCCGTGATTGGTGCTCAAGCAGTTGAGACAAAGCCTTTTCTGTTTGACCGCCAAATATCTGTCATTTGGGGACATTGACAGAAAAGTCTTGCACGCGGTGACTCTATGACTTCTCGCCCCACAATGAGAACATGCTGACTCATGCGACGTCGCTGGGGCAGATGAAGTCTGAGACACCAACGTATGTGAGGCCCACGACTTGCGGCTGACCTCGGGCTTCACGGTAACGGTGTTTGCCCGTGTGGAGCGGGAGTTCGATTGCGTTTTAGAATTTAAGGCAGTTGCCTCGAAAGCCTTGCATTGGTCGAGCACGAAAGACTTGACGTCTTCGTATTTGGGGAAGGGGGTGCCAGCTGACTGCACCTCGAAACGTTTTCGCGTCGACTCATCGAGTTTCTGGAGCAGCATGCTCGACAGGGTGAAATCCCACAGGTCGATATGCGGATACTGCTCGAGCGCCACTAAATTTTCGTTGAACGTGCTCACAAGATGGCGAAGCGCTTGCGCGGAGTCAGATGTGACGGAGGAGGCGTTCATCATCGACTGCCAGTAAAAAGTGACTAGCACGCGGTCGTTCTGGTATCTCTCAACCAACGAGTCGAACGCAATTATGTAATTATCTCCCGTCAATGGCAGGTGTTTAACCATTGAGAGAGGTTCACCAGATAAAGACGAGATCAGATACTGAAACCGTTCAATATCTGAGAGAGACTGGTTTCTGTGTATTAACGCCGTGAATAGATCATAGTATGGTGGCCATGATTTTAACTTTCCGTCGAACAACGGCAACGCGATTTTTGGCAATCGGACATTGCTCCGGCCTGTCTCGAACCAAGTTTGCGAGGCTTGGCGAGAGAGCGAGGAAGTCGGCTCTGAATTCGCAAACGAGGCTTTTACCGCAGCAAGTTTGCCATACAAGCTGTCTGCCCGGAGTGTACGTTCAAGAAATGTAGCCTTCTGCTCCTCGGAGGCACTGGGGAGAGGGGCAGTGTTGACCGTGCTCTTGAAACCGTTGTAAATTTCCGCCGCAATGTCAAACGTGGCTAAAAATGCCGGTTGGAGGCTTGGCTCGGTGGTAGCTGTGACGCCTTGTTCCAGAAGGGGCTCAAGGCGCGCAATAGCTATCGCGATGGACGATAAAGTTGCGTCCATTGTGTACGACACAAAGAAAAATGAAAACAAAGCAACTGACCCTTAGGTTGGCGTACCTGAATGGCGAACCCAACCCAGGTGAAAAAGTGCGAATGAGACGGGCGAAAAACGAATTGATCAACACGCTGGACCAACGCACAAGTGTCACGTGGGTTTGACCCGTGACTTTAAAGTTTCAATAGTGAGGTGAATTAAATTCCTGACTGTACCATGCTTAGCCTGTATCCGGCTACGAAGGACCAATTTATATGTTAGCGCGGTACACATAAAGACGGCAGCCTTCCGATGAAGGCTGCATTAAAACAATAACTCTTGGATTAGGAAAGCAGCAAGCGACAGTCAGAAATAAAATTCACAACAACAATCAAAAACTTTAATGCAAAACAAAGAAAAGAACACAAACAGACAGAATTACAAAACAATAAAAAAAAAAATGTGAATTAAATGAAATGAAAAATCCGAGTGGTTCTGATCGGGGGCAGATTCGCTGGCGCCGAGTGGCGTCCTGAAAACGAGACGAACTGCACTGAAGGTATACACCCCGGCAAACGGGAATAAACGGTAAATGGTAAAAACAATGGAAAATATGGAACTTACGGGATCTTATTCGGTGGCGGCGTCGTCCTGGCGGAGTCCGAAGGCGGCGTCGTGGTGGATGGCCGTTCTGGTGGTGGATTTCCTGGTGAAATGCACGAGTGCCCGTGTTCGTCACCAAAATGGCGGACGAACGACTCGATCCCGTCCGAAACTGGAGCTTTGTGTGCGGCTGGCTGATCCAAGCCGCTCCCCGGTGAAAGCGGTGAAAACTGCCGCTTTCTGGACTTGGAGATGCTGCAGAGCTCCTCCAGGAGTCACTATCGGACGCGATGGGCCTTGGATGGGCTTCTGGTCGAGTACGAACGTACGCCGATGGCACGACAAGATGGCCGCGAGAACGATGACCAAAAAAAGACGGCGTGGCTTCCCGCTCGACGTACGGAGATCAACGCCGCTTCGAACGAAGCGGCAAAGGCACGAGCGGAAAGAAAGCCGAAGAATGCCGAAGACGGCCGAAGAAAGTGCTGGAGCTCGTTTACGCTTGCGCCTGACAGCCAAGTGCCAGGCACACCGAACAGGGGGTGAGGGGTGAGGACTTGGACGACACAGGGATATTTTGGGTTGCATACCCTCAGTGCACACGAATGCAGTTTTCAATGAACGGGGCCGAGACATTGTCAGTGTCAACCTCAACTGATGATGCCTCGACTTACTCCCTTTCCTCGTCTCTTTGTCCATTACATAAGGTAAGGACCCTTATGTTTGGTTGATGGTCGCAGTTATCCACTCGGGTTACCTATCTAACTGTATTTGTACCCGCTACTTGTAAATTTTAGTTGAATAGGTAATAATAATGGTCGACTAAAGTCATTCTTGACAATAATACCTTATTATCGATCAACCATTATTGAGTATGTTTGTTTCCATAGTACCAGATTAGAATTATCCACGTGAGGCATTGCATCGGCGATCCCCAAAATTTTCTTCGATGTTGAGTTCAAATAAGTCAATATTTCAGGATTTTTTTTTCAACTTTTTTCTCTCAGAAATAGTTTTTCTGGCACATCCTGAGCTCACCCGTGAAAGGAAAGTCACAAGTTGTGAATCACCCTGTATAGATAGGTATCTAGTCTGTTTTTCTGACTATCAAACTGTTACCTTTTTGCTGTTTTTTCAATACTAAAAATTGGATTTCCATCAGAGGAAACAACTTTAGGCTAGCCTTTTTTTCATATAAACAGGGTGGTCAAAATTTCAATAGAAAAACTTCCACAATAATTGATAAAACGCGATTGTAAATTATCGCAAAAAAACATTTTTTCAATGCCTCTTCAACCTCTTCATCTGGTTAGAGTCTGTTGGCCCTTACCATTGCCTGGTTTGACCATTTGCTGTTATTGGAAACATTTTTTATTGACACGTAAACACTCATTGGAACGTTTGTTAGCCGTTGGTTCCAACCTTAGGCTTCTAGGTTCCAACTCTGGGGGAGCTCTGGAACCCCTATATTCAGCCGGAGGAGTATCATGTTGCTAGTCTGCTCTGATGGAAACGTGCAGCAGCTTCGCGATGAATCTGGTAAGCTCTTGGTATGACTTCTTCGCCAGTTGAACAATTTTCGTGGCTTACCCCGGCATCGGAGTCTCCAGAAAAAATTTGTTACATTATAAAGTCTTAAACTCTCCTGTCCACTAATATAAATAGCAAAATCCACATGCAGATAATTTTCAACTTACGTTTTAACTTTCTAGAGCTTATCCTCAGAAGATCCTCAACTCACTTTCTACGCCGTTATCTGCGTAACGTTCCAAGGCAGTTTCTCGTGGTTAGAGCAACTAGGCCAGTTAGCTGGTGTCCTGAGGCACCTGCGAGAAACTGCGTGTCACCGTTATAAAAAGTAAAAACCTAGAATGTGAGTTGAGAACCTTTTTCACTGTTGACATAATTATATAGATGCTGGATAACGATCCGTTAGCCTTGTGTACGCATCTTGAATTTTCCAGCATGTGAACGGTGAAAATTTCAAAAAATCTTTTTGTGTCGTTGATAGTATAATACTTCTTATTTTGAATCAATGACATGGTTTTTTTAATGCTGAAAAATGTACTAGGTACTACAACTAATTTCTGTTCGTAATCGTTTCCATAATTATAAATATGAGTTTTGCAGTTTATGTATCTGACATGACATATTTGTCAAAAAACTCACGTTTCCTCTCAACTTAAGCAACGTTTATGAGAAACGTTGTTCGACACACGAGCGCTGTGCTTTTTCAGGCCCTTGGCCTCTTTTGCAGCATTCGACTACGCCTCATAATGGAAAACACGGCTTCGGGCCTGAAAATTCGTTCTTGTATCGAAAAATGCTGTTTTACCAATCTTGCATGAGCCGGCAAATTACACCAAATTTAATGGTATGAGAGCCCTTAATCAGGGCCGGATTAGGCTTTATTTGGGCCCTAGGCTATAACATTTTGAGGGTCCCCCCACCAGCGACACAGCTACATCTTATTTTCGATCTTTATTTTCGATATCATTGCTACGACTTTATTACCCGATTCTTTTGAAAAAATTGTCATAAGACCAAGCTATTGATGGGAATCGTGCTTGCGTTTACCGCCGATGAGCCGATTCAATGCTGTCTCCAATAGGTCCCTTCGTTTCGGTTTTTTTGAATGCGCATGTGTGGCACGAATTTCATAGTTTCGTATACCGATATTGAAAATTAACACTAAAAAATATTGTAGTGCACCTAAAATTCCACCAGTAATTTGGTTGAATGTTAGATACCATTTTTTATATTCAAATGAAATGATTCATTTAAATTAAGTTCAATGATCATTTGTGGAAGTTCAGGAACAACGAAAATAGCAACAGCGCTGAAAACAAGAAATCGGCGCCAACTGTCACTTACTTGTGATAAATATTAATTATGATTACACTTCTCGTTTCTACCTGACCTATATTTTTCATTTGCTCATGTTTTGACGGAAGAACACAACTTGTTGAAAATGGCTGTTACCTCGGGCTGTACCGAGAAGGAAGTTCAAAGAAGCTACGAAGAGATGCATTCACGGTGTGTGTGAAAGTGACAACCAGGAACCAGTAGTTGGTAGTTGGTCAGGCGGCTAGACAGAGCGTGCAGCGTTGCCATTCAACTGATAGGTGTACGAATAAAGGTTTCAAAATTCAGAGCCGTCAAGCATGCGCACCTGCCCAACCGAAGTAGCCTATTTCCAACAACTATCCAATTCCTGAGAATTGCAATCGGGCCGCGTACCTATTCCGTATTCTGTGAATTATAGCCTCCAGATGAAAGTCAATGGTACCAAATTAAAGCTAATCTAGTCTGTCCAATTAACCGTCAGTTCCACAAAAAAGATGATCAGCGATCAAGGCTAATTGCAGATTGACTGGACTTTTTTTGCTGAATGCTAGGCGATTAACCACAAAAAATGCCTGAAATCTGTACTAGACCCATTATCTTTTCATTATTGACGAATCAACCAGCATTTCCATTGATCAGTCAGCTTAAATTGACAAACAAAAATCGCAAATCAACTGATCTCGTCTTAAAAATAAGTACCTACCATAATAATTCAAGGACCCCCAATTAGCTTCGGGCCCTAGGCTATAGCCTATAATCAGCCTTACGGTTAATCCGGCCCTGCCCTTAATGCTTATTTCATGGAAGGCACCCACGTTACTATGCTATGCAGGTGTCTAGGCAATCCCATTCCAGATACCCGTTTTCAGCCTTTTTTCAGTTCTTCTTTTAAAGCCTTGCTAGCAAATGGTAAGAGAAAAAAACAAATTTTGAATGGACAACCTTGAGAAGGTCAAGTAGGCGAGTGAGGAAATCATATAAAATCGATCTTTTTGAAAAGTTAAAGGAATCGATATTGGGAGATTAGGCCACCTACATTGTGGGTGTGAAAAAATTGACAGCAGATAACAAACTAATCGCGGCTCCGTCTTGTTCCCCTTTATTTCCTCTTATCACTGTCCTACGCCGTTCGGCGATGACAATGCGGAATGCCGGAATTCCCGATATCGCCTCTGGGATGCCGAGGGATAAAAGAGGCCGAAAGCGCCGTGAGCGTCATCGTCCCCCACGGGGCGTCGTCGGCGGAGGCGGCGGCAAAAAGATCGACAGTGATGTATTAAGTTGGCGGTTGACATGGGGAGGTTGTGAAAATGAAGGGGTCGGTGGCATCGCCGGCATCAACGGATAGGAGTGCCATATATCCGTGTGTATGTGTGTGTGTGGTGGCGGGAGGCGGTAGCAACGACATCGTTTGCGTTGTCTGAGGTAAAGGTCCCATCCGTCCGTCCGTCAGCCAGGCAGGCGGAGGCGGCGAGGGCCGGCCGCTCGGTCAGCCAGCGAGCAGCCCAAGCTAGCGATGGTCGTTAGGACCGACCGGCTAGACGTGCACCAGACAACCGACCGACCCGACCCACCCGGCGCTTAGATGGCCGCTCGGGGATATGACTTTGCGGCCGGGTTTGTTCCGGGATTCCCTCTGCCATGTTTACCCCCCGAAAGGATTCACCACACCACGCAATGAAGGGTGGTGTGCCTCGATGTGAAAACCGAAAGGCATCAGGCAGAGACGACTACACCAAGGCCGGGGCCCCCCCGTCAGGGATGAGGATGAGAAGAGGGTGGCGGCGGCTTTATTTGGGTTACTCGACTAGACGTCTCAGACCTTGACGTCCCGGGGCTTATTCTTAGAAGCGAGGCTCACGACCACGTGTTGGACACGCGAGCGACTAAGCGAACTTTTTTTTTCTCTCCACACAACAATAAACAAACGGGAGTCCGCGTAGCGCGGAAGCGCTCAGAAGGACACTCACCCTCGCTCGCGGCCACCCTCGACAGCAATTTGCATAATTCCTTCCGACACCTATCATCGAACCGCCACGGCCCCATCATCGTGTGCCGTGCTGCCGCTGCTCGCTGCTGTTAACACCTGTGATGCCGAACACCTTGTCGGTGATCTTACGTGCGTTGCGGTTCCGAAGCCGCAGGGAGCCGTGTCATGTTGATGCTGATGGGGTGAAGGACAATCTCTTTTGCATTTTGAGCTGATGAACTCGGGCTTCCTATCAAGAAGGGGGCCCACATCGCGATCGCCTAATCTCGTCAGCTTGCAAAACCAAGGCGCGGCGCTTTTTGTGCATCAAGAGCGTTGCAATCATTTTGAAAACTCCGGTGAAACTTTTTTGTATGCTCCCGCGATATCACTAAAGAAAGCCCAAAATAAAGCCTCCACCTAAAAGCACTCCAAGGTCTTTTGAATTCAAAATCTTAAAAAACAATAGCCGATACCACATTCAGCCTTGATGCTACAAGATGAGGTGATGTCTTTAATAATTTTTTTCAGTTTTCTGAAACCAACTATCGTTGTCTTGCCGTCACAGTAACGTGTGGTCAATCTATTTCAACTGGCGCTGACTAGACCAAGCCAAGTGATATTGTGCTATTATGCACCCCTATGGCAGCCCTCTCTGGCTGCATATTTTGGATAGGTAATTTAGCAATTCACCATAAAAGGGATGGATTCCAGCTGCACTCCCTTCATGAAATGAATTACATACCAAATGATTCAGTTAATTGATTTGCAGTGATATTGATAGCTGTCACGGTCTTATACCATACCTATCTATTTTATATGGCATTGTTGCATTAGGTTTCAAAGTTTTCTTTTTAGCTGAAGTTGACTTGACTTTGTAACTCTCCAACTTTTTTCACTACTGCCATTGCATGAGATCTCACTGATGAGATTGCATGAAAATGAGAAAGCGCAAATGAAATCGGACCGTCGCCGTCGATCGGCCTTTCTTAAGGAATTTTGTCATTATTTTTTAGAAAGATATAGAGACAAGTAGAGATTTGGTTTGCAAAGGATGAAAGGATGTGAAGATAATATCCTGGGCCTGGTAATATAACCCGATAAAAAGCCTCACCATGTAAACATAACACCCGATTCCTTGCGCGAATCTTCGAGAAAATTCGAGATATCTGAAAATTAATAACTTCTGAACGGTTGAAGCGAATTTCAAAAACTAAACGAATTTGTAATGCCTGAGAAAGGAAAAATCCAAACATGTAAATATATACAGGGGGTGCCATTTCAAAAAACTGCTCTGCAAAAATGGTACACCTTAAGTATATATTGTATAAAGCAAAAGAATTTTGAGGAGCTTGTGGTGTGGTTAGTTAGCGCGTTTGACTACCACTCAAGAGGTCGCGGGTTCGATCTCCGCCGGGGACGGATTTTCGGCCTCGAAAACAAGCTCCTTGGTTTAGTTGGAATGCTTGCTAAATGCAAGACGCGCCGTGTGTTGCATAGCACGTAAAATACGAACGATGGTGCCGACCCCATGCGATGTTGGTGGTCGTTAAAAATCCCTACCCTATGTTGGAACACACAGGGGTTCGGCAAAATTTCCGGTATAGTGAAGGAAAGCATTCACCGGCGTCGGTATTAGGCCTCGTTGCGGAAATAAGCCGACGTTAAATAAACGAATAAAAAATAAAAAAATTTTACAATCTGCACTCTGACCTCCCGTTTGCAGTGCCGTTTGGTTCATTCCGATATCATTAATGGCGTAGGTGTAATTGAGCTCGCCCATGTCAATGACTCACCCTGTATGTATGACAATGCCGCGACATAATTATTTAACCTGTTTTAGCCAATCAAGCCGCTGTATTTGGCAACTTGCACCGCCTCAAATTGTGGCTGATTCTTCAATTCAAAAGTTCTCGGCTACGGCGCTACACGGTAAGAAATCCGACTGAGTGAATTTCCAACTTGTCTGAGTGAAGTGATGTGAGTTAATTTTTTGAGTGAAAATTAACGAAAAATTGAGTGAATGGGGAAATTTGATCAAATTTGACAACTATATGATCATTATTGAGTACTGCACTCAATTTCGATTGCATTAACTCAGATTTGATTCGGTTTTAATCAAATTTGATGCATTTCCTCGTCAAATTCGGTTCGAGGGACGTGCCATTCGGCTCCTGCATCAGTCGTTAGTTGTGAGCCGGCAGCGTCGCTCGTCGAAGAAAACCAGTCCGGGTAAGTGAAAAATTTCATTTATTAATTATCACTTAATATGATGCACTAATAGATCTATATATCCCATTCATCCCCCAAACCCAGCACTGGGACTTTTTGCACTACAAATGAAGTGTCAGGCCGAGGGACACGCTTAGTACGACTGATAGCATCCGATGAAAAGTCTTGGAGCAAAACCTTGCGTAGAATCATCGGCGGTTATCAGCCGTACCTATCTATCCCCCGGCCTGAGTCCCAGCACTTCCAGCTCATTCGATTAACGAATAATGAACGAATAACAGATAAATTTTGATTTAACTATAGTACAAAATAGATAGGCCCTCTTATGTTAATATCAATGTCCTCCTGGTGTGGGTAATGGAGTGTGGGAAATTTTTGTTGATGATACCTACTCACTTTCGAGTCAATTCACACAATTTTGAGTTAAATTGCCTCAAATTTGAGTACATTTTACTAAATTTTGAGTCAGCTACGCTCACATTTGATTGAAAGTGCCCGCATTCGCTGCTAAGCTGCCTGGCAGTCATTATGCTGGTTGGCAACCAGCAGCGATACGGTTTACTTTGCAACAGGAAACAGCAGGTTTTGACTTTGACTTTTTGTTTTTTGACAGGTGAACTTTATGTTACAACTGCTTTCTCCATTGGTCCACGGATGGCCTTCAGAGGGTCGTCAAAAGTACAATATCGTCAAAGGTCCAACACCTGCCCCTAATTATTATCAAATTTTCAACATTGAACACAATAACACTACACCCATACATTTCGCATAATGGAGTGGTCCGACGAGTTTTGACTTTTGATTAATACGCATCCAGCCCAATGCCCATCGAAAAAGGTCTAGTTTGCCGCGGAGTCAACCTATAGGTTCAAAATATTGTCATATTCATATTGTAAATCGATTCACTTTTATTTCCGGCATTTAATTTATATAAATTAGCATAATTTTTTTTGGAATAATTATGTATTACCTACTTACATCAATCACTTTTATTATTTTTCTACTGCTAGGTACTATATTACTCGTTTAGTGTAGAGAATATTGGTTTCCTTTTCCTTTATTGCATTTAATACATGTATTTTTAAATTATTGACACATTTTTTTTATATTTTTGGTTTTGGGTTGTTCAAATTTTTATTCAATAATGTTGTAGGTATAATTTATACATTTCGGTACTTTTACAGTGATATATTACACAAATTATGTTTTAATAACATGTCACAATAAAAATGTCCTGAATAAATGCCTAAATAAATAAAAGTCTGTTTTTTTGTCCAAATTGAAAATAATCAAAATTGATTCATTTATTATCAATCATCAATATTGATCACTTTGAAATATTTTTTGCATCAATATTGAGTTATAATGCATACTCACCTGTGTGCCAATCGCGCTCAATTTCGAGTGTAAAAAGGCTTGAAAGTACTCAATATTGATTAACAGGAAGTAACTCAAAAATACAGAAATGTACTCAAAAAATTTGAGTTGAATTTTCACTCAAATTTGCGTGGACCTGGATTGAATCACTTTTGAGTCCGGTTTGAGTTAAATTTCACTCAAAAATTTTTACTGTGTATGCATCAGGTATATGGCTTTTTTGCCCTAGGTATAGCCCAAAAATTTTCACCCATACGGCGCTGACCGAGGGGTGCATTTGTACTTTATTATCAATCAACTATATAGGTAGAGACCACGACGATAGTTTGCCTGGTGGTAGGGCAATTTTTGTCAGTCCGACACTGATTCGAAAATATCGTCGATAATCATACCAGATGATCATTGCCGTGCAAAAGTAAAACTTTCCACGTAACAATCTTACATACATCTTTTTGAAATGTAGGTAATGTTTGGGGTAATTACTAACAGGAAATGCGCAAATACGGCCCGTGAAATTTACTCAGCGGAGGTGGATATAATAGAGGTAACGCGTTGATGAATATTTCATAATGTTTATTTGGATGTCAAGGGCGGTCATTCCGCCAATTTGAATGTGGGTCTGATGGATGATATTTTTGAAGCGCCCGGGCGTGCAGAATAATCCCGCCTGGGCAACCCTTCCCTGACCTTGCCCACCGCATAACGCGGGTACTTACCCTCATTCCCAAAATCATCGTCAAGTACGCGCGCAAACACCCCCGCTGATGCGAAGCGCGGCGAACCTCCCCCAAAGCCATTGCCATGGCCGCGCCACCCCCGCAAATCCTTGTCATTATTTCCTCGGCACAAAATACTGAATTAAGTATAACGGCGATGTAAGATCCGTGGTGGGTGGAGTTTGGGCCAGCTGTCAGCGATACATAGACCACGTGTTTTTCATCAAGGGTGTCCAAACGCTCTTGTTCCTGTCACGATTTCCATCCCTCCGAGGATTTTCCGTGACGTTTTTCGCGACCTGCAACTTCAGCGCCGGCAATGCCCGAAGGAATTACTGTGCTTTTCGAATGGCAAGCTCGGAAGGATTTCACAAAGGAGAAAGAAAACCTCTTACGTTTTCTTGCATCGTGGAATACCTCGTTGAGTATATTTCTTTTGGAACTTGGCTTTGGCCACCCCTGAGATTAAGCGCACCTGGTTATTGCTACCGGATATACACAAGCAGACAGACGGTTGTTCTCGTTCTCTACTCTCTTGCACCCAATATGGCTATACGTTTTCATGTCGAAAATTTGGGTCCGTACTACGTACGATAAACAAATGAAATCGACGTGGGGCATTGTATCTTTTTTCTGGAGTAGGTGTGGCGCTGGAATACAAAAGAAGAGCTATTTAGCACATTGATGGCTTGATAGCGCAATAATTTGGGTGTTTATTTTTTATGTCACCTTAGCTAGACCTGTAATTTAAAACTGGACATCTGTCAGACTTGAACCATATTATTTTTGAGAAGCAAATCGATTATCTTTGGGGCTCAATAGGTTCAAAGTGACTGCTGGCCTTTGCTCATATACCAGCTTCTATAATACTCAAACCGAATAATAACCTCGCTAATAACCTAGTAAAATAGTAATATAAGGAACCTTATAGGAGGATTCCGGCATGGGTCCCTCCTTATTTTGGTCCCTTAGTAGGATTTGTAGTTTTTTTATATCTTTTATTTCCATGCAAGATAGGACTATCAACTTTTGCTTCTCGTATGGACGTAGTTTTCTTTTTAACACTTTCGAATGAAATTTTTAATTCCTTTTCAGCGATGTATCGAAATCTGTCAAAAAATCATTTGAAAAAAATAATAAAGAAAAACAATTTTTATCCAATCCTATTGAATAATGCACGCATTATCACGCGCATACATGCCTGCATTTTTCAATAAGACTGGATAAAGCATAGTATTCTACTCGCGGGTAATGGCTTTTACTCATTCGGATGCTTTACGACACTCGCCAAGGCTCGTGTCGGCAAACTGCATCCTCATGAGTAAGAAGCAATCATTACCCGCTTGTTGAATAATATACTATTATAGGTGCTTGCGGTAAAATAATCAAGTGCTCTGTGGCTCAGTAGCGTCATTTTATTTATCAAAAGTTGGCATATTTGTATACGTCAATAAGTTTTTTTGAATCAACATTTCAAAGAAAAAAATCCAAAATGGCAATTCGTCCCAAAAAAGTTACGAACCTGTCAGAGGTCGATGTGAGAGAAAAATCCAACAAAAAAGGGCTAACATCGAACACTTTCGTTGATTACGTTGATGTTCATATGTTTGTGTTTGTTCGATTCACTTCAAATACAGTTTCATTTTCATTCCTTTTGTTTGATTTCAATGTGGAAAATTTGCACCTTTTTGAGTTTTTACAAATGGAAATTTCAAATTCTTCAAGTTTTCAGATGCAACGTTCGCATTTCCGTTTGCTCTAATGTGAGTTTCGAGCATGTTGAGTTTCTTATCATTTTGGTTATTATTTGCCATTTTGAACTTATTTTTTTGAAATACTGATTCAAATGAACTCATTGACGTAAAAATTGTGACATCTTTTGACAAATCAAATGACGCTGCTGAGTCAGAAAGCACTCGATTGATATGACAGCCGGAATGTTTGACCGCATAATTTTTGATACCTAAATTGTTCTTTTATTTTCTCCAAAATTGTTTTTTTTTGACAGGTTGTGAAAAGGTAATTGAAAAAACTAGTACGAAGGTGTTGAAAAAACAACTGACGTCCATTAGAAAAACAAAAGTTAATAGTCTTATCTTGGAAATGAAAAAAAGAAGAGAGAACTGATAACACTATTGAGCGCGCTTCAAAAAAGTATGCCTTGATAATGTCGAACTCTGAATTATGTAAAATTATCACTTGTAAAGTTATCGCCAAAAAAAGGAAATGCATGTTTCTGGTTTTTCGTCAGATGTCTCAAAAACCAAAAAAAGATAAACAAAATCTGTTGGCAGAATCGAAATAGTAAGTTATAAAATTCTGAAAACTCTCCTAATTCAACAAACTTATTTCCTGTAATAACGAAGTTACCCATACTGGGACATACTGTATACCCTACTTATACTGGGACATATTGTTTAAAAGAGTAGATTATTCTCCAACAATAATAATAAGAATAATAATAATGTTATTGTCGCTGTTCAATCTATGGCCCTCATCTTGACCTTCTGCGTTATAAAAGAGAATAGAATTGAATTAGAACTTACCTCCTACCACGACGGCCAAAAAATTGTTGGATAATACGTTGACGCGAAGGGAAGATTTGTTACAAATTTTGACCAGATTACATTTATTTTTGGTCGTAATAGTATACAATCATATAATCACAGGACCAAAAAAAGTGCTGTTGTGTGTAGTTTTGTGAAGATATATGGGGACCATATCTCAAATGATTCCTGTGACCCTCATCAAAGATCATGAAAAATTATTATATGAGGTCCAGCCATTTTCTTATTACCAGCGAAACCCCTTTTTGACGCCTTCACCGCATGTTTGCCTATACAGGAGATGCCAATAACCCACCATCATTTTTAGCATATTTTCGAAAAAAGTTATCTATTGTGATCAGTTCTGTTTGTCCTCGGACTCTTTGAGCGTATTTATTTATACCACCCATTCAGAAATCCTATATTTCTTCACTGGTTCTACGTTAGATATCACAGATAATAGGTAAGATAAACATTGAAATAATTACATTGTCTGGATGCTGGGTTTTGTTTCTAACAATTTTTGTCGAAAAGAGGGATGTTATAAAAGCTAAAGTGAATTAAAAATGAAAGTTGAAATTTGATCTCATTTTCTGTTCTCTTTATTTACTGAAATAAGCTAGTTATTTCTCTATCTCACCTCAAAGTTATAGTGTGTTGTATTTTTCTGAGTTCCTGAAGAAGATCCAGTACCTGATTGAAATCGAAACGTTGGCCGTGTGAACTTTCAACTTTCCCACTTATATCGACTAAAATTGTGCACAAACAAAGCCTCATTATCAAATTCAGATATGTTTGAATAATCAACGAGACCAGCATAATAAGGATTGAAACATTAGAAGAAATTAGAAAAAGACTTGAAAACTTATTTTTGATCAAGTACCTGTACAGGATGTTCCAGAATTGATGGCGGAGAACCATAGACTCCCCAAACAACAACACAAAAACGACAAAAAAGTCGAATTTTTAAAAAAAGCTTCATAGCCACTCTCAATATCCTCTGAAGACCTACTTTTTCCGCCATCAACCTGCAGAAATCACTACGGAAATTCTATAGATCGCCTCTGTTCGAACGACCCTTTAATTTTAGAAATAAAATAGCCAACCCCTCACTTGAATATACGAAGTGTTCAATAATTTGAATATTAACACTACATGCATGCAGGAATTTGGTTCTTGTTGTTTGGTTTTATACAACAATTTCTCTTTATGTATAGTTTTCGCTTTTGGACTATGTATATTATGTAATTTAAAGTTTAAAATTTGAAATCGTATAATAACTAGTACGGTGTATGGTACAGTTGCGGTCAATAAAACTCGGATAGCAGATTATTCTGTGTTTTACAATTTTTTCACCCGAAGTGGGAAAACTGAAACGGATGTTCCGGGTTCATGTCGGATCTGCAAAGCGAAGCTTTTACAGTAACGTGACTTAAGGAAAAGCCCTCTGATTCACAAGTTCCCTTAAAAGTTCTGGAATGATAGATAAGTGGCTATCAGTTTTTATCGACCGCAATCGTAATTAAGTAGAACTCAATCAGACTGTATAAGTAGCTATATACCTACGTTCTTACCTATCACTTTGTTTTATTTTCAGCGGTAGGTAAATACCGTCAAAATAGGTTACCTACTCTATTAATTCGTATTTGCACCATATTCAAATTGCACGATATTGCAATCCCTGATTCCATCCACTTTTAATTTATTCTACCTGATGTTATAGTTCCCACATACACCACCTGTCGGAAGTGATTAACTTCGCTTACATACATCCTTTCTTATGCGATAATTTTTTAATGAATGTAATATTTGTACAAATGTTTGTGGCGGTGTTGTCGTTATTTTTCTGTTTCCACCATCGATTATTTGAAAAAATTGCCACTTACCGAAGAATAGCGCTAAACGTTCGCTTTCGGAACGCATCACCGCCTTAAAACTTCGTCGCCGGCCGACATCAGTGGTACATCGTGTATAATTAGTTGCATAACTTTAGTATGGAAAACTATCAAGTGTGTTCTCTTTAATATTTTCTTCATAGTTACTTTTACGGTAGCTTTAGATGGGGTTTTTTTACGATTTTGCTATGATTTTATGATTTTCTTTATGATTTATTTTTCGTTTTTACTTTGTTTTAGAATCTGTACGGAGAAGCGAGTTACCTGCGTGGAGAATCAAGGCGAGGCAGGGGAAAGGGACGAGGTGCTGGGGTAGGTTGCAATTTTGAGCCCTATAACTGGGATATAAAACCCATGACTCACTGAAATTATCGGTGATTTATTATGCTACTTAGATGGATGTACTTTATTTGAAATGCACAACAGCATATACGGCCCGCTGCGATCAATACTTGCGAATTTTATGCAGCGAATGCTCATTTCGGAAGGAACCTACGAGCATCGCAGGTGCTTTGCACTCCTGCAAGTTTTTCAGGTTCTTTACTTTCAGCGGTGACTACCGTTCAGTTAATTTCGTTAATTATACCTACAAAAAAAGTACTCTTGTGTACATTAGGTTTGTCTTTAATGTAAATGGATGTAAAAGCATAACCTAACCATTATCACAAATAGACGCTGAGGCGGTCCAAAAATTATCGTAGACACAATATAGGCCAAATTGGTACAGGGCCGAGTATAGAGCATAAAAATTTGATGTCATTGTGGCAGGTGTATGGCTGAAACTGGCCAAAATTTCAAAAAATCTGTAGTTTGTCGGCGTGTAGGTATTATACCTAGATACTGTCCGACCACTTTTTGGCCACCATAGCATCATTCCTCCTATGGTTGATTTATACAGGGTGTTAGGTACTTTATTACAAACTTTGATGATGATGGGATGATTTCCATCAAAAATTTAGTAGTTTGAGGATGAAACACTCACGGTCCTGAAATGTTTCCCCAATAAGGTACTGGGTGTTGGAGTTGACTTCTCAAAATCATTCTTTCGTCGTAACTTTTGAAATGCTCCACCGATTCTATCAAATTTGAACCAAATTCATAATAAAATAGTTCTTAATCGAATACATAGTAGTAACCAGTGGCGGACTAAGGGAGGGGGGGGGGCGGTCCGCCCCGGGCCTCGGGGCCTCAATCATCTGATGGCCCTTCCCCAATTCCTGTTGTTTGTAAAATATAACGGCAAAAAAAGGGCTAAAATCCAAAAATTTCAATTTTTCCCCTCAATGGTATTTTTTTTCGCATATTAGGTGAGTAATATTGTTTGTTTTTTTTTTCATTTTGAAGTTATCTTGGCAGGCCCCATGACAACAGGTTTGAGGGCCTACACACAGGCAATAGAGGTGTGTCTGTATCATGACTATCACGGAACCTCCAAGAATTACTTTCACTTTAGACTTTAGGGGCCCTGGCTCCGGATATTAGAGGGCCAGGGGCTTCAGCCTTTGAAATTTTGTATTTTACCATTTCTTCCCAAAAGGGGGTAAAGACAGAACAACAAAATTATCGGGTCTGCGCGCTGACAAAACCGAAATCGCAAAACGCATGAAATATACCGATTATTATCAGCATTATTATTATTATGCTTGACAAATTTCATCTGCGGCGCTACCTCTCGCCGACTTTCACTCTCGTCGTTACCTTATTTGCCCTCTCCACCCTGAAATTCTGATTACGCCACTGTGTGGCACATCTATGACCGACTGATATGAAATGTTTAGGATTAACGAGGCAAATCTTTGAATATGATCAATGAACGGTTTTAGTTTTGGTTCCATAGTCAAGTTAATAATGATTTTTCTTGTTTATTAGGCTCTTGCTCAATCACGGCGGGGCAGGGCGGACCAAAAAATCTGCCGGCCACCTTAATATTCTCAACTTTCGCTCCTTAGGGGCCCCATCTCACAATTCCGCCCAAGGCCCCCAATTCTCTTAGTCCGCCACTGGTAGTAACGTTTTTTAACCAATTTCTTGAGGGCGAAGGTAGTGAGGTTCTTTCTCTCTTTCCCCTTTATTTTTAACCTCCTAGTTATTTTTGAAAATGTTTCCTATTTTCGAATTCTGATTCTATGTTTAATTTTGAGAGGAAAGGTACTTTCACAAAATTTTGATTACATTCTCGAAATCACCATTTTCAAGACCTAAAATTGTGTTTCCTGGAAATGGTGGTTCATCAACTTGAAACACTTACCCCCGGTTGCACCAAAGAATTTAATCATTAAATAGTTAACTGAGGATTTTTTTGACGAATTTTTTTGTCAATTGTCACTAATGTAAAACGCTGTTTTCGAAAAAAAAGTCCAGTTCACGTCAACTTAAATGCATTTTCTTTGGTTCAACCGACATTAATCAAGAATTCACCACAGAGAAAATCCCCAATTAGCTATTTCATGATTAAATTTTTTGGTGCAACCCGGGGATAGAGTTCAACTTCCAGGGCTTTAAAGTGGTGTTTTCGAGATGTTTTTTCAAACATTTGGATCCAAATGTCTCGAAAATGAAGCATGCTATCAAGATCTTGCAGGAGTGGCTTTTTCTCTGAAGTGAATGTAGAATTGAAAAATATGAGCAATTTTCAAAAAATAACTGGGGAAGTAAAAATAGGAAAGGTAGAAGGAAGGCACCCTCTATTATCTGCGACTCTGAAAAACTTTGATGGAGTGCGTTTTCATGCATTGTTCGATACAGATAGAGACTTATTTTAGTGAACCTTGGTTCTAATTCGATCAACACCGGTTGGATGGTTCAAGAGTTACACTAAAAAGAGAATTTTAAAAAGTCAAATTCAACGCTCTATCTTTTAAAGGAAGCATTTTGGGACCATGAGCTTCTGCTATTTTTTGACTCCATGTTTATTGGGGCTACATCCCTCAAAGTTTGTAACAAACAGGATAGCTAACACCTTGTAAATATACTCATTTCTATTGAGCTGTTGAGCTGTGCTCAACACTTTGACTGTTGATTTGATTTTTGGCATCAATAGGATATTCCACAGGTTTTAGGAAAAAATGAATTCACATACCTACCAGAGTCATCGGGGAGCTCACATGTTTTTTAATTTAATTTTTTGCGTCATTCAGACCCAGAAAGAAAAATTAAGAAAATTTGGCGTGACGTATATACCATGCGATCAACAAAACTCGGAATTGGGGTAGGCTGTGCTCTGGCCGAAAGCAGCTTGACATCCGGAAATTTGACCAGGTCACAGCCTACCTCAATTCCGAATTTTGTTGATCGCATGGTACTAATAATAAGATTCAAGTGTGCGACATAATATGGCGCCACGTGAAAAAATAAGTTTTGTTACCAAATTTCTTTGGCTGAACGTCTCCCGGACTCGGACAACAATTAAAGCAACAATATACATGACATCTTTCAAGAGATCTGAAGTTCTGAATTACATTTCAAAAGTGATTTGAAATTAATATGGCAACCAAAAAATCTATTTTGGTTTGCGCTTGAAGTTGGCCGAGTAACGTCATAGGATTGAAAAAATGTCTATTTTTTTCAGAAAACCAGCAGAAAAATAGACGCGCTCCCACTATGGTGATATAAATTATGGCAGTGAAGTAATCAATCACTTTTAAATAATTATTGTTGGGGACCTACCTACTATTGCTAGTCTACACGAGATGACCTTGGGTAAGGATTTTTCTGGGAATCACTGCTTTACCTACAACACTAACCTATAGTAGGCAGTAGGCGAGACCAAACTTGAGGTATTGCGAAACAAGATGATTGGGCACATTTTCTCATAGTTACTTGGCAGCTATTGATTTTGTTGATTTGATATATCTACCAATTACTGCGTCAATCATGGGCCAAATACATACTTAAACCGCATTACAGAAAATTGCATAAAGCAACAATGCAACTCGTTTTCCATATTAACATCAATAATTCGTATTACGTAGGTATGGCTTGTCAATTTCGAGGCTGCAAGTAGGTATAGAAATTTTCGGAGATGACTTTTTGAATGTTAATCCAAGAAAAAGTCTTCTTCACAGTTTGAAAAAAAGTTATTATAGCATCAGTGCAGTTTCGACGTTTTGATTAAAACTCGATAAACATGTCAACGTTCGAGATATGCCTACATACAACTTTGAAATTACTAAAATGGAGTCTGGAATTGGAATTTCGTTTCATACGTTGCAGCGGAGTCGTAATACTGGGGAGATAAATGGAAAAAAAGATACCGCTTTTACAAGACTTGATTATTCCGAAAAAAATTAAATCATATATCATGGTTTTCTGAAATTATTAAATCGACACCAGAGAGCGAATCGGGAATCGAGCTTTCGCCCGCATATAGCATCAGGCAGAGCTTTCGGGTCCCGCTCTTGCTCTCTCATAATTGCGGGCGCGTAATTTTATGCATTACGCTCGTAATTTATTTGTAATCAAATTTGGCGGATGTGGCCGGCCCGGAGCTTTCGCGCGGAATGTTATTAAAAACGCTATCAAAGCTGTAGTAGTGTATGTTGGTACAACTGCGCGCAGCACACAGGGGAAGAGAATAATTTTGTGATGAGCTGTACACGGTAATTGTAAATTTTGTAGAAAATGTGTTCAGCCATCGAGCATGCGCCCCTACATTAATCAATACTCGGGGGTAGTACGAACATCATACAACGAAATGACGATAAATACGCTTCTAAATGTTGTGTGCCTACAGAGCTTTCGAAGCGGAGCTTTCAAGGCCCTCCACATATGCGCTTCGCGCGATTTTCGCGAAAAATTCATCCGCGATTTTCCAAAGCTCAACGCTCCCTGAGAGCTTTTCTTAGTTTTGCCGGGGTTTTCCGTGGAAATCTTCTTGTATTATTATGAGTATATATAGGCTCCAGTAGCCCAGCAAGCGCGTTAGTTATCGGACCCAAATTTCTGGAAAAGTTTCGAATTTTTCCGGCATCGCCTCGGGAGTATAAGCATTTCTCCAACAGGCGGTCTCAACGAAGTTCTTTACGGAATGTTTACGTGAAAAAAGCTTTCTTTATAAGTACAGTGTGGTTAACGCATCATATGCTACCGAATTTCTCTGTATCGTCTGTTTTGTTGACGGAATAATTAATAAGTAGCATGGTTACCTGATGTATTTACCGTCACGGGAAATGCGTTAATACTGCTAAAGGCAATAATAGCTGAATAACGTGTTAGTGTGTTAGGTATACCAGTGTTAGACTGCTGGTTATTCCCAACTTTGAGGGATGATGTCCCATTTAAAATGAAGTCGAAAAATAAAAATCTCATGGTTTCGCAAATAGGTACAAAAATATCACATTACGTGCAGAGAACAAATTTGAGCCACTGCAGTTATAGAATTCAGAAAAGAAATAAGGGACGGACAAAAACCCTTTTTACTCCTGTTTAGCTGCCAATTTGAATCCGCGTCAACTGATGGAAATGTATGGTAGCCATTGCCGAACTCTAACAACTTATTGCACTATTGCAATACGCATATTATTGCACTTCGGGCTCTCTCTATTTGCATCGATGAAGCCTTCTTAGTATAGGCAACTCTTGCTTGAAGACAACTTGAAGATTTTCAGCAGCCCCAAATAACACGAACTCTGCATGTATTTTGTCCAGCCCAAATATGCGTTGGTCGCGATGGTGGTCATTAATTGATTGTGATCATCCAGCTTGAAGGAAGGAAGCTTGCGAAAACTTACAGGTCGGTCTACTCTTTCTATAGTGAAAGAAAAATCATACCGATATCTTGCCTGTTTTTTTTTTGTAATTGAAGAAATGTGGTGATTCTTATTAAGTATGTCACCCAATTATTTCGTTGTATTAGTTTTCAAAAATTGCAGCCTGCTTCCTGTCCACGATCATGCTGCTTTGATGCTGTTATTTGATCAATATCAACTGACCAGACCTCATCGATCGACATGTGCATCGTTGCCAATACCCTCACCTTCAATGCACAATTTTTCCCAGAACATATAAATACATTTACCTGACTGCTTCTTAGTTCAATTTCCAATCCTTTCATCATATCATCATTTAGGTCCCTATCCGTTTTTTGATAATTTCCACTTCACTAGACTACTAGAAATAAGAAAGTATCTTAACATCCTCTAGTCCTCTGTATACGCTCAGCGCGCGCGGCTGCGACTAAAAGGCCTCCAAATCGAAGCCGGTGATTTTCTTTCAACTGGAATTCAGAGATTTTACTCCATATCTTTATCTAAACATTTAACAACAAAAAAATCAGAGAAAAACCGATCACAGCCGAAGATAGGAAATTTTACGCGCGCCATCCTGGGGCTTTTATTTGACTTGAAAAAAAAGTACTTTTTTTGGGTGGACTCTCGACAGTATTCTCCACGATCGTACCAGGTGGTCTTTCAGTAAAAAAATTTCAGCTCAAGATATGAAGCTGCAAATTTTCAAGCAATTGTTCAATGATTTTCACCCCAAATGACTTCGGCTCCAGATGTTTTATTGGAAAATCACCCGGTACGATCATGCAGATTACTGCAGAGAGCCCATCCTGGAAAAAAAAAACTACGCAAAAATTTATACGTCGTTCCAAAATTTTTTGCCCTTTTTCAATTTCATGTAAATTTGGATTCCTACAATGAATTTGTATTCTATTTGAAGTGTCCTTCGACTTGATTCTTTGGCTATCAGTCCGTGGTTTTGTAAGACACTGGATAATTCACATCAATTTTGTACAGGGTGTTCAATAAGACATTGCAAAATTTCTGAATCGTCAAGAAGCTCTTCTTATTGAACACCCTGTACAAAATTGATGTGAATGATCTAGTGTCTTGCCAAACCACGGACTGATAGCCAAAGGATCAAGTGATTTGTGCTTAGTTTATATGAGGGACTCTATGAATATGAATACTGCCGTTACGGCTACGTTCCTTCACTACTTGGATTTTTGTTTTATATTGGAAATGTGACGTTCGTTGAGAAATTTATTGTGAGAAACTTGAGAGAGTGCTCAAATGAATTCTTAACTTAGACAGTCTGTGCCCTAGCCAAAAGCTTTGCACCCCTGAACTTGACCATCAGGCCACAGCCTGCCTAAATTAAGAATTCATTTGATCACATAATGGGAGACTAGCTTAAATTACCGTTTAAAATAATGAAGAGAGAAGTTGAACGGCCAACTGAAAAAAAAATAAAGAAGGAAAAGTTCAAAAGTTGGGACTATTGCATGGGAAAGTTGGACCATGCAATAATTCGATAATCTCGATAATACACCGTAGTCCTCATTCAAAACACTGCTTACCTAACAATGTATACCATACCTACGTAAAGATAGGTACCTACCAAAGTACCTATTTGTTTTTTTGTTGCCATATATCAAATGACCTGGAAATCACAGATCAATAATTGATGCGCAACAAAAATATACCTCCCTATCCCTATAATAAATCACATCCGCTCGAATCTATTCAAGCCAAGTCGAGAGCCATTCTTGTCGGGCCAACAGTACGACAACACGAAGAGCAGTCCAGTGTCGGCGATTAGTAAAAAATAGAACCGAACGCGGCGAACGCTGCAACAGCTTATTCTTTCATTTCCTGGGACGACGCTGGTCACCCCAAGGTCAGACAAGACAACGTTACAGCACATCGTTACAGGCGTTCGTTACAACCACTGATGCTATGAAGCAATTTCACTCCCATGTGTGGTTCTGCGTTAGTGGTGTGTTGTGATCTAGGCGCGAGAATAGAAGTTTCACTTCAAAAATCACGAATAATTTCAAGAGCTCTGTAGGTAGATGTCTAGATTTCGAACTAGGTATACCTACTCAATCTTGATGAGGTACCGAGTTTTTTTTTTTTAACGGACCTATAGCTTGTGCAAGAAACTCCGAGATTTCAACAACGCTGTTCAGGCTTTCCCTATAATTCATCATTTTTAAATCTGCCCTCCACTGTTGTTCCAACATTGTCAACATAGCAGGCTGTCCGTCAATACTTCAAAATTCCAGTATTGTGCGTGATAAGGCCACGATAACAAACCCGCATCATCGTCGGTGCTCGACTAACTCCGTGTCATATCGAACTCGGAAACAATCACAGACGTACGCTCCTGGCTTCCCGGTCAACATTTCTTATAAAAATGAGCAGGTGGGAAGCTCTCCGCCAGAAGCTTTACTTGAGCGATTTTACATAAGCTGTGCAAGAGGAGGGGCGCGGAAGCAGCTTGGATTTTCATTTATGTATAGATAAATATATGAAAGTCTGAGTAGTGATCATAATTTAGTGTATTATATTTTTCCAACACTGCCATATTACTGCCTGAATTTCAGCTAGGTACCTAACTGAAAAACGCGTGTGTTCATTCGCTGTGAAGCAATCAATATCGCACTGAAAAGCCCCACTGAAATAATGCATGTGAGTAGAACAAGCTTTAGATTTAGGTTATTGTTGTCGGTAGAAGGCCGGTATAATGTAGGTAGCTGTGAACCTATATCTGCATAGGTATATCTACTTTATAGGCATCGTTGTAATAAAAGAAATGCTAAAGTGCGGACTTGTTGGATCAAATTACTACTGAAGCCTCTTCGTAACTTCCGTCTAAAAAGGTCGCACCAGGTACCCATGCTCAAGACGTTGTATTTTGTTTTGTTGTGTCACTTTGTTTTGTAAGTAGGCATAAGGTGGGTAATAGATTCGTTATCATTTCGTATACCTGTGCGAAATGTGGAACGCGTTCTAAAACAAGCGAACTGAAGAGGTCAGAATTCATCGATTTATTGACATCGAGTTTTCGTGCTAAAATAACCTAGATTAGCACTTGATCGTTGTTTGGGTCTCGAAAAAAGTTGAATAGGCGCGTAATATTCACTCAAGGCTGAGCATAGCGTTGCTTTGGTCTACGTGCGGATAAAAATAAACGTGGGAAACGCAGCTCCTTGTATCTACAAATTTTAATGAAAAAAAAAGTGCATGTTCCTTTTCATTGATAAAATGAAGGTGCCTAGTAGGAATATTAAAGCACAATGATATTAGTTATGGTTTTGCTTGCGAAAATTGGACCTAAATCGGAATGGCAAGTCCAAAAATAGGTCTGAATTCGGAAGCTCTTGACTTAGCAGAGCTGTAACTTGACTTTCACAGCTAAAGGGATGTAATGTTCGGTTTTCATTTATACTTACCCGGCGCATCCACCAAAATGTTTGCGGATAAAAAAGATACACAATAGGTCGCCGATATCTTGATGGAAATGCGTCTCTAACAAATTTTCATGCCTAGATAATGTTAACATTTGACTTACTATTACCATAAAGATTATGAGCAAATGACTTTCCTCAAGATTTGATATTCAAAAAGTACTTGAAAATCTTGATAACTTCATGTAGTAAGTATCTACCTATACAGGGTGATTCAAAAATGGCGCATTTCCTTTCGGGCACGTTATAATGGACGTTGACAGAGCATGGGAAAAATAATAAAAAAAATTAATCGGCTTCGATTTGCAAGTTATTAACAAAAACAAATCGGTCCAATCTGGCAGCATCGCATCAGTACCTACCTGGCACTTTTAGATCAAAGAGGTACATCACAATAGCATTATTGTATTGTTAGGATTGTTACCCTGGAAACTCTGTAGAACCTGCCAGACCATACCAAACATACTTGCCAAATGTATTTCCACGGCACTTTTGAGGTGGAAGACGAATTTTAAAATTTGAAAATACGACTCAAATCTCAGTTGCAAGAGAAATTTTCAATCGGGAACTACTAACGACATGTGACTCTTCGCAAGTAACATAGCTTTGCTTTGAAATCATGCAAATTGAAGAAGTTAAATTCTCAACTTCACCTCTTCATAGCTCGAAGGATAAATGAGCCAATTTTTTTTTACTATTTTTTCCGTGCTCCCTCAACGTCTCCCACAACGTACACGGGAGGAAATGCGCCATTTTTGAATCACCCTGTATACCCTGAGTATCTAGTTATTTCAACTTCTCTTGAGTATGTCAGCCACTTCTCAAATCATCAGTATGTAATGTAATTGTTTTAAATTTAATACGGGGTGTTTATAAGAGACTGTGATCGCGGCAGGCTTGGGTAGGCCGAAAAACGTAGTAACAGGCGCAATTGTAGTGATCGAGAGCGGATTCCAAAGGCGATGTGATCACAGACGTTTATAAACACCCGGTATTTTTGTTTCAACATTTGTTCAATACCGAATTTCAAGGAAAAGCATTTGTTCACCGTTTACTACTGCGGCCTATTGATTCCGTTATTCTATCACATTTCAGTTTCAGTTCAAAATGAGACTCCTTTGAAACATTGTAACTAAAACTTTTCATCAACGAAATCACATTCAGTGTTATAACAACAAGAAAAAAAATCTGTTGCGGCACCAAAGTACCTACCGTATAATCAAAAACTTTCCTCCCGTAGGCAGGCTGTGGCCTGGGCCAAAATCAGCCTCGTTTGCCTGCCAATGACCAGATCACAGCCTGCCTAGAGAAGGAAAGTTTTTGATCATACGGTACTTTCCCGACTAGTATCCAGGAACCTAAGGGAATTTTAGTTCGAAACCTCCCGTCGGGTGGGAAGTTGGGAATTTTAGAGAAAGATTGAAACAAATTTGCAGCATCTCCATATTATTTGAACAAAAAATTGAAAACTCTTTAGAAAAATTTGAAATTTTCGGGAAAACTTCAAAGCTTTTTTCCCTATCATCTCATTGTAAGAATCGTCGATTAAGGCTCAATTTTAAGCTTCATTTCAGCCCGGTCTCAATAAGACAGGCCGGTTTTGCATTTTCAGCTGAAAAACTCTCGAGAATTCAAGAGAAGAAATTGTTGGAAAGTGTTCAAGAACCAGATGTCTCTTTTTTAAAAAAGAATATACGTGGAAATCTGTTAACGAGATAAAAAGGTCAACTTTTGCAGTTTTTCCAGAGGGGGAAACTCGAAAACCGTTAGTTCAATTCTCCCTCCAACAATGATTTGCAGCAAGGCTTACCGCAGGTCGAAGTTTGCTCTGCGGTTTTTTTGAATTCACGGAACATGCAAGTTTCATTTAAAAAAAAAATCACCGCCGAAAAACCGAAGCCATGTCGCATTTGAAAATGAGCCTTCACGACGCCTAATGCAATCTACTTTTGGTATCAGTGCGGGGAGCACGCCGTCTGTTTACGAATTTCGTATACGAAGCTTGCGTATTTTCTATTGTATAAACTTGCGTGTTTTCGTTCGTCTTCGCAATCGGAAACGATCGTAAAAAGTCGTGCCCGTGGATGAAGGCCGCCATATTGCTAAAATTTCAGCGACGAAGAGGGAAGATGCAGATATATTATGCTAGACAAAGACAAGAAAGATCGACACTTTCCGCAAAACCCAAGGTTTTCGTATTCGCACGGAGCTTGTGGGCTGTGCATAGGCACGGCTGTGGGTAGGATACGCAAGGGGCTGGTCGATTTCTACGAAATAAGGAAGTGGCGTGCTCGCAAAATTCGGATACGAAAACGAACTTCGTAACCGCTTGAACGCATGCTCTGCACGGGGCAGAAGACGCAAGGGATTGGGCGATATTCACTATTTACGAAACATGAAAGTGGCGTGCTAGCAAAATTCGTATACGAACACGAATTTCGTAACCGATTGACGGCGTGCTCCCACCACAGTTGAAAATTTTCAGAAAAAGTTGATCTCCGAGGAGAAAAGAACGTCTGAGATGAATCCTGCACCAAAGGCGGGTCGTTCTGGTCAAAACCCGGGGAGCGGCCGTCTTGGGTAGTAACGGCCAGAGGAAAATTCGAAAATCCGTAGCGCCCGACTGGGAAATGGTGTAAAACTGTCAACTGCAAACTTAATTTGATTCTCTTGTTGCGTCTCTTCCTGCCGAATATGGTTTTAATCTACTTGATAGATTTTGAATCAATAAATGTCAAAGTTTTGAACTTTGCCATAGTTTTATTGTTGACTGGTGACAGTTGGAGCAATACTTTGAACTGTTGTCCCTCAAATCCCAATACAGTTTTTCAAGGGCTTTCAAATGACATATAGTCAAGCTCCGTGCGATATAGCTTGTATTTTTTTTTTTGACAGTGTCACTTTTATTTGAGAGATGACAGCCAAAAACTAATGGTCACATTCCATGGTAAAACTATAACCATGTGCCTTTTGTTTAATTGGATCAACGTACAGTGGGCGAAGTAGCTCAGCTAGCTGGACATGAACTCCCATGTGAGAGATCCCGGGTTCAAATCCTATTGGAGGGCAGTTCTTTTTTTCGTTTTTTTTTCCATTAGGAAAAAGTGGTCATTGAATATTATCACATTTATTTACCATACTTACCATAGCCCATGACTTTTTCAAGTTTAACCTGATTTATCACCTATTATATTCAAAAAAGTTACAGCAAAATTATTGAGAATACTCTTGAAAAAAAATTGACCAACCGCAGAGTCGCGCATAGTCGCAGGATATTTCAATGTTTCTGTGAGGATAAATGGTCCACTGACACAATGTTATCAAAAACTTTGATGGCAATTGAAGGCAACTACCACTTTCACACCAGCGAAAATCACTTATTCATAAGAAAAACAGCATTTTTCAGTTATCTTTATGTAATTTTTTTTAGAGCTTCTTAAAACACCCTGTAGTAAAACAATCTTTACAATTGGATTCTACATTGATGAGGCTACAAGAGCTATCCATTGAAGTCGAAATAACAGTTTGTATGACTGTGTTACCCGGATCTGAAAATGCTCCATAATATTGGAACGTTTTTTTTTGTTACAAGCTGTGGTAATGACCCGAACTTTGAAACTGATTACTCAATAAGAAAGAAGTTGGAACAAAATCTTTACAATGAAATGAGATCGTGGACTAATTGGCTACACCCCTGGAATAGAATCATCGCTGAATTCTCGAAATCATTTTTCAGACTTACCTATGTCCGGCTACGAACGCGATTCCGCCCAGTGTGCAACGGCTCGAAAGTTGTCTTGAGAGATTACGCAATGCACAAACATACATAACGTATGGTCCGAAAGTTTTGGGAATTTTTTTAAAAGCTAATAACTTTTTTTTGATAGTTTTAATTTTGTAACTTGATATTGCAAAAACTAGCGTCATCTTCAACAATTTCAAATTCGTATTCAACATATTGAAGATGGGCCATTATTTTTGATGGCTCTCGATTTTCATCTGCCATGTTCGATCATTCTCTGGACAACAGCAGGATTAATTTCTCAGAGCTCCTGCCTCCCAATGTACTGCAAGCTCGACCAATATAAGATTTTTGGTAAGTATTGAGCAGGATAGTATACGACAAGGGATGGGAAGCTGCGAATGAAGACCAATTACGGCGTCACATTTTTCAATAACATTAGAGAATTCCACATTTGACAAATTGATACAGAAAATCATGGAACATGGCAGAAGATAATTGAGATCCATCGAAGATAATGGTTCATTTTCAATATGTTGAATATGAGTTTGTTATTGTTATATATGATGTTAATTTTTGCAATATCAAGTACGAAAATAAAGACTATTCAGAAAAAGTTATTAGCTTAGAACTATTTCCCAAAACTTTTGGACCATACGTTACCTACCTAATACAGTATACCTACACACAAACAGACATCACCCCGGAAATGGTCTCAATCTCAATCGTCTTGAAAAAGCTCAAAACTAATAAATTTGTCGATATCTTTTTTTCCTACGATAGCAATACTTTCCCTTAAGTCGAGTTTTTAATTTTCTGCTGCAGCAGGACCGAAATGCACCACTCGAAACAAGAATTCGTACCTATCTTCATTGTTAGACGACTTATCGCGGCAAATAGTTTCTGTGTAAATTTGTCCCAGTCAAAGTCAGAAAGTGAAAATGCCAACTACGCCACGTTCTTATGGCACCTGAAAAGGCAACCCGCCATGCCGCTGCGTTGTGAAGGTGGATGGAAAGGAGTTCCTGAGGAGGGTGGCGGAATTTAGGTTACTGTGTAAACGAAACCGTGCGAAGTATTCGCAACTGTACCTTCATACCTAAGGTACCTTTTCATACGTTGCAGCCAAAGACATTTTGTTGGAGCATAGAAATTTTCAATCCTTCTATATCCTCTATATTCTTCTTATTCTAACTTGAGCATTTAAAAAGTCTTGACGTTAGATTATAGAATAGGACAGGATTATATAGCCGGTGGTAGCTCACGGCTCGATACCAAGTTGGGGCTGAGACCGCCGTAAGTGCGGTTACTATAGCAACGGCCAATCAGGCCGCTCTATTTGGCAAGTTACGCCGTCCTAACTGTTGCGCCTGCAACTTGGTATCGAGCCGTCAATGGTTAGAGCATTGGGCTCCTAAGTCGTGACGACTCGTGAGTTCAAGTCTCCGCGGCGGCAGTAAAAATTTACTGCAGTCGTCAAGCATATGAGCGGGCGGCCTAAGTAGGTACTCAGTCGCTATAAATAATTGAGTACCTGTGTTTCATGTTGACAAGGGGGTGATGAAGGGGATGTCGTAAGCATGATGCTTACTACATCACCCCGCACCTTCAGGGGTGCGTGACAACCGGCTGCTGGAGACGAAGAATGGAAGCTCTAACCTTCCGCTTTTTGGGCCAGGCCCCTCAATGGGATGTGAAGCAACACCATTGTTATTGTTAATAATATTTTTATAACTATTATTATAGGATTGTATAGAGAGAATTTCAGATAGGGTTGAATCGGGTAGAAAATAGAAGTTAATAGAACAGATGTTTGACATGTGCTATACTTGATGTTTTCGTTTATCGTTTTCAGAGCTATCGCGGTAGAAAACCCACGGGACCCATTGCCTCGGCGGTGTCTTCAGGCGGCGGAGGTGGATCGCTCCCGCCGAACGAGCCCAACGGCAACGTGACCATCATCTCGAACCAGCAGCTACCAGCCCGACCCAGCCCCCAGCCTGCGGCCACCGTGCATATGTTGAAGCAGGAGCAACAAGCTCTACCCGTCCAACAGCAATCACCAATGGTATGTTCCATGCCCTGCAGGATTTGAGCCTGTATTTACGTTCCTCGATTCTCTCAAGAGAGTCCGTGTCGCGTGTGTAAAAGGAGCAGCACGCCAGTTTGGGGAGCAAGCAATTGATTTAAGACCATTTTGGCAACAAGCAGAAGGGTGGCGGCGGTGGTGGCGGGAAAGCCCGTCACCACTGACCTGCCCCAAGCCTGGGGTGGTGAATCCGAACCCGATCCCGACGGATTACACGGGAGACCCTCCCTTTATTGGGGTGCGGGTGCGACAAAATATATCCACCACACAAAAGCTCCTCGCGGCTCCTCCGCCACTTTCCTTGCTTCAAGCTTACGCAGCTAATTATACATTCAGTATTTTAACAAAAAATCTTCTTTCCATTCCAGACTTCAATGCCTTTTTACGCGGATCCGAACAGGTTCCCGACACCGGTGTGGCAAGCAGATCCTGCGCAAGGTAAAAGTTCAATTCTTGTGCGTTTCAGGACAGTTTCGTAATTACCGTAACTTTTGTCGTTCAGGATGGGCGCAAGGACAGTTCATCCAGCAGATACCTGCTGCAACCCAGCCGACTCTGGACGGCTATCAGCAATATCCAAATGGGATCTACCAGACGACGTATCAGCAGCCTGCCTTTGAGACCAACACGTTTTATGCGACTGGACCTGTGCAAGTTTTGACTAACACGAGGCCTCCCAGCGTGCCTAATCAGCAACCTCAGCAGCTGACACCTAGGTAGGTTCAATTTTTGACTCTTCGTGAGTTCGTGACCGATTTTTCTATGGAAAGTCGAAGCGTGACCCAAACGCAAGTATTATACAGCACAATTCCCAGTTGACGCTTTTTTTGGGAAGGTGGACACTGTTGAATGGCTCCAACTGCATTGCAAAGTTAAATTAATACACATTTAGATTTAATAAGGCTCGTGAGAAGTTGCACCATTATTTAGCTTGTGCAATATTTTTGCTAGTTTTTCTTCCGCAGATGTTGAGCGTCTGCTTGTCGAATAAGTTGTGGTTAATGTAGCTCCATGCAAAAACTTTGAAACATCAAAATACCAGAATTCATAACAAGATTTAGCCTCTTAGGAACACAGTTTTGTTCACAACACTCATCTGTTCAACCAGCGAGTCTTGGCTCACTATCTTTCAGGAACTGTTTCGTTTGTACAGCTTCATATTTCACAAGAAGCTGAAGTTACTAAATGTCGGTAGCAAATCAATGAGCTGGGAACTTCTTACGGCTCTTTTTGATGAAAGCATAACTACGAGAAGTAGATCGCCTTGATAACCTTTCCATCAGAGCTCAACTTGAGAAATGTTGGAATGCCATCGGTTTCAAAACTATAGCGCTCCAAAGGACACGGAAAGGTGCTGTATAATCCAGGCTTCTTATAGAAAAACTGATCCTCTGTATATCGCAAAATGATGATCGATGAATCTAGCATTGTTGCAATTAGGCCCAATTCGGGATATTCCCACACGCCAAGTCCGGCTCCGACGCAGCAGAACAGCAACAACAGGCAGTACCAGGAGTACAGCCAGCAGAACCAGAACTTCGTGTCACCGGCCACGACACCTTCCGGCGTAACCGAAAACAACGCGGGAAACGTGTCCAGGCCCAGCTCGGTCAACAGTACCGTCAGCAATTCCGCAAACAATCAAAACTTCTCCCAGCAGTCCAACAGTTCGGCCAATAATTTCACCTCCGTGTCAACGGCAACGTTCAGTCCTAGCTCTAATGCGAATTATGTCACGTCGAATTCGGGAAACGCCGAGCCTGGGTATCCACAGGTAAGCTACATGTGATTTCCGGGGAGTTTCCTGTGAATGAAAGTTGTTATCTGCAGGTGAACAGCAGCCCGCAGCTAGCTTCACACAGCTCTAGTGGATACCCAGGCAGTGGACCATACAGCGGAACTAGTCATAATCAGCAACCGTTGTGGCAAACTGAAGGACAAATAATGTGGGATCAGCCCCAGGACAACAAACCCCCCCAGTCGCACTTCGATACCGGATATCCGCCCGTCGAGGACGCCGCCGACCAACCTCCCCAAAACGAACAGCCGAGCGAAGCGCCCAGTGAATTCTCACAAGCAGACAGGGTAAATCTGAACACTCGAATAAAAACGATGATATTAAGCAAGCAGCAAGAAGCGTCCGACGAACAGACCAAAAACACTGTGGAACAACAACAACACCAGCAGCAACAGCAACAACAACAAAACAATACCGGTCATTTTTTATGGTATAGCCACCATCATCGTTCAAGTAATGTGAACGATGGTGGTGGCGCCCATTTTCCCCCTACTCCCTCACCTGTTCCTATCAAGTCAGAAATCAAGCAGAGGAAAATCAAAACGGAATTCAACAATAATCAGCAACACACCCCCAGTCCCAAGAGGCCGAGCGAACCCGGCGGCGGCAAGTTTGAAGAGGAAATCCCGCGGTGCGACTGTTTGCGACCGGAACAAAACTTAGCGGAGCCCGGAACTTACTACACTCACTTGGGTAATGGTCGTGGAATCTATCGTCGAATTTATTTTATCTGTGATTTGGTTGCAGGTTGTTCGAATAGTCTAGTCAATTTGCGTCTCGATCTAGAGAATAGGACTGGTGTTACTGGAAAAGCGATCAGAATAGAGAAAGTGCGGTACACTGGGAAGGAAGGCAAGACTGATCAGGGATGCCCCATAGCTAAATGGGTAAGTTTACTGTAACACTTGAAAATAATACTGTCACGAGGTAGTGTATCCCGTGGGAATAGTGGGAAGCTGTGGTATTGCAAACTTGCGTCAGGAAACGTTCAGAAGTAGCATGGATTCTTGTAAAGTGCTTTTGTAACTTAGTTATTTAGAGTCAGGGCATTTCATGAAGGGATAATGACTATCCATGTTGAAGCTCCAGTACAAATTTCAAATATTCTGCACATGACCTCCAGCTGTCAATAAGCCCAGAGAAGAATACAACAGCAACAGCATGGTGATACCTACATATGATATACAAGTGTGAAACTTATGAAACGCAAAGCAGTGTTTGCCACCTCGCAGTTAACAAGACAGTATCTAGATAGAAACATGCTACTCTCTGGTCGTTTCCTGATGCAATATTGCATATTTCTCATTTCTAAACCGTTTCACGTTTAGCTCCTTTTGATAATATACTAGTAATCTATTTTTATCAATGATTTGGCTTTATCAACTGTGACAATACGAAAATCCGTTTCTAGAAGAACTAAGGAAAACTTTGCTATTGCAGATAATCCGTAGATCAAACACCGACGAAAAATACTTGATAATAGTCAAGCATCGTCAGGGCCACTTCTGTCGGTCGGCTTTCATCGTAGTTTGTATCGTCATGTGGGAGGGCGTTCTTCAGCCAAACGCCGATGAGCTCTACTCCCTCCTGACCGACAAACTGACGAAATTCGGCCTGGCGACCAAGCGTCGCTGTTCCACCAACGAGCAGAAGAGCTGCGGCTGTCAGGGCAGCGACCCCGACACGTGCGGGGCCAGTTTCTCATTCGGCTGCTCCTGGAGCATGTACTACAACGGATGCAAGTTCACCCGCTCCAAATTCGTCCGCAAGTTCCGCCTGAGCGTTCAGACGGAAGAAGATATCGTCGAGGACAGGCTCCAGACACTGGCCACTCACATCACTCCCATTTACCGATCGCTGGCGCCGCAATCCTTCAAGAACCAGTGCTTTCACGAAAGCATCGCCAAAGATTGCCGGCTCGGACGCATCCCCGGAAGGCCCTTCTCCGGCGTCACCGCTTGCATGGATTTCTGCGCGCACTCTCACAAAGATTCGCAGAACATGATTAACGGTTGTACGGTCGTTGTTACTTTGACCAAGCACCGGGAGCGCCAGAAGCCAGAGGAGGAGCAGTTACACGTCTTGCCTTTGTACGTCGTCGACAACACGGACGAGTTCAATTCGAGAGAGAACCAAGATGAGAAGGTGCGGTTAGGAAGCATCGAGGTTCTCAACAAGTAAGTCACCAAAAAGTTGAAGCTTTGAAGCAATCACATTACAAGCACTGAGCTGTTACTAAGTATTGTATCTGTTTCAGGTACCGAACAGAAGTCAGAACGAATCCGAACCCAGTCCAAACTTGCAAACGCAAGAAGAAGCGTACCAAAGACGAAGCGTTCACACCGGTGAAGGAAGAATCGCCAAACAGTCAGATTCAGAACCACCAGATCTCCAGCACGGTCCCAGACTGGGGCGTCAGTCCGCCATTGTTCAACAACTTCAGTCCGCCGCTCGCCAACAAGTATTACTACAATCCCAGTCAGTTCGATTATTTTCCTTATCATTCAAGCAACTATTTGGTCAACAATGACATGTACAGTAACAGTTTATATTACAACCAGAATTTCCCAACAAAGAAAAAGTTGTTCAACGACATGTTCAACGCTGCTCAATCTCCCTGTAGTAACGAGTATAGTTCAGATTTTGCTACAACAACATTACCTCCGAAATTCGATCAGGGCTATTCAGCTGGCTTTACCGACCACACTTACTACAACACTTGCAACCCTTTTGATGACAGTTACAAACCAGTTGAAGAAGTATACAGTGATAACGTAACCTGTTTTCAAGATTCAAACGTTGGTGGCGTAGCCATAGCCTTGGAGCACGGTAGTATTTTGTTTGAATGTGCGAGACACGAACTTCACGCGACTACTGCCCTCAAGAAGCCGAATCGGCAGAATCCGACTCGGATAAGCTTAGTTTTCTACCAGCACAGGAATTTAAACAAGTCCAGGCACGGGTGGGAAGAGTACATCGAAAAGATGCGTTTTCAAAAGCTTGATTTTGGAATCGATTCTGAATTTCGTCAGAAGCTCGTCAATGGTTTCAATCCTGACGGCAGTCCAAGTGAAGTTATGATGAAATCGCCTACACTGACTACCGTGACTTTGACTACGCTTTTTCCAATGTATCCCTGCATTATAACTGGTCCTTATACAGAAAGCACAGGATGACTCCTTCAAAAAACTTGATATCTCTCTGGTTTTCTTAAAGAAACTTTATTTTGTCTTCTTTCTGGTAGTGCTTCGCTTTTTTCAGGCGTGTCAACAACAGATCTAAATTTTCGTTCAGGGGTAGCAAAAACTGAAAATGATTCTTTTTTGAACTTAATGTATTTCTACCAAATTATAATGGTCACTTGAAGAGTTGGTGAAGAAGCATTTGAAAACTGCTGTTCTGAATTATTTTTGTAATTGATCCAAAAGTGCTTATCTAGAAACGAGACAAAAAAGTGAAGGAATCAAAATTTTGAGTGAATCACTCGTCTGTATCAGGATCAGATCCAAACACCAAAGAAACCAAAATCCGATCCTGGGAAGCCCGAAGGTAAAGCCAGCCAGTTGAGCGAATCAGTGCCTCTATGATCTCAAGAACAAATCCACAAAATATAACTTGTGAATTTTAACCACTAACACATACACACATACACGCAAGTACAAAATATAGTATTCTGAAACGACAGAGTTGAAAAAACCTAGTTTTGTTTATATTAAACATCACTTTTCATAGTTTTATTAATTTATTAGTTAATTTATAATAATTGTAATATTATTTGTAAATTGTTGATTTTTAGTGATCATTTTACACGACTGCCATAAGAATTAATTCTTGTTTATTTTGATGAGTTCTAATTTAATTATGTAATTTTAAGGATTGTATATTATCACCAAACAACCAAATACGTATTTATTCATCAGATGAAAAAAGAAAACGCCCCCACCTTGTAGGTATTGTTGGTCCACATGACCGTATTTGCA
Source organism: Anaspis maculata (assembly GCA_949128115.1). NCBI lineage: Eukaryota > Metazoa > Arthropoda > Insecta > Coleoptera > Scraptiidae > Anaspis > Anaspis maculata. The sequence goes on from OX421964.1 coordinate 47,839,484, forward strand.
CACAAATCAATCAAAGAAAGCTGAAAGGATGAGCGTATGTATTTTCAAAGTAGTTTCCCATAGAGATCAATTTATTTGGGTGCAACCGCCCTTTTGCCTTTTGTAAAACCTTGCTTCACGTTTATAAAGAAAAATATATTTTTGCCCATACGTGAACTTGGTAAAATTGAAGTTATTTACGATATATTTCAAAACAAGTAAGATAAAATAAACTTGTGTATTCGAAGTAGCTTCCGGTTTGGTTCTACTTCAAAGTGTGCTACAAAGCTGTGTACATGGATCCATTGTGTGCATTTATATTAATAATTAATAATAATGAAAATAGGGTTATTCTTTGTAGTGTTGGAAATATATTTTTGACATAAAGAAAAGGATATTTATAGTGTTCTTAACATGCCTACAAAATAAATTATTGTATAGTGTTAGTCATCAGTCAAACATGATCCTAAAAAGATAATTTTATAATTATGTTAATATGATAATAAAACAAATGATGCCAAATATTTTAAGCTAGTTACTAAAAATTCGTACTATTTATTATTTATTTTTATGTATTAATTCGAGAACTTCTCTTCCAAGCCAGTATAGGCAGCCACGGTTTTTTATTATATCATTGTGTAAAATAGAGCATAATATAGTAGCGCGTTTTTTCTCTCCATTAATCAGTAGTAGCGCAGGGCTTCTTAGATTTTGTTGAAAATAGCTTTTTGTGCGGCTTATTGTAGGTCCTCTCTCCCAATTTTCGATAATCTGAACACTAGATACTGTATTTTATTTGATTTTTTTATAATTCCTTCGTGCAATAGTCACTTTTACTACTTACAGTTTCGCACAGAAAGTCCATTTCTTAACAAAATCGCCTCTGTACATATATTTTTACACTCCCCCCCCCCACACACACCAAAAATTCATCCATTTTATTTAGACTATTGAGAATACCGAAAAGCAATCTTACAATACTATTTGTACATATGATACATGAGGAGGTTCTTCCACAGAATAATTTCGCTGCGCTCATTGTGTAAAATTTATATCATGAATGCCATTTTCACTAAAAAGCAATATTGATCAATTCATATCACGTCGTGGAAGGACCCGCTCAAAGTTTTTAATATGTCGTCTTTAAAAAAAAATGATGATCGTATGAGACTCATTCATTTGTATTTCTAGTTATAGATTTTTTAGTTTAGCATTAAGAACAAATTAATATGTGTACTGTCTTGTGAATACATTTATATAACATAAATGTCTTTCTTACTTAAATTTTTTTGTGTCATTGATTGATTCTCCTCCTTAACGAGTTAGGTGGATAACTACTTTTCTAAAAACAAGCTTCTTGATTCAGTGTGTCGCATAGCACGTGAAATACGAACTATGGTGCCGACCCAATGCGATGTTTGTGTCGCTAAAAGTAAAAATCCCTACCCTGTGTTGGAACGCACAGGGTTCGGCAAAATTTCCGATAATACAGGGTGTTTCAGCGATGATAGCAGAACATTCAACTGTGGCTGGATCTTGTCAAAATATGACAAAAACCTATACTATACCATTTTGCGAAATTTGGCCTAATGACGAAGATACAGCTCTTCATAGTTCACTTTTTTCGGATTCCCAAAATTTGTAACTCATGGACGTTTCAACGAAATTGACCTAAAATTAGTATAGACTGGTTTGTCGAAACTGTCTACCGACCTGCCAAATTTTGAAAGAATCCAACCAGTGACATAAGAGTTATGGAGGGTCAGTAATTTAGAAGGATGCGAAAAAAAGTTGACTTCAAGTGACCTCCCATAACTTCTACGCCGCTGGTTGTATTCTTTCAATATTTGACAGGTTGATAGATGATTTTGTCAAACCAGCTTATGGTAGATCAAGAAATAATTTTATCAAAACGTTCCTGGGTTAAGTATCAATTTTTAAAATGTAAAAAAAGTGAATTTTGAAGGGCTATATCTTCGTCATTAGGCCGAACTTTGCAAAATGGTATACAGAGTGTTTTAGGGATGATAGCAAAAAAAATAACTATGGGTAGATCTCGTCAAAATATAACGAAAACCTATATGCCATTTTGCAAATCTCGGCCTAATGACAAAGATACAGCCCTCCAAAGTTCACTTTTTTCGGATTTCAAAAACTTGTAACTCAGGAAAGTTTCAACAAATTTAGCTTTAATTCAACAAAAGCTGGTTTGTCATAAGTATCTATCAACCTGCTAAATTTGGAAAGAATCCATCCAGTGATATAGGAGTTATGAGGGTCAATAATTTGGAAGCATCCGAAGAAAAGTTGACTCAAGGTGACCCCTCATAACTTCTACACCACTGATTAGATTCTTCCCAAATTTGGCAGGTTGATAGATGATTATGACAAACCGGCTTATGCTAAATTAAAGCTGAATTTGTTGAAATGTTCCTGAGTTAGAAATTTTTGAAATCCGAAAAAAGTGAACTTTGGAGGGCTGTATCTTCGTCATTAGGCCGAACTTTGCAAAATGGTATATAGGTTTTCGTCATATTTTGACGAGATCTACCCACAGATGAATTTTTTGCTATCATCGCTGAAATACCCTGTGTAGTGGACGAAACGAGGGACGAAAGCATCCACCGACGTCGGTGTTAGGCCTTGTTGCGGAAATAGGCTGACGTTTAATAAAACGAAAAAAAATCTTGTTCTAAGCTCAGAGCTTCACTTAAAAAACGAATGTGAGTTGGTATTGCCTACTGAAATTTTTTCTCCTATGTTTGATCTTTTATCAAAAAATGAACCAGTCTTTCGAACCAAAGTCACTTTTTTGGTACAATATATTTTCAAAGCGAGTTCCCATCAAAAATGTTAAGAGCCTCGATTGAAATTGTCAAGTATAATACCACGACTACCTCGATTGCAAAGTGCAATAAAAGTTACGCGTGATTCAGAAAAAAATGTGCATTGAAATCCAAACTCGCTAATGCATTTCAGGTCGCATATGGTTGTCTGGCTTCCTTTGGGTCCTAGGACTTGGATTTCAAAACCGCCTACAGTCCCAGAGGAAACAGTGAAAGTAAAGGTGAGCTAAGAAAGTGAAACAAAACGTCCTTAGAAGAATTTCCCAGGTGGGACATCTTATATTAATTACAAACAAGAGCCGTTGATGTGTTTATAAGCTGTTGTGTAGATGTCGTGCATTTCTCAACACATGTCTTACTAATTGTTGTAAAAGTATATATGCCTTCCCTGAAGGGATTTGTATCTTGGATCGTGAAACAATGTGCACGCATAGCAGATATTTTTTTGGTGTAGAACATAATAGTAAAAACGTGTTAGCTCATCTCTTTCTTTTGAAGATGATTCCTATGAGACTGGTTTTTTTATTGCAAGGTTGATGTTCCTTCTTACTTTGTGAAGAACTCGAAGACTTTGAAGATGCAGCTAAACCTGAAAATAGACTTCTTCTGAGTCATCAGCTTTCAGGTAAGAAATTCAGGCAAGCTGGGTTGCTCTTCTGGCATATTCTAGACCTTGTGCTAGACCAAGACTCGTTCCTGACTCACGAAAAACAAGTAAAAAATGAATACGTATAAGAATTTAGAAATAGGTAGACAAAACAGAAATGAATTTATTCTTGACATTCAGTCATACAATCGTTAGAGTGGATAGATGGTGGTAGTGAAATTCGGAACCTATGATGTAGGTACATTGTCCAAGGTGTTAACGTATAAATTATAGCCCCCCCCCTGGAAGACTTCCCCTTGAACATAATTGAAAAAAAAAAAGATTTTACATGATTTTTTCCGTAGATTCCAAATATGTGCATTGGAATATATTGAAAAAAAACCTTGTTATTTGATAATTTTACCTTAGTTATTAGTTTTTAACATGTATATGTATAATGATTGTTTTACTTGAATTTCTTCTCAATTTTATGTTAATTTTAGACTGTGTCTTAATGGCAAACTGTTTTTTCACAACAGTCAGTGATGTATTCTTTTAATAAAGTACATTTTTATATTATATCGCTTACCATCGAAACATCGAAAATTTTGCTCAAATTGGACACTTTGTATTTTAATATGGGAATCGATTCCATATTTTATCCTGATTAAAAATATATTCCACACTTGATCGGTTGATCAAAGAAACATATGCAAAAAAATTTCTCAAAGTTTGAAAAAACTTGTTAAAATTTTGAAAAATATCGAAAAAATATTTTTCTTTCAAGTTTTCAGAGTTGAGTTAACTCAAGTGGGAGTCAAACTATAGTCATATCTATTTTACCAAAATGATGGAAAAACCACTTAGTAAATTTCGAAAACAATCTATTCTCGATATTTTCTGAAATTTCAGTAATTTTTTCACAAGTGTTCCGTTGATTAACCTATCAAGTGTGATAATATATATTTATAATCAGGATAAAAAGCGGAGTCGATTCCCATAATCAAATACAGGGTGTCCAATTTGACAAAAATTTCCGATGTTGTAGGTACGTAACCTCTAAGCAATATACTACAAAAAAAATTTATGGGCAGATTTTAACTCTAGGTACAAAAAAATCCTCAAAAAAATCATATGGGAATCATTTTTCATTTTTAAAATTATCTCCAAGGGGGAGTCTCCAAAGAGGGCTATAATTTATACGTGAACACCCTGCACAGCACATACCCACATAAAATGTAGAATAATAAAATGATTGCCGGTACACAAAAACAATTAAAAAACCACTTGGTGTGATACTCGCAGTGGGTACTTTTGGATGCTGTAAAATGCAATATTCAGTAAGAATCTCGGTAAAAATGATCCAATCTTGAATTTCTATCTTTCTATTGGTGGGGAAATTATTTCGTTTAGTAATCTATTTGAAAATGTCTGAAATAATCGTAATTTGCCCCGGGTAGGTATAGTATTACATACTTTTGAACCCAGAACTTGAATTGATGAAAATTACACAAACAATCCATCATACAATTCCTTGTACTCGTTATGCAATGGTCCTTTTGAAAAAGTGGGCCGTCCCCGTCCGAAATGCGAAAGCTCCGTGAGATTGTGAAGGTTTTCAGGAAACGTAATTCACCGCCGTCGTGCACTCTGATTCAATAAATTCCAATAAAGACGTTTTAACATAATTATTACAAAGTACCCGATGGCCATTATTTATACCCGATCTGCATTCAACATTCAAGCAATGCAAAATGCAATGTTTACCTGTGAAAAACGTGACCCAGGTCAGGACTCATACCACAAAACGAATTCAAAATTTCCCCCATTAAGCTGTCAAAGCTCCCATTTGCATTTTCCACTCTGCTTATCGCCGAATTTAGAAGACCAATTATCGACAAACTATAGCATCATGCGTCTTTTCCTTTCTCTTTCACTCCTTTTCCTAATCCATTTTATGACGGTATTATCCTCGATTCTCCCCAACCAGAAGCCCATTAAGGCCTCGAGACCTCTCTTATAGCTCTAATTAGACTAGCGGGATTTATCTGCTCAGTGTCTGAATGGCGACTAAAAGGTGTCGCCTTCTCAAGATCGACCCACATCAGAGTACTGCTACTGCTGATCATTCCCTCCTTAAGAGATTCATAGCGGGTATTTCTTCTTTAGATATAATTAATATTTGCTTTAATTGGTTATCGAGTGTTTTTCCTAGCTCCTCATCGGCACGAGTCTTGGTTCGCTTATTGTATAACCAGTTGTTATTGGCATCTGTTTTGAATCATCAATGTCTATAAATAAAAGAACCCAATCATCGATTCTTTTTTTTTTAATGGATCTAATAGCAGCTTAGGCAGATAGATAACGATCCTATTCGGGAGTTCACTGGAAGTCCTGCGGCTCTTGGACAGGTGCCTGAAAGTGCTGATAACGAGTAAACGGTGCTTAGATCGTCGAGCTATACAATCAGAGTTTAATCGACCTCCAAGGCAGGCATTTTAAAATGGGACTCATTCACTGGCAAAAATTGAAGCACTTATCTCATTACCTTCTTCTTTTAAGTACCTACAGAGTTTTGCATGAAGAAACCGACATGGATTAGGCTGGCTGAAATGAGACGAATCAGGAGGATCTCTTTTGCAAATGTTCTTGAGAGTTGAAAGATCACATTCCGCAAGGTTCTCCGTTTTAAAGTACCTAGTTTAGAACATTCTTTGACATTTATTTCTCAAGTTAAGAAGGGTCGGTGGTCCTTCGAACCCTTTTAATTTCATTGTTTCGAAAGATTCTAGTAAACTAATCTAAGCAGAATTAAGAGTGAAGAAGTTTTTCGGAAATCGGTTGACTTGTGGGAAAGTGAGAAAGTCAATATCGTCCTTCGCCAGGCAAAGCAACGTAAGCGCCATTCTGACAAAATTGAGTTCTTGATCTTGTTGGGGAAGTCTCACTGAGCCGCGTCGAATAAGTGAACTATCACAAGCACTAAAGTATACTTAATTATACACTGCATAATATGAAACATGCAAAATTAATATTCTTTCGTGGGCAATCTGCAATCAACACGATTTTTTGTCTCTCCTTCAGAGTTGCTAAAATGACGCTTACGTTGCTTTGCCTGCAAAGGGACGATATAGCGAGCCAAGATGGCAGCGATCGTGAAACCAGCCTCAAAATCATGGATAATTATACGAGGCACGAGTATATTCCAGATTTCATCAAAATCGGTCGAGGGGTTGATTTCCCCGGAATTCAGTGTACATTTCATTCCGGAATTCCCGGAATTCTTTCGGAAATCACCGGAAATCCCGGAACACTCAGAAATCTGATCGGACGAAAATTGAGCCAAAAAAATGACGACTTTCTAAGAGCTCGACACGTATCGTACACGTTCTACCAACGATCCGGTCCAACCAAATCACCGGAATTCCCGGAAGCCGTTCGGAAATCACCGAAAATCCCGGAATTCTTTCGGAAATCACAGCACCGGAATTCCTGGAAGTCTTTCGGAAATCACTGGAATTCCAGGAAATCTTTCGGAAGTCATCGGAATTTCCGGAAGTCTTTTAGAAATCACCGGATTTCCCGGAGATCTTCCGGAAATCACCGGGATTCTAGGAAGTCTTTCGGAAATCACCGGAATTCCCGGAAGTCACCGAAAATCCTCGGAATTCCGAAAGTCAAAATTCTTGTGTACACTTTTTTCTCAAGAAATCAACCTCTCGAAGTCGGTTCTTCTCTCTCGTACAAAAGAGATAGTTATACCAGACAAACGTATGTTTCGAGCTCCATCGCGTCGATAGAGCGTCAAAGTTTCCATTTTGAGTTTTTCCATAAGAACGGGTAGGTACTTGTCCGCATGTCATTACTTTTCAACTCCAGTTCTGAATTCAGCACTTGACTGGCGACGCGTGCTCCACTGAATTATCATTATTATTGTTACGATATCTCGCGTACGGGTTCGAATATAATTGAGACGATCGATTCAAAACACAGACTGTTTATTTCTGCGTACTACAGTCAATAAACGCCAACAATTATCTACTTGGAATATCGCTGTGATTATCGCTCGCTTGTCCGCTCGCTGTCTCTTCCAATTCAAGATACTGCCCTGAGCTGCCGGCTGATGCCTTATATAAGGCCTCCGAATAGTGTTCCCGAACTTTCTGTCTACTTCCAGCAAATTCCATAGTGGCCCGGCATATGCGGTTTCTAGACCATTCTTGAATAATCACACACGTTACCCGTATAATTCTGCCGGGTTCTGGAATGCACCAGAACATTAACATTCCACACTTCTACACTGAGATCTAATGGATGGAAGAATCCAGAAAGACCGAGTGTTCACCAATATGTACGGGATCGCCGCTTGTAACATTATTGTAATCGTTTATCGTTATTGCGGCAAGATTTTCTTGGTTCTTGGTAGCCAATGTGCTACCCCTTGAAGTTATTCTAGGACTCTGTGCTGTGTAAAGAAGAAGACTTCAATCGTCAGCAAGCAACAAATAATCCTGTGCCTGCAAGCAGTAGCATTTAAAAGAATTCGTTCCTATTGACCCGTGGGTCTCACTGATGTGGAATTTTTGTCAAAAGAAAACTCAAATTATCCTCTAAATAATCTTCCGTTTGTGTTCATATGTATTTCATAAAAACTGGTACAGTTTAGTGCGATTTATAACTCGATTTCAATTTCTGTCGCAATTTCAATACCAATTTCAACAAAGTTTAAAGATGCGATTTGCTCTGTGCCTTTTATAACCCGATTTTAAGCGCAAGACGCAATCGCAATGATTTTAGGGATTTTAAAAAATGGACAGCATTCAAATCTTGCCATCCGATCCTTACCATCGAATCGACCAATGAAAATAAAGATCATATCAAGATTCAAGATCAGCAAAGATGAACACAAAGCAGAGTAGTCTTCTTGATTGGCAAGGTCATGTTACGGGACTTTCTAGGGACTTTTATTTTTTTGCGTCAGAAGTGCAGCCCAGCATTTTCCCCTCGTCACCGCCAAATAGACGAGAGAGAGAAGAAATGAAGAAAAGCAAACTCACACAAGCCACACCTGCTCTAACCCTCTAACCATGACTAGTGACCACTGGCAATAATTACTGATAATTACCTCAACGGTAATAATACTTGTGTTGTGACTTGACAGGCTGACAGGTGAATTACATGCAAGTTTATCTTGTAGTACTTAGGTTTTCTTTCTCCATCATTCCTTGCTGCCGACAGTTCCGACAGATGCGATCGCGTCATAAACTGACAAGATGAATAATTATGCTTACGACTGATCCGACAAAAATTGCGAGTAAAATTGCGACAAAAATGTAGTCAGTAATAATACCAATAATAGTGCGGCGGTTAACGACCATTTTTCAGAGAAACCTTGCATTTTGTGATGAAGGCATGAAATTTGGCATATACGCTCTACAGACTCTCCTTTACTATTTACGAGGCGGACCCACGATGGAACCGCCGTGCAGCTGACAGAATTGTCATTTGCCTACCTTCCAGGGGCAAAAACTGAAACTGGTTATCGGGTTGATTCAAAAGTGACGTCTATCAATGCAGTAGACCTTCACAGTAAAAGTTCATCACAACAAATGTCAATATTGTAAAAGGAGGGGGAATGGAAGGGGATAGTTCCAGCCGCGGCACAGATTTTCATTTTTTTTTATTTCGGACCGAATTGACAAGTTTGGTGTCGTTTCCGACTAAAGTCCATCTTCTAATTTCAAATTGGATGTTGTGGTTGCAGTTTGAGAAAAAAAATTGTTTTATTCAAAAAAATATACCTACCTATTTCAAAAAAAATCTTGGGCTTTTTTCATTTTGACTTTTATCCTAATTCAAGGCATTTGAAGTGAAAGTCCTTATTTAGTTCACTTCTTCAAAGCTTCTTGCACATGAAATCCATGTACGAGACCTGATTATTATTTAACATAACATCATTTATTGTCTTCACCAATATATGGTACACAATGATTGCTTACAGTAGTAAAAAGAAGTGAAATTAAGTAAGGGTAAAAATAATGTAGTAACAGACGAGAAAAAAAAACAAAGTATGAATTGATTGATTATTATTTTGATAAGATCGTGAGCCTCATTTGTTCCAAAAGTTGTAACAGTTATATGCAATAATTTTCATGTACGAATGGAGTTGTGCGTGCAAAGGTATCGCGGCGTTTCTGACAGCTGCACGGCGGTTCCGTCGTGGGTGCACTTCTTATATCGTGATGGACAGTCCATAGACTATGTTTGTCAAGTTTCAGGCTTTTATCACAAACTGCAAGGCATTACACGAACACCTCCATTCGTACATGGAAATTAATAAAATTATTAGATGGCACTTCCACGACTTTAGGAACAAATGAGGCTCACGATCTTGTCAAAGTAAAAATCAGGTCTCGTACATGGTTTTCATGTGCAAGAAGCTTTGAAGAAGTGAACTAAATAAAGATTTTCACTTCGAATGCCTTGAATTAGGATAAAAGTCAAAATGAAAAAAGCCCAAGATTTTTTTTGAAATAATAGGTATATTTTTTTTTAACCCTTGGGCAGGCGCGTCTCTTTTCACGACGTAATAGGTCGCGCGGGGTGTCATCGACACCCCTAAAATTGCAGCGTCCCTGAGTGTTACCGACTATTTTTTTGCAAGTTCTTCAAGGTTATCGAGTTTATGTACATTGATGGAATGTATACATGTTTTGTTGGGGTCAAATTTGGTCAGATAACGACAGAAATCAAGAAAATGTAGAAGGATGAGAATTTCATTGAAATGAACCATTTATCCATGAAAAAATTGATTCTCATCTTCACAACGATGAAACACTTCGAAAAATACTTGAAACATAAAAGACAATGTTGACTTCTACAAGTAATAGTATATTGGAAATAGAATATCTGCTGGAATTAATTCAAACAAAAACGATTTTTTTACCATGGCTAGCTTTCAGTTCCCTCTTCAACATATCAAAAGTCCTCAACTCTAGGACTGCTACAAATTAGTATACAGGGTGAAAGTTTATTATTTTTCTTTATTTCCTTTCTTTCTCAAAAAACTGATTACTGAAAAAAACGGTTTTAGGCTAGTTTGATAGGCCATAGTCTTCCAATAAACATATAAGAAATATACTACTCAGCAACTGCTGTGTATCAAGTTACAGGGTGAAAACCATTTTTCATCTTCAATTTTTTTTCTTAGTGGAACTGATCTAGATTGAAACCGGTTCCAGTTTTTTTGCAAGCTTATAATGTCATACTGAGCATATAAAAAGGATACATTTCTGCAACTGCTGCTTTTCAATTTACAGGGTGAAAAGTCATTTTCACGTTTCAATTTTTTTCTTGGTGAAATTGGCTCACACATCAATTTCGACTGATTCTTCTGTAAACTTAAAGTTTCTAGTCAAACATATCAAAATAATACATTTCTGCTACAGCTATGTTTTTTTTTAGAAATTTAAATGTTTGGGTATATTCGGGTATATTGCATCAAAAATTCAAAAAATCTTGGACCGCAACCAAACATTTAAATTTGTAAATAAAAACGTAGCTGTAACAGAGATGTATTATTTTGATATGATTGACTAGAAGCCCCAAATTTACAGAAAAACCAGTCGCAATTGTTGTGTGAGCCGATTTCATCAAGAAAAAAATTGAAACGTGAAAATGACTTCCCACCCTGTAAATTGAAAAGCAGCAGATGCAGAGATGTGTCCTTTTTATATTTTCAGTATAACATTATAAGCTTGCAAAAGAACTGGAACCGGCTTAAATCTAGATCAGTTCCACTAAGAAAAAAAAATTGAAAATGAAAAATAGTTTTCACCCTGTAACTTGATACGCAGCAGTTGCTGGGTGGTATATTTTTTATATGTTTATTGGAAGACTATGGCCTATCAAACTACCCTTAAACCGTTTTTTTCGGTTATCAATTTTTCAAGAAAAAAAGAAAGTAAAGAAAAATAATAAACTTTCACCCTGTATACTGATTTGTAGCAGTCCCAGAGTTGAGGACTTTTGATATGTTGAAGAAGGGACTGTAAGCTTACCATGGTAAAAAAATCGTTTTTGTTTGAATTAATTCCAGCAAAGCACCTATTTTTTTCTATTTCCAATATACTATAATAGTTATTTTATGAAAAAATATCACAAGAAAAACAAAACTCAGCCTGCTCAAAGTCACTCATTTTCGCTACTGAAATAGTTATCCATAGAATCGAAGCATTCTTCACAAACATTTTTCATGTGCTTCATGCACATGTTTTTAGGACATCGATCACAGCAGCATTTGGTTTTTGATGTCCTTCTTCCTTGGACAAGCCACACACCTGCCCTTACTCACTGGCAACTGAGGTCCTGCAAGAGCAGAATTCTCAGGAATACCTGATAACTTGGCAATTTTTGGGCAGAGATGTTTTGTCAATTTTTTGTTTGTTACTCTGCTGCAAATGTGTTCGTTTATCATTTTCAAGCCAACTTCTCTCAAAAAATACCTTCTTGAAGTTTTTGCATCAGGATTGTGAGCGACAAAGATCTAATTCACAGTGCAAGGTTTGCAAAGAAATATTACGCGGGAAGGCGCACGGGGTGTCCACAGTACCCCGGACCTGTTTGACACAAAATAACAGCCACTTTTTCAAATCAGTTTCAGAACCGGTAACAGAATTTGACTGACAATACTTTGACAGGAAGGTACTGAACAGGAGCGCCATCTATTCGACTCGAAGCGGAATCGGTAGCTATATTTATGATGCTGGGGTGTTTTGTACACCCCGCGCGACTAATTAAGGGTTAATAAAACAATTTTTTTATCTCAAACTGCAACCACAACATCCAATTTGAAACTAGAAGATGGACTTTAGTCGGAAACGACACCAAACTTGTCAATTTGGTCTGAAATTAAAGAAATTAAAAATCTGTGCCACATGAACAAATCACACGCACATGCAGTGGCGTATCTAGGGTAAATTGCGCCCAGGGCAAAATATGAAAATTGCGCCCCTGAATTAGAAACCCTGGGAAATGCGCCTCAGGCAGTTTTTCAGAATTCAGGTGGGCCAACGACAAATAGGGCCCCCACGTGTGATCCGTTCCCATGTAAAGTTGCTAGGCAACCAGGGCTGTCACTAGGCTATCACCTAGGCAACATCACCTGATGAACTGCTCCCTGGTTCCGAAAATAGGGTCTCTGTTATAGGTTATACCTAGATCAGATGAAAAAGTCGAAAGTTGATCGTCTGTTTGAATGTATTGGTTTTAGTTTTCCCTCTTTCTCTGTTCCCATTTCGCTTGTAAATTATTGCTCACACGAATTGCGCCTAATAGTTCAAATATCTACATTATCCAGGGTGTCTCAAAACTCGCGCTCCAGAGAACACTGATATCATTGTATAACTATTACTAGTAGGTCAGCCGGCGCTCAAATTGTGCAGTTTTTGGAAAGTACGGCCAGATGGCGTGTTCAGCATTTGTCGTTTGGTCGCTCAAATTAGTTATAAATCACGCTGTCTTCAAAGTTTAACGTCGCGTTCACCTTAGTGATAGATGCTGATGGCCTGGCTACAAAAGTTTTTATTTTCTAACCTGCGTTGGTAATTTCTTGCGAGCTAATTGCTCCAGGCGACATCTAGGGACAAAATCCTAAATCCGAGGCTGACCTACTAGTAGTAGTTATACAATGCTGATATGGTGCCGACGACAATAGGTTCCCAGGAAACGGAAGGAAAAATGTATTGCTGCTTGCATAAAGGAGTCATGAGTTTTTTGAATCCACCAATCCCGGAGGGTCAATTCGAGGTAAATTTGCAAAATGTAACCCAGTTGCTAAGTTTTGAAAGTAATACCAACTGCCTGTCATTTTGCAATAAATGTTTGGCTCACTGTAACTGTGACACTGCCAGATTTAGATACTTGAACTTAGCAACTTGAAATTGAGGTAACATACCTCAAATGTACAGGTCTGTGATTGGTTAACTTAACTTTGTCTTTTCTCGAATACCATTTGAGCAGTGATGTGAGTCGGGTATTTACCGGGTTAGTCCAGTCAAAATAGGTTTTAACCGGAAATAAATTCGGAAGTTGACAAAATTTGGTGGATCGATGCGGAATTTAACGTGGAATAACATACTGAAATTCCCAAAAATTCCAAGGCTTGGCTTTTTTTCTAGGGCCAATAAAAGAGCGCCATCCTTGGAAATTTTCGTTTTTTTCTGAATAACTTGTAAACTATCACCTTTAGAACACAAAGACCAGCGAAGCAAATGTAGCCCGTTAAATTCTCAAGAGATCAGTACTAAATTTATTACTCTATGGTCAATAGTCTCCGAGATACAGCGTTTGCTAAGACGCAGTGAAAATTACTCAAAATTTATTTCCAGATTTTACGTAACAATTTGCATAATGTCAGTTCAGGGGCTGTAACGTGAACAGCAGATGTGCGGATTTTATTGTGTTTTACATTTTTGGAAAGCCAATTCAACCTTTGGTATCACACTTTTGTCTAGAAGTCGCCAACTCCAAAATGGCACTTTTCCTCGACCTCTGAAATTGATACTTGATTACCCGAAGAATCCCCAAAAATCGATTTTTTTCATAGCATGCCATTTGCTCAATTTTCCAAGTAGAGCAAAATCATCCAGGGAATATATAAAGAATTGAATACCAAAAAAACAACATGTTCCGGAATCTTTTTCCCAGTGATGGTTCCAGAGTTTTATGAGTTGAAAGACTAAAACGACCTATTTGGACAAAAAACTGGGTGGTCCGACACTAACTGCTGAATACTGTACAGACCTTGCATTTGAGGTGTAAGATGTCACTTGGCAGACGTGGAAAGTACATAAGTATATTCAATACGTCTGCTAAGTGGCATTTTGCATCATCAAATGCAAGGTCCCTACAGTATTTAGCAGTTAGTGTCCGAACTACTTATCTTTCTTCCAAATAGATCGTTGTAGTCTTTCAATCCATATAACTCAGGAACCATCGCTGGGAAAAAGATCCCGTTACATGTTATTTTTTTGGTATTCAATTCTTCATATATTCCCTGGATGGTTTTGCCCTACTTAGAAAATCAGGCAAATGGCATGGTATGAAAAAAATCGATTTTTGGGGATTCTTCGGGACATCAAGTATCGATTTCAAAGGTCGAGGAAAAGTACCATTTTGAAGTTGGCGACTTCTAGACAAAAGTGTGATACCGAATGTTGAATTGGCTTTCCAAACACGTAAAACAGATTGAAATCCGCACATTTGCTGTCTACGTTACAACCCGTGAACTGACACTATGCAAATTGTTACGTAAAATCCGGAAATAATTTTTGAGCAATTTTCACTGCGTTCCAGCAGACGCTGTGTCTCAAAGGCTATTGATCAGAAAGTAATGAGTTTAGTACTGATCTCTTGGGAATTCAACGGGCTACATTTGCCTTGCGAGTATTGGTGTTCTAAAGGTAATAGTTTACAAGTTATTCAGAAAAAATCGAAAACTTTCAAGGATGGTGCTCTTTTATTGGTCCTAAAAAAAATTCCAAGCCTTCGAATTTTCGGGAATTTCAGTATGCTATTCTACGTTGAATTCTGCATCGATCCACCAAATTTTAACAACTTCCGAATTTATTTCCGGTTTGGCCCGATTTTTGCTTAATTTGACTGGACTATAGGTAGGTAAATATAAATCGGGTATTTACCCGGTATTTTCCCGAGCGATATTTACCCACCCTACCTAGTTTGACAGAAAATTTGACACTGTTGACAGCTCGGTTGACAGTGTTGACGGTTAAAGGTTAAATGATTTCTTTTATCAAGTTCCAAGGCTCTATAAACATACCCTCCAAAGCACTTATTATTATTTTGCTGCTGTGAGCAAAAATCATTATTGTTACCTATTGTTGTTATTATTATTGTTACTATAATTATTGAAAATAGATACCCTATTAGAGACCCGATGGTATTTACCCTGGGTATTTACCCTTAAATATAAAAACCCGGGTATTTTACATCACTGCATTTGAGGTAGATTTTTTTTCCTTGGTATTACACATCTGACTGCTATCTAGTTTTTCTTCATTTTCTCTGGGGCGTGAGTTTTGAGACATCCTGTATATAATTATATGAAGTTCAAAGAGCTTGGTCTTTGATCCGTTTTTCAAATTTTTTTCTTCATTTTTTCACATTTCTATCTTTTCCTCTCATTTGCGCCCTGAGGATTAAAGTGCGCCCATGGCACGTGCCCCACTTGCCCCCCCGTAGATACGCCTCTGCGCACATGAACCACATGATTGTAGGTAGTAGCATAAATCCATAGTGCGGCTCGGTGCGTCCGACACCTCGACACCCAGATGGGTAAATGAGGTTACGATTATATATATATAAAAATCTGTGCCGCCGCTGGAACTATCTCCTCCCATTCCCCCTCCTTTTGCAATATTGACATTTGTTGTGATGAACTTTTACTGTGAAGGTCTACTGCATTGATAGACGTCACTTTTGAATCAACCCGATAACCGATTTAAGTTTTTGCCCCTGAAAGGTAGGCAAATGACAATTCTGACAGCTGCACGGCGGTTCCATCGTGGGTCCGCCTCGTACATAGTAAAGGACAGTCTGTAGAGCGTATAATATGCCAAATTTCATGCTTTTATCACAAAATGCAAGGTGGTTCTCACTAACCGCCGCACTATAACTAGTGGTATGATTATCATCGATTAATAATCATACCACGAGCTAAATTTAGCAAGACTATATAACAAATTGAAAAAATTGAATTGTATACCTTCATCAGACATTTCAAGGCAAATCTAAGGTTTCACCTATTTAGTGTCTATGTATATGCATTACAAAATAGCAATTCAAAGATTCGTCCATCGTTAGTGAAGCGTATTGCATGGGCATGATTTTCCATGTCACGAGCAGATCCCGTGTAAATCCACCCAATGTGACATTTCTCTGATCTGAATGCCTGTGTCCACATCAACACCATAGAGTCCATAGACGAATGCTGTATAAGGTGACCAACCGTCCTGATTTGGTAAGGACAGGTTCAGATTTTTACATCTTCATCCTGTTTCACGTTCATGTACTAATTTGTCCCGATTTTAAGCAAAAATACTGATTTGTCCTGATTTCAAGCAAAATCCTGGTTTTTCTGATTTTAAATTTGCCGCGTAAATATCAAGCACTTCACCACTTCACTTCTCTCCCACAACGCGTGCTTTCCACCTAGCCCCAAGTTCGGTACACCTGCCATTTACGCATGTGCGGGTTCCAAACGGTGCTTTCCATCTACGTGTTTCTACTCGGTTCTGCGCCGTTCATTGGATCACCTAAAATTTTGTGCCACACCATGGAACATGTGCCGTCTGGTGGTATTTGTACCGTCTAGGTGGAAAGCACCCATCATCACCCTACCGCTTTCTTTCCACATGCTTCTGTTCCTGTGCCTATTACACTTGACATTATAGGTCTGTTTCTTTGTCCTGATCTAACTTACTTAGGTCACAGGTACTCCGGAGCAGACGTTGCCTAGCAACAACCAATCGGACAACTCTATTGGGCGCTTTCCATTTAAAACATTTGTGTCGGTTTGTGTCAGCTTGTGTTAGCTTGTGTCGATGAGACAAAGGAAAACAGATCAAATGGAACGCATTTGTGTCGATTTGTATCAACACAAGTCGACTTGTGTCGGTAAATGGAAAGCACACATTCTCTGCTCTAAGCGCTCCAGAGTAAGTCAGAGCAGAGCAGTACAAAGGAGCAGACCTTATATTCGCAGATGGGTTCCACAATACACCAAAGAAATAGAAGGTTTTATTTTGTGTTCTTTCTATTAGGTATGGAATTTTATTTCTAATGATCACGCTTGAATTTCTTGTGTTAATAATAAAATTGCCAGAAGGTCTATTTTGAAGAGAACATTTGTTCTCTTATTCGACAGCGAATTTTTTGACTCTTTTTTCTCCCAGACACAGCCCAGCGTTTTTTTTTTTCATTTCTCAGCAATAGTTGTATTTTTCATATTGGTGAAGTTTTTGGAGAATGGGGCATTTTGCTCCGGCCCCTAGATCCCCCTTCCCCTTTCGCATGTTTTGTTTTCTGTTTTTTTTTTCAGTGTCCTGATTTTCATTCATTTGAAGTTGGTCCCTTAATGCTGTATCTGTATATATTTTGTACAAGAAGGTAAGTAATCACGTTTCAAACTATTTCATTAGTATCCCATTAGTATTTTTTATGCATTTTCAACAGCTTGCATTCAAAATAAAAGTTAACCTCAAACTGAAATCAATTTGACAAGAGGTAAACAAGCCGAAATCGGTGATAAATTCAATTGTTTCTTATCATCGCTGTGATATCCTCTTGGTACCCGAAATCCGTGCATCTCATTGGCTGAAACACAGTCTATAGTTACCTATGCGTTATACCGGGTGATCATTTGAAAACTATCCACCTGCAATATCTCCCGATTCCTAGTGCAAATGTCTTTGAGCAAAAACAGGTCGATTTTTATATCGAGAGGGACATCTAAAACATACATTGAAGAATTTATATCTTGAGCCCCCTCGCCCCCACTCGCCCCAACTTTGAAATTTCGAATGATATTACTTACCTTGCGATACGTCAAATTAAAGAGAATGTCATTCTCTTTCTAAAAAAAATATTTTAAAATTTTTCAATCTCACCCCCTGTTCTTCCTAAAATTCTCTGAGTGTCCAAGTTAATATTCTTGACCTCCATTTCCTTTCAATATAGTAAACGTCATCCTGCACAGCATCGAAAGAGAAAATTTTCTATGAAAAAAGTGCCGCCCAAATTTACCTCTTCGCTTCCCCCACCTGACCTCAAAAATTTAAAATGTCAATACCCACTTTGTAATACATCAAATTAAAGGAAATTGAATTCTCTTCCTGAAAAAGATTTTTTCACAATTTTTAAAGCCCCCCATCTCCCCCCTAGAATACTCCAAATGGCCAATTTATTGGGGGAGGGGTGGAAAATTTGAAAAAAAAAATTTTCGGAAAGAGAATTCAATTCATTTCAATTTGGTGTATCACAAAGTAGGTGGTGTTTTGTTGAATTTGGGAGTTGAGGTGGGGGGGAGCAAAGGGGGGAATTTTGGTAGCACTTTTTCCACCAAAAATTTTTCTTCTTCGATGCTATTTAGGATGACGCCTACTAAATTGAGAAAAAAATGAGGGGTCCAGAATATAAAATGGGACAGTCAGAGAATTTTCAGGGAAAAGGAGGTGGGGTTAAAAAATTTTAAAATATTTTTTTCAGGAAGAAAATTTAATTTCCTTCAATTTGATGTATCGCAAGGTAGGTAGTGTCATTTGAAATTTCAAAGTTGGGGAAAGTGGGGGCGAGGGGGGTGAATATAGAAATTTGCCAATATATGTTTTGGTTGTCCCCCTCGATATAAAGATCGACCTGTTTTTGCTCGAAAAAATATTCACTAGGAATCGGGAGTTATTGCAGGTGGATAGTTTTCAAATGATCACCCGGTATAGTCAAGTTATGAACCAAAGTTCAAGAGCACCGAATTTATGTCATATATGCAGAATCCAGGATCTCTGTGTCTCTCATCTGTCAAATATTAAAAAATGTCAAAATTCAAAATGTTGCCATTCAATCCTTGAAAATGTATCCAATAGATTGGAACCAAATTTGGCAGGAAGCAACAGAAAAAAAAAGAGACAAATCAAGACTGCAGTTGGAGCTTTTCACAATTTCTCAGTCTGGCGCTACGAGTTTTTATCAGTTTTTTCCGAGATTTTTCCTAGCCGTTACTACCCAAAACGGCCGTTCACTCGCGTTCTGACCAGTATTACCCGCGTTTGGTACAGGACTCTACTCAGACGTTCTTTCCTGCTCAGGGATCGACTTTTTTCGGAAGATTCCAACTACTGATACCTATCGAAAGAAGATTGCATTGGGCGTCGTGTAGGATAATCTTTGAATGCGACACGGTCTCGGTTTTAGGGCGGTGATTTCTTCAAAATAAAAGTAGCACATTTCGTGAATTGAAAAAAAAAATTCAATGCAAACTTCGACTTGCGACAAGCCTCACGAAATATTTATTTCAGGTGCAGACTTGCGGCGAATCAAAGTTTTGAATAGAAAAATTTTTGAATTCGGAACAAGGAATTTCCAGTTCTTCTCCCTGGGAAAACTCCTATGGTCCTATGGTCATTATCTGGCAATGAATGGAAGACAAAAGACAACACCATCAACATGTCCAGAAATTACCTGGTTGTAGGCTTCCAAAGTTTTGTGGGCTTTTAATTGTTTCGAAGAGAACATCTCTTCTAGCGCTAAGACTAAATATTCCACCAATTCTTTACGAGTTTACGCGTGACGTTCGGCACCAAATCGGGGTTACTTCTCAAATCTGCTACCAATAATTCATATGGGTCACAGGTCACACCCTAAGCACATTCGCACTTTCATTTCAAACCTAGTTGCATCATCCCCAGCCGGGATTTTGCAGTAATTGGCGAAGAACTTGGACATGCCATCATTCACGACTTTAAAGTTTGTTCATATAATAGGGATGTTTTCGTGCACCATCCGTGCACTGTCGCACGCAAGGGCGCATGTGCAGACTTCTGTGTTCAGACAGTGGCAAGTGGCATACTTAGCGTATTTGGCACCCTGGGCGGACTATCCTGTGACACCCCCCTCCTCCCAAACCTACCTATAGTCCAGGAGACGGACGCATGTTTAGTACCTCGATCGAGTTATGTTTTGAGACTATCATCAATGTATCGAGAAAATATGTGCAACCATGGAATGGCAATCCTGCCTAAGTAAATCCTGCCGGAAATGCAATTAATTAAATAATTTGAAAATTGTAGATTACAACCTTCAGAATTTTTGTCAACAAATGTCAGTCACATTTTTGATGGCACACAACAATCACCCCTTTCACGTTCCACTGCGTTCCACTGCCAGAACTTACATGGTGCTGCTAAGCAACTATCGTTACGCATACGCAAAACTAGATGAGTTTCTGGCAGTGGCCCAGATATATCCTGTTCATTTCTTATTTTCAGTGAAATGCGACTTTTTCAATCAAAAATGAAGTGACAAGCCAACAAGCTACGGCTAAGGCTGATGGCACTTGCAAAGTTTTGGAGCGACACTTACTATTAGCGGCCATCAGCCGTATCCTCCCAGGCTTGCTCCCAAGCGCTCCAGCTTGTCACTTCATCCTTGTTCCAAAAAGTCATTCTACTGAATATAAAAAGTGAATGGACTATAGGTAGGTAATTGTGCACCTTCCATGAATATTGCAATATTTCTAAGACCAAACGAAAAGCCGGCAGTGTGCATTATACAATGTCGCCCACTTGGTGCCGGCTACAATACGGATGGCCGGTAGTGCCGGTCACCATACAAATAGCCGGCTCCGGCTACAATACACGTAGCCGGGGCCGGCTACGGAGGCACTTCCTTATAATAAACAAATAAACGAAAGTTAACTTACCTAGCGGACGATTCGTGAATAAGATAAAATAACGTCAAAATAAGACGCCTCACTTCTTCTCGTGTCTATCAGGAATAAACAATAACTACACTTGAATACCGAACTACTTCTAGGTACTGCGTACTTACCAATCGATTACGATTCCACCGCCCTTTGATAGAAATCAAGAATTTAGCAAGGATCTTGTAAAATCTGATTTCATATTCACGTGTTTTAAAGGTAGGTATCCATCATACCGTTTGAAAAAATGTTCAGGTGCGGCCAGGCCGCAGGCGTAAAATATGAAAAAACGAACAAAAATTTCAAAATGTTCAGGGGCGGCCGCGGAAGTATAATATATAAAAAGCAAAAAATAGACAAAACCGCATTTCTGCCCCGTAATGCCACCTCCTGCATCTGGCCGCCCTTGTGCCATGCACGAGTTGCACGCCCGCTTAAGACGGCCCTGCCTCCAAGGCTTTGCGTCCCAGTTTTGTAGACTCCTTTTGCACCACGAATAATACAACACTGACATCACCTTATTGTTTGGATCGCTCCCCCCCCCGCTCCTCAGTTAGTACGCCACTGTGTTCAGATCACCTACAGTACGTTTTTTAATCAAAAAACCACGACCTGTTGCTTTCAGTTGGTAGAAGAAAAAAATTCCTGTTGCACGATTAATGTTGTTATGTTGACGTTAGGTCAAAAAAGAAAAAAATGTCAGGGATGTCAGGCCCGTCAGGTCATTCAAATTCAAAACTCAAAAAGCCGCTTTGACAAGTATGCCAAGAAAACGCGGAATTTGTTGAAACGCGAGTTGAAAATATCGTTGGTTAAATCTATTACGGTCGGAACAGAAGATAAAAATCGTGTCGCAAACCTTTGGCAAGAGGCACTCGTCAAGTTTTCCAGCAGAACAGTGGCAAAAAAATATCCCTCACTGCAGAAAATTGATTCATAGAGACGGACAGGAACAGAGGCATGGGAAATTTTAGCATCAGGGACATTCCACCAATTATAATAAGTTTGGCAGAATCCGACTCATCAAATGCAGAATTGGCTGATTCTTCTGCTTCAGACTTTGAAGATAAAGCTGGTGATGCACATGAGGTTGCCACTGGAACTTCTGATAATGACGAAGAGGATATTAGCGCGATCGCAGTATTCACGGGCTAGGTAGAGGCCGGGGTATGATCTGAAATAAATGAGTACCTACCTCATGTAACCAACCAGGCTCTTCGTCATGAATAGGAAATTATCGTATTCACAATATCGCTTTAAATTATCTACAAACTTCACACAGCATATTTTTTTGACATAAACCTATGTCAGTGTGCAGTGCGACAATAACCTAAATAATTACAGACCGTCTGTACCAAGGGTCTGTACTCTCAACAGTGTCAAAAATATTCCTAAATTTTCACACTAGACAGCGTTGCCGTTGTTCTTTTGGGGGTAGAATGCGACGTTGGTGGTTTTTCAATTAAAAAACGTACTGTAGCTGGCCGGCATTCTGAGATATGGCGACTGCGACTGTCGAACATCCTCGGACAAATGATCAACAGTTGAAATCGTTTATGGCTGTTAGTGAAAGTTTTGTGTATTGAAACAGTTTCCGCGAATGATGGCTACGTCGCCACATATTTCAAGATGTTTTTTACCAATATTATTTTTTTTCCTAACGCAGGTGATGTGTTTTGGCGGCTTTACAGAACTTCGTGTGTCGACGGCGACAGTGTCGCTGGCCAATAGGATTCGATCTGCCTGTACTCCCCTACCTCCCTCTCCTTCCATAATTCCCGCGACACGAGTTTCTGTCGTCGTGTCGTTCAAATTATTCAACTACAGTGGAGTGGGAGACTGTCGCCGGCGACAAACGAAGTTCTGTGAAGCCGCCATTTGACTTTTTGTCCGAGGATTTTGCCGTTAACTGTCAAGCTGCGGGTGTCGACTGTCAAAAACCGGCGCATGCTTCCCTCACATGGAGAGGACCAGGAACTATCCTATTGCGTTTTGTTCACCTACTCGTACACAATGGTTGCCGTTCGGTAAACAGTGAAGTACAATCATCCACCACTAGATGGCGTTCTGGTCTATATCACGTATTACAATACAGAAAGAAAGTTATACAGGATGTCCCAAAAATACACCGACAACGTTCTAGGGCAGCCTCCTCTCATCAAAACAAGAAAAAAAGTTCCTATAAACATGAGTCCGGAAACACTTCCTAAGGGAGCTACAGGCTCCTAAAGGTGGGACCCTGGAGATGGTTTTTATTTAATATCTCCGAAACCGTTGAAGAAAAATCAATCAAACTTGACACATGTACACTAACCTTCTTATGCCCAACAAAATGAGGCAAGATTAATTCCAAAATAATTTACCAGGGGTGGGTTAGGCTAAGGTGTGGGGGTAAAAATAACCCTAACTTTTTTTAATGTGAATTGTTTCCAAATTGAACAAGAAATTATGAAATATTGTAGTTTTCTACCAAAAAAGGTCCTTTTGTTCAACCTCGATAGATGCACCGTTTACGAGATATTTGAGTTTGAATGTATGAAAACGTGGTCAGAAATGCTGATTTTTTAATTACGATATTCAAAGCGAAAGAAAAACTATTTCAAAGCAACTTCATTTTTGTTAGGCATTCAAATTTTGTTAAACGTGTCAAGTTTGATTGATTTTTCTTGAACGGTTTCGAAAATACAGTGCTCAACAATTGAAGTGGAACACCTGAAAATTTTGGTCAAATTAAAATGGTCGTATTTTCTCAAGAAAAATCCGAATTGCAATTAGTTTTTTTCCCTGGACAGCTAATGTCTTAGACTACAGCATGATATAATTCTTTCTTGTTAAAAGCTTTTCATATTATTTATACAGGGTGTAGTAGTGAGGTACTGCAAAAAATGTAAAGTTTGCACCCCTCCCGATCCGCGAAAACATTTTTTTGAATTTTTCCAACTTGTTCTGGAAAAACTTTGAACCCATACCTCGAAACGATTTTTTGGGTTTTTGTTTATCTCTGTTAATTACAGGGTGATCGCAAAAAAGTGATATTTTAGGCTTTCAATGGTAACTTCTTTCATTGTTATCCGATTTTAAACTTCTTTGGCTCATATTGAAGCTGAAACTTCAGACGAAAACGGTGTAAGGTCAAAACTTAGTAAAAAGAACAATTCAATATAAGGGGACGTGTCAAAAGTGACCCGAATGCAAAACAGCTTCCGACTTTCCGTTTATTAACAGATAAGAACAAATTGAAACGTGTCTTCAAAGGATCCGCTAATTTAGACCATTTTGATCTGCTTTTCGCTTTAGTTGTCCAAGATAATGTCCGTGGTAGAACCGAAACTTGACTGCGTGTTTCCGCGAAAAAATCGCATCCCTTATTTACCTGTAGGCGACCGTAACCCAAGTTACAAAATCCAGAACTGGCAGGTATACGTGTTTTATTGTCAAGGAGAATTTTTGGAATTGTTGTCAATTTTGTAACTTGGGTTACAGCCGCCTTCAGGTAAATAAGGGATGCGATTTTTTCGCGAAAACACGCAGTCAAGTTTTGATTCTACCACGGAAATTTCTTGGACAACTGAAGCGAGATGCAGATCGAAATGGTCCAAATTAGCGGATCCTCCGAGGACAAGTTTCAATTTGTTGTTGTCTTTCATCAAACAGATACTCGGAAGCTGTTTAACATTCGGCCCGCTTCTGATACGTCTCCTTATATTGAATTATTGTTTTCAATAAGTTTTGACCTCACAACGTTCTCGCCCTAAGTATCAGCTTTAATATGAGCTGAAGATGTTTAAAATCGGATAACAATGAAAGAAGTTATCATTGAAAGTCTAAAATTTCACTTTTTTGAGATCACCCTGTAATTAACACAGCTAGACAAAAACCCAAAAAACCATTTCGAGGTATGGACTCAATGTTTTTCCAGAACGAGTTGAAAAAATTAAAAAAAAATTTTTCACGGATCGGGAGAGGTGCAAACTTTACATTTTTTGCAGTACCTCACTACTTCACCCTGTATCAATAATATGTCAAGCTTGCAACAAGAAAGAATTCCATCATGCTGTAGTCTAAGATATTAGCTGCCCAGGAAAAAAAGCTCATTGCAATTCGGTTTTTTCTTAAGAAAATACGACCATTTTAATTTGACCAAAATTTTCAGGTGTTCCACTTCAATTGTTGAGCACTGTATTAAATAAACAACCATCTTTAGGGTCCCACCTCTAGGGGCCCGTAGCTCCCTTATGAAGCATTTTCGGACCCTTGTTCATGGGAACTTTTATTCTTATTTTGATGAGAGGAAGCTGTCCTAGAACGTTGTCGGTGTATTTCCGGGACACCTGTAGTGTGTTTACGCTACACTTTCGTCCAAGTCAGAGCCGTGGCGTGGCATAGATCTGTGGGGCGACTGCTCCAGGGCGCCAATTGTACAAGGGCGCCAAAATCCAAGCTTTTTGATCAAAATTCACTATCAGCACTGACAGCAAAGTGCCTACCTGAGTCCAAAAATTGGGGAGGCGGAGCGCGCATCGAAATTCTCGCGAGGCGCGTGTAGTTAGGTACCTAGGTCAAGAATTTTAAGATCTATGGAATAATAATTTGCAAATTTACAATAAAGAAAACGTAATATTTAATAAAAAGTGTACAGGTACTTTATTTTTATCTACGGAAAAAAGATTCGGTTTCTGGCGAACTTCCCCCTAGACCTTTCATCAGACGATGAAGTAAGCATTATTTTCTATGTATGCTGACAAGAAACGCTTGAATACAAATTGAAAAATATATACTTTAATTAAATGAATAGATCATGTTTCTGAAAAAAGATGGATACCATTATACAATTTTTGGTAAAATATCACTATATCATTATTGGTGAAAAAAATACTGATACGAGTAAAATTGAAAAAAGTTAGTGGAAAGATATAAGTATTATGAATTATACAAATGAATTATAGTATGTATGATAAAAAAAAATATGAAAAATCATATACAAAGAATCATTGTACTAAAACAATTAAAAGAAATGGAGGGAACAGTCGAAGTCAATGGTTTTGCTATTATTATTAGCATTATTTTCATTATCCCAAAAAATTCACCTACGGTGCTACTTTTCTTAGTTCGCTCGCATTTTCTTTTCAAATGGGGCGCCAAGTGACTTCTCTGCTCCAGGTGCTTCACTATCACGCCACGGCCCTGGTCCAAGTTCTGCCTTGCATCTTGCATGCCTTGCAGAAAAAAACATCCATATTCCATATACTAAGTATCACTTTGTCATCATACCTACCTTTGATTTTTTTCTTCTAATTCTGAGGTTGTCATCCCGATGTTGGCGCCTCCAGCTCAATTTGATGATTTTTCCGCATTTCACGGTGTCCCGCGTGTAGGTACCGTCCATAACATTCACTAAACTTATGCCCAGTTTTCAAAATAAGTGATAGCACTTTTTCGGATGCACCAGAAGAGCCATTTTGGATTTGTTTCTAAGCTCCACTCCTCCCTCATGTCCAGATCCCAAGCCCAGCCTGCTTACGGCTGAGCTCCGGCTGATTCACCCTACTTACTTAGGTGATGAAGTGCTACTCTGTGCATCTGTGATCACAGATGTCTGTGATGTAGTGTAAGTTGATTCAGCTTGCCCAAGGACCAAGGACCTGTGAAAAAGATGGGTGTGCGGTATCAATCTGTGGAATCGATGTCAGTTTGCATGCTTTTTATCATCGCATGCTTTTTAGATCTTGATCGAACACCTGTA
The DNA here is from genome assembly GCA_949128115.1 of Anaspis maculata. NCBI lineage: Eukaryota > Metazoa > Arthropoda > Insecta > Coleoptera > Scraptiidae > Anaspis > Anaspis maculata. Next base: position 47,866,132 of record OX421964.1, read on the forward strand.
CCTGTAGAACTCTCCGAGAACCTCTCGACTCGCTAAGAATTTTTCAACTCGGTACATACCTTTGTTCACCAAGCAGGCGAAAATAGCAAGCATCGTATGCCAACAACCGATTTTCCTTGGCTTCTTAAACTCGCCGCTGTCACGCTCCAGTCTTCCGTTTGAGAAGTTAGCATAGACATAGACTCGTAATGAGTATCATTCGAGAAGCCCGGCGACTCCCACTGGGATTTAGCCATGCTGAAGCTAAACGCACCGAACGCTCCATTACTTTTGAAACCGTCTGTATAATAAGATCATAATGGCCATTTCTCGTTTTGCAACTAACTGTATAATCTCATCAGGAAGTGCCCCAAAGGTGATATAAATTCAGAGATATACAACAACACAACCTTACTACCTACTAGGTATATGAAAGCACTAGATATATGCATGCGACCATCACCTTCATGAAGGGAGGTCAATGACAGTCGTTGCGATTTTGTGCAGATAAAGAGACATTATGAATTGCACACACGATGAATTATTAGCGCGGCTGGTAGTCGTAGATACCCTCAAGTTCGAAGGCTGATGCATAATTATTAGTAAAGCAAATGAAGCACGGCCTTCTAACGTGTACTTAACCGGCCGGGCCGGGTAATGTTAGAATTTAGTTTGTTGGTAGTAGTACAGACGATCTGCAAAAATCATACCACCAAGGGGAAAATTTATGATAATTTTGGTTAGCCACCAGATCCAGAGTGGAAGCAGAAAATGGAAGCAGCGAGGATCTTAGCGAAACCGGTTAGTACCTGTGCATAACATTCTCTCAAAAATTATACAGATTCCAATGAGCACTTTGAGCGCTGCTGAGGCTGGCTGGCTGGCTACGCAAGTCTCCTCCGCGACCGACCACCACGCCGATTTCTTTAGTCTTGTTTCTACTTTCAAGGATGTAACAGGTGTATAGTACGGCTCTGTGCTAGATTTCGGTTGACTAAAGTACCCAGTGCGAACTCGGATAGTACAACAATAATTAACTGAGCGCCGGCAGAGGCAGGAAAAATGTTCAACAACCCAATTTAAGGTGAGTCTTTCCCATCAGAGTAATACGTTCTCCAATTAACCCCTTCTCAAGACAATAACAGTAATTACAATGCAATGATCTTAATCTAGTGTAGTACCTACCCATGATTATAATTTTTATATTAGATCACACATTTCTATTAGGTATAGGTACCTAGACCTACAGAATGTTGGTTGTAAACCACGAATGCACTTACCGAGGTTTTTATTGATGCTAATAAAGTGTACTTACCGGTGTAGGTACAGATGGTCTAAGAACCTTGCAATTAACATTGACATATATACAATTAACTTTAGACCGCTTTGGACTTTAAGTGAATCATTTTAACGATGCTATATAAGGAGATAATTGAGGTGAAAATCACTTCTTATCCTTATAACGTGTAGATCAGGCACACGACAGTACTTTGAGGTACTCCCCTTAGTATCAGTTTCTCTCTTATTAGCAAAAAAAGATCTGCACCATCAGTGATCGGCATTCTCTTTGCGAGTTTCATACTAGGCTGACACTTCAGAGCTGATTTCTATGATTATGTTAGATATGCCCTTTTCAAAATAACAAATAAGTTCTCTGAGAATCTAAAGAATCAGGAATAAACAAAATTTAACGTTTCCTGTTTCCATCATTGCCTGTTATATCCGTATCCAGTCAAAAACTTGACATGCCTTGATGCGCGATGGGTCAGGGCCACGTGTGGGGTAATATCCATCCAATTTCCCACAAATTTCCCTGACAGAAACAGGAGCATGCAGAAAACCAGAAAAGCTTATGGAGTCACAATCACCAAATCTTTCATTGAGAGGGCTCCATAGTCATGGATGCGCTAAATATGATATTTTAAAGAAAAATGTCAGTTTTGATAATTTTATTGAATAAACCCCGGAACAAACGTTCATCTTGCGCAGTTTATTTTGTTTATTTACCTATTTGAAACTTCATAATTTGTATTATTGAAAAAATTGAAGTTCACAAGTATCTGCTCAGCTACACCATACCTACTACACAAAATAACAAAATAAAACTATGAAAAGACTGTCGGAAAAATCGGAATTAAAGCGAAAGTATTCCCCATCTGCCACAGTAAAAATTCACACAAAGCGAATAATTCAATATTGAACGAACACATCTGGTTCGAATAGTTACAGTATTTGAGATGATTAGCGCTTGATTTAATTTTTATATGCACTATCCCAAATAAAGCTTTTGTAAAAAATGACTCTAAGAATCTAAGTGCGCGCTTTCAAATCTTTCAATTAGTAATACATTTTTGGGAGTCAAAGTTTTCTCTCGGGTCTCTCGGTAAACTCCTCTCAATATTGCTGGAATGAGTGCAATAGAAAGAAATCGAGAAAAGTTTGTTTTCGTAAAGTTTCAGCCCCCTCTGGGGATGCACGTTCCACTGCTCAAATTAACACAGACCAGACATGGCAGGAGAAATAAAGACAGCACCCTAAAGTCATGCAAAGGGCAGACATCGTGGGGCAGACACATCGATTTTATCTTATTCCATCACTCTTTCCAGCGTTCTTCTCCAACTGTCGCTATTTATGAGTGTACGATTTTTCAAAACTTTCTTGTCACATTCGTTCTTGAAAATTTTCCACTGCGGTTAGTTATTGATGTCAGCTACATAATTGTCAATTTCAGCACGTATGTGCTATGAGTGAGGGATCGTGATAGGCATTTCAATTATTGGGGTCCATTTCTGTCTCATCATGTGCTGTGTGCATTTATCGATCTGAGTACACTGATGGAAAACAAGTGCATCGGAGGAATACTAGCGCCACGCGTGCTTTTCGTACGGTTAATACTATGTTTTGTTTTCTTCTACTGCTTTTTTCCCGCCCAAAACATGCTTTTAAAGTGACACAACACGTTCGTAGGTCACTCTAATTAGGAAAGTTTTTGTACGCACATTATTTTTACCCGTTTTTTTTTACATTTATGTATTATCTAAGAATAGTTATTGACTTTTGGAACGACCATGGTCCAGTGTCATTCAACAATACCTATTGTTAATTTCAAGTGATTAATTCTATATTTATAATAGTAAAGCTGCCCACCATTTTCTATGGATAAATTTAAATTTTTGCTCACTATCTATAATCATTATTGCTTGCTCGATTCAAGTTTTCAAGGAAACAGTAGAGTGATTAGGAAGTCAAAATGAGTGGTAAACCCTGATGTAGGTTGCCTACTTGATGGACAATTCTAATTTCACCGTCACAAATTATTATGTAACTTTTTGATACTAGTGCACTAGTGGTTCTTTGAATACCTACCAACAAACCTTATATTGAATTGACAAAAAATAGCAGGAACAGGAAGCACATAAATCATGAAGCAAAGAAAAATTTATGAATATTTATGCCCAATCAATATACCTAGGTACTTAATGGAAACAATAGGTTATCCGATATTTGAACAAAGCTCACGTTCTTACAGTTCATGTAGGTATTCTCACGTGCAGGATAGGATAACTTCGATTAGTATACAAACAGGGTGTTTCAGCTTGATTCGAGTGAACTTCGATGGCACAATCTCCTATAGTCGTTCGAAAAGATTCTTGAAAAATACATTCAAGTTTACGAAAACCAATCGTTTTTGGCAGTAACTTCCATAAAAAAGTTTGCATTCGAACACTATACTGCCGTCATAAGGAAAAAGGCAGTAACTACATTTTAGAAGATCACGAGAAAAACGCAATAAACCGTTTTGTCGTTGTTTCTACCGATCCAATTTAAAAAGGCAGTAACTGCGCATCGCTGCTTGCTTGCATAAGAGTTACTGCTTTCTTACGTTGTACGTGTTAGATACTGCCTTTTTTACTAAATGAAACGATGACGTATGGTTGTTACTGCTATTTTCAAAATCGAGTTTGGTGGCTTTGGAATTTTTCTCTTTGGAATCCAGGTGTGAAAATCGATGTAGAATTTTGTGTAGATTTTAAAAATGCTAAAAAGTCAATTTCGTAAAAACCCAGAGAGCACATAAACATTTTCAAAATGTTTGTGAAATATTAAAAGCCAAATATTATATTATTTATAAAATATTGGAATTCATTCAGTGAATATTGTATAAATATTTATTGAATGTTTTGATGTCCCGCTTTTTAATATTTCTACAATATTTGCCAAAAATATTTTGAAAACATTTAGAACCGGGTATATTTAGAAATTGAAAAAAAAATTTCTTTTTCTCCTTATCGGCCTTTTTTGGCCATAGGAGCTCGCCTTTATTTCATATACAATTGATTTAGCTGAAAAATTGCCTTTCAAAGACGACACAACGCCCAAGCTACAGCAGGAATCAAACCCGCAATCTCCGCACCACAGGCAGATACTGACCACCTGTGCTACGGGGCCGTTGAAAAGATTCAGTGGTTCTGGGTAAACTACTATGTGAACACGCAGATGTCCGCTATATGAATTTTGCTAACTATATATCTGGAAGATTCAGCGGCTCATCCACTTCAAGGGATACCCGGCTACCGCCTCGTCCCTAAACACGCGGATTTATTCGCGTACTTGCTACATAAATTACCAATTGGTGTCGAAATAAATTAAAGTGACATATTTGTACGAAACAAATAAAACAACGGATGTATTTCACGACATTATGAATCATTTCAACCGTAACATAGAAAAAACCCATTGTAGGCCGTTAAAAAGGCAATTTCAGGACCACAAACCGAGTTTGCTAATTTAAGGCAAAATACACTTGAAGTCAAAGGGATGTAAAACGCTATCTTTTCAACACAACACACAACACAACTATATATTTCAAAGCTCCGTGCAAATGACCAAAACAAAAACCGGAAACCACATTGCCTAGAATACTGCAAATATTAGAGAGATTAGTTCACTAAATATTTTGATAATATTTATTGCTAAATATTCAATAAATGTTCAAAATATTTGCTGAACGTTGGTACAATATTTCACCTTAATATTTTGGTAATATTTGTGACGAATATTTTGTAAACATTTATAGAATGTTGTAAATATTCATCAACTACTACCAAATATTTTCAAAACATTTCGTGCTGTCTGGGAATATGTAGTTACTGCCTTCTTTCTTATGACGGCAGTATACAAGGGCACCTTCTTTCCTGGTGGCAATTTTATGAAAATATTATAGTTCTTAGGGGAGGAGGCACCAGTGGTGTACAATAGGTTACATTCCAATGCGCTCAATTAGTGATGACGTCAAAAGTTGGGTTTTGTATGAAAACAATCTCTGCTTGGTTGGCAGCACTTACTGTCACTTCTGATACCAACCCTCTACCCTTTCCCACACCCTCCACTGCAGCTGTCAAACAAAATGTAGAATGTATTTAACCAGCATTCTCACCCTCGAAGGTCTTTTTGGTTACGAAACACCCTATAGGAAGGTCGTTGTATCTATTGATCCGCAAATAATTCATTAGCTCTCACATTGACAAGAAATTGTTTTCATTTTTGGCTTTTGATATTTAGGTATTGGATTCCTTGTTCAATTTGGGGTGAAATTCGCTTTTATAGATCACTGAGCTCCTAGCTCCAGATTTACTTGTTTTTTGTTTTTAGTCACCTATAATGTGCAATTGAGGCGCTCTTTGCAAAAACCTCAGTTGTCACTTTTTGGTAGAACTCAATTGCGGATATTTGGAACCATGGCTAGGCTAGGCTATACCCAGTTCACTGAATACATCTCTGCGAAACCAGGGTAAAGAAATTCTAGAATGTATTTGAAATTCGCCTTCGCAAAAACACCAACAATCATATTGAGGTATCTAAATATTCTTCATGAAACAAGTGAAGCAGCAACTTTTTGAAGTGACAAGTGGGGTTTTTGCAAAGAACGCCCCAATTATTTGGAATTGGTCACTTACTAAATATAGTTTATCGTTTTTTTAGAAAATCGTCAGCTTTATCTTGGACTCAGTTTAATCTTCATCTTCAGTTTGTGAATTTTTACACCTTGTATCTTCCTTAGGAAGCGAGATAGAGCCATAAAATATATATTTTTCATCAATCAGGACAACTAGGAGAATCTAAGCATAGGTACAGTTGGGAGTGAAATGATTCATACAGCACCGCTAGGAAGTCGGCTGGATTTCAAAAATGTTATTTGCTTGGATCGTTCTTGAATGCCAGTTTTGATAACGATCAATCTCTAATCAAAACTGGCATTCAAGAACAATCCAAGCAGCTAACATTTTTTAAACCCATCAGCCAACTTCCCAGCGGAGCCGTATAAATCATTTCGCTCCCAACTGTACCATTGAAGTTTGCTCGTTTAGAGATTAAAACTAAAACACCCTGTATATTAGCACGTACAGATACCTGAATCTCTATGAATGTTGGAATAAATGTAGTCGTGACCATTGATATCTCAGATATATGTACCTGGGCTTTCATTTCAAAAGTATCCGCACAATTAATTTCTTCTCTGAAAAATCTTTCCTGAAGAAATCCTGGGACAGGTCGATTTTATATTCGAGAAGGATACATGATCACGAAGCATAGTAAAATTCTCTTTCTTCCTCCTCTGACGCAGAAGATACACCCTTAAAAAATGTTAAATGTGAATTATGGAGATCGGGTGATGCCTGAGGGCCTCCCAGGTCTTGTTATTTTTGGTGCAAATAAAAATTGAATTGTACCAATAGATTCCTCAATGAAAAGTTGAGTGTTTTAAGTTTTATGGCATCAACTCGATGATGCCAAATAAAAACCTCAAGAGTGGCAAGGAAATCGATGCCAAAACGGTCATTTTTGTCTCCTTGCAAACTGCCTTCAATTTTTTTTTCACATAACAGAATAATCGCTCTGTACTCGTCTTTGTAATACAGCCAGTACACTGTATAAAAAAATTGAGTTTCTATCTCCATTTTTGAGGGAGAAATTCTTTAAATAGTTTGCACCTGCTGAGAATACAGCCTTATTAATTGTATTGAATAATTTTAGATCATTTTGAAAAAAATAATTTCAACATACTGCCGCAGCTAAAGCCATATTACAGTTATTAACAAAAACAGTTAGGCTATAAAGTGAATTTATATTATTTCAATGCAATTACCAGTTGTCATTACAATCGGCAGCCGTCTTCAGGCGGGAAAATTAATTTGAATTGCAAATAGGTAACGCCTTTTTGGTTTTCTTACCATTATTGTGTTCTTGTCATTTCAAAAAAAAGCTATAAGACAGGAAAACCGTGTTTAAGATGAATTATTGAAGAATGTGGGAGAAAATGAAGAAACACTTGACCATGAGTGATTCCTTCTTACAACATTTTTACCGCCTCATATCAACTTTACTACTTCTTCATGCGTTCTCTGACTATAGGCAATTTTCAGAATAAAGGTGACATTTACATGCATCTACATAAAAATGAAAAATATAGTAGGTTCACTTGTACCGTGATTCTAGTTGGCTGTGAGATTTTGTTTTAAGTTTCCAAATCTGATATTTGAAACTTCCCTAGAACTTGGCAGTTGGTTGCCATTGATATTTGAAAGTTCAAGCTTGACAACATCAACAACATTACCGTTTGTCAAATAGACTGAAAATCACGAGTTTCACGGAAATTGTGGTGGAATTGTGCTCATTACTGTGAAAACTGTGTTTGCGCCTCAGCTTGTGTCTTGAACAATAACGTCCAGTGCCCATTTTAAAGCCCTCGAGGGTGTCATCAAGAACTCGCTTCTGGGAGAAAATTGGCGGAGTATAGGTGCTAGCAGTGGCGCAGCCAAGGGGGGGGCTAGGGGGCTATAGCCCCCCCCAGACAGTCTCGCTTTTTCACCGAAGCAATGAAAATTTTTGAACAAAATAAAGAAATTATTGTGTTCGACTGTTATCTTCTTTATTATTGAGAAAATGGGTCATTAGTCTCTCGGTGTGAGAGTTGCAATGCGATTGGATTGCGCGTTTTCTTTCTAATTGGTGCGGAGAGAGAATCTTTTCCGGTTCAAGGACGGAGTTGAATTGGTAAGATAAGCGTTGCGGAATCAATCCCTGTGGGTTTTCTTTTTTGACAGAATCTCACCATTTAGGTTTCTTCCGAAAGCCACAAGGATGCACTTTAGTTTGAGCTCATTGGCATTTCCAAAATCTAAAAATCAATTGTTCATCCAAAAATAAAAAAAATATTTTTCGATTTTGGAAATGCCACTGGGCTCAAACCGAACTGCATCTTTGTAGCTTCCAAGAGAGACATAAATGGTAAGATTCCGTCAAGGAATGAACCCACAGGGATTATTGATTCCACAACGCTTATTCTACCAATATAACTCCGTCCTTAAGCAAGTATACCTACTCACCTACCTATCAGGCTTATTTTGTAACTTCTCGTTCACTAACGACTCGTTAGCGAACCATTATCGTTCAGACTGCCAACTAACGACTCGTTAGTGAACGATTATCGTTCAGACTGCCAACTAACGACTCGTTCGCGAACGATTATCGTTCAGACTGCCACTATCGATAGATCTAACAAGAGCACGAAAAGCCGTATTTCGTGAACAGCTGCGTTCGGCCGTATCGTTTGTATGTGCCGAACGATTGTGTATGACGTAGCTGTCAGTTTGCAAGTGTCATAACTACCATTTATTATTGTCATTTTCCCCGCAAACCCGGGGAATACTGAATTTAATACCTACTCCAATTTAAGGTAGGTAACATTGGTACCATAATAATTTATACTCGAAAATAGGATGACCAAGCCCCTTTTTCCGGAAGGGGGGGTTCGCCTTTGGCGCAGCTCGCTTCGCTTGCATTCGTTAGCCCCCCCCATGGCTAAATCCTGGCTGCGCCACTGGGTGCTAGGCATGTACCCCATAACGTTCAGCTTTGCGGAGAAGACGTGAATTTATTTTCAAAAACCACATAATATGGAAGCATTGTGAACTATTCCTGGTTTTTAAAAGAAGTACCCACACTCGGGAAGACTGGGAACTGTGGGAAGCTACACCGCTACATCCTTCGAATTTTTGTTTGGATGGGATTCATCGGCGTTAATACTTGATTTCACTGCTCAGGACATCGTACTGGAACAAGAAATTTGCGGAACTTGTGAAAGGTGAACTACATCCACTCCATACTTGCAATTTGCAAAGTTGATTTCGGTATTTTTTCCATTTTTGACAGCAACAGTCAACAGTCAACACACCAACATAACCTATCTTTCGAAGCCAGACGCTCAGGCGCACACTAGGCAGTTGGACGTGAAGTCTACAATGCCAAACTGTAAAATTTGCCCAGCCTACTAGAATCACGGTACAAGTGAACCTACTATACTGAATACAATTCAGCCAAATTGAGTTCAACGTCGAGTTCAACTTCTCAGTTCAAATGAACTCGTCACGTGAATACCGATCCAGAGACAGTGCACTTCAGGTTTTGCGCTAGTTCAAATAGATAGCAGGAGTTCTCTATACCAGGGTTATTCAAAAGTCCGGAACAAAATTCATAATTTTTGACCACATTTTTTCGGAAAAAACGCTCGAACAGATCGATTTTTGAAACAGATTTTTTTTTATGACACGTGTCATGGGTTTACCGTCAACTCCTTGACTCCTAGCCACCCTCAGTGCGCTTTTTTTTTTCAAATGGCACCCTATGGCTTGGGAGGCTCGTTGGAAAGCTTGTCAAAAACTGTATCTATTCAGATCTACCACTAAAAAATAAGATTGCGCGCTTCACCATGAAGTTTTGAGGAACCCCAGGTTATTCAAAAGTCCGGAACAAAATTCCTATTTTCTTACCATATTTTTAGGAAAAACGCTCAAACGTCGATTTTCAAAAACGGTAAGTCGTTTTTCCGTGATACGCGTCATGATCTACCGTCAACCCCTTAACCCCCAGCAACCCTTGGTATTCTTTTTAATCGCACCCTATCGGCTTGTGAGGTCTCATTGGAAAGCGTCAAACCATTTTATTTGGTATATATCTGAATACAGTTATCGACAAGCTTTCCAACTAGCCGACAAGGTTGACGGTAGATCATGACACGCGTCATGGAAAAACGGCTTGCCCTTTTTAAAAATCGACCTGTTTGAGCGTTTTTTTTCCGAAAAAAATATAGTCAAAAATTATGAATTTTGCTCCGGACTTTTGAATAACCCTGTATAAATGGTGTATACCATGACTTAAGACCAGATGGTTCGATATTATGACTTTTTGTCTCAAAATAAAAAAAAGCCTTTGAAACGATGTGGTAATTCTCGACCTATAGGTACCTATACCTGATTCTATTTAAATTTTTTGAAAGGGTATAGTCATAGCCTTCCAGGATAAAACTGGAAAACTGAATTTATGCCAATCATGAGTGTTCTTCTCGAATATAAAATCGACCTATCTCGAGATTTATTATTAAGGAAAAACTTTTCGGGAAGAAAATGGAGCAATTAGGAGTGATGACTGATGACTTTTGAAATGAAAGCCCTGTAAAATTGTGAACAAAGTGAACTTGAAAAAAATTAAGCAATTAGTCGCAATTAGTGCTGAAGCCGAGTTTTGAGCTGAAGCTTTTGGTTCTGGACGGAACTTTTTGCTATAGCCAAATAAACATGTCCAGCACAGCGAAATTTTGAAGAACACCGACACATTCGATGAAGTTCATTGATGAGCTGTAGTAACAGCAAAACGCGCCTGTGCTCTTCGAAATGTTTCGCAGTGCTAGCCGCACTTTTGGAATATTCCGAGAAAATTTAAAAAGAAATTTCACGGAACAAAGTTATTCCAGTTCAGGGAAGAAGTGTTTTGTACCTACCTACGCTGAATTAATGATGATATTCATGATTAGTTCCAATTTCAACCTTAATTTTCCGGACTCGTCGAGCGAATTTCAATGAATCGACCACCAGCTAGAACGACCATAAAGAATGAATTTTAAAAGTATGCATTAAACACAAAAAACTACCAAGAATGCACTACTGACTGACTCGTCTCCTCAATAACCTGCATGGCCACTGTTCCAGCAAAATAAATATTACGCAATTTGAATGCAAACATCTTCTTTTCAAGCTAAATATACCGTATACTCAATTACAATGCAACCAAAACTGCGTTTCAAATCATAGGTAAATGCATGGGAAAACTTACTGTTCCAGTGTTTTCTGCGGCTGCCTTGTTGATTCCGAAGAAAATGCTTGTTTCAGTTTTCGCAAGAATTTCGCATTGTTAAGCGATGAAAGTATACAGACGCATCTCTCTCGTGAACGGCAGTTGCCAATGGCAAATGCCATAAACTTATCACAAACTTTCAATCAAATCGCATCAAACAGTTACTAGCAAATTGAAGTGATTGTCAACGACTTCATTGCAGAAGGCGATGAATTGAGCATTGTTGTTGTTGGAACTAGAAATTTTTAAATACGCAAAGTTTAACGGACTATCGCAAATCTTGATGAAGAGAAAGCCAATCTCCACCCCTGATGCTGAAAATATTAAAGGTTCGTCCCTTTTCTTGTCTTTCAAGTCCAATAAATGCTAGTGAGTCAGGAGGGAAAGCCGACTGAAGCAAAACCAAAAAGGAAAAAAGAAGGCATAATGACGCGTTTACCGGTTCTTGTGATTTTCTCTGTTGATTCAAAGATTCTCAAACGGAAGGTACATACAGTAATTCAATTATAATTTGTTTATTATCATTCCTGAAAAGTTTCTAATTGAACGCACCGTAATAGGGCTGGGTAATTGTTTATTCACTGTGGAACACGTGTATAGGTAAAGCATCAAGTATGGTCAGGTTTTAAGTACACCTATAGAACTTGTCCGGCGAGTATATTATAGGATAATTATCTATTTATAAACAATAATAAATTATAATTGAAGCAAAAAAAGAAGTGCTTGTGCCTGCCGGTTTTTCTAATTCAACTTTAATTGCGACCAATTACAGCACGTCAATCGAAAATTGTGTGGTCAGGGGTCACCTTTCTGTTGTCTATCATATATATCTACTTATAATATCGCGATGAAACTGAGGGAAAAAGTTACAACTAGTGTCTATCCACCAGGTAAATTGCCGATGTGGAAGGTGTAAATTAATGACTTGCACGAGACTTGCATCGGAAAAAATCCCAGCGTCAGAAGTGCAATTATTGTTATTATCAGAATCGGAAATACAATTTCTCAAGCTGTCTTCGCAAAGCAAAAGGGGTCAAGCAGAAAATAACGCACGATTTTCAAACGTTGTGTCATTTCACTACCGGCGGATCTTTTAATTGTGACGTCATCCGGTTTCTGTTGTGTATAATTACGAGGATGTTCTTGTTCTTGAGGACGTTCACATAGGTAATGAGTACGTATTCTGCTAACCTAGAGTTCGAGGCTGAGGTTTTTCTGTGTGATATAAATATAGTAAGTAGCAGCTTTCTTTGACTTGTACCTATGTACATTCATATTTCACATGGTTTTTTCACTCTTGTTATTCCTATGGGAAATTTTCAATTGAAACTGCCTTCGATTTATCCTACATTATGTCACCTATTTCTTACAAATGACCCTGTTACATTTTAACTAGAGCTGAGATTTTATCTTCCGATTATTGCCACCTACACTTCGTAGAAATTAATGGACTTCGAATTTTTACGCTAGGTGTGGGTATACTTACATGTTGTAGGTCTTGTAAAATCTTAGCTGAGTTTGCTAAGTTCATATTTCACGCCTGCAAATCCTGCAACAGATCTTAATGTTTCATGCCTTGTACGTAGATACTGAGTGTAAAAGGTTGTTTAGGAGAGCTTAGGTCAAGAATACAAACGACAACTGAACAACAAAGAGACATCTTTAAAGTGGGCTTCCACAGTCTTTTATAGGCGATATCATTGCTGAACCTTCTAATCTTCTTTTAGTTTCTTGCCTTGATCTAAATGTAGGAAAATACGAATTACGTATTATGGACCAAGATTAGTGAAAGCTTCAATGAGAAAAATGATGATTTATATATAGGCCGTGCGTTTTACGTTACTTCTATGTGTATCAACGGACAATCAACATTTTTGAATTATTTCAACATATAAGGCATGGAATCACAACTCAAAGTGAGTCTCTATCGACTAGAGTGTTTTTAAATTTTTATTTAGTCAGTCATCTGAATAAACTACTTTTTTCTCAACTAATTTTGGATTGAAAAGATTAGGACACAGATGAATTAAACAAAACAGACATGGCATGTCTAAGAGAAACGGAATGTATTTGTCATTATTTGGCCTGGCGTTCATACACGACTAAGACCCAGTCTTACGAAATCGGAGTAGCGTTATTCGAGTATAAACCTGGGATGAATGGCATGCTGACAAAGCGAGGACATAGGTAACCCAGTGGCGGACTAAGGGAGTTGGGGGCTCGGGGCGGAATTGTGAGATGGGGCCCCTAAGGAGTGAAAGTTGAGAATATTAAGGGGGGCCGGCAGACTTTTTGGCCCGCCCTGCCCCGCCGTAATTGAGCAAAAGCCTAAGAAACAAAAAATGTGTTGTTAATAACTTGACTATAAAACACACAGTAGCGCAGTCAGAATTTGAGGGCGTAGAGGGCAAATGCAACGTGAGGGTCAAAGTCAGGGAAAAGTAGCGCCGCAGGCGAAATTTTTTGGGCATAATAATAATGATGCTGATGATAATCGGTATATTTCGTGCGTTTTGCGATTTCGGTTTTCGACGTTTTCACCAAAATTACTTGATAATCAAACTTCTTTTCAGAAAATTTTTGCGCTTCTTGAAAATTTTCGCCAGAATTTTTTTCTGTATCGGTTTAGTGTGGAATGAAGTGCCATGGGCGCTTGGGAGGTAGGGGGGTGGTCTCATTCGCCCACTTTCGCCCCCCTTGGCTATGCCACTGACCACCAGTACCTACAAGAAGTTTTCGGTTCCAGCTTTGGATGTTGAATTGGATTTGAACTGTTGACTCAATGCTAAAACCTACTCGTATATACAAAATTAGGAATAACATGCATTTCTACTACCTGCAGCGCGCAGACAAGATAATTTTGTTGTTTTGTCTTTTCCCTCTTAAAGAAAAGAAATAATAAAATACAAAATTTCAAAAAGCCTGAGGCCCCTGGCACTGTGATATCCGGGGCCGGGGCCCCTAAAGCCTAAAATGAACATAATTCGCAGAGACTCCGTGATACAGACACACCTCTATTGCTTGTGTGCAGGCCCCTAAACCTGTTGTCATGGGGCCTGCCAAGGTAACTTTAAATTGGAAAAATAGGAAAACAATGTTTTTCACCTAAGTAATATGCGAAAAAAAGTGATCATCGTAAGAAAAAATTGAAATTTTTGGATTTTATCCCAATTTTTCGCAGATTTTTTCACAAACAAGAGGAATTGGGGGCCCCATCAGATGATTGAGGCCCCGAGGCCCGGGGCGGACCGCCCCCGCCGCCCCCCCCTTAGTCCGCCACTGAGGTAACCTAGGCGATTATACCGAGTATAGCAATACCGAGCTTATCCCGGTTTCGTAAGACTGGGCCTAAGGGTTAAGAACTGCGTGGGCTGCGAGACCTTCCATTACTGTCAAGGTAGTCTTCGTCAAAGTGCGAGACTCATGATGCGCTTAAAACTTGAATGATAAAAGCTGGCCAACTTCACACGCGTTACGCCTTACTTCTCAATCTTTACGCGTGTAACTTGGTGTATGAACCCAGCATAAAAATGTGTTTTTATAAAACAAATTAAACAGAAACAAACAGAACATTTTTTCAATACAAAACTAGGTATATAGTTTCTGTTTTGTCCATGCAGCAACGAACTTATCGTTCGTAGACTTCAAAATTTACTATACAAAACAAAACGGACGGTTTGGTTTGGAACCGGTTTGGAAACGGTTTTCGAGTTATGCATAAACAAATGCATAGTTTATGTTTTGTCCGTTTGATGGAAACATGCTTCAGCGCCTAAAATCAGACCAATTACCGTAGCAATCAATAGCCCGTTCCAATTTTACCTGTAAGTTTTTGACAATGGCGGTAGAACACTTCCGATTCAAAGTTGGCAAGTTCAAAATTGAATCCTCATCATAAGTGACAGCCGGTGAAGAAGTCAAGTGGAAAGCTTTATGTAACTTTAAATTTCTGTTGAGTTGACAATTTGACAGCCTTTTGAATGCGCGCCAACCGGGAATGCACATGCAGTAGCCATTGCTGAACCTTGAAGCTACATTCACGTAAGAGGTTTTGCAGTGCTGGGTCGTTGCCTGTTTGTAGTGTGATTGCCTTGTAGCTCTGAGGGGTTAATTCAGAAATGGACTTTTGGAAGTTAAGGTAGACCCATGAAGCTATGCAGTAATTTTTGTGTGGTAGTACTGGTGTGATTAGTGACTATGACATCAGTGTCAGCTATCAACTGTCAAATAAAATTGGAATGGTGTATTGACATTGAGGCGCTCACCCTCCTAGGTGCTCACATCTGACGGTATTCAAATTTGAGTAATTCTCATGTCCGGTCAAAAATACCGGTTGCAGTAGGTAGTGTAAAAAGTGAAAAATCAACAAAGTTTTTGCCGCTGAACAAAAGGTGTTGGCCCTGTATAGACCTCTTGTGAGACCATGGCAAATCAAGCATGGTGTGACATTGCATTACATGTTAGATAGCCCAGAATGGTTCAAAATGCATCAATGGCAAGTATCCGTTGCATTAAGATTGCCATTCATAGTCACCAGTTTGTACCATCATGGGTGCCTGTTTTACTGCTCAATTCTCACTCCATGAATCATAAAACTGATAATAACTCTGTGAAGAAAACAAATTACGATCAGATAAGTGCAAAACCGTTTCGAGATATTGATATAAATGCTTTCCAAAAATGTGATCTACAAGATTCTGCGACTTGTTTTCTCAAAATGGGATCTTGCTAAAGTCAGGTCTCTTTTGCACTTCTTTTATTGTCACTCTGTATATCCTACATAAGGTCAACAATCAAGTTATTGAAGATGATATCTGGTAGTCTAAAAATTGCTCTATCGAACACCATAAAAATTTTCAGAATCCGTAAATTTTTTCTCGAGATATCCTCATTTTTACCGAGACAAAATTTCGGGGTGGTCCACTTCAATTTTGGTCCAGTTTATATTCCTCGGAGGACCTATGGTTACCTACTCCCAGTTCGGCCCCTGTAGTCAGATTGCATTGTCAGACTTTTCCTAGTACTGGAGCCCATTTCATAAAAGTAAAATCGACAGACTCAAGTGTGTAGCCCTGATAAACTATTATTGCAATAATGGTAACCAAAGCTACACACTTATAAATTGTTATTGTTAATATTTTTTTATAAAGATATACGTCCATGAGATATACCTATAATATTGTAAATCTTTTTCTAAAGCTTTTTAATCGAATATAAAAAAGAAATATCTACTTACAATTTCGTTTTAAGGAGTATAGTTATACTTAGTCAATAAATGTCGTCTAAGCCAGGGATGATGGATTTTCGCCAATACCTTTTGAGAGCCAGGCGACCTGTGAAGCGGCAAAGTGGATAGCAGTAATAATTATCATAATCACGTGAATCTGTCCGTAGTCCTGTGAATGTCACATAACAAATACCTAACAGTTTAAATTAAGACATCAACATCACTATTTTATGATTATGATCTCAAGTGGGCAGATCCCGTCTTTTCGTCTTTCAGATTTTAAATTTGCTGGCGATTTTTTTTTTCAATTCGCTCTATATAAATATAAATTCTTACCCGGACCCTGACCTTCCCTGCCTACTCAATCGAACACCAGACTGTATCACATTATGGTGGTAATGAAATTTAAATAAACAGGTGAGTAATCGTGACTTTTCCACTTTTACGTAAAGATACGTCCCAGACAGGTAGTCTGTATATTATTAGCGTTTATAGCGAAATGATCTAGCTAATGGTGATAAACGCGATAAATGCTGATTTTAAGGTCAACGATATTATTTTATTATTATCCAATTAATATTCACATAACGGATTTATCTAAATGGAGTATATTTGCGGCTACCATTATAGCGCTCGAATTACCATCAAGCCGTGTTGCCACACAATTTTTCACGTATGTGCGAAATGTGGCCGTAAATTACAATAAAATATGTTGTTATAATAAACGCGTAATTGTTTCCGATTCATTGCATTTCCTAGTTTCCTCTACACTTACTTACGCATGTAGGTATAGGTAATTAAGTAATTGATAATTGGTAGTCACATCTAATAAAACTATTTTTTTCAAGAAAACCTCTAAGACATTTAATTGGCAAGTGTTTGTGAGCTATACAGTATACATACCTGCTTGTTTCAAAAAATTTTCAAGGCGCTTTCTAAACTGTCTGCTATAATATTATTTTTCTTAAAGCTGATTAGCTCACGGTATAGTCAAATCTCTTTGATATTCTCTTCAATTATCCACACTATACCATTTATATACTTATGGTAATAGCAATTATTACCATCCATGAAATTAAATTTTATCACTATCCCACTAAATCGAATCGAATTTGTGGTAGCTAGTTGGTTTCTGTTATATTAAATAGGTATCAGGCGTGGCAATTAACTAAACTTGTAAAAAAATTGCACCACTATAGAATTTACTGAAATTTAATAATTTGAAAAACTTGATGCTTCTATCGTTATTCGTTAAACTCACCTACATGGTATAGTGGAAGTAAACTCACACAATCAAATTGATTTCAAAGCTTTCTAAAATCTATAAATTAGTTGTCTATTATTTTGTGATGGAATCATATAATGGAAACTGAACAATGATGAAAATCTGGTTTTTCACGCCCTGAAGAACTAGAATCGACATTTCCTCATTTAGAGTTCTGATCGAGCATTGAAGTCTCCATGAATTGGCACACTCTGAGATGAGGTCAGGTCACGCATTATAATAAATCGTAGACAAGCGCAAGCATTCTCAACAATAAATGTTTCTATTGTTGCGGTGCGATATATTAATATTTTGTCGTTACTGACAAGGACATTGACCTTAACGTTGCTCTCTGGTTGAAACTTTGAATACACAATTTCTATTTTACTATACTTAGTATTCAATTTCATATGCCCTTAGGGTGTTACAAATTGACTGAGCAGTGAGCACCAATTACAACAACACTCGCTAAATTAGTCTTTTTGTTCGGATATTGTTAGTTTCTTTTCACCCGTCGAAGGTATACCCACCTACACCAATCTGCTTTTAACGGTGCTTTTACAACTTTCGGTCAAGAGGTTACACTACTACGCGCCGTCTAATTACCAATTCCCATTGTGTTACCGGCACACTTTAAAATGGTAATAGTGTCGATTAGGAAATCCTCTACCTTGAAATGGCTTCCAAGTTCAGACAGTGGCGTTATAATCACTTTCATTCTTATGTATTTTAATTCGTTATAGTTCTCTGATATCGCACGCAGCTGGCGGAGGTTTTCTCAACAGTAATATCACAAGTGCTTGGATTTTCACGGTAATTTTGGCCTAGCGATCGCGAGTGCTGGTTGTAGCGATAAATATGCCCGACTCCGTAGAAGGAGGGTATTTATCTAGGGACAACCAGCCCGAGGGAAACGCTTGGCCAAAATTATCTAGGAAAATCTCGAGTATGAGTGATATTTTGATGATTTCTTATTACAAGAAAGAAGTCCAAAGTGACAGCTGTCAGTGTTTTTTGTTTACATTTGTTCTATTCCGTTGCCATTGGCACTGAAATTTAGATATGGAACACTGGGATATAAGGAATATTATCCTTGTAGCTCTATAATAATCAAGGGCGTTGTATGTAATAATCATTGCCATATTACACCGGAAGGAAACACCATATAGGAAATTGCCACAGCTCAACTATTTTGAGCATCCACTTCCCATTCTTGATTCAAATCAAAGCA
Source organism: Anaspis maculata (assembly GCA_949128115.1). Lineage (NCBI taxonomy): Eukaryota > Metazoa > Arthropoda > Insecta > Coleoptera > Scraptiidae > Anaspis > Anaspis maculata. The sequence goes on from OX421964.1 coordinate 47,885,023, forward strand.
ATTTTTTTGTTTGAATTAACGATAACATTTCGGCTGTATTTTATTTGCGAATAAGACAAAAATTGCTTTTGTATTAAATCAAGAGTATCAGCGAGCCATTCCAGAATTTCGCATTCTTGGAGGTGGTATTTTTTCTGCTTACTTCGATTTTCTTTTTTTTTTGTTTGTGTCATGTCAGCTTTTATCGAAAGTTTTTGCGAGATGCGATAATTTTATTCTAGACAATTAATAACTGCGAGGCCTACTTCGATGAGCGGCGCAGAAAATTGTAAAAAGTAACAACCGTGTGCGTTTCTTACGTGGTAAGCGAGAATGTATTAACATCCGTGTAGTTGGAATAAATGATGGAAGCAAGAAATATGTGATATTAATAATTAATCATGGTGCGGATTGAATATCTCTCAGTTACGGTGGATTCTCGCTGCTTGTCAACTACCTATTCTACTTACTTGTTTTCCGTCACGGAAATCCCAATATTCATTTTTATTTTTAGTAGATGTACAGTATATTTACCTGTTGATATACTTGTTTACTTCTGAAACTTGTAAACTGGATAACTGATATTGATATCATTGATTGATATATATTTTTGCTTTTTGGATAAGAAAAAACAAATCTAAAATTACTCGACTGGTCTGGTGGGTAAGGGTGCTAGGACAATAATTTGTCTTTCACACCGGATAATTCACCCGCGGACTATCATACTCACATTTTTGACATGCTTTGCCACTATAAACCCTACTGAGGCCCGTGCGTCCTATTATATGTTGATCGAAGTTCTAGTAGAACCCTCCCTCCCGTTTAACGCGTCTCGTTTGAAGCCCTAAAAAATCGTCTAGTCTCTTTTTGTATTGTTTAGAACCCTGATGATGATTATTCTTGTGTCTTTTTGTGCCATTTAGAACTCTAGTTAACCATCATCTTTTTTTTTGTGATGTTTAGGAGCACAGTGGGCCCTTCGTATATGCATTGTGTCTTTTGAAGCCGCAGAAAGCTCTATTCTCCTAATTTGTGCCTCGTATCCAAAATCGAGTGAGTTTTTTTGTGTCTTCTTGTATTGTTCGGAGCCCAATTGGGGCTCATCGCCTCTCCATGATGTGTCGTTTAGTATACTCCACTGAATCACTTTGTCTTTTTTCGTCCCTTTAAAAAGTCTACTGAGCCTGCTCTTTGGAGTTTTATTGAGCCCCCTTGTCTTTTCTCGTGTCTTTCGGGGGTCTATAGTGAGCCACTTATGCCTTCTTTTGTTGTTCGGAGTTAAAAAAGGCATCCTAGTTTTTTCATGTGTCGTTCCAAACAAAAAACAACGGGACTCAGTAGGGTTCCAAACCCTACTGAGTCCCGTTGTTTTTTGTAGTATCTTTCTATACTAATCCACCTTGTCTTTTCTTGTGCTTTGTTAGGCTCGGTATTTCCATCCCAAGTTAGCTCTACCCCGAGGTTAACTCAGCTAAAATGCCACAGCAATGATTGTTGAAACAATTGGTTGTGTATGGAATGTAGCCTTTTCAGTTAAAGTTATCCAAATATGAAAATACTGGTAGTGAGAAGTCTCGTGAGCCCCCATATGTCTTATTATACTGTTCGGAGCCCTATACTTAACCTGTTTCTTTTTCTTGTGCCTTTCAGAAATCTAGTGAGTCGCCCCGACACTGTCTTCTTGTATTATTGGCATGAAACCCCGATACAGGCATGAAACCGATTAGGGGCCCAATTTTGTTGTAGCACTTGTTTTATCTTGTGCCTGTATAAATTCTAGTGAGCCCTTTATAGATATTTGCACCTGGTGTCATAATGTGTCATCCGGAGCCCCACGACGCACCTTCTCGTTTTCTTGCACCAAATGGTACCTATCTTTATTGGTCATTTGAAGCACTACTGAGAGTACTGAGCCTCCTTGTCTTATCTTACGCTTTTTTTGGAAAATAATTTGAACCTTTATGTTTTCTTGTGAATAATGTACCTACGGGGTCTAAATGGATCCCTTATATCTTTTGGGTCGTTCAACGTCCTGACGAGCACCCTTGTATCTTCTTGTGTTTTCCAGAAGTCTAGTGAACCTGTTGTATTGTATTCTGGTGTTGTTAACAGCCTAAGTGGCCCCCTTTAGTCTCTTTGTGCCTTTTGAAACTTCACTGGCTCTCATTTGTGCCTTTTCGTGCCTTTTGGAACTCTAGTTGGCCTTAAGTAGACCGAAAGACCCTCTTTGTGGCTTCGAGTGAGAGAGTAAGTAAAAATTTGGGGACATTAGTAAATTACTTATTGTCCGGGTACAAATTGATTGTCCACCATGTTCAGTGCGGGAACGAATTGTTCAGGGGCAGATTGTTCGGAATCGACGATACTTCATCGTCATCAGGTTATACAGGATGGCCCATTGAAAGCGAAACAGACAGATTTTCGGGCGCTCGCCCTCATTTCTTCGAAATAAGCCCGGACAGGTCAACTTTGATTCCAAGGGGGGCGTTTAACTGCCATTAATTTAACCGTGGAGTTTCACCCCCCATAGTCAAGGTGGCAGCTCCTTTGGAAATTTTAAATGACAATTGACCTTTCCAATTTTAGGAGATAGAAAATACATGGATTTTCGAGGTCACCTTTGACGTTTTGACGTTTATGACGTTTGGACGTTTCGTTTCTGACTTTTGCGGGAATTTTGAATCGGATAGCTATACTGTTCCCATTATCATGTGGGGAAAGTCACTAGAGCCCATAAGGGAGTTTTTAATGGACGAAGTAATAGAGTTTTTTCGTAGTAAGATGCACGTGTCTGGTGCAGCGTGATTCCTGCTGGTGCTGGTGCTGGTGCAGCCACACTTCCATCAAGTTTGGGTCTTTCGTGAACCGGTGCATGGTTATGCTGGGTGTATTCGTCTTATTCTCGACTCGCATAGAGCGACACAACTGGACCATTTCTGTATCTTCTCAGTTTTCCACTACATATAACACACTTATTGGTAAGAACGAGGGTAAGAACAAGTGAAATCATGAAATCCATGCTGAAATCAAATAAATACACGACAGAGCGCTTGTCAGATTCGAAAAATTTCCCATTGTCAGAAACGAAATGTCATATCTCAAGAAACATAGGGCGCTTTCCAATAACTGCGACAAGACGGATACACAATGTCAAAGTGCACTTTCCAGCTCAATTCTAAACTCAGCCTCGCCAATGTTTCGATTGTGTCGACATGTGGTGCTATTACTGCTATTAGAACGCTAGCTGTGTCGAATTGTGTCCATATGTGTCCAATTGTGTCCTTATACGCCTTATTGGGAAGCGCCCAATGACCTCGATTAACCGTATCTTATACGCATGACGTCACAGTAAAGAGAGACAACGGAAAATTGGAGACCTCAATTGGGGTTGAGCGATACATCATTTCAGAGCTGGTTCAATTGTATTTGTGGCGGTGTTAATTTTTTTTCTCGATTCGATGCAAATTTTTCAAGATAATGCTAATTTCAGTGTTTTTGGAGGGTTACAGCCCCTTCTAGGAGGCTGGCTCAAAGTTACCGAACCCATGACGGGGCTCATGTCCGTCCAGTAAACATGTTACAGAATACAAACAAATGAGGTCAAGTGCCCGAAAATTTGTCTGTTTCATTTTCGTTGCGCGACCCTGTATATTGATAGGTATAATAAACAGTTCACAGCACCCTGTAGCTCCTATCATTTCTGAACATTTTCCTTTTCGTGTCACTTAATTACCTACCTATCTTTGTTTCTACGCATTTCAATTTATCATACTCTAACCTGCTTTTATCTCTACCTAATGAGAAACAATTAGGAGAAATTGATTATTAAAATCATTTGATATGTAAATTTCCATATACTCGTATGTCAAGGAGTTTCCTGTAAAAATGCGGCCTATCTGGAGCCTTGTTAAAACAACGGCGTGACAAGGTGAGCCCAACTTCTAAACGATGTAATCCGCCAAAAGAACAACACAAAACAAGGTAGATACAACACACTGCTAGCACTGAATGATGTAACTCAATAAACAATGAAGAATGACATGATGATTGATTCAGAAGTTCGTAAGTTTCTAATAATAAAAATTCACAATGTACAATAATTCGAATGCATGATGCGATAAGGCTCTCGACGTATGGAAGGTGTGTTGGTCGTATATCTTTGCCATTTATTTATTCATATATACGTATAGGAGAGGAAGCCAGAGGAGGGTATACCAACATTAAATGACACAGTTAAAATTAATCTGCGAGTATACCAACAAGCGACACATAATTATTGTTACTTTCTCTTATTAGCAAAGATACTATCAAGCGACATTACGTGATTTATGTATTTGGAATAATATAGAAATACAGATTATAAGAGCTCAATTGTGCGATTAGTGTTCTCATAGGTGCAAGAAATATGGTTTAGGGGTCAACCTGTGAGTTTCTCTCTCGTAATAATAAGTTCCGATCAAGATATTTCTCGTTTCCGAGACTCTCGTGTCGGAGGCTTTAAAAATCGTCGCTTGATTCTACGCTTGGAGGAAACTATACTTTATGGAACTAATGTCAACTGGTTATCTGTAGATATACATACATAAAACTTGTGCTTAAAGCTGTTCTTTCTTAATTTTTGAAAGCTGATGCACCGCTATAGTCGTGTGCTGAGGGGCCCGATTTTTGGTGTCAGACAGGTGTTCGATATTTATCTTCGTTTGGCTATCCATGGCTCGATTTAAATTAGCTACAACTTATTAGTTGAAAATCGGTGTATTTAGCTCGGTAATTGGCCACACTGTAAATCATATTAGTTAACTGTAAGTACTATCAATAATAGTAATTATCAACAACGTAACGCATAATCAAAATCTCGTTATGACAATTATAAAGTCGTATTAAGTATATACAGAACTTTATAGTGGGATTTTGGTACATTTAGATATTATAATGTAGTACCGGGTTTTACTGTGATTGTAGATTGAAATGATATAACCGGTCTTCGTTACAACCTTCATCTGCTTGATGGCTTTTGGTAAATGTGGTGTACTATAGATGTTTTAGCTGATGTGAACTTAAATTTGATGGAGGGATCCATTTTTCTTGTAAAGGAGATGTATATTATAACGTGTAAATAAAGTAATCTTCTCCACTTATTTTTTTAACTTGTTTACTGCAGTTTCAGCTTTATAAATGTAATGTAAAAGTCATTTAAAAAAATATAAGTACAAAATTTGACACATAGAATTGAAACGTTATGTGCAATTTATAAAGCTGAAACTGCAGTAAACAAGTTAAAAAAATGAGTGGAGAAGACTACTTTATTCACACGTTATGATGTAGACTTCTTTGAAAAAGGTTTTTATAAAAAAAAAATGAAGAATCAGTAGAAAATTGAGAGAAATCAATTGTGCGGAAGCATCAAAGAAGGTAATGAAATTGATGAGAAAGAAACTCTATGGACAAGCGAATTATGTGAAGAATTATTGCATGAGAAAAACTGATGAGAAGAAGAGGACTTATAGAGTTGTTGTTTGGCCTAATCCCTCGGCTTGCCGCTCACCAATAGGTCTTTGAATCAAACTGCAAGCTGACATCAACTCTTCCACTTTCATCCTCCACCCTGTTCTAGTTACTTTGCAGGCTTTGGCTTTGAGAAAAACCTCTATAAAATAGCGATAGAACAGAGGTTTCTTCATTATTCTTCAGTGACGCTTCACCCGAACATCTTATCGCACATTAACCCACCACAATATTGTCGCAATAGGGGATGACACCCCCCTCCCCTCCCACCGGCACAAGTCAAAGCAAGTGAAGCGAAATGTGTGTAGGTTAAAAGAGAACTTGTTGAGTGAACTCGAGCAAGAGTGGTCGAGGTAGAGCTGGAAAGAGCGGTCCAATGGGGAGGGGGGGGGGGTCATCCTCTATTGCGACAATATTAATATTCCAAAGGGTTCTTCAAAGACAATTGCCTGACCCGAGAACGAGACTAAGGGACAGTGATCGTCTCTGAGAACTGTACTAGGCCTTCCCTTACGTATAAATATTACTTTCAAGAGATATCCAAGACGCGAAACCCATGTCCCGTTACGAGAACATATTTTGCGATTTTCCTGCGAGACATAGGTTAATCTTCAAACATAAAACTCAGCCTTATACGACTTCGGGTATCTTGTCGTTTATCAGGACCTTCCCATCTAGTACAACAGTCACATCTAAATCTCATCAGTCACAAACTTTATTCCAGTAGGCACATCAGTCTACAGCTTGCATTTGACCAGACTGCTGGCAGATCTCTAAAATGTCTTAAATACGGCTTCGCTGATCATCTTTAGCTTATTCGAGGCAACATAATTGAAGCCTGTGGTAATTTGGAAATGTGGGAAGGATGATGGTCGTGACAGAAATACTTCATTGGAAAGACTGTCCTGCGGTCAAGATAAACTATTGAAGAAAACTCAAACTATAACAGTTCAGTGCACGAACACTTTGAAATTTGGTTTTGTTCAATTAGTATACCTTTTGGCCTCTTCAATGCTCCACCATTGGACGATTTTCAAATTTACAAAAGCCTGTGTCACACTTGTTGATTTAATTGGTTCTCCAATGGGATTGATAGGTGATATTATTACTATTGTCAATTGATCAATCACACTATTTCAAAGAGATATCCTCCCAGGCATACAGTGCAAGAGATGCATCAATTCAACCCAAAGGCTCAGGTGTTTTATGGAAACTCTTGCATACTGCCATGGGAACACAAAGTGCAAGGTGTTTGCTCAGTGTTACGACACAAAGCTGGCGTGAGGCTTCCAACTATGAAAATATGTTCTCTGTTTATTCACTGTAGATATACCAGTTAGCATCACCGGCGATCCTCATAACCGTTAATTGAATTATTGTATGCTCAACACTCATTCCGATGCTAATTGGCGGTGTAATCGCTTTAATTGCTCCGAAATTGCGTAACACTTTCAATTAAAAAAATGATAGTATTACCGATGCACCAGTTTGCATAAGTCATTTTTCACTCTCGAAATCAGAAAGCTTTTCCTGAAAAAAAGGGGAACACTTGATGCAACTACAATAACAATGCGCACGTTTGCTCTTTGGTGAACTTTGAAGGTTTGCGATGAAAATTTTAAATATCAACATCAAAGATGAAACAATGATAAACAATAAAAGTCGTTATTCTTCAGATGGCGCATATTCCTTAGAAATCTCATAAAGAAAGTCATAGGTCATAGATTTCTCTCCGTATACAGACTAATTGCCGCGGCAGAGCTGATATAGGTACCACTATACATTATACTCGAAATGTATAAATTGTTGATACCTTCGGGTAAGCGTACCCACCTGCGGGAAAAACAAAGGCCTGCCGAGTGTTTGCGGCTCCAAATTTCCTAATGACGATGTTACGTGAGACATGCGAGATTCCACCTTTGGCATGATAATGCGAATTCAGCCAAATTCTTATCAGAATAAACAAAAGGCGCTCAATTTTCTTGTCACTGCGATAGGCCGTGCAGACTCCTCCGCATTAGAAAGTAGGTTGAGTGCTTGATGATAGTGATTTTAAACAACAGATTCGGATTGTTCTGAAGGCTATTATCTTTCGTGGATTTGCGGAAACGCGCGCGGACGTTGATGGAACGTCAGGTTAGAGTCTTGGGGCCGAAACGTCCTTGCTTGACAGTTTTGCACTTGTATACGCGGCCTGTGCGATAAATTAAGCTTGAAATGGAAGAGATGGAACATGGGAAGAAAGTGCATAGCTGCGGCCAGCACATTTGCCTTAAAGGAAACACAACCAATCAATCAAGTGTAAATATCTATGCGCTATTATACATATATAAATACGGCAGCTTGAGAATAATGAAAATTCCGCGATCTCGCGGATCAATAATCAATTAAAATTCAACATGAACTTTCTGTTTGTTATTTCAATTTGGGATATTCAGCTAAGCAATACTCAACTTTTTTAGGAGGGCCCATGCAACAACAGCGCCAATTAAGAGATTTAATTGATTTCGTTTTCAGCCCTGTAGCCATCATTTGCGGGAAAGAAGTATGCTTGAGAAATTTGTGAACTCTAAGCGGTCAGACCACAAGCACTTCCGTTCCTTGATGATGAACCAGAAAGTAGATGAACTCGTTGCTATCTACTTCTTGAAATGTGTCATAGACTGGATGTAGCGGTGCAAAGGTTGCCTTTCGTTCTGAGTATTCAATTCGTCAGTAGTATTATCAAAGTTGTTTGAGATGCCTGATAAACGTAATATAAACAGGTGATCAATTGAACTGGTCCACCCAGTAAACCAATATAAATATTGGTCATATGAATTTCTTCATTTCTTCTTTTTTCGAGATCTTCCTTAAAATAACAGAAGCAGGTATCGAAATTAGATGTTTTATCAAGTACTATACGGAGGTACAAAAAGTAGAGAGTCAAAATATTTTAATGTATCTTTTATCACAAGGTTTTGTTGCTGTTCTTGCCTGGGTCCATAACCTGTTGTTTTATGGTTAAAACGCGTGAGCAGCAACAATTAACGTTCAAGTACAAAGAGGGTATATCGCACAATGAAATCAGGAGCAGAAGTGCAGAATTAATTGCAAATCAAGCTGTTACTTAGTCCTCAGGAACGACGTGATCCAAAATTCCAATTTATTTTGAGACTAAATAACTCTGAATTATCCGTGAACGATTTTGAATAATTTGTTTTCAGTCTCTGCAAAAACCTTCTTATACTTCAAAATTTTTATTGTAGGATTTGACACCAGGTCTGTTTCAATTTCTGTTGTAGGTAAATATTTTATGCATGAAAATCATGGACCATGAAAATTCATGACGAAGTCGAACTTTATCGCTACCGCAAAACTTTTATTTCACAAACTCATATGATAGATAAGACGTCATTTTCCGTACGGAACGATCACATTAGATTTGTTGTTGCACATTTCTTGCAATAAAAATGTTAACCGCCTAATACGACCTTGAGCTTGATCGTTCATAAATGTTTATTGATAATTGGGAAATTTTGGCGCGTTACGTCACACAAGGCTAGGCATAGAAGCCTTGGCTTGTGGCTAGACTTGGCTAGGCAAGAAGGCTTAAGAAGCTCCAAAGATTCTAATGAAGTTTCTAGAAAATCTAAGAAGACGCGGGACTCCTATATTTCTCTACAGTTTCTACAGAATCCATAAAGAGATGTCTTGAAAAGTGTTTCAAATTGTAAAATTCGTACTTAGTAGAGATGCTAAACTGGAAGCCCTCGAATTATCTAGCAGAGTCTTGGAGGTCCTAAAAATCCTTATTACTTATTCTAAGAAAACTTCGTGCGTCTCCAGCCAGCCCCGTCTCACTTGGCGCTACGCTACAGAAAAGACCTTGATTGTAGACTTTGGCGTTTAACGTGTTAATTGTATTCGGTCCATAGCAGTGTCTTCGTTACCATTACGGTGTTTTTATGGAAGTTGGAAAGGTTATCCGCTGTGGTAAAGGTGGATGAAGGATGGTTTCTTAAGAGGAAGGCAGATTGAACCGGATTTCCTTTAGATTGAGGTTCTGCTGTTCCTTGAGACTTTTCGAAATACAACGCTGTTTGATGTGGTTCACGATGCTCTGTCACCCGGGTAGGTGATTTTCCTTCAATTTTCCATCCCTTCCCTGCGACGCTTGGACCAAGATCATTACCTACGGCTTCTGAATACCGCCGGAAGAGTATTCTGTCACCCATGCCCAACGGCTTTTTTTATTATTATCGGAACACAGCCGTAGTAAACTCTCGTGTTTTTCTGCACACAGCCGAATTTCAATATGTTCCTCGCTGATAAGTAGACCAAAGAATTGTAATGGGCAAAAACGCAACTGTAACATTCAAATACTCACAACACTTCTTGGTATAATCTCTTTTGCACAAAACTCAATTATCTTTTTCACTCGAAAATTTGGAGAATTTCTCGCGAATCGCCCTATTCCGGAATCTCTGTAGCTTTCCTTAATTATAGTTTTGTCCCATGCGAACGCCGCATTTTGATTGATTCTTTCGATTGTCACGACGCCGTCAGGAAGAGATAAATAAATCATCAATCAATTCGTGTCCACAGGTGATTCTAATTAAGAAAGTTACACCTCAGCTTTACCAAAAAACCAACTGATTTATAATATGCTTGAAAATACCAAGCAAGATGTTAATTTTATCACGTTGTTGAACTCTCGTCGGATGTAGGTTCATGATTTTAAGAGAATGGATCGAGATGTTACATTATTGGGAAATAATAGGTAAAAGTGAGAACCAAGTGCACTTTAAAATCACTTTGAATCTGTAGTGATATTTTTCATTTTTAATTTTCCAAAAGAAGCACTTCATTAACTGGATTGTCTTGCGACAATAAACGTGGTTCGCGGTTAAACTAGAAAAGCTAATTAACCTCAAGAATTGTCTAGTAAAATATTCAATTCTCTACCACTTCGTCGCCCACAATTTTCGGATTTTCCATTTCACTCGATTGGAGCACACCGTTGACCGCGAATAATAGCTAAACCGAAGAAGTTAGGCATTATGCACTGAAAGACTTTTTTGTAGATCATTGAATTCCTTATAATAACTTTGTCTGTGATAATTTGCATACATCTCTCACCATTTTCTCATCGTTCTAGGAGAAAGATTCTCCTGGATTTTTCCATCTTCTTCATTTTTGCATATTGTCATGAACATGACGGAAGGGTCATAACGAAAGGCTCATCCCTTGAGTACGAATTTTTTTATTAGGTATAAATTATAATAATTCATAAGTCGCCTTCAGCAAAAGCAACGAGCTGCCACAGGAAATGCTGAATGCTGCAAGAGCAGCACAATTCTTAGTTCCTAACCGCCGTGGTATGCCGGGTTCACCAAGCACGAGGAAACGTGCATCGACCTGATTGGTCGATTGGGATTAGACTGACATACGCGGGCACACGGGGATGGATTCATCAACGGGAATTCGATGAGGATGGCTCGACTGGTTCGGTGGTAGTAAGAAGTACTGCGGGTTGAAGGAGACGGTCGGTTCAAAGGACTGAGGTTGTGCCCTCAGTCCCGAGTTGATAATTGTCATGTAAGTAGGGTGGTGTAGAATTATTTTATAATAATTAATAAACCTGTATTATGTTAGTATGCTCGAGTTCCATTTACCTTCCCGTTTCAGCTGTGCAAAACAATAAGTAACGAGTGAGCCCTCAGTCCACGAGTGGCAAAGGGCAGACCCTTTTCTACCCGTGACAATTGGTTCCCGGGACGAGTGGTAATGTTACTTTGTTCTTTTTGTTCAGTTTTTTATTCTGAACACTGCCTAATTTTTTTAATCGAATCCCCAATTAGTTCCTAGTCCTCATTTTACTGAATTATAATTATTATCGCTTACCTACATGTGAACTTTGATAAACCCAGGAAAAGATGCAAAAATCTGGAAAGTAAGAAAAAGGAACTGTAGCGCATCAATGCGATGCCGTGATAGTAAAGTTACTTCATAACCTTGTCGACTGGCGTAAAAATCCATGGCTTTTGAATGCTAATCGCAATTTCACTCATTATTATTGGACATTCACTGCTCAATTCAATTCAGTAATTATTGTGTCATTTATGACAAGCGGAATTCAATAGATGTACTGATTCAATTTCCGTACCGCATGGTTAAAAATTTTATTGTATGAAAAAAAAAAATATATATGTATAATGGAGGAACTTGGTAGCTCAGCCAGCATTCAGATGTCTATCTGAATACACATGCTTATAGTATTTCCGCTCTGGTGCTCGCGCAATGCCGACTCGAAAAAAATTCTACAGAGATGAAGATCGCTCGAGGAAGGACAAAAATTGAAACCAGCCTCAGGTGTTGCCATACAAAGTCAAAGCTTGCTCGCATTATGCATGGAAAGACAAAAAACCTTCAAGTACAATACTCGTGGGCATAAAAAGTACCGGCGAGGAAATGGCGAAAGTAAATGAAAGTGTAAGAGGCGTTATAAAAGTAAAATTTTAAGTACCTACGCTGCCAAACTTTGAGATTAGTTTTATGGCCATCGGAAAATGCGTCTAGGTCTAGGTATACCTATACGATAAAGGCCAGTAATTATACTGCGGGAGGAAGAAGGAAGGAGCTTTCAGTTTCACTCGGTCACCTACGTTGCGTCCATAAAATTCAGATGATGGATACCTTCGTTTGCTAATGATTCGAGCACGGCTTTGTTCCCACAGCAGGTGGGCCGTTCAAACTGAAGGAAATGCATTAGCCATGTTGGGACCAGAAAATTATACATTGTGTACCGGAAAAGGTGGTATGGGGTAACCCCGAAAGTACCCACATATACCATTCAACTCAAAATGCTTGATCTAGATGTTTCGGTGTTTGATCTCACAAGCTGGACTGGAACAAAGCTTTTATCAATTCAGGTGTTTCCAAGATCTCAATTGTTATTTCACTTTTTACGTATAAGAAAATGTAGAAATAGTTGCTTGAACAGCCGCATGAGAATAAAATGAAGTTACGGTTGCAAATGAACAGACAACGTCTCATCGAGTCGTTGCAACTCTTCAGACAGCCGTTCAAAAAAAAAGACAGACAGCAAAAAAATCTAGGATTTAGTGGTGTAGATAGAGATGCCTTTATTAAGGACGGTGTTGAATTGATAAAATAAGCGTTGCGAAATCAATCCGTCTGGGTGTATTCCTTGACGGATTTTTACCATTTTGGTCTCTTTCGAAAGCTACAAGGATGTACTTTGGTTTGAGCCCATTGGCATTTCCAAAATCCAAATTTTTTTTTTGCTTGCATCTGCCTGCGGAAGGTGTAATGTAACAGTCACCAGTCGCAATTTTTTCACCGCAACTGCAATGCATTGCTCGCGGCGCAGTCTTCCAGCCTCTCACCTCTGGAACTGGATCTACTAGTGGCCTGCTGAATACGCTAACCACAAGATCAAATAGGGGACACAAAAGCAAACCCCCTTCTACATTATTCCTACTTGTCAAATTTCATTTCATTCATGTGGGTATTGCAGGTATCTACTAGTGCCTACCTAGGCTACTAGACGTCCCAATATGTGTTCCTCTCAAAAAATTCCTGCACGATCAAGTACCGAGCTCTACACCAGGTGGCGTTTTTTAAAAGTAAATCGCCAATACTTTGGCACATCACCATGTGTGATTACCATTTGAGAAGCCTCTAAATATCACATAACCAGAACCGGCCGTCTGGTTACAAAGAGTGATAAATCATGACTCGGAACAAATTAGACAAAGAATCACAATCCATCATTGACTGCTAAACTGCGTAGGCTTCACGATTGCATTCAAGTGTTTTACATAGGTATAGGAATAGTGAAACGCTCTGGATATTTTGCGCAACTCCATTTCAACTTTAATATAACGAGTAATATAATAGCTGCTAATACTTATAATTATTGTGCCTTAAGGTCCAATTTAAAGTCGAGCGCGCTAAGCCCGACCATATTGAAATTCTCAGCTGATTAAATATTCATGGAAATTTATGAAAACGGCGGCCGCACTTGCCCACTTTCAGCAGAAGTGGACTTTTCAAGTAGGCACTCAATTAAAGTTATTAATGGCCAGCGTGGCGCTAAAAATCCTTCTTAAATTTCTAATACCTATTCGTATATATCTACAACAATCGAATCAGACTTGCCAGCTATAATAATAGAATTCGTGTAAATTATGCTTTTCTAATTTATGCAAATTTTTGTTCAGATACGTTACAAAAGCAATTATTTTTTGTCAAACAATGAAGAGGTTGATTAATGTATTAGATTGACCTTTACGCCGCGTTTAGGTGGATATTAGATATTAAAGAGGCGACGATTAGAAATCCTGGCGATAAGTCAAGATGAGAAATTAGGCGTGAAATTCAAGTCAAAGAGTAGGTATATACATGGAAATTTGAGATTTTGACTTTGCGGTATAATATCAGGAAAACTGTTACGATGTATAAACAATTTATATATATAAAATTGAAACATTTCCTGGTATGAGGTACAGCCTCAATTTGCCTACAGCTTGCTACAGATAATACGCAATTAACCTAAAAATATCATCCCAATATAGGTACCTACTCCACAGTATTTTAACTTCAGTGCGTGCATGCATATCTTGAAAATGTGTAGATATAGGTATCTCCCTATAGTCGATCATGATAAAGAACAATGTTTTCAGAATTTGTATAGCTTGGTTTTTGTCCCAATTTTCACGTCTGTGTTGTATTCACTAACACCTTTGCCAGTCAGTACTACGATTTGTTGCCGTGTTCTACACCCTATTCGATTTTATTTTAACCCAACTAGGTAACTGCCTCGATCGGTACCACAAACCGTTATAGAATGGGTCTCGTACATCCTTCCAGTAAGTCCTCCAGAGTATACTAAATAGTTGCGGTTGTGACTACTCTGTTCAGATTTCTGGTCCAATATCTGTTCCTACTCCAATCGCGGGATCTCTGTAAAAGTCCAGCAGCCTGGCGTCGTGACGAATCCGGCAAACGCTGGAATAACTCCTCCACCAGTCGTCGGGTTTGTCGCTTATTCCTGAGTTGGAGTCTCTAGCGAATATCGTAACCTATTGATCTAAATAATAAGATCGAGGGGCAAACCGCTGGTCAAATTCTGTACACCAGATTCCCCCTTCGTAAGGATTTCCCCCGGACTTCCTTCGGACTTCCTCGGACTTCCTCCGGACTTCCTCGGACTTCCCCCGGATTTCCCCCGGACTTCCCCCGGACTTCCTCCGGCATGTACACCAGACTTCCCTAGCGCTTTGCCCCTCGAATAAGATTGAGTTCAACAAGAATATAATATTCACGTATAAAATCTTACCATTTTTCGAAGAATGACTTCTGTCATACTTGTCAAACAAACTGTTAATTTTTAAATGTTGAGTGTAATACGGAGTGATTGAATAAATATTGAATTTCTCCTCAAGGTAGGCTTTGCTCTCTTTGCTTGCCATGTTTTTTCGCCAGATTTTTAGGAATCAAAGGAGACTTGAGGAGAAATTTATCCGATCACTCGTTACTTATTTAAGAAGTGAATTTTTTTCTAATGCTCATACTGCTTGGTATCTCTAAAATGGCTAAATCACAAAAAAGTTGGTCAATTTTGTATCTCGAGTGTCTGGAGAAGACACGGATACTTTCATACCGGCGCCGGCGTTCTTCGAATATCCTTAAAAACTTCAACGACAATTCTGTTTGTTGTGAAAAGTACATATAAAATATTGGGTATAATACGGAATCCCAAGAGTCTGAATCCCGACACCTCAAGACCTCGAAAGTATCAAGCCCGACACGACACCTCAAAATCCCGATGAATTTGCTCAGTGATCCCGTATTTTTTGTGTTTTCTAGTAGCTCTGATAAAAATTTCAAATTTACTTTTCTTTCGGTGTTTTTCGTTCACGTCCCATTCCTTGTTCCACTATGCCTTCAGTCTTTTTCTTCTTCGTTTTTCTCTTGTTTCTCACCCGCCCAGCATCAGCACCCTAATTCACTCCAATGCATTGCAGTTTTGTTGTTTTTTTTTCTTTCATTTTCCACACTTCCCTATTTGTTCTCTTTCCTTCTTACTATGCTTTCGACCTTATTTCTTTCGTTTTTTTACTAGTTTTTACCCGCCCATCACCCCAATTTGCTCCCTTGCCCCGTAATATTGTTCATTTTCTTCCTTTTCAACACTTTTCCTCTTTCTTTTATTTCCTACTGTTACGAGCGGCTATTCCGTGCATACCGGTAAACACGGGATCTTTCTGGATTCTTCCATCCATTAAATCGCAGTGTAGAAGTGCGGAACGATCTGGTGCATTCCAGAAGTATACGCGAAGGCTTATTGCCATTGGGAACCTCAACGCTCGATCAAGGCACATCTGTCCACTTTGGCGGTGGTGCAGACATTCCGGAGCACACGGGAAACACGCGGAAGATGTGTGATTATTCAGGAGTGGTCTAGAAAGCGCATATGCCAGGCCACTATGGAAATTGCTGGAAGATGATAGAAAGTTCGGGAACGCGAATCGGAGGCATATAAAAGCATCACCGTCCAACAGCGCGACAGTCAGTATTGAATTGGAATGCGAAGTGGTACAGGGAGCGGATAAGAAGCGATAGTACCTGCGATATAATTCCAAGTAGTTAATTGTTGGCGTGTGTTTATTGTAGTACGCAGAAATAAACAGTGCGTGTTTTAAAACGATCGTCTCAATTATATTTGAACCCGTACGCGAAATACGTAACACTACTTATCCACCGAGCACCCCAATTCGCTCTGTACCCCCGTTATTTATATGTAGACTTGGGTAGTATTCGAATACCCTGTAACTTGAATCCTACCCAAGTTACTTTTTACGGTATTCGTATTCGAATACAGTCATGACTTCTGTATTCGTATTCATGCAGCTACTTTTTCTTTGCCGATATTCGGGATTCTGGATTCAAGTTACTATTCTGCGGTATTCTAGTATTCATGATATTCGAATACCCAAGTATTCGAATTCTATGATAAAATCTCTGGATTCTACAGCAGAGAAAAGAGTATTGGTATTCGAATCCCAGTTTGGAAAAGAATCCATGGATTCGGAGGACTCTAATTTCGAATCCATGGATTCTTACTTCGAGTCCCTGAATTCTCACTTTGAATCCATGGCTTCTGATAATCTAGGAAAAGTAGGTACCTACCGACAGTAACAATAGTAGGGTGAATTTCAAAATAACAATTTACGCCAGAACTGCGCAGTTTTGAAGATTTGTTTTCGAAACACAATAGCACGAATTTCTTCTATTGCTCACTTCCCTTTCGCACCCACACCCATCGACCTTTCGCGCATAAGCAACTGAATGATCAATTCGCCAATAAGGCAAAATTTGAGCGATGATTTATTTCAGATTTTTGTTATCTTTAAAGCTAATGGCATCGAAACCTGAATTCTTCTGTTTGAATTTTCTATTTTGTCTATGCTCAAGAGTATATTAGAATAGATTTTTTTTGTCCCTTGAGGCATAAGTTTCTTTTTTGATTTTTTTTTTCGTTCATTCAACATTGTCCTATTTCTGCAACGAGGCCTAGCGCCGACGCCGGTGAATGCTTTCCTCCACTATACCAGAAATTTTGCCGAGCCCCTGTGTGTTTCAACACTTCCAACACAGGGTAGGGATTTTTAACGACGCGCATTTAGCAAGGATTCCAACTAAACCAAGAAGCTTGTTTTCGAGGCTAAGATCCGTCTCCGGTGGGGATCAAACCCGCGACCTCTGGAATGGCAGTCGAGCGCGCTGACAACCACACCACAAGCTTCTCAATTTTTATTTTGTTTTCATGTGAATTTCTTTTATAATAAACTTTTTTCCAAATGAGAGTTTTTTTAGATTTTTATACCGACCTGGGTTGCTATTCTTGAACGTGTTCAAAGTTTTCGTATACGAATACTCCTTCCCGACAGTCCAAGTACACACGAAACCAAGGAGATTCGTATACAAAAAGTCATTCGAATAACTCTAGAATCACACCCATTTTACAATGAAATCATGTTCATTGATATTTTTGTTTGCGGAATAAGTATTTAGTTCCAAGCCTCAATAAAGTACGTAAACAGGTGAATCTATGTAAGTATTCAAAAACTGTATTCATTTTCACGAATACATGGATTCGAATACTTTCGAGAGCCAGTATTCGAATCTTCTGGATTCGAATCCTTTATTTGAATCGGGATTCAGGATTCGTATTCGAATACTTTTTTTCGGGATTCGACCCAAGTCTGCATGAAGGAAAACTAAAAAGTGAGTGAATCGTCCGCAATTTTTATTTCAGATATTTCTTCTATAGACAGTGTTCTAAGTGGTTTGCGATTCTGTTCGACAAAATTTGCAACATGAAGTCCTCTTAACGGAACCCGAATTTTCAAATTTTCTGCTGACCGTTACCACCCAAGACAGGCGATCACTCAGGTTTTGACCAGGACATCCCGCGTTTGTGCAGGACTAAGCTCAGACGTTCTTTTCTGTTCTTTAGGATAGTTTATAGGATTTCCTTGATATAGAAATTGCAATTAATGACCTATAGCCCAGTCATCCTAGCATTCGAGGTCGGAATCTCTCCCATAAAGCTGGATTTTTGCATACATGTCCAGAAAACAGCCCTTTTTCTATTAGTGATAAAAAAAATTTCTGAGACCCGAAGCGTTTTCCGCCATTTTGAAAAAACTGTCAATTTTTTCAGTTTTTCTTGAATAACTCTGTAAATATTCAACTTATTGGCATTAAAGTTTTTGCAGGGATTAGAGCTTGATATTCTCCATCTAATGCTGCCAAGAATATTTTTTTTAGGGTCCATGGTTTTCAAGAAATGTCAAATGAGTTAAGCGACTTTATTCACTTCCATCATTCCATTTGACCAATTGAAAAAAACTTATCGAGCTTTCAACAGATCTGCACTCTTTTGCATTCGAGTATACATAAAAGAGGCTTCCAAAAAATATTCATACATCGGTCGGTCTGCAGGTCTAACGGTTAGTCTGGTGGTCGGTCTGTTGAATCTTGTGCCCAGATTTATTCCCAAGCCGTTGAACCAATCTTGACCAAATTTGGTAGATTCATAAGTGACAAGTTTTGAACAACAAAATTCAATTGTCATCCTGATCTGTCACTTGGATATGTCACTACAAAAAAATGACAGAAGGTCTATCTCACCGAATGCAACTTGTGATACATCATTTGAAAGCCCTCAAAAAAAATGCATACAAAATAGCCAATGTGAACCTCCATTGTTGCGTCTGTCAAAAAATCACAAGCTGTCAAACATTAAATTTTAACTGTTTATAACTCTTGAAGTACGGAACGGAATTGAACCAAATTGTGTTCTCAACAATAGTGCCTCACAATAATTTCATGGATCATGAAATGTATTGGCAGCAGACAGGGATGCCACCTGAGAAAAAATTTTTGCCTAGTCATCCGAGACTGTAGTGTACCTACTTGAAATAGTCAAAAAATCATCTCTTGATTGAAGAAAGTAGTTCCCAAACGGTTTTCTTGCTATATGGTTAGCTCTTACCCACCTCTTTAACATGGTAAAAGCAGACATTCCTGTGACGTGCAGTATTTAGTATACAGGGTGAAGATTGAAAATTGAATATTTAAAAATGTTTATTCCGTTGGAATAATAATCCTCGAGAAAATCAGGCTTTCATTATTTTGCAACTTTATAGTCTCCTGTTGAACATGTGAAAACTGTACCACTCCATAGCCGCTGGTATTCTACGTACTGGGTGCAATCGATTTTTTCCAATATTTTTTATCTTTATCGAATAAATCAAGACAAATACCATTTCCAGCTCTGTTACAAGCCAGTAGTCTCTCATTCAAGATACAAAAATGTCAGATTCCTCAAACTGCAAAAACACAACATACAGGGTGAAACAAAAAATTGATTTCACATTCACCCTGTACGTAGAATACCAGCTGCTATAGAGGGGGAAATTTTTCACATGTTCAATAGAAGACTATAAAGTATAGACTATTATACTATAAGTAAGTATATATCTACTTATACAAAAAATATGAGACTAGAAGCTTTATCAGTAAATAAGGGAACGTATAAGAAGTACGGCTGAGGATCGACTTCACAATCTGGCTCATTTCTAGCGTGGAAACGGCTTCCAGATAGAGGAAGGCCTTTTTTGCAGATTTTTGACGGCTAATAATAACCATAAAAAGTTCATATCCTAGGTGACATGCAGAAGCAAAAATAAATCATTCAGAAAAACCGCCTTGATAGCAAGCGACTTAAACTATTGATGGTGGTTTGATATTTATTATTGATTTTTCAACATCTATCCGATGGGATCTCACTTGTTCAAGCAAGGTTCCTACCTGTGTACGTAGATGTTAGAACTTATCAAAATCGATACATGCGAAAAAGTGGACTTGACTACTCTCTAACCCTTAAACACACAGCATTCTTTTTAAGTGTACCATCAGGTACAAAGGACATGCAAAAAATATCAAAAATCAGTTACGACACTACGTGAGATGACGGACTATATGTACAGATGTTGAGCTCGATCCAAGTGCGATTTAGAAATTTCTGTTTCACAGCTAAGCTCAGATGACTAGTTCAAACGGTTTGTTGCTATATGGTAAGCTCATACTGGGGCTCATACCTACCTGTTTAACCGGTCAAAAGCATACATCCCTGTGACGCGTACTACTTAGTAGGTACACAGGGTGAAAATAGGAGAATAAATCTTCGAATTTTTTTATTCAAGGTTAAATAATTCTCGAGAAAGACAGTCTTTCATTATTCAGCAACCTTATGATCCCCTATTGAACATGTGAGAAATGTACCCCTCTATAGCCGCTGGTATTCTACGTACCAGGATGAAATCAATTTTTTTTTTACCCTGTATGTTGCGTTTTAGCAGTTTGAGGAATCTGACATTTTTGTATTTTGAATAAGAGATAATAGGCTTGTAACAGGGCTGGAAATGGTTTTTGTCTTGATTTATTCGATAAAGATAGAAATATTGGAAAAAATCGATTGCACCCCGTACGTAGAATACCAGCGGCTATGGAGTGGTAAATTTTCCACATCATGTTCAGCAGAAGACTATAAAGTTGCTTAATGATAAAAGACTGTTTTTCTCGAGAATTATTTCAACGGAAAAAACATTTTCAAATATTCATTTTTCAATATTCACCCTGTATACTAAATACTGCACGTCACAGGGATGTCTGCTTTTACAATGTTGAAGAGGTGAGGAAGAGCTAACCATATAGCAAAAAAATCGTTCGAGAACTACTTTCTTCAAACAAGGGATGATTTTTTGACTATTTCAAGTAGGTACACTACAGGCTCGGATGACTAGGCAATTTTTTTTTTCAGGTTGCATCCCTGTCTGCTGCCAGTACATTTTATGATCCATCAAATTATTGCAAGGCACTCTTGTTGGGAACAAAATTTGGTTCAATTCCGTTCCGTACTTCAAGAGTTATGAAAAGTTAAAATTTAAAGTTTGACAGCTCGTGATTTTTTTGACAGACGTAACATTGAAGGTTCTCACTGACCATTTTGTATGCATTTTTAAGGGCTTTAAAATGATGTATCACAAGTTGCATTCGGTGAGATAGACCTTCTGTCATTCTTTTGTATTGACACTTCCAAGTGACAGATCAAGATGATATTTGGATTTTGTCGTTGAAATCTTGCCACTCACGAATCTACCAAATTTGGTCGAGATTGGTTTAACGGCTTGGGAATAAATCTAGGCACAAAATTCAACAGACCGACCACCAGACTGACCGTTAGACCTGCAGACCGACCGACATATGAATATTTTTTGGAAGCCTTTTTCATATATATTCGAATGCAAAAGGGGGCAGATCTGTTAAAAGCCCGATAATTTTTTTTCAATTGGTCAAATGAAATGTTGAAAGTGAATGAAGTCGCTTAACTCATTTAACATTGCTCAGAAACCATGGAATCTAGAAAAATATTTTTGTCAACATTGGTTGCAGAATGTCAAGCTCTAATCACTGCAAAAATTTTATGCCAATAAGTTGAATATTTACAGAGTTATTCAAGAAAAACTGAAAAAATTGACAGATTTTTCAAAATGGCGGAAAACGCTCCGGGTCTCAGAAATTTTTTTCATCACTAATAGAAAGAGGGCTGTTTTCTGAATATGTATGCAAAAATCCAGCTTTATGGGAGAGATTCCGACCTCAAGCCCTGAAATGAGCTAGGATGACTGGGCTACTATCACAAAATTATAAAACCTATTTGACTAAAACTGTGTATTATATATATTTTTTTATTGCAGGTGAGATCCGCCATCTCTATCATACCAATATGAAAACAAGCAAAATCAACAGATATGTATGTATGTACCTACCTACCTCTACCTATGGATGCCCAACTAACAAACCGCTTGTCAACAGTTTTATAGTCATCAAGAATGTCGTTTGAGAGAGGGAGAGGCGTGCAGAAATTCAAAATTTATCACCTGATTACTCTTTGAATACTGTGCACAATAATCACTAATAACTACGAAACCGTAAAAAACTTGGCCATAAAAATACACTTTGAGTTAAAAGCGGAGGTGCGGTTTATTACCATTATTACATCACTTACTTCTCAAGTACGTTACATTACATTGAAATTCAAAACACTACGTGTGTGGAATGGCTTAAATTGTACCTTTGAGAGGTTTAAGAAGACAGGATCCACCCCTTGAATGCATGAAACCGCATAAATTTACCTACAAAATGATAATACAGCGCACACTGCATCCTGCATTCTCTGTACGGTACTCCACCTATTGTTACAAAGTTCACACACATTTGACGGCTCAATTCAGCAACTTTGAACATTTTGGACTCTCAAATCGGCAACCACACGGGTAATTTAATAATTTACCTATCACTTCGGCATACGCAAACATTTACCTTGAAAGCCGTCGAGTGATGGTTGACACAATTATTAAGAAATTCGAAATGCAGCTTTATGCGTTTAAATGTAACACTTTAAATAGCTTGTGTAATTTTTAACGGCCGGTTTGGAAAAAGCTAAGTATCATTGTAGTAGGTAATTAAAACAATGTGTCCAGTGAAAGTCACACGTCGCTATAGTGCGGAAAGAAAAACTCTAGCGCGTGTTTCAGCGTTTTGACACAAAAATATATCTACGGTTAGTGGACATCATCAGCACTTCGGTATTATTGTGCTGTCGAGTTTTCTCATTGTTATGCCAGATAAGAATGCATGTGGTGTTTTGTTGCGAATTATGAAATTGCATTGTGCTGGAATTTCCTGGAAGACCGTTAACATATTCTTCGCGTATGCATATACCGGATAGACTTTGTTTTGAGTTTAGTTACGGACTTGTCGGGGAAAGAACTCGATCTGGAAACTTTCGGAGCCGTTTTTGCCGTGGTTGGCAAAAGATTTACAACTTACGAAAGTGAAACGTTCATTTCCCAAGAACACATGTTGGCAACAGGTTTGGCACAAGACAAGGCACTATACCATGCCCAGTCTGCTCGATAAACTTTAACGGTTGCTCGTGATTTTCAGCAACATCATCTTGCGTTCTTACATAATCAGTGAGTAAGTATAGGTAGGTACTAATCCGATAATACAATAAGTTATTGTTATTGAACAAATAATTTCAAAAATGTACCTGCCTACCCATATACCTTAACAACACAGAGTTAGGAAAGAGCGCTGAAATTGTGAAATATTTATTGTTTAGGCTGCATCTTTCAACGGCTGTCCGAATGTTTCAATAATTATAGTGATTATTTTTAATTATTGGTTGGCCACAAAGAAAAAAGATTTGCGATTGACACGCCATTGATGATTTAGAGAGCGTTGGTGTAGTTGACCTATGGCCCCAAAAAAGTGTTGCAAGTAGGTATGTGTAACACGGCTTCGGAGGGTTTGATCGAATTTTGCGCCAAGTCACTTTTGTTAATAGCATGTCTCAAGCCCCATCAAGTCTTCAAGTTCTGTTCGCTTGTTATACCCCATTCTACCTTGAATAAGTGATCACATAAACCTAGATGAGTGAAATTTTTCTTACGAAACATGTTTCCTACAAAATTCTTTGGACCTTACCTAAATTTTGTCGTGGTGGCTTCTTGTTGATGAGGAACTGATCAGGCCTTAAGTGATTGAAGATTGAACTGGCCCGCACCCATTCATCTAAGGACCGGATAAGCGAGGCGCAGTGACGGCTCCATAGTATCGGGGTACAATCTTGGAGCCTATTGTCGAGCCCCTCCATCAAAATGTTTGTGATGGATTTGTGCTGTAGGACGACAAGCTCGACCCCATCGTGCTCAATTTGGGAATCAATATACCTTCAAAAATTAGGGATTTGAGAGATTGGAGTGGTCAGTTTTGTCACCCGACATGAACCCAATTGAAAATTTTTGGGATCAGCCAAAGAGGGCTGTGAGACACCGAAGAAACCTGCCGCGTACTGTTGATATAAGAATAGCCGCCATTGAAGACTGGGATAATTTGGAGCGGAAGAGCTTCAATGACTTAGTGGATAGCAAGCCTCGGCGAATACTTTTTGTTTCGATTTTTCTTTTTCTTTTGTTCTGATTTTCTCGTGTGTTTTGCAGTAGGTACTTACCTGATTTGTGACACCCTGTATAAGGTCAATAAATGGAAAAAATGGTATACAAAATCGGCCAAAGCGTGTCATAATCCACGAAGTCAGTATCCAGGATGAGAAAAATTACTGGTAGAAGTCTATTCCTTCAGGAGCTATGACTTTTCGAATTCGACGGAAATTTCATGGCTGCTGGCTTGTTCAGTCTTTGATCACTTTATAGTGAACGCCAAAAGTGGCTGATTTCCAAAGAGCACTTCTTACTCTTTCAGCTTAGGATACCTAAGTGGTAAGTAGGCATAGAAGTGCCTAATCTATAAATATCCTTCAGGCGTGTTGCACAAATAATTTTATAAATAAGGTACCTACAAGTAATCTTTGAAGATCGGTAGCCGTCTCTGAACAGGAGTTTCAGCTAAAACTGAATTAAACGTGATTATTTGCTTTTTGAAATGACACCTTCTGTCTTATGAGCTGTTATAGTTGTTGGATAATTATATTGTGTATCTAATACCGCAAGTCTTAATCTGTTTAGGTGTCAGTGCCATCACGAGCACTAAACGTCGGACGACCTACAAAGGCTTGCTTATCGCTCACTGCCGTGCATCTTTTGTAAATGGTTTTATTTTTGATTCCGCTTTATTTTTTTTGTGTATACGTGATGGAAGCTCCTATTGCGGAAATGCTTGATTATTACTAGAACATCGTAACATTTACAATACGCTCAATTAGTATGACGTCAAAACGTGGCCTTGGTCAAGGTTCTGTATGAAAACAACGAACACGTAAGTTGGCAACACTTCTTGTCAAAGTGACAGCTAACGGAATATTTGTTTATTGTGATTTATTTATGTTTATCAACCGTTTAGAGGTGAGTACAATCATCTGAGTACAACAACCTTCCTGTAGGGTGTTTCGTAACCAAAAGGGCGTTCGAGGGTGAGAATGCTAGTTAAATCTCGGGTTAAATACATTTTACATTTTGTTTGACAGCTGCAGTGGAGGGTGTGGGAAGGTGTAGAGGGTGGATCAGGAGTGACAATAAGTGCTGTTAACCTAGCAGAGATTGTTTTCACACAAAATCCTGACCTAGCATAACTTTTGACCACATCACTAATTGAGCGTATTGAAGTAGACGGGTAACCAAACTCTTCGCATATAGGGTAGTAGCCGAGGTAGTAGCTCGTTCTACGCGACTGCCGATTGCTCGCCGGTACTTTTGCGATCTGTCAGTTCTGTCACGCTCCACACAGCGTAGTTTCACTGCCTGGTTCTTCCAGTGACTTGGTAGACTTGTATTTATGCAGGCAAACCAGAACTTCCTCGAAATTTTGAGAGCTTACACTTTCAAAGCCATCAGTACATAACTATCCAAATAGAAAAAATTTGCGATATCACATGCCGCATGGTTCATACAGGTATACCTATGACAACAGAATTTCCCATACCACCAGATAGAAAAGGACAATGTTCCCAACAATTATGTTCAGTCATAAAAATTTTAATAATTGATACTGTTTTAAGTATGGGTACTGTTTGAAATGCTGTTAAATGACTACCACGAAATTTAACTTAGGTATCCGGAATTGCATTCTCTCAACAATGGACTTGCTTGCGATATCGGCCATTCACACCACTTCTGAGCTCTGATGCCTAAACTTTTACATTCCGACATAACAGGGCATCGGTTTATGGCCATACCTTCGTGAAGTAGATTAAAATTTCGATGTGTGGCAATAAATTTTATTATTTACACAATGTTTCCAGTTTTCACACGGGTATAATGTGCATATCGCATATCGGTGGTGGTGCTGGTGGTACGTTATTATCTAAAATTGTTGGTAATGGGTTGCGGGACGAAATTTCTAGATCACAGAGAACGCCCATCGATTTCTTGCGATGCATCGATTTGGTGAGATTTGTTTGGATTTTCAGAGAAATCACATCGCACAGGTACGAAGGCATGTTTGAAAGTTGCGCTTCGCTTTTAGATCAAACATTATTTTTGAATTATGGGTTAACCATTGATCTGTGATACTTATGTATAAACAGTAAAAGTCAAGTTTTGTTCGTACGATTTTACTTGAATGAGCCTTTGTTTGAGGTTACATCACACGCATGATGAACATCATTATTGTGTGTCCATATATGGATTTTTTATATTCCTCCGTGTTTGTACGCTTCTTTAAAGTTCTTATCCCATGTCTTGGGTAAGTAAACGAGTGAGTGTAAATTGAGTACACAACAAAGTGAAATTGTCTTTATTGCTACAAGGAGCCCTCGCATTAGCTAAGAGTTTGTCAATGTTTGTCGTGGATAATTGGTGTTACCAGTACAACTACTAATCTACTCCATTAACATTTAACTTAGACGAAAGCAATATTTTCTCAGAAAATATAGGTAGGTACTGCCTACATTCTTTTGAATAATTTTTGCTGTTGTGCTTTTTTGAAAAAATATCTTCAAATGGATGCTGTCGCCCTTTTTTTTTTTGTTGCTCTTTATAAGATATATTATGCGTTTTACACACTTTTCCAACAGACAAGCCACACTATACATATTTTTAGTACAAGCTTTTTAATTTTCTTTATTTTTATCACAGTTCCCGGTTATCTAATTGTGGTTCTTATTACCTATTTCCCGATTCAAAGGCCAAGAACACAAAGAAAAAAATTGATTTTTCTCTCATTCTCCGCACATTGTCATGTTGACTAGGTTTCAAGTTTACCATAAAAATTGCCTTATTTTACTGGACTATAACCCTCGGTTTCATCAAGCTGCTCTTGAAACTTAATTGGTGCATACGCGAATTAGGTAAAATTTTGACTTTGGCCGATAGGAACGCTGATTAAAATTGTAATCCAGTCTTGAGTATCGAATTTTTTCTCTCCAGATTGAATTGACTCATGCCCGGGGTTGCTAAGAAACAGCTAGAGTGGAAACGTGTTAATTTTCAATTAACAGTCTTTGCCATACTCTGTAATTATTTAATCAGTATGGGAACTTCGTGTGGTGCTTTTCTATAGTTGAGGCGGCAAAGAAGAAAAGGCAGGAATTGATTTTCTCTTTAGATGGTTGCCTTGCATGAAAACGATTGAATTACAATTGAATGGCAAATGAGGAACCTATACCTGTGTTTAAAATATATTGCTACTACCTATATCATCCTCCATTTTACACCAATGCTATCCATATTTCTTGATTCTCGTTGCATTCCAATATTTATATTTCCAGAATTGTCTTATAATATTTCTTATAGGTACACAAATTCACATTCTTATGCAATCTAATTTTTGTGCAAGTATATGTATGGGTAATTACACCTTAATAATTATTTTCCTATACTTATTGGTTGTTCAACAAATTGGTCCAATTAGGAGAATTTCACGTCTATAATTCAGAGCGTTATCAGATTAAAAGATGATAATTTACGGCGGTTACGGTGGTTACGCATGATGGTTACGCGTGAAAACACTGCTAATTTGCGCATATTGGATTGAGCAATAACTTCTTGAAGTTCATTGTGAATGGCGTGAACGTGAAACTAATGGAAGACAAGGAATGAAAACTAAACTACGCACAAATAAATACGTTAGTTCCAAAAATGTATGTCCTTTTTCAATTTGATGTAAATTTGGATTACTACAATGAATTTGTATTATGTTTAAAGTGTCCGTTGACTTAATTCTTTGGCTTTATTCTTCTCTCAGTTTGTGGTTCTGCAAGACACAAGATAATTCACATAAATTTTGTACAGAGTGTTCAATAAGGCAGTGCAAAATTTCTGAAACGTCAAGAAGCTCCCGTTCGAAAAAGATTTTTTTCTCTTGAACTTTGACCACAAAGAAGACAAGGTAGGTTTTAAAGAGCAGGGTGGTGCTTGGATTCTACGCTTATCTCCTTTATTTACAGGGTGAGCACAAAGAAATCATGTTTTTGGTTTTGCATGGATAACTTTTTTCCTCGTTGGCCGATTTTAAAAATTTGCGGCTCATTTTGAAGCTAAAGCTTTAGGTAAAAATACCTGAGGACCAGAATTGACTCGAAACAAACATTCAGAACCAAGTATTCGATGAAAGTTGGCCCAAATCTTAAACGCCGTCTACAGCTCATTTGGGAGAAGGATTAGCTGAAAGTCACTTTTCTTTCGAAGAAATCATTCATTCTGAATACATTAACGTTTTTTTTGCTTGTCCTAGACAAAAATTATAGGTGAAGGAATCCAATTATAACTGCATGTTCAAGAAGGAGAAACAGCCCCTTGATTACGTTAAATTGGTCGCAACCAAGACTACAAAAATCAAAACAATGAGTAATGGACAAACCAGTTTAGGTAATTCATTGTTTTTATTTTCGTAGTGTTGGTTACGACCAATTTTAAGTGAACAAGAGACTGTTTCTCCTTCTTGGGCATGCAGTTGTGAATGAACTCTTTCATCTACACAATTATTGGCTAGGATAAGAACGAGAGACCTTAATGTATTCAGAATAAATGACTTATTCGAAAAAACCGTAGCTATTAGCAAATCCTTCTCCTAAACGGGCTGTCGACGGCGTTTAAAACTCGGGCCACATTTCATCGAACCCTTGGCTCCGAATGTTTGTCTTGAGTCAATTCTGATCCTCAGGTCTTTTTACCTATAGTTTTAGCTCTAATATGCAAAGCCATTATCCATGCAAAACCAAAAACATGATTTCTTTGTGCTCACCCTGTAAATAAAGGAGATAAGCGGAGAATCCAAGCACCACCCGGTACTTCGAGGCCTACCTCGTCTTCTTTGTGGTAAAAGTTCAAGAGAAAAAAATTCTTTTTCGAACGGGAGCTTCTTGAAGATTCAGAAATTTTGCACTGTCTTATTGAACACCCTGTACAAAATTTATGTGATTCATCTTGTATCTTGCAAAACCACGGGCTGATAGCCAGAAGATCAAGTCAACGGACACTTCAACAGGATACAAATTCATCAAAGTAATACAAATTTACATCAAATTGAAAAAGGACAAATTTTTTTGGAATGACGTATTGATTTGGCGTAGTTTATATAGGCAGTAATTAAATCTTGGAGTGGTATACTCGGCTGTCTTAAAAACCTAAGAAAATAAGACCAGTCCTGTGTATTCGACAATAATTGACGACGGCATCCTATCAGTCCGGCAGTCTTCACAAAATTTTGGATCTTGATCCCCATCTTTGGAGGAAAGATCTTTTTTCGAGGCTATTTTTGAGTGTCTGGAGCAGCTGGATATTTTTTTTCAGTCCAGACTTGTCATTGTTGCTGACTTCAACATCTCAAATTACGCGCCTGTTGATGACCGCCTGAATCCTGTCCCGGTGGCTGCCGCTCACGTCGATGTGTGGAGTTCCAGTCGTTTTTCTATTTGGAACAATACAACACAGTTCGTAACACCTCTGGAGGTCCTTTGGATCTGGTCCTGTTCACTGATGTCTGCGTTGTCGATAGATATGGCCTCCCTCTGCTCCCTGAGGATGGCTACCATCCAGCGCTAGAGGTTTGTTTCAAGGCTGGAGAGTTGTCAAGCCGTGCGATGCCTGGTGAACAGTCACCGTTCCTCTTACAATTTCAGACGGGCTGACTTTCCTCCCTTGTATCCTACTAGCCGCCCTATCCACTTTTGATTGGTCCCCGATGGAGAGTATATGAGCGGCCCTAACGCGATCCTACAGTTCTTTTACGACTCTATCTATTCCATTCTTGATATACACGTTCTTCTGTCATCCCCTAGAAGTCGCAGATATCCCCCCTGGTTAACGGCGAGGATACGTTAGAGCTTTGAATCTGAAGGAAAAGTTGAAACGAGCTGGTGCCTCTGGTGACGACGCTGCGCTTGCAAAATACACGGAATTGCGTGCTTCTTTTAAGATGAACATAAGATCAGCGTAGAGGGACTATACCAACTCAAGATTGAGCAAAATATTAGAAACGATCCGAAAAAGTTCCGGCAGCACATCAATAGTAAGAGTCACTATAATGGTATCCCGCGTGACATAAAATATCGCGATGGCTTTTCCCCCGATCCTTCTGTTGTGGCTGGGTTTCTTCGCCGCTCACTTCTCTCGTGCATGTTTACGCCTGCAAGACTATCCAGATACGGGTTTGTCATCTTCGGCTGATTGTCAGGGTTGAGGAGTTCTCTGAGAAGAATATATTCTGAGAGCTTTCAAGTAGCTTAAGCAAGGGCCTACAATGAGCACAGATCTGATACCAGCCTTTCTCCTTAATGACTGTCGTATCTGGGAGGGCGCAGGCAGTTTGTCCGTGTTGCTGGTCATGACTCTGAGAGTTTTGATGTTCACTTTGGAGTGTTTCAGAGCACAACATTTGGCCCTCTGTTTTTTAACATCTTCATCAGATAGATTGAGCGCATGGTATTCTGGCAATGGCTTCGTTTTGAACTTGGGCGCCGATCAAGTTCGACTACACCATCCAAAGGCACGTTCTTGAACGACCCGATTTGATCCGAGATAAAGGCGTACTATTCGATTCAATTTGCTCATCCTCTCAGCATATAGAGAAGAGTACCTCTAGTAATACAAACAGGGTCCTGGGCTTTATTGTCAAGAATTCTGAAGGCTTCAAAGAGATTAGCACGCTTGTTTCATTGTACAGGACCCTGGTACTGTCCCGCCTGGATTATGCCCCATGTGTTTGGTCTCCCTATTATGCCAAGTACATAGATCAGATGGAAGGTGTCCAGAGAAAATTCCTGAAGCGTCTCTCCCTTGCTGCCGATGGAGCTTATCTCGAGCGTGGCTATCCCCAGGATTTACTCCTGAGACAGTTTGGTTTTATGTTTGCCTTGAGCGGCGCAGAGAGTTTCAGTCCATTCAATTTCTCCATAAACTCATTAATGGCTACCTGCCAAACTTTCATACCCCTGAATGTTCCTAGACCAGGTTTGAGAAGTTATATCTCGAACATCTTTTAATTAGAACTCTCATTTCAACCGGCTTTGCCTCAGCTACAACAGGGCTCACAGGGCACAGGGCTCAGGATGGCTTCGATATATTTCACGATCCAATCTCTAGATTGAGAATTGTTTTCTCTTAAATGCGTGATTTTGTTGTTGGCCCATCACAGGGCCTATTGGTCTGTTGGTCAATGGATCATCAATAATAATATTGATAATGATAATAAGAACAATACATGAATCGTTTTTCAGTTCCATATCTTGATTTTTGGAACTTGAATCATGCTTGACCTCAAGCTTCTAGCTTGGACGAATTCTTCTGAGATGATCCCTGGGCTCTAGAATATCGTCGATGAGGTGTTGAAAAATTTAAAATTACCGTGCCCAAATGCTACTTTGCGTTAGACGAATAACCATTGCCAAGTTTTCTATAAATTCACGTTTCTCGTTACCGAAAAGGGACCTGATAAAATTCCTGAGTGCCGGATAAAATTCCATAACAAATGTAACGTGTTACTTGGCCGATAACCTATCCAGGGTAATGAACCAATTAATTCCAGTAAAGTCCTTATAGCTCGAAATAGTACACTTAAAATAACTGAAATGTTCACTAATTACATACTTGGAGCTCTTCCCGAAACGGCCGTTCGACAAGCCTTCCGCGATCTGGAATCGCTTTTGTGAACTTCCATACACACACAGCCGGAGCAGTCTAATAGCTTCCGTAACATGACAACCTCGTCGTAAATATGTTGAGATGCTGGAGATATTATATTAGCGAGACGTGGTAAACGATCTCTGCTAGACAAAAATCGAGAATTCCCAGTGGTAAAACACTTAAGGCGGAATACCAGCCTAAGGAAGGCGTAATACATACACACGCATGCATACATGAAGTAATTGAATATGGATATACCCACGCGTTTTCCCACGGAAAAAAATCGAGCGCACATGGACTTTCTTATGCACGGCAGTTTTGTACCTACTATACGAAGAGTGGTACCTATACTAGTCGCTTTGGCTCTGATTCGCCATCTGAAGGAATGCATTTCGAAACAGCCGTATAGGTGCAAAAGGTATTTCGCAGATGGACATTTACTAGCACCGCCGGATGGCAGATAACCATTATACCTACACTCAGAACATTTTCATTAGCGACAAGAAGTGCGATCATTATTGTTTTTATTGCAAATAAGAACAAAATCTCGAGTTTTCACAGCACGCGAGCACGCGAGTTTCATCAATCATCAAAGCCGTCGTATTTTTCACATTTATTATAGTCAGTAGGTGGCTTCTTTTTAAGTATCTTCTCTCCACTTCTGCGTTTCACTTTTTACTACCTGAAAAACTACTACTTGTGCTTGCTTCTACACTTGAAGGTAAAAAAAAAATGAATTGGCTTCTCTAAAAGCATTTAAATATCCATTTAGTTATTTTAATTGCGGCGAAATGGGCGCAAAAAGGATTTTCACACTGAAACAAACGGTTTAACCAGCAGAATGAAATGACAAACTGAAAGAATTAAATGAACTAGTTTTGACCAAGAACGGCACTTTTTAACAACCAGGAATAAAATTCATATGTGTATTTAGGTACTATGCGGTAGGTATTTCGTTTGGAGCTTTTTAAGAAGAACAAGTTCTCACTAATTCTAACTGTAACAGCAATAAAAAATCCGTTCATCTATATTACAGAGATACCCACCTAACAGTGATCGCGGAAAGTCTAAATAGGTGGTGCTGCCCAAAGTGTTCTGTTTACGCGATATTTTCAGTAAGTTTAATTGTTAAAGTTGTGATTTTTTACAGCATCTTTCTCAGCTACTTGCTATTGCCGTTTCGAGAACGACTCTTTCAATTTTTGGAAACATGTCGTCATCTTCCCAAATCCCAATCATGCGGTCGTAACTTGAATTTGAAAATTGGCAAAATTGACAGGAGTTTTTTCAAACTTCCGGTCGCCACTGTATGTAGGGTATTGGGATCTGACATTGAAATTGTGTAGCACCACGCCTGGTAGCCATCTGAGCAACTCATGTGTTGCTATTTGCGGAATCCAAAATTCGCATTTATTTTTCAAAATATCCAGTGGCGTAGCAAATATGGGGGGGAAAACGGCGAGCCTCCTTACTGGACTGTTTTGACCAAATTCATAATCATAAGTGATACTGACGAGATTCATAGGTATGTATTTGACAACTTCATATATCTATACAAAATTTGGTTCAAATCGGTCAGCGAAGTAATAGCTTATGAGTAAAAAACATTTTTACTTCTCATCGAATTCCTGAAAAAAAGGACCTAAGTAAAGGTAATCGCGAAAAGAAAATAAATTTTGAAAATCAACGGTGAATTTTGTATTGGGGAGTTTGCGTGCACACGTCTGTACGACGTAACGTAACTTCCAACGGGAAATTGACGAGTGTGTTATTTGGGATTTCTTAGTCACAGGGGAATTTTCACGTTCTACGTTGCGTTACGTCGTACGTTGCGTGGAATCGCAAACTCCTTTATGTTAATTTTTTGATCACTCAACCAAATAGTAGCATGAATATAACGAATGACATCATTGATTCAATGAATAAGTTCTTCAAAATCGGTCCAGTGAACCAATTCATTGCCGGAATGAACGTTACAACATTAAATGATGAACTTTTCTTGAGGGATTACTTGGATTCATTATATCTATGAAAGGTGTGCTTGATACTCTTTTCATTGAATCAATGCAACTGTTCATAACGGCAATGTTGAAGTTACATAAACTGACGTTGAAAATTCATTGATTCCATGATCATCTATACATTCCATCGATGAACCCTGGTCATAACCGTAATGAACAGCCGGTCATTGATTTTATGAATAAAATCCTTGAATAATGATACCTGTTTTTGGTTTGATGAATAGGTTCATGAATAAATTAATTTAGTTAATCGATCTAGGGGTTATTTGTAGGCAAAATATGAAGAATGTAGATAAATCTATTCCCTTGCGTTATTTTTCAAAATAGAAATTTCGAATTTGGCATGCGATTTCCTGATGGATACATCTAGACGACACCCTTAGTTCCATCAAAAACTTAACACTGTGTTAAATTTTAACATTGAATCAGATTTAAGTATACTGGTGAAATTGACTCAAAATTGAGTTAAGTCCGCCATCATGGTTAAATTTGAACTATTGTTAAATTCAACACAACAATATCAAGTTTTTGGCGGGACTAAGGGTGTCTTCTGGATGTATCTATCAGGAAGTCGCCTGATGCCAAATTTGAAATTTCTATTTCGGAAAATAGAGCGAGGAAATAGGCTTACTCTACTTTCTTCATATTTTGCCTACTAATAAACTCCTTAATCGAATAAATAAATTAATTATTCTACAAACCTATTTGTTAGGCATATAGTTACATATAATAATAAATACACGTAGGTACCAAGCTATAATAATAGGTACAAACTCTTTCCTCACATTTTTAATGTTTCAAAGAATTACATAGAATATGAGCTTAAAAGAACAAACTAACTGATTTTGTGAAAAAATCTCAGTAAAGGACCAGAACAAAATAGAAGAAAATACAAAAGCTTTTCCCTATACTGGCGTCCCAGTTCGATAGAAACTGTCTCCCGTCGTGTAGATGGCATCATAATCCATGTCAATCTAAAAACAGAACAAAGAATATCAATTAGGTTTTGCGCGTTTATACGTTTTCTGAAAATGGAAGTGATACTTGGGTATGAAAATTTCGCTGTTTCTGATTATAAAAATAGACTTTAGGTACACGCTAGGTGTCTAAGAATGATAAATATTTTATTACCACATGGGTACCTACCAGTTTGTATCTAGTATGCGTTTGATGAAAAGGCCATCTGTTAAAGATTTGCGCCCTTGTGTTCATTTTCCTGATCTCATCTATGCGAAATTGTCAGCACGCCTTCCAGTACCTAACTATCAAGCTTATTGGTTGGCCAGCTTATAGAGTTTTGAAGACCTGGTAGCAATTCGGCGTCTTCATCTGGAACTGGAAAAAGAAATTATTATTATTTATTACCGGAATGGAAGTGAACATTGTAACCATACCAAATATTTTTTCTGGTCAAGAAAACTTCTTGGATGTTTGTTTCGATTTTGGCACCTCAACTCAATATGCTTCTCTACGGGTTTTTTGAAAATACTTTCCAAGTTACAGTATTTCACATACAACTTCCCTCCTTTGCTCGTTCGCTGTAGTATTCCTAAAAAGACAAAATACATGAATAATTATGTAAATGGACTCAGAGTGCAAAATTTACCAGTTTTTCAGTAGGAAACTTCCCCTTGCCAAGCTTTTTGCAGAGTTCTATTGATGTATCGAACCCAAATTCGACTGTGCAATAATCAGACTCTTGAATTCGTTGGTGAATATAACGGTGAACAAAATAGGGCTACCTACCTTATCGAAACAAAGAAATCAGCAACCAACACGTTTCAACAGTTCTAGTATGTGTAGCCATGCACTTCGCTCGGGACAGAACAACGGTTGATGCAGAAAACAACTTATGAAAATGGGGAAAGTGGTGCGTTCTGCACCGTGCGCATGCGCTTCAAAGATTCGATACATTAGTATAATGTATGTTTCATTGTATTGATGCCGAATCATCACTCAATGAAATTGTTCATTATTATAGTGAACATTGATTCAGAATCACGGATTGGATCAATGTATCAAATCATTATTACTATGTATTGCGATGTCAATGAATCTCATCATTGAAAATTCGGTATGATTGTCATTTTATCAATGAATGTTGTTCTTGATATAAATGAACTTTTCAGCATAATTTAATGAATGCCGCATTCATTGTTTAATGAGGCTCCGTACATTGTATACATGATCATTGGTTATAAACGAATGATTTATCACACTTCACTTTACATAACATACATGAAAATTTCATTGAAATAATGAAAGTGAAGTCGATGAAAGCTGTTCATTGAAGCTATGATCAATAATTTTTTGAGTGCAATTGTGTGTCTTATTCGCACGTTGTGATCTTTAGCTAGTTTCATAACGTGATATTGATATTATGATTATTGTTGTTGTTATAATTATTATATCGAGGTAGTTGCTTTGAACATTGAAGAAAAAATTTGTCTAGCTATAGCTAGCTGCACTTCCTATAAGCAATTCTTGAAGCTTTCCTGAAGCACGCTATAAGTAGGTACTACTCGTAATACCTGCACGGTGATTTATTTACACCTCCATTTACCATTTCTGATACTCACCTACCTCGTTACTTCAATACTTTCAATAGTTGATCGAACTGAATCGGTTACTATCACTCACTTCTAATAAGGAGATCGATAATTGAAATAAAGAGATAGTTGAAAGACTTAACAATGAATTTCCGCTTAAATATAGTTTCAAACGCAGTTAGATAAAAAGACCACAACGATAACAGCAACATTAGGATTAGGTGTTGAAACTCTTTGTCACACAGTACCTACCTCAAGTCACATGAAACATCAACATTTCTATCGTTTAAATAGTAATTTATTATACCGCGCATCAGCTTTTCTAAATACGCTAAACTGGAACAACTGGACCAACCTTTCTTCCAAATCGAAATTATACTACCTACTTGCTTTGGTGAATAATTTCAGCTCTTGAACTTTACCTATCATGCTCAGGCATAGGCAAGCACACAATGGTTTTTGTCGGTATATCAAACTATACTCAGCTCTTCTTATAATTTCTCTTTGTGAAAAATACAAGCAAGCATTTCTTCAGGATGAGCTTCACAATCCTCACACTGTGAGCAAATTATTTTTTCCATTACGATTATTTCCAATATGAATGGCACTACTGGCGGACTGTTGTGTTTCTTTACTATGGAAGTATATATTACCTTTACTATAGCATGGCAATTCTAAATGGACAACGCGTTTTGTGTCCGCGAACGGACAACAATGAAACCGCTGATAATTGGGTTGAGGTCGAGGCAAAGAAGCGAAAAATCATCGTTGCCGGCTTTTGTATAATACCAAAATGAATTTACTCTCGTTTCAGGCGACCGTGCATAATTTCCTGCGGTTATGCTTCAATAATATGCTCAATATAATATAAAGAGAGAGTCTCTTCTTATTCTTTAACGACCAATGTGTGTGCCTGTATGCGTATGTCTGCAAGCAAAATTTCTTAACACGGCGGCGGCTCAAGAGACTTTCATGCAGATTTACGAGCGCGACTATTAATAAAGCGAACGAGAGCATTGATTTAATACCGGGTGAATAAAAAACACAGAGATTGATGTCTATTTGTCTAACTATTTTTTTTTTTATTGAAAAAGCTTTGTACCACGAAAATAGAAGATATACCCATCATAGTCAAAATAACAATAACCTGTGATCGTTTATATTGCTTGCCATCGGTTTATGGCTTTTTTGACTTACATTCGAAAGTATCAAAAGCAAAATAACGTTGAACACGGCATGTAAAATCAAAAAGGTCCAATTATTGTTTCGTTATCAACCTTATCCCGGTTTGCAAGTGCCATAAGCATCAGACTTGGATTTTGTCGAGATCCTGATGCTTCTGCGCTAGAATATAATACTTATAATCAAATCATCAGACTAGGAGTTTGCATGAACTTGTGGAAGAATGGGAGCCAAAGCTGATAGCCAAACAAACAATTCTTCTGCCCACGAGATCTCACGAAGTCGCGAAGCTTCAGGCCGGGCAGATGAGTAGGTATAAGCAAATGAGCAGCGCAATCATAAATAAAAAATAATAGCACTAAATTAGGAAAGAATTCCGAATATTTCCGCGTAAAAAATACTGAAAAATCAATTGCCTAATTCAAACTCCTGCCGCTGCGTTTAAAAAGCAATTCCTAGGCTTCTACACTGCTGAAATGACGTGAAATCTATATTTCGCATTATTGGTGGTCGATAACCCAAGCTTTAATAACACTTATATCCTACGCACGAATGCTATCAGAGGATCCAACTGGCGGGATCGGTCTCGGGGATTGTCTACGTCATAAAAATTTGGTGAAAAATCCCCAATTTTGTCATAAGTTCAAGTATGGCTTGAAATATCGAAAAAATCAGATCAATCGAAATAAAAAAAAACCTGAACTGGCCACATAATGGGGTCTTA
This sequence comes from Anaspis maculata, assembly GCA_949128115.1. Classification (NCBI taxonomy): domain Eukaryota; kingdom Metazoa; phylum Arthropoda; class Insecta; order Coleoptera; family Scraptiidae; genus Anaspis; species Anaspis maculata. The sequence goes on from OX421964.1 coordinate 47,923,208, forward strand.
TTCAAGATCACAAAATAGGATTTTACTGGCGTAAGTTGACGTCTGAGTGAATAAAATCAACCACTCTCCAGCTGAAGAAATATCCAAAAAATATTCGGCGCCGAGAAAAGAAAAAGAACTCAGCTTATCACATTCCATTAGTTCAAATCGATTAAATGAATAAACGCGCCAAAAACAGTACCGGATTGCCACATGAACGTCAGGGAACAGTCAACATGTGCCAATAAACCTCTCTATTTGCTGTTTGGTGTTGGTGAAACGATGGCTGCTGCATGAGGGAAATGTGAAGAATCGGGTTTGAGAGAATAAAGTCTCAGAGATTGTGTTGCGGACGTGGTCTATAATTTCTGTCGGAGAAACGCCGATTATTTGCAAACTTATGTCAGGTTTCCGATTGAGTCAGCTTGACGCTGGCAAGAAGAATTCTTTTGCCCAAGCTGTAAAACGAACACTAGCTCAAATATTCGATATTTCACCTAGGTAAATACATTGGAATGATCTCTGTCTGCAGCAAGTTTTTTGAATCATCGTCCTTCTGTTGGCGTGAAACACTTTGCCTTGTAGCTACTGACCATAAAGCTTCGTCCATAATGGACGATAACTTCAACTTATTACCGTAAAACTTCAACATTTGAAAATCAGCTTGGATGTCAACTTAAGCCCAGGATTCAAGTTCAATATCCTAGGTTAAGGAACTAATATACTAGCTAATGCTATGTAAAGCAAAATATCACTATTACTGACGTATTAACTGTAATTAAACGTTAACGTCAGTGGCAAGCTTTTCTGTCCAGTAAAATAAAACAGTGCCTAACATGTGATTCCATCATTATTAGGACGGTGGATATTGAACTAATGGTTTGTGGAGAGGTTCCCGAGCACCTATAACATAAATATCAAAGAGCAGTATACCTGCTACTATACTATACCAGCACTATCACCCCCGCAAATTTTGATCTGTGTATTATAGACCGTGCTGTTAAGTTTACCTCTTCCATTTTACGGCTCAGGCTTGCGGCTAAATATACCATTGTGAACAAAACTTGAGCCTTATTTTATTCAGCCACCTAATTTCGTATAAGTTGCGATCTGGGAAAGCGCCGGTATTTCTTAGAGACGGAGATGTTGGGGCAACACTTGAAAATACATCACTTGGACGACACTTCCACATGAGAACTGAGAAGAACAGGGGAGACACACACACAGATTTGAACGGAGATGTCGTTTTAACATAACCATGAGAAGTAAATAGAACTGACACAGCAACCCTCTAGCAATGGTTTCCGGTTCCAAGCAGCAAATTTGCCAGATTTATAGTGAACTGTCACCACAAATAAGAAAATAAACTGTTTCCTGCTGATATATGAATTTCACAATTTACAAATAGATGTTGCATTGTGTTGTTTTGCCTTTTCGTGATTTTTATTCATAACTATAGTAAATATCCATGAACTGTAGACTGCCTAGGAGACACAACCTGAGATCAACGGTCAATGCATATGCGCAGAGCAGGTTTAATACGTCGTGAGTCTTCCAATTTGAACTCCAGCCGTACCCGCCCAAATGTTCAACTTTTTTCTTTAAAAAAAAGGGCTTTTGGGACGAAATATTTCCAATCCTGTAGTGACCTCAGCTTATACTTCGGTTCGCACAAATAAAAAACAAAGTGGTTTGAGACTCCAGTGTTGCCTCTAGATGCTTTCTGCAACTGCATATTAAAAACAAGAGCTGTCAACAACTCTCAGCCAGATGATTGACAGTGATTTTTGTGTTGTTTTTACTTTCCTCTCTAACAGGACTTGGTAAAATATATCTCTTGTTCTTACTAAGTACCTAGTCGTCTACGACTCAATTATAATCGCATTTTTTCTATTTAATTGCAGGATGTTAATTGAAAAATGAATGCGGCGACTGCGAAAGGCAACACCAGCGGAAACAAGTGTCGTGTGATATTACACCAATGTTTGGCGATAGTCGTGAGGAAGGAAGGCTGTCGAGGTGACCCCGGCGATTTCTGGATGTACGAGAATGGATATTTGCTCTTTCAGGTAAATATTGAAACACCGTTGATGGGCTCTCGGTACTGATGCCACCCATAAATGGTAAACAGTTTTCATTGAGCGATCGTCGTGATGAATATTTGTGTGCTTGATGCTTATGCTTTCTGGTTGTTTGCACATCCGGATTATAATAAATTGTCATCATCATCCCAGGTCAGTAACGATCGGCGCGGATTTCATTATCAAAGGGGAAGTATCAACCGGCCGAGTATGAAGAGAAGGTGTAGAATTACACGCTGTTGGCTTGTTAGTCGTAAGAATGTGGGACTTGTACTTAAGGTGCACAACATAAAAAGCGCTTTATGTTGATCAGGAAACGATCTGCAATCTGCATCATACCGATATAGCGATTGACCTTTGAATTTTGATCTAGACCCGTTCTAGGACCAATTGAACTCATCTTCATCTGCCGGGCAAATGAGTTCCTCAACAAAGGGGTTCTATAGATTATTGTATATAAGTTTAGACAAAAACAAGCAAGAGCTGAACGAAAAATCAGTTTTATATACAGGTATCCCGAAAATATACCGACAACGTTCTAGGGCAGCTTCCTCTCATCAAAACAAGAAAAAAATTTCCCATGGACATGGGTTAAGGAACGCTTTCTAAGGGAGCTACAGGCCCAGCTACAGGCCCCTGACGGTGGGACCCTGAATATGGTCTTTATTCAATATCTCCGAAACCGTTCAAGGGAAGGACATGAAAAGGGGTATTTAGGGTTATCATTTCGAATATTTCTGGGACATCCCGTATTTATACAGGGCGATTCTGTTTTATCTTTGATAACTGAGGATAACTTTGATGAAATTTATGACATACCTATGACATGACATCACTCATACATATCATATCGCAATCGCTCTAGAATGTTCTAGCAGATATTTCAAAAAAGTCCTCGAAGGCTCTAGTGTAGTCTAATCGGAAAAGCTTTGAAAAGATCTATTGAAGTAACATCGGGAATTTTCCGGCATCCGGCAATTTATCGATGCTACCCATACATGGTGATTCAGGAACACTCTGTCAAACGAAGAACGAAGCCCCTAGATTCCTTGACTCAAATGATGACGATGATGCTAATTTTCCCTACCCAACTCGTACCATCACAGAGATACAGCTGTTCAAATTTGACTAGCCGAGAACAATTTTCAATTTTAATCCCAAGAACCATTTGAGCTAAAAATTGTTCTTGCCTAGTCAACTTTGAAGGGCTGTATCTCCGTAACGGTATTCGCTCCGCGTGCACGACGCCAGCGTCACCTAGCGTACGCAACTTTGTAGGCGCAAAACGTCACTCATGTCATAAATTACAGATGGCTGAACTGTCATAAATGATAGATTGCTGGCCTGAAATATCAATATTTTGTGGTTAAGTGCTTTGTCAACATAGACTTTGTCATTGACAAATTGTCAGTCAACCACGTGGCATCTGTTGTGACCATGTTGTGACCCATGATGGTTGTCAATTATTTCCACTGTCAGATTGACATCACAGCGTAAAACGCTGCATCAGAAAATTGACAGCCTAATCACGCAGCGCCGAGCCATCAATGTTGCTTTTTTTGTCCACATAAGTAAAGCGCTGTGATCGGTTTCGTTACCTTCACTCTGTACTTTGCAAGGGGCGAATAAGTTGAGTCAAGGAAAAACCGTCAATCGTCATCTCTTGAGTCAAGGAATCTATAGGGTTTACTTTCGGCAGAGTGTTCCTGATTGAATCACCCTGGTATGCAGCCCTTCTACAATTTTGGATGGTGTGTGGCTTATCCTGAATCACCCTGGTATGCAGCCCTTCTACAATTTTGGATGGTGTGTGGCTTATCCTCGCGTCGAAGTCTCCGCTTCACCGATTGCGCCAAGTTTTCAGAGTTTCTTTGTTTGAAAGAACTGGAAGAATCTCATCCTTTGATGTTTCTTCGTGGAGAATAGTGTGAAATGTAATTTCAAGTGGTCAGGTCAGGCCAGGTCAAGTCAGGTGCCGATTTTGAAAATGGGTCTACACGACGCTCAATCCAATATACTTTCGATATCAGTTGTTTTTCGAAATAAGTGAATCCCCGAGCAGGAATGAATTTTACAGTGGAATCCTGCATCAAAAGCGAGTCGTCCTGATCAAATACGGGCGAGAGGCCCTTTCGGGTGGCAACAGCTAGGAGAAAGATTGAAAATTCATAACGGTCGACTGTAAAATGGTGGAGAATTGCAACTTCAGACTTAATTTGACTCTTTTGTTGTGTTGCTCCTTAGCAAATTTGGTCCCAATCCATTGAATAGATTTTCAATAATAAAATGGTAAAGTTTCGAGCTTTGACATTTTTTATTAATGACTGACAGATAGGGCAATATTTTCAACTGCTCTGAATGAAGTTTTTTATGGGCTTTCAAACGGCATATTGCAAGTCAAGTTCCGTGAGATATAGCTTCTGTCATTTTTTGATAGTGACACTTCCGTTAGACAGATAACAGCCAAAAACTGATAATCGATGAAACCATGTCTGTGTACCAGATTTCAAGTCGATTGGATAGACGTTGCGGCTGTTATCGTGGAAGGTTACGCAGGCAAACATACAAACATACACGCACATACACACATACCTACAGACAGAGATCATTCTGGAAATGGTCTCAAGCGTCATATAGGGGACCTCAAAACGGATATGATATATCCGTCGAAGTCTCGAAAAAAAATTTAGCACGTCCACAATACTTCCGCTCTTCGTTGGGTGGTGGGTCGAGGAAGTAGAATGGAGAACTTCGCGGCCATATGTACTTCCCCAGCCTTAGCGAGGGCCACTAGTGCCGCCACAGTAGACATCCTGCTAAGAAAGTCGGAAAGAATTCATCTGAAAGCTTACGAGGGTATATCTACAAAAATGCAAAAGTATTCAAAGAGTACTCGGGCGCAAAACTAGTAGATTTTGACCCGCGGTCTAAATGAGCTACTCTACGACGAAAATGAGGGCAAAAACGACTCATTCACACTTGGTCGTGTAAAAAAGATATGTTTAACATGAATGTCCTGTTAGATACGGGAATAAAATTTTAATGGAATTGAACATGTTGATCTGTTGTCTCCACCACGCTCTTTAGCTACAGTTTGAGGCGAAGACAATTTAGTATAGTGAAAAAGTGATGAACCGCGGAAGTCGTAAAAATATTTGATGCACGATCTGTACACCAAACTTAATTATTATATCTCATACACTATGACTAACTTAAATGGACACTGTCTAATTATCGGAAAAGTGAACATCAGGTAGGTACATCTCTATACGTTCTAATAGCTGTATTACACCACACAATTTCTTGAACAATCTGCCAGAATAGTGTCAAAAAACAATGAACTTGATTGTTGATTTGACAGATGGTTCAAGAAATTGTACAAGAAATTGTTCGGTGCAATACAGCTATAAGAGAGTAAATCGTTGCAGCAGGAAACGTAGCTACTCACACTCAGCCCGTTTTTTTTTTCAGAACAGTGCACAGAATTTCTTTTTATTCTGGTGTAGGTGAGGGTTTCAATTTTCATAGGTATATCCAACGACTTTCACCTCTATTGCAAGCAATATACCTAACTCAAACTTATTCGCTTCTGTGACGCTAATGTGACACCTGATATAATAATTGAAATTATTATTATTCTTCTCTATAGTTATTCGCACAATAATTGTGGGATTATTACTTTTTAATTACTGGTGTGGAGTGGCCTTTAGCTCAACCGCAAAATAAGTTAATTCCATCAAAAACAAATTAAGACGCCACTAAATTATTGAGACTTCAATGAGCACGAAGACGCGGAACCTTGTTTAATTTATTTTGATACAAACCTGCTGAGATTAATTGAACGGAAAAAGCGAATTTCTGTGGGGTCCACACTTTGTAAGCTGCGTGAAAAACAGATGATCGAATCAACGTAATTTTCTGTAGTTGTTCTGCATTTGATTATACTCTGTGTGCGGTTGATTCACGAAGCATAGCAAACCGCATCATATTCGTAAGCGCTCACGAATCGAGAAACATTTCCTGTAGTACGCGACTTAACTTTAAATATACAGGAAATACAGGGTGGATGCGCGACGTGATAAACTGTAAATTTTATTGGTTGAGTCTTCTGAAATTTCATCAGAGAAAAACAAGGAAGTAGTAAACCAAATAGTTAGGTTTACTTATCATAACAATTTTCTAGTGTTTTTAATGATTGGTAGAGCCATAGTTAGCGAGTCTCCTAAATTTCATAATGGTCCTTCGGAAACATTTGAAAGACCATAGAGCAAAACCTGAGTGTTTACTCCGTTATCTGCCATCAAAGCGTGAAGGTTATTTAAGCAATTTGCGATTATAGACAAACAAGAAATCGAGATGCGGTAATTTTTAATCAAACATTGGTTTTTCAAAACCTTCAACAATAGAAATGAATGTTACTTATAAAAAACATCGTGGCGAAATTTTTGTCGAAAACTTGATACAAATCAAATGAACCCGACAGAAGCTTTTCCCAGTTGAAGTGATGACGTGGTCTCTTAAGGATAGAATAGTGTCCAGTTAGATTCCAACCTGAGGACGTCCTGTATATTTTTGGTATAATGCGAAACTGAATGAAGTGAGATGAGATAACTAAGAAAATAGGAAATGGAGCTAATGAAATCTGAAAACAGATTTATGAAAGTGTTCACGGCGTAAATCTTGAAGTTACCTACAAGTACCTACTCCGTTTCAAAATCCAAGGAAAACTGCGACCATTTGACATTTCAGTATACACGCATTTTAATATTGAATAGAAAATAGAATTGACGGCCATGTTCACAGGTTACATCAGTTGGCTATGAAACACCTTTTCGTGCGGCCATAACCGAAAATGACAATATTCGCTCGGTGTCCTGCACTGTAATATTCAGAAAAAGATCTAGAGCGATAATAGTATATTATTCAACAAGCGGGTAATGATTGCTTCTTACTCATGAGGATGCAGTTTACCGTCGTAATGCATCCGAATGCGAGTAATAGTCATTACCCGCGAGTAGAATACTATGCTTTATCTAGTCTTATTGAAAAATGCAGGCATGTATGAGAGTGATAATGCGTGCATTATTCAATAGATTTGATGGATAAAGTAGAAAATACACGTGAAAAATAAACTAACCTCGCAAAATCATTCACAATTCAAGAAAAATCACGTTTTCAATGATTGCTTGAAATTTTCGGTTTGAATCGGTGGAAATTATAGATAATTACTTTGAAAATTGACATTTTAGGGTCATTTTTCTAATAGCTGTTGGTGCAATCTCAGAATGATTTTTGACGTTTTGTGGCGCGAAGGTTCAAAAGTGATTAATTTATGCCATTTTTCGTGTTTCGTCGTCACACAAGACACTAGAGCTCAGTGATCTCGGGATTTTTGGAGGATGGCTTTCTAATTGGGGAGGGGGAGGGCGGTTTTAAGCAAGAAAATTCAAACACAGGACGCAATTTTCCAAATCGACATTTGACACACAAAAATCTGCATTTAGTAGGTATATGCCTCGTGCATGCCTTGGTGATGAATAGCCAGAAGTACCAACTTGGAATTTATTTCAATGATTATTGCGATATGATCTTATTTATTTGTAATTTTATTGAAAGCAGCACAAAAACGGTGTATGCTACTCGCGCTGAAAACGGCATAGCATAACTCTCTTACATGCAGCTCTCGGCCTAGGGCCTCGAGCTGCATTCACGTTCGTTATGCTATGCCCGATTTTCGGCTTTAGTAACATACTACACTATTTCGTGGTTCAGGTATCTATAGAAGCACTTGAAATTAGTGTTTGAGGCATCGCATCACCAATCCTTGACAGAAAAAGATCACCTTCGATGAATTTTACGATACACGAACAGGTAGGTATGGCTTTCTAGAAAGTATAAAATTTAGTTAATTTGTTGTTGAACAAGTATGAAATTACGATATACCTATTCTTGATTCTGCGTCTTGTGGGGTATTTTCCGAATTAAGTATAGGTTTTCTAAGTAAGTTTAATGGTTTACAGGTAATAAAGACTTGGTCTAGCGACAAAAGAGCATAAAGTTATTAATTATAAACCGCGGTGTTTGCCTTGGTTGGCACGTTGGCAGGTGGTAGTTCATAAGGATGTGTTGTTAACTGCCTTCACCTTTTAAGTAAGTGCATAGATGTTGCAAATGTTTAGGTTTTATTGAGGCTACGCTTCATAACTAAAGAAGAATGGAGCTTTAATAATAACCGTATAGCTATACACTTACGCGGTATTATTTCCTGGATATACATCTACGGCTGATGTTATTTATTATTCATTCAGTTTTGTTTCTTTAATGGTTGCCCGCTTGTCGGAATTACATTCATTGATTGATATAATAAATAATAAAGCTCACCTCGGGTTCCACCAAACTTTTATCAGCACGATAACTTTATCAGTCTCATAGTAACTAAGCAACTGGCCATCCTATTGGCTGGTGCTTAGCAACTATCAGAGTGATAGATTTAATCTGCTCTTAAAATTTTGGTGGAACCCGAGGTCAGTGATTTTGAATCTATAGTTTAATTTAATAGGGATTTCTCAGAAAAATTAATCGATATTGATCTAAGAAGAGCTATATTTTCAGCTGTTACTTTGCTTATCCGGCAGCCAGTGCCGTAACTAGGCTTGTTGGCGCCTGTGACAATGTAGCAATGTGCGCCCCAAGGAAGTAAACATCCGGGGGGGGGGGGCAGGCTTCGCTAGAGCGCCGCAGGCAATTTTTTTCCCAGATAATAATAATAATAATCCTAATAACAAGAGGTAAACCACTGACGGAATTTTTGCACACCAATTTCCAATGATTTTTCAAGAGATTTCCATTGATTTCCAAAGATTTCCAATGATTTCCAAAGATTTCCAATGATTTACAAATGATTTCCAAATGATTCAAAAATGATTTCCAATGATTTCCAAATGATTTCCAATGATTTCCAAATGATTTCCAATAATTTCCATGGAAGTGTACACCAGATTTCCAAGGTGGTTTACCCCTCGGCTAATAATAATCTCAAATTAAGGCTGGAAGCTTCCATTTCCTCCCCTCCGGATTTTTGGTCACCATGGGAACACAATTATCTATAAAGAAAATTCTCAAAATGGCCGATAAGATGAATATCATATTTTAGATCTCTTTCACTCGATCGTTCATAAAAAATAGGTAAAATCAATTATAAATTTATTCGGCTCCTACCAGAATTCTTCAAACTCCCGGCCGTCTATTCTTTTGCAGTAGATCTCCCCAACCCAAAAATAAGAACATTAAGACTAATTGATAATCTCTTCCTACAAAAAAGTCTTCAACAAAAATAACAAAATACTAGTAGGTAGTACCTATAGGATAACAAGGATAAAAATTGAATAACAAAACAAAACTTGTCAAGTTATTGACAAAATATTTAGAATCAAAATGGAAAAAGATACACGTTGCTACCCTATTTCAAATACCCAAGTAAGGTACTGAAAATAAATTTTATGACAAGAAAAAAATGGAAAATGGAAAAATGGTCGAGTTTTGGAACTTCAACCACCAAGCTGAACTTTTCTAGATTTCGACTCAAAAAATATGTCTATAATTTCACAAAATTCAAGCTTGACGTAGGTAGCTGTTTTATCGATTTAAAGTATAGATATCTTTGTTAATCTTTCTTGGCCGACAAAAGAGCGCAAATACGACTTGACAAGCTTCAGTTTACTGAACAAGAGATGAAATTTTTTTTCTGAATAAGTATAGAGAGGCCCCTTTTCAGACTGATTTGGCGCTCTTGTATTCATTTGGTGTAACGTGCAAGTAAATACATGCAGGAATAGTCAGGCTGGAACTCTAAAAGCACCTAGATCGAACAGCGCTGGCTAAGGGCGCCGAGCGCCGAGCGCGACCGCTCCCTCATCCTCAGCATGCTACTTCCTGCAGCGGCGTGCTCTTCAATTTTATCCGTTTTATGGCTGTTTTGAATCATGTCATGAAAAGGTGGTAGAAAGAGCCGCTTTTGGTTTTTCTAATTTATAAAGTTAGTGAAGTTGTAGGTAGAAAAAGATATAGGTTCAGGTGAAAATTTGGAATAAAAAATGAAAAAAATAAGTAATAGGTATAGGTACCATTACCCAAACTGAATTTTGCGCCCCTGAAATTTTTGCGCCTGTGGCAAATGCCACCTTCGCCACGCCCTAGTTACGGCACTGCCGGCAGCCTTTTCATAATTTCAAGTGAATTTGTCTATACAGGCTGTTTCAGAAGTAAGTACTTATAGCTATATATCTTTGGATTCAGCATTTGAAAATGTAAAATTTGCGATAAGAATTAATTGCAAGAGGTGTCCCTTGATAAAGTCTCGACCCTTCAAATTTCAATTTTTGAAATCTTTTTTTCAACCCAACTTTTTCACCGTTCAAACCGATCAGCTCCGAATTCGGTATAAGATATCACATACCTAATGCATAGGAATAAAATGACAGACGCGATTTTTAGGAGATCGATCCAGTGGCATTTTTTGCAACTTTGAACTAATATCCTTGAACCGCGTTGTTTGGGAAAATGCACTCAATGTTTTGTCATCACTTCCTCTATTGCGACCGTTAACCTGTTGACACCTGCAAAAATGGTAATATACCCAAAAAATAACTGGAATTTGGAAGATATCCTGACATTGATTGACGATCACAACAAATGAAATCCAAGTAACAAAAACAACGAGTTCACTTTCCGAGATAAAACGATTCAAGGATATTATTTCAAAGTTGAAATGAGATATTTTTAACATTTATTGGCAAAATGCGTTCAAATAAAAAACGACTGCCAAAGCCTATTTATTGTTGAATCATAGTTAACCTAGTATAGAGATTAATGTGGAGTCATGAGATTTTTTTCAGCACGATATTTTTGCACCACCTGTGAAGATATAATAAACATTTGGTGTTTTCGAGGAAAATGCGATTGTCTTGTGAGGATAAAGCGCCCACTGTATAGACAATACAAATAGAGAAGACCATATGTTATCACCACCGTCGTCACGGATATTGGTGCATCAAAAATCAGCCAACCTTTTTTTGAATGATGGACTCGCCTGGTTCCTACGCAACCGTGTAATATCCGTGACGACATATGGTCTTTTCTATTTGTAATGTCTATACAGGCAACTGTCGCATAATTTTTTTCAATTTTTGAATTGAAACTTTTGAAGTGAAACTTCTATTCTTTCGCCTAGATCACAACGCAGACAACTAACAGCAGAACCACACATGGGAGTGAAATTGATTTATGGCATGAGTTGTTGTAACGGACAAAGGTAGCGTTCCCCTGATCTATAGGCGACCAGTGTCGTCCCAGGAAATGGAAGAAGCTGTTAAGGCGTTCGGTTTTATTTTCACAGTCAGTATTCTTACACCGCTTGCATTGTGTTTCAAGTACAACAGCTTTCATCGTGAACAAAAATTTGATTTGATCGATGAATTCCAACTCACGGTGGTGTCATTTGCAATCAAAAAATGATTCATTTATTTTCGTAATGCGTATCGCTGCCACTGGACTGGGTGGTGACTGCGGAGATGTTGTCGTGCGGGTGACCTGACAGGAATGGTTCTCGACTTGGCTAAAATTTATCATTGTATCCGTTGTGGGGGGCTCATTGTCATTTTTTCAGGGACTCTCATTACTCATTATCACGCGACTGGCCGTCCGTTTGTTTACTGAACTCAAGGAGTCAAGCACTGACAGCTCTCGGTCTCATGGAACGCCATAGGCGTCCGTGCCAGCGGGTTCTAGCTGTCAAGAACGTGTTTATTTTAGATTTAGGTTCACAAATTCGTGTGAGGGGTGGATATGATTTGTCCGATGAGTTTCAAAACACGTCTTTCCTGCCTCTAGATGAAATGAAATGTTCATGTATGTTGTGTTGTGACCATCAAGCAACAGCACTGGACCCCGCAAATTACCTTTTTGCTCCGCTCATGGTAAATTTTGACACATAGCTAGATTTTAGTCCCTCCCATCGGCCCTTAGCATCAGATGATTACGTAACCCTTGTACAGCGAAAGCTGTCGATAATCTAGCAACCCTACATTTTTCTGTTTTATGTTCACATGTGCAGACGATCACGTGACGGAGTATGAAAGTTCAGGCGCCGAGAGCAGTGAGCCGAATTGAATCCTTTAAAATAAGAAAATTGAACTAAGACCAAGTTGCCTGGCGTTGATAAAGGCGTTTTTTAAACACTTTTTATTTATTGGATCATCACAATCGATGCAGTTTTCAATACTGCTTACAATAACTATATAAGACACTTGTAGGTTTTTTCGTGAAGAATGAAAAATTCATCAAATGAGCAGTTAAAAGCATCTAGACGGAATTGATTTCTAACGATATTGAATCCATCAAGGAATCGAAATACGTCCAGGATAGTTCAGGTCGCCTTCATTATCTCTCATTCAAGATCAAAATAAAAGAAATCGATTGGGTGGTTGAGAACTAGGAGCATTTTTAAGCGGAAAGTGCACTTTGACGTGTTTTCATCTTTGCCTGTCAAAAAAAAACAATGACGCACACGGGGGAAAGTTGGGGACGTTTTGTATGTTATACAGCAATGTTTAGTGGACCCAAAACTGAAGAGATTCACCGTGTTTTAATTTGTTTAATGTTTTGCCGTTTTTTCGACTAAAAAGCCTGGGCTATTCCTATTTGTGTCATTCGAAGACAAAACAGAATATCTTCAACGTAATTTGATTCTCAAAAAGGCTTTAAAATGTACTTTTAAACGCCAGTTCTTCCTCAGATGGGTAAGTAGGTATCCACCATTATTATATTATGTTTTGAAAATGAAACATTTTTGCGGCACCCATCAGTAGATAGTTTTGATTCTACGATTCTACAATTTGGAACTATAGTCCCTATAGGGACAAAATCGTCCGTCGGATTTTCTTGTTGTTATTCTAGTTCTGTCAAAAGGTAGGCCCTAGGGTGGAGTAGAATTTATATGTAAACCCTATCAGGTATTCATATACGTATTCGCTGATGGAGATAAATAGAGAAAATATTAGAGACGTCCAAAACAAATTTGTCCCAAATTCATTTGGCACATTTAGTTAATCGCAGATACCTGAAAATGTCAGACCAATTTCAAGCTTTTATCTTGGAAACTGATAATTCCTAGTGATCGGTCATTTCGCGTTTATCCTAAGAAATTTCAAAGTCTTACGAGGAGTATAGAAGCTTTGCATTCGGCTTAACCTTAACGAGAAAATCAGAGTTTCGGATTTGTCCGGTAGCATATACGAATAGAAACTAAATTTACAAACGTAGTGGCTACAGTGATTATAATACCCATTTGGAAATAGCACTTGTCACTTGTCCCGGTAACAAAAGATACTTGAGAAACTGTGCATATAATACAAAAAGGTGTACAAAAAGGTACAAGACAGCAATTAACCGATGCAAAAGCCTGTAATTATTTTGTGGTAATTAATAAGGAACTGTTTTGTTACAAAAGCAGTTGCATAGGCAGAGTTCCATTGTCTCTACACGTATGCAGCTACGTGACAGCCAGCACAATAGAGACGCCAAGAAAATTTAGGAACACATTTCATTAAAGAAAGCCCGCGATTGTGAAGATGTGCAAAATAAATTATAGGTACTCAAAATAGGTATACCTACCTCAGTGATGCATTTTATCAATGCCCACTTAGGTACCCAGCTACAACATTATTAAAAGCAATAAGTGTTTGAAAGTGAATGTTTATCTTCAAACATAATAAAAGTATAAAATCAAAAGGGACAAACATCACGTCTGATGACTGTTATCAACGTGAACGGTATCTCATTTGAGCTCTGAGCAATGACCAAGTTTTCCATATTATTTTTTCACTTTTCTTTTCACTGCGTAGAAAATTACTAGGTTTACCTGTCATGATTATTATTAAGTTAAAACACAGCGGTGTTCTTTCCAGACTTTACATAATTATGTGGCGAGCACAAACTGAAAAACTACCAGGTGGGTATACCAGGAACCAGGGGGACCTGGGCGGCCAGGGTTGTTGACCACCGCGACCCATCCAACGATTGAGGTATTTTTGGTTGAAATTCTCCCAGACTTGAAGAGAGAAATAGGGCGGCGCTCCATCATGCTGCAGATGAGGACCTTTTTCGCTGAGCTGTTGTGCCAGTAACAAATTTGGCAAAATGCATGGTCTAGAGAAAATGTAGGTAGGTGCATAAGACATTAAAGGTGCGTTCAGTCAGCTTATTTAGCTGCAAGTTTTAGTTTTAGTCGTAAGCGCAGCGATGCTCATTGGCTGTCATGAACCAGTCTCTTCAGATCAGCCAATAAGCGATGCTGCGCTTACGACTAAAATTAAAACTTGCGGCTAAATAAGCTGACTGAACGCACCTTTAGTCTATTTAGTTAGGTAGTGTTCAGAAAAGTGCGGCCTAGTTGATTCATCGTCCACTTCCAGTTCCACTCACCACACTTTAGGAAAAAAGTGTTGCGAGACGTTGGACCTTCTGAATTTGTGAAGGATACATCTGTTCTGCTTTTAATGTCCTCCTGTCCCTTCAAATAAGGGTATGGGAGGAACATGGAGCGCATTTCTTATTCTCCTGGGTGCTCGTCCCAGGATTTTGCTCCCGATCCATTTGAGATGATCTGGTTTGGGACCTAACTATCCAATCCATCAAAAGTTAGATATGTAGGATGTAGGTCTTGCTCCACTTTTTCTGAGGGATTAACATGAATGAATCAGCTCGAAACAAACCACTAATCTATTATCTAGTTGAAATGCATATTGGGAAACTGACGGAATGGTAATATGTACCTACGGAGTGAAATAAATTAGCAGCTAAAAAAAGGGCAAGGAATCACAACGTGCGGAGATTACGGGCCTGATCGGTTCATTTATTTCGTATAGGTATACAGATTGAGCCCGCTGGCGCCGTATGATTAGGTTCGAGAGGAGTATAGAGGTATAATTAAGTACCTATTGATTACTGAGGGCTCAATTTTATGTCCGACGTGCAACCGATGCAAAGTTGCGCCGTGAAAAGTAAAAAAATGTCCAACTTTCACATCTATTTGCTGCCCCCTCAGTCTTAAAAATAAAAAAGATTCAGGAGAAGGAAAATGGAAGTGAGAACTCTTTCCGTACTCAGTGTTGAGATTAGAAATTTGGAACTCACGATGAGGTAATGTCAATTGGAATCAAAATTTAAATATAAAGTTTCGACATTTTGACAGCGAGCAATTTTGTATCACCTGCAAGTCAAACATGAAATTTAGACCCGAAATCATAGACCACCTTCATCAGTAAAGATGACATCCGCGGTCCAAATCACTACTATGTAGCATGGGTCAGTAGAGAGTTGATTGTGGATTTTTGCAGAGAAACTTTTGGGAGACGCGAAATTAATAATCGGAAGTGCAATTATTATTTCTAGCTAATTGAATGTGGCCATAGTCTCTCAGATAATTAAAGGTTACAGTGATAAAAACCTGATAGTTATTGCTTTTATATCAGCATCTTTACGTATTACTTTTCCGCCAACTTGCAGAGTTGATAGATTAAATGGGAATAGTTTAAGCCGACAAGGATATGAGTACTAATGGATATGTTCAGTGACAGTGATCCAATCTGCATAATTTCTATGATTATACTTAGACTAGACGAAATAATTGAATAGATTCACCCCATGCAAGTCTTGTCTCGCGAAATCATGGAACTTTCGGTTCGACTGAAACAAAACAAGGACACGGTCACACACTCATACCTGGAAAAATGTAAAATAAAAACTACTGAGAGTAGGACTGAGCGTAATAACGAAACGACGAAGTTAAGCTACTGAAGGATATAGCTCTAAATGAAAAGTTAAGATCATAAAAATTTGATTCCCTTATTATAGCTTCATTACACTAACACTACACAATTTCTTGTACAATTTCATGAACAATTTTCCAAAATAGTGTCAAAAAACTTGATTGTTCAACTGACAGATTGTTCAAGAAATTGTAGGTACAAGAAATTTTGCAGTGTAATACAGCTATTAGGCTGGGCCGGAAACTTCTCATCTTACCCTCGTTACTACATATAAGTATAAGGCCTGTTCAGTCATCTGATCTTGATCCAATCGAAATTCTTGGAATATGCTCCGGGAGGAGGGAGAAGAGTGCGCGACCACTCTCATAATACTCTGAGCCGTCTGCCTTTTCCTAGCTAAAACTAAAAACTAGACAAATTAACGAAAGTTTAAACCTAATGACTCTACTTTATAAACTAAGTACTTGATTATTCTAATTAGAGTACTTAATAATAATAAGCAGTATGTAATTGTGTAGTAGTTAATTAACATTTCATTCACAAATAAACTAATAAACACATCAGCCAGTCATACCCACTTGTTATGGACAAATATGTCAGGCCTACTCGCCGACAACCTTCTTGATAACAGAAATCAATATATCAGCAACTATACAGGTTTGCATATTTCAACTGGATAACCGCTATCAGCAGTCCTACTTTATCAGCTGCAAGTTACTGGTGTTTTAAAAGAGCTCATGAAGTTACCTAAACATACAGTATACCAGGACTACCAGGTACAGCTTTCGAAAGCTTACATATCTCACCAAGGTACACATATTATTGTTTATTACTTCTTAGCGTAGGTGTGATAAAATACGATTTATAATATGTCGCTATGAAATTTGCTTATGCCATATAACGTGTCGAAACTGGTGGATGTAGAATGCGATCGCATTGATCGCAATTTACTTACAGCGTCATGCTACATGGTGGTTTTGACATCCGGCAGAGCTGGCAGGTGGCGTTATAAAAATTCAATTATTACACGGGCACCAGCTCAATAAATTAAATGTATCCACGATATCTGAAATGGGCAGAGTCAAACTTATGCGACAACCACAAAGGACACTATTGGATAAGGGCATATTTTGGGCCCCGCGGGACCAGTTTTTCGCTGAATTTGGCCACTGCTTTCTCGTATCGGTGAGAATCGATGATGTGATATGCAAAGGTGTGTAATTTCTCATATTCATGCAAATATTTGTACTGATTGGCTGTCTCCTCAATGATTTATTCAAAGACATTATCGAAAGACAACTGGGCCCCGCCTAATTTCACTGATTTTAGTGAATCTTGCAACTGCTGCTCCTGAACCATAAGAGATAGCATTCTAATTCTTCCACTGATGGATAGCTGACTTGAAATTAAAAGAGATAGGCTACTTTGCATTTGTCGCCATCTACCCCCCCAGCCGCCCATCCCCGCCGCCGCCCTTCAAACAAAAAAAGTAGAAGTTGGAATTCTGATTTTTGTGGATTCAGGCTGCCTCGAGCACTCCAGGTCACCCAGTTATGAACTGTATGACCTAAAGTCCTTGTAAAAAGCTTGAAGTCGGTGGACCACTATCCTTCCTTATGTTAGAAAAGTGTACACTGTACTGGTCTCAATCTGAAACTGGGATTGTAGTGAAGTGGGGGTATTTATGAGAAGGTTTATAACGCAAAGCAGAACGCAATGAATCATGAGGAATCTCAAACATCAGAACGACCCAGCAACCATCATCGAAATTCAGCTGACACGTGTTCCGACCTTTTTGAGTCTCATCAGTGCTGAAGCATTCGAGGAGGGATACAGGCATTCCCTCGAGCATTCCTCATGATTCATATGACGTAGACATAATTTTTTTACCCAATTGCTTTCTTTCTTTTTAGCCCTCTTTGGGTTCTAGGAGTTGACACTTTATTATTTCATATTTATAAGTACATAATATTTCGATGTCACAGTATATTGCTCAGAAAAATGTCATTCTGCCGGCCAGATTTGGTCCTGGGATCTCCAGGTTGATCGTGTGCTTCGCTTAGCTTCTGAGCTACCGGCCGACTATATATGTGTATATATATATATACACATGGTATACAGTGTGTGTGTATATATATATCTTCCGTATACACACTGCGGAAAGCTGTGCATAGATGGCGGTGAAAAAGGATCTCGCTCATGAGTATCGATTAGAAGAAATGGGTTATCATTAATGCAGTTTTTCTAGGCGAAAACTAAAAATTCAGCTGCCATGACACAATGACGCCTCCATTGATAATTATTTTTGTCTTGCTCCATTGAAAGGTCTATTGGAGGTAAAAGAGCGAGTCTAAAAAAATGGTGTTTGTGCCGCTTTCGTTTCTTTGCATTTCTTCAGAGTCCATGAACTCAAGTTCAAGTTCTTCAGAGTCAAGAATCGAAC
Source organism: Anaspis maculata (assembly GCA_949128115.1). Taxonomy (NCBI): domain Eukaryota; kingdom Metazoa; phylum Arthropoda; class Insecta; order Coleoptera; family Scraptiidae; genus Anaspis; species Anaspis maculata. The sequence goes on from OX421964.1 coordinate 47,941,537, forward strand.
CTGAAAAAGTACTCCTCCCAGCATTACCTCAGGAATCTTTTTTTTTGCTAGATTTTTTCGAGGATTTTTTAATAATAGTAGATTAGCCTCTGCTATCAGAATTAAACTGATGTGGCCTCGTGGAGGAATCAGGGAACAAAGGAGCCGCAAAAATGCGCTACCATGTAGTTAGCCCGTAAGTATGAACTCGATATTCATCTTCAGTTTTCCGGCCTCTTGTGTCTGAGCTTTTTGAGAGCTTTTATTACCGACAGCTTACTGAAATGTATGAGAACTTAGAAGGACAACGTCACCCCGTGAGACAGGCTCATAAATAAAGTGATGGAGTGAGAGAGACGGAAACGTGAATATAATAACTAAGTGGGATAATTCGTGCGACAAGAAAAGTAAAAGAATGAGCAAGACCCTTGCAATGTGACTGGCTAGTGAATGATTTTTTGTAGTTTTTTTTTTTGAGGAACTGCAAAAATTCTAATTTGATTTTCTAAAATCTGAAGAATTTCAAAATCTTACGCGTATCTTACTCTTCATTATTGTATTTTATAAATCGATGACTAGTCCAGGCAATGGGTAGGTTCTACCTTGCAAAAGGTCGCGGAGAGTCGAAAATTTGCCGTCTGGTACGATTTTGTATCCTGATTAACATACTGAGTTTTCGAATTCGGTAAGCCGCCGCTCGGTCCTCCACATCGAAAAGTTGGTGCCGAAGGACCCAAAAAGAGTCACTTTTCAATAATCTATTTTGCATCGCCGTCTGACTTAGTGCAATGGAACCACATGACTGTAGTGAAGCCCTTGGTAGCACTAACTGCCACGCCAGTGCGATTCTTCGGGGTTAAAAAGAAATAATTCCCTGGGCAAACGTCTAGTTTTTCTTGATTTTGAAAAGATTTTTTTCCCATGCGGAAATATCACAAACTGACTTAACTCAGGTTGATTTCGATTAGCTTCTTTCTTCTTCAGCTCGTCTTGGTCTCATAATTTTCTTAACAGCATTTGTTGACAAGATGCATTGCAGGAAGTGTAAAATTGCCAACACCAAATCAACAGTCATTTCTTCATTATTGCCAACGATCAGGAATTTTAATTTTCACAGGAAATGATATCTTGAACTGTTTTCTGCTTATACAGCATGGACCGAATCCCCAAATGTCCGTAGGAATACTGAAAAATGAATTCTTTTCAGAGTGCGCGTAAATCTGCAAAGCTGCATCTGAACACCTGAAAATAGTCGTAACCAACACTACAAAACCCAAAACAATGAGTGACAGAAGAACCAGTTCAGGTTACTTATTGTTTAAATTTATGTTGTGTTGGTTACAACTGTTTTCAGGTGCTCAAATGCGGCTTTGCAGATTCACGCGCACTCAAAAAAAATTGATTTTTTCGTACTCCCACGTGAATTTCGAAATCCAATCGCATGCTGAATAAACAGAAAACAGTCCAAGCTATCAATTCCTGTTGAAATTAAGCTTCATGATCGATGGCATCAATGAGAAAATGACGTTGAGTTTGGTGTTGGCAATTTAACATTTCTTGCAGTGCACCTTGTCAACAAATGATATTATGAAAACTATGAGACGAGAACTAGCTCAAGAAGAAAGAAGCTGATCGAAATTCACTTGAGTTAGGTCAGCTGGTCATATTTCCGCGTGAGAAAAAAATCTTTTCAAAATCAAGATAAACGTGATGTTTTCTGAAGGAATCATTTGTCTTTAACCGCGAAGAATGGGACTGGGGTAGCAGCAGATGCATCAATAGTTTCAACAAAGTCATAGGGTTTCATTGCGATTGGTGAGACGACGATAAACAGTGAATTGGTGAAAATTGGTTCTTTTTTGGTCCTTCGACACCATCTTTCCAATGTGGAGGAGCGAGCGGCGGCTTGCTGAATTCGAAAACTCAGTATGTTAATCAGGACACAAAACTGTACCAGACTGCAAATTTTCGAATCTCCGTGACCTTTTGCAAGGTGAACCCTATTTTGATGTATCGGTCGACTGTACTAGACTGTTTCCATTACTTTTCATAAATTGGTTTTTAATGAGAGACTAGTACAGAGACTCCGCTGACTTTGACGGTTGCAACTCGTAATTGACAGTTGCAGCTCGCAATACTGACATTTGAAACTCGCAATTGACAGTCGCAACTCGCAATTGACAGTTACAACTCGCAATATTGACCGTTGCAACTCGCAATATTGACAGTTGCAACTGTAAAAATTGGTAGAAGGTATATATTGAAATAATCTTGAAACTACACCACAATTTTCCTATTTTTCTTTTACCAACCGGTTTCGCCTTTTCGGCATATTTTACATATTATACAAGCCCTGACGATGCCGAAAGGCGAAACCGGTTGGTAAAAGAAAAATAGGAAAATTGTGGTGTAGTTTCAAGATTATTTCAATATATACCTTCTACATTATACAACACCACTTCAAGAACAATGGATTTTTACTTATTTATAAAAATTGGTAGTTGCAACTCGCAATTTAGGCATTCAAGCACAAGCATTCTGAAACATTCCAATCCATTGTGGAACATTCTAGTTCGTTCCACAACATTTCAGAATGTTGCGGTATGTTCTGAAATGTTCGGGAAATCCCGTAACATCTCAGACCATTATGGAACATTCAAGATCATTCTACATCATTCCAGAATGTTCCGGTATGTTCTGGAATGGTCGGGAATAGTCTGGAACGTTCGGAATCATTCTGGAATATTCCAGATCATTGTGGAGCATTTGTGATCATTCCACAACATTCTAGAATGTTCCAGTATTGTCGAGAATACTCTGAAAGGTTCGGAAACATTCTGGAACATTCCAATCCATTGTGGAACATTCGACAACATTCCACAACATTCCAGAATGTTCTGGTGTGTTCGGAAATAGTCTGGAACGCTTACAAACATTCCGGAACATCACAATCCATTGTGGAACATTCTAGATCGTTTCACAACATTCCAGAATGTTTCGGTATGTTCTAGAATATTCAGGAATAGTCTGGAACGTTCGGAAACATTCCAGATCATTATGGAACATCCGAGATCATTCCACAAGATTCCGGTATGTCCCGGAATGTTTGGGAAATCCCGGAACATTCTAGATCATTATGAAACTTAAGAAATCATTCTACAACATTCCAGAATGTTCCGGTATGTTCTGAAATGTTCGGGAATAGTCTGGAACGTTCGGAATCATCCAAGATCATTCTACAGCATTCCAGAATGCTCCGGTATGTTTTTAAATTTTGGGGAATAGTCTGAAACGCTCGAGAACAGACCGCAACGTTCCAGATCATTCTGGAACATTCCAGAGCACCCTTCAAAGTTGTGGGAGAATCTGGAACATTGTGGACTATTCGAAGCTTTTTTGTGTGGGGTCACCTTATTATTGGTAGTATTCGGGTACCTACTTGTGATTGCCAGCTGCAACAGTCAAAATTGCGAGTTGCAACTGTCAATTGCAAGTTGGAAGTGGAAGATTCATAATTTGAAAGTGGAACAAATCATATCGCCCTCTTTGCTTTCGTATAAAGGTGCTTCTTCACGTGAGACCTGCCGTACTGCCGGCCGCGCTGTGCTCGTGAGTGCTGAAATCCAAGCTTCTGTAATGAGGTAGTGACGTAATGGCCACGGTGCTGAGGCCAAACATCACACAATCTTAACAATTTTTAATTTTAAAATCTCGGTTGTCTGACCTACGACGGTTGTCAAAATTGAAACCGCTGTGAAAATGTGCAACTGGTCGCTCTTAGTACTGACGACACTACTGCTGAATGAAAAATTGACAATTCAAGTAGTGTCCTGGAATTGTTGACCCGGCGCTTGATCATTATGTGGATCGTGATCACAGCGAATGCAACTCCTTCGTCCATATAAGTCCGAGATTTAAAAATTAAAAAATGTTAAGACTGTGTGATGTTTGGCCTCAGCACCGTGTCCATTACGTCACTACCTCATCACAGAAGCTTGGATTTCAGCACTCACGAGCACAGCGCGGCCGGCAGTACGGCAGGTCTTACGTGAAGAAGCACCTTTATACGAAAGCAAAGAGGGCGATATGATTTGTTCCACTTCCAAATTATGAATCTTCCACTTCCAACTTGCAATTGACAGTTGAAACTCGCAATTTTGACTGTTGCAACTGGCAATCACAAGTAGGTACCCGAATACTACCAATAAGGTGACCCCACACAAAAAAGCTTCGAATAGTCCACAATGTTCCATCTGGAACGTTGCGGTATGTTCTCGAGCGTTTCAGACTATTTTCCAATATTTAAAAACATACCGGAACATTCTGGAATGCTGTAGAATAATCTTGGATGATTCCGAACGTTCCAGACTATTCCCGAACATTTCAGAACATACCGGAACATTCTGGAATGTTGTAGAATGATTTCTTAAGTTTCATAATGATAGAATGTTCCGGGATTTCCCAAACATTCCGGGACATACCGGAATCTTGTGGAATGATCTCGGATGTTCCATAATGATCTGGAATGTTTCCGAACGTTCCAGACTATTCCTGAATATTCTAGAACATACCGAAACATTCTGGAATGTTGTGAAACGATCTAGAATGTTCCACAATGGATTGTGATGTTCCGGAATGTTTGTAAGCGTTCCAGACCATTTCCGAACATACCAGAACATTCTGAAATGTTGTGGAATGATAACGAATTCTCTAAAATATTCTGGAAGGCTCCGAGATGTTTCTGAACATTCCAGATTATTCCTGACCATTTCAGAACATACCACAATGATCTGGGATGTTGTGGAATGTTGTCGAATGTTTCACAATGCGTTGGAATGTTCCAGAATGTTTCCGAACCTCTCAGACTATTCTCGACTATACCGGAACATTCTAGAATGTTGTGGAATGATCACGAATGCTCCACAATGATCTGGAATATTCCGGAATGATTCCGAACGTTCCAGACTATTCCCGACCATTCCAGAACATACCGGAACATTCTGGAATGTTGTGAAATTAACTCGAATGTTCCACAATGGATTGGAATGTTTCGGAATGCTTGTGCTTGAATGCCTAAATTGCGAGTTGCAACTATCAATTTTTACAGTTGCAACTGTCAATTGCGAGTTGCAACTATCAAAGTCAGCGGAGTCTCTGTACTAGTCTCTCATTAAAAACCAAATAATGAAAAGTAAACAGTCATCGATTCTAAAACACCATAATGAAGAGTAAGATACACTTAAGTTTTTGAACCTCTTCAGATTTTAGAAAATCAAAATAGAATTTTTGCAGTACCTCCAAAAAAAAAACTACATAATATCATTCACTAGCAAGTCACATTGCAAGGGTCTTGCTTAAAAAACACCTATCTATCTATCTATCCCTCTATCTATCAATCATTGAAATCCCGTGGAGGCTTTCAAGCCGTAACGGATCTTCATTCGGTCGGTGTCGACTTGAATCCATTCCCGAACCAACTCGTTGATGTCGCACATTCTTTGCTTTAGCTCGTCAACTTGCTTAGGATCATTCTTCCGCGTGCCAGATTGTGAATCGCAGGGGAGGCGAATTTCTCGGCCAAAAAGATAACGTGCCGATGTTTCCCCCGTGGTTTCGTGAATGGCAGCGCGATACGCCATTAGGAATATCGGCAGATGACGATCCAAGTCTCGCTGATGCTCATCGACGATCTGTGACAAGTGGTGCTCCATCGTCCTGTTGAACCGTTCAATCATTCCGTCAGACCGTGGGTGACCGTGGAAGACCAGACGTCGTTTTGGTCTTCTGTATCCCGAATAGAGTACATTACCTTGGAACACGTTGGATTCAAAGTTTCGTCCCTGGTCTGTGTGTAACTTCAAAGGTACTCCGAACGGCTGATCAGATTGTCCACGAGCACACTCACCACTGTAGAAGCCTTTTGGTTGGGTAGGGCATACGCTCCAGGTTACTTGCTAAACTAGTCTATGGCAACCAGGATGTATTTGTTGCCATCTTCCATTGCGGGAAAGGGGCCAGCCACATCGATCGCGATGGGTTCAAAAGGCGCTCCAACATTGTGATCCTTCAGCTCCTCTCGGCTACGAGTTCTTGCTCCCTTGCTGACTGCACAACCTCGCACTGGCTACACCATGTTTCCACTTCGTTCCGACAGTTCAATCAGTAAAACCGCTCGCGCACCTTGGTCAACGTCTTCTTCACCTTGAGGTGCCCTTAAGCGACGCCATCGTGCATATCTTCCAGGACCTCTCTCACTCTCGTCAGCAGCACATTTTTTATCCTAAGAGAATCTCACTGAGCCCAAAGAGCCTTGAATTCGGACCCTCCACCAGAGATCTTGGTCCACTCTGGTCTATCCTAGCCAGGTTCCTTTCTTTCAGCAAGTGAACGATGGCTGGGTCCTCGCGCTGCTCCCTCTTGAGTTCAACTGCAGTCCAATTCCTCAGCGATTTCACAACGAGTGCTTAGACTTTAACGTATCATCCACTCTGCTGATTCACCCTCTTGCCGTGCCTGCAGCAGTCGTCGTTGCGTTGTCTTCGAAAAAGACCATCCGTGTTGCTCTTTCCATGACTCTTTCCAGGACGATGTTGACTTCCTCCATCAGCGGCTTCTTGTTCTAGCATGAAACCGTCTGCTGAACGGTACCGTTGCTAGCACTCACGCTGCAGATGCTTATCCTTTCGACAATTGAAGCAACGCGGTCTTCCTCTTGGGCGATTGCTTTCTCTTGATTAATTATCTCCCCGATCAGCAGTTTCCCATTCCAGCATGAAACATTATGTTGAAGAATATCGTTGCCTGCAGTCGCGTTGCAGATGTTTGTCCTTCCCACATTTGGGAACTGAACTCGACCATTGCCTGCAATCCGGACGAAGATGTCCCGATTTTCCACACCCGAAGCAACGCGGTCTTTCTCCAGCTCTTGATTCGCTTTGGGGTTTGTTCCTAGATATAGCGCCGAGGAGTTCCTCAAACATTTCCTTGGTAGATTTCTCGGCAGTATGTTATGCTGCGGATTCGTTGAAGTTCACCTCTCTAAGACGTCGAGGGCGCAAAGCATCTTTGACTGCCTCAATGAGAATCGATTGGATGAGTGCGTCGCTGATGTTGGCCGGATTGCTGATCATGACCATCTTACATAGATCTGAATTTCTTCGTCCGCTCATGAAAGTTTTTTTTTGCGATGTCAATAAAATTATTCGCTTGGATACGCTGGATAAGCCAGGTGAACCAGCCACAGGACGTCGGATTCGAATTCCTGAAGGCTTTCTCAGCTCATTTGTATCCTGTTCTTCAGCTGTTGATAAATCTACCGCACGTGATCGTCCTCATATCAGAGCTTCAGGATTCTAATCAGCTTGGCAAATTCTTTCCGTCCGATCGTCTGGAGCAGTTCCAACGCTGGGCCTCTGAGAGCCAGGACAAGTGCTGTAGCTTTGTCGTCTTCGCTCCATCCGTTTGCTTTAGCAGCGGTGTCAAACTGCTTTTTAAAGGTAGTCCATGGGCTCTCCCTTTCAAAGTTTGGCAGCTTCACACGATGGATACCTGCTGAAATGGTCATCGTAGCACTAGCAACAGTTTTCTGGACCTTGTGTTCTAGCTTCGTCATGTTGGCTTCCATCTCTTCCATACTTCCTTCTACCGACGCAGCCATTTTCTCTTCTAACTTGTTAACACTTTCGTCGAAATACCGCGTTTGTTGCCCCACAACGGCTAATATTTCTTCCCGTTCCTCCAGTCGTTTTCTTCCCTGTTCTTCTAGCAGGTTCCTGAGTTCTTCCTTGTCTTCTAGACGCTGTTTTTGCAAAAGATCTTGTTGTTCATGCAGAAGATTTTTCAATCCATTTCCCTGCCTCCCTAAAAGATTCTTCAATTCTCCTTTTTTTACCACATGACTCTTCTCCTGTTCTTTTGAACGCCTCCTTTCTTCTTCTTTCTCTTCGAAGACTTCGCTACTTTTCCTGTAGGTGCATCATTTCCATGATGCTCGCCAAAGTATCTTAGACTCCTGCCTTCGACATGCTTCTCGTCTCCGGAATTTATAAACCCATGCCCGAATTTCCGAACACCTTGTAGTCGTAGGCCGAATTACTCTCAATTATACCGCTTCTGACACCAAATGGTTCAGATTCCGTGTTTGAGTTCTTTTATAAATGAGACGATTGTTTTAAAACATACACCTGTTTATTACTGCGTACTACTGTATAATACACGGCAACAATTATTTGCGCCTAGATATATCGCTTCAAATTCTTGCTGTTATCACTCTAACTTTAATACCTACTGGTACGTTGGCCGATCCGTGATGTTTATATATCTCCGACTATCATTCTGGAACTTTCCACCGGCTCTCTAGCAAATTCCATATTGAGCGCGGCATGTAAATCGCAACCGCTCTCGAAACTTCGATCAACTTCGCGTGTAATCCAGCGTACTCGAGAGGTGGCACTTCCGCCAATTGGCAACATGTGTCTTACTCGGCTATTGATCTCCCATGTTATTCAAAACGGGGCAGAGCTTAAGCGTATGCTCCCTAATATTTCTAGAGCTTCGTAATTCGCAACAATGTGTTCGAATAGTCAAGAAGGGTCGCGTGTGCTCCCAAATGGACGAGAGTCTCGCCGCTCGTGACATTATAATAAAATGAGAATAGCAATTTTTCCCGCCAAAGAAACCACGCACTTAATATGGCAAGATATTTCTCGTGATGGAATGGAATAATGCCACGATTCTCATGGTTGTCTGTCGGTTTTTCGACTACTGCACTAAAAGGAAATCCAAGATGGCGGCCAAGCCTGTTAAAACAGTTGACAGTCAGCTTCTAAAATGATAAGGTGATGCATTCCCACCAATCACGAACATATTTCTATCATAATCAGTAGTCAAAATTCTAATTTGCACCTATGCATCCCCAACGTGTTTGATTTTTTCAACAATAATATTTTCCTATGGAAAACTGTATCCCATGGAAAACTGTTTTTTGAGTGATCTCTGTAATGATCCGATATTTTTGCAAACAGTTTGCTACACCTTCATGGATTTGAAATGATGAGCACGCATGGTATGCTTCACAATTACTTTTTTTCCGGTTGATGTGTTGACATTTTTTATCTCTTCTGCACATTCTTTTTCCCCTCTCGCTGCCTAGTCGAGGGTCTCAGATGTCCACCATCGCGATTCGTGTTCGCCATGATCTAATGAACAATTTAGTGCCAACCATTATACTCTGGCTGCAAGTTGGACACGGGATACCATAAGCAAACACACTATGTACTAAGTCGCTGGATTTGAAAATTTTGTCGAGTGTAGTCCAAAATATCTACGGAGTTTTTCTGTTTTTTGATAGTGAAGCTACCATGGCACATTTTTCAAACTTTCTCCATGTAAAGCTTTATCGTCAAGGAGCATATTATAAAAATATCATGAATGAGCCATGGTAGCATCATAGGGGCCCAATATCACCAATAGTTCGATATTAGCCTTTTCTGTGTCAAGGATGAAAAAATCGTCAGTTCACGCCATCAAACGTAGAACGTGAAACTCAAATTTATCGTTGTATAAAAGAGGCATTCTCGGTCTTCATACGGCGGCTTCATATACCTTCGGCCAAACGTTACGTTTTGGTTTGAACTGAACATTTGAGCTTCCTGAATATGTTCCTGAAGTGTTGTTCCACGCTTGGTTTGTAGAATCTACAATCTAGACGTCGACGTGGATTCTCGATTATTGCCCACCCTTGTTTTGTGCGTTTGACATCCTGTTCGTTCACAATAACTCACCATGAGATTATTTGGCAAAAAAAGGTTATCACGATTGATGTGAACTTTATCGACAAAGCAAACATTGAAACTTTGCATCGAAAAAGTAAATATTATAGGCTTGGAAAATGAACCGTGAATACAACGAACACTTCGTAATTGAGACTGAAAACACCTAGAAGGAAGGACAGGGTCGTTTACACGGTCCACTGAGGAGTTACCAAACTTTGCGACACGGAAGACCGGCTGGTAGATGAATGGCTAGTGTAGATACAATAATTGCGGAATATCTAGGATTCACGCGATTTCATTATAATGACTTCTTGAGAGATAGGTATACAAGAGAAGCCAAACTACTATTGTGCACGGAAACGGAACATCGCATCGGTTGTGTACCTACAGCTTCAGAAAAAAGCTGCGGTTAAAAGTTTGAGATGTGATTAACATAATTGGGCTTGCCACGGCCATTTCACCCATCACTTGGAATTATCTTCATCTCGTCTGTATCTGTAGCCCCGTTTTGATATACAAGCATCAAGCTGCAAATTTTCATTCATTAATAGAAAACGCTTTCATTTTATTTTAATTAGGCATAGGTAAGTACTATTATAGATAGATAAAGTCTGGCATTTACTATCTAGCCATGGTGCTACCACTGCTACCAGGTTACATTTAATCGATGCTCACTGATGCTGATGCGTACACCTCTGTATATACATGATTTGCCATTTAATACTAAAATCGCTACTGCATTCCGCAGGGTCTACTTTCATCCAACTCCGTCTGCTGGTGGAATACCGGATTGAATGGAGCGACCAAAAGTCTGGTGTACCACGGGTACGTCAGTCCTGGAGCTTTGCTGGTCGGATCGGAGCCTTGTGCGATCGACATCTTGAAGAATGCCTGGGCCAGGAGGGTGCTGCAGCCTCCGCCTGGTTACCAAATCGTCGGATTAGGTAAGGATTTTGAAATTTACTCTTACGAATATGCGTTAGGTAAATAATTAATAATTGTTGAAAGACAAATATTTAGACACACTATTCATTGCTGCATACACTATTAAATTACAAGTCAAATAAATAGATTGTCGCACTTTGATATAGCACTTCGCACTCGCGGTCTTAATTCAACTCTGATCTGCTGCTCCCTGGCTATGTCGCTCTTGGATTTACTCGCATCTTGTATTCGAGGATTTTCAAGCTTTTTCCGAAAAAACATCGAAGATTCTCGTCGCTTCCGTTCTCCTTGCGGTTCAATCCAGTGTTAGCCGGCAGTTTGTTCGCGACAACTCTAGAAAGTCCATAAGCTTCGCGAACGTTCTGGTTAGCTGTCGAAGCATGGCTCCTCCGCCAATTTTGCAGGTGTGTGCTTTATTGGCGCATCGTGATCTTTCGCGAGTTTCGTAACAGTATCAGTTTTGAAAAATGATTAGATCTGAAATTATCAAATTTAAGTATCCACTATCAAGCATATAATTTGGCTTACATCCATAGTAAATAAATATTCTGACTCGGTACATTAGGAATTAATAAAAATATTTTCACTTTCGACAATTTCGGTTGAAGCTTCGATCAGGAACATCAGAAGCATTTCACGAAATTCCTAAAAATTCCCTGATGGTGACTCAATTTCGTCAGTTGTCTTTTTCTTCTTAGAATAAAGAATTAGAATTGATCTATTTATCTGAGCCGCACTAATAAATCTTTTTCCAAATCCAGAAAAAAAAAGCACAAAGATGATGACGGATGGTTCTAATGTTTCCATACGGGCTGTATAAAGTTTTCATTGAGACAGATACAGTGATTCAAAATTGGCGGACCACCTTGAAGATGCGTAATATGGAGGTGTGGTAGAGTGCCGGAAAGTTGATAAAAAACGCTATGTCTTTTAGTATTAAAGTTATGGAAGGACAAAAGTTGGTTCTTCAATCGCTTCTATTTTCGTTGTTTCAAATGATTCTAATGGACTGTTAATTGGAAAACAATTAGTACAAAAAATCAACCTCTAAACCTGTAATGAAGTTCTGTTTTGTATGCAGGGTGAGTCAGGAATCCAAGAAATGATTTTTATAATAAAAGTGCCTGCAAACAGTCACAGTGGTCCCGTAACCCATGTAGAGGACAATAAAACACAATTCATTTCAATATAATTTGATTGCTTCTGGTTTCATTAGGAAAACCAAAGGACCCCGTCGTACATTCCTTATGGGATTTGGCTCCCCGGGAGATTTGGCTCAAACTATGATATGTTGTAGCCCTTGTTGAGGTGATCAAACTTTATCATTGCGCAAATCCTCTTAACTCAACGGTTCACCCTCTAGAGGGGGTGGAATGCCGGTAGTCACAGAACTAATTTATTGCAAATATGGGCTTCAATGAGCAAAAGGTGGATCTATTTTAACGCCACGAGGTGGTTCTAGGGTTATACTTGCCATAACTTTGAACCGAGCAAAATATTCCATAGACCCCTATTTTTAGAACCACTCCTAGCATTTCGAAAAATGACTGAAAATTCAAAGTTGAATAATGACCAAAATAAACGGGGAATTTTTTGGAATTTTTGACACGGTATGTTCAAAGTGTTGTTGAACAAGTACTTCTTGCGTATCAACCCCTAAAATCTGGCGTTCACCCTCCAATAAATTATGAACTTCTGCTCTGCGCTACTGGAAATAAATTGTTTCTTGTTAAATTGAAATGAATTTCCAGAAATGCTTAGTTCAACTCATTCAATCAGAAAATGTGCAATGAGTGCTTCCACTGCCAATTTGGGAGAAACTATTAGGGTATAGGGGCTATAGGCGTAAGGGGTAGACATAAGAGATCAATATGGACCAACTTTTTTCAACACATAACATGTTACAGTCGTACAAACTTATTTTAACTTAAGAAAAAACAATTTATTTCTATTGTTTAGGGCAGAGCAGAAGTTGATAGATCAGTGGAGGGTGAACGTCAGATTTTAGGGATTGGTTTGCATAAAATAATTAATCAGCATCACTGTGAACATACCGTGTCAGAAATTTAAAAAAATTCCCCGTTTATTTTGGTCGTTATTCAACTTTCAATTTTCAGTCATTTTTCGAAATGCTAGGGGTGGTTCTAAAAATAGGGGTCTATAAGATATTGTGACCAATTCAAAGTTATGGCAAGTATAACCCTAGAACCACCTCGTGGCGTCAAAATAGATCCACTTTTTGCTCAGTGAAGCCCATAATTGCAATAAATTAGTTCTATGACTACCGGCATTCCACCCCCTCTAGAAGATGAACCGTTGTGCTTGACCATAGAAGGAAACAGTGTTAAAAAGTCGCTTCGTTTTCTCTTTGTAGGCATTCTCAAAGACCAGGTATTCACAGACTTAAATTAAACGGTATTAAAGACTTTTTTGGGAAACGGCGGCCTGAAGTCCCTGAAGTTGCAGAGACAACTTTCACCGTATCAAAATTGAAATTCTAGGTTTCAATTTGTTACAAGTTTCAAGTGAATTAGTACAGAATTAGAGAGAATTTTGGATTTCAAAATGAAGAAACAAAAAATTTGCAACTTGAGGCTCTTGGCACCGTGTACACGAAGTTGATGACTGCCAACCATGGTTGTAGTGTCAAACAAAACTTGAAACTGTAAACTACAAGATGCTGCCATACCCTTGTCAAAAAGTTGCGTACTTTGCTCACCAGAAGCTTTCAGAACAGTGACATTGCTAAAAAAAGACCCTGTATTTCTGACATAATTTATCATGGAAATACCAAGTTCTACTTCAATATCTCAAAAAATGACTGATTTATTGAAAAAAGTTGACTTATGAAAAATTTTCAGTTTTTTTCAGAATATTTCAAAAACGGTCGAAGATATTTCGAAACTGTTCACAATATCTTCGTAAGCATAGGTTAAGGAATATATAGGGTGATTTTTATGTCTTCAGCTATTTTGGTTCTTGAAAATTTTTTTTTCATTTCTTTTATCGACGCGTTTGGTATTATCGTTATTCAGTCTGAAGAAATTGTCACAATGCAAAAATTATTTGCACATCATGTTTTTATTACTAGTTTTTGATCAATTGTAAATGTAGTTGCAGGGTAAATGTCAGCTATACCCATACAAACATATTCAGCAGGTTGAGGGAAGTGAAATACCTATATAAAAAAAAGCTCAGGAACCGAAACAGCTGGACACATTCAAATCACTCTATACATTCGTTATTTTATGCTTACGAAGATTTTGTGGACGGTTCTGAAATATCTTCGACCGTTTTTGAAATATTCTGAAAAATCTGAAAATTTTTCACAATTCAACTTTTTTCAATAAATCAGTGATTTCTCTAGATATTGAAGTATAACTTGGTATTTTCATGATGAATTATGTCAAAAATAAAATGCGATCATCCGACATTTCTCAAGTCTGCTACTATTGGAAATAAGACAGTCAACTGTTTTTACTTCTTGGCCGCCATCTTGGATCCGCCACCTACGCAAAAGTAGAAATAGGGTATGGTAATTGTCATTGATGGTAATACGCAATCATTCAATTACAAGAAAAACAATCTTGCTATGAAAAAATGACATCTTCGCCAAAAAAAAAACGCCTTTTCAACACTTGATGGCAATTTTCCAAAGTTCCCAAGCTCGGATTTCAAGGGACTTTTTATAGGTCATTTAAGACTATCTAAGGATTATGTGTAAAAAATTTCAACCCTTTACTAATTTTTCTGAAGTTAATACTATTTTTTGAACATAGTGACTGGACTATAAGGAATGTGCGGGGTCCTTTTTGTAGTTTATGACTCATCCTGTATAGAAAACAGAAATCCAATACAGATTCAGAGGTTGATTTTCGTACTCATCATTTTTCTATAAACAGTTTACTAAAATCTCACGAAACAACGAGAACAGAAGGAACCGAAGGTCCATATTTTTGTATCCCTTCATAACTTCAAAATCAAAAGACATGAAATTTTTTTGAACAACTTTCTAGCAGTCTACTACAGCTCTATATTACGCACCTTCAAGATAGTCCAACACTTTTGAATCACCCTGTAGAACGGGAAAGTACGGTGATTGAATAGGACTTTTTATACCTCTAAGGTATCGTTTACATTTGCGAAGATGTGGAGGAATAAGCACAACCCGTATTCGGGCGATAACTTTAACACCAAAAATGCTTTGGCCGGATTTTTTTTTTTTCAAAATGATGTACCGCCTGGCCTAATAGCTACGAGTATAAGCTACCTTGAGATTGTTCATGTTTCTTTAGTTGAAAATGCTTTGCGTATTTTGCAAAAATAAAGGCATTATTGTAAATCAAAAATTGTGAAAAATGGTCAATGATATTGAAAGAAACATCCATAGTACGACCACCGTAATTTAAAAAGGATACTATCTGCCAAGTATCTACTACGGTAACAGATACAGAAGTGATGAAAGACTGACAATTCTCAGCTATTGGATTATATACACACATTGTACACACACGTGAGTACTTAGGCAGATACACCTTCACCACAAACCATTCAGAAGTAAGACTATGGTCGATTGACCAAGCCGTATTCATGATTTCGCAAAGGTCGCGAAAGATACCTATAATACTTACCTACCTACCTACCTACGTTCATTACTTATGTAGCTATGCAAGTACGTTATGTAATTCATGAATCATAAATCATTCATAGGAAGTTGTAATATAAAGTTAATCGGTACATTAACAAAATCACGAGAGGCTGTTCTTGTCACTCGGTAAACTATGAGAATCAAAATGTCACCTAACAGTGACACATATTTCTTATTAGATTGTTGAAAAATTCCTTGCTACAAAATCGTATGCTCTTCTGCTCTACATTAGTTGAGGATTCAACCGTTTTCAAATAATAATTTCCGAAGTCTATGACGTTCAAAATCCAGTAGTTGATAACAGTTTGCTGAAATCTTTCGAAATTACGAAACTTAGAGTGCTCAAAGGACCACTTTCTGACCCGCCATAACTTCAAAAATAAAAGTCAGGACATTATTGATTTTTGCTCATTTTTTTAATTTGTGTTTTCTTGGGGCTTCATAAAAGTTTCCATATTAAACCATATACTTTTTTTGGTCCGACACTTTTAGTCCAGGGCAGGGCAGATGGATAGGGTGTGTTCGGCGTTGTCTTTTCCAAAAATGCAATACCGACATTCTGCTGATCTCCTTTTTTCCAATCTATACGTGTATGCCGTGAAAGAACCGTATTCAGTCATAACACTGAGTCATATGAAAATCTACTCCGCCATGTGTAAGATTGACCCATGACTCACATTTTTGGTATCAGTTTCTCGGTCCATTTTGGTTCGTTTTTGTCTTATCTTGTCTGCCGTCATGTATCATACTACAGCCCGTCTACAATACAGCTCCTTTACAACAGTCGCAGAACACAGTTACCTATACGTTCCGCGACCATTGCATTGTAAATTGCGCAATAGTTATTAAATTTACTTCTAATAAAATAACCTCATATCTAGTTTGCAAGCTCAGGAAAAAATTGAACGAAAATGTATTGTTCCAGAGGACATAGACAATTGCTTCGGAAGCCCTGTTCATCAAACTCAATGGACGCCGTTACCCGAAGCTGTATGTGCCGTCGTCCTGAGACTGTCGCGGCAAGGACGTCCTGCTGGAATCGAAACAATCAGAGAAGCTCTGATGCTGATGTTTCCGCATGTTTCGCCGCCCAGCGAACAGGTCTTGTACGATACCTTGGCCCAGCTGACGACAGAAAGGAAGCTTTACCACACCTCAAACGGTTACTTTATAGTCACACCAGAGTAAGTTCACCATATAAAACTGTTGTCTTTACTAGCCACATGCATACACAGAAAAAAAAAGAAAAGTGTTACATTCAAACCAACGAGAAAAAAAAAACCATTAAAATTAAAATTGGTGCTAAGTATATGTTTACAGCGAAAGAAAGCAATATCACACTGAATAATTTCATTAATTTTTAATTTGAAACTAAGCGCGTTTTAATGACAACCATTAGAATTTGACAATATAAATCATATCCAAGTGCAAGAAATATCGTAATTTTATGCGAACAAAAATGTTTCGCAGAGGAACTAATCGGAACGTGCGATGCATTTAGCGCCTTTAACTCACCGTGACTTCCAACAATAAATTATTTAGATAAATTAGATAATTTATTCCTCATTTATGTACGAGCATACTCCTTCTTGTATGGCGTTGAAGTCTCCTTTCAATTTTTCAAAGGGGCCGGCGGGCTGAAACGTCGAAATAATTGGCATGTTTTCTCTTGGATTTATGTATGCAAATTCGATGCAAATATCTTGACAGCATAAAAATTATGCGGGAGACAAAAAAGTCCCCATACGTGGATTTTTGTACTTGTAGGACATGAGTAAGGCGTAAGGGTAACGCGAATACAATCGGCAGTAAAATTATTGATGTCGTTAAAATTACAGCCGAGTCCTTTTCCTTTTGGTGCAGTATAACTTTCATTTTGCCGAGTGTTAATACATCATATTTATTACCCGTTAAGACCTTATAATACTGGTACGCAAATGTCAATCGCAGGTGGGTTTTTATAGAGCTGTGTCGGTTTTCACACCTCTTCCTCATTCTTGTTATTGGCATCGGCTGTCCCATTAAATACATATTATCAAGCATTGCTAATTCCGAGGCTAATTCTAATTCCGAAGAAAGAGTAAAGAGTAACAGAGTGCCACCAACAAAGGTCCTTAACTCCTTATTCAATTTTATTCTAAGCAGGGGATGCTTGAGCCAGAAGGATTTTGCTCTGGTCGCTGCCATACTTTATAAAGGAGATCCATATTATGTTTTAATAATCAGTAATTTGGGCTACCAAAATTTCTAAAGGCAACTAAGAATGGTGCGTTGGATAAAGGTCTGGATCAGTTGAATTATTGTTGGTTGACAATTTAAAGATGAGCAATCCAACCTTTTGACATCGGCCTGCAAGGTGACGCCTTTATTACAAGCAGCTTTTAACTTCAGTTTTGCACTGGAAATGTTCCTAATAAACTGGACAGAAATTGAAGAAACCACCTGAAAATTTGCCTCGATTAAGGAGGAGTGTAAGAATGACCTGACTTTAGCAAGGTCCTGTTTTGAGAAAACAAGTCACAGTTTTTTTGTCACATTTTTCGAAAGCGTACATCAATATCTCGGAACGTTTTTGGACTTTTGAAGGTATATATTTTGTTCTTTCATAGAGTAAGGTTATTGATTTCTTTGTGATTTTTGGATTTTTCGGTGCAGGCTCTGCCAGCGGTCTTGCTTACTTTTGAAATTCTACAGGAACGTACACAGAAGCTGTATCAAATGTATCTTGAAACAGTATGATTCCATTGGCTTTTAGAAGTGTACGACCTGGGCCCCTTCTGGAGTAATGGCAAATCAAGCATGCTGCGACATCACATTACTATTGAATTAAATTGCATATAGCCCAGGCATTTTAGGTCAAAAATCGACAAAACCTAGAAATAATTCGCCTAAAGCTGAATTTTTGCACATTGACAGTTTGGACCTAGTACAACAACATATCAAAATACCCAAACTTTCCCCCGTCCGCGTCTTTGATTTTCAGGTCCTCAGGTTCTTGGAGTTGCATCGCTGATCTGCGACTCATGCCGTAGCATTATTCTTGGACCGATCAAGCTCAGTTTAGGCTTGAATTGAAGAGAAAAGATGAAGCAATGATTTTCTGTTGCAAAAAGCCCACATTCGGTACGCAGCAAGCCGGCAGACCCGCGAAATTCAAAATTAACGCTACTATTCGCGACCTCTTCTCACGGAATTCTTGCTTTGTATCGTTTGTCAAAAATGAATAGTGACAAACCAGAAGTCAATGCATTCAGCAATTCTTCAGCTTTCCAAGTGTGTATCTATGGTGCCTGTGAGAGCACCGATTGCAAATATACACCCCCAGACTGAACGTGGGTCAGGGTGACCCGATCTCTGTGTGGCGCCATATGAGGCTATTGTCGAAACCCGTCAATCTATTATATGCAAATACACCGTAATTCGATGCATTGTATCCCGTTGATATCATTTTGGTACAAAAAGTGTCAATAATTGTTGAAGGGGGCCCGTGGGGAGGCGAAGTTCGGCTAGGTGGTTCTTTTCTTTCCTGGGCCATGTTAAACAGATCACGACATGTTTGGTATCTTTTACGACTGAATCCAATCTCCTAAACTCAAACCCGAGGTGCAAATTTGGATAGAAGCAAGTTTGAACAAGTTAACTTGAATAAAGCTTGTTTTTTCTTTGACAATTTTGACGATTTTTTTCACTGTTAGAGGTGTTCATCTTTGAAAATAATTCAGGAGCCATTAGAATAAAGTGTCTTGTTCACGAAAATCATTCACTTGATATATAATTTGGTTTCTCGAGTTCAAAAAATCGATTTGAACCTGAGTCGGCGCGGCGCAGCGTCTACTGATGACCTGCACACTACAGCATGCACCTATAAAGGAAAATAGCCTAAACTATTGAAGAAATAATGACTCATCTCTAAGAATGCGAGGATCTGTGCAGAATTGAAATCCCTATAAGATTCGCCGTGAATCTCACCACAGAGTTTTGAGTTATATGAGGGGAGACGTAACAGTTCCCATTTAAAATATAAAGTATGAATCTTGCTGAAATGTTATGCCCGTCATCGAATAACTCAAAATCCTGCAGTGAAATTCATGGCGATTTAAATTATGTTCAGGGAATTCAGTTCTGCACAGATCTTCGAAGTTTGAAAGATGAGCTATCATTTTTTCAATAGTTTGAGGTATTTTTACTTGAAGATGCTTGATGTAGTGTTCTGGACATGTGTAGATGCGGCTCATGTTCAAATCGAGTTTTTCGACTTGAGAAACAAAATTATACATCGAGTGGATGAATTTCGTGAAGAATACACTCCAATCTAATGGCCCCTGAAATATTTCCTAAATGATGAACACCTCTAACAGTAACAAAAGATCGGCAAAATTGTCAAAGTTCAAGTTCAAAGTAACTTGAAGTGGTCCAGGTTAACTTGTTTAAACTTGTTTTTATCCAAGTTTACACAAGGGATTCGAGTTCAGGAGACTGAATTCAGTCGGAAAAGATACCTAACTTATCGTGATCGCTTCTTCATAGCCAGGAAAACAAAATTAACCACCTAGCAGAGCTTGGTCCTCCCACGACTCCCCTTCAAGAATGATCGACACTCTTTGTGCTAAAATGGTATAAACGGGATATGATTAGTCGAATTATAATGTATTGGCGTCCAATGGATTGACGGATTTCGTCTCTTCCATTTTCAGCTGCAATTTTTTACCGTAGCGGTTATTTTGAATTTCGCGGGTCTGCCGGCTTGCTGCGCACCGGATGTGGGTTTTTTCCACCAGAAAATCATTGTTTGATCTTTCCTCTTCAATTCAAGCCCAAACTGAGCTTGATCGGTCCAAGAATAATGCCACGGCATGAGTCGCAGATCAGCGATGCAACTTCAAGAACCTGAGGACCTGAAAATCAAAGACGCGGACATGGGAAAGTTTGGGTATTTTGATATGTTGTTGTACTAGGTCCAAGCTGTCAATGTGCAAAAATTCAGCCTTAGGCGAATTATTTCTAGTTCAAAACCTAATTTGACTGGGCTAATATGGTGGTTCAGAATACACCAATGCCGCAAGTATCCGTTGCACTTAGATTGCCATCATTATTAGTTTGCCCCATCTTGGGTGCTTGTTTCACTGCTCAATTCGTGATCCATGCTTCACAGAAAAATAAGTAACCAACTCTTTAAAAAACTGAATAGAATCGAGATATTGATGTACGCTTTCCAAAAATGTGACTTAGATCCGCGACTTGTTTTCTTAAAACAGGGTTTCAAGACCGTTAGGGGTTTAGGTCAAGTGACCTAAAATGGTATCTTGTAATCAAATAATAAAAACATTATCGAACACCACAAATCAAAAATCGCGCAATTTTTGCTCGACGTATCCTCATTTTAACCACGACAAAATTCCAAGGTGGTCCCGTTCAATTTTGGGCCAGTTAATAATACCTAGGTACTGCAAGGACTTTGTTCTCGTGTTTTATAGTCGTGAAGAATAGTTTAAGTTTTTTTTCAGGATAAAATAAAGTCACATTTATTATGTAGCCCTGTGAGTCGCCTAACCAATTCAGAAAATGACACCGGTTGCGGAAAAGAAAATAAATGATTCAATATATATTTCATAAAAAAACTAACATTAATTTTCTTTTGTTTCAACATACGCTTCAGACCGAAGAAGGAACACAGGTATTGAATTCCAGACACAAATATTAATTAATCGTCAATTGAAGCAAAAAAGTCACGGGTTTTACACGGGGTAACTTGGCAACTCGTGGTTTTTGGGTGAAATCTGATGCGCATGTTCCATTTTTGTGCCCCCTTCACGTAATTAGGTTCAACAATCAACATCGTGTCTCATAAAGACAAGCTTCAGCTGTAGAGTCACTATACATCCCTTAATATACTGGGTGTCCGCGCGAAACGTTCCCACCTAGTTTCAAAAAACTACCCACGGTAATGTAATATCCTGTATTATGTTTGCATAAAGAAGAGGAGCCATTTTTATGGGAGGAACTGCAACCTTCTGAAAACTTACTGAAAGCCGAGCTGAAATCCGATTTTAGTTTTGCCATTTTGAAATGATGATCATTCAACCTCTTTTGCCATTTGAAATTGTTGGTAGGGTTTACACCCCGCTTAGGAGTTGATGCTTGGAAATAAATGAATTATTGCTGGAAATCTCCCCCCTCCAAAACCAATTCATCTGAGCCTTCCTCGAAAAAAAAAATAGGTAGGTGGAACAAGAAATCAAGAAAAGAATCTTCAGCTGCAACATATGTCTATAGAACAGGATTTGAAACGTAATTACAGGCAGAATGTCCCCAAAAGCAGAACGTGCAGACAAAATTTGCACAAAAAACACATGTTGCTAAATCACTCTGTATAGAGCCCAAGAAGTAACCAGGTACCGTATGATCAAAAACTTTCATCCTCTAGGCAGGCTGTGGTCTGGTCATTGGCAGGCAAACGAGGCTGATTTTGGCCAGGCCACAGCCTGTCTAGAGGAGGAATGTTTTTGATCATACGGTAGAAACCAATTTCATCAATCGGTACGGCCGATTTCATTCCGGCTTTTTGAAGTCGACTTGAGTTAAATTTCAGACTGCATTTAGACTGACTTTGGACATTCCCTTTTATTGTGACAGTCACAGTCTTAGGCGCATTCAAATTTAAGTCGACTTCAAAGAACCAATTGCTCAGTTCGAGTTTAACTCGAAATTCAAATAAAGCTGAAATTTTCCATATTCGTGATAAACTTCAGTGCTTTGTTACACAAATAACTATTGTTTGAAACATTTGCCGTGCATCCCACTTGAGAATGTTTTGTTTTTGTGCTGACAGCATGTTTTTCATTAGATTTATTAGTACTTATTTAATATAATTACTATAATTATGTATTGCATAATTTTATTTGCACTGATGCAGTTTTCAATAAAACTGAACATTGGTAAGAACAGGACCAAACTACTGGTCTATATGGCTATAATTAAAGTCAGTTGTAATATCATAAGTGGTAGGATTGATGTCGATCACAATACGAGTATCATGAGACGATCAAACATACCACGCATTATTCGTGAAGACTACACAATGAATTGGCAACTCAGAATGACAGACAGTGCATTGGTCTGGTTGAGGTAGAAGGACCAGGGTACCACAGCAAGAATATTTCAGGAAGACGGCAGCGTATTGCCGGTGTGGTATTTTGATAAATTATATAGTCATTTCAATTCATTACCATTATCATTTTTCTTCTGAAGCAGGTGAAAGCTGGGAATTTGCCTGAGGAATAAAGGCTCAAACCACTGAGGATTAGTTAGTGTGCAGATGAAATGTTTCTTATTGCGTGATGCCCTGCACAATAATTCTTCTGAATTCTTTAGGAGATTCTGAATTATTTAAAGCACCTGTTGCCTGTTGTAGAATGTTCCTGAACTTTCATTTAGTACTTGCGAATATAGGTATTATATATTTTTTTAAAGCTTCATTTCCTCGTCATAGGACGTCTATTCCGTTGCATTTGTTATTTTTTTTTTTGTAAATGTTGATTTTACTTTGCTGGCCCCGATGGAAGGAAAATTTTTGTGATCGTACAGAAAAAATCTGATGATGACGGATATATCACTTTTGGGGTCCCCAAGACGATTGAGACTATTTCCAGAGTGATATGCCTGCTGTGTATGTGTGTGTGTGCGTGTCTGTAATATTCCACGATAACTTCACAAAATCAACGTCGATCGTCAATCAAGCTTGAGCAATTTGAGGAAGGAGCCCCGCAATTGGAGTTTCTTTATTAAATTACAACCCTCCTCCTAACAAGAGGCCCGAACTTCAAAAAAAAAACTTATATACGTTATACATCCCTGTATATCCGCCGGGAAAAACAGATTTTTTTTCATTTGTTTTACATGTTTTAATTGTGTATATCTAAGCCTCTTTTTGGTATTTTGTACTTATCACAATATACCTCCTCAAATACACAATATCGAAAAACATCCACCAGATTTCTAAAAAAAAGTTCAGACTCAAATATTCTCCATCTAGTGCCGTATAGGTAGCTATCTACAGGGTGTCACACATTTTTTACATTTTTACGAAACAACCTGCATTGCAATATCACGAATCGATACAGTTATTCATTCTTATTATAAATATATTTAGGTATGACCCTCTTTCAAAAAGGAACAAGAATTCATGAATTGGATCCAAAAGGATAACTGATTTTCAAGGAGGTCAGTCATTTATGAATCCACATAGGTAGCGTCGTCATAACTGCAAAATGACGTATGAGGATTTCACAAGATTTCACAAATGCATGTGTATTATTTCTCTTAAAAATCAGTCGTGTCAAATTTGGTGAAATGCTCATACTTACGTAGTTTTGCAGTTTTCACGACGATACTCATGTACAGTTGCGGCCTCATAAAAGTTTACACCGATGACAATCGCGTGGCCACGCTCATTCAAAATTACGTCAAAATTGAATTAGCCTGGCCACTTGATCGCCGTCGGTGTAAGCTTTTATGAGGCCGCAACTTTACTTAAGTACGTCCCAAGTTATACTGAAAAATACGAAAAAAATCGTTGAAATTTTGAACCCATCTCGAATGCGAACACCTGTACATATTACATAATAACATTTCTGAAATGCTACAACAATGTTTAAAAAAATTAATGTGTGTCCCAACAACAGGCGAAGGAGGTCGCGTAGTCACTCTCGAGGCAGGCGAAGGATCGATCCGGATGGCTGCGACCCCGATCCCGTTGGAAAGACGATGCTTATGTCGACGGAAGAGGCTCTGGTCATGGTTCACGGCGACATGGCAACCATACGAGACGGCGATGTCACGCACCAGCTCGTCCAAACCAACCTGGCCGACGTGATATGCGGCGGCAACTCCAGCGATAAGATCTTGTACCCTCGCAGTTACAAGTATCGCAGCTCGTCGATTTCCATGGCCAGGAGTCCGGATCGGAGAAGCTCCTTCAGGTTGTGGCGTTCCCGACGGCTGAGGCGGTCGGCTTCGACCAGGTCGCTGGCGGCCAAGCAGAGCCACTACGTCGATACCAGCAGCAGCAGCACCGAAAACACCCAGTCGACGCCAACACCGACGCCTAACAGTAAGCCTACTGGAGTTTCCATTCAAATACTTAGCCGTAATCAATCACTGGCATGTTTCTTCAACTTGGCCCCTGTTTTGAGGACTAGAGCACCAAAAATTTGGATCATGGCTGGACGGTCATCTTTTTAGTACTAGTCTAGCTCAAAGATGCCTTCGGTAGAGTGTTCAAACAGTAAGGTAGGCTAGAAGACTCATAGTAGGTATGAATCCACGATTTGACGGAAGCCCTGAACGGTGGGTTAGTATCTACATGTTCCGCAATCTCGTCTTCTTCACAGTCTCAATAATAACTCAATGGTCTTTTTCTCGATCAGGTAATGTTTTGTTTACCATTCAACTTGCTAACGTAATGTGCGTAACTCCAGGTACCTACCACTCCTACAAAGTATCTGATTGATGAACTGCATTTATTGTTGTGTTTCTTTTCTTTTTAGAAAAAGAATCTCTACTGACGAGGCTCTTTAGAAAAACAAGACGATCCCCACAGTGCCAAATAAACTCGTTCAGCGCCCAGTTTCCACCTACAGAATGGTTCAATTCCAAAGCAGTCCACTTACACAGTATAGGAACGCAAACTACAACAGATAAGGTAGGTATTTGAATGTATCCAAGAGCCATTCACATCTTGAAATATCTTTATAGCCGAATGCAGTAGCTAAACGAATACTGATGAAATGTAGACCCTTGAGTACATTTAAAAAGCATGGGAGTTCTGAGTTCTACGTGACTCGAGTGGGCTGCGGTTCAGGCCGCCATCGGCCGATGGCGTCTAGAAACACAGCTCATTCGAATGGCCGAGAATCAGACACCATATTACATGTTAGTTCAATAAAAGTTCTCACACAAGACTTACACTTGTATCATAAGCGCCGGCTCTTTTCATGGTTTCATCCGTTTGATTTGTTCTAAGACCATCAACTCTAAGAAGTTGAGGTGCATTCCTCAACCAGATTCATTTTATGATGAAAGGGGTGTGAGTAAAATAAGCAAAGGACTCAAAAAACAGAAGAAGATAAATAAATTTGACAACTGTTATTGCTAAGACAAAGCGCTTTGTTTTTCAGGAACCGGATTCAGTTGTGACATACCTGGAAAACTGCGAAATAAAACCGTCCAGGTCGGCCACGTTACCCAGGCGCCGTGTCCGACCGTTCACCGATTCCTCGTACAATTCCAGTGCGATATCCCGTGAGAATTCGCCAATGGCCAGAAGCAAGAATCCTTACGCGACGTGCACGTTACCCAGGAACCCGCCCAAACTGAACAAGAGCCGAGAAAGTTCTAAGAAAACTAGCAGAAGCAGCTTGGGCAAAACGAATTCCTGTGATAGTCCAGTGGCACCAACGAAACCTAGTCAGAAAGTCCAAGATAAGCCCACTGAACCTTCCGCCAAGCCAGAAACCACTGCCAGCTTGGACAACAGCGGACCGTCCAGCATCGAATCCCACAAGAGCAGCAGCAAAACCGAGAGTTCCTTCACGAGCGGTCCGTCCAGCTTGGAGTCCCACAAAACGGTTATCAACGCGGCCGAAGTCAAAAAGAAGCCCGCGAAAACCAACAACAGGACACTACCGCAAAGCAATTCTTTCACTCTGCAAGTAACGACTAACCAAGGCATGTCCACGCTTAACAATACGAACCACACCACAACGACAATAAACAGCGAAACCGGAACCGGTACCAAGATTTTCGTGCAGAATTCGCCGGTGCGTTCGGTCATAACGTTCGAAAACGGCCAACGCGAAGACAGGAACCCAAACTTGGTCATCATAAACGACACAGACAGAGGAACGACGGCCGAAGAAAATCAAGTCAAGAAAAAGAACACGAATCAATCTAAGAACGTTTCGAATCTCAACAATTCCAGCGAAAGCTTCAATGAGCAAAACCGCAACGCCATGAACAACAGTCGAAAGCTTTCGCTTCAACTGCCCAACAAAGACGGCCTGAATTACCATAACCTAATAAAAAACGTCTCCGCAGGCACACACAACCACAATTCCAATCCGGACTCACCTGATCTCGGCCCGAAAACGGTCAGTACACCGCCCAGTCCAACCAAAAGCTCGGATGCGGTGTCCTTGTCTTCTATCTACATCAAAAACGAAATGGGGTCTTTGGAAAAGTCCCTAACGCGTTTCGACGTCTCCTCCAAGAAACTGGAAAAGAACATCCTAGGTTCCGAACCGAACATAAGCTACAAGGACGTGCAAGGATGCCTGAAAGATGGCAGTCAAAAAGACCAACAGTTTCCGAGCCTAAACGATTTGAGTTTCAATTTTACTAGCTTGGCTGCGCAGAAGATCCTGAAAGGAGTCGGATTGAATAGTGTGGATACATTGGTTGAGTTGAACATGACGGCGGACATGAAACAAAATAACTGTGATGTAGTCCACACCGATTTTGGCATGTTTTAGTTCTTTGCCGGCTTTGATTTGGAAGTCGGTTTCAAGAAACCCATGCAAGTTATTTTGTATAAAAATGTATTTATGATGTCGCTGTACTAAGCGGTTTTTAACACACCCAACTGACTATGTGTATGTATCCAATATTTTATTAAGAGTTTTATGTAATTATGTAACTAGATATGAAAAGATAATAAAATTTATTTGTATTAAATCCGATTTATCGATTAACGCAAGTGTAAGCGTAACGTAAACGTGGGAGAATGAGCCGGTCGCAATCACTATCGACCAGGGGAGAGCCAGGGTGGGATCCCGCCAGTGGTTGATCCATTTTCTTATTTTTTCGTTACGCTTACGCTTGCTTCAATCCTATAATGAGACTTTTATTATCATTAATCGAGTAAAACGATTGTTATGGTAAATTTGGAACTGATTAGGGACTTGAAAAATGAAGATGTAAAGAATTAAAATTTGAATAAGAAAAAACAAAACTAGGTACAATTTCCATCGTTAAAAGCCAAAAAGATTGAGAAACTTTCGCCAGGGTCTTTCTCCAAGAACAATGAGAGAACGGTAAGAGATATACATATGAAAATTGTTAGGAGCAAAGTGGTAGAGTTCAGTAAATTACAAAAAGGTTTCACCTTGTATGTCATATTTCAACAGTTCGAGGAACGTGACATTTCTGTATATTGAATGAGAGATTATAAATCAGGTTTGAAACAGAGCCGAAAATGGTTCTTGTCTGGATTGATTTCATGAAGATTAAAAAAAATTGATTTTACTTTTTAAAATTAGATTTTACTTTTTAGGTGCGTGGTAGAACTGGTAGGTACCTAGGTACTTATACCAGCAAATATAGATGGGCGCATTTTGTTACATGCTCAATAGAAGATCATAATGGGGGACTGTTTCTTTGTTTCTCGAGGATTAAGTACTTTATCGGGATGGAAAGATTCAAAGATAAATTTTTCAGTTTTCATTTTGTTCACTAATTTGTACAGGCCACAGGGGTGTTTACTTTGCATACAATAAACATATGGGGATGAGCTTGCCATAAACCCAAAAATCGTTTGAAAAATACTTTCTTCAAGCATAAAATCTACCTCAATAATACTACAAGTCTAATTTCTTCAATTTAATTGATCTTATCTGTTAATCACCCACTTTGTGATACATCAAATGGAATTGAATTCTCTTTCTGAAAACAATAAAAAAAATTTTAATTGTCAACCCCTCCCTCATTATATTGGATATTCTGATGATTTTAGGAGGGAAAGGCGGGCTTTTGGAAATTTTGAAATTATTTTGTTCAGGGAGGGAATTCAATACAGGTTTCCTCAAAAGAGAGATGGAGAATCCGCGATTCCGCGCAGCTGTTTTCGGCACGTTCTGCGCACAGAGTGCCATGAGTGATCGCGCCATTTGTATTTACATTGCTCCGCCGTGTTGAAAGTGCGTTTTATTTTTTGAATTTTGAAGCCAACCATGCTGGGAAAGTTGCTAAAAAATATAACGAACTTCTCAATGAATATTGCAAGTGAATATTCCGCAGAGAAGAATTTGCCAGAGAGGCATTTGATGCGCGTATACAACTATTTTTGTGATGGATATATAAACGATATATGGACGTGCGCAGAAAGCACAGGGCCGCTATTCTTGAATCGTGTAAGAAAAGTTCCTGGGAGTTTTATAAAATCCGTACTACACTTCTGTAACGAAAGTTGCCTAAAAACCACGATTTTAGGCAACATTCGCTACATCAGTGTACTGCGAAATGTATTTCACTCCCAGGGACTTTTCTCACACGATTCAAGAATAGCGGCCCAGGTAAATGCGTGTCCCTTGTCCCACTTTTAATATTTGTTATGGTGTATTATGGCCATCACTATAAATTTGAAGTGTTTGATGCAAAAATGTGGCCAAGTGTACCCTTGAATTATTGATACTTTATGAACTAAGCAGGAAGCTCCCTACTATTTAGCACTGAAGGGCTTGTGGTTCTTTTTGCTTCTTCGAGTGTCACGTCGTATTTTATGGACCCATGCTTAGGGACACATTCGCTGTATAACTTGTGAGCTTGCATAGTGGCCCACAACATTTATTTTCCATAACTACTTGTGAAAACTGTATAAATACCAATAATAAAACCATCAAAACATACGTTCGGCTTATGGCATCGGGGCAATGTTGGCACACTGGGACTGCGACGATTTACTGCGCGATCGAACGTGACGTCACGGGCCAGAAAGAGACGCTCAGTTTAGGAAACCTGTATTTCCTGAACCATTTGATGTATCACAAAGTGAGAAGCGAAGGAGTGAATTTGGGTGGCACTTTTTTTAAAGAAAATTTTCTCCCTCGATATTGTGCAGGATGACATTGACTGCAGTGAAAAGAAATGAGAGATCAAGAATATCAAGACGACATTCAAGATGGCGACGACTGACACTGTTGTGATTTCTGTCCAATGCCATAAATGCAAGAAAACCAATATTAAGAGTTATGTAAAGTGCGTTAATTGTGACAACCACTATCATGTGAGCTGTGCGAAACTGGTGAACGGTTTGAAAACACTGGACGATGGTCTTGTGTTATGCTGTAGGACTGACCACACTGCCGTCCCAGCTTCAACAGGTGATGTTGATGCGTTTTTTGAATTACTCGGAGACATGGAAAACTCAGGCAAGTCTGTGGATCCACGTATCGTTGTCTACCTTCTAAGGCAAAAGGATATCCAGATAAATATCCTGCAACGAGAAGTTGTCGCATTGCGGGAACAGGCTGATATCTTGAAAAAGTACACGGATTATTCCAGTCCGAGGATCGAAAAAACGAAAAAACAAGATAAGAAGTCTAAAGAAGCGGCAGAGGTTCCTCCGAAAAAGTCAGATAACAATGGGTCAAAGAAACCTCCCATGAATGTAAATATCAACAAAGATGACGGGACCGGAAAGCGTGTACAGAAAGAAACGACGCACCAACCATCAGATGCACCACAGAGTACTGGAGACACTCCACCTTGGAGCAGTGTTGTTGGGAGAAAGTCTCACGGCGGCAATAGGCGCAGACCGATCGCGATTGGAAGCAAGCCTGCTACCGGGGATAAACTGAAGGCAGCACCGAAGAAAGCATACTTGTTTATTTCTAGGCTGATGCCCGATACGAAAGCTGACGACCTGGTGCAGTTTCTTAAGCCTCGTTTTCCAGAGGTCGAGTGTGAACCAGTGAACAGTAGATTTAGCAACTTTTATACCTCTTTCAAAGTTACTATTGATTTGAATCATCTCGACGAAGCAAAGAAGGAGAGCGAATGGCCGGCTGGCACATACATTGCACGTTATTTTCACCATCGCAAGAAGTTGAACGAAGATCGGTAGTTGGAAGCCGCATGGAAGATAAAGATACGGCATGTCTTTTTCACGTTAATGTGCAGTGTTTGTCAAATAAGGTGGATCAATTAAATGCTATCTTGCTTGACAATCGATTTGAGGTGCTGTGTTTTTCTGAGCACTGGCTGTCGCAGGACAATCTTAACACAATTAAGTTGAACGGTTTTTCTCTAACCGCATCTTTTTGCAGAAGTCAATTCAAGCACGGAGGGGTGTGCATTTTTGTAAAGAATGAACTCAAATTTGAGAAAGTGGACCTTGGCGAGTTTTGTGATGAGATTCACGCTGAATTTTGTGCTGTAAGGCTACCTACCTTGAATTTGTTTGTGATAGCCTGTTATCGGTCTTGCATGGGTGATCCTCAGGTATTTTTTAACAGTCTAACTGAATTATTGCACAAGTATATCAAATGTAAATCTAAAGTTGTAATTTTTGGTGATTTTAATATTGATTTTAGCACCGGCTCTGCACGTCTGGTTCAGCTTAATTCGTTGCTTCAGTCATACGGTTTGAGGGCAGTAATAAGGGATTTTACTAGGATATCACCACAGTCATCTTCTTGTATAGATAATATCGCTACAAACCTTCCCGACTATATGTTTGAGTCGGGAGTTCAAGATTTTTGCCTGTCAGACCACTTGGGTCAGTTTTTAAAAATTCGACAGAGAGCCACAAAAAAAGAATTTTCAGTAATTAGACCTATCACTAAGGTAGGTATAATGAAATTTAAGACGCTCTTATCAGATGTGAAATGGAATATATTTTTTGACTCCGAATGCCCCGTGGATCAGATGGCGAATAATTTGGTTAGCGTTTATTCCAATTTGACAGATGGTTGCTTCCCACTAAAAAGAATAGTTAATGATGCGCCTCTTGTAAAGTGGTTCGGTCGGGAGCTGGCTGGGATGAGGGATGAATTGTCGGCGGCGAGGGCTATGTGTAATAATTCTGACGACCCTGCGTGCTGGGAGACGTTTAAATCAAAAAGGAAAGATTATAGAGCAGCTTTGAAAACGGAAAAAAGGAAGGCCTTTGACAGTTTCCTCGCGGGATCGCAGAATAAGGTAAAGGATGCTTGGCGTCTGGTGAATTCGGAGACAAATAGAGTAGGCAGTGTGCGCGCGAGGCCGTACATATCTGAGGATGAGTTTAATGATCATTTCTGCTCTGTTGCTGCGAGTATTATCAAGGACTTGCCTGATGGCTGTGGAGATGCGTTGGACTACCTGAAGTCAGCACCCTCGCCCTCTGGTGGGTTCTTTCTTTATCCTGTCACGCTTGGCGAGGTTTTTGATGTTGTCGCCTCTCTTGGGAACTCGTCATCGGCTGACTACTATGGACTGAACAGTAGAATCGTTAAGGAGACGGTGGAGTTGGTGGCGTATCCGCTGGCTGAGCTTGTGAATAGGTGTTTCCAGGATGGTGTTTTCCCTTCCTGTCTAAAAGTGGCAAAGGTCACTCCTATTCATAAGGGTGGTGCCGCTGATGCGGCAAATAATTATAGACCTATATCCATTATTCCAATATTTGGTAAGATTATTGAGATACTGTTAAAAAATAGACTAACATCTTTTTTTGAGAGGCACCATTTATAGTCCAGTCAAATTAAGCAAAAATCTGGCCAAACCGGAAATAAATTCGGAAGTTGACGAAATTTGGTGGATCGATGCAGAATTCAACGTGGAATAACATACTAAAATTCCCAAAAATTCCAACGCTTGGCTTTTTTTCTAGGACCAATAAAAGAGCGCCATCCTTGTAAATTTTCGATTTTTTCTGAATAACTTGTAAACTATCACATTAAGAACACAAAAACCAGCGAAGCAAATGTAGCGCGTTAAATTCTCAAGAGATCAGTATTAAATTCATCACTTTGTGGTTAATAGTCTCTGAGATACAGCGTCTGCTAGAACGCAGTGAAAATGACTCAAAATTTATTTCCGGATTTTACGTAACAATTTGCATAGTGTCAGTTCAGGGGCTGTAACGTGGACAGAAAATGTGCGGATTTCAACGTGTTTCACATTTTTGGAAAGCCAATTCAACATTCGGTATCACACTTTTGTCTAGAAGTCGCCAACTTCAAAATGGTACTTTTCCTCAACCTTTGAAATCGATACTTGAAGTCCCGAAGAATCCCCAAAGATCGATTATTTTGATACCATGCCATTTGTCTACTTTTCCAAGTAGAGCAAAACCATCCAAGAAATATGTAAAGAATTGGATACCAAAACCATAGGATGTTTCAGAATGTTTTTCCCAGTGATGGTTCCTGAGTTATATGGGTTGAAAGACTAAAACGACCTATTGGAGAAAAAGATAGGTAGTTCGGACACTAACTGCTGAATACTGTACGGAACTTGCATTTGATGATACAAAATGCCACTCAGCAGACGTAGTGAATATATTTATGTACTTTCCACGTCTGCCAAAGTGGCATCTCACACCTAAAATGCAAGGTCCGTACAGTATTCAGCAGTTAGTGTCCGAACTACCAGTTTTTTTTCCAAGTATGTCGTTTTAGTCTTTTAACCCATATACCTCAGGAACCATCACTAGGAAAAAGATTCTGAAACAAGTTATTTTTTTGGTATTCAATCCTTCACATATTCTCCAGATGGTTTTTCCATACTTGGAAAATGAAGCAAATGGTATGGTTTGAAAATAATCGATTTTGGGGGATTCTTCGGAACTTCAAGTATAAATTTGAAAGGTCGAGAAAAAGTACCATTTTGAAGTTGACGACTTCTAGACAAAAGTGTGATACCAAATGTTGAATTGGCTTTCCAAAAATGTGAAACACGTTGAAATCCGCACATTTTCTGTCCACGTTACGGCCCCTGAACTGACACTATGCAAATTGTTACGCAAAATCCGGAAATAAATTTTGAGTCATTTTCACTGCGTTCTAGCAGACGCTGTATCTCAGAGACTATTAACCACAAAGTGATGGATTTAATACTGATCTTTTGAGAATTTAACGCGCTACATTTGCTTCGTTGGTTTTTGTGTTCTTAATGTGATAGTTTACAAGCTATTCAGAAAAAATCGAAAATTTACAAGGATGGCGCTCTTTTATTGGTCCTAGAAAAAAAGCCAAGCGTTGGAATTTTCGGGAATTTTAGTATGTTATTCCACGTTGAATTCTGCATCGATCCACCAAATTTCGTCAACTTCCGAATTTCTTTCCGGTTAAAACCTATTTTGACTGGACTATTATTCAGTTCATCGCAATATGGTTTTCGTGGGGGTCGTTCTACGACCAAGGCTCTGCTTGAGGTGGTAGAGGGGGTGGTTGGGGGTCTTGAGGGGGGAAAGCACACTGTTCTCACATTGTGCGACCTCACCAAGGCCTTTGACTGTGTTCCTCACGATCTCTTGCTGCATAAGCTCAGGCACTATGGTGTAAACGGTGTTCCGCTTGACTTGATAAAATCATAACTTTCAGACAGGAAACAGTGTGTGTCTTTGGATTTTGGCAGTCGGTCCAGCCTTGGAATTTTGACGAGCGGTGTACCCCAGGGTTCTGTTCTGGGGCCGCTACTATTTGTAATTTTTATTAATGATCTCTGTTACTATATGTCCACTAGGGGTCGCTGCGTTTTGTACGCTGATGACACGACGTTCGTTGCTTCGAGTGCTGACTTTGCTGAGCTTCGCGATATTTCCTCGGCATCCGTCCAGCGTGCTGGTGAATGGTTCCTGAGCAATCGATTAAGACTGAATGAGGGGAAGACTCAAACACTTGTGATTTCCAGCAATACCAGATTTACTTCTGGAAAGACCTGTCGGCTGCTGGGTGTGACTCTTGATGATGCTCTGTCGTGGTCGGCTCATGTTGCGGGGTTGAGTGGTAGGTTGTCCGGTGCTCTTTTTGTTCTTAGGCAGCTTAGAACGTCCGTTAGCCTGGAGGTACTGAAGTCTGTGTACTTTGCTCTCTTCCACTCTCACGTTTCATATGGGGTCGTTCTGTGGGGCAACTCAAGTGATGCTATTAAGATTTTCCGTCTGCAGAAGCGAGCCGTCAGACTGCTAGCTGGGGTTGGTCCTTTTGAGCACTGCAGACCATATTTTATCAAATATGGTATAATGACTTTGCCATCTTTATTTGTTTACCAATCACTTGTGGAGATCCATGCAAGTCGTGAATCATTAACACTGCACAGCGATAATCATCGGTACAATACTCGTGGGGGTGATAAAGTAGTTTTGCCGCGATATCGTCTTGCCAAATCAAAGAAAAATTCATTGAATCTTAATTTGTACAACAGAATTCCATTGAAAGTTAGGGACTTGCCCCTCTGTGCATATAAACGTGCGGTGAGACGAATTATGTTAAAGAATGGTTTTTATTCAGTTGAAGAATTTTTGTCACTGCAAATTGCGTGAATTTGACATGTTTTAATTTCTTGTACATTTGTTATTTATTACGTGATGTTTCCGTTGATGTTTTTCATGTGTATTTGACTTTTGACTGTTTTTTGTTTGTTTGTATAAATCCAATCATTTATCTTGCTTCAAACTGATGTAATCATGTAATGTGGCGTAATATATCTATCTATCTATCTATCTATCAAATTGGACACTCAGAGGATTTTAGGACGAAGAGCGAAGGACGAAGGAAGAACGAAGGTTAAAGATTTAAGAAATATTTTTTTCTGGGAGAGAGAGAAACAACTTTATTGAAAAATAGAGTGGTGCTGCTTGCTTTTAAGCAAGTTGCTCTAGAACACAGCATACTAATCTGTCTATAAAAGATAATACTGAATATAAAAATTGAAGGTAAAAAGTATAAATTATGTAAAAATTATCTATAAATGTGGTTGTGTATAATTCGAATAGAGTCACTCAATATAAGTTCCGAAATTTCCATAAGTTTTTTCTTATCAATTTTGAATTCAATAAAAAATGCCAAAACTTTTGCCGAAATAGTCCCTCGAGAGCCAAACCAAAGTCCAAATACTTCAAAATTTCTTTTTCCATATTTGGGACTGAATTTTAAATTGAGTGAGTCCTTACATTTTTCATATATCTTCTTTTTTTCGTCGTCGACTTGAATGTCTTGTTCCGGATTGTTCGTTTCAAATCTAACCGTGGGGTCAACAATTATCGCTCTTTTCGATCGCCGATCAAATGCTACTATGTCGTTATATCGGTTGGACCCGTCCGTATCAACTGCGTGGACTTCTTCGTAACAGTCAAAGCCTCTTTCTGTCAGGAGTTCGGTTAGTTTATGTTTGATTTTGTGGTGACGACTGACTATCAACAGGTTATTGTATGAACAATTGCCGATTACATGAGCAGGGGTCTCTTTCTCTTTGCCACATCTGCGGCAAAGGTTCGACAGATTGTTCGAATTTCCTGGAACGCCAGCGAGGTTAGCATAGTTTACGGACAGTTTGATTGCTGAAGTCCATTCAGATGATGAAAGGCTGTTTTTGTTGATGACGAAGTTGTTTGCAGGGGTATATGTAGCATAATGGTTCACCCCAACACCTTGCCATTTCAAAGATGTCCATTCTTTGAATGCCGCTTCTCTAAGATGTTGTCTCATTTCTCTAGATGTATATTCCCATTTACTTCCAATTTTGTTTCACACTGCTTCATCTCTCGTTCACAATCAAAGACGTGGTGCAATAAAAGGTTTTCAACTTCCAATAGTTTTCTTGCTATAGAGAAATGTTGCAAATAAGCTTCCCACTCACAGTTCAGAACTGCCAAACCTCTGAATTTACGAGGTGAGTAAAGCATTGCATTGCACGTAGCAGCTGGAAGACCAATTATTGCTTTCACATTCCTGCGTATGATGGTGTTGAGGCCGTTCGTGATATAACCATGGATCTTGTTGAGTGGTGCAGATTGAAGAGGATATACGAGCATAGAAAAAATGTACTGATTGATAATACTGAGTTTCTGGTCAGGTTTCAAAAGAGGAGATGTAACCAATTTTTCGAAATTTTTTTCAAAAGTTTGCAACACATCCACGTTGAATACAATTTCATTAGTGAAGGTACATCCCAAGTACTTTATCCTGTCCGTCTTGCCAGTGCATTTGATTTTAGTGTCTTCAATGTATAAATCACACTGCTTGAGATCACCTCTGAGGATGTTGATTGCCGAACATTTCACTGGATTGATGTTAAGACCAATTTTTTCAAATAAGGATTTTGTCAAGTCAATAATTCGAGTTGCTGACGATAAGCTATTGGCCGTTACTGCTTGGTCATCTGCAAATCCTGTCGGACAGAGTGCATCGAGGTCTGATTTAAGACGGTATCCATACAAATTTGAAAACTGCTTATCGCATACTTCGTCATAGATAAAGTTGATTGCAATATTGAATAACTGAGGAGAAAGTGGCCCTCCTTGAGGAACGGAACAATTGATAGCAATTTGACCTGAGTGTTTTTTTCCTACTTCAAGCCTAATCGTGTTGTTTTTTAGTAGACTCATAATTAGGTTCCTTAAATTTCTGGAGACTCCGTAAGATTTTAGTGATTCTTCAATGTGTCTATGCCCAGTTACATCAAAGGCTTTGGAAATATCAAGGAATACTATACGTTGTTTCAGATTGATTGCTATCCCAGTAGGCATTGGAAGTATATGGTAAAAGTCGCTTTAGCTTTGTCTAGTTCTAAAATGTTTACTGTTTTAGTCCCAAGTCAGTGTGACATGTCAATCAAAATCAGCCGCGAAGTTTTTTACTGTCGTCCAAACTGTCATGTTTCTGTCCACCTAGATAGCTTTTGGAAAGAAAATCGTAATAAGCACCTATCGACGCAAGTTTTAAGAATCTGTACGTGTTACTTATACAGTTACTGTTGTTCCTGTTATGTTATATCTACTGTTGTGTTGTTCCTTCATTGGTTTTGATTACCTGATAATTTTCACGCCATGTGTGGGGATCCAGTTCGTTTATCTTCGAGAGAACGTGAAATACTTTGACGCTGTTACGAAGAATTCTTCAGAGATTCCAACAATGCAGCTGCCAACATTCAGCGCGTTGCTTTTGATCTTTAGTAACGTACTGTACGGTCAAACGCATACTGGCAAAAAGAAGCCAAGGTTTGTCACTACTTACAACCAAAAAGTGGCCGTGGATCCCTGAGCCCAGTCGAGAAAAAAATCAGCCAGGCGCCCGTTCTCAATCAAAAGAGAAGGTACAGTACAGTCTGTTGTGCCATATCCTACCAGATTTCGTGCTTCTGTCTCCACTAAAAGGCTCAGTTGAAGTAGAACAGCGTAACTCGGCTTTAGAAGCAGATCTTCCTTGATATCTGATCCCTCTCAAGGCCATGAAGTTTGCTTTACTGCTTTACTGCTTTACTATCTACCTGTGTGATATGTGCACAATGTTGAATGTTGATTGAGACTGTGGCAAGAACAAAATCTGCTGACTCCCCAGGTGCTTTTTTTTAGTCCTGAGATCGGAAACAGAGACTGTTCGACATCAAAACTGCATGTATCTTTCTTCAAGTGCAGCCTGAATGGGGTGCCGCACGTGATACTCGATAAAAAACTGAAGAAATACTTTCTGACTGAAAGGAGTGAAAGATCTGACTTATAACCTGAAAATAAATAATGAAGTTTCCATGAGATTTACACTTCTGATTTGACGTTTTTTGTAACTAAATCTAAAGCTGCATTTAGATTTTCATGACCTACTGGGATAGCAATATTTCTGAAACAACGTATACAACACAATCTTTTTTGTTAGACTTGGAATCTAGAAGGCATCCATTGATTAATTTTGCATTGATGTGGCAACCAGGTACGTTATTTATAAAGCCTCGTTGATTGTGATTGAGATCTACTTGTTCTCGTAATTTCATATCTAAAACCTTTTCTGTTATTCGTCTAATAATGGAGTAGATTGTGATAGGTCTCCAATTTGAAATATCATTTTTGTCCTTACCTTCTTTATCAATAAGGATAGTTCTGCCTTCACGTAATTTTAAAGGTACGTAGCTCGTGAAGAGCATTATCTGCAATATAATTTGAAGAATGTTGGCTATTCTCAGTCTTCGTATAGTTCTGATGAGGACTCGGTCAGGCCCAGGAGATGTATCTAGAGATATAAGTTTGATTACGGTCGTTATATCTTCTAGGGAGATGTCAATATCTAAATTTGGTTGTCGTTTAGCATACTGATCCTGGTCTAGCACTTTATCATTATGGCCACCAAAAACAGTACGAAAGTGTTTTTCCAGAAGGGACATTTCAATCGGGCAGTTATTAGTTTTCTTTTCATCCATTATATTGCGTACAACTTTTTTCCTTTGGTTATAGTAATTGTATTGAGCCATGTCGTATTTATATTGTTGTCTTCTTCTTTGCCTGGATTTTCCATCAGTTCTTGAAGGGTTCGAAGACTGTGAGTAGGTAGTACTCATAATTGCTTCTGCTTTCTTCTTTTTCCTGAGTTGGTAAAAATGTACAGCCGGATGTTTGGGCCCAGATATTCTGTTATTTGCCTCGAATAAATATTTCAAGAAGCCATTAATCACATGATCGAAGTGGGATACATCGAATAAATGGAGGTCTAGTTTGATTTGTTCAAATTTCCTCAGCCATGCTAAATTTTCCTGCTGAATTTCATCATCAATACTATCACCAGACGTATCTTTGTGCTGATCATCGGGATTTGATGACGGACTTCTGTTACGGGCAAGGATCCTCTCTACAATAGATTTATTTGCAATACCAGAATGCTTTTTGCCAATGTGTATTTTCAGACCGTGTATAGTTTTAAAGGCCTGACCACAACTGGAGCATGTATTTTCCAATTCTGCCGGGGTGTTTCCAAACGAGTCGTCCTTTTTCTCTGCAGATTTTCCTTTTAAGAAAGAATTGATGACAGACGCTGTCAATAATTTCATTTTCTTGTCGATTTCACCATTGCTGCTCGCTGCATCGTTTGATCTTGATGGACCGGCCTCATTACGGTCTTGGGTGGATACATGGAAGTTTTTGATGAATGATAAAGATGCCTTTTTTGGATAATTTGAGATGAAATTTTCATCGTCACTAGAGGTGTCAGTCGACATGACAGTTTTTCTGAATTTCTCTTTAATTATGTAACACAAAGTAGGTGGGTGGGGTGTCATTTAAAATTTCGAGGTTGGGGTAGGTGGGGGCGAGGGGGCCAAAGATAGAAATTCACCAATGCATATGTTTTAGTAAAAAAATCGATCGGTTTTTGCTTAGTCATCTTCACTAGGAATCGGGAGTTATTGCAGGTGGATAGTTTTCAAATGATCACTCGGCATAGAGTAACATTATTTTAGTATTTGTTAAAACCCCTTCTAACATTGATAGCTCGGATTTAATTCAAATCGATTTGTTCCACTTCTCGTTCGAGTCTCTGAATTGTAAACGACAAGGCTGTAGAACAG
Organism: Anaspis maculata; assembly: GCA_949128115.1. NCBI lineage: Eukaryota > Metazoa > Arthropoda > Insecta > Coleoptera > Scraptiidae > Anaspis > Anaspis maculata. Next base: position 47,981,185 of record OX421964.1, read on the forward strand.
TGACTACTTAAAAATCGGCTGATATGTAAAGTTGACGGCTTGACGAGTGTTTCCAAAAATTTTACACGCCAACGCCACTGACACCACCGTACAAAGGTACGTTCTATCATTGGTTCTATGTTCTATGTATACAATGGAAATGGACTTGTCTTTGCTTCTTTTCTTTAGATTTCCCAATTTATTTCAAGTGTGCAAAAAGTGCAGTAGAAACGTTGAGTAGGCACGTAGCGTAGGTGGTATATTGTATTGCCTAACTACCGATCCAAGGTTTCAGTTTAAATGACAAATTTAAGAGTTGGGAACTGGAAACAGTGAACAAAAACAAGCTCCATGATTTTCTGAAAGCTCAGGAAATGTAGTCCAGGGGGCAGGGATATTTCAGTTGAACAAATCCACGGAGAGTTCAAATTAGCAAGAAAAATCGTTAGACTAATAGTCCAGGAATTATGGAAAAAAAAAGGCGAATAAAAATAAGACCTAGCCGAATCTTTGTACATACTTATAGACTCAGTTGAGCATTTTATCAACATACTGGGGAGTTTGCGTGCACACGTACCTACGTAGGTACAACGTAACGTAACTTTCAACGTGAAAAAAGACGAGTTCGTTAGTTGCAATTCCTTAGTTACAGGGGAATTTTCACGTTCTACGTTACGTTACGTCGTACGTTCCGTGAGATCGCAAACTCTCTACTGAAGGCGTTTACGAAATGCCTGATCTGTGCGATCCGGATCACTTACGTCAGCCAATCCAGCACTTGTTTTGAATGAATGATGGCAACACAATAATGCATAACCTGAAACTCTGATCTTTTCTTGTGGGATTGTGGGATTACAAATTGAGAAATTCAGTATAAAGCATTGAAGTTTCAGAATTTTTTCAAATTGAAAAGAAATCATGTTTTACCTATTAACAAACTGAAGTAGTACCTATGTTCATTCTCCTGATCCTTATCTACATTTAGCCTACTTCCCCGATTTTTCTGGTTAACGGTTATGACGAAAATTATGTTTTACCGTTTGCACATTTTTAGGTGCAGTGAAAAATTAAAAAAATATTTTTCCAGAGTATTATTGTCTTTATTATTCAATGTATCATTATTAGATGGTGTCATTTGATATTTCGAAGTTTGGATGAGTGAAGGCGAGGGGGCTGAAGATAGAACCACCCCCAATGTATGTTTTTGATGTCCCCCTTGACATATCTACCTGTTTTTGCTCAAAGAAATATTCCCTAGAAATCGGGAGTTATTTCGGGTGGATAGTTTCCAGATGATCACCCAGTTTAGAGCCTGCACGTCTGATGCCGATGGTCACACTTTTGAATCGGAAGATTATTATGGTCCATTCAGCAATCATTTTATTATACCACATTTCAACCATGAAATGCGGTGTCCATCCATATTTTATATTTCAGCGTCTAACGTCCAGACTATTCAGCTAATCCAATCTCTGTAATCGTTGAATATTTTTTCTCCAAACCCTGATGTTTTTTTTCTTTATTCGAATTGAACTTGAAGATCTAAATATATGACATATGATTCTACACAATAATAATCACAACTAACTTTCGACTTAATCGAGCGAGTAGCGTCGAAACTGGGAGTGAGCTAAAGCTGTTAGCTGTTGGCTTAGCTAAGCTAAGCTGCTAAGCTTATAGAAGTGGCTGTAAACATTTTTGAAACATTCTAACAGTTTTTGAAATTAAAGAAACAATAAATAACTGACAATATTTGCAAGAAAGCCATTCTACATTTTTTATGTTATTCATACTAGGTGCTATTAAGAATTGTGAATTGCAGTTAGCTATGTAAGAGAAAACCTATGGCCGCGACTTTCAAATCATCAGGCAACGCGGGAAGATAAATCAAGTCGTGAACATCCGTTTTTGCTTCCACAGCTCAACTCCAGTTCACAGTTTTCAAAAGACACCCGGCTACAGCAGAAGCATAACATTACACTCGAGAAAAAGAGTAAATCTACGAGTAACGAAGAATTACATCAATGTTGACCCATTTTCGTGATCATCCACCAGCACCCAATTATTATATTCGTATACTTATTTCTATTTGAAATGTTTCATATTCGTGCTCATTAGAAGCGAGATAATTGAATAAAATCCTCTGGCCATCTACAATATAAAATTCAGGATTTTCTTTTACCTTCCGAGAATTCTGGACTCACTCTAACTCCCAAATCATAATTGATAGCTAAGTTCCAAGTGAAGTGTATTCTTATTGGCTTCAGCGCATTCATCATCAAGATCATCGTAGTCAATCGATTTGATTTGTTGAAAATGTACCAATCCATAGTCACAACTTCTAAAAGTAGGTCTTCACACTGAAATTGATAAAAAACGAATTATGTAGCAGAGAAAGTTATATTATCCACCCAATCAATAATGACGATCAACTAGGAGGTAAGTAAACGGAAAGGCAAATCCGAGGCCAAATCTGAGAAACCAAAACTAGGAAAAAGGTCATTAATGATACAGTGAGTGCCAATTAGCATCATAGACTGAGTTTTGAGTAATCACTGATCTCACAAATCTCGATTTTTTCGATTACGTAAATTTAAATATTGAAAACTATCAAGAAGGCAACTTCCCTACCTACATCTCTGCGTCTGAACGGTTTGATCACACTCCGTCTAAGTACCATAATGTCTACACCGGTGGTCGGTGGTGGCTGCTGAAAAATTCTTACTGAAATAGATTGGAGGTTGAGAATACGATAGTTCCTGTCCTATGTCCTTGACTTATTTGCTTTTCCCGATCAAAAGCGTGGCCGATCCTACTGTTGAGAAGAGTCACTTCCAAAAAATCGTAGCTTTTCAACCGTATATCATATGAAAGTTCTCCTTCTTGAAAAAAAAAACTTCAAAGTGTTCTCTAAATGTAATGTCACATTAGGTGCTCGTGCATGTGTTTTCACATTTCACAAAATGAGGTAGCTGGTCGCATATCAAAAATTTCAAGTACAGCAGGCGATGCAATACTTCAGCGGGACTGCGCCATGCTGGATTGTTACTACTGAAGTTGTTTATTGTTATTAGGGCAAGACTTTTCTGAACTTGATATGCGAAATAAATAAGCTATAGATTAGTTTTTGGCAGTGGCGGACTAAGTGGGGGGGCGGTGGGGGCGGTGCGCCCCAGGCCTCGGGGTCTCAATCATCTGATGGGGCCCCCAATTCCTCTGTTTGTAAAAAATACTGCAAAAAAAATTGGGATGAAATCCAAAAATTTCAATTTTTTCCCTCGACGATCATTTTTTTCGCGTATTACTTGGGTGAGAAACATTGTTTTCCTATTTTTCCAATTTTAAAGTTACCTTAGCAGGCCCCATAACAACAGGTTTGGGAGCCTACACAGAGGCAATAGAGGTGTGTCTGTATCACGGAATCTCTGCGAATTATTTTCACTTTAGGCTTTAGGGGCCCTGGCCCCGGATATCACAGTGCCAGGGGCCTCAAGACTTTTGGAATTTTGTATTTCAATATTTCTTTTCTGAAGAGGGGAAAGACAAAACAACAAAATTATCTTGTCTGCACGCTGCAGGTAGTAGAAATTCATATTGTTCCTAATTTTGTATATACGAGTAGGTTTTAGCATTATGTCAACAGTTCAAATCCAGTTCAACATCCAAAGTTGGAGCCGAAAACTTCTTGTAGGTACTGGTGGTCAGTGGCATAGCCAAGGGGGCAAAAGTGGGCGAATGACCCCACCCCCCTACCTCCTAAGCGCCCACGGCACTTCATCCGACACTAAACCGATACAGATTTTCAAGAAGCGCAAAATTTTTCGGAGAAGTTTAATTTTGGTGAAAACGTCAAAAACGGAAATCGCAAAACGCATGAAATAGGTATACCGATTCTCATCAGCATTATTATTATTACGCCCAAAAAATTTCGCCCGCGGCGCTACTTTACTTTTCCCTGACTTGCACCCTCGCCGTTGCCTTTGCTCTCTCCGCCCTCAAACTCTGACTGCGCTACTGTGTGTTTTATAGTCAAGTTAACAACTCATTTTTTGTTTCTTAGGCTTTTGCTCAATTGGGGCCGGATAGGGAGGGCCAAAAAGTCTGCCGGCCCTCCTTCATATTCTCAACTTTCACTCCTTAGGGGCCCCATCTCACAATTCCGCCCAGGGCCCCCAATTCCCTTAGTCCGCCACTACTTTTTGAAGCAGATCGATAGCTCTTCTTCCTGAAGACGGTAATTCCTGTGACAGACTGGCAGACAGACGGACAAAGTGCATCCAAACCACCAGAGTCGCAATATCATGTTGACATAAACAAAGTAAAAACCCAATTATTGAGGCCTGTAAATTTTTTACCAACCTATGAGGCAGGGAATTCTTAGGTAAATACTTTCTACGTCAAAAGACGCCTGTAATTGGTAGTTTCTGAAACCAGTCAGTTTCTGGTAAACTCGTTTCCTGCCCTTTTAACTTAGGTAATCAACTATAAAAGATAGGTACCCACCGCATTTTCCACGGCTTGTCCAGAAATTATTGTGAGAGAAAAAACAACTGTTGTAATGACACTGAATAAAACTAGCAACACTGCACTATTCCAAGTGTTCTGGTAAGCGCCCAAATTTCGCTGAAACAAAAATGTCTGTTCAGTACAGGCCAAATAAGATGGAAAAGCTTTGGATTAAGTACTTTATGTGGGCACTTGCCTCATACGTCATCAAAATGATGGATAAACCAAGCACGAATCCCATCCCTATGAGGATCACAAAAAGAGGTTTCACGACTTCATTGAGCATTTTACGTGAAAAGCTACAACATTATCTTTAGGTAGGTATCATGCAGATTCATCTTACTGTTCAACTTTTACTTTATTATATTCAGATGCTTAGCGATCAAGTAAGAAAGCCGTTGGTGCATTTCAACTTGAAAGTTTTTATCCTCCACCAGTTCCTCAATCTTCCCATCAAAGCCTGTTGAAATGGTTTTTAGTTTCTCAATCAGCATAAACCCTTGGAGTCTCGCGTGCTGGGCAATGTATATCAACAAGAATGGATGGACAAGCATAGAACTAAATACTGGGAGGAAAGATAACTTGAGAAACACAACAAGAACGGGGCTGAATTCAGGAAACCATTTTTTTAGCAAGTACATGATCAAATTGTAGTCAAAGTCCGCCGCATTTGGCAACACGAACACTATTGCCAGAAGAATACATGTAATAAGCGTTGCGATGGCAAACACATTTACATTTTGAATAGGTTTCTTGACTTTATTGTGAAAAACCTCACCAACACTGTTGATGGACCACAGTTCAAAATCTTTCCAGAGATTTTCCAGTTGCTTTTGTTTCCACAAAATTGCCAAACCCGCTGCTGTACCCTTGAATTCTCCACAGGTTACAATAATGCTTTGACAATAAATCCATGTTTCTTACGTAAGCTCTTGAAAAAAGGAACGGGGCATATTTCATGAAGTATTTCGGATGAATGGTGAATATAGAAATTTCGAAGACATAAATAGCCAGCTGGATCAGAATTGCGTACGTTAATACAAATCTAGTGATTGTAAGGCTGTAAAGGTCTATGCTGAACAAATGGAGCATCCAGAAACAGTCCCCTGTGAACAAGATGAAGTTTGAAAAAACTATTAAATTTTCCAGGGTCAAGTTCTTACTGTCCATCATTTCCGTTTTGTAAAAATCCATTGGTCCGTATAGATTCAAACGTGCCTGCAACAAATAGGTGACTGCGACTTTGATCAATATTTTCCTTACTTGCTCCTGATGCTATACATTTCAATATAGTTTCTAGACACTCTCTTATTTCTTTATTCTGAACATAATTAACGGCATCACGATCAATACATCAAGTGAGTATTACATTTAGTATTCACTTAAGTACCTCAAGTACCTGCCCATAATACCGTGGACGATAAAAATAATGACTGTGTCAATCGAGCATTCCCAAATAAGAAATAGTAGTAAATTGCAAGTTTACTATTTGCAGGTAATGCAACTAGGTATTTGCATTTGCAACATGAGCCGTAGGCGAGCAGAAAATAGGAACAAATTCCTACGACTACTACCTCGACTACTACTATTGCCGACACATAAAAGTGAACCACAAATGAAGGGCATTTTACACTTCTGTCCTGAGAATGAAGCTTAAGACATATCCAGATCCTTAAGGATGACCCATTAGCCTTGCTGCAGGCACCTTGAATTGTCCAGCAGACGGGATCAAACAGCTCAGAATGGTTTGAAGAATGTGTGTTTTCAAATGACATTGCGTCACTCCAAGTTTTACGCAATTTTTGTGTAGGTACCTATCGACTAAAACACTTCTGAAGAAGTTACAGACCTACTAGTCCAGGAAAAATAGACATTCACATGGAAAAAATTTGTAACATGCTAATTTTGTGCGCATGCACCTTAGTATTGTGATCCTCGATAAATTCTGAAAGTTCCCCATTGATATCGTTTCCGCTAGTAAAGTTACGCGAGGTCAAAGGTCACGAAAAACAGTTTTTTTGCATATATCTCGAGAACGATGACTTTAATCGAAAAAATATCAGAGCAAATTTGTAGCTAAGACGATTTGTTATTAGAGATAATTTGAAAGTTTTTTGTATCGGCAATAATTCACAAGATAGAGCGGTTCAAAGAACCAGGGACGTGAGAATCGAATCGTTCTGACACGATAGCTACTGAACTAGTAATATTTGACTTGTAATATGTCACTTGGAAGCCCTTGAAAAACGGTATTCAGAACACTTCGAAGTATTGCAGTATCTGTCATCTGTCAAATATTAAACAAGTGAGTATGCCTTCACGTGCGTGAGTCTCAGTAGCGCATTTTCTCAAAGAGGCATATTGTGAACGTAAAGAAATTTGGTTGGAGGAGAAACACCATTCCTTGCCCACTATCTTCATTCGAAACTCATTGTGATATTTTGTTATCAGAATGGGGTACTTGCCAATGAAATAGATTTGAATGAAAATTCTTTCACTCATCAATATTTTTTTGTTTGAGGGCGGGAGCTGGGAGCGGCAACTAATCAACAGTAGGTAGTCTATTCTTTCCCATTTTTAGTCGACTATGCATATAGCGAAAGAATCAGATCGCTATGTCTTCAAGTTTATGTTTTCCATTTATCTCTTACTTTGAGGGCAGCCTGTGGGGGTGGCAGCATTCGGCAAAGTAACTGTTGCACAGTTTGAGTTAGGAGTTTCTGAATGTAAAAGGAAATATGACAATCAGTGAAATTTGTGAAAGTTGCATTTTTTGGTTCGGGGGCGGGAGCTGCAGGCGGCGACTAATCAAAAGTGGCCTATCTCTTCCCATTTTTGGTCAGCTATCTATATAGCGGAACAATTAGATCGCTATGTCTTCAGGGTTATGTTTTACATTTATCTCTTACTTTGGGGGCGGCGTGTGGGAGCGGCAGAGTTTGGCAAAGAAATTCTTCCACAGTTTGAGTTAGGAGTTTCTGAATGTTTGAGGTAACATTAAAATGTAAATCAGTGGAAATTATTGAAAGTTGCACTTTCTTTCTTTTGGGGGTGGAAGTTGGAGGCGGCGTCATATCAAAAGTAGCCTATTCTTTCCCATTTTTAGTAAGCTATCTATATAGCGAAAGAATGAGATCGTTATGTCTTCGGGTTTATGTTTTTCATTCATCTCTCACTTTGATGGCAGCGTAGGGGGGCGGCAGCATTCGGCAAAGTAACTGTTGCACAGTTTGAGTTGGAAGTTACTAAATGTAAGGGAAATATGACAATCAGTGAAAATTGTAAAAGTTGCATTTTTTTTTGTTTGGAGGCGGCAGCTGGAGGCGACAGCTGGAGGCGGCGGCTTATTAAAAGTGGCCTATCTTTTTTCAATTTCAGTCAGCTATCGATATAGTGAAAGAATTAGATCGCTATGTCTTCAGGTTCATGTTTTACATTTATCTCTCACTTTGGGGGCGGCGTGTGGGAGCGGCAGAGTTCGGCTGAGCAAATGTTGCACAATTTGGGTTGGCAGTTCCTAAATGTTGAAGGGAACATCTCAATCAGTAACATTTGCGGAAGTTGCACTTTTTATCGTTTGGGGGCGGAATCTGGGGGCGGCGACTAACCAAAAGTAGCCTATCCTTTCCCATTTTTAGTCAGCTATTTATATACCGAAAGAATCAGATCGCTATGTCTTCGGGTTTATGTTTTTCGTTTTAAAGTGATTGGGGGCGGTTTTTAGCAGTTTTTTCATGTCGGCGGCGCATATTGAAGACGGAATGTTTCTTGGCTCACGTTTATAAGTGGCAACTATGTATTATTACTATGTATTACAAGGCTGATAAGAGTGAACGTTTTTCGAGCCGCCGAGGCGAACAAACTCTTTCCGCAGCTGAATCACTATAGGCAACCAAATAAACACCGAAGCAAGATGGAAGATGTTTTAAAAGCTCTAGCAGAAATAAATGCGAAGATAGACAAACTAGATAGTAAAGTCGAAAGAAGCATCAATGAAGTGGAAATTCTGAGGAATGAAAATAAGGAGTTAAAACAACACATAGTGATCCAAGCAGGAAGAATTGATATGTTAGAAAGACAGAGCAGAGAAAGGAAAGTGATAATACATGGAATAAAGGAAGAAGAAAACGAAGGATACGGGACACTGAGGGAGAAAATAATCAAGATCACAAGCTTTTTGGAAGTCGAGTTGGACGGAAGAAGAGATATCACAGAGGCAAGAAGGATCGGAAGACGTGAAACTGGGAAAGAGAGACCAGTGCTGCTGGAAGTTGCAACAATGGAATTGAAGAGACTGATCCTGAGAGAGAAAAGAAAATTAAAAAACCAATCAGTGTGGATAGTAGAGGATTTGCCGAATCAAGTACGACAACAAAGGAAGGAGCTAACAAAATATTTGGTACAAGAAAGAGAGAAAGGAAGAAAAGCATATCTTAAGTACGACAAAATGGTGGTGGAAGGAAAAATATACTCAATACAGGACTTCCAAGGTGAAACACAAAAAAGAGAAGAAATAGAGCGAACATCATTACAGACAAAACCGAGAGGAAGAACATTTAGCCAAAGATCACCGGATGAAGAAATTATATATCAAGAAAGAGAGAAGATCCATATTAAAAATACCGACCGGGTATCAAAAAACTATTAGAAAACACGAAGAAACATCAAAGGCGTAACAAGAAAAAGCAAAACACTACACTGGACTCACCACACGATTATGGAACCGACAATACTAAGGAAAAATACCGGAAAGAAAGGAATGCAGGAAAACAAAACGAAATAAAAGTGAACAAAACAGGTAAAGGAAAAGCAACATGGAACTTGGCTACTTGGAATGTAAGAGGAATTAACGGAAAAGAAAAGGAACTGATAGACGAACTAGAAAAAGGAGACATAGATATCTTAATAGCTACCGAGACCAAGAAAAAAGGACAAGGGATGATACAACTAGACGAAAATCATACTATGATATATAGTGGAGTAACACAAAACGAAAGAGCCAGGGGTGGAGTGGCGTGCATTATGAACAAGAAATGGTCTGAGAAAATTCGTAAGTGGACAAGCATAAATGAAAGATTGCTGACAGTGGAATTGGATAACGATGATAAGCACACAATAATTGGGGTATATGGACCAAACGACGATGACAGTACGGAAAACAAGGACAAATTCTGGGAGGACCTAACCATCGCTACCGAAAACGGGAAAGGAACAAAAATTATGCTAGGAGACTTTAATGCAAGAGTTGGGAAGAGAGATAATGCGACAACAGATATACTAGACAAGTACGGGGAGAAGCAAAGGAACGACAACGGGAGAAGATTAATCGAGTACTGCAGACAGAACCGACTTATTGTAACAAATACATTTTTCGAACATAAAGAGATACACAAATACACCAGAGAAGTTAAAAGCAGGGCAGAGAAATCGATCATCGACTACATATTGATAGAAAAAGACAAGAGAAAATCCATAGAAGATGTGAGAGTGAAAAGAGGATTCGAAATCTATAGCGACCACTACTTATTGGTGGGAAAAATGAAAACCCAGGAAATACAAAACACAATTAAAAATTCTAAACCACTCAAGAAAAATATTCGCGAAAAAATCAGAACGTATAAACTGTCAGAAACCGAATTTGCAACAAGATACAGTGATAGAGTCTCGGAAGAAATTAGAAAAATGAATGTAGACCTGAACCAAGAGAATACAGAAAGCCTGTGGCAAAAATACAAGAATATTCTGATAGAAGCAGCAAAAACAGTGTGTGGAATATCCAGGATAGACAATAGCAGAAAGCAGACGAACTGGTGGAATGAAGAAATAAAAAAAGAGATCAAATCGAAGAAAGAAAAATGGAAAACATATCTGAGTAGGAATACTGAAGCATCATACGAAATATATAAGCAACAAAGATTGAAAGTTAAAAAACTGGTAAAGGAAGCTAAAGAAAAATCATGGGAAAACTTTGGACGTAAAATGGAGAATGATCGTCAAAGCAACCAAAAACTTCTCTACAAAACTCTGAAAAATATGCGAACAGAAAAGAAGCCGATGATAAAAAACATAAAAAGCAGAGAGGGAAAGATCATAACAGAAGAATGTGAAGTACTTGAAAGGTGGAAAGAGTATTTTCAAGAAATGCTGACATCAGGAAACGCAGAACAGAAAACAACTGTACAAGAATAAGAAGAGGAAGAGAGCGAAAAAAAAAAAAATCGAACGAAGAACGGAACAATGAACCAACAATGGAAGAGCTATGCGAAGCAATAAATAAAATAAAAACCGGTAAAGCAGCAGGACAAGACGGAATCGGGCCTGAAATGATAAAAAGTATGGGAGAAGAGGGCGCAAAATTACTACTCGAGATATGCAAGAAGGCGTGGCGAGAGCAAACAATACCAAGTGACTGGGAGGTTGGAGTAATACTCCCTCTATACAAAAAAGGAGATAGACTATGTTGCCAAAATTATCGGGGCATAACTTTGCTAAACATCGCAAGCAAAGTCTATGAAAGAATCCTGGAACAAAGATTGAGAGATAAAATAGAAACACAGCTAATAGACTCTCAGAGCGGTTTCAGAAAGGGGCACAGCATCCAAGACCATATATTCAGCATTAAGGAAACGATAGAGAAAACACTATTACAGAAAAAAGAAGCTTTCATATCATTTATCGACCTTGAAAAGGCATTTGATCGAGTGCCAAGAAAAAAGATATGGGACAGCCTGAAGAAAAGAGGAATAGAAAAAGAATTGATAGCAGCAATAAAAAGTCTCTACGCAAATAACAGAAACTACGTACGAACGAAGCAATCGCAGTCTGAAGAGTTCACCACATATGACGGCCTGAAACAGGGAGGGGTTCTAAGCCCTCTGCTTTTCATTGTACTGATGGACGACATTATCAAGATATGCAGACCTAAGATGACCAAACTACATGTAGGATACAGGTATCTACAAAGTGTATGCATTACAGATTGTGCTTTTGCAGATGATGTGGCAATATTTGCACCGAACGAAAAAGAGCTGAAAAAAAGCCTAGATATATGGAAAGAAACCTTGAAGAAATACAACATGAAAATAAATTCAGAAAAATCCAAGGTGATGGTAATATCGAACAGAGAAGTGAAGACGAACATCGTGATGGACAATGTTAGGTTAGAACAAGTAAATGAGTTCCTATATCTTGGAGTTATGATAGAAAACAAAGGCGGACACGAAAGAGAATTGGACAGAAGAGTGGATAAAGCAGCGAAATTGTATTATTCAGTGGCAAGGGCATTCCTGAACAACAAAGAAATAACAAAGAACACAAAAATCACTGTATACAAAACCGTATACCTACCCACACTTATATTTGGCAGCGAATCCTGGGTGCTTACAAATAAATACAAGAGCAAAATACAAGCAATGGAAATGAAGTATCTAAGAAAAACGATGGGGGTTACCAAGAGAGACAGGATAAGAAATGATATTATACGAAAAGAGCTGGGAGTTGAGAAGTTGACAGGAAAGATAGAAGAAAGGCAACTGCAATGGTTTGGTCACATGATAAGAATGGACGGAGAAAGACAAGTTAAGAAGGTTTGGGAAGCAAGAGAGGCAACAAGAAGAACAAGAGGAAGACCCAGGAAAACATGGAACACTACGATCAAAGAAATCCTCCATCAAAGAAATCAAACTTGGCAAGAAGCGAAAACGATGGCGCGAGACAGAAAACAATGGGCACTCTTTATCCATGGGACAAATCAGGAGACATAGTTATACTCGTACCTGCTTGAATTAGACTTTGATTTGTAAATGTTATTACTTTGAGAATAAGATTTTGAGTTTATAATTACACCTTACACCCATACTGGGTAAAAGGTTTTTTTGATTATATATATATAACTGTTGCACAGTTTGAGTTAGGAGTTTCTGAATGTAAAAGGAAATATGACAATCAGTGAAATTTGTGAAAGTTGCATTTTTTGGTTCGGGGGCGGGAGCTGCAGGCGGCGACTAATCAAAAGTGGCCTATCTCTTCCCATTTTTGGTCAGCTATCTATATAGCGGAACAATTAGATCGCTATGTCTTCAGGGTTATGTTTTACATTTATCTCTTACTTTGGGGGCGGCGTGTGGGAGCGGCAGAGTTTGGCAAAGAAATTCTTCCACAGTTTGAGTTAGGAGTTTCTGAATGTTTGAGGTAACATTAAAATGTAAATCAGTGGAAATTATTGAAAGTTGCACTTTCTTTCTTTTGGGGGTGGAAGTTGGAGGCGGCGTCATATCAAAAGTAGCCTATTCTTTCCCATTTTTAGTAAGCTATCTATATAGCGAAAGAATGAGATCGTTATGTCTTCGGGTTTATGTTTTTCATTCATCTCTCACTTTGATGGCAGCGTAGGGGGGCGGCAGCATTCGGCAAAGTAACTGTTGCACAGTTTGAGTTGGAAGTTACTAAATGTAAGGGAAATATGACAATCAGTGAAAATTGTAAAAGTTGCATTTTTTTTTGTTTGGAGGCGGCAGCTGGAGGCGACAGCTGGAGGCGGCGGCTTATTGAAAGTGGCCTATCTTTTTTCAATTTCAGTCAGCTATCGATATAGTGAAAGAATTAGATCGCTATGTCTTCAGGTTCATGTTTTACATTTATCTCTCACTTTGGGGGCGGCGTGTGGGAGCGGCAGAGTTCGGCTGAGCAAATGTTGCACAATTTGGGTTGGCAGTTCCTAAATGTTGAAGGGAACATCTCAATCAGTAACATTTGCGGAAGTTGCACTTTTTATCGTTTGGGGGCGGAATCTGGGGGCGGCGACTAACCAAAAGTAGCCTATCCTTTCCCATTTTTAGTCAGCTATTTATATACCGAAAGAATCAGATCGCTATGTCTTCGGGTTTATGTTTTTCGTTTTAAAGTGATTGGGGGCGGTTTTTAGCAGTTTTTTCATGTCGGCGGCGCATATTGAAGACGGAATGTTTCTTGGCTCACGTTTATAAGTGGCAACTATGTATTATTCAAAAAATGAGAACACTAGAGCATCAGGTCTGGTAGAAAGTGCAATATTATGTTATTCAAGTTTATTGGGGGCGGTTTTCTCTATGTTGGCGGCGGAATATGGACATCCAATATAGCCTAGCCCTCCTTTGGGAGTGGCAGCTATGTAACAGCGAAAAAATTAGAAAGCTAGGTCGTCTAGTTTGGGAGGAGTTCGAGGAACGGACGGACGGACGGACGGACGGACGAACGGACGGACAAAGCGGTTGCAATAGCGATTTTCATCAAGATGGAAAATGCGCTAAAAATTTCAAAGTTCAAAACTTTACCATTAAATCTGAACTTGCAGTTTTCCACTGTTCTCCAGTCGAGCGTTATGAATTTTCGAAATTTCCTCTAGCCGTTGCCACCTGAGGGGCCTTTCGCCCGTATTATGACCGGGACGACACGCTTTTGATGCAGTACTCCACTCAAAAATTCATTCCTGCTCGGAGATCAACTTTTTTCAAAAAAATCTGCCTGATATGTAAGTAAATTGGATTGGACGTCGTGTAGACTCGTTTTCAAAATCGACACGGCTCCGGTTTCCCGACGAATATTTCACTCATACGTCAAAAACGCGATAATTCGGACACAAATTTTGAGGATTAATAAGCGATAATCCGAAAGACCATATCGATAATTCAATCAATCTGTCATTGTTTTAACACCTACTGTCAAACAAACATGATGCGTGTCCAGTGTCAGCGTTGGAGTCTGGACACTGTATGGGGATGGGATGCTCATGATCAAGCGAGTACTCAGGGACCCAGAGGAATGTGCAAGAAATTGAAACGATTTGGGATTGAGCAGTCATAATGATTTTACACTTTTTACGTCAACCTCTGGTTCTCTTTTCTGTTCTGCGGCTCAGTACAGTTAGGTGGCTATTCATGTATCATCAATTTTATTGTCGTGTGAAATAATATGTGAATAATTTGTAGAATTATTCGGGAAATATTCTTCCGAATACCACTCTTGCAATGAAAATGAACCAGATAATTCTGAAAATGCGTGTTGCCATAAGAAAACCGCATTCGTTTGTTTTCTTCTGTTGTTCGAAAGAAGAGCCCTCCCCCTGCGGGGTCGGGCTCTTTTAGCTTTCGAACAACAGAGAAAACAAACTCATGCAGTTTTCAGGCAACACGCATTTTTCAGAATTATCGGTAATTTTCATTGCACTCGTGGTATTATGCCCGATAATTTTCTCAAAATGAAATTTGCACATTCCATGAATTTGAAAAAACTGCAGTGTAAACCTCGAATGCGGTGAGCCCCACGAAATATTCATTTTAGATGCAGACATGCTGCGGATGAAAGTTGAAGAAAAGACTGAGTTCATTTTTGGAGGAAGAATTTTCGGAATCGGAGCAACTGTTTTCCAGTTTTCCTTTCTGGGAAAATGTTCTCAATCGTCTTGGGGGACTTCAAAATGGATATATCCGTCTTCATCTCGAAAATTTTTTTTAGCGCGTTCACAATACTTCCCCTCCTCGTTGGGTGGTGGGTCGGGGAAGTAAAAGATACCAAAAATGATTTCTCGTAGACATGAAAAAGTGAATTAGTAGAAATCATTTTGGGTACCTTTTTTTTTGAAAATGAAGAGTTCAATTTTTGCATGCGACTTTCTTGAGGAAAGATGCATTGTCGATGCAATCTAATTTTTGAATTTTCAAAAATCAAAATCAAAAATTTTCAAAATTTTTTGGAAATTCTCAAAATTTGATAGCAATGCCCGTTTTTTTTTTTAAGGAGTTTCTACTTTACGAAAAAAATTAAATAAAATTGATTCCCGTCAACAACTTTTACTTCCCCGACCCACCACCCAACGAGGGGAAGTATTGTGAACGCGCTAAAAAAAGTTTTCGTGATGAAGATGGAAATATCCATTTTGAGGTCGCCCAAGACGATTAAGAGCATTTTTGGAGTGATGTCTGCCTGTCTGTGTGTCTTTAACCTTCAACCAGCCAGCCGCAGCGTTGATCCGATCGACTTGAAATTCGGCATGCGGACATTGTTTGTCCCTGGAATAAGCTCATCAGTTTTTGGCTGTCATATGTCAAACTAAAACGTCACTATCGAAGAATGACAGATGTTATACATCACGGAACTTGACTTGCAATATACCGTTTGAGAGCCCATAAAAAACTGTATTCAGAACAGTTGAAAGTTTCACCCTATCTGTCATCTGTCAAATAATAAAAAATGTCAAATTTCAAAACTTTACCATTTAATTATTCAAAATCTATCAGATGAATTGGGACCAAATTTGGCAGCAAGCAACCGAACAAAAGAGTTAAATCAAGTCTGGAGTTGCAATCTTCCACCATTTTCCAGTCGAGCGGTATGAGTTTTCAAAATTTCTCCTAGCCGTTGCCACCCGAGAGGACCTCTCGCCCGAATTTTGACCAGAACGACTAGCCTTTGATGCAGGACTCAACTCAAAAATTCATTACTGCTCGGCGATCAACTTTTTTCGAAAAAGTCAAACTGATATCAAAATTATATTGGATTGGGCGTCGTGTAGACCCATTTTTAAAATCGGCACGGTTCCGGTTTTCTGAAGGTAATTTTTTTAAATGTGAATTTGACAAAAACTACAATGCCAACTTTGACATGCGGTGAGCTCCACGAAATATTCATTTTAGGTGCAGACATGCTGCAAATGAAAGTTGGAGAAAAGATTAAATTAATTTTTGGAAAGAAAATTTTCGGAATCGGACTCACGGTTTCCGAGTTTTCATCTCTAGAAAAACCGCAAATTTTCCAACTTTTTATCCCGTTAACAGATTTTCACCATTTTTTTTTCAAACAAGGGGTTACTGGCTCTTGAACATTTTCCAATAATTTTTTTCTCAATTTCCCGGGAATTTCCCTGTTGAAAATGTCAAACAGTCTTGGGTTATCGAAACCGGATTTGAATGATGGAGCTTAAAGTGAAGCCGTAATTGACGATCTGTACAATAAGATGATTTGGAAAAAGATTTGAGGTTTTTCCGGAAAATTCGAATTTTAAAAATTTCCAATTTCCTGCAAATTATTTTCATTCATTCTGTGATGCCAGTTCCAGATCGTTCATCTTCATCCATGTACCATCCAATGCGTCTGACTACCTCACTCGCTTTTGGGGTGACACAACCGATTTGCGCATCAGAAACCCCTTAGAAATAGACTTCTGAGCAGAAACAGGTCGATTTTTATTTCAAAAGGGTCATCTATGACTTAGATGTGTAAATGTTTATCTTCAACGCCTTCGCCCCCACCATACCTTACTTCAAAGGGGAGGTTTGAAAAAAATTATGAATTATTTTGAAAAACAGTTTTGTTGCCTTCAATTTGATGCATCACAAGATAAGTAGGTAATGCTACTTGAAATTTTGAAGTAGGGTGGGGTGGGGGCGGAGGGGTTGAAGATAAAAATTTGGCAGTTTGTGGCCTAGATGTGGCCCCCTCGAAACGAAAATCGACCTTTTTCGTTTCCCAGTGAAAAATTTTGGCTACGAGAAATCAGGAGTGACAACTTTTCACTTTTAGACTATCCCACCCTTAGACCCGCGTATTTTCATTAAAAAGCGTTTCAGGGGGACGCTTGTTCAATTTGGATGCTTTGCTTATTTTAGTGAGAAGAATTATTTCTTGACGTTTGGCGCAACGTCACCGAAATAGCACGCTGTATAATACCTCTAATCTCCAATGTTTTTTTATACGTCGAATTCTTGGACATCTTGCTGAAGGTATGACATTTCTGGGAATGGGAAACACCTAGATGTTCCACAAAAGTAATTTGTATGAATTAAAAAATCGTGTGTCTGCCATCAACTCGGAGATTACCCGAGATCCCCATGCGGATTTCGCATTGTTACTTTGAACACCGACACTCATTGTTGTCCCTTCGTTCAGATGTAGATACCAACTCACACACATACAACGGCTTTTTAATTTTTACCGACCGACGATGAAGAATTCCAATCTTTATAATAATCGGACAGAAAACGAAACCCTTCACATTATAACATAAGATCGAGAAAACGAAAATCTTGCTAATACCCCCTGACAGTAATATTTGTAGAGAAGGGTTTGTGTTTGTATAATAATAATACGGGTCGCTACCACTTATTATATTTTCATCTTATTATTTAACTGGTGTGTGCAGGAGGTCCAGGTGTGAAACGGTATATCCACCCATTGATGATTTTGACGAATATGAAAATGTAAAATGTTGAATACTAGGTTTTTTCTGGGTACCTATACAAATTAAATCGAATGAGAGCAATAAAAGTGAAAATGAAAAATCGAATCGTATATATTCTCACGTCAATTACGTGACGGGTGTTAGAATGGCGCTCGTCTTCTAAAAGCATTAATAATAAAGTGTCACGTTCTAAGCCGAGTGATAATATTTGCCCGACCTATTAGTGAACACTGCAGGATAAAAGAGTTTATAGGACGCGAGTCTGAAGAATCCCGAAATATTTATTTGTAGAGAGGCGAAATGCGTGAGAAAAAATACGTCCGAGTGGTTTACCATTCTTCCATGTGGCGCTTTTCCCGTTACAAAACGGACCCCCCGACTTTAGACAACTATGGCTATTCTAACACTATAATATCATCCAACGAGCGTGCGTAATGATTGCTATTACTCGAAAGGATGCAGTTTGCTGACACGAGCCTTGACGAGTGCCGTAGCACATCCGAATGAGTATAAGGTAATGGCCATTACATACGAGAGTAGAACACTAGGTTTGCTTTATTCACCTTAAAAATATTGTGAAATGTCGAATTTTTCAATAAACCGTATCTTAAGAACGATCCAATGGATACAATCAAAATTTTGTGAAAAATTTAGTACCCCTAAAAAACCAGAAGCAATAGTACCTACTCTATTAAAATGAATTGTGTTTTATAGTTTTATTGTGCTCTACATAAGTTTATGAGACCAATAGAGCTGTTTGCAAGTACTTTCAGAAAATAATAATTTCCAGGATTCATGGCAAACCCTGTATACAAAAGAAAAATTATTCGCAGATCCCAGAGGCAATTTGATTTTTAGCGCATTTTCCATCTTGATGAAAATCGCTATTGCAACCGCTTTGTCCGTCCGTCCGTCCGTCCGTTCCTCGAACTCCTCCTAAACTAGACGACCAAGCTTTCTAATTTTTTCGCTGTTACATAGCTGCCACTCCCAAAGGAGGGCTAGGCTATATTGCATGTCCATATTGCGCCGCCAACATAGAGAAAACCGCCCCCGATAAACTTGAAATAACATAATATTGCACTTTCTACCAGACCTGATGCTCTGGTGTTTTCATTTTTTGAATAATACATAGTTGCCACTTATAAACGTGAGCCAAGAAACATTCCGTCTTCAATATGCGCCGCCGACATGAAAAAACTGCTCAAAACCGCCCCCAATCATTTTTAAATGAAAAACATAAACCCAAAGACAAAGCGATCTGAGTTTTTCGCTATATGGATAGCTAACTAAAAATGGAAAAGGATGGGCTACTTTTGATATGGCGCCGCCTCCAGCTTCCGCCCCCAAAAGAAAAAAAGTGCAACTTTTAACAATTTTCACTGATTTAGCTGATAATGTCACCTCGAACATTTATAAACTCTTGACTCAAACTGTGCAAGAATTTCTTTGCCAAACTCTGCCGCTCCCACGCGCCGCCCCCAAAGTGAGAGATAAATGTAAAACATAACCCTGAAGACATAGCGATCTAATTGTTCCGCTATATAGATAGCTGACTAAAAATGGGAAGAGATAGGCCACTTTAGATTAGTCGCCGCCTCCAGCTCCCGCCCCCAAACAAAAAAAATGCAACTTTCACAATTTTTACTGATTGTCATATTTCCTTGAACATTTAGGAACTCCCAACTCAAGCTGTGCAACAGTTACTTTGCCGAATGCTGCCACCCCCACACGCTGCCCTCAAAGTAAGAGATAAATGGAAAACCTAAACCCGAAGACATAGCGATCTAATTCTTTCGCTATTTGGATAGCCGACTAAAAATGGGAAAGAATAGACTACTGTTGATTAGTCGCCGCTCCCAGCTCCCGCCCTCAAACAAAAAAATATTGATGAGTGAAAGAATTTTCATTCAAATCTATTTCATTGCCAAGTACCCCATTCTGATAACAAAATATCACAATGAGTTTCGAATGAAGAAAGTGGGCAAGGAATGGTGTTTCTCCTTCAACCAAATTTCTTTACGTCCCCAATTATGCCTCTTTGAGAAAATGCGCTACTGAGACTCACGCACGTGAAAGCATATTCACTTGTTTGTACTAACTCATTCTTTTCCATGAACAGTTTACTAAAATCTTTTAAAACAACGAAAATAGAAACGATCGAAGGACCAACTTTTGTCCCTCCATAACTTCAAAATTAGAATACATAGAATTTTTCAGCAACTTTCCAGTACTTTACTACACATCCATATTACGCAGCTTCAAGGTGGTCCGACACTTTTGAATCACTCTGTATAACGAAATGCTTCAGCAGAATTGTCAAAAAAAAATTGTCAACTCCCTCAATTTCAGCTCAATTTGAGACAGAAGTAAAGTTGAGGGACGTAATAAAAAATGTTTGAAAATTTTGATGAAACGTCTAATTGCTACGAATAAAAAACATTCATGATCGAGTCATATTTCCGTAGTGGAATTCATCAAAGTGGATGTACCATTGCGGTCGAAATAAAGTGGACGACAGTTGACAGATTTTTTAGGATTCTGGCCTAAACGTCGCATGACAGCAAGCCAACTCGTTGACGTTGTCGTCCACTTCATAATGTCCGCAACCGTACAATAGTGATCAAGACTGCAGGGTCGGCGATCTCCGGCAGAAGTTCCCAAATTTTATCATCTTGGAAAATGTTTTTTTCACGAAAATTCAAAGAGCTGCAGACTTGTTCCCGTAAACTGACAGCGTTGATCGGAAAAAAGGGACGGATCTGACCCCACTTGACTACTTTCTTTTTTTCTCAGCTGAAAAACATGATATTCACTCTCCAAAATTTTGAACAGCCGAGGAAACGTGTCACTGAAAAATGCGTCAACATCCTCCCCCTAATCTCCAAAAACACGTTTGAAAATATGAAACGACGAGTTCAGTTATGTCAGCAAGAAAATGGGGATCATTTCTAACAATTTCTACAACATACTTATATATCTATTTGATCCATTTCTCTTTCTCAATTGACAACCGAGTATGAGTCTCGCGAAAAATAGTCATCCTGATTGGACAAATGTCACCAAATGTTACGATATTCGGGTTCGCCTATTTCGAAATTAAACGCGCTGATTCACTTGTAAACAAGCTGCACTTTATTAGCTATTACCGATACAACTAAATAACGCACAGAATTATTGATCGCGTAGAAATTCACAATGTCGTTTGAGATGTTAACGCCACGATCGCTCGACTCCAACTCTGCTGATGCCAGGTCGAGTTCCTCTCTTATAGTGGCATCGAAGGTTCTGGATGCTTCCTGTTTGATCGTTGGTGTTTCCAGCACACAAGGATTTTTCTGGTATCTGCGTCAAGAATATACGCGTACCTTCTACGGCACCTCCGCCAGAAGTCTCGACGTGTCGTGACCTACCGCTGAAGTCTCTCGATGCTTCCCGAATGCAACGCGGAAATCTAGATTTCTCTAGAAAGAGCCGGGATGGTCGCGAGCTTCGTAACAATATGTTCCAAAACTGTGGACTCGAAAATACAAAAATTTGCAAAGATATCCAGTGCAACAAGATTTTTTTTTGTTGAGCTGTGTTATTGATGACACTTTCATTTAATTGTTGTGATAATGAATCTGAATCAACAAACCATTTCCACATGACGTCACACGCACATGTCGAACGGCTGATTCGGGGCAACGTCAACATGATCATATGATGACAACTATACGTGCCAGTTTGTCAAAACTTTGTGACACCCTTCGACACCGACACCGACTGACAGATTGACATCCTACCGATTTGACTGACGCACATGACTGACGTAGCCCACGTGCCCGTGACAGATAACGCACATCTGACTGACGTTGCTCCAAATCAGCTGTTCAAGACGAAGCTGCGTGACGTCAGTGGAAATGGTCTACTAACGTTTGAACTTGCACAGCCGCCCCTCATTGAATGTTTTAATAAAAAATACGGTACATAACGTTTAAAGTGCTGAGCCTCGTCTTTTGCAAACAGAGCTCCGCGTCTGAAATTGTACTCAGATATCGAAAATAGCTATTATTTTTGATGAATAAAAATCCTAGAATTGTTTTGCTGCCCAATATTATTAGAGAAAAACTTGGTCGTTCCGGATATCCTTTTCTAAAAAAAGCCAGTCAAAATTAGAGCATACCCAATAACATCCGTGGGCTTAGCCTAGTCTGATGACAAATCGGAAATATCTCTACGATTTTTTTTGTTTGTCACGTCGCGAAAGAGGTGAAAATAAAAAGTTGAGGGACGCAAGATCCGAAATTAGCACATACCTATTATAATTAGAGTTTCGATATTTTCTCGATACGGACAAGATCCTCTATCAGCTCAAAGATTCCCGCATGGATCTATAGCTCGATCTATAGCGTGTACCTAAGCATCCCTTCATTTTTGCAAAAAAAAAACTGTAAATCTAATTTTAATAACAATATGAAGGTTACAGGTATATAATCGTATGTAATACACCGATAGGTGAGGTGTATTATCACTACATCGAGGATTTTCACGAGGGGATCCGAGTGTAAATCGAAATTTAAGCGATAATATATCGAACCTAGAGGTGTATCCGTCAAGACAATTAACCGAACAACACTGAAAAGGTTCTTGAAAAAGTGAAAACTAAATATTTGAATGTTCAAGGTAGGTCATTCTGGAGGGGTGTTTTCACCAATGACCTTGGTGGTAATACACATATGTATGGCCTACTATTTTAAGAAGTGAGGTGAATTGTCTACTTAACGGCTTTTTTCATTAGAGTTACCTGTGGAAAAAATGTGTAGTGTTGACACGAATGGTACGATACTTATTTATTGATCGTAACATCTTGGCAGCTAACTGGTTGGTTACATAAATGTGCTATGTATTGTGACACTTGTCACCGTATCGCGGCATCATATAGCCCCTCGGATAAAGCTGCCTGCCGAAAACAATAAAAAAAATTACAGGCACTCATTCGAAAACTGGGAAGAAAATAGGAGTATTATTTTGAGCAAAAAAGGAAATTTCCAATATTCGATTCAAAACCAGAATCGAATTTTCCGAAAATTCAAAATTCAAAATATTCTTACCCACATTATGTTGCCAAAGCCATTTTAGTTGAGCCCTATTTTTTTCACTTTTTTGGCAGATACAGCGGAAGGAACAACACTAGGAAATGACGTGCTTCAGTGAAAATTTGCGAGAATACTCGAAGAATCTTGAGTTTTCTTGGAGTTGGGGTGCAAATTTGCTGTGTTGGTAGGTAGGTCGGTTGATAAGGGATCTATTCTCTTTGCCGGTTGGTGTCTCTCTTCGCTAATAGCTGTATCACACTAGACAATTTCTTGGACAATTTCTTGGACAATCTGCCAAAATAGTGTCAAAAAACAATGAACTCGATTGTTTAATTGACAGATTGTTCCAAAAATTGTACAAGAAATTGTGTAGTGTAATACAGCTATAAGATTTTTGGCGGCCATCACTAGGAAAATGTTGCCGAAGATCGGCAATACGTACTAAAGAAAAAGAAATGAAAATGTCCACTGCCAGAAGCCTCTGGGAGGTTGAGAAAACTTTCTTGGGTCAAAAATATTGACATTAATTTATGGAGCTGGACTGCACGAGACCAGACTCTGTTATTGGGCTAGCACTAGCACTTCTTGAAAGCGCGAATCTATGCTGACAACTCCCGCATACTGGAAGTACTGAAAACTAATATTCGAGCCGAAATTAGAGCGATTGGTCGGTAGGTATACTGGCGATTTGGGAACAGGGGGTTCGATACCAAGTTGCAGGCGCAAAGTTTGGGACGGCGTAACTCGCCAAATACAGCGGTCTGATTGGTTGGTATCCGCCGTTGCTATGGTAACCGCACTTACGGCGGTCTCAGCCCCAACTTGGTATCGAGCCGTAAGTTTTCACTCGAGAATGCACATTGCATCAGATCTCGCGATGCGCACTTGACAGATGTTACTTTCCAAAGTTGAATATACAGGGTGTTTCAGTAACCTTGCATAAAATTTCGGGAGGTGATTCCTCTCAAAAATTCAAGTCGAAAAGTAGGAGTAAAATTTTTTCCTCAATTGCTTCGTAAGGGAGTTACAGCCCCTCAAAGGTATGAAGTGAAACAGAGTTTTTATTTATTTGCTCAAGAACCATCAAATGGAACAACTTCAAATTCAGTGCAGGAAGGTTCTTAAACAGTGCAAATGTACCTATAGATGCAAAATTTCAAACAAATCTGGCAAGTTCAAAAATTATACAAAAAAAAACTGTTTTAAAAAACAGCTTTGAAGGCTAGGCCTGTATCTCCGTTATTACGACTGCGAGGGTATCTTTATTAAGGAAGTCCCCTTATTTTTCAATATTCTACCTCCCTGAAAATTCTGTTGCATTAAGTTCGGGACACCTGTATAGGTGATTGGGAACGGCATGAAATTGTTTTTTTTTGTTGTTTTTTTATCGATATCTCTACCTACCTTAATCCATAAGCGAGTATAGGCTTTGCGAAAAGTAGTCGTGCTGACTAGACAACCCTGGTATGATTGTTAGTCAGTAGTCAAATATGTACCAACCCTCCAACCCATAATACCACCAAAGCAAATATCCGAGTCCGGCCTACAATAATAATACTTGGCACATCTAGTTTAGTGTTTTGTGAACCAATTTTAGAAAATAATACGCTGAAAAATTTGTTTTCAACTTACCTTACCCATGAAGATTTTCGTTACAAAGTGCACTTCACATGCGTTTATTATTTTATTATACAAAAAATGCTAAGATAGTAAACTATCCCGATCTAGATAGTGTAAATATTATCATTTAAAACTCCAAATTCTAAGAAAGCCCGGACATGACGCAATAGAATTCCTCCTTATTAATTCATTTTTTACCATTATATACGTTGACAGTGTCCAATAAAAAAAATCACTCACGAATTTTTCAATTTGGCATTTTATGGATAATTACGAGATAATCAGGATTCTAAATCCAGATTTTTCACCATGGAATAATAATTATTATTGAATTTGAGGTGACACTTAAATGCTATTAGGAATTTCGCAGAATTTTGTGTTGGATAAATCTGATGTGCAAGTGCGGAATACCTGGAAGAGATTTAGAATTACCCGATTTGTTTATTGTACAATGTCAAAGCATTTATGTTGAGCAGTTTATGCGCTGGCGGTTAATCAGTTTTTTTTTGGCGCAAGATGTGTCCAAACATGTGTTTCGAAGAAATTTTCTCTATGGCTGCAAGGAAAATCCCTTTTGTAAACATGAAACACTTGGGCAATTACACAGATTCACGTATTTTGATTGATTTAGAGTGAAGCGAAGCTGATCTTTTAATCTTGTGGTCTTGAAATGATCGAATAATTTTGTTTTTCCGTTTGGTAAGAAACGAAAGCGAAAACATGGCTGAAAGTTCAACGAATTTGCAACGCGAGCTTTCCTGCTTAATGAAAACTCAAAGTTATGTAATGAGGGCCGAGCGGGAGTGCGGGAAAGTCTCGGCGATTTTCCGTGTTCGTTGAACTCACAGTTTAGTTTACGATGCCGATCGCGACATTATCTGGCGCAGATATTTCCAACGAGATTTTCTTAGCGAACAAAACGTTGGTCTTGTCTTTATCATATCTATCGTGGAACGTCTTTGTAAGTATTGTAGTTTATGTTACAGACAAGTTTTGGACAGCTTGAAATCACAATGTATGTACTTGGGTATGCGAGACGGCATACCTAATGATGCTTCCTTGGGGAAAGTTTTGGATACGCTTTATCTGAAGTTTTCGGTGATATAAAAGAAAATCGTCGTGCCATTCTTTATTGTATTTTTTTTATGGAATAATCGGGGTGCTGGATCTATTATTGTATTGAGAAATTTCCACGTTAGTGCAACTATAAGTCTTTGACAAACATAGGCCGCATAGGCTTGGGTTGTTAGGAGTCAACCATCTCACAATGGTATACAAACTGATATGAGTTTTAGGCTCTAGCGATTTAAGTACATTCTACAGCAAACGCGTAGGTATATTCGAGGTAGTGCGGTTCTGGAATGTTCTGGAAAGCTGGAGATCAAGACGAGCGAATAAGACACATCTGAACAATGGGCGGAGGTGCGCGTTTGAGAGCTTGCCAGAATACAGGCGAACAGACTGCAAAGTATTTCTGGAATATTTTCGGAGTCCATGACACTTAACGGGCCACATCGAAACGAAAAAATTGGCAAATCACTCTGAAATAAAATTTGCGGATTATCCAGAAAATTTCTGCAAAAAAAAGAAGGAACAACGCGTTCTAAGAACAGTGTAAGTCTCTGGATGTTGTTGTATTGTTGGTTACCTACATCACTTCAGTGAAAAATCAGAGCAGGTACGGGGTACAGTGACTCATGGATTACCAACAAAACAATGTTGCGCAATGTCAAACAATGGGCACCGCAAAAAAGAGCAGTACGACGTAAACAATTCAAATGCAAAGAAACTATGAGTGTGATCGTAATTTCCCCCTCGATCGGGACTAATCATCGTGAGTAGAAGGCAACAGAGTTTGTTTCGTGAATGTAAAAAGTGTTTACAATGTAGCCGTTAAGTGTCATGAACCCTATTTTCGAAAACACGAGACCATTGTATAAGCGCGGGGCGCGGAATCAGCCGAACAAGGCCAGAATCAAATTCGTAGCAAAAGTGAACACATCGGCGAAGTTGATCTAGGTGCGGTAATTTAATGATGTGTATCAAGTAGTACTGGATTCTGGATTAGATTTTGGGGAGTCGGTGGAGCACAGTTTCACCTGGCACGTGGGCCTCTTTACTGGGCCCATTGTACCCCTCTCCCCAATTAGTAATACGCAGTTACGTAGTAAGTAATAGGCGTCCAAAGTTGAACTCCATGAATCGTAACAATATATTCAACCAGTAAGTCCTGAAAGTGGTATCAAATTGGTATCAAACAGTGCGATTTCTTTGTCAAGTTTTTCAAATACGAAAAAAAAAAGACAAAAAAGAGACTTGGCGGAGATTGGAACCTCCAACGTTTGGAGATCAAAATACGTTTGTTCAGACCATTCGACCATTTACCCCTATGTGCGGCGGTAGCTCAACAGTTGGAGCGCGAGCGCCGGGCTGCGAACCTGAAGTAGTGAGTTCGAATCCACACGGCAGCAGTGATGGAGAATTCACTGCTGTCGTTGACCTTTCCGGCAAGCGATCAGCCCAGTCGCTAAAATAATTGGGTACCGCATTCTCTGTGAACAAGGGGTGATAAGGCGGTTGTCTAAGGCGTGATGCTCACCACATTACCTCGGGCCTCCAGGGGTCCGCGACAACCGGGTAGTGAAAACAAAGAACGGAAGCTTCAATCTTCCGCTTTGTAGGCCAAGTTCCTCAATGGGATGTAGAGCCACACTATTGTAATTTAAACATTTCTCCTTTGTGTACCAAAGCACCCAGTGCAAAATTCGTATGAAAATGTCTTCATCCGTGTGTGCATACTTTATATCACATCGAATCATGGGTGGACCCTTAAGGTAGATAACTAGTCATTCAGTCCCATATACCACACACACCTCACACCTGGCGTAGCAGGCTGAGCTTCATTCACATAAGGGGTTGTACAGTGATAGAGCGTTAATGTTGTAGTGCCGTTGCCTTGTAGCACTGAGTAGGGGCTCATTCAGATAGACTTTTGGAAGTTTAGAACCCACAAAAATTTCTAGTTATTTTTGTTTCGTAGTATTGGTATAATTGGTGAGTTCATGACTATGATATTAATGTCAGCTGTCTAGTGTCTACTGTCAACACAGCAAAAATTTTCAACAGCGCGTGACTCTCTGTTTGAATCTAACTACCAAAAAGTAAAAAATAAAAATTGAATATGTACAAATAGAATCCCAGCTACAGTTAGTTAGGCTGATAACGCAGTAGCGGCAGCACTGCTTTTATTTAATAAAACCTCGAATGAAACTAAAAAGCAAAAAAGACGAAAAAAAATCTTGGCCAATTTTTTGTCAAAACTTTGATTCATTTTGAATTTTGATTTAGGTTATGTTATCGATCGCTTAATGGACCAGGGCCGCTATTCTTGAATCGTGTGAGAAAAGTCCCTGGGAGTAAAATACATTCCGCAGTACACTGATGTAGCGAATGTTGCCTAAAATTGTGGTTTTTAGGCAACTTTCGCTACAGAAGTGTAGTACGGATTATATAAAACTCCCAGGGACTTTTCTCACACGATTCAAGAATAGCGGCCCTGGGGCATCACGCGTCAACATATTTAATTTTGAGAGACGACAAACGAACAGACTTGCGCGCGGTTGACAACCAACGTCAAAAATAACCTTTTCAACCTACAAATTTGAAGTTGGTCGTTTCACTAGATTTATTTTCGTTGTGTGCTTTGTAGAGAGCCAGGTGTGTGCCTACAGTGTGATTCTAGGGTTCGTCGTTGTCGATGATCGCCTTTGTGGCGGTTTTGGCGAAAATAATAGGCGAATATTTCCATGGATTTGAAAGCTTGAGAGCCTTCTCCGCTTAAAAAAGGGGCCGAGACAAGCTATCTTGCAAAAACCGCGTGTTTGGCGAGGTCACTATCTACACAGTCATGGATTCTGAATGTTTCGATGACCTTGCAATGTTTCATGAGATAACTCCGGCGATGTCCTGGGTATCTGGTTTTCAAGCGTTGTTCCCACACCTGAAAGGAATCGAGGACTTCAAAAGTTGAAAAGCTGAAGAAAAAGAACTTCACCATTGATTCTTTTCCTTATTTCATTTTTTGAGTATAATTTTGTCACACCGAACTTCTTTAAAGGTGCGTTCAGTCAGCTTATTAAACCGCAAGTTTTAATTTTAGTCGTAAGCACAGAGACGCCCATTTTCTCTTATGAGCCAGCCTCCTCAGAACAGCCAATAAGCGATGCAGCGCTTACGACTAAAATTAAAACTTGCGGCTGAATAAGCTGACTGAACGCACCTTGAAAAGAAACCAATTTTAATAAAACTAATGAATATCTACATCTATTTATTTTTGCTTTCTATGTTTAAATTCAAATCTATGTTGGGAAAACGACCACAGAATGGTGAAACGACTGCAAACAAAAGTGCTTTGTTGGGCAGCATCTTTCAGAAGTTGGAGGATTCTCACAATCTCTTCTTGACTTGCGTAGCCAATTTCTTTGTGTTTGGCAAGAGTTCACCTTTAGCAATTCTCCCCACATTTTTGTTTCTTAATGAGAAATCTATGTCTCTCGATGCCTCTGGAACAGCTGAAGCAGCAGGGGGCGACTTCTAGTATGCTTTCACATCTGCACAACAAATCAGAAATTAATATGTTTTCAAATAAAATACATATTATAAATTTCGCACCAGGATCTTGGTCCTTGCTGAAGTCACAGCTATCGTGTCATGTTTGCAATCCCTCTGCAGAATGAAGGCGACATAATTATGTCAACATGTTTGTTTCGTTGGTTGGATCAGCAATGATACATCACTGCAAGAGCTTGTCCCTCGTCCGCTGAGAGTGCAGGACCTACAAAAAGAGATGTAATTATGCAAGACATGTAAGTATCTCATAGTAAAGTGGTGCATACTTAGTTCGTAATTACTTTATTAGGAATAACATGAACTTGATTGTTCATCAATCTGACAAGTATAAGTTGCGCAAAGACATTGAATCCAGCTTTTCAATAGTTTTGGTCCCTCCCAGGTGTAGGAACTACGCTTGAGAACCAACGCACGATGTCGCCGTAAGTTTGAAAACATTGTAAGGTCATCGACTCATCAGAACATTCAGAAACCATGACTGTGTCGAGAGCAATCTCGTCAAACACGCGGATTTTTGGAAAACAGCCTGCCTTGGATCCCCTTTGACGACGAACCCTTGGATGCACACAGTAGGTCTAGGTAGACATTTGGATCTGTACGAAGCACACCACACAACGACAATAAAATAAGTAAATGACCGTCTTCAGATCTGTGGGTTATAGAGGTTATATTTGTTCTCCAAATTGAGCTTGTCACCTGTCATCCTGTCAAGCGCCAGAGGTCTGTTCGTTTGTCACCTCTTCAAATTGAATTTGATGACGCGTGATGCCCTAGGTCCATTGTGACGTGTGACGTCAACTGTCAAGTATCACAGACACGCAGGCCTATTGGCGAACTATTTGGGTGCGTGCCAGTGCCTTGCCAAAAGTTTGAAGTTTGCAAACATTTCCGCGCCAACTGGCAACGGCTTGGCACGCGTGGTACACACCATTTTTGTATCTGAATGACTGTGCCTATCTATTTACATGGATCAAACTTTATGCAACAGCATTGCACGTCAACAGCACTTCACCCCCCCCCCCCCCCCCTATGTGAATGTAGCTTAAGTCATGCGAATTTTCGTCGCAACAAGATCGTGCTGCTGCTGCTGCATCTCTGGCCAGTATACATATCAGTGGCAATTCAACGCTTTGTATACATCATCATTGTTACTATCGATATGATAAGTGTACCACGAGGTGTACCACCTTAAGCGATAGTCCTGTTAAATTTTGCCCAGATAAAATTTCCGATGATCTGATAAATTTAATATCAGTCAAAAACTATTTGTCACGCTTGAATAATTTAACCCTGCATGGCTACTCAGACTGAACGGATAATGCGTTTCATATTTGTTATACGCGAATACATATAAAATAGCTTATCTATTCAAAATGATTGTGTCATTGACCCTTTTGCCGCGCGAAAGGACCATGTCAGATCTAGATTACAGCACAAGGATGAGCAGGATGCAGCGTCCTGATGCGGCGACGGCGTCGCTCATCCATGAAGTCCAAAAAACGCGACTGGTGCGTGTATGAGTGCATAATGCACGAGAGACAACGAGTCTACGGATGCGGACCTCCCGAATATCACAAATTAAACAGGAAAATTGCATGCATGCGAACTGGGAAAGTTTAAGGACCTGGAAAGGACCGACGGAAGGATTGGCCCGCGCTCGCGACGCTTACATCTAGTGTTGGTACGGGCCGACGCCAGGCGTCTAGCTGGAGCGGGCGACGCTGGCGCCATCGCTAAACCATTACGGCGCCCACAACCACTATCAATTTACGAGGACGAAAACTCAGCGATGGATACTGGATGTCTGTCTCACTATTATTTTATTGGGGCTCTTAAAACTACGCTCACCCGCTTGTTCCGGGACTTGCCGTCTATAGATCCTGCCATCCAGATAAGCTATGGAGGGATTGACCCGGGCGCGTCTTCCTCTCGCATATAGTGCCCGGTTCGGAAATTCGACCATAAGATGTGAACCAAAATGAAGCTACTTTGTAAGAGGCTGCGAGACTTGCTCATTATTCAGGCGATATAGTCATCCCCCATCTTTTATGCCAGGCGTGCGACCGATTTTATTAGCACAACTGCGAACTTTATCGCTTTTTAAAGCACTGACAGGGGGCACTGCATCACCCCCTTCCCCCTTCCATCTTGGTTTCAGAAGATTGGCACAATATAATTTTAATGCTCTAGCTACAGCATGTTGATGATGAACTGCTCGTCATTTGAAGTGGTTCGGACAAAAAATTTGGTCAGTTTTGTCACGTTGTATTTGTCTATATTTACGAATCTTGAAAACATTTCGATATTGAAAAGACGTTTAGTTTAGCAAGTTTGTCGATATGCAAGAGACGAACATTATTGTCACTCTGTGTATTTCATTTTGTTCCATGTTTTAGGTATGCAGTTCTCTCCATATGTCGTTAGAGGTATGTATTTTCTTCGGATTGATGTCTTGAAACATGGCAACAACATAAATAAATGAATGAATGAATAAACCAACCAACGGTCGATTAGAAAACATCAGCCTGTTCAGCCTAACGTCATTTTTCCCTTTACTGTCGCTGTCACTGTCGCCAAGGGAAATTAAATGAGGATCAAATTATGATCATTAGGCTTTCTAGTGTGTCCAGGGTATAAGGCCTGAAATCCTACCGACTGATCTGCCAACTAGATTCTTTTTTTTTATTTAACGTCGGCCTATTTCCGAAACGAGGCCTAACATCGACACCGGTGAATGCTTTCCTCCACTTTACCGAAAATTTTGCCGAACCCTTGTGTGTTCCAGCACAGGGTAGGGATTTTAAACGACCACCAACATCGCATGGGGTCGGCACCATCGTTGGTATTTCACGTGCTATGCGACACACGGCGCGTCTTACATTTACCAAGAATTCCAACTAAATCAAAGAGCTTGTTTTGGGGACAAAAATCTGAACGCCCACAGTGGAACTCGAACCCACGACCCCTGGAGTAGTAGTCGAACGCGCTGACCGCCACACCACAAGCTCCTTCAACTAGATTTTAATTATTTCGCCCACTTGTCCTGCTCACTGCTGACGGCGACGATGAATAGGCGGACCTTGCCATGACTCCTTGGCAGGCTCCTCCATGGTTTCAGCTTCTTATACGAGTTACTTACTGTCAGTAAGTAATAATATAACAAGTGGTATGATTATCTCCGATGATAATTTCAAATGGAATCGTGCCTGCAGATTCAACGACTGCGGAGCACTGCGGTAGCAGTGCGTAGCAGGAGTTGAATGTGCAGCATCGATTCCATGAGAAAATATCTTTATTTCATCCTTTATTATATTCTTCATTTCTTAATCAATCCTTAATTTATCTGACCCGCACAAAGAAATCTTTTTTTTCAACAGTAAGACTGGCACAGAGATGATGACAGATGCTTCCAATGTTTGCGTAAGAGTTGAACGTTTGCATTTAGGCAAATATAACGAAAAAGTACGAAGGTTTAACAAGTCTTTTTGCACTTTCGAGGCATTCTTCACCTTCGCGCAAATGTGGAGGATTCAGCACAACTTGTTTTTGGGCGGAAACTCAGTGGTAGATAACTACTGACCTTACGAAGAGTTTGACACCATAAAAGCTTTGGTCGGAGTTTTTTTCCAGATTGTAGTTATTTTACCGACATACCGCCTGGCCTAAAAATAGCAATTCAAAGATTTGTCCATCGTTTGCGTTTGCATGGACATGATTTTCCATGTTACGAGCAGATATCGAGTAAATCTACCCAATGTGACATTTCTCTGATTGAATGCCTGTGTCCACATCAACACCACAGACGAATGCTGTGTCTGTATATATTTTGTACAAGAACCCCCTTTTGGGATGAGTAATCACGTCTTAAACTCTTTCATTAGTATCCCACTAGT
Organism: Anaspis maculata; assembly: GCA_949128115.1. NCBI lineage: Eukaryota > Metazoa > Arthropoda > Insecta > Coleoptera > Scraptiidae > Anaspis > Anaspis maculata. The sequence continues at coordinate 48,014,103 of OX421964.1, forward strand.
ATTTTTTATGTATTTTCAACAGTTTACATTCAAAATAAAAGTTAACCTTAACTGAAATCAATCTGACAGGACGTTAACAAGCCGAAATCGGTGATAAAATCAATTGTTTTTATCATCGCTGTGATATCCTCTTGGTACCCCGAATCCGTGCATCTCATTGGCTGAAACACAGAACACAGTCTAGTTACCGCGTGTTATGCGTTATATAGTCAACATGATAGATTACTCTGGGATTTCAATAGAACAAAATCGTTTAAACCCAGGCGGTAGCACGGTGAGCTCGGCCCCGCTTTCAAATGTGGAGATCCCGGGTTCAAATCCGCACTGATCCAGATGAACTACTACGTGTAGTGGTGCCTCAAGAACAGAGATAAAACGAGAAAGCCATCTAAACAAAACCCCATCTCTCACTGATCCAAAATCTACAGTACATCTTTGTTGTCATTACTGAAAAAAGCCCTATGAAAAAACCTGCTAATAACCAAAACGTTGATGCAAACAAAAAAAAACAAGAAAAAATCGTTCACTCTATGTGACACTATTACAAGCAAGCTCATTCTTTTCTTCGATCATCCTGGCTTGATCTTACTCTACTCTCTCCCACTTCATTGGTACCTATATGAGCACTTTTTAGCGCACTTCTCCAAACGGGAAGGCACTTATCTATGTCCTCGCTTTGTCCGTCCATCTGTCCGTCCGTCTGTCCGCCACAGCATCTAGTTTGAGACGAAAGGATTATTGCGAAAAAAAATTTACTCCAATGGGTAGCTCATGGCCTTGGAACCCGAACCAAGAAAAATCTTGACGGAATGATGGTAAACAATTACAATATCAACTATTTAGTGAGGCGCAACATCGCCGATGAGCGCTGTATTCAAGAAGCCAGCTGGATCTATGAAGTTATAACATGTGGACAAGTACCCGTTCTTATCAAATTTCAATACTACATACAGGGTCTTTTTTTATCGATGTCATCATTTGAATGGCTTCTGACAGGCGGAGTAAGAAACTTATCAACAGGGGCATGGCAGCATCTTGTAACTTATAGTTCCAAGTTTTGTTTGATACTACAACCACAGTTGTCAGCCATCAACTTTGTCTGCATGGTGCGACAGAACAAAATGTTGTGATTGGCCATAGAAAGGAACAGTGTTGAAAAGTCGCTTTGTTTTTATTTGTAGGCATTCTCAAAGACCAGGTATTCACAGACATAATCAGGGACATTCGTTATCTTGAGAAGAGAATCAAAAATATCTGCACTGCAGTTACGTCTCGAGATTCTGTGACACCCGCCGAGCACTGCATTTCTGATTGAAGACTTTTTTTGGAAACGGCGGCCATCACCCTGAAGTTGCACGAAAACAACTTTCACCGTATCAAAATTCAAATTCTAGGTTTCAATTTGTTACAAGTTTCGAGTGAATTGGTACAGAAATGGAGGAGAATTTTGAATTTCAAAATGAAGAAACAAAAAATTTGCAATTTCAAGGCTCTTGGCACCGTGTACACGAAGTTGATGACTGCTAACCATGGTTGTAGTGTCAAATAAAACTTGAAACTGTAAACTACAAGATGCTGCCATACCCTTGTCAAAAAGTTGCGTACTTTGTTCACCAGAAGCTTCCGGAATAGTGACATTGCTAAAAAAAAGACCCTGTAGTTATATTTAGAGGAGAATTTGAACTTCATTCTAACAAAAAATCCACAAAGGTACGACCCCCGGGTCAATAGTGACGAGTTTTGAAAATGACCCCCGAAGCTACAGTTCGTCGGCAAAAGATTAATCGTTGCTTGCAGGCGCTTGAAATCTTCTCCGAATGGGACGAAATCCTAGACAAGAAAGTAAATGGGTAGGTCATGGCCTTGGTACCTGAAATCAAGAGAAATCTTGCCGAAATAATCATAAACAATTACAATAATAACATTTTAGTTGAAGTTAGCCTCGTCGATTAAGTGCTGAACTTCACAGTTAGATGTAGAAAGTTGCGATTTGCGGGCAAGGCAAGTACAGATTTTCATGAAAATATATTACTATACATTTACGGGATCATACATATGTATTTGAAAGACAATTTGAACTTCCTTTTGACAAAAAACTCCACTTCGATACGACCTCCCACCCCCGGGTCAATAGTTACGAATTTTTTCTTCTTCGGTGATTGATGGTTGTCAAACCGCAGCTGAAATTACTTGGCCTCTTTTTTTTTAATTGGGCCTTTGACTCTAACACTTAAAAACCATTGCCTAGGCACAACTGGCAGAAGTATCGCAGCTAGTCGAAAAGTATTGCGTTTATAACACTGACACACTCACTGATGACGCTGAATTGTCAGCGATGTGTCAAGTGAAATGTAGGTAATGTAATTTTTGAAATACTAATAACAAAATTCCAGGCCCTGCTGTATGAAAATGAAAGATGTATGGATGAAACAATAATTTAAAACTTTCAAAATAACTAAACCAAGACAAAAATCGCGGTTTAAATTGGACCAACGCCAACGTGCCGATGTTTGTTGCGCCACTGAGTAACCGTTTCGTTATCACTCGACGAGTTCCCAATTTTTTTGTACAATGCGGGATACCGATAAATAAACCCGCCGATCATGCATGAGAAGACCCGACAGCCCTTTGTCATTCCTTCATGCACAATAGCACAGTGAGAAAATGAAACCGCAAGTCACTGCATACTTCATAAGCATCACCGGCGTCGTTACAATTTCCGTTTTAAAACGCCTCGACTTCCGGTTCTATATATTTTAGACAAATCCCAAATTAATTATTTCTATTTGGATTCAGAGCTCTAGGTGCACGGTGCCAAATAATGTTGTGCTGGCATAGGTGTAGCGAAAACTAAGCGCACATGTTGCACCAGATCGAATTCCGGTGGCAAAACTGAATTTTACGCCGGCCGGCCTCATTGAAGCAGGTACCTACCTGCCGAAAAATTGTTCAAACAGCTGACCTATATATTGAATTGCGTGAAGTTATTTATGGTGATAAGATAACGAGGCGCCAGATTTTTTCGCGATTTACAATGAATGGGGGCTATTTTAAGAGTTTGCCAAAAAAATCGCACGTTTGCGAACTCCGCCACTGATGATGCTTGGCGCCACTCTAAAGCGCCCGTGATAAAAATTTGTTGTTATTTTTCTAAAGTCATTATGTTGAGTACTTTTCTCAATAATTCCAGGTACGAAGCTGTATATACGGAATTCCAAGTGCCGACTGTGCAGTGGTGATAAATTAATAAATACACAATGAGATTATTGTTTGATACTTTGTACAGTGCACCGCAAAGAGATAAACAAGGCGCCAAGTAGAGGAAAAACTTTTTGATTAACTTATACCTTTGATAAATTGTGATATTATGATAAAAAGGTGCATTCCGATGCTGGCAGAAGAGAGAAGAGAGCTTCATTCGTTAAGTATATAGAGCTGATCACTCTCCCAGACTTCTTCTTGATCTCTCAGTCTTTTGGGTTTGGGTGCTCTTTGAAAAATATAGATTGGGGTTGCTAGGGATGGAACGAATTAGTCCGCTCCGTTCTTACTTGTGCCTACCGATGTCCCCCGCGTTACTAATTGACACTGCGAAACTTGAAATCTGTATCAAAATTGTGGAAACTATCGCAACTGTAAGTTTTCGCGCGGGCACCCGGTAGATATCGGTACTAGTACATCCACCATAACGGTATTTAAAAATTTCATGCAACAAGTGGTTTTATATGGGTCACCTTTCAAATTAGGCACTGGACAGGGAGCTGGTGTCTCAAAACTTATTGAAAGTCAGTGGTGTACAAAATACACCAGCACGAGTAGTTAAAGGTTGTGGTTGTTGAAAATTACTTTGTCTTACATGTCAGACCGGGGGCTTTAGGCTGGTATAGGCTTGTCAGTTTTCGAAAAATGTCAAAAATTTATGTCATAAGGTACATAAATGAAGCCAACGGGCTTTTGTGTGGGAACATCCCCTTAATTAAAAATTGGGTCATAAGACAAAATTTTTGGGTGCTCTCGGTCCATAAGACAAGTTTGAAATTTTCAAAAAAGGCCAACATTTACCTTCTCCTGAAAACTTCTCCTTTGACATAATTTGATGAATGAAAAACGATTCCCTCATGATTCTTCACGCAGGTTTCGGATCTGTCCACAAAAATTTTTAATGACACATCGCTTAGAGGGTGCACTATTGAAATTTTCTTCTCAAAATCGTACTTCAACATGGAAATCGATTTCGTCTTTCATCCTGATTACAAATACCATTTGAAAACTATCCACCTGCAATAACTCCCAATTCCTTGTGGAAATGTCTTCGAGCAAAAACAGGTCGATTTTTATATTGAGGAGGACATCTATAAATTACATTGGCAAATTTCTATCTTCACCCCCCTCGCCCCCACCCACCTCAATTTTGAAATTTCAAATGACACCACCTATTTTGCGATACATCTAATTCAACAGAATGAAATTTTCTTTCTGAAAAAATATTTCCAGAATTTTTAACCCCACCCCTTTTCTCCCTTAAATTCTCTGAGTGTCCATTTTAATATTCTTGACCTCTCAATTCAATTCAACGCAGTCAACGTCATCCTGCAGAACATCGAAAGAGAAAATTTTCTATGGAAAAAGTGTCACCCAAATTCACCCCTTCGCTCCCCCACCACACCTTGAAAATCTAAAATGACAATACCTACTTTGTGTTACATCAAATTGAAGGAAATTGAATTCTCTTCCTGAACACAATTTTTTCGAAATTTTTTAAACCCCCCGTTTTCCTCCTAAAATACTCCAAATGTCCAAGAGTAATGGGGATATTCCATATTCCAAAACAAGTGAAAATTTCAAAAAAAATGTTTTTAGAAAGTGAATTCAATTTTCTTTAATTTGATGTATCACAAAGTGGTTGGTATCTTGTTCAATTTTGATGTTAAGGGGGGGGGAGAGCAATGGGGTGAATTTGGGTGGCACTTTTTCCACCGAAAATTCTCTTTTTTGATGCTATGTAGGATGATGCTGACTAAACTAAAGAGAATTGAGGAGTCCAGAATATTGAATGAGACACTTGAAGAATTTCTAGGGAAACATTTTGAAAATATTTTTTCAAAAAAGAGAATTCAATTCTCTTCAATTTGATGTATCACAAGGTAGGTAATGTCATTTGAAATTTTATTTTTGAGATGGGTGGGGGCGAGGGGGCTAAAGATAGAAATTTGCCAATGTATGTCTTAGATGGCCCCCTCGATATAAAAATTGACCTGTTTTTGCTCGAAGAAATATTGACTGGAAATCGGGAGTTATTGCAGGTGGATAGTTTTCAAAAGATCACCCGGTATATATCACACTTAGTGGGTTAGTCAACAAAATACCTGTGGAAAAATTGATGAATTTTGGTCCCTTCTTGGAAATTTCAAACTTGTCTTATGGACCGAAAGCGCCCAAAAATTTTGTCTTACGACCAGATTTTCGACCAAGGGGATGTTTCCACTTAAAATCCAGTTGTTTCATAATTGTAGGTACCTTATGACGTAAATTTTTGGCCATTTTTTCAAAAATTGACAAGCTCATACCAGCCTAAAGCTCCCGGTCTGACATGTAAGACGAAGTAATTTTTAACAACCTTATCAACGCACATCAGACCTACTAACAGGGTTAAAATCATGTACCATATGACAAGAGTTTTGAGGCACCAGCTCCCTGTCCATGTAGGACTTACAGTCTACACTCAACAGTAGTCTATATCATTCAACAAGCGTGTATGATTATTGCTCATTCATGATAGACGGAGTGTCGTGAAGCATCCGAGTGAGTAATGGCCAGAGAGTGGAACACTATGCTCAGGGCTGCCAAGAGCTTCGCTGGGCCCCAATGTTGGATGTCACTCACCCTTCTTGAAAACATTTTGAGCCTGCGAGCGAAGCGACTGAGTTTTCTTCTAATAATAATACCGGTAATATAACATATTTTCACCAATTGAAGCAAGAAGAACGACAAAAACAAACAAAAATTGAGCTTCTTGCTCAACGTTAAACAAAAGCCGTCCTATTCACCAAATCAGAATTCGTTCAAGCACTATTCGCTTGTTGGTGGATTTCTTCTTTTGCCAGTGTGAATATGCTTTTCGTCAAATTTCTGACATTCTGGAAAATGAATCAGGCTATTTCAGGCAGGCAGTAAAAAAATCGGGTTTTTATCTCCGAGTTTTTCAATATTTTCTGTTAGTAGAGCTAGAAAATGAAAATTAACTCGCGCTCACGGGCCCCTTACGGGGCTCCGGGCTCCAATGATATTTTACCTCCTGAAACACCCTCTCGGCGGCACTGACTATGCTTTAGCCAACTGGTTGTGTAAAAGTGAATCGTAAGTTATATAGTACTGAATAATAGTATATTATTTAGTGAGTCGTGTTACGAATGCTTTCACTCAAGAGGATGCAGTTTACCGATGCGAGCCTTGGAAAGTGTCGTAAAGCATTCGAATGAATAATAGCCATTACACGAGAGTAGATAGAATAAGTGCTTCATTCAACTGGTAAAGTATTGTTACGTATTTCGCGTACGGGTTCGATTGTAATTGAGACGATCGGTTTAAAACGCACACTGTTTATTACTGCGTACTACAATAAATACACGCCAACAATTATTTACGCTTGGAAATATCGCTGAGAGTACTTCGCTTCTCATCCGCTGTCTATCACCTTGTATTCAATACTACTGCGTAGGCCCAGGACGGTGCTTCATATATGCCTCCGATTATAGCGTTCTCGAACTTTCCATCGTCCTCGAGCAAATTCCACAGTGGCCCGGCATATGGTTTCTAGACGACTCCCCGATGATCACACACTTTTCGCGTGCTTCCCGTGCGTTCTGGAATGTCAGCAACTTCACCAATTCGGCTGATGTTTTCTGATCGACCGTCCAAGTCTCCCATGCAACTTCAATCGCAAGCCATCACGTTTATTCCGGAAATGTCGAGAGCCCCGCACTTGTACACTGCGACGTAATGGGAAGAGTCTAGAAAGATCGCGTGTTATCCAGAATCGCTTGTGTGTTATCCGGTTAGTCCCGAATAGGCTCATCGTTACTCCCCGAGTAACGTGCAAAGCGATCAAGGTGGACAACTTTCATCTTGGCTCTCGGGGCTCACTGTATTCTGTACACGATGTCATTGACCGTTGACTACCGTGTACGGTCCTTCCCACGACGGATGCAACTTCGGAGACCTTCCCTTCTTGCGTTGAGGATTGTACCGGGTGTTTGAAAATGTCTGTGATCGCATTGCTTTTGGAATCCGCTTTCGATCACTACAATGGGGTACTTGCCCAATTTTTTTTATTAGCCTAATCGATAGTATGGTCAAAAATAATGTACCCGTATTTTTTCTTTCTCCTATATTCCCAAAATTGCGACCGTAATGCGTGTTTTAAAAATATATTTGTGACGTCACAAATATACTAAAAACTAAACAAACAGCACTGTTGGATTGAAAACTCAAAAAACTGTTAGAGTGGCATGACAATATTTGAAAAATACAAAAATGAAAACTCCACTGAAGTTTCCCCACTGTTACCAACCTTTTTAAGGAAAAAATTGAAAAAAAAAATTTCAACCAATGAAATTTTTGGTCCTTACCAAAAATTTTCGGCTATAGAGGTACTGGTGAGAGTGATTGACACTTTACTATGGCCAGTAGCTCTCTACGCGACACGCAGTACTTTCTTTCAGGCTGGGACAACACCTTGCTGTAGTACTTCACTGCTCGCTCCTGCCATTGCTGGTGTTATGACAGCACTCGTCCAGTTCCGCTGTTGTTGGCATCAGCATCAACCTTCAGAGTCTTGAATAAGTTTCCACATTCCTTGGTCCACAGGAATGGCACACGGTCTTCAGTCAGTTTGTGTAAGGGCCTAGCAATGTCAGCTCAACTTTTCACAAATCGTTTGTAGTATATGTATAACCCCAAGAAACTTTTGACTTCATACCGATTTCTTGGTCGTGACACTCGTGACCATTCTCCGACAGCATCCAGTTCCGCTGGATTGGTTTCGATTCCTTCCGATGACACTATGTGCCCAAAAAATTTGACTTGCTTCTGGAAGAGCACGCATTTCTTTGGGTTGAGCTTGAGCAGATGTGCACCTCGAAGACGTCGAAATACCTCCCGGAGGTTCTTCAGGTGTTCCTCGAATGTCCGACCGATCACCATTACGTCGTCGAGGTTTATAATTATTATTTTATGATTTAATGTTTATCAACAAATTACTTCCTTATAACAAAAGAAAAATAAAACAAAAGAAATCGGTAATTTGTACAGTTTGTAATAATCTTCAATCAACTTGAATCGTACTGATATATATAATATATATTACGTATATGTATATTATAATATAATCGCGTCGCAAACTCCTTCTCTTTGCCTTCTCTCCAGTCAGGCGAAAACATCTCTACTGGCTTTTTCCCTAAGAGCTTGCATGAGAGTCGCAACCTCTGTCAACACGTCTTCAGAGTGCGAGATCCATTCTACGGGTTCACTCTTGCCCAGGGTATCTCCTTCCTTGATTGTTTTACATGTCTTGTTCGGGTTATTGACTGATCGGGATTTTCGTCTTGCTCATGTAATTCAGTGTCTTAGCCATGATGCAGCTGGCAGATGTGTCGGGCTCAGCAATGCCGGCGACATATCCTCCAGGTTGTCTGCTTAGTGTTGTCCACACGATTTTCTCGGAGCTAGCGGCTACACGAACGGTTTCAGCCGAAAGTAGGCAGATTTCCTCGGCGGTCTTCATGGATGTTCTAAGCGCCATTTCTTCGTTTCCGATCTTCAGCGTCCGCTGTCCAACATCCAGGATGAATCCGTACTTATCCATCAAGTCCAGGCCAAGTATGAAGTTGTCAACAATGTCAGCGACCAGAAACTTTTCTCGCAGCAGAAACCGTCCAAAGCGAATGCTCACTTCAGCTTCTCCGTACAATGAAGCAGACTCTCCGGTAGCTGTAGTCAAACGAGCGCCGTCCCTCACTGGCACAATGCGTTGCTTCCGAAGAATCCCACGTCGAACAATTGACTTCGTGGCTCCCGTATCGATTACGAACACGCCATTGTCCTCGTCAAGCTTTCCACTAAGAAGAAGGCTATTGGGTGACTTCCGCAGCAGTGAGACGGAGTAGCTCCTGGGACACTGAGGACTGCCAGCCAGCGAGCGCCCCTTGGCGCTAGCTGGAATTAGTTTTCCTGATAGCGTCTATCAGGGCTGGTAGTTCTCCGTCTCGGTGTGGAACGGTCACTTGAACTCGACCTTTGCCTGCAGTCCCGATGCAGATGTCTTGGCCTTCCACAGCCGAAGCAACGCGGTCTTCCTCCAACTCTTGGCTCGCTTTGGGGCTTGTTCCAAGATAATACGCTAAGGATTTCATCGAGTATTTCCTTCATAGATTTCTCGGAAGTATGTGATGCTCGGGATTTGTGAAAGTTCACCTCCTTAAGACGATGAGGGCGCGAAGCACCTTTGACTGCCTCAATGCGAATAATTTGGATGAGTGCGTCGCTAATGTTGGCTGGATTGCTGATTATGACCATCTGACGCAGATCTGGATGTCTTCTAAAACATCCGCTGGGTGTGCTGGATAGGCTAAGTGAATCAGCCTCAGGACTTCGGATTTGAATTCCTGAAGGCTTTCTTCGCTCCTTTGTGTCCTGGCCTTCAGCTGGGTTTGATAGATCTGCCGCACATTATTGTCCCCATATCTGAGCTCCAGGACCCAGGTTAGCTTGGCAAAGTCCTTCTGCTCACTCTCCGGAATCGTCTGAGCAGCTCCAATGCTGAGCCTCTGAAAGCCAGGACTGACTTAGAGAGACTGTGCGGACTGTACCATACAGAGACGAAGCTATGAAAGGGATATATCGGTATTCTCTGTCAGTGTCTCGGCATTTCCTGGCCTCGTCAAAATTTGAAACATAGTTAGCTGCGGTGGGCGTGGTTGCTATTGACATTTGTCATTTTCCCGGATTTGTTTACAAATTTGAATTGTCATTATTTTGCATGCCGAAATCGCCGAAATCCGGGCTAAAAATGCCAAAACGAAAAAGGTGCACCGTGAAGCAGTACAAGAGTAGGGAAGATGTGATATTTTCCTTGCCGAAGAAACCATCAGGTATAGAATCTTGCAAAATTGATGAACTTCTATTATTGTACTTTTTGGGTTTTTCAGCTGTTCGGGGCCAGTACCTACTGAAATACATAATATACCAACTGCGCGTACGACAATTACAAATATATCTTCACGATGGGGTCACCACGTCGACGGTTACTGCATTCAACGATCAACGGAATTTGCGTTCGACGGAATGAGTTGGATGATGAAACCTACGTTCGACGAAATGCCAGCAGTACTTGAAATACGGTGATCGAAAGCATCTGCTATGTATGGAACACAATATACATGCCTAAAACAGTTTTTAAGAGTTTGTGTTCAGTGAAAAAATCTGTGTTGAAAGATGAAACGGTCGACTTAACCTCAACAAAAATATTGACAGCTCATGTCATGCATTTCGACAGTGACGCAGGGTGGTTTAGTAACAAGCAATGGCACCACACCCTGACGTGCAAATACCCTAGTGCTTTAGCTTTCTCTCTCTCTCTATACCCTCTCGCTCAATGACTTGGCTTGCGTCTCTCTCTGGGTACCAGATCCAGGCCTCTCTAGACTGACTGACTGACCATCGCTGCACTAGCGGCGATTTTCTTGACCTGTTGCTCCAGCTTCGTCATGCTCGCTTCCATCGCAGTCATTTTCTCTTCTAACTTGTTCACACTGCCGTCGAAATACCGCGTCTGTTGTTCCACAACGGCTAATATTTCTTCCCTTTCCTGCAGGCGTTACCTTTTCTGTTCTTCTAGCAGGTTTCTCAATTCCTGTTCCTGCCCTTCTAGGAGATTCTTCAGTTCTGCCTTGTCTTCTCGACGCTCTTCGACGCGTATATTTTCCTGTCCTAGAAAAAGATTTTTTTTGTTCTTTTTTTTCTTCCTGCATTCCTTTCTTTCTCCGTCTTTTGTTCCTGCATCATCGCCATGATGCTCTTCAAAGTGTCTTCGACATGCTTCTCGTCTCCGGCATTTACCAAATCACGAATGTTTCGAACGTCATCAATTGTACCGTTTTCTGATACCAATTGTTACGTATTTCGCGTACGGGTTCGATTATAATTGAGACGATGGTTTTAAAACACACACTGTTCATTACTTACTACAATAAATACACGCCAACAATTATTCACGCTTGGAAATATCGCTGAGACTACTTCGCTTTTGATCAGCTGTCTATCGCATTGTGTTCAATTGTATAAAAATAGTTCTTTTGGGTTTTTTGATGCAGGATAATAAAAAACAGTACAATAATATTTTCTGTAACGTTTCACAGGCTAACGTCGGCTTCTTCAGGCTAAAATTTGTTACAATTAATCTAAAACAATAGTCAATAAACATTGAAGATAACATAACATTGACTATTGTTTTAGATTGATTATATAATAAATTTTAGCCTGACGAAGCCGACGTTAGCCGGCGAAACGTTGCAGAAAATATTATTGTACTGTTTTTTATTACCCTGCTTCAAAAAACCCAATAGAACTATTTTTACACAAAAACATCAAGGGCAGGCGACCCTTTACTTTGTATTCAATACTACTGCGTAGGTCCAGGACGGTGCTTTATATTTGCCTCCGATTAGCGTTCTTTAACTTTCCATCGTCCTCCAGCAAATTTCACAGTGGCCCGGCATACGGTTTCTTGACGACTCCCGAATAATCACACACCTTTCGCGTGCTTCCCGTGTGTTCTGGAATGTAAGCACCTCCGCCAATTCGCCTGATGTTTTCTGATCGACCGCTCAAGTCTCCCATGCAATTTCAATCGCAAGCCATCACGTATATATTCCGGAAATGTCCAGAGCCTCGGACTTGTACACTGAAAGATACAAAGAAAGATCGCGTGTTGCGTGTTATCATGTGTTATCCATAATCGCCGCTCGTAACAGTATTGTAAAATGTGCACAATTATTGAGTAATGAGTTCACATCACTTAAAACCACCCCACTGAATAAAACTCATTGATTTATTTCATCAGCACGATTCTCACCTAATCGATTTTATTGATGAAGTTCTCTGTGCGAGTGATTTATTTATTGGGTATGGTGTAACAGCGCTAGCGCATTGTTACAAGTGCTTTGTAGGTCTTATGAGCCAGTGTATATGAAAGTGCTGTAAGCGATTTTGTTGTAAACGTCATAATAAATAATTTTGACGAACGAGTAGCACATGAAAATCCCGAGCGAGTAAAAATGTAATGGAACTCTAAAATTGTTACAGACCGAGCGCTTATAAACAGCACCAACATGACTAATGTTCCTTCGTTTATTTTTGAGGAATTGAAGTTGCATGCGCGCATATTATTATGCAACGCAGCACTCAAGCCACTCAAAATATCCGGAAACATTGCCTGCGGTTTCAGAAATTCTCCCCGGCCGAAAGAATGCTCGGATGATTCCCAGCATCTGCTCGATATAGGGGCTCGATTTTTCGCAATATTTCTTCATGCCAACGAGCCATAATAAAAGCGCCGGCAAGGCCGAATTTAAGTGCCTGGTGCCTCACATGATGGGGCGATTAACACTCAACGAAACGATCAAGGGGGCTCTTCCAAGTGCTTTCTTTGCAAATTGTCGCCTTTTTTATGACAAATTTAGCCTGTTGAGTCGGGAGCTGGGAGCCATGGAGGTGTGTTGTGTGTTGTCTGCACGTATATGCACGTTCTACTTCCGTATTAACGGTTTCCAGAATACACTGCCTCCTGGCTGGCTACCTTTCGAAGTTCAGAAGCTTGTGTACAATGTTTAATGTCTTTCACACCATCCGTGTATAAACAACGCCCATTTAATTCGGTATCCGTTTCAAAAACATCCAAATCCATTTTCACATAATTCACTTTGAGAGAGTGGAGTTCTCGATTTCTTTCGGTTCTGCTGTGTGCCTGTGTGAACCCTCAAAGTGTCCAATATTTGTCAACACCTCGTGGCACATGGCCCTGCAGCCATCGGGGTTGTGAACCACGTGTCCGGCTGTGACCTTGAGGGAGACCACAATAGGGTCTGATTATAAGTGCTTTTGTTGCAGGTTGCAGTTCACCCTTTTCTTTCTTTATTGTGGTAATTTTCAATGTGAGTGCAATGAAACTGGTTGATGTTGATAGATTTTCAACGCAGAAAGCCAAGCTGGGTAGATATATGAGGTTAATTTTATCGATGAATTTAAAACGGGGAATGTAAACAGGTTATTTGAATTTTCAGGTGAAAGATGTAATAGGGCTCGATCTTATACGCGAAAGTAATGGTTGGATATGTTTACAATAAAATATTTCATTGAATCAAAGAGAATTTATACATAGAAACTATCTATTTTTATTTAATTTAGACATCTCTTTCGACTTCCTTGATCCGAAATCATGCATCAAGTGCACGTGGCTACTGAAATAAGCAAAATATTCACTACTCTCAGTAGTGATTAGTTTTTTCACTACTAGCCTACTCAGCTATATTGAGATACTGACCTATTTTTGACACGTTTGATAAACTACCTACTTGTCAAAAGTTGAGGGTGGACGAAAATTTGCTCCAATTTCAAGTGAGATATCCCCATGGGAAAAAAATACCCAATTTGGAAAGAGTTGATGGCACCTATTTAAGCTTTGTAGCTTTTTTAAAGAAAAATTCAGCTTTTCCTCTTCAGTTCTGGGAAGCGAGTAATAATATCTTGAAACGTATTTGGAAATTTTGAATTTAATCGTATTTTGTTTTCTCAAAGCAGAAAAGTATTTTGTTTTGTTTTTTTCAGGATTTAGATTTTTTCACTCAGTTTTGCTAACGGTGTTACTTTTTCTTGAAAACTGGCCAAAAGGTACAAGCGTTCAATTGATGTATCAATTGGACTACATAAAAAGTTCAACCTATCGGTCCCTAGAAGAGCCGGTACACTTCTTTGGAGAAGATGACCGGTGGAGTGTGCTCATCGAGGGTAAAAAGTAGGTACATATTATGTCGTGAGTCCGATTTTATCGAAATTCGATTTTGCGGCCTGTGTCTGAAAAATCTCATTGGCTACTAATCTCTTTTCGACAAAAGACATACCGGGTGATCATTTGAAAACTATCCACCCCTGATAACTTTTGATTCCTAGTGAATATTCCTTCGAGCAAAAACAGGTCGATTTTTATATCGAGGGTAACGTCTAAAACATACATGGGGGATTTTCTATCTTCAGCCCGTTCGCCCCCACCCACCTCAACTTGAAAATTTCAAATGGCACTACCTACTTTGGACTTTGCGATACATCAAATGAAATTTTCAGTCCCTCCTCCAATTAATTGGACATTTGGAGAATTTTGGGAGAGACCCTCTTTTTTTAAAATTTTTTAAAATTGAAAAAAAATTGTTTTTAGGGAGAGAATCTTATTCCCTTCAATTCGATGTAACGCAAAGTAGGTGGTGTTATTTTAAATTTTTAAATTGCGGTGAGGGAAGATGAGGGGTGAATTTTGATGGAACTTTTTCTTCAGAAATTTTTCTCTCTCGATGCTATGCAGTTATTTCAATATTATGACACAATTTCAATCATGAAAAATTTGACTAAACCGAGAAAATACCCTGCATTGTGTATACACTCCGCGCATGCTGTGTAAGAACCTAATTGCCCCGGTCGAGAGTGGATAGTAGCATCACAGAAGAGAAATTCTGATAGTGTTTCAGGACTTACTCCACGTTCAATCGCACGCGGTACTTTCAAAGAAGGGTTCAGGGTATGCATTGCTGGAAGGAATTCAGTAATTTCGATTCAGAACATTGAAAAAATTCTGTTTGAACTTAGTGTTGAAAATATCTTACTCTTTGGAATGCCCCTCTTCAAGAAGATACACCATCAAAATTTTGACTCCACACACGAATTCAGAGGATACGAATTTGTGGGAATCAACGTGTTGGAGATCTCCTCATCAATTCTTTGTAGGTGAAAATAAAATAAAATCAATTTGTGTGCTCTGCCGAAGAACTTATTTTTTTTTCATCATGAAAAATTCCCGGGACAAGGCGATAAACGTCGTCAATTTTTACAATATATTCATGAGTTTCCTTTTCAATTGATAAAACGAACTGGTGAGCGGTTTGGTGGGAGCCCAAGCACCTTCAACTTTCAGGAGCCCCCCGAACCCCCTTCCGGTGAAAATTCGGCGTGGCTTCACCTCTTATCTAAAAGAGGTGCTTATTCTGAGTATGTGTACCGAATTTCATGCTTTCATCACCATTTGCAAGGTTCATCCCGATTTTGGCTCTTAGCGCCCGCACTATACGTAGATACGACGGTAAAGTCAAAAAAAATCATCTTTATAACATGCATGTGACTTTGATAACATATGTGATTTTTGAAAAACTTGTTGGTTTTTAGTAAAAAATGTTTTTATTCACAATGAGTTAGCAATCGATACATTCCCAACTTTTGAAAAGTTGTAAAGTGAATGATTCCTTACAGGTTGGAAAATAATGTCACTACGTATTAAGATAGGTGATCTGATCTAAACAGCTATCGCGGAACGCGGAGTGTTGATGAATGCGTTGTTTGAAAAGGTTCTCCGTGCCTACGTGATGAAAACGTTTGACGGAAAAAAAACTTAAATAAAGCCAATTATTTGCATTTAAACTGGATCATTGTGAATAAAGTCCTATACACACCACGGAGTAAAGCGTCATTACAGCCTACGGGATTCTATCTTACCTCGGCACGCCTCGGTAATATAATTGAATCCCTTGGCTGTAATGAGACGCTTTCCTCTTCGGTATGTAACATACTATTACATCAAATTAAAATACCTAGAAAGCCCACCCTATCAAGGATTTTCTAGGATTTAGATTTTTAGTCCCTTAACAGTTGCGTTTCCGACCAGGTGGTGTAAATCACTTGGGTGGGTAGGTTTACAGTGGATTTCTACACCGTAGAAAGCTTCAGAAATCCCACGGATTTCTACGGAATTTCTGACGGCTTCTATAGGTTTATGAAGATTTCTGAAGAATTCTAAGGATTCCTTTTTAGGGATTTCTGCAGATTTAGGCGAGATTTCCAAAGATTTCTACGAGATTTTGAGGGATTTTTAGAAACTGCTAAGGATAAAAAGCTGGGAAAGAGCAGTCTAAGTTGAGATTTCATTCAATTTGAATGTACTAAAATCGGGTAAATTCAGGTCAAAAAAATGTCGGTGGTGCAATAACGTACAATGCAAAGTCAATCGATTGGCAGGTGTTTGAGAATAATCAGTCAAGTGAGGGGGCTGAGCCACAAACTAGAAAAAAAAAGTGGTCGGAGGGGGTAGTGCAATAAAAAATGCTGGCAAGTTGGGCAAGTTAATCGACCCTGAGATTTCCATCAGTCGTCGTCTATCAGTTTCGTTAGATAGGTACTCCGTCATTTCAAATAGATCTTAGTGAAGTGGGGCAGGCCATTCGCAACCGCTATTTCCGAGGACCCATCAGTACCTACCTACACCCACACTATACCAGTGGGAGGCCCCGATTTGAAAATATAATATTATGATATAAGTAATATATGAATTCAGTACATGCAAATTGAACAAAATCATAACTCGCATCCTTTATCGAAACATTTTATCCTTAACAGTTTCTAAAAATCCCTCAAAATCTCGTAGAAATCTTTAGAAATCCCACCGAAATCCTCAGAAATCCCTAGAAAGAAATCCTTAGAATTTTTCAGAAATCTTTCGAAATCTTTATATTTCCATCTTTAGAAATCCCGCCGAAATCTTCAAAAATCCCTAGAAACAAATCCTTAGAATTGTTTAGAAATCTTTCAAAGTCTTCATAAATCTATAGAAACCGTAAAAAATTCAGTAGAAATCCACTGTAAACTTTACCACCCAAGTGATTTACACAACCAGGGGTCCTATTCTAGAAACGGGAAACAAAGTTTACATGTGATCCCTGGTTTACATGTGTAGTTGCTAGTTGCTAGGCAAGGGCCAATCATAGCTCTCCTTGCATAGCAACACCTCATGAGAACTTTGTTTCATGTTTCAATAAAAAGGCTCCTTGTCGGAAACGCAACTGTCAAGGGCCTGGAAATCAAAATCCTAGAAAATTCATGATGGCGTGGAGGGTTTCTAGGTATTTCAATTTGATTAAGAAACATTTTTCATTGAAAACCAACAAGTTTTCCAGAAAACCATGTTTCTCGTCCACACTCAAAAACAGGGGTTATGGCTTTTCAGTGAGAATGAACAAAAAGTTCATATTATCCGGCTCCTGATGGTGAACCTGAAGTTTCGTCCTCTGCAACTGAAACGCGCTTCGGGTCAAGTCCAAAAATACTTCCCGTCTCGGTCAAATACGCTTTAACAGACTTAAATGCTAAATGTTCTTTATTTATAGCGGCACGTTATAGGTACGTACGTGTTTCCTCGAATTCGGCTACTTTTGCTTGAAATTTTGATGTAAAATAAATACAAAACACTGCGTCATCAGAGAGTCAGAGACTCAGGGACAGAGACCGATATCACTGCAAGTTGCTCATCAGCTCATCACAGTCACCGTAGAGCTATATCTTGCGCAAAATTTGCAGACGAAAAACAAATACAAGCATCACTACCACCAAGCGATGACCAATCGGTTTTAAAATAATAAATAAAATTTATGCGAATGCAATCGCACAGCGTCGTCGTCTCAATCTGTTCCACCAGAGAGTATAACGACTGACTCAATTCCAAGTCAGGTGGCGCAAACTTGCGGAGGTACAAATTGCCAAATGCGGCGGTCTGATCGGCTAAAACAGGTTGTTTTGCGTCGTTGTCATGGTAATCCGACGCAATTACGGACGCAACTCGGACTTGAAAGAGGGCCTTTAGTAAGTAGACCGGCGCAGCTCCCCACGCATGCGTTATTAAGTGGACATGTTATTTGAAATGCAAGCAAAGAATCATTTAATTCATACCTAATATTTAATTGGTATAAATATTTCTGGAGAGTATGCGGTAACAATAATAAACACCGCGAAAATAGCGCCGACACCGAGACGAAACCCTGATGTCCCCCAAGCCCCCTTCCTACCCGGCGGTTCATGTGCATATCCAATTCAAATGCTCGCCCATGCTTCTGATGTTCCTTCAATTATCATTGAAACATCATCAACGGCGGTGTCGTTCGGAAGTTCGTCTATATTATGAACATTTGTACAAATAAACACCATGGGGCGTCGAAAGCTCCGGTGAAGGTCATTGAGAGTTTGGTAAAGGTCAGAATTATTGCTCGCGTTGTGAAATATCTATCGTACGTGCTAGACTGATGGTTTGATTCTACCTTCATGTGATCATGTGCATCAGTCAATCACAGTTTATCGTTGATGCCTAAATAAAAATTGGCTTGATGGTCGCAGGAAACGGAAAAATCTACTCACGTCCAGAACGTTGGCCATCATCAAACGCACTCGAATTAATAATGCACTGCAATGTATGCAGAGTCTTGATCAGTGCCGTAACAATAAAAAGAGCAGAGTATTTTGTCTATATACAAGGGGTTTTTGTTTGTTTCTTATTTCCGCAAAAGATGGATACCTACGTGATGCATCAATTCTAGGTTCCAGAACGTAGTCTAATTCGACATACGTACCTGCAGCAGGAGACGTATAGTTGTGTTCCTTTTTTCCATTTTCTTCTCCTGCATCAGCCAGTCACCGATGCTTACTATCGCGGGAGTTGGAGTTGTCTTGCAGTAGCTGACGTATTACCATTCAAATAAAAGCTACTAGAGAAGACCTGGGAAAGGCTGTAAAATAAAATAACTCGCACCAGGACTATAGCTTGACAGATATTATAGTGTCAAATCTTTCCTCCATCGCCGTATTACCTAGAACCCGAAGGCTGCAAGAGCTGTTCTTCTTCGGAATGCAATCGACCACGAAATTTTGTGATCAGACCACTCTTGAAGTTTGTGGTAAGGAGTTACTATTTGACACCTCATAGACTTGTGCAAAGTTTTCGTTTCATCAAAGATGATGTAAAGTTGTTCAGGCTGCAAGAGGATCGACGTTTCACCAATTTGTAGTCTATTTCAAGGATGATTTCATTCTACACAGGACACAACAGGAATTCGGTGAAGTTTTTTTTCTTCTTTGAACAAGAATTCCAAAAGATGCGCCTCGAGTCTCGACCTCAGTCGGATGGAACATTGCATGCTTGTGATGTGCCCGATAGACAGACGTATCAAAAAAGGAATCTCACCTGCAGTACCTCAGAATGTGCAAGCTGGCTGAGTTCTCGTGCAAAAAAGATATCTTCCTATGAAAATGCCTCTAATCGCTGCTCATGGAAGGATGAGGGACGTTATTAGTTGAGAGCTCGATTTTCCATCAGTGCTGACTATGCTGATAGAACCTTCACAACATTTCAAATGCTTAGTCACCACTTGGTTTTTGGAAATACAAACACAGCACTCGAGATAATGAATAGTACACATTCCCATGCATTTTAAGATATAGAGGCAATGAAGGCCAGAAATGGAAATATTGGTTGGCCATCAGTAATACCCTCTATTTTCTTGTGAAAATGTCCTGCGGTGGAATCGAATGCATACGTGTTCACCATACAGTGTGAGCCAGATGTAATCGTGAAACTTTAAGGATATAGTTTCTCCCAGACGCCCTGATTCAGAAAAACCTATAGTTATTGTATGCCTCTATCTCGCTTTCTAAGAAAAATACAAGGTGTCAAAGTTCACTTTTTTCGTTTTTTTTTTAAAGAAATATGTAGTTTTTCTGTCGTAACCCTACTTAATAAAGGTGTTGTCTATTTAACCAGTATATATTTCGAGCTAGCTGGAAAAAAAATTTAAATTGACAATTTTTCGTCGTGACATCAAATTTTCCAAAAAAGTTGAAACAAAAAACCCTGATGATGAGCGCTAGCTCAAAATATATATTGGTAGTGGGTAAATAGACAATACCTTTATTAAGTAGTGTAACGACAAAAAACTACATATTTCTTAGAAAAACATATCTTTTTTTTGTAACTTGCGAACTATTCAACCAAATTAGCTTAAATTCAGCATAGGCTGGTTTGTCGGAAACATCTACCTACTTGCAAAATTTCGAAGGAATCCAATCTGTAGCGTAGGGGTTATGGAAGTATTATTTTGGAAGCATCTGAAGAAACTTTAAAATAATGTTCTCTCCAGAACTCCTACACCACTAATTGGATTTCTTTGAAATTTAGAAGGTTGGTAGACAATTCCGATAAACCAGCTTGTGCTAAATTTAAGCTAATTTGGTTGAATGGTTCGCAAATTACAAATTGAAAAAAAAAGAGAAAAAATAACTTTGACACGCTGATGTATCATTCTAAGAAAACAAGTAATAGGCGCTCTGCACATTTTGAATATCCCTCCCGTTTCAGCACCCTCGTGCGGCAGTTGCAAACATATGTGTGAGGAAAATTGTCAAAATTGAAGTATATGAATTGTTGAAATTGACATTTGCAGGTGGTATGATTATTAAAATGGCATTGTTGTTATGAAAATAGATAACTTCCTGCAGGAAAAGTACAAAAAACGCAACTTTTGGCGCTGAAGCAAATCTGCAGAGTGCATGCCTATTGGCATACAATATAGGTTTTTCTGAATCAAGGCGTCTAGGAGAAGCTACCCTAAAAGTTTGCACGATTATATCTAACCCACCCTGTATAAAGTTGACCAATGGTTTTTATCACTTGGCCACCATATTAGATCCGCCATTTTGAATTCCTTTGAAAGTGGTCCGATCTGAGTGAAATTTGCAGGCGATGTGAACTACATCATCTCCATATAACACACCTCAAATAAGGTGTTCCCTTTGGTGCTACAAACACCTTCAAATAATAAAGATCTAAAAAGAACTGAATTATCACTCTCTTATAGCTTACGTCCTTGAGTCCAAAGCCGTTAGTTATATTATCCGCTCATCCATTCCAAAATTGTCCTGGTGCCTTCGCCAGAAAGTCGTAGAAAGTTCTCAGACCGACTTTCTCATCACGGCACAATCCATTACCGCTACCGCTATTATGGAATTCGCAGGAGCTGTGGAAAGCTCAGGACAAGTCCACTGGTTTCGGAATCTTCCAACATGCTCTCAGCTTCTCCGCCAATTGTAGATGTGTCTTATCCTTGCGTTGCAGTCTCCAGCGGATGTCGTTACTGTATAAATAGCATGCTGTTTACAAAAGATCTTGTCGTCAATCTTTCATTTTAGCGCATTTTCGTAAGAAAATGACGCCTATATGGCCGGTTTGTCTGTCTGTCTGTCTGTCTGTCTGTTTGTCTGTCTGTCTGTCTGTCTGTCTGTCCGTCTGTCCGTGTAGAAATTAAGTTGTACTCCTCCTCCGGGAATGAGACTAGAGCCTTGAAATTTTTTCTGATGGATAGCTGGGCTCCGGGCTGGGGATGGATGGAGGGCTAAAGATAGAAATTCGGCAATGTATGTTTTAGATGTCTCCCTCGATATAAAAATCGACCTATTTTTGCTCGAAGACTTTTTCACCAGGAATCGGATCACCCGGTATAGTTATCATTATTATTATCAAAAAACAAAGATTTCCTGTGCACTTCTAAGAAGTTGAACTCCTCCTCGGGGAATGAAGCTAGAGCCTTGGCACTTTTTCCGATGGATAGCTTAGGTTCGTAAAAGGTTTCTGATGCCATTAAAAAAGTTGTCGACGGGAATCGGTTTTATTTTATTCTTTTCGTCAAATAGGAACTCCCTCAAAAAGAAAATGTACGGGCATTGCTATCAAATTTTGAACATTTCCAAAAAATTGTGAAAATTTTTGATTTTGATTTTTGAAAATTCAAAATCCAGATAGCATCGACAATGCATCTTCCTTCAAAGAGTGGCATGCCAAATTTGAACTTTTTATTTTCAACAAAAAGGTACGCGGCCAATTGAACCTGCGAGCTTGTATACTTGAAGACCTGCGCACGAGCTGGTGCACCCATGACGGAACCGCCGTGCAGCTGTCAGAATCGCCGCGATACCTTTGCACGCACACTACCATTTGTAAATGAAAATGATTGTACCTATATTACTCTTACGACTTTAGGAACAAATGAAGCTCACGAACTTGTCAAAGAAAAAATCAGGTCTCGTAAATGGTTTTCATGTGCAGGAAGCTTTGAAGAAGTGAACTCAATAACGATTTCCACTTCGAGTGCCTTGAATTAGGATAAAAGTCAACATGAAAAAAGCCTGAAATTTTTTCCTGAAATATTGATATTTTTTTTCAACAAAACAAAATCTTTTTTTTTCAAACTGCAATTACAACATTTAATTTGAATTCAAAAGATGTGATTTAATCGGAAACGACACCAATCAGTTGGGTCCGAAAATAACAAATACAAAATCTGTGCCGCGGCTAGAACTATCCCCTCCCATTCCCCCTCCCTTTATAATATTGACATCTGTTTTGGTGAAGTTATACTGTGAAGGTCTACTGCATTGATAGTCAAACCAGTGACAGTTTTCGTTTTCGGAACATTTTAAGTGCGGTTTTCACGCCAGGGCACAAAACCTATATGATCGAGGAGTATTTTCAAACTTGAAGTATTCTCGTGCACTTATGGCAGATCGTAAATCAATAATATGGGATAATGTTGAAAATTTTTGAGGTTAGGATATTTTGCAAATGATCTATTATGGCCTTGAATTTCAGCCGTTTCGTCAAAAAAATTGATTTTTTTTTCACTTTTTCTTATTGTGTACTATTGAAACGTCAATCAATTTTTTTGGACACGTCAAAATTCAGTAAAAAATTAGTAGTGAATATGGATAAACCCGCGATGGAGAATCTGTTCCGACTCGAGTTCCTCAGGGACAACGTTACCTTGACCCAGGACAAATGCAGCTGTGCCACGCCTCCAGGACAACTAAGCGTATCTTCCCAATTCCTGTACAACAGTCCCCCGGACGGACGGACGTGTGCGAAGCCGATTTCAACCCCAACCAAAAACCAAGTCCAATAAACTGCCGAGGTATTCGACGTCTGCGTGACCATCTTTCAGAAGATGCAACCTGGATAGTTGTCGGGCAAAGTCATCGTGGGCAATTCTCTAATTTCTATTTCGAACCTTTTCGTCGAGTTGCTGCAGATCGTCAAGGCTCCCAACGTTCCAGATAAATGTGGACAACAAATCTGTACTGTTCAAAGACAAAAAAGGCAATCGCTGTACCGCTACAAGAAAGCCAGGAAAGGCAAAACAGAAACCGACGGATCAAATCTCTTGCCAAGCTGTCTCATGCATCCCTGTGGGCCTGTGGCTGGATGGATTCTCAACGGATAGACCAACAAAACATGCTACTTTGATTGGAATCTAGTGGACCGAATGCTATGTGCGGTCCTCCAGGAATGGGTTGTGAATAGGGATGGGTAGTAAATAGAAATTGAGTATGAAAGGAAAAATGGGTGGTATTGGGATGTGTAGGAATGGAATAGATTATATGGGTTATATGGAAATGAATGACACGGGTATGGGAAACATGGGTGATTGGGTATAATTTGGGAGGTATGGGCATAGTAATAATATTATTAGTACTATTATGTATCTAATATTATATATTCGACACCTGTAAAGATCATGATTGAACATTGTTATTATTATTATTATTATTATTCAAAATTTTCAAAAAAATTTTGCTACGTCCCTCAATTTTACTTATATCCTACATTGAGCTGAAATTGAGGGATGTGACATGAATTTTTCGAGAATTGTGATGAAATTTTTTGTTGCTCGTTGAAAAACGAATTATGAGAAAAAAAACGAAAATGGAAAACGTTGAAAAAAAAAATATTTTTTTCGACAAAACCGCTGAAATTAAAGGGCATAATAGATCATTCACTAATATTTCAAATTATCAATTCGCAAAAAATCCTAACCTCAAAAATTTTCGGGATTATCAAAATTTTATTGACAGCTCAATGGTGTCAAGCAATTTTTTTTGCGATACTTATACCACGTTCCATGTAGTTTCTAAATTTGAAAATAAATTCAAAGAAATATATATACAGAAAGTCTTTTTTTGTAAAAAGCTCTCTGAAGTTTTTTTTATCAAGGCCGACCCTAAAAATTTCGAATTGCGTGATTAAGAAATGCATCAGCTATCAATAGAAAAATTAACCCACAAAATTTCAATCGAATTCATGGGATCGTTCTAAAGATATGACTTAATGAAAAAATCGACAAAATACATGAATCACCCTGTATCCTCAAAACGAACAGCGTTAGAAAAATTTCAAAGACAGATCCTAGTTGACCTGGAAAAACTGGACCTTCCCTTAGGCTATGTCCATTTGGTGGTGAATCACCCTGTATAGAGAAAAATTCAGAATGGACACGGTATTTTGTCTTGTAGTGCGGCGGTTAACGACCATTTTTCAGAGAAACCTTTTATTTTGTGATGAAAGCATGAAATTTGGCATATTCGCTCTACAGACTCTCCTTTACTATTTACGAGGCGGACCCACGATGGAACCGCCGTGCAGCTGTCAGAATTGCCATTTGCCTACCTTCCAGGGGCAGAAACTGAAGTCGGTTATCGAGCTGATTCAAAAGTGACGTCTATCAATGCAGTAGACCTTCACAGTATAGCTTCACCAAAACAGATGTCAATATTACAAAGGGAGGGTGAATGGGAGGGGATAGTTCTTGCCGCGGCACAGATTTTGTATTTGTTAATTTCGGACCAAACTGATTGGTGTCGTTTCCGATTAAATTACATTTTTTGAATTCAAATTGAATGTTGTAATTGCAGTTTGAAAAAAAAAGATTTTGTTTTGTTGAAAAAATAATATAAAAATTTCAGGCTTTTTTCATGTTGACTTTTATCCTAATTCAAGGCACTCGAAGTGGAAATCGTTATTGAGTTCACTTCTTCAAAGCTTCCTGCACATGAAAATCATGTACGAGACCTGATTTTTTTATTGACTAGTTCGTGAGTCTCATTCGTTCCTAAAGTCGTAAGAGTAATATACCGAGCGTTCATAAATTAAATGGGTCAAGGGTGTCTGTGAGTTTGAAAACATCTGTCGGAACTAGCATCGTTCATTTGATTTCTGTAATTTTTTGGTTATTGTAATTTGTCAAACCAGTGACAGTTTTCGTTTTTGGAACATTTTAAATGTGGTTTTCACGCCAGGGCACAAAACCTATATGATCGAGGAGTATTTTCAAACTTGAAGTATTCTCGTGCACTTATGGCAGATCATAAATCAATAATATGGGACGTAACTTCTCAAAGTTGGACAAATTTGTTACAAAACGATTACGCTAGTTTCGACAGACGTTTTTGAATTCACATGCACCCTTGACCCATTTAATTTATGAACTCTCGGTACAATCATTTTCATTTACAAATGGTAGTGTGCGTGCAAAGGTATCGCGGCGATTCTGACAGCTGCACGGCGGTTCCGTCATGGGTGCACCTCTTATATCGTAAAGGACAGTCCATAGACCATGTATGCCAAGTTTCAGGCTTTTATTACAAACTGCAAGGCTTTGCACGCACACCTCCATTCGATTTTTTCTGAAATATATTTTTTTTTTCAACAAAACAAAATCTTTTTTTTTCAAAAACTGCAATCACAACATTCAATTTGAACTCAGAAGATGTGATTTAGTCGGAAACGACACTAAACTTGTCAATTTGGTCCGAAATTAACAAATAAAAAATTCTGTGCCGCGGCTAGAACTATCCCCTCCCATTCCCCCTCCTTTTGTAATATTGACGTCTGTTTTGGTGAAGTTATACTTTGAAGGTTTATTGCATTGATAGACGTCACTTTTGAATCAGCTCGATAACCGACTTCAGTTTTTGCCCCTGGAAGGTAGGCAAATGGCAATTCTGACAGCTGCACGGCGGTTCCATCGTGGGTCCGTCTCGTAAATAGTGAAGGACAGTCTGTAGAGCGTATGTGCCAAATTCCATGCTTTTATTACAAAATGCAAGGTGGTTCTTACTAACCGCCGCACTATTGTAAGTACATGGAATGATCTTCGATAGAAGTAGGGGGGCCGTTTTGAACTTTATTAATTTTTTCTATTTTTTTCAAATATTTTTCCAACTTTTCCCAATCTTCCCAACCTTCCCAACTTTCCCCAACTTTTCCAACTTTTCCAACTTTTTCAACTTTGTCTAACTTTGTCCAACTTTGTCCAATTTTGTCCAACTTTTCCCAACTTTTTCCAACTTTTCCAACATTGGAGGTCGCCGCGACCCCTCATGACCCCCCATGGCTACGGCTCTGCGTGGTGGCCAATTGACATTTCCGTTACGGCTGATTATTATTCGATCCCCAAAAACAGTGTGCAAAATACCGATTGCTTCGTTTGCTATGTGGAAAGTTGTGTCGTCCTGTTGAAACCAAATGTTGTGTGCTCAGTAACGCTTCCCATCGACTGTAAAGGCGACTTCTTGCTCATTTTCAAAAAAAATGAACCAATGATGCCGCCGGTCCAAAACCCACTCCAAACAGTCACTCGTTGTGGATGCATCGGCTTCTCAATAGTTACGTGTGGATTTTCTGTGGCCCAAATCCGACAGTTTTGCTTGTTGACATCGACATAGTCTCCAGGAGAAAATGAGCTTCGTCGGAAAAGATGAAGGTAAAAATCGTCTTTGGTAAAAATGCTAATTTTCTTCAAAGCGTTCCACAGCCCAATTAGCGAACCAAACACGTTGCAGATGGTCAGTTTGTGTTCCATACATAATGCCAAAGTACCTAGGTGTTATACTGTTTTTATTTCTAATAAAACAAACCGCTTTGAAAAATGTTCATTCATCTTAGTATGGGGGCATAGGACGTGCCGTGTGCAGCTTCGTGAGGCTATATAGGGATATGTGCCAATGGATTTTTGGACCATCAAGGAATGTGAAAAATTATGATGGAACATTGGGATCTGCTGCAGGCACATTAGTCCGGCCGTTAGGCGCTAAAATATAGATGAACCCTGCATTTTGGGGTTAAGGAATGCCACTTGGCATAGCTATTGTATAAACCATATTCTTCCGATTCAGAAGTGTAGACATCGGCGGCAGCCGTGCAGTCTCTCTCTACAGGGTGAATAAGAAAAAAGAAGGACAAAAAGTTGTAACTCATGAATCATGAGAGACAGAGGCGTGTAAATCGGCACACACGGTCTTCCGTTTATGCTGATGGAGTTAAATCAAACCATTTTTTAATGTTATGAAGAGTTTCAGAAATATCTTGAGCACACTGTTTTTTGTCGTAAAAATTTAATTTTCGAATAAATTCGTCAATAATCAAAATATCGGAGTGAGACATGGTACCTAGGCATTCAGTGGTATACGGAATTGAAATTGATTGGTAGCCAGCGCCTAGGCCTACTTTTACTAGAAAAAAGACATTCAACTTTTTCTTTTTTCCAGAAGTCATCTTTCTTACACCATTGATAGGAATAGTAAAGAAATTGGATAATAACTGTAGAGAAGGAAAGGTATAATCATTCTACTGCAAAAAATCGGTCTTCACATCAAGTATTGCCTCTTGGTCAAGAGATCATTGCCATTCGAGCTTTTTTTAGTCTTACAAACTTTCCGGGCTCATGATGACCAGTGTGGTTCTTGAAAAGATTATTTTCATATTGCATTTTATTGCCTTACATTTTGTCAAGTCAGTTGCCACAATTCATCGTCCTCAGTGATAAGGTTTCACCCTGCCAGTTGATCAAACTCAATATGCGCCATTTTTGGGGGGAAAATGCAAAAATGAAAAGTTTTTTGCGATCATCAAATGCTCCTTGAGGAAGATCTATTACCGCAAGAGGCACGAATTGACACGCAAGTGATTTAGAAGGATTCGGTGTTGACTATAGTGCTACGCGGAATAGGTGAGGTTTGTCCAATTGTCCTAGAAAGAAGGAGGAAGACGTTGCAGCGTAAATATAAGTGTAAGTATTATAACTACATCTGGACAACAGCAAAAAGTACCCTGCATTTTATGGTTAGAACTTGTCACTCCACAAAAAGGTTGCATGAGCCATACTCTTTTGACTGAATCGGCCTCAACCGTGCAGACTCTGTATAATGGTTGAAGAAGAAAAAGAAACACCAGAAGAGGTAACTCATGAACCAAAAGAGATAGAGGCGTGTGAACTGGCACATATAGTCTACGGTTTATGGTGATGAAGCTATATCGAACAATTCTGAAATATCTTGGAGCGTTCTTGAAATATCTCCAAAAACAAAAAATAAAACCGAGAACTTGATTTTTTCAAAAAATAAGTGAATTTTCAGAGGAATGGAGTGAAACTTGTTTTTTCAGCATGCAGTGATGTAAGAAATTAGGAATGATCCCTAGCCAGTGTCCAGGCCTTTTATTACCAGAAATAAGACATTCAACTTGTCTTCTTGCGACAGCCAGCCACCTTAAGTTCACATTCTATTGAAGAATCTAGTGTTAGTTACTATGGTAACTACAGAGACGGTGACGAACAATCATTTCGCCATGAAAAGAGTAATCTCAACATCAAGTATATTGCCTCTACGCCAAGACAATGTTGTCGATCGAATGGTTCTTACTTTTATAAACTTCCACTGAGCAATCCCATCATGCATGAGTGGAATATAGCTGTTCCATGTAACATGGAACAAGCTGGTAGAAGTCGTAGATGAGGTGTTGTGTTCAACATTGTCAATTGCAGCTGTTGTGAAAACGTCATGAAGAAGTCTAGGTGGACATACGACACCTTCTCTATGATAAGAGGAGCACACAGCATCAGTTTTTTCCACGAAAATAGAATACAGTCTTTCATACAAAAGGCTCATTCCTAAGCGGTACGTGAGATCAATAAGCTTTTTTTCGTGTCTCTCCGTAGAGTTCCACAGCAAGGTATGTTGGCACTGGAGTTTCCTGTCTGCGTTCATGACGCCTTCTTGCTCCTTTTCGATGCTTCACGGTATGAAAAGCCAGAAGTTGCGCTATTGTAAGAACAACTTGATCATTCACTTTATCTTCAGATTCAGAAGATGACGAAAGACATGGTCCACTCATGATCATCTTCACCGAAGCTAAAATTGAAGGAGGCATTTCGTTTCCACCGTTGTCTTTGGGTCTATCACGACTTCTGAATAGATCTTCTTGCACAATCTTGGCAGCATCGCACAAAGCCGAGCCTTCGCAAGAAGAACAGTTGAATGTCTTATTTCTGGCAATAAAAGGCTTGGACACTGGCTAGGGATCATTCCTAATTTCTTACATCACTAGACGCAGAAAAAACTAAGTTTCACTCCATTCCTCTGAAAATTCTCTTTTTTATGGAAAAATCAAGTTCTCGGTTTTATTTTTGTTTTTGAAGATATTTCAAGAACGCTTCAAGATATTCCAGAATTGTTTAATAAAGCTTCATCACCATAAATGGTAGACTATATGTGCCAATTTACACGCCTCTATCTTTTTTGGTTCATGAGTTACTTCTTCTATTATTTCTTTTTCTTATTCAACCAGTATACAGAGTCTGCACGGTTGACGCCAATGGCTACACTTCTGAATCAAAAGAGTATGGCCCAATCAACAACTTTGTGGAGTGGCAAGTTCTTACCATAAAATGCAGGGTACTTTCTGGTGTTGTCCAGATGTAGCTATGATACTCACACTTATATTTAAGCTGCAACGTCTTCCTCCTTCTTTCTAGGACGTTTGGACAAACCTTATCTATTCCGCGTAGCACTATAGTTAACACCGAATCTCTCTGAATCACGTGCATATCAATTCGTGCCTCTTGCGGCAATAGATCTTCCTCAAGGAGCATTTGATGATCGCAAAAAACTTTTCATTTTTGCATTTTTCTCCCAAAAATGGCGCATATTGAGTTTAATCAACTAGCAAGGTGAAACCTTATCACCGAGGACGATGAATTTTGGTAACTGACTTGACAAAATGTGAGACAATGTAATGCAAAATGAAAATAATCTTTTCAAGAACCACACTGGTCATCATGAGCCCTGAAAGTTTGTAAAACTGAAAATAGCTCGAATGGCAATGATTTCTTGACCAAGAGGCAATACTTGATGTTAAGACCGCTTTTTTGCAGTAGAATGATTGTACCTTTCCTTCTTTATAATTACTATCCAATTTCTTCGCTATTCTTATCAATGGTAAAAGAAAGATAGCTTCTGGAAAGAAGAAACAGTTGAATGTCTTTTTTCTGGAAATAGTAGGCTTAGGCGCTGGCTACCGATCAATTTTAATTCCGTATACCACCGAATGCCTAGGTACCATGTTTCACTCCGATATTTTGATTATTCACGAATTTATTCGAAAATTAAATTTTTACGACAAAAAACAGTGTGTTCAAGATATTTCCGAAACCCTTCATAACATTAAAAAATGATTTGATGGAACTTCATCAGCATAAACGGTAGACCGTATATGCCAATACAAACGCCTCGTGTCTCCCATGGTTCATGAGTTACAACTTTTTGTCCTTCTTTTTTCTTATTCACCCTGTGGAGAGAGACTGCACGGCTGCCGCCGATGTCTACACTTCTGAATCGGAAGAATATGGTTCATACAACAACTATGCCAAGTGGCATGCTTTAACCCCAAAATGCAGAGTACCTTCCCCTAACGTCCGGACTACATATGGTGGAGGCGCCAAGATGAGTCCCGCTCGTTAAGAAAAAAATGCACGTAGCTTTTCCATTTTACAATGGATCTTGATATTTGTTACGTCAATCTGTAGAGGGAAGAATCCTTCTGGTATCCCATACCATTTTTTGGAAAAAATATCCTCCGAAGCTGTCATAGTGATCGAGTTCTTTTATGCAAAAATACGGGATTTTTTCAAAGTTTTTGGATCTTTTTGATATTTGGCATTTTGATAGATTCTGGTTTGGCCCTCTCAATTTTTCACCTTTCAACTTTCAATTCCCATCTGTCGCGCCGCCATATTGAAAAAATGGCGGCCGAAAAACACACTTTCGACAATATTTCAAATTTAGTCAATGTTAGATCAAAAATATTACAGAGATATGAAAGCTTATTCAATTATCTGTCATTTGACATCTCAACCATCTCAATGTGACTTGCGGTGCTCGAGATATAGCTTCTAGAAGCATTGAATTTTGACATTCCAACACCACGCGCACGCCTACTTTGCTCCACTCACATGTCACAACCAAGTTGACCGTCAACAGCTCGTCGCTACTGATTATAGATGGGTGAATTAAGCAAAAGCGAAATTCAATGCTTCCAGAAGCTATATCTTGAGCACCGCAAGTCGCAATAGAGATGGTTGGGATGTCAAATGACAGGTAATTGAATAAACTTTCATATCCTTATAATATTTTTCATCTCACATTGACTAACTTTGAGATATTGTCATAAATGTGTTTTTTGGCCGCCATTTTTTCAATATGGCCGCGCGACAGATAAAAATTGGAAGTTGAAAGGTGGAAATTCAAGAGGGCCAAACCAGAATCTATCAAAATGCCAAATATGAAAAAGATCCAAAAACTTTGAAAAAATCCCGTATTTTTGCATAAAAGAACTAGATCACTATGACAGCTTCGGAGGATATTTTTTCCAAAAAATGGTATGGGATACCAGAAGGATTCTTCCCTCTACAGATTGACGTAACAAATATCAAGATCCATTGTAAAATGGAAAAGCTACGTGCATTTTTTTCTTAACGAGCGGGACTCATTTTGGCGCCTCCACCATATGTGCCTGCAACAGATCCCAATGTTCCACCATAATTTTTCACATTCCTTGATGGTCCAAAAATCGATTGTCACATATCCCTATATAGCCTCACGAAGCTGCACACGGCAAGACCTTTTGCGACCCTATGCCCTCATACTATATTTGAATTAGAACCAAATTTAATAAGAGTTTGATCCTATTGCTTCGATCGTTTCTAACCACTATAGTTTTCAAAAGTTTTCATCAGTCAAAGCTTGAGAGTCCCAAGCTTACAAGAACTCAAACCAGTAGAGTTGCAAGTGGACTTTTGGAGGAAAGATTACACAGCGCATCCGCCACAAGTTTATCCAAATCGTATCGTTTCCATTTCAACGCCCATTTTTTTTTTCTGTCCATCACGTTCGGAAGAGATTTTTTTTTGAGGAAGGTTCGTAGAAAAGTGAAGAAAATTCTTCACGGCAGTGAAATTTTTGCCAGTCCGCTGCCACTGGCTGTACGTGTACGAACGTGTCGATTGTTTGCGATGCATGTACCCACCGATATAAATTCCGTGTTTGCGCGCACCGGCTTTTTCGAGTGTGACGGCGAGTACGTCGACGACGGCGATAGTGTAACACAATAATAATGAACGAGCGACAATGGATCATGATGATAGATTCGGCGGCGGACCAGTCGGCCATCGCCTACGGAGTGTCGCGGGCGGCAACCAGCAGGTGAGCAGACGGCGACGACGGCGTTTTCAGAAAACTCTCGCCGGCCGGCGGCGAGACGCTGATGCACGCAGAAGAGGAAAATCGCGCGCGCGAGAGAGCAGTCAGCAGGATCCGCAGGGTGTGAGCCTCCCATCCGCGGTGGAAACGCACACAAAGCGAGCAAATAATAAGAATGCGGCGGGCAAGAGGTGCGCTCTTGATGGTGCAGACGCCGGCCGTCCGAAGCAGCGTCTAAGCAGTTCAGGCGTCTGCCGGCTTGGTTGACTTGGAGGGGGACGACTTCAGTATAGCTTGGACTTCTCAGCGGTTAACATCGCCCTCGACGGCGCTCGTTCAGCTCGGTGTCCGTCCGTTTGCAGCAGCCTAGCATCCGCAGCGCAGAGCCAGCAGCAGCCCGAAGCCCCAGTTACCACCGACTCTTCGTCCCTCCGGTGGATTTGGTGTACAAAGTGGTGGTTGGTGTCTTGGTGTTGGCCCTGTGGTGAAACCCTTTTTCGAAAGAAAAGTTCTCATCCGTCTTTGAAATTTCGCGCGCGCGAGTGCGGAAATGTGGCCCCTCACGGTGGTGGCGGCGACCATCAAGTGAGAGGCGGCGGGGTGAGTGAGGGATGACGATCCGCGGCACTTGCACCAGCTGCCTTAGCTGGAAAGATGAGGGAAGATCCCCTCTATTATTATCAGCACCACCGACAAGTGAAATTTCGGCGCTTCGCCCCTTTTTTCTCCAACACAGGGCCGTGAGATCGACTTGAGAACCCTAACCCCCTGTGACCGCGCCAGACATGTATAAAATATCGTACGAAAAATGTGTATGTTTTCTATTCCTAGTGATATTAGCAGTTTTAAGTTGTTCAGGTTTCCGCATAGATAATCTGGCCATGACGGACATTAGTAACAAGAGAAATTCGCAACAACACACATTGAGCTCGGACGAGTTCTTCGACAGGCTGCTGCCACCTCAGACGCGCCACCGAATCCGCCACCATAGACATCTGAGGGCGCAGCAGCAACGAACTCTCGAACACCACCAGATCGACGAGATCCCGCTGGTCCAAGCACGCTCCCAGAGATCCAACGACAAGCCGGGCAGAGTAAACCAGAGGAGGCAGCACCTCTGCCAGGAGGAGGACATCTCCTGGAAGGCATACCGGGCTAACACGGTGGTGGTGGCCAAGGCCGAGAGTACGCTCGGCTCCTTTCATACCCAGAGAAGCAACTACACGGTGTTCTTCAGGGTACTGCAGAGGCTAAAAAACTCGTCATTCCCTGTCGACGACACCATCCAACTAAAGTTTGCCAGTGATAGGCCCAACTCCTCTAGGAACAACGCCTCGCATTACTGCGCCGACCACGAGGAGCACCACCACAGGAGCCATCGGTCGCAGTTCCTAGTCAAAGCCAAAATCGAAAAGTCCAAGGAGTACATCCTCTTCTTGGACGCCTACGGGGCGCACAACTACTCTGTAGTCGGCACGCCGGAACCCCATCGAAGGAGGAGGAAAATCCCTCAGTGCATCGCCAGAGTCGCCAGCCCATCGTTCAGTAAGTCCAATCTAAGTTTTTACGATCGCGGAAGCTCGTCTGATAGGCGAGTACCTGGGCACTTGGACTATTTACCCATAATGAGACCCACTTTTTCCCGCGTTCAAAAAGAAACACCGTTGAAAACTCGCATTCGAACCAACACAGAAAAGCAAAACAAGCAACTTCTATTTCGAACCAAGCAAAATACTAAAAGACAATTTTATTACTTATTGTTAGTGACTAAGAGTAACATGCAGCCAAATAGCGGAGAAAAGATGAACCAGTAAAACTCATAACCCAGATAAAACAATCATGCCATTTTCGGGAGACCAAGAGCATCATCGATTGTCACCTAGGCTGCAACTGTCATAATCAACAAGCATAGGTGTGACCTATGGAAGGCAGCTACATGGGGCGCTATCTCTTGGTTATCGAATTAGCGAAAACCAACTTCTATTGTTAGTGTGTGAATTTTTCCAAAAACAGATCAAATTCCGTCACCAGTTATAGGTACCAGTGATACTTTCAAACCTAGTTTCAACCGAATCTGAAACTGTCGTAGTGGAATATATAAGTATTAAGGTTTATTATGTTCGAATAGGTACCTATACTTACCTACTTTTGAGTTTCGACTCAGAGGCATCTACATGTTTGAGAACCGAATTTGAAATTGAACACCCTTATCTTGAAAATCTTCACTGTTGTAGTGATAAATTGCTACGTAATCAAAATCGATTTGGGTCACCAAAGTACCTAATGGTAAGCGCACATAGTAGGGAGTTTGCGATCTCACAGAATGTACGAGGTAACGCAACATGGAACGTGAAAACTCCCCTGTATAACTAAGGAATTGCAAATAACAAACTCGTCAATTTTCACGTTGAAAGTTACGTTACGTCGTACGTACGTGTGCACGTAAACTTCCCAGTAGACCGATTTCAGCCCGAATCTAATTTGAATTCAATGACCAAAAGATGTTTGCATGCTACATTTAAGAACGATCGTAGATGCTTCACTCTGGAAATGGTCCAACATCTAATTATCAATATCCAACGTTCTCCAAGATCACCTCGAAAAACACTGTGTGTTTGCTGGATACCTCTAGGGACAAGGTTTCAATTAGGTACTTATTATGAATAAAATGGAATTATGTGAAAAGTTGCATTCAACAGGTTGAATTTTCAATTAAGTTACTCAGAACAAATCTACAATCTATAAGATTGAAGCTATACATTCTATTTGGCGTTGCAGAAGACAAACAAGAGAGACAAACACTAAAAAAGAGATAGAATCTTATAGTGTATTGAAATATCTTTTCTTTTGCAAAGTATTTGTCACAGTGTCTGTCACTTTGATTGAAATCGACTGAAATCTGAGCTAAGAAGCACCGCATCCAGCCCCCAAATTTTAATTTAGAAAAAAGTCTCAAATATGGAATAATCGTGCTATTATTTTGGGGTTTTGTTGTTTATTTGTTTCAAAAACAATAGTTTAGTATATAGTCAAACACCTATTATCGACACTATCAGTAAACAAAGCACTTATTTTTTCAAGTTTCACACACAATGATCCCCAAAAAACGTCATTGTGCAATCCAGAACAGAATTAAAGGGACATAAAAGTTTTTACATGGTTACCTTGATTCCATACGTTAAACTTTTATCATTATAACAATGGCATAATCGCCTGGAAACCCAGGAAAAATCGAATAAAATTTAATTAAACTAGGTGGCTTCCTTAATTATTTTATTTCTTATTTAATTTAAATTTTTTGCTATTCGTAATAGGTAATAAAAGCTATGGTCTATTAATATGCCAAGACATAAAACTGGAGAAGACAATCTGAACAAAGCTCTTCACCTCTCTACAGCACAATAGATATAAATAACCACGATATCCCTTCTCTCTCGGTTTTAGGTGAAAATTTGAAATTATTCTGGAAATATATAGGCTTTGGCGTAATGGAGATTTCAGTTAGCCCAATAAACTCATCCTCTCTTGTATTAAATCGGTTTCCTTTGAAGATCTAATCTGAATTTATTTTTAACACATGTTTATCAAATATTTATACCTTTTGATCAGGCGTCAAGTTCTTGTTTATTTTGGGTAGCTACATTATGACTACTATGTAAAATTTGATTTCGTGCTATAGCTAATCAGTGTGAAAATTCGATTGGGAAATGCAGGACCTCTCCCGACAAAAGTCGAGCGTTTCGTAGCTTGTTTTGATGAATTTTTTCGAGAATTATTTGATATAAAAATTGATTCAAAGCTGTTATTTTTGTGCTGTTGTATGCGAGGAATTTCGATATCCATTTATACCCAAATCAGACTTTATCATATCTAGTAGATCATGTCATTGTTAGCGGTTGCGAATTTGCAAAAGTTTTGGACACCTTAAAAATTTCTGGTTCTATGCGAAATTAAAATACATACTTAGTTTGACTGAACATGTATGTGCTGCTTTTGTGAAAATAGTTTCAAAAAATCGATCAGCTGATGGAAACTTTGGCGACGCATTTGACATCATAATATTTCAGCATTTTTAGCACTCTTCAAGTGACGCTTCAAAAAAAATGCACAGTCTTCGGGTTTGACCGGGATGAGATATTTCCTTAACCTAACTATTGTTCCTCAAATAAACTGTGCTACGTTTTTCATTTTCATCAACTCATAACTCATAACATTTTCACCTAATTTCGAGCCCAATTTTTCAGTTTATGGTCTAGAAATTGTACTTTTTGTATCTGTACTTGACCCAACCTATTCAACTTTTCAACGTGAAAAGATTAAAAGTGAGACTGAAAGTCATAATCGTTCCAAAATTAAATCGTTTGGAAATATTAAACTTGCAAGTTGTAATTGAGGAAATGCCCTCGTATAAAACCATCACAACTCAAACGAAACGCCGGATTAGTACCAAAACGCTACTGCATCAGCGATTTATTTACATGGTCCAGCAGCTCAACAGTTTACGTGTTTACTTCTCCGTAACGCATAACAGCAACGGCGGCTAGGATGGCTTAAGCGAAACGTATACCTTTCTCGCTTTTATTATTATTAAATCAAAAAGGCGATGATGACAACTATGACATTTGCTGTATAATTCAATTATCGACTGGCATCCGCGAAATAGAAGGTGGTCCCCGTAGGGGAACTCTGCTGGATGCACACAACGCATACCTCTTGTGTCTCTCTACTCAGGCGGCGCACTCTCCAAGAGAGAAAAAAAAATGCGATCTACATAAATGCTTGAAATGCTTTCGAATGATTGCTCGTACGTAGGTGTGTATATGCAAACTATTAGATGCCACGAATGACAATCGCATGTCAACTGTCAAAAGACAATCATTAAATCGAGCCCATAACTTTTGATTGATATACCTATTACGCGGCGTATTATCTCAGCGAGCGTGCACCGGATTAACGTGGCTAAGAACTTTTAACCATACTAATTTATTTATTACAATCGCGGCGAGACC
The DNA here is from genome assembly GCA_949128115.1 of Anaspis maculata. Lineage (NCBI taxonomy): Eukaryota > Metazoa > Arthropoda > Insecta > Coleoptera > Scraptiidae > Anaspis > Anaspis maculata. The sequence goes on from OX421964.1 coordinate 48,051,602, forward strand.
ATCAGCCACACAACTTCATCAGAGCTGCGGAACAAAATCTATGTACTTCTCACCTGAGATAAGGAGTATTGAATTACCAATTAGAAAATTCTTATGATTCACACTTTGTTCTCTTCTAGGAAAAATGTTTTTCCTTATGACTATGCAACATTTTGTTTTTCTTTGGTTTCGAAAGGAATCGCCGAAACATGCGCGTGTTTCAGAGAAATAATAATGTGGAAGGAACCGAAATGTTTACGAAATGGGAATATTATTAGTTGAAATCTATTTCATAACACAGTGTGATGAACCCAGTTATTTTTTCATCAATATATGTCAGCTGGGGCACTTGTGCCAAATTTTCTACAAACACGAGTATTTTCTTCATTAAAATTTCTACGCCGAGAAAGCCCGTACTCTCAGACTTGTGTATTTTCTGGCTGAGCGTCTATTTATAATAGTCGTGGTCCCGAAACTATTGTACATGATCTACACTCTACACTGTACAAAACAGTTCTGAGGTCGTTTTCTATTTTCTATGCTTATGCTCTATGCTCATTATTCATATAATTATTTCTACAAATTCGAGTTAGTAGCCACCAAAATTTTGCAATTTTTCTTACTAGGCCATTTTTGTCACGTTATAGTGCAGTAAAAACTAAGTCCTCTAGCACAGGTGAAAGTTCGAAAAACCGAAAACACTACGGTTTTTCGAAAAAATAAGTTCAACATTAGTACCCTTCAGGGACAACATTTCGCATGTAACAAAAAATTTGAAAGATATCTATGCGCTTGTAGTCTCCCAGGCCGTTGCCATTGTCGATATGCAGCGTTCTCAAGCCAGAAACATGAAAAAATAAATATTCCTGCTGGTCCCATGGGACCGGGACCAGCGTGGCCTGGTGGAGCCGCACGCTGCTGGTCCCATAACGTGAATAATTAGGTCGTCAACTTCAATTATATTACTGCTTACCACTATCAGTCACAATCACACTCAAATGTATCACGTAATCGGTCTTGACTTCGCTTTTCGGTCTCTCGCACCTTACCCGTCGCTCAAAACTGAGCTGCCGGCGTCGATCGGTATAAGTTTTTTTTATTTCCACGAACGAATACTAGGTAGGTATAATTTTCCCACTAATTGCCGAAGCTCGAGAAAAGCCAATAGTAATTTCGCGAATCTTCCGGAGAGCTGATACAATCATCGAAAGTATCTGTGCCAGCAACCTTTTGAGACGAAGAAATGATCTCATTGAATGGCCGTTCTTATCGTTCTCTAGTTGTTTGTTAACAAAATAGTTGCACTTCGGTTTCTTCTTCTTCTTTTCTAACATTGAAGGCTTAGAAAGAGCACTCGAAAGCATATACCTGCAAATCCAGCAGACCTTTAGGTATTGATACAAACTTTGGGCAACGAAATTAACTTTCGGAGAGGTAAGAACGACTTGGAACTTCCAGACCATCTGATGAGATGGCAGTAACATAATTCAAAAAAGTTTCAATATGATTGCGGTTTCAGCCCGGTTTTTCCCATCCTAAGGTAAAGAATAATGATTCATAAAAAGTTGCTACGACTTTCTTTTCAAGAGGAGTTTGATGACAAAGTGGACGATTAGACGGAAGAATCACAGTTACTGTACTCTAATCTCCGAGCTAATCTCTAATTAACAGACTATCATTAACAAAATTTGAATAACATGCAGTACATATCCCAGAAAGAAGGATTGGTTGATACCTTTTTTCTGGGTATAATAGTCATAATAACTAACAAATTGTCGAATTGATTGCTTCTCAGTTTGCTGCCATAAAAAGAATTTACATAATAAGTTGAAGAACTACAAGCAACATTTACTGTAGCTGGTTTTGTACATATTTTAGTTTTTAATGCAGCTTTATCTGTTGACGATAAAAGCTGATCATTGGCAGTTTTTTCAAAATTCAAAAACTCTTCAACGGTGTGGATAAAAATACATCTGGTGGTCAAATAAGGTGGTAGTAAACTGACCTTGTCATAAGTGGAAAGGCGACTAGAGGAGCGCAGAGCTGTATTACCGTCATTTAGACACCAGAACCCTACAGGGCCGCCTTCAATTTCAGTCATCTTGACGACGGCCATTCAAGGCCGACAAAAACTCGTTCCGCCAAGCTCCAAAACGGAAGCAAATTACAAACTGAAGGTACTCACATGAATTTCGGTCCAATACGCAACTTTGAGCGGCTAGGTTTTTTAAAATTCGGTTGAATTAACTTTTTATACGTAAACCTTCTGCAACTGCAGGCCTGCTGAGATGTTCCTTGTCTTGCCAATAGTGCTTCATGATTCGTCGTGTCTTTTCAACTGCAAGAGGTGAAAGGAATGATGATTCCATCCTTTCCTTTTTCTTTTTTTGGACGAAGGCCTAGTACTTTTTTAGTTTAAATCAACCTAAAGTTGAACCGGCTAGAGTTGAGCTAAAGCGTGATTTCTAATTCACAGGTATAACTGTGAACGTGATTTTCCGTTCACAGTGATTTTTACCTGTGAATGTGAATCGTGAATATGGTCGCCTATGTCACATATTCACGATTCACGTCGCGCGCTCCGATGTTGGCGGGCTTCCCGGTGAAAAATACCCGGTACCAAGCCGGTGATTTTTCACTGTTTGCTCATGTTCACATTTACATTGCAGCATTACACGTTCTCACAGGTCGGCGTTCAGAGCAAAGAACGTCGTGTGGTGTGCGCCGCTCTCGCTCTCGCCTAGAAGTTGCCGACTCTTGCGGTGATCGAAATAAAACAAAAGAGCGCATCGATTGGGAGCGCTGCTAATCTGCTAAGTGTTAAAAATGCTTTTGCTGAATACTTGCCATTGCGTGAAAAATGAGTAATATGAGAGAAATCACGTTTTAGCAATCACGGTTTATTCTGTACTTGTTCACAGGTCGTGAATGTGATTTCTCATTCACAGTGAATAATTCACAAGTAGTGATTTATCGCTCATCTCTAGAACCGGCTTCAAGAGGTTAGAAATATTTTTGACATCTGTCAAATGTCAAAGCTGCTTTGATTTATTTATTCATTGGCGAAAATTGAAAACAGGTCGAAAAATTATTACATTTTCCAATATGTATAATGGAAAAAAGCGTCAGACATCACGTCCCGCAAAAATATTCCGTCTATCTGCAGAGAATATGCGTAAAAAATACGTTCCAAAAGTGGTCCGGACGACGAACGCTAAATAAAGCCAGAGCAGCCAACCGCAAAGTTTTGGGATTTTCTATCTTTCAGATTTGGAAACTTAAAAACAAAATCTCACAGACGACTAGAATCACGGTACAGGTGAACCTACTTTAGCCGTAAATGTGTTTGGAGTCTCAGACATAGGTCAGCCCTATACAGGGTGTAAAGTACGTTCAACCTTAGTGCGATTCAAGTTGGCTGAGAGTCTTGCCACTCGACGCCCTTGGAAAGGAGAAATTCTGGAAATCATAGCTCACTCGGATCACAATAGGGCTTAACGTACTCCACAAGATTGGCCCCAGGACCATTCCCTAGGGTACTCCGGCTAAGGTCGGAGGTAGTTGTCACATCCTCTTGGTATTTATCCATAAAATACATGTCACCAAGGTAGTATGACATGAAGGAAGCAGACTAATTTTTTATTTGCCTAATAGTTCCTGGTGCCGTTTTATCAAAAGCCGGATGCGCCTGGCTGACGTCAGAAAAGCCGCCCAGCAATAATACTTCTTGTGCTCTATTGTGTCGTTTATGTGCTTCATTGGTTCTCTAAAGCCAAAGTAATGCCCCAAATTTGATTTCCTATGTGGTTTTTTCTGAGGAGCCACTTTTCGAACAGTTTGAACAGGATCGGTAGCAGGCTGATCGGTCTGTATGATGTCACCTCTTTCGCAGGATTTCCAGGCTTCGACATAAGGCTAACCTGCGTCATCTGCTTTTTTCAAGGAGCCTCATCACTGCGCCAGGTATCAATGCGTGGTGGTTTTTTATACTCGATGTTTTACCAAATCATTGTCTTCAGCTCCCTCAGTTTAAACATCCTAATCGGGGGCGACATCTGGTAATCCTGCTGCACTAATCACAGAGGTGACAACACTCTCTTCATCTGAGGCCCTATTTTTCTGACGGATCTGATCCAAATACATGTGATCCGTTTACATGCATGAGAAGTGACCAGGCAGACAGGACTGTGGTTGGCTGTCACTGCCACCTAGGCAACATCTCAGAGAGTTGTTTTCCGGCTCCAAAAATAGAGCCCCTTGGGTGAAGTTCGAATGAAATGGCTAGAGCACCTTAGTCAGATGTTCTGCAAATTGTTCAGCTATGCTATCCGCTGTCTCCTCTCGCCCAGGCTCCGTCGCTCTTTCTGATAGTAGGTACTAGGTATACTATATCGCGCGCTTCAGTGATATTCGCTGTGGCTAATTCAGTAACCTCTGTGAGAGATAGCGAGATAGAGATTTTTGAATAGCTTGTCTTTTTTTCGTAGGCAAGAAGTTGTTCGAAATCCTTGACTGCTACGTTGTCTAGTTTTATTCAGTAGTGATCTGGTAGCCATAAGCTTTCTTTAGTTTTCTGTTTTCCAATATGGCTTTTCCGTATATGCAAGCAATTTTGGATTTTCACTTTAGTGTCGAAAATTGGAGTGGCTTCCCATGCTGACTGTTACTGCAGGTGAGATCCTCTACCGCTTTATCGATTTCGTATGGAATCTCAAGTGGTATGTTGATGTTAAGCCTGTCATCCAGTAAGTCCCCGAAGAGTACCCAAGCCAGTTCTTTTGTTGGCCAGCGCCTCTGGTGTTTACCTATGAATATCAAGATCACGTCCGAGTTTAGCTGTATCATCAAGATGGGCGAGTGGTCAAAAGAAACATCGAAACTCTCTTCAAGTAGTAAAGGCTGTCTGATTTCTACATGATTCTAGTGGGCTGCGATTCAGGCCGCGATCGGCCGATGGCGACCAGAAACACAGCCCACTAGAATCATGTTGAAATCAGACAGCCTATATCTGGTTGGATGAAATTATGAGCCGGCCGACAACAACCCTTGGAAACAAAATAACCTTGGGACTTGTCAAAAACAACGGAGCAACGGCATGGTTTGAATCACACGGTATATTTTCTGCAAACACTGTTCAGGCACATACCCTTCCAAAATTTCATCACTTTTGATAAACAAAAATGCGGATTAATGTTAGTTAATCAATTTGTTCATACCTACCTACAAACAAGAAGAGAATGATAATTTTAACGCGGTTGGTAGGTAATGTTTTCTTAATTCAACCGCAGTAAACTCCTCATCAGGGACAGGAGGGGTCCTGTGCCAGTCTTGTTAACATTGGAGGATCCTCAGGGCGTATGAAAACTAATCGGGACCCGAGTAACCCACCCCTCGCTCAATAATTACATGAACAACTACGAGCCCCGTCCCACAACAGTTGTCCCATCAGTAAAATCGCAATTTCTAGAAAATTACTGACGGGAATAATGAAATATTTTGAAATTTTGTTTTTTGTTCATGTTCACTACAAGTTAGTACCTTTGAACATTCTAGGAATGATTCTCCAGCGCCTGCGCAGTAGAGAAGTTGGTGATGAAATGGAACACCCTCCCCAAATGATTTTTTCCCAGCTAACTCGGTTGCTAGGCATAGTAAGTTATGTCAGAAATGTCTCTTCTTCAGTTGAGCACAATCGGTGGATCAGTTTCAAAGTTATGATAAAAAATCGATTTTCTAACCCAAATTCGAAGGGCTGTATCTCCGATATTTTATTTCTCCGAAATATATTATTATTATCGTTATTATTATTACTCTGATTGACCAACAGACTATCAGTCCTGTAATAGGTCAATACCACTAAGTATCTCGAAAAACAATTTTCAGTCCAGAAACCTTATCATGGAATATGTCGAATATTTTCTGGATTTGGTTATAGCTCAGACAGATTCGGTTAATAGGTGAATTATAGTTGAAGGTTGTCCTTGAGGTTTTTATATAAAACTTTTCTGAGCCTCTCAGTCCAAGTCTAGGAACGTTGATAGGTATTCGGGCCAAGAAATCGGGCATGCATAGCTGGCCGTTGATGATCTTGTGTAAAAAAACAACCGAATGCAGCTCTCTGCGTCGCTCAAAGGCAGTGAAGCCAAACCGCTGCAACAGCAGCTCCTGGGAGCAACCTCGATCAGGGTAGACACCATCCAACTTGAATGAGATAAATTTCAAGAACTGTCTCTGGACGCCCTCTACCTGGCTTATGTACTTCGCGAAGTAAGGCGACCAAACGCGGGAAGCGTACTTCAGGCGGGACAGAACGAGAGATTTATATAAGATGGTACATGTGTCAGTCTCCCTGAAGTCTCTTGAGTTCTTGATGAGGAAGCCCAGAGCCCTGCTGGCCCCTTTGCACGCATTCTCGATGTGCTGGGAAAAGCAACACATCGAGTCAAAATGCACCCTTAAGTTCCGGATCAAATCAGGTCTGTCGAGAGTATGATTTCCAACGATATATTTAGTTAAACTTGATAGGCTCTGTCAACCTGGTAAAAGTCTTGCAGACGCACTTGTCTATGTTAAGTGTCAAACCATTGTTAGAACACCATACCTGCAATCTATCCAGGTACTCCTGTAGGCCTAGGCAATCATCAATTGAATTAATTCTCAAAAAAAGTTTAAGATCGTCGGCGTACAGAAGAAAAGAGTTCTTCAGTATCTCACATAGTTATATATTTTTTGGATCAATCTACTTATTTTTCAGTTCTTCATCGATTGACAAGTTTCCACAGTTGAACTCCAGGGCTCCCTGTATTTATTTGGATAAGAAAAGTAAAGTCTTCGCATCTGGGCCAACTGATGTGGAGCGGGGCTCGTATACCGGGACTTTACCGGCGAGAAAGAACCTGATGGGCTCCGTTTCACAAAGACGACATGTCTGATCCTACAAGTTAGTGTTGGTTACTATTGTTGTTGTAACAATGGCTTACCAAGGCTACATCAACATCATTTTAAAACAGGACTTGTAGTTTCATGAAACAGACCCCTGTTTCCCAACGAAAAGTTCCTACCCCATATATGAGAGAACGGGCGAAAAAAAAAGAAACGAGACAGGTCGATTTCATTTTCGAAGAGGACATTTAGATATCATAAATTCAGTAATGAAGTTGCATCCCCGCAGCCAGGACCACTATCCTTCCAAATATCATGGCAATAGGAGTCTGTACCTCTTTTTCAAGGTCCTAGAATTCTTTTTATGACTGCCTAGTTTCTTTTCCATTCGAGAGAATGTTGTTCAAAAATTGTAGTAAAAAATGATAAACTAGATCAATAACTCAAATTTGACTACAGTGATTGATGATTGATGCATTTGTACTCCGTTGTGACAGGTTTTGTACATTTTTGTTTTTTCCTGGTTTTTTCTCTCTAAACTAAGGTTAGCGAGTTTTGCAGAATTCTTGCTGAGAACAAGACCGCCTTTATGTTAGGAACACGAACCTGTAATATAGCTGGACTGATGATAACAGAGAGGGAAATGACGCCAGGCGGACGCTGCCATGAGATTATGTGGACGTTGGGTTTTTGTTTTCAAGGGTTGGCATCACCTGCCACGGCAACGCAACGGTCTGATTCTACGAGTTTACCTAGGTATATCCTGTTTACTTTTTATTTTCAGTAGAATGACATTTTGGAGCAAAAATAAAGTGACAAGCTGGAGCGCTGGGAGGATACGGCTGACGGCCGCTGATAGTTTCGATCCAAAACTTTGCAGGTGCCATCAGCCGTAGCCGTAGCCCCCCATCTTGTCACTTTATTTTTGATACAAAAAGTCATTCTACTGAAAATAAAAAGTGAACAAGATATAGGTATGAGTCGCAGAAATCAAAACGAGAAATCAAGATATTATCCCAGATCAAGATAGCGCGGCACTGACAGCCAAGCACCGACTGTCACCGAGCGAAAATTATTCCAGTGAACCTCAAACGTTATACCTATGAATAACGGTAAACTCTTGCAAATCTCCATAGATCGGTAACAAATTTAGCTGAAAATTATATTAATATACACTAAAATCATATATTTATAAAATAGAGTATATAGTCATAGCATAGAGTGTCATAGTCATCAATACATAAAACGGCTCCGTTGAATATTGAAAACCACTCTCGAGGCCGCTACCAAACGTTTTGGGTACCGGTCATGTACCGGTGCATAATAAGATGGCGACTTCCAGAGGAGGGGTCATAATTTGTTGGGGGAATCTGGGGAATTAGCAGTCCAGCTACACTACAGGTTCGTGGTTAAGAAAGATACATTTTTCGGTTTGATGCCTTTGTTGACTATTTCGAACAGCTCGTAGACATATTTTCGAATAAACTAGGCAGTCATAATTGAAGAGAATGCAAATACCTAAAATAGTTATTTATGTAGTAAGAGCGTAAAGCGACTGTTTTAGGCCCGACGTATGTAAGTTGTGCCCGAGCATAGCGAGGGCACATTCAGACAGAGGGCCTAAAACAGGCTTTACGCTTGAGCTGCATACAACGTTTTTTACACGACCCATTCTTTTTTGAACTTGATTTTGAACCATAAAAGCCGAAAAACTAAAAAGCGATTATAGATCGATCTAGTTAGCAATGACATTATGGGCACCTATGATTTTGTTTTTACTTGTCATTTAATAATTATCACTAGCGTCAGTGTCTTTTTTATTGAAAAGCACCCAGCAAGAATTTTCGTTTTTGAGGCGCTGCACTCCTCCCGCCGATGGCGATGGCTTCTCGAGTCACACTTGATCTTCTGCCGGAGAAGTCCAAAAAAAACATGAGAACGTAGGTATACCTATACTTAGCTGAAAAATCCAAGGTGGTGAAGCCTTCTACTTTGTGGTCCGTGTTTTCCATGCTGAAGACAACCCTTTCAGTTAAGGACGACACGGATTTTACCGCAAAGTTACAGCCTACGTAAAGAGACAGGCAGACGGATACCTACAAACCAAAATATTCATTCGGCTACACGTTTTATGATGGCAACCACGGCTTCGGGCCTGAAATCGCGCTCTTGTATCGAAAACGGCTATTCAAATTTAGTATTCGCCTGCCCCCTCAAGAAAACTGAGAAATAGGAATCCGGCCAGAGCCGTCAACGCACATAACCTCACTTTTGGAGTTTTGAATATGTGTATTTTCAAAGCAAACAATTCAACGAGAAGCTTAATAATTGAAACCATACACCCTTCCCCGCCTTTGGGGGTGTCCCAAATGCCTCTGAGCTGTGCATTCCAACAAATTTATTAGTTTGTGACATTTAATAATAATTACAGGCATTTGTTTTTTGACGCTTAAAAAACCAAAGCCCGAGGGCGTAAAAGTAAAAAATTTACGCCCTCGGGCTAAATGAGCCACTTTACGCCTGAAAATGAGGGTAAAAAGGCTCACTTTACACCCGGTCGTGTAAAAAATGACTTTATCGCCATTTAATTTTTTGAAGGGGTAATAACCCTGGCTACATACGGTGATGGAACATCATTACTGAATTTATTATTATTCCCCTCGAAAATAAAATCGACCTGTAGCAGCTTTTTCTTCTCAATTTGATTCTTTCGTTATGTTGCTTCCTGACAAATTTGGTTCCTAACCATTGGATAGATTCTAAATAATAGAATGGCAAAATTTTGAATTTGGTATTCTTTAATATTTGACAGCTGACAAAGGGAGAAATGCCTTCAACTCTTCTGATGGAGTTTTTCAAGGGCTTTCAAATGACAATAGGGAGTTTGCGATTTCATTGAACGTACGACGTAACGCAACGTAGAACGTGAAAACTTCCCTGTAACTAAGGAATTGCAGATAACAAACTCGCCAATTTTCACGTTGAAAGTTACGTTACGTCGTACGTACGTGTGCACGCAAACTCCCCATTACTGGAAATCAAGCTCCGTGAGATATAGCTCCTGTCATTTTTTGAAAGTGACACTTCAGTTTGACAGATGACAGCCAAAACCAGTGGGCTCACCGCAGGGTGGAACTTTGTCTAGACACCAAATTTCAATTCAATCGGATCAACAGCTTGGCAGTTATTCCGTTAAATTACCCACAGACATATACACACATATTATACAGACAGACATCACTGTCAAAATGGTGTTAATCGTCTTGATGAGGGGCCCCAAAATGGATATATTTGCCGTTATCTAAAAAAACACACGTTCACAATACTCTCCCTTCCATCAGTAGATAGGGGGTAGGGGGGTCGGGAAAGCGAAAATTATATTTCTAGAAAGAGAGCCCAATTTGGCCCGCCCAGATTCGCATTTCATGTGAGTAGGTAACTACAGTCGGTGTGCCCTGGCGATAAAAGTGTGTCGTCGCCGTTTGTAAAATGTATGCCATTAGTTCCAGCATTTCATACGCACTTCACATCATTATGTGACCTAGGCATTGAAGCGCGAATACCGCACTATTATTGTTGTCTGAGTTGTATTATTGTTGACATTTTGTCTTCTTCCAACAGTCAAATTGATTCGTTTTGAAACATCCGCCGCGCGCACTGCTTTCCGAAAGTGTCACGGCGCGGTTAACGCGGCGGAAAATTGAGACAAACACGCTGATGCCCCTGACCGCCCCCACCATCCCCCTTCCCCGATTTGTTTTCCCTTTCCCGCGATCCTCTGCTACTCTTTCTATAAAAAGAGCCCGCCGAAATAACGTCGTAAATAAAAATTCTGAATATGATATAAAAGTGCATCAACCTCTGCCCGATGCCGGTGATGCTTAAATAGCATAAGTTCATTTCTTTCTAATATATTCACCTAAGCCCAATATGACGTGCCAAATAAATCGGTTGCCAAAACTGCCAGCAATATATCTCGTCCTTAAAAACACCACACTTTGAGAAAAGCGTCGTCTGGTGTGCGACCGCAAAGCTCCGAAAACTCCACTTTCACCATCTGCCATCACTGGCATGGGCCGGCAAAACTCATGATTCTCTGATGAGATACAGAAATATTTCGATTAATAAGAACTGGTGGTGGAACTGTGATATAGGAAATGTGTCGTTAACGTTTCATTTTCATGATGATACCTAGTGTATTTTTAAACTCAGTTGGCTTTGGATCGCTTGGCCCGGTATATTGAGTGTGTAAATTTGAGGAACATTTGATTAACATGAATTTGTTTGAGAAAGATCAAGGGTAGGTAATGAAGTAAGTTGTTTGAGCAAACTCGAAAAATGAGAACATGCCTTCAGAACTTTAAAAAAATAGAATTTCATCTGAACACGAGTAAACTAACCGACTGTAAATTGTGAATACTGGATCTGCTATGGAGATGTTAGGGGATGATGGGTCAAGCTCCATAAGAAAATCAAAAACAATTTATCGTAAATAATATGCCAGAGCAAAAGTGACACACTGAAGTTACGACTCAAACGGCATTGAAGTTACTGTTCCCGCTGCCGAGTGGCAACCTAACGGAAAAGCACTAGGTCGTGCAGCTTTTCGTCAGGTCCCCGTACATCGAACCGACGGTGTGTTATGCGCTGTCCAACTAGGATGATGATCCCAATTATCGGATTTGCACATAATGCGGACACACATCGCTGATCGCGGCAGGCAGGCAGCTGGGCTAGGCTAGGCGCAAGGCCGCACCGACCGACCGCTGAGTTTCGTGCTCTACCGACTCACCCACTCGCACACTAAACTCGCCACAAGTAAGTTACACCCGCAAGAAGACAGTGGATGATGTGGTGCTTTGTCTCCTCTTCATTATCATCTTCTCTGGCTGATGGCCGAGGCTACTTCTCAACAGCTCTTTCGGTGCTCAATGACCAAATCTATATAGGCCACCAAGCTCTGAAGAGCTTTAAAGCTTTCAGAACGTCAAGAATCATCTATCTTATTCACTTTTCCACAAGTAGGTCACGTCCATCTATCATATCATCATAAAAATGATGGCATTTAAAGATTTATAGTCCAAATCCAGTGACGAAAACATGCGTTTTCGACCTTGATATTCCCTTACCAAACTGTCACTCATGTCGTGTGCTTTCTCACACGACCTTGATATTCTCTCACTGAAATGTCAAAGCAGGAAGTGAAGCAGTACTTTACAGGTTTGAATGCAAAACAGTGTATTTTTCTTCAAAGTGTAGTCGTATGAAAAGTATATCTAAAATTCAAGAAAATTTCAAGAATCAAAAAATCTTTCACGCCTATGACATTGTCAACTAGTCACTCTAGTCATTGTCGTCAGGGAATGACTACCTACGACCAAAGAATTAACACGGGGTCGCAAGGTTTCTTGGGTGATGCACCTACTATACAGACGAATTTGTGGAAAAATTGGTCCACATTGCCAAGCCGTTGCAGCATAGAACTCCGTTTTTGTGGTCCAAGGAATTATATCGGCGACATACAGAGTCTTTTTTTAGCAATGTCACTATTCCGGAAGCTTCTGGTAAACAAAGTGCGCAACTTTTTGACAAGGGTATGGCAGCATCTTGTAGTTTACAGTTTCAAATTTTGTTTGACACTATACAACCATGGCTGGCAATCATCAACTTTGTGTACACGGTGCCAAAAGCCTTAAAGTTGCAGAATTTTTGTTTCTTCATTTTGAAATTCAAAATTCTTCTCCATTTCTGTACCAATTCACTTGAAACTTGTAACAAATTGAAACCTAGAATTTGAATTTTGATACGGTGAAAGTGGTCTTCGTGCAACTTCAGGGTGATGGCCGCCGTTTCCCAAAAAAGTCTTAAATCAGAAATGCAGTGCTCGGCGGGTGTCACAGAATCTCGAAACGTAACTTCAGTGCAGATATTTTTTTTTCTCTTCTCAAGATAACGAATGTCCCTGATTACGTCTGTGAATACCTCTACCTGGTCTTTGAGAATGCCTACAAAGAAAAAACAAAGCGACTTTTTAACACTGTTTCCTTCAATTGCCAAGCACAACATTTTGTTCTGTCGCACCGTGCAGACAAAGTTGATGGCTGACAACTGTGGTTGTAGTGTCAAACAAAACTTAAAACTATAAATTACAAGATGCTGTAATGTTCATGTTGATAAGTTTCTTACTTCGCCTGTCAGAAGCCATTCAAATGATGACATCCATAAAAAAGACCCTGTATATTCGCAATTAGTGCTTCCCAAGAAGAGTGAAGGAGGTCCTGAGGTGCACGATGCCACTACTGTATGACATATTTGATTTTATGTCTGCTTTTGGTCTTAGTATAGAAACATAAAAAAAAATTATCGATTCATGCACAAGTGCAAATTATCGAAAATAATCGCAAAATGCACTTGTGCAAGTTATCGCCTAATTCGAATCTGATTGGTTCAAACAACAATAGAAAACTTCAGCATGTCAGATTTGACAGATGAATGAAATTTTTCACAATTATTACATACAACGCTCTTGATTATCAGACCCACAAGGATAATATTCACTTATCTAAATACTGTCAATAGCAACGGAATAAAATAGATGTAAACAACAAAATCTGACAGCTGTCACTTCGGACTTCTTTTTTGTAATATTCATCAACATATCACTCGTGCTCGAGATTTTCTCAGATAATTTTGGCCAAGCGTTTCCCTTGAGCTGGTTGTCCCTAGATAAACGCCCTTCTCCTACAACCAGCACTCGCGATCGCCTGGCCAACATTATCGTGAAAATCTAAGCACTTGTGGTATTGCTGTTGATTATTATTCACGTCATTCATCCCGTCAAGAAATCAGAATCATATGCCTATCCTAGGTTACAGCGGGTTTCAGGTGAGCGAGGACCTGGATCTTCCTCTGAATATTTCCCTCATACGTCAAAAACGCGATAATTCGGACACAAATTTTGAGGAAATATAAGCGATAATCCGAAAGACCATATCGATAATTCAATCGATCTGTCATTGTTTAAACACCTGCTGTCAAACAAACATGATCCAGTATTAACGTTGGACTCCGGACACTGTATAGGGATGCTCATGCTTAAGCGAGTACTCAACGGACCCAGAGGCACGTGCAAGAAAGTGAAACAATTTGGGATTGCGCATCAGTCATGATGATTTCACACTTTTTTCGCCAGCCTCTGGCTCTCTTTTCTGTTCGGCGGCTCAGTAGAGTTAGGTGGCTATTCATGTATCATCCATTTTATTGTCGTGGGAAATGATATGTGAATAATTTGTAGAATGATTCGGGAAATATTCTTTCGAATACCCGAGAACATGCAGCCGTAATTTCAAGTTCAAAATCGGCTAACAAAGAAAAAAGTTACGACCAAAAAATCAAAGAGTGGTTTTTTCAAATCACCCTGTAATTTAAAAAGATAATTGGATAATTGGAAAACCATTTCGAGATATGAGTGTACAAACGTCCCTGGACCAATTTAAAAAAATCCTTTTTTTTCAGAATTGGGAGTCATTCAAACTTTGAGGTTATTTCAGGACCTTATACGCGACGCCCTGTATTTCAAATACGGAGGATCTGAACGAAATTCAGTATCTAGCCTGTGATAGACGATGAACGCAGCAATCAGGAAGAACAAAAACTTTCTAATTATTCCTATTTTTTCAGAGGTAAGGCATTTTGAACTTCATTGAAATTTTTGGGTGGGCCACTTCAATCTTTGACCACTTTACTTGGTATATGGACAAGTAATAATTTAAATTAAAATTTTAAGTACCTACTGATCTAAATATTTTTATTTTCCCGAAAATATAGCGCTCATCGGTATCTATTTGCAAATCATTTCGCATTTGGCTAGAAATAGAACTATTATTGTAAAAGCCTTTATCTCAAAAACTTACGAAGGAAATAATCACTTCATCTACAAGTCCAGAATCTAAGCCATAAAAACGCACAAGTTTTGCTCATTCGCGTGGATTCATATTCCACTCTCGTACTTTTTCAAGTATGTAGGTAACACTCATGATAAGTGCATATAGGTATTGATTAATGGTTTTTCGAACAAATACTTCTGTAAATTACTCGTTTAGCTACTCTCAAGCAATCCCAAGTATTTTGGATTGTAATCTAGTGTTGCAATCAAGGAATCAGGTGGTGTGGTTGAATTGTTCTCGTTAGGCGAATTGAGTCCATTTTGAATTGGACGGATACCGGGGAATTACCAGGCTGGAACCAACAATTAGCAAAGTCCTCACGGGCGTGTCTGATGAGCGCATTTTCGGAGTGCAGATGAGTAGACTGTTCACTGTTACCCGTAAACAGATTGTCCCAAAGTACCACAACTCCACAAGAAATCATCGTCTTTATGAAAACAACACATCAACCAAAACTAGAAAATGTCCTGAGAAGAATTATACCTATATCGATCACAA
This sequence comes from Anaspis maculata, assembly GCA_949128115.1. Classification (NCBI taxonomy): domain Eukaryota; kingdom Metazoa; phylum Arthropoda; class Insecta; order Coleoptera; family Scraptiidae; genus Anaspis; species Anaspis maculata. The sequence goes on from OX421964.1 coordinate 48,066,907, forward strand.
GCACAAATTTCTCCATAACTTTCTGCATATTTCGTTCGCTGCATTTATGCATGTATCTAGAACGGTTAGACAAAAAAAAAAGTGTAATATAGTTTTCTAAAGGCTAAAACTCTGGAATTTGTTGGATAACGCAATTACATCCATCAAATAAACAGGCAAACATGTATACGCGGGGTATCTATGAAAATGTCCCTCAAAAATGAAGATAAAGAGATATAGAGATTTTGATGGGATTCCATTGAATGTTTGTCTACCTTGTTTCCATTTGGATTACTCCACATTTTTTTAGAAGCCCAATAGCCCTAAAACACTAGAAAAGTTTCTAAAGAATTACTGGGACATTTTGTGACAAACGAAAAAATTATGAACTGTTTTATAATTTTGAGAGACGTAGAAAATTCTCGGAAGGGTTCTTTGCAAAGACGGGTTCTTTGCAAAACCCTACTTCTTGTCAATTTCAAAACAAATGTGCTTCATGTATTCTATTAGGAACTTCTGGATACCTCAATATGATTTGTCGTGTTTCTGCAAAGGTGACGTAATTTCAAATACACCCAAAATTTTTCCACACTGGTTTAGAGAAGATTTATTCAGTGAATAGCATGGTCCCAAAGATTCGAAATTAATTTCTACCACAAAGTGACAAGTGGGGTTTTCGCAAATAATGCCTCAATTGAACTCAAAGTCGTTTTTTGAAACAAAAAGTTGTCAACAACAAAGAGAAAACATTTTTTTTACATAATTGAAAAAACGCTCTGAATTAAATTTTCTCATACATTCAGTACACCGTATAAAAAATAGAGTTTTTATATTCATTTTTGAGGGAGAAATCCTAAAATAATTTTGGCCTGCTGAGAATACAGCCTTTTAAGCCAACAGTTTAAGAAAAACTCACGATACCCAATGATGTGTCTCTGTGATTCCATGGAGATTTTTTGCAGCCCAGACGGCTCAGACTAAACTGAGTCAACAGGTTGATCGTTTTCTTTTCGCAAATACGTTCTGGAATACGTTGCTGTAAGATTGATTCCACTTCGGATTCCACTCCGTTAAATTGTCAACAAGTAGACCTCTCTATTTTATGAAAATGATTCTATTTTTACTCAAAATGCAGTAAAACTGTTCTCGTTCGACTGCTCGTTCGCCGCCCCGATCTTCACAACAAATTTAAGTATACTGGAGTGGTTCTTATGCAACTCCATCAGGTCGTCACTTCCTCGCAGGTTTTTCCCGCTCTCCCGAGTCCCACATCAGGAAAATACACCCAGACGAGCAGAATAATCTACGAATATACACTGTACAGGCGGTGTTCCTATTTTGAACGTCTCACTAAAATATTGGTATCTTCGAAACGATACGAAATAATGATAATGCAATAGTAGGTGTCCCCATCCCGTTACGTTGTAAATTCACAACATAGACTTTTTGAATCAAAAATAAAGTGACAGAGTGGGGGGGTACTACGGCTGATGGCCGCTGCCGGCGTCTTGTTGTTGTTGTTGCAGGTGCCATCAACCGTAGCCGTAGCCCCCCGCAGCTTCTTATTTTATTTTTGCTTCAGAAAGTCCTAGTTCAGAATTTGAAAGATGAATGGGATGTAGATATGCGTTAATCATTTTATTATGCGACTTTGATAAATTCTGTTTTTATTTCACAAGAGGCCCTGCAGGAAAGGGTGGGACGAAACGGCTTTGTATATGTACAACAACTAGTTTCTCTGTTCTGCAAATGTTATTCAGAACACTTGGAAATTCTGGATTTCTGGCTCCACCTGCAATGCAACTCTCCTGGTATGCTGGACCAAAGCGTCTTCCGTCGATTTATATGCAGTTATGACAAAAAGGCATTGTTGTTTGCACTTCATAATGTCAGATTTGGCGGATTTTCATTATTTTGTGCCGGAACTACAGACTGTCCGGAGTTTATGTCCGGAAATTTTGCCAGTCGACAGTGAACCGGAAAATAAGTCGAAGTCGTGAAAATGTGTTTAACTTCTCTTTTTTGCCAAATTAGAAAAGTTAATTGCTGGCAATTGCTTTTCCAAGGTTTCGGTTACTGCATAATATGACTATTTCTCAAGTATAGTACCAATCGACTTCCACTCCATGAAGTGGGTAAATTCTAAATGGCGGCCATGAAGGAAAAAGTTTACTGAATTATTTTCTAAAATGCGGAGACGATGGCAACACATCACAATTTATCCATCACGCTATTATTTGTGAAAATAAATTTCATTGGGATATCTCGAAAAATAGGTAATTTATTCGTAAAATATAAAATCTCATAGTGAAGGCCCATTTGTTCCAAGATATTTTCAGGATATTTCAAAAAGGACTCAAGATGATTCAAAATGGGCTCGTAATCAACATTACAAATGAAGTTGGATTTTCATAAAATAGTGAAATAATGAATAATAAATAATAATAAATCGAAGCCTTATTTCACAGGTCACTTAGAGGCCCTGAATTGTGGTTATAATTAGAACTCTGCCCCAGGTTCTCAATCCGTGAATTGGTGGGTCAATGAATTGTACCTGGCGAAGTTTCTAAGACTGGCAAAGTTTGTTGACTCAGTTTTCATCAACAAAACAGTGATTGCTGTTAAAATATGAAAACTTGATGAGGTGGGAACGGTAGTAACTGGAACAACTTTAGATTTTTACTCACAAAGTCACAGATGGACCAACTCTACATTAATTTTCATAAAATCCCTTATTTTATCTTTTCAATGCTCATTTTGGCTCCACTGTGAGCCGAAGTGCTGTAAAACTCGTTGAAATGGGTACAACATCATCTTGTGGCCAGTGAAAAAAAAAATGACCCGCTCGGAATGGTAATTTCTTCTTTCAGATTATTTCATATGATTGATTTTTATAGTACCAATCGATTCCTCACTTAAACTGCTGGACAACGAAGTTGTCGGTATCGGAAAAATTGTTCGACTTTGAAGACCAATAACTTCCGATTGCCGAATGTGATTTGCATCTTGTTTGTTGTGTTGATTAGCCTTATGTTTCCGTAACCTATCCTGTAAAGGTGAATGTTAAAAAACTTCATGCAACATTTCTACAGAGTGATACGTGAAATGCTGCAAATTTGCACCGACTTCATCGTACCCCCATTTGTCAAAAAAATTTTGTTTATGTATTCTAATACAAAAATCATAAAGTGTGGTGTATTATCTCGAAGAAGTTTTGGATTTACCCAGATTGGAAGTCTGACATTGGTGATATAAATTTGTATGTTAAATGTTACAGATTTGCTTTGTTGGCACGCGAGATCAGGTCACTTTTGATGAATGGATGTTGACATCGAGCAGGATTGTTCGTACAACAGTCCAGGACAATTTCATTCTCAATACAACCCGAATGTTTGGTGTGGAGCCAATCAGGGAGCATTTTTTTAACGTACGTTGAATTTCGTCAGAATTTCATCAAAATTTTAGATGTGAAACATGTTCTATTTGCAAGTTTAAGCCCAAGAACATGGTAATGATGTAAAACTTCAGTTTCCGAGTGAAGTAAAGCCCCCGCGGACGTTATAATTTGTGTGCTTGTGCTATGCCTGAGTTTCAAAAATCTGCAACATTCAACATGAAAATTTATATCTTCAATCTTTGACTTGCAATCTGGGTAATTCCAAAACCGTTTCAAGATAAGACACCACACTTCATGATGTTTGTATTAGAATATTGGAAAAATATTTTTTTGGAAAATGGGGGTACCTACGATGGAATCGTTGCAATTTTGCACCATTTACGTATCACCCTGTAGAAAATTGACATAAAGTTTCTAAACATCCACTATTATAGGATGGGTTACGGAAAGATCAAGCTATAGTAAACGCAACAAACAAAATGGAAATCGCGATCGGAAATCGGGAAATATTGGCCTCTAAACCCGAACCATTTTTTCGATGCCCACCCGACAACTTCGTTGTCCAGCAGTTTATTCAATTATGGGCAAATTCAAAATGGTGGTCGTAACAAAAATAACTGTCACTTATCTTATTTACAAAAATAGTAGGCGGAGACGGTGGAAACACATCGCATTGCAATTCTGACATCACTCTTTATCAAAATTTCAAATTCCATCCAAATATCTTGAAAAATCACGATTTAGTAAAAAAAATGTATTTCCATGGAACTGATCACTCTTCCCGGGATATTTCTGGAACAGCTGACGACATTCAGATGCGGTTTATTTTATTTCAACAAGCATTAAATTGTGAATCTACCTGGTGATTTTCGTGTTTTCTTGGATCGAAAACAGAAAGAAACGTTCTAATGAAGGTGCGCTGAAAATGCTCCTTAAGGGAACTATAGAGCTCCTTGGTAGGGTAACTTACCGAAATAAAATGAATCGGGTTCTAGGGTCTTCAGGTTCCCGAAGAAGCATTTTTCGATCAAACTTTATTCTTTCGGAACGTTTCTTCTTCTTTTTTGTCCAAGAAAACACAGTTGGTGTTATTACTGTGTATTTGCACTCGGGATTTGGAAGTTTTGGGAGAATCTTATAGGTAAAGTTTTTTTTTAACGTATGATTTATCTTGTAAACTGTGCGTCGTCGAATCGAAATAGTAGGTACAAGAGGACTTTTTTTGAACTTTGATTTTCTATTCAAAATTCAGAAAAGGTCATGAACAAAAAAAATTGGGCTAAATTCATCCCCCGTTCCCCCCTTTTCTGGACGTCCCTGATAAATGTGCGGAATTTTTTTTCACACCGGTGAAACCACATTTCTCCATTTTATTTTTTATCTTGGCAAGTTTCGGAGATATTAAAAAAAAAATCATCAGGTTTCTTCTTTCAAGGGGCTAGTTTCCTTGGGGAGAGTTATTCGACCCATGTTTATTGGAACTTTCCTTCATATTTTTTGACGTAGAATAAGCTGCTCAAATATTGCGGTCTAATTTCGGGACAGCCTGTATGAAATGTTTGGATTGTCTCTCTAAATTTGAAAATTTGATACTTTTTTAGTTGCATCCGACACCCACTGAGAAGGAACTTACTTGATCGTTTATCGAGACTTTTCAAGACGAGACGAGACTGGAGGCCTAACATGTGGTGTTTCTGTTAAGTAGTCCAAATTTATAGGGTGGCCGCATACGCCAAAATCTTTGCGCAAAATACACATGCGTTTTATTCTTTAAGCGAGTTTATACCATTCTCCCCATGTTCCACAAATGGTCTTTTTTGAAACGATTTTTCTTGTTAAAAAAAAATTGAGCTGAGACCGTTGAAGTTGAACTTCAAGAATCTGAAAATGCAGAAAAAAAACTCATTTTAAAAAAATTGTCCCATAGATAAGGTGGTTCTCCCGCCTGATGGTCGAATAAGGACTTCAATCCCGTATACTTATAATACTGGCATATAGTGTCCGTCGTCCTTTTTCAAGTCTTGGCGGTCGCTTTTCCAGCGTTTCAGCGACGCCGTAACCGTAACATGGACCATGGGTCCAGTTCGCGGCGGTAAATTTAGACGATGGACGTCGCCGCTGTTTAGTTCGAGTCCGCGGTACTCCGCAGGCATAGGTACGTCCGTGCAACCTCAGCTTCGGCAGGCAGCGTCAGGAGGAGGATCAAAGCAGTAAGCAGTGAGCGGCAGCGAGTGGCATCGGTAGCAGGAGCAGCAAGCAGTAGCAGTGGTGGTACCCAGAAGCTTCTCTGCTTCGGCGGCCACGGTGGCGGAGTGTCGGTCGGGCCAGTCGAGCCAGCCAAACACAAGCAGACTGTTTGGTATTGCGACTGTAATGTGTTGCTATTTCGGGGTGTCTGGTTCCGCTGCCAACTGGCGCTCCTCACTGCTCTCTCTGCTCCACTACACAACTCCCGAGTGACACACATCGTGTCACGGCGATGATGCGGCACGTCCACCCCCTGGGTGCCCACTTAACACCCAGCCAACTCAATAATGAGCTATAGCTATATTGCACACTTACACCACAAGAATCGGCATACCTACTACCACGTGTCTCTGCTCTGGTACTTCCGCACTTTCTCAAGTTACTCACTTCTGTAACTGTAACATTTTTTGTTATCAACTATGCATATGGTTTACTTCACTTGAAAAGAAGTTCCGCAACAAGCGTTCGAATGAGTTTAAGGCATCAAAGTAGGCGACTTCGTGATAACGTAGCTCCTAGAGTTTGGGATGTTCGATTTTTTTACAAGAAAACAATACGAAAAGCAAGGAAATTGTTCAACTAATAATTAATTAACACATTTTTTAATACAAAATAACCAAAAGAAAAAAGAAGTGGATAGGCAGGCTGCGTCGCGTTACTGGTATACAGTGAGGGGCAAAAGTGTGGAGCAAATTCATTAAAAAATTCGCATAAGTTTGTTAGTGAAAAGTGATTGAACTATGTCGATTATTTGGTGCTTTCCTTTTACCACAAAACTCACTGATCTGATGATCCAAGTTAGAGAGAGAAAAAGCGAGAAATCACATGCGCGAAAGTGAGATATCACTAACAACTTAGGTCAGAATACTTAGAAGGTGGTAAAAGGAAAGCGCCCAATCATAATGCTGATAATAGGTGACATCATAGGTGACGATTTTTGATTAAAGGGATGTTCCCACACAAAAGCCCGTCGGTTTCATTCATATGTACCTTATGACGTTAATTTTGGCCATTTTTCGAAAATTGACTAGCCTATACCAGCCTAAAGCCCCCGGTCTGACATGTAAGACAAAGAAACTTTCAACAACCTTATCAACGCACATTAGACCTGCAGGGTTAAAATCAAGTAACTTATGACGTAAGTTTTGAGGCACCAGCTCCCTGACCATATTACTTCAACTTAGATTGTGCAATAGACAGCATAGACCAATTGGAAACAAGAGATAAATTGATCCGGGCTTCCACCAATAAAGCTGCGTTAGTATAACACACTCATAGGGCCCAGTATTTCCATTTCCGGATTTGTTCCGTATAACTCTACTCGGCGGATAAACGCTGCGCTGTACGTTCTGGGCTGTACCTTCCGCGCAGCGTTTATCTGCCGGATAAAGTTGATATTGACTCAAAATTACGAGAAAAAAAGAATTACTTAGTCACCCACATAGTCAACATCCTCCCCCAAGTATCCCCCTCTGGAAATATTGACAGTAGGTAATTATGTCAAGATGATAGTATAAGACCTCAGTGGATCAAGATACGATATAATTCACTCCACATAAATGACAGGTCTCCGTTCCGCAACTATAAATGGGAATTTTTAGTCTTCCCTCCTCTTTGCTGACCACCCCCTTCCCCCATTGCGGTCTCCCGGGAAATTTGACTTGGCAACAATGATTTTCATATTCAGCAAGGTCCAAATACCTACTCTTTAAACGTAGGTATGTTGCCAAACTTGAACATTTGCCTCTGCCTCTATTCGAAAAGATCCTAGACTATGGCTCCGTTTACACCGGTGCGGTGGACTAAAACTGGACTGACCCAAGCACTGACCCAAATTCCACCTAAAGTAATTCTTCTCTTCCAGCGTTTTCACCGGCAAACTAGCGCAGCCGACCTATTTTAAAATATGAACTTGAAGTAAATGAATATAAAAATTGAATTTACTTCAGTCCATATGGCTAACCGGAGACCTGACCCAAGCTACTTGGTCCTAATTTAGTCCTTGTCTACGATCGTTTACACCACGTGGACTAAATTTATTTGGTCGAATTTAGTGCTTAGGTCGCGGACCAAAGCTACGGTGTAAACGTAGCCTATCTACGGAACTCCCAGTTTTACAACAGATAAAATGAGTGGATAATTTTCCCAATATTCAATGAGTTCTTTGTGGTCAAACAACTATCTAGCATTGGTTAGAACGAAATCCATTAAACAGCGTGTTAGTAGTAACACTGTGTTAACTTTGTGGTGTAACTCATGGTAAAGAGAATAAAACATAATCTTATAGAACTTCACCACTCTTCATTTGATTTTTGGAATCGCAAAGAAACAAAGACCACTAGAGTCCAAAGGCAAAATCCGCTAAAATTGGTCATTATTGTGTTTTGCAATAGACCTCGTGGTTTGTGGTTTAATGATTTTGTTTATCAATTTCTATGCTTTTATTCAAACGTAAAAAAATCACGTGTCAAGTAGCTAATCGGGAGACCACAATAGCCGCAATTCAATGTTCAGCTTACTGCATGCAAACTTAGCTATAATAATCAAATGCCCAAGCTGGTCCATACCCATCATCAGAGTAATTCACATGCAGGTCCTCTATTTCTGAATATTTTCGCCAAGTTCCGAATAAGACTACTTATTCTTATTACTATTACGAACTTCGCCCCACAGTTGGCCCATCAGTAAAAATGCAATTTTTAGAAAATGAATGATGGGAATGTGAAAATATTTTGGATTATTCGTTACTTTCGTGTTCACTACTTTTATGTTTTTTGGATTTCGAAAATGTCTTTAGGCTGAAATCAAAGTAAGGGGATTGATTCAGCAAAGCCTTATTTTGCCAATTTAGGTTCATCCTTAATGCGCCACATGAGATTCAATAATTAATATCTTAGTGCTTCCTAGTGGCGTACCTAGCGTATTTGGCACCCGGAGCGGACTATCATGTGACACCCCCCTCCCTAGATAATTTGCTGCAGACTGTTCGTAGTGCCCCCCCCCCCGGGGCATAATTAAGCATTTCGCGCCCTGCATGGGAATTTTAGAATTGAAGAATAGTGTCCCAGCTAATTAGTGACATGGTTTTATTTCGATGCAGAAAAGATTTCCTAACAAAGCGAAAAACGCTATTCATAGTGACCAACGTGAGGAAAAAGCGCCGCAGGCAAATTTTCTTCTGAAAACGAGGCTTTTCCAGCTTCTTCTGCGCCCTCCAAGCTTTGCACCCCAGCTCTGTATACCTCGTTTACACCCAGAATAATCCGGCATTGACACCCCCTTACTGCTGGTACCCGGTGCCGGCCGCACCCCCGCCCCTCCCTTGGTACGCCACTGACTTCCCTCCACAAAACGAGATTTAATTACCCAATACGTGTCTTGAGGCGACCACTCGTATAGTTTCCCGCCAGAATGACATTTTTTGGATTTTTGGTATAAGTTGGATGTTGCTGAAACAAGAACAAAACTGAACACAAGCAAGATGACTGTTTGTCATAATTCTAATTAAGCTCTCCAGTATTAAGGATTCATTTCATATTTGTCAACAATTTGCAAAAAATCTGTTTTAACATAAGATTTCTTATTTCTTTTCGTAAGTATACAAAGATGTAATAAATGTTTAATACTGGAGAGCTACACTACTACTACATATCATTAAGTTTTAACATATTAATTTTCCCCTTTTCGGAAATGTCGGCGTCATGTCGTCATCATCAACAAGAAGTGCACCAGCGTAGTTTCTGCCGAATATTTCAATTTTGGGTCATCCGACCAGTAAAAGATGTGAAGAGTCATTTTGGAGCCAATGAAATTCCCCACAGTTTGGTTTTCAACCAAGCTTTCTGCGACCTGATGGTCTTTGAGATAGAGCTTCTGTAAGCGACAGTCATTGTCGTGAAAGCTCCATGGCCACTTGACTCGAAAAACTCAAATTACGATGAGACAAAAAAATTTCAAAATGAGATTTCTCGAGAGTTCTTCAAGCTATATGGCGGTGATGGTCCTGTAAGTTATTATTTTCTTATTGAGCTGATTTTTGCTCTCTGGCGCCTGGGCTATGATAACATTGCAAAGTACTTATCGTAATTTTCTGTACTATTCCCGGACTTTAAATCAGATGTTTTTGCTCTCCTGTAAAAAGTTCAATTTTTCAGTTACGAGGTACTGATGCCGTGAAGCCCTCGATATCATATGACAAACACCTATCTTGCTTGTATTCAGTTTTGTCGCTGTTTCAGAAAGATTAAGCTGGTAAGCTGTATAAAAAATATATATGTTTCGAGGTTTGAAGCGTCTTTTAGATGCGGAAAAAATTTCAAGGACCATCTTTATAATTACTTGAGTCGGAGGGCCTTTTACTCTGTGCAGGATTTTTCTGTGTGGTTGATTGATTGATGACTGTGACATTGTTTTTATGATACGTGTTTTATGTAGGTATGCATTTTAATTGACTAGTCTAGTAAGTGGCATAATCTATGGATATTTTATTCATACTTTATGTACCTGATGCTTCAACTATGAATAAATCTTCACTGTTTTCTACTCACTTACTAAAATTAAAGCCAAAAAATTAATTCTGGTGGGAAATTACAAGTGGCTGCTTTAACGAAACTTGAAAATCAAAAAAGACATTGTGTGCTTATGAAATTTTATATCTTCCTTTGTTGCCAGAACAATTCGGCTGATTTGCTAATACTCCCTGTAGGATTATCCTGAATTCTCCAGGATAAAACACAACATCATTATAATACCCCAGTATAATCTACTTGAATCGGACGACAGGAAAAAATTGACTTTGCTGGTCAACTTTTATAGATCCTGCAAAACGTCTTCTCCAGATTTAAATAAGTATCGCTCATTTGTGAGAGACAGCAAATATTTTTGCCAGTTGTTGATCCCAGGAAAAATATTGAACGTTGCTGTTTACGGTGACAGGTCCTCAAGCGCCAAAATGTATAAAACGTCAGGCTTGCCCAAAATATCGTCTATAACAATCAAGTGAATTGCCAAAGATAAAATTTATATCATTCGAAATACCTAGAGACTTTATCGTGACGTTATGCTTGACTTGGGACAAATTTTCGTCGAGTTTCCAACATTTTTCTTACCCGAAAAACAGAGCTGAAAAAACCTCAACAGTTAATTGTTCGATCAAGATAACCTGCAACAATAAAATATCGTTTTATCGCTCCGTAGGTGGGAATCATCAAATCGTAATAAGCAGAATTTATTAATTAGCTTCGTTCAATTAGAGTAAGTTCAAAGCAGTAAACGCCATGATCATCGCCGTCATCTTCATTTATTCTGATGTACACTAGTCCACAACGCATCCTAGTATTAGTATCTACATTTTCCCTAATGATAAATATAATTAATTAAAATGTTCAGGTACGTGTTGTTTGTTTTAATTCACATCACATAATAATATCCCGTATTTCCAGTATACTTTACGGTTCGCCATATATTTACATAACGCAATGAAATATTGTTTCTTTATTGTAAATTCGTGTGACTAATAAAACAAGGTTTGGCAAGCTTACTAAAACCACGTACCTACTATGTGCGATATCATGAGTGATCTCGGTTTTGTGCGACTCGGCCTTTGTGTGAAAAATTGTTAACAATTTAACAATGTCGGATTAGCATTGGGATCTCTTTCTTCGTGATCTCATCACCTCCAACATTCTCAAACAGGTGGACTGGTGAGGTGTGTATGAGTGTGTGATAATTTCAGTCGCGGCCAAGTGTGCTTGGTTCAATTGTTTATGTGCACCACGGTGGAAATAAAAATGGAGAAAACACATTTTTTGGGAGAGGTCGTTGTCTATTTTTACCGGTGGCGAAATTAAAAAAAGAACGAAATTTTTATTTTGGTGGTGGAGCATTTGGCCAAATGGCCCGTGAATATTTTGGAACTTTCCCTAATGGACGTTGCTCATCTAGCACAAATTCCAAATGTCAGAGTTGGCGTATGAAAGTTTTATGATTTTCATCAGGCGAACGAATGAACGACCCCGGTTCAGTAACAATACGAAAATACATACTTATATCTGGAAGTATAACATTTTGATAATGTATATGGGTAATAACTCGGTGGCTAAATTGAAAATGCCAGCATGACCTATCGCAATTTAGTCGTAAATTTTATGTCTTTACATTTTCACGAAGGCCAGTCAATTAAGCAGTTCATTTACGGGATTAGACAGATGCGGGATCAAATTTTCAGTATAGTAATAAAATAAGTGCTTTGACTATTATTATTGTCGATGATTTTTTTCAGGAGTAAGAATTGAGTTGTAATCCAAAAGCCAAAATCTGAAAATACAACAAGCCCTTCTGCTATTGGCATTAGCTATATGTAATAATGAACTGATATTTCTTGAAGAATTATAGACTCCGTTATCGTACCACGAGTTATACAGTGAGATCAACAATTATCTTGGTCAATCAAAAGTGTCTCTGACTCCGTATAATATGCAGCCGCGTGACTGGTGTAGACGGTCATGTTGCCATTTCAAGACCACCCTTGACCAAGATAATTTTTGATCTCACGGTATTTGATACGCCTATATAACGATTTGACAAGTAAGGAAAGCAGGTAATTTTATGTAGAGGGTGACCAGTTGAGAGTGTCGCATTTTGGTTCTTTAATTACAAAAATGTTACACATTGGATTCATTTTTTTAATGGCGAGTAGAGTTTCAGCTTTCTTATCACAATTGAAATCTAGTGTCTGACAATCACACTGATTACAATTCAGATTTCTTGCGAATAATGCAAATCACGAAAAATCGAACAAATCTATTGTTACGAGCGGCGATTTCGTGCATTCTGGTAAACACGCGATCTTTCTGGATTCTTCCATCCATCATTATGTGGCGGTGTAGATACAACTGCGGAGCTCTGAACATTTCCAGAAGTATACGCGATGACTTGGCATTGGGAACCTTCAACGCCCGATCGAGACACATCTGTCCATTTTGGCGGAGGTGCAGACATTCCAGAGCACACGGAAAACACGCGAAAGATGTGTGATTATTTAGGAGTGGTCTAGAATCCATATGTTGGATCACTATGGAAACTGCTGAAGAATGCATGGAACGTTCGAGGTGAATAATTGGTCGGACCTATATAAGGCATCAATTGTCGTCTCACAATCAGTATTGAATTTGGAAGCGAACGAGTGCGAAACAAGCGAAGTAGTAACCTGCGATTTTTCAAGTAGATAATAATTGTTGGCGTGTATTTATTGTAGTACGCAGTAATAAACGGTGTGTGTTTTAAAATGATCGTCGCAATTCCCTAACAAACGTAAAAACATAACTTGATCCTTGCGCTGCCTGTCGGTGATCAGGTGAACGAATTTCATGCAATCACTCTGTAGGCGATATTCAGCGGCATAATATTATGCGCTGTACGGTTTTTGCAGACAGGCACGCAACAAAACGATTGAAGCAAATAGAAAACACGAAACCTCTGATATCACCCTGATATATTGAGGTGTTTCGCCGCTGAAGAAGACGATAGATGGCAGCAGCGGTCAACCCGGGTTTATCACTAGATTACTGTTGGTTGGTAAGCCTACTTGCCTCATGTTGGTAAAGGCTGTCTGATTTCTACATGATTCTAGTGGGCTGCGATTCAAGCCGCGATCGGGCGATGGCGACCAAAAACACAGCCCACTAGAATCATGTAGAAATCAGACAGCCTTTATTTCGTATCTCTTCAGGCGGCTTTACAGAGCTTCGGCGTGTCGCCAGCGACATTGTACGAAACCAATTAGTTGGTCACTCACGATGGCCAGCATTGGCGATTGTTCATCCTATGATGTTCATATTCTTTGTTGACGACATTTACACTTGACATGTGAGAACCGTTCAAAAAGTAGCGGAAAAATAACCCGGGTTGGCCCCTACTGCCATCCACTTGACACCTTGACAACTTCAGAGAAAACACCCCATTTCATTCACTATTTGTTTGCTTGTAGTTAACATGCTATAGACAGACAGGATGGCAACCTTGGAGCAATGAAAAATACTAAAAGTGAGGCAGTATTTCCCAATTTTGCTCATTAGTCTTTTTCGAGCAAATAACGAATAAATAACGAGTTAGCGGTTGACATTAGATTGACAGATGCTGTCATTTTTTTGACATCTGACATTTCTCGCTGAAACGTTGCGGTTATAACTTAGGTTATCAGCATTTGGCGGGAAAGCAGTGAATTTAATTGACGGAGAAAATTCTGCGGTACTTTGGCGGTACCGACAAGGGAATAAAAATTTAATTTCCTGGAAACTTTTTGTTTTTTTTTTTCATCTGAAATATTGGTATCCTAATTTAAAACCCCTAATAAATCTATGTCAATGAAGAAATCATTATTCTTTTTGGATTTTTTTTTATTCTCTAGAAAATGGTGTTTTCGACATGTTTCTCAATAAGAATGCGAATGCAAATATTTCGAAACCTAACCTCCAATCAAAATTTTGCACGAATAACTTGTTCTTCCAAATTGAACGCAAAATCCAAAAATATGAACGATTTTCCAAAAAAAGAAAAATAGGGGGTGAAAAGTGAGGAAGAGAAAAAGGTAGCACCTCCTATTATCTACGCCCCTGAAAATTTTTGATGAAACATGTTAACATGTTACTATTGGTCGATAGGGACTTATTTCAGTAAACTTTGGTATCAAATTTGAACAACGGTTCACAAGTTACGGCTAAAAAACAATTTAAAAACTCCAACTTTAAAGGGTGATATCTCGGTAATGAAGCTACAATTTGAAAAACGGCATAAATGGCACTTTTACGCGAGGGGAATCCCCTCTTGAAGTTTGTAACATCAGCTTGGAAACACCCCCTGTAGGATACGTTCAAAACATGAATCATAGGGGTTAACCATAGGCGGCCATCGGACATCTGGATTACCCCATGTTCTTATGGGTCCATCGCAGAGGAGTACATGGTCTTCGATTCTTCTTCCCTCGTCGCCAAGCCAAGTTTTTGAGGTTAGGTTAGGTACGTCTGACGTTTGGGAAATCTGGACCGCTGCTTCTTTCAAATTCAAATCTGTTGTCGCCACAATTTGTTCCCCCACCATAACAATAACCAGCCCCATGACCAGGTTATGAAATGAATAACCGGTGATGATATAAAAATGGTGGCACTTCCTTTACCGCTTATAACCAATCCTCGCTCAAACGTCAAATTCTATAACCAAGTGTAACCGGTCATGAAAGGTTACTCGCTCGAAAAAGACTAATGTGTATCTAAAACCGGCTCTTTCATTGCCGATCTTGAACACAATAAAAGATTAGGAAAGCCTTTTTTTCAGAACTCATTTGACAATTCCATTATTAGCCGTTTTGATAATGTACAATATTGAAATTACGCTGTTTACATACGTTATTTAGCATAGAGAACTACTCTCCAATTTCATCGTATGGTTGTGCAAGCGCAGAAAGGGCACTGAATATTACCGACTGAAGTGGTCCACCCAAAAATTTTACCTCACTCCAAACGGGCATATCTTACCGTTAGTTCCACAAAAAAGATGATCTGCGATCAAGGCTGATTGCAGATTAACTGAACTGTTTTCTGCGCTGAATGCTAGGCGATTGACCACAAATAATGCCTGAAATCTGTACTAGAACTAGACCCATCATCTTTTGATTATTGAACTATTCCGAATTCCGAATTAGTAAGTCAAAACGATTTCTGACTTGTCTTAGCTTGATTTTTGATTTCTGTCACTTCTTGTGAAACTTGAGTTTTCTGATGCTGCGTCCGTCATACGCAGCATCAGAAGGTTCACTTTAATTCTGCAGAAATACATAATTCACTTTCAGGATCAGTCTTATTGATGAGTTTGATCGACCCCTAGGGGTGCCCCCCTCTGTGATCGCCTGGAAAGCTACATAAGGTGCTAAATAGGCTACGTTGGTCCCCTCTGTTACAAGCTTATTAGTACAGGGTGGCTCAAATAGACCATACACAGGGCAGCAATCGACATCAGCGCTCTCGTATCGTAAATAACTTCAGACATTAGGGAGTTTGCGATTTCACGCAACGTACGACGCAACGCAACGTAGAACGTGAAAACTCCCCTGTAACTAAGGAATTCCAAATAACAAACTCGTCTATTTTCACGTTGCAAGTTACGTTACGTCGTACCGACGTATGCACGCAAACTCGCCATTACTGATGGGCTTTTCACGTATTTTTTGAGGCATGCCCTTTTGAAGTGCGGGGAATTTTTTGGGACCAGTTCAGTTGATCACCAGTTTAGTTATAATAATATTATAGTAGGTAAGTACCTCCAGATCCGGAGAAGTTTTGTAAAAAAAATTAACGTCCATAATTTCTACGTCGACTGCCATTTCTTTGTCCAGAGAAAGCGTGTCGAGCGCCCAGTGCATGGTTTTCATGAATCCCAACAACTCAACGCCGCGCCAGTTACATTCTTTTGTGTTGCCCCGATAAGACGAAGTAATCTCTACCCCTATCACCTTTCTAATTTTCAAAGAAACCGAAACAACATATCACGACAACGCACTTTCTTGTCTTAGGGTTGAATTTCAAGTTAGCGGCGCAACTTACGCCACTCATTTATACAGCATCGATAAGCCAATCATTTCGTCGGATTTTTTTATGTTGCCATAGTGACTGGACTTACGACTCACGCTACATTTGCGCGGGCGTATCTCCGACTTGAAATCTAGCCCTTATAGACTAAAACCATAACAGAGACCCTCAAACCTTTATTCCACTCAGCAACTTCTCAACCATCTCAATCTGTGAGATGTCATTACTGTCATTTATCCGTAAAATGACTTTTGACAGTTTCAAGTTGTCATGTCATGTCAAGTTGTAATGACAGGAGGATACAGCGGTGTAACCGATGGCGTAGATGGTCGTGATCTCTAAGGAGCGTGAAGTGACCACTCTTTTCTTCTGATTTTCAGAATGTGGAAGAGCTCGTATCGAAGTTGAATTGTATTGATATCCTCGCTTGAAAGTTTTGTAGAGCTGGTTCATAATTCGATTTGGTGAAATTCAGCTTATAAGTCGCCAGAAGTAGTGTACCTCTCTAATAACTCCACCTAAGCAGACAATCCTCTCTTCCCAAATCAACCCAAAAAGAAGTTAAGGAAATCAAGAATCTATCTAGATCAAGAGAATCATTATTCAGGTAGGTGAGTACTGGTTCAAAATCGAAGAAAGGGATGCTATATTTTCTTTGATCAAGAGTTGCGAACTTCTTTGTTTTCTCAGAAAGATTGCTGAAAAGAACTCATTTCCATAAAATCGTACTCAGTAATGGGTAGGTATATTTTTTGTCAATGTATTTAAGTACAGACCAGCTGCAATAATTAGCTGATTTTTCTCCGAAGTGATTATCACAAGACTAATAAACCAATTATGCTAGTTTATACCCAATTAGTTAATTAGGTCTTCACTGGTGTGTCATAGTGCTTATTTTTGAGGTATATTTCAAGTAGAATTGAAGTAAAGTAAAATAGGCTAATTGAGAAGTGAGACAAAAATGAGTCTGAAATAAAGTTCTGGTGTAATGTTCATTTTTCCTTGTTATGCACCACCAGAACAATATAATCAAAACAGCAGATTCAGGAAACTTCTTCGAATTTTATAAAATATACTACCTACTCCTACTTTATCCTATACTGAAGTATTTCTTCCCGTAGTATCTTATATAGTAACAATTTGGCACTTTTTCGGATCTTGAATCCAGAAGATTCCCTCTAACTGTACCGATCGTGGAACAAGGGGATAATAGCATCAAGTAATCGGTGAACGTTTGAAAAATCGAAATTCCAATATGTTATGTCGATGTTCAGTCGGTTGTTTGTACGCACTCGTTGAATACTGGCCATGTCCACGACTTACCCGGTTTTCCATTTACAGTGATTCTTCCCATATATGATATACTTGATCTTTATTCTTTTATAGAACTTAAGCCAAATGTGCATCGGAAAGCAGTTTCGATCAAAGGACCTTGTAAGGTCGCCTCTATATTGACTTCTCCTTTATGCGTATATACTCATATGTAAGTTTACATACAACCATGCAAGTGCACACTTTTTGTCTCGATCCTTCTATATCTGAGAGAACTTGCTCAAAACCGAGTTCAAAACGAAAAGCGATCCGTACCGAGCAAGCGAAAATACAAGGAAAATGAGGTCGCTAACCTTAATAATTAAAATGGCAGTTGTACGGCTATATTAAATTAATAACTACTCATCAATTATCGCTCTTGCAGCTACTGAAATTCATTAATGGAACTGTGATGTGTGCACGAGCTCAAAACTATTGCCGTTTTATCTACTTCATTGTTTTAAAATTAGCCTTCCCATCGTACTTATAGAACTGGCAGGGTTCAGTTACACTCGTAGTTAATTTTATAATCCCATCTTCGAGACAGTTCCCAATTAAACACAGTCTCTTCTGAAAGGAGTGTATTCCTGTAAAATAATCGCTCTTTATTTAGGATAAAAAGCGTGTAGGTACCTACTTCTCCATTTCAGTTTGGAGCTTTCGAAGACAGGAAAGTCTGATGGCAGAGTGCTTGACGCGAAATTATTTTATTTTGAAGTATACCCAACTATTTTAAGTTTTGCCAAGCTAGTACGTATGAATCTTGGTGTTATTATAGTTGGGAGTTACCAAGCTAGTAAAAGTTTGGCCACCCATTCAAATTTGTTCTTTTAGACCCTCAGAGACATTTAAGATGGGTGGCCAAAGTGAGTCTCTGGGAAGTTTTTTGCAGGACACCGAAAACAAGATAGCGGCTCAAAAATATCGGAAAAACTTATAACTCGGCCTTTAGTTGACCTACGAATGAAATTTCAACGGTTATATTTTTGTTCACCTTTTTGTTGAAGAACATAGACAATTAAAAAAAAATGATGTAGGGTAACAGCACTAGTAAATGAGAGAACTATATTTTTTCCCAATATTTTATAACGCTTTTTTCTCGACTGCACTGACTGCACTTAATGTAATGTGCAATTGTTTTTCAGGGCCTTTGAAGGCATTTCAGACAGGTGGCCAAAGTGAGCCACCGGGAAGCTCAACACAAGGCCCCGAAGACATCGAGATGGCCGACAAAAATATCGAAATTATTTATTATAATTCGGCTTATATTTTATATTCGACCTACAAATAAAATGGAAACGATTACATTAATGTTTCACCTTTCGTTGATGAACATGATAATTGCTCAAATCTCTTGATGTAGGGTAGCAGCACCAGCAGTAAATCATAAATTAAAAAAAAATCGAGTTTTTTGCAATGCACTGACTGCACCTAGTGTATTTCTTTCCTGCCTAGAGCCAAAAGTGAGTCTCGAGGAAGTTTCCTGCAGGATTCTGAAAACAAGATGGCGGTCAAAACTATCGGATTATAGTTGAGTCGGCTTATATTCGACCTACGAATAAAATTTGAACGATTATTCATTAAACGATATACAGGATGGTCCGACTTTTATGTCATTAAATTTAAGGATCGATAGAGAATGAAAAATGAAGGGAACTTTCTCCTGAAAACATATTTGAGAAATGCCTTATCACAGAGATACAGCCCGTCAAAGAATAAATAATAGTTTTTTCCGCATAACTTTTGAACCGTTCAACCGATTTGATTCAAAATAGAACCAAAGGTTTACTGAAATTATTCCCTGGCGAACAATCATAACATGTTCCATAAAAAAAGATTTAGGGGCATAGACATTAGGGGGTGTCCCTACGTTTCCCCTCCTATTTTTCACCCCCCTGGTTTTTTTGGGAACTGTTTATATTTATGAATTCCGTTCAATTTTGAAAAAAAATCACTTTTGCAAAATTTTGATTAGAGGCTTTGTTTGGGAGATATTCAGGATTGAAGGTTTGGAAAACATCTCAAAAGCACAACTTTCAAAGGTCTAAAAATTAAAATTAAAAAAAAACTCATGATTTAGACCTCGACGTGGATGTTGCACGACTCTTCTTTCTATAACCGATGACATCTTGAGAGCTTCAGACAAGAATCTCCTCACCATTCTTGTTTTGCTGGATTATTCCAAAGCGTTCGACACCATCAACCACCAGATCCTGAAATCTATTCTGCACTATACTGGTTTGTCGACGTCTTCCATCAACCTCCTATACGATTATCTAGCGGGCAGAACTCAGAGTGTTACTTACAACGGCCGTGTCTCCTCTCCCATTGAAATTTTGAGAGGTGTACCACAAGGATCGATTTTGGGGCCGCTACTGTTTATAATCTACATATCAAATTTTACCTCTGCCTTCCTCTCCGGCTGCCAACATTCCTATGCTGATGACACTCAGGTACGCATTTCATTCTCGGCGGACGAATCTCAACAGGCTTTAGCGGCACTAAACTTCGATCTTGCAAACTTAAAAGACATCTCTCAAAAGCACTGCTTACAGCTCAACCCTAAAAAATCGGTAGCACTTCTGTTTGGCAGAAAGGTGGATCGGGACAAGGTGAAATGCCATGATGGTATTGTGATTGGTGATGAAATTGTCCCTTTTGCATGCGAGGCTAAGAACCTTGGGCTACACATCGACAATGACCTTAAGCTTACCACTCACGTCTCCAAATGCCTCCAGCGAGGTTATTTTTACCTTAAATCAATTTATCAAAACAGATCATTCTTAAGCTTCCATGTAAAAAAACTGCTATGTGAATCCTTGGTGCTGTCTCAGGTCAATCACTGCGACGTCGTTTATGGTCCTTTTCTGAGACAGAACGACAGTTACCGTCTGCAAAAGCTGCAGAACTCGTGCATTAGACTTCTTTACGGAATAAGAAAATACGACCGTGTGAGTCACAAACTCTCCGATGCTGGTTGGCTCAATATGGAGAACAGAAGAAAATTACATTCTGCGACCATGTTCTTCAAAATTCTCCGTACTAAAGAGCCCCCGGATTTGTTTTCCAGAATAACCTTTCATTCAGATGTTCACAATGTCAACACCAGATTTAGAGGATCCATCACCCCTCCACTCCACTCCAAAGAACTGTTCAAACGATCATTCACTTACCAGGTCTATAAAATGTTTAACAACTTGTCATTTGAGTATGCCACCCTCGGTTTGAAGAGTTTTCGAACACAGCTTTCTCAAACTTTGATGAACTGCCAGTGATGTAAATAATGTAAATGTGTATGTTCGATACTTGTACAGTTTTATTCATTATTATTATTTCTCAGCTGAAATAGTTTTTCTAGAATTTCTAAGTTGATAAACCACCATTTTTTTCAGAACACGAGAAATTTTCAGGAAAAAAAACAATTTGGGCTCTGGAAAGTGGCGATTTCGGGATGTTTTCCAAAGTTTAAAACTCAAATATCTCTTAAACGAAGCCTTCAATCAAAATTTTGCACGAGTGACTTTTTCTTCTAAATTGAACGTAGAATTCAAAATTATAAACAGTTTCCAAAAATAACCAGGGAGTTGAAAAATAGAGGGGGAAAAGTAGGGACACCCCCCAATGTCTACGCCCCTAGAACTTTTTTATGGAACATGTTACGATTGTTCGACAGGGGATAATTTCAGTAAACCTTTGGTTCTATTTTGAATCAAATCGGTTGAACGGTTCAAAAGCTATGCGGAAAAAAAGATTATTCATTCCCAACTTTGAAGGGCTGTATCCTCGGCTGTATATCTGTTATTAGGCATTTCTCAGATATGTTTTCCGAAGAAAGTCCCCTTCATTTTTCATCCTCTATCGATTCTTAAATTTAATGACGTAAAAGTCGGACCACCCTGTATATTAATCGCAATTAATCTGATTATTTATTGTTTTATCTCTTGCTTATGAATGAAGGTAACTTCAAAATCTGGATGTAGAGTACCAGCACCAGTAAATGATCGCATTCCGCATTTTTCTCAATACTTGGCGCGTTCTTCCTTCTTCCCTCGGCAATGACCGGCGCATGGCGCATGCATGCGTCAAAAATGTCGGGATTGGAAATAACTATATCTAGACTACATCGTGATCTAGACTATCGGCACGTTATACGCCATGTACACAAAATTGAAATCCCACAAGTCCGATATTTCTTGTCATAAGTGAACAAGAATGAAATAATTATTATAATCAGAAGTGAACCAAATCTTCAGCCAAAAAACGAATGATTGGAACTAAACGCTCGTTTTATAGCATAAGGAGATCAAGACAGACATTATTATCATTATCATCAAGTTCTCATTTCTAAGACTTGTTGCATGCGTACCTCCATCCCTCACCATTCTATGCTAACCTACGTATTCCCCTGAAGTTCAAATATCAAATATCCTGCATTCCTAATCACTTGTCTGGGAGCAATGATACAACCTGGGTCTACCTCTGCTTCTCTTTATTCCCACCCCCGCCTGAAGTACATCTCGAACTAGTCCTTTGCGTCTCAGAAGGTATTCTACTATCCCATTATTCTTTTTCTTTACTGTTTTCCATATATTCCCTTTTTTTCTCACTTTTTCCAATACCAATGCATTTTCTAATTATTCTTGTCCCCCATATGGGAAACTTCTCAGCATTGGCTGGTCAATTGAACAAGCTATCATCTCCGTATTCCAAAATGGCCAACCTATCAAAATTCAAGATGGCAGAAACAGTTGAAAATAGGCCTTATTTTGTTCTCGTTGATGCTTTTTATTAAAAGTTGTCAGAAAGTCAGAACCAATAATGTACCTTATTTGTTAGTTCAAGATCATAAGCAATAAATCTGGTCATCTGCTTAGAAGCTGTTGCGAGTTGAAGCGAAGCCTACTTTCCGTTTTTTCATTTTCCGCATAATTTACCCAATTCAGGAATTCTGCACGCCAATCCGCCATATGCCCATTTCCCAACCGATTTTCTCAAATTTGGTATCAGTTGCTAGCCAATTTGACAGACTGCGATTTTCCTATGAGAAAATGGCCGACATGTCAAATTCCAAGATGCCGGAAGCAATTGAAAATGAGCCTCCTTTGTCCTCGTTGCTTTGTATTAGAAATTAGCAAAAAGTCAAAACCAATAGTATCATAAAGAAATAGACTTTCCCTGACAATTCAAGACTTCAACCAATGAAATTGGGTCATCTGCTGAGGAGCTACTGCCAGTTGAGACGATGCCTACTTCCCGGTTTTTTATTCCCGCAATTTCGATCCAAATTTGGTAATCCTCCCCGGCAGATCTTTTTTTTTTCAACCGATTTTTTTATATTTTGTATCAATAGCTATAGCCAATTGAACAGACCTACGTTTTCATAGATATGAGAAAATGGCCGACATGTAAAAATCCAAGATAGCGGAAACTATTGAAAATGGGCCTTAATTGTCCTCGTCGGAATGTAAAAACGGAAAGTATGCTTCGCTTCAACTCGCAGTAGCTCCTCAGCAGATGACCCGATTTGATTGGTTGCGGTCTTGAATTGTCGAGGAAAGTCTATTCCTTCATAGTACATTATTGGTTTTGACTGTCTGCGAATTTTGATTACAAAGCAAGAAGGACAAAGAAGGCCCACTTTCAATTGCTTCCACCATCTTGGATTTTGACATGTCGGCCATTTACTTATATGAAAATGGTAGCAAAGACCAGGTTCCTACGACCACTCACGAAAACGTTTCTTTCTGTACGGTATAGTAGGCGCAAAACTTGCCAATTGCAAACACTGTGCGCGAAAGTGAAAATATCGTCACTAGTGCCTTTTGCTTTCGCTTTTCAATGCCAAACATAGTTCCATGGCAAACGATCTTCCATTATCCAGCTAGTGGGGGGGGGCGTCCCTGGGCCACATACTTCCCTGGGCATGCCACTGATACTGATGCTTCTTTGCCCTCAGTAGGTGGTTGTTGTTCAAAGTCGTGAACTTCCAGTAATCAATATAATAATAGAACTAGAATAAATCGCGTGAGAATGTTGACTAAATCCGTGACATTGGAATCAAGAGAGATTGAAACAATTCAGTTTTAGTAACTGGGTATAAATCTGAACAAAATATCTAAAAATCCCTAGCAATTATTGTCAATGTCGAGCAGCGTTGCCGGTTGTTGTGAAATCTCTCAAAATTGGAGAAACTCTTCTGGTTTCCGGTAATTTCATCTAATATGCATAAAAATGGAAAAGTAGCCATACAGCATCCGAAAATATACATTGGAAAATAGGATATCACTAAGTAGTACCGGCAAGTGACGCCTTCTGACATAAATATTTTGATATTTCGATCGTCAATGAGCAGACGTTGGACAGGGAAAATAGGTTCGTCGAAGGAAGAATAGTTTACACAACTCGCAAGAAAGTGTCTTTTCTTGCATTGGTGTGATTACCGCACTCGCTAGCGCCTCGGGCGCAATTTTTCACACTCATGCGAAGAGTATCACCATTGTATCACTTTCGTTGCTTGTTATGTAATATACTATTTCAATTGGCTAGTTAATGCCGAAAAGTTCGATGAAGTCGATGGCGAAATAAAAATTCTAGAAGGAGAAATTGCGAGCACGGTTTTTTATGGCCCCAGCCGGTATAAGTGGACGACAGTTAAGATTTTTGGGACTCTGGCCTAAGCTCCATCGTTTAAAACGGACGGTTTTTGAGCGCAAATTTGGGAAAGGGTCTGGCTAAACAGGCGAAATATTTGGTCCTATGAAAACTGACTAGGAGCGTGTAGATGCTCTGAATGTCACAATGGCCAGGATTAACAGTTCGATGAGAGGTCAAGAGGAATTTTCACGTTCTGCGTTGCGTTACGTCGATCTTTGAGATCGCAAACTCTTATCAAGTTGGCAAGCTCTTGAACGGCCGCTCAGCCAATTTTATGGGTTTGTGGTCCATCCCTCACTCGGAGTCTCCTGTTTTGTAGGTTATCTCAAAGTCCAAAGTCTCCAGCAAATAACGCAACAAACTCTCATATCTCCCAAATGATTTGACGAATTATTATCGAGTTCGTTTTTCCGCTAATCGAACCTTATCTATTATGACTCGATACTTATTGCATTTGAGGACGATCATGAGAAGATAAGCTGGTTAAAGTGGTTGAAGTCAAACTAAGTTTACATTAGGCTTAGGTCTGCTAGATGTTAACCAATTCTCTCAGGTCTACTAGGTATCGACCAATTCGCTCGGGTCTACTAGGTGTCCACAGCCTGAGTCTGATCTCTCAACGCGGTGGTCTTTTGGTGCGTGTGTGAAATCTAAGCCGCGACCGATCGTTGGCGATCAACATAAGTTGGTTGTGCGAGTTGTGGTAGTAAAACCGCGGTAAAAGATCAAATTATAAATCGGGCGGCCGACTCTTCAGGACGGAGGGTGACGTCACGACGGTGTTGTATGAGATGGTGTGGAAGAGCACACCGGCAGCAGCAGCAGCAGTGCAGGCAGCGTCAGATGGTAGCACCTGCTGTCAGAAAACCACCGCGAAAGTGACCGTCTCCGGCGACCTGCTGCAGGCGGCAGGAGGTTCTCCACGGCGAGCCGCCGAATCAAGTCTGCGAGCTTTGTCGGTCGGCCGCCTCGTGGGGTGGTCCCAATAATGAGGGCGCTTTGCTTTGCCTACCGGAGGTCCTTGCAACTGGCCCGAAAGCTCCGCTTCGGAGGCCTCTCTCGCCTCGCGGTCAATAAAATCATGCAATTCTGCCGGTATGTGTGCTACAGGTATGGATACCTACTTAAGTGACGGATACCTTTCGATTCGTATTAGTATATTCTTCAGTTCATCTGTTGAGTGTAAAATTCGTTCTTCTTCACTCTCCATCCTTTTCTAGCCTTCGCGCTCAGAGTGCGTTATGAAAACTGCGAAAGGAGCTTCATTTAGCCCTATCTCTATTATTCCATACTATCCCAAAGTTTAAAAGTGGGTTCAAGGGGGTTTCAAGAAAGTCATGATTTAAACTGACTTGCAGTTCATTTCATTGTGAAAATTTCGCTCATAATATAGCAAGTGAAGTCCACTTTATTTGGAGTACGTATAATAGCTGTATTACACTACACAATTTCTTGTACAACTTCTTGTACAATCTGTCAGTTAAACAATAAAGTTGATTGTTTTTTGATACTATTTTGGCAGATTGTACAAGAAGTTATACAAGAAATTGTGTAGTGTAATACAGGTATAACAGTGATTTTATACATTTTCTACCATTGTAACAGTCACAGTCTAATGGGTTTTTTGATACACCTGATCAATTTTGAAATCGACTTGACTTCAGAAAACTCTAGTTTATGACTTTAGACATTCTCTTTCATTGTAACAGTGACAAGTATAAACGCAATCAAGTCAACTTCAAAGTAGATTAGGAAATCTGCCATAGACGCAATTCAAGTGTATGGAGCCGACTTTAAGTTCGACGGCAAAAATGACAGTAAGAATAAGATACAAGTCTATTTTTATGAATGTCATCATTTCTATGTATTCTCCTCTCACAGGAAAAGTGCCCAGTGGTAGTATAATGTAGCTTGAAGTTTCAAATTTTGTCTGACACAATAATTCATGTTCTCTGTCATCAATTTCATGTGTGGAAGAAAAAACTGTTGATATGGCACAAAACAATGCCCAAAAGTCACTTTGTGTTCGTTGGTTTTTTGGAAACCAATTCCATTGTTATTGTGCAGCGCCGATTTTGGCTACAGTTGGAAAGAGAGCCTCTGGGCCGTGAAATCGGTCAATCCAAAACGTTGGGCGTTGGGGCGAGTATTTTCAATGGTTTCATTTTCATCCCTCTTAAACCTGCGTTCCCAACGTTGAATCGACCGATTGCACGGCAGCACTTTTCTAAACTATCATCAAAATCGGCGCTGCACAATAACAATGGAAATGGTGACCAAAAACCAACGTAAACAAAGTGACTTTTGAACGTTGCTTTCTGCCATATCAACAACTTTTTCTTTGGACCCGCTCTGCAGCTGCACACGAAGTTGATGACAGATGTTTGTCAATAATTCATAAGGCTTGGCGTCTTTTCTTGGCTAGAGCAGGTCAGAGGGTCTGTGCTTTCATTGCGACACTTTTTGCGAGCAACGACGACGGCAATGGCTTCGCATTCTCAAGTTTGAAGCGTTGAAAAATCGAACTCACTTCAGGAGGTTGAAAATGTTTTGCTAAATGGTATCACCTCACGGGCTATTTTGATTACGTTGTCAATAGACAAAAATTGAAAACAGGTCGGAAAATTACGTCATTTTCCAATAAAATGAAGACAAAGCGTCATCAGTCGTCTTGCAAGAATTTTCTATCCATATGTGGCAGAGATATGGATAAGGCATATGGCATATGGATAGAGTGAAAAAGGCATTTCAAAAGTAACGCGTACAAAATGTATCGTCATAAATATTGGTGCTGAATATCGCCAATGCACCCACCCACATACTTTTGGGGTTTTCTATAGGTCAAATTTGATGGAAACTTGAAAGCGAAATCTACGATGAAAAGACTATATAGTTCGTATCTGATCACAGGTTACAAGATTGTTTTATATCGATGTAAAGTAAAAAGTACCTTCACAAAAATTATTGGTTTTGAAACGATCGTGACGACAACACCTATAGACCGCCAAAAAGGAAACGCGTCAAGCAAGATCCGGTCAGGACCTGATGACAGATGCAGCTTCCAAATCGGACACTCAACCGAACATGCATGGCTACCTACTCACAGAACATTTATATATTTTTACAATAGCTACCTATACTTCCTGCACCAAGTTCAAGTTCTGGTAAAAACAAAACTTTCTTTTTAAGAAGAAAAAATCGAGGAAAAAATATACCTTTACAAAGTGGTGCTGACAGTTTACAACAGTTTTATTAGGTACCTTTACTAAGTTGAAGTTTTCTCAGTGTACTAGGTCCTCCGTTATTGCAGCCATTATTCTTATATTATGTATGTACATATTACTGCCCACCTCTATGTAAGTAGAGGATGATTCAAATCGAGTTTCCATTCACATAAAATACACATGGTCCCTTGTGCCCCAAGGGACCATGGGCTAAAAAACTGACATTCTTGGTAAATAGGGTTAAAAACAAGAAAACTTGAAAATTAAATTTATTATTTTGAAAAAATCACCATCGAAAAACCGAAATCGTCTAGGAATTGAGAATGAGCCGACACGACGCCCAATGCTATATTCGTATGTAATACACCGATAAGACAATCAACCAAACAACACTGAAAATCTTCTTTAAAAAGTGAAAACTACTTGAATGTTTTAGGTTGGCCATTCTGAAGGGGTGTTTTCACCAATGACCTTGGTGGTAATACACTTATACGGCCTACTATTTCAAGGAGTGAGGTGAATTGTCTATACTATACTATACTATACTATACTATACTATACTTCCGTATTAGTTGGAATTTTTCGGAAAAAGTTAATTTCCCACCAGGAAAGGACGGCCAAGTCGAGTCCTGCACCAAATACGGGTCGTCTTGGTCCAAATCCAAGCGAGCGGCCGTTTCCGGGAGTGACGGCTAGGAGAAAATCTAGAAACTCGTTACGTCCAACTGAGATGTGGAGGAAAGCTGCAACTGCGGGCGTAATTTGATTCTTTCGTTTTGTTGCTTTCTACCAAATTTGGTTCCAATCCAATTTTGGTTCAAATTTGGTTAAATGGCAAAGTTTTTTCGAGAAGATTACGAAGCTGTCTTCGGGTTCCACCAAACTTTTATCAACGCGGTAACTTTATCACTCTGATAGTAACTAAGCAACTGGCCATCCTATTGGCTGGTGCATAGCAACTATCAGCGTGATAGATTTAATCTGCTCTTAAAATTTTGGTGGAACCCGAGGTGTGTGTGTCTGTGTCTGTAATCTTCCACAATAACAGCCGCAACGTTATTCTGATCGACTTGAAATTCGGTATGCGGACATGGCTTTGCTGTCGAATGAGCCTAGTACGTTTTGGTTGTCATCTGTCAAACGGAAATATCACCATCAAAAATGACACAAAGCATATGTCACGAAGCTTGACTTTGAATTTGTCATTCGAAAGCCCTTGAAAAACTGTATTCAAAACTGTTAGAAGTGTTTCTCCGCATGGCATCTGTCAAATATAAAAAAAAATGTCAAAGTTTAAAGATTTGTTACTTAGTTTAAATGTTCCTGTGGCGCTGATGTCGATTCGCTGGGTACCCATAGTTTGTGCTGTAACAAGAACCCAATTGAACGTATATCTCGCCACGAATCCATCAATCATGTCATTTGTCGAAGCCTGGCCTCTCTACAGGTACAATCTATCATGGAACCTCATGGTACAATGTGAGATCAAAAAAGACCTGATGGCGTAACGATTGTCCCTTGGGAAAGGGGTCGTTTCCTTGCGTGGGATGTGACAGTTGTCGACACCCTTGCTGCATCCTATTTATATTCTTCAAGTTTATTCTAAAAAAATAAACAAATATCGGGATCTCGGTCCTCTCTATAGGCGATTGACCTTATTGTAGGAAATGGCCGTTTTCGTAAAGGAAGTTTCAGGAAATTAATTGTCAGAAGAGGTGTAAGTTGCCGCAGGCAACGTCGGCTGCTACGTCAATTGGTGGCACGTCAAAACTGTCACTTTGCTGTCTTGTGCAGTCCACTACAAGCAAACTTTTGTTCCTGTGAACCCTTGGGACCCTGTAGGCTCTTTATTGGGCCCCATGGTGATGACCAGCGTCGTCGCAGACCAAGGAAGAGCAACAGACTGTCACATCCGCACGGAGGGAAACACACAAGGCCGTTGACCAGCCTTGCAACAAGCCAGCCTGCCAGCCAAGAAAAATCACCTCGAGCTGGCCGTGCAGAGTCAACCATCACCTACCTTTTTTTTATCGCTTTTTTCTAAACATTTTCTACTTGGACTTCAGCTGGAGATCCGCATTTTTCATTCTAATAGGCTCGCCGTAGCTACCTTTGTGTTTGGGACGTAAACGTTATCTTTTTTACCGCAATGTAGTGCATTGCTGTTGGGGCGTAGTCTTTCAGCTGCGCACCTCTGGAGCTAGATCTACTACAAGCCTGCTAAATACACTAACCATCACATTAAATAAGAGACACAAATGCAAACCCCTTTTCACATTATTTCTACTTGCCAAATTTCCATGTCAATAATGTGGGTATTGCAGGTATCCACTAGTGCCCACCTAGGCTACTAGACGTCGGAGTATGTGCCGAGCTCTACACCAGGTGCGGCGTTTTTCAAATGTAAATCACCTATATGTTCCACCCAATTGCTTTTGAAACTATGGGTGTAGCTGGAGAGTTGACAAGGCAACTGATAAACGAAATTGGCAAAAGGCTAGAGCGTCAATTGAGGAACAAACGTGCTAGCCAGTTCCTGTGGCAGCGGTTGTCATTGGAGGTGTAGAGAGGCAATGCTTCAGCTATCATTGGGACACTTCCCTGTACCTTCCCTGCTGAAATTTTTTTTTTATTATTAAAAAATATTTTTTTTTATATTGCTAATTAAATTAAACTTATTATCTTTTTTCTCTAATTCCAACTTCACACCCGAAGGGACGTAGCGAACAAAAATTTCCGTAGGTTCCTGAATACTTGTCAGGAAAGTTTTGGGGTGACGGCGATTTTTCCTGTGGCGTTTGTTTGAATCCCAAGGCTACGCCAAAGGAGGGGAGAGACCAGTATTATAACGGATAGGCGAAAAATAGCGCTTCGCTTCTAATTATTATCTACTATTCTCGAGCACAGTTGTATGCAAAGAGATAACCATTGTAGTAAATTTAAGCTATAATCGAGACCGAGAGTTTGAAGTTACAATATACCAATTTTGAATACCTTTTTCTTCTTCTTTTTCATTTCGTATCTTAGCTGTTATGGCGGCCATAGTGGAAAAATTCGCCGAAAAAAACATATTTTGTAAATGTCAATTCAACTGACCCGAGATCGAGACGTTCATAAGCGGATGAAAGCTCACTTATTTCCCTACTATTTGCCAACCAGAACCATCTATGTATGTGTGACATCTTGAGTTGCATGGTGACCGAATTCACCGGCAATAAAACAGATGCGTCGGTGAGTTTTCAAATGAACAGTTGAACAGTGAACACCTTGTATATTTCCACGAAGCTGCACACAACAGAGCTTTTTTTGACCCCGCACTAATGGTTATTATTGAAGCGTCTATGAATATTGCTATGAAATATGAGATTTCAGCGAACAATATTAAAAGTGAAGGCTGCGCCTCCACCATTTATTCTTGTGGGACTTCACAGGGCGTGACGTTACGTCAAAGTTTTTAAAATTAGTACACTAGTAACATTTACGATTATTTACCTTACTGTACATTCTGTCATGATCGAAGAATGGATAGATAGCTACCTAAAAATAAAAAAACTAAATTTAAAAATGCGCCATTCAATTGCTAAAATGGTGTGCATAGTTTGAAGTTATTGCAGACATTTTAGTACCTACAATCGACAGCTTGCTCACCAGCCGACTTCTTGGAATTGATAATGAGAATTAATTAATTGTGGGGTCATCCTGGCTGGTGCATACTATACACATACACAGACATCGTACTACGACTAATACTACGCACTGGCCTCCTCGTAAAGCGAGACGGAAGACCCGCGCAAGAGCTCCATAGAAAATAGTAGCAGACTGCATGGCGGTTGCAATAAACTAGTATTGTTTGTATTGTAGTAAATACGCAGCATGCCGTAAAGTAGTAGATTCTAAACACATGCTTGGAAATGCGACGGATTTTAGCGTTCGACTTAGAACTTAGAATAAGGAATGTCTGAGATCGCGGGCTTGTGATTTTTTTTTATCGCGGGGCTTATTCGCATTTCTGTCGCTTGCAAAAATCGAAGGGTTTTTATATTGAGTAAATTTTTGTAAGAAAAAACGCATCACCCTTCTGCTTGGTTTAAGATGAGCGATTAAGATCAGTGATTTTTTGCTGTGATATCGCTTGAAGAATTCGCTTATCCTGAACCTAGTATCACTTGTCAATCGCATTTTTATCTATACACCTGATGCTCAATGGAATGATTCAAATCAATAAGTTATTAATGCGTGAATAGTTATTAAAAATTTCCTATATCCTGTAATAGGGCGAAGACCAACTTTGGTTGAGCTTTGGCCCGCAGGCATATGATGGAAGCTGGTTGATACAGCGCAAGAGTTCGAAATGAATTTACCACTAGTTAAAGGACATTTTTACTTCAAAGGTAATAATTATGACCATGGTTTATTGTCATAATATTTACTATTCAACCTAATTTTGTAATTTATGAGTACATAACACTTGCAAATCTAAAACAGTTCGGCGTATGGCGTATGGCGTACAGCTATACCTATACCTACGTGTTTATTCGGGTTTTACTAGGTTTTATAGTCCACAATTTGCCAACAGCATTCTGATATACAGAGTGAACACGTTATATAATCGGTACCTTGAGTAAAAATTCTCCCAACAACACGCAATTTAATTTCCTGCCCCCCCCCCTACCAACAGAAGGGACGAAAAAAAAATTGTGTTCGAATAGAAAAAAATATATGACGACGGAATATCCATTTCGAGGTCCTTAAAGGAGACCACAACACAAAATACAAGTTTGTCTCAGATGAAAGAGTTGAAAAAACTAGAACGATTGCATACGGTCTTTACTTATCTCGTGGCGGACGCTGCGGTTATAATTAAGAACGACAATGACGTTAGAGGGGCAAATTTCTACGGGCTTCCTATAGCTTCTCACGGGCATACCTGTATCTGATTCCGTTGCCGATGAGACGACGACGGTTTCAAGCCTGCCATAATTATTACTGATTGTTTGAAGACAACGATCGACGTTTGTCAAAACGACAATAGCAATAAAAGACCATGGGAACGTGATAGGTGAAAATCAGAGGTGGAAACCTAGGTGAAAACATCTTCCCAAGTGACGTCACGATAATATTTTCAAAACGTTTTATCGGCTGATCGGACTCGTCTAGAAAACTTAGATTTGTTCCGTATACTCTTAAACTACCATCCCCATGAGTTAGTCAAATAAAATATAGACTCGATTTTTGTGTTGTGGTCTCCTTTAAGAAGATTAAGATCATTTCCAGAAAGACGTCTGTCTCTCTGTATATCTATGTATTACCTGGTGATCATTTGGAACCTAAATATATACGCACCCGTTGCAACTCCCGATTCCTGGTGAATATATCATATTCTATCCATCAAAAACAGGACAATTTTATATCGAGGGGGACATCTTTGTATAAAAATTTCAAATGGATACCTCTGATCACCTACTTTGTGGTGCATCAAATTGAAAAAAAATAAATTCTCACAACAAGCTGTTGAGTTTTCGCAAAAGAATTAAACGGGTGGTCAAGTTACAAACCTGATGTAGATATACTCGTATAGAACGGAGGTGCCGAATGTAAAGTTGACGTCACTTCTATTCTATTCTTGAGGACAGTAAAAATGATACAGAAAATTAAGCCAGCTTTGTGCTTTGATTGCTAATTGGGCTCTAACAAGCATAACAGCTTTGCTCTTCTCAATTCACGTCTTTGGCGTGCGGCATCATCAGTTTTCACAAATAAAGTTGTTGAAGGAACGCACCGGTGTTTCATGGCGAAAAAATAATTGTCGTGACATAGTTCGTTACTTACCTAAGTATTTTTGACGTTAATTGATAATTTATTGGCGATTTCAGGTTTCAGGAAATGCTATCCCGGTCCAATTAAGACAGCGCTTAACGCGAAGGACGCCAGCGTTTTGAGGATAGAGGATGTCATTATGTGTGGCTTAATATAAATTTTAATTTTACCTGTGTGGCACCTATTTTCTGGACGCTCCTTGCCAATACAGTTACATCATCTAATTGTTGTATATAGTGAAACTACTTGGCGCCAAACTCTTAACGTATATATTTTTTTCGTTTCATGTTCCGCACGTTTTTACCGCAATTAAGTATTGGGAAACAACAGGTGCACCCCCAGCGAATTCATTCATACCATTTTGTAATTTCCTTTTTAGACCAAGTCCGATCGAAAATAGGAAATATCTATTTTGAAAGGTGGCACACGCAGGTACTTCACCTACCTATGCCCGAGCTTTTGTCACGGCGTGGCCTAAATTACTTCAAGTGCACCAGGAAAATAAGACTTGGTGCATAGGAATACCAAAACACCATCTGACGCTCACTTTTGCTTTTATTAACCATGTGCTTATCAATTTATACTAATAAGACAATTCAGTTAAAATAAATGGTAAGTACTTGATGCACGAGACAGTATGCCGTCACTTTAATAAATCATCACATCAGGGGTATATGGAGTTGTGGTTTGCATATGTGCAGCATCTCGCAGTGCATATGGAAAAAGTGCATCGTTCTGATGTCATCGTCGGAAAATCTCTAGCAAACGGCATAATAATAAGTGCATCTGCGTATAGGATAGGTGAAATCAATGGGAAACAATGCACAAGGCAACGAAACCGCTGTAAAGGTTAGTTCATAGTTGTGTTGCAGTCACAAATCTAACTTTAGAGCGACAAGTGTGGTGTGACTCAGACTCGGAACGGATTGTTTTCAAGTCGTCGTCGTCGTCAGCGGCGAAATCTAAGCCACTAAGCGCCAATTTTATGCTGCTAAGATACTTAGCGTACAAGTCCACAAGTGCAACTGTGTGGGCTAAGTAGAATTGTTCTTGTGCACTTACTTATTATTGCTAAGTCGACCCCGGATTTATTTGCTATCATCATTTTTCGCGGAAAATACTAAACAAACAATGCCAACCACACCCAAACTACAGCCAAAATTCAGTAGATCAACATATTCTTATGCATTAGGCATCCACAAGGTGCAAAGCTCAAGGCGCGATTCTAATTAGGGAAATGCTTGCGTTGAGGATAAAAAGATAAGTTTTGTTCCATCCAATCAACAACTGATGCATGCATCATTCAAAAGTTGGATAATACTCAATGACCTGTTTCCGACCTACGGTCTCGGGCAAATATCAGATTATGATTCCTCAAATTTGACCTAAGAAAATTTTAGGCTGAAATGTATGCCATGCAAGTAAAAATCCTCAATGTAGCGATAGCGGTAATATACCTCACCCTCGAACTACATAATTATAATTGTTACCTCCTCTATTTTAAACGGCAACTTGTTGTACCAATCAGTTGCCGTCTCAGATAACTCAAAACCTTCAAGCGCAATTTTTGACGATGTTGTATAGGCCATTAAGTTCTGGACAGATACACCGAAGTTATTGAGAAAACTTTTTTTATGGTTTGGGGAGAACTATTTAGCATTTTTCGTGTACTCCCTAATAGTCATAATCATATCGTTATTCCTTGGTCGTTCAAGTTTGTATACGATCTGTCGGAAGCTGATGCTCTAACTTTTTCGAGGGGTTGTGGGCCAGGTATAGGCTGTCTGATTTCTATATACATGATTCTAGTGGGCTGTGTTCCTGGTCGCCATCGGCCGATCGCGGCCAGAATCGCAGCCCACTAGAATCATGTAAAAATCAGACAGCCTATAACTGATAGCCGTTGAAAGTGCGGGTAGTTAGTGTTTTTGTGAGGCGGCGGTAGGCCAGTTTGTTTCGTCTCATGGCATGGGGGCGTCGTTCTAATCGGGACCCGCACGGTGCTCCACCAGAGGTGTGCAGGAACTGTTCTGTTTGAACGGCAGGGGACAAAGCCTTAAATGCGTATATAGGTCTTTCAAAATAAACGTGGGTATAAAAGGTGTCTCAGGGAAGTGGAATAACCTCTTTATTTTTTCCTGAAGTCGATCCAAGAATCTCCTTCAAGGAGTATGATTTAATCCTATAACTTTAAAATTGGGGTTGCAGAAACAGTACAACAGAAGGTTGAAACAATGGGGTGTGATATTGGAAAAAAGTAGTTGTTTTTATTGAGTATTCCTATTGTTTTTCATCTAATTAAGCCTTTCATGTAACACGCACGTTAATTCTTACTCTGATTATCTATAAAAAAAAAATTCATTGATCTGTGACGTCACGTGGTGAACCATGCGGCAAATCAAACGTGACCTACTTTGCCGACATTTTGGCGTCTTCGAATCTGAATCACGTTTTGTCAATTTTGACGTGCAATTCAAAACTTCAAATCACATGACATTTGTTGTCTGAATTAGAAACGACTGCACTAGCGAGAACAATTTGGAAAAAACGTCCTTTGGGTGGCTTTGAGGAAGGCAACCATGACGGCCACCAAGCTAGGTTAGCGCCACAGATCAGTGAGGGAGCTTCTGGTAGCATTCCTGAATTTTTCTATAGGCATCCCAGCAGGGTTTGTGTCTTGATAAATCGGTTTTCTTGGATCAAATCAACCAAAAAAGACTCAGCTTATTGCAGGAGACAACCATATCTGCGTATCAAATTTCAAGTCGGACAGATCGACGGTTCGGCAGTTATCGTGAAATATTACTATACACGTGCAGAGAGACATCATTATATCGTGTGATCAAATGAATTCTTGATTTAGACAGGCTGTGGCCTGGCACTGACCACGGCGTAAGTGTGACAGTATCAAGCTCAAAATAAAAACCAAAAAGTCACCATAAAGTCAAAGACGACGCGACGTAGGTTTTATCAGCCCGCCTATACTTTGAGGTGAAATTCACCCACCGTGGAAACCACAAAGGGCAATTTCCCCAGGTTTTTATTGCTTATTACTTCTTAGGAGGCGTATCTAGAGATAACAGCTCTCCACTACACATTTTTCTCTTTCGACCAATTTCAGTCCAATTTCCGTCGACCAATAGGATGTGTTCAAAATAAAACTGATGGACCACCGTAATTTTTGGAAATCGTCATGGGATATAAATTACTCTTTTGGCGAAAGGGCTTACTAACGTAGGAAGCTGCAAGACTATAGCTCTGGTTGCAGGTCTAACGTACGAGAAAGTGGAGACTTCAACATGCGAGCAAGCTACAAACGCACACAATTGGTGGATGCGCTGCTGAAGTAATCCATGAACGGATCTTAGTTTAGGACCGATATAATTTCGAAAAATCATCGATGTATATAACACTTTTATTTCTATTTTCAGTAGAATGACTTTTTGGAGCAAAAATAGAGTGACAAGCTGAGGCACTGGGAGAATACGGCCGATGGCCGCTGATAGTTTCGCTCCAAAACTTTGCAGGTACCATCAGCCGTAGCCGTAGCCCTGGCACCTACAAAGTTTTAGAGCGTAACTATCAGTGTCCACTGTCCATTGGCCGTATTCTCCCAGCGCTCCAGCTTGTCACTTCATTTTTGCTCCAAAAAGTCGTTCTACTGAAAATTGAAAGTGTACTTATGGGATATAGGTACGTATGCGTAATATCCCATACACTTTCTCTTTCATTTTTCAGTCAAAGTCAAATGACTTTTTGGAGCCAAAATAAAGTGACAAGCGGGGGGGCTACGACTACGGCTGATGGCACCTGCAAAGTCTTGGAGCGAAACTATCAGCAGCCATCGGCCGTATTCTCCCAGCGCTCCAGCTTGTCACTTTACTTTCGCTCCAGAAAGTCAATTCTACTGAAAATAGAAAGTGTGTGGAATAAAAAGGGACATTTTGAATTCAACATTCGAACTGAACTCTGTTCGTTTGGGACATACCTCAAGAAAAAGGCAGAACTCAATCGGCAGTGCCGAATCAGAATCTAGTAACTATACTTTAGCAATCAGTTGTTTAGGTCGCGCCAGTTGCATCTTTGCGACCGATACTTGTCAAATACGGAATGGTACAAATATGGTGAATATACAATGTTGCATAGCGATCCTATTTGCGCCTGGCTCATTTCCGATTTGAAATTGAAACCTAACAGGGACCCTATTTCCAGGGAAGATGTGATCCGTTCACATGTGAAGTTGCTAGGCAACCAGGGCAGGGCTGTGATTGGCCGCACCGCGATCGTCCGCTGATCGCTTCTTTCTAGAAATAAAGCCCCAGCACTTATTGCATCGCAGAAATTCAGGAGTGGATAAGCAGGACAAAGAAAGGCTCAAGTATAGTTTGAGAGTACTTGATAGTTTCAAATACTGAAAGATCAACATTTCTGGGCGTTCTCAGATGTTCTCAGATGGTCGACTCGTTTTTCTTTTGCGTCGGTCTTAGGATGCTGCGGCCCGAAAACACCACATTGCCCGTATGGTGGTCGGTTGCTTGCAACATTGTATGAAAGTGGAAGGATGCTCGACGCGATGGTGTGGAGATAGCGGGCGTCGGCAGGCTCTCTCCTTCAAAGAGGAGGGACCCCGTCCACCTGCCAAGAAAACGGTTGGTCGAGCCATCAGCATATTTTTATAGCTGCCGCTGATTGACCTTTATATAAGATGAAAACAATAATAAAGCGCGTGTTTAATTCAGATCACGGAAAATCCGTAACCATATTAAAAGTCGCAATGGAATGTTACATCGAGTTGAAAAGCCGTGTGTACCGTTTGCGGGAGAAGGACGGCGAGAAGCTCCGGCAGATCTCCAACTCACATGCGATACGCATACACATACACACAAATGCAACAGCATCAGCAACGCGTTGTCTCTTCTCTCCCCATCGGCCAGTAGCCAGGACCAGATAGGTCTCATGCGAATTCGTACTTCGTATGTGCCAGTTTTTGTCGAGCATTACCTAAAACTACAAACTCGCTCTTGCAAATCTATCAAACTCGGCCCGTATCACCACGCGACCTCAATATAAACGTTATTGTCTCTCATGAATACGCATTAATTGTCTGCAGCGCAGAGAGCCGGGCTGAAGTTGGCTTCTGTTGCTCGCTCCTGAAGAAGCCTTTTGCTCACCGCCGCGCTGCTGCGGTGGGTATAGACTTGGAGGGGCGATGGCCCACGGCCACAGGACGAAGCGCGCGGTCCGGGCCCCACAGCCCGCACAGTTCCGACCACCACTCGAAAGTCATCAGCTTTAGCGAGCTCAAACAGACGTCCTCCTTGGACTCTTGCACCTGTTCACTGCGCACCCTCGCGTACCCCCAAGACTTTCAAAAATCGGTCTATATACAGAGTGTCCCAGCTAAAACAACCTAGCGCGATTTTTTCGGAAAATATCAAGGCAACAGAAAACAAAATTAATCAGGGGGGAAGACTGATCTTTTAGCTTTCTTTTGAGGGGGCGCCGATGCTTGCAGGTGGTCTAGTTTCCAAGAAAATGCGATTTTAATTAGGTGAGTCACAAGAAGTCGAGAAATGACCGAGAAATCAAAATACTTCGGATGAAAAAAAAAACTCTTTCCCTGGGCTTTCCATTGATGAGTCGCTGTGGGTTGCCGATGTCTGTAGTCTGTATACCTGGCCCAGTAAGCCAGATATTCTGCCTTATAGTCCAGCAAACACAATAATCGAATTCATGACGACGCGACGTCACCGATCACACACTTGCTGATTTTAACATCAGCCAGTATTCACTGCTATGGTGAATTCAGGTATGGTAAGTGAAAAAGTCCTAGTAACGGCTAGTGTTAAAATCAACAAGTGTGTGATCGATGACGTCATGAATTCCGATTATTGTGTTTGCTGGACTGTAAAGCAAGATATCTGGCTTACTGGGTCAGGTACAGACATTGGCGACACATCAATGGAAAGGCCAGAGAAATAGGATTTTTTTTATCTGAAGTAAGTATTTTGTTTTGTCTGTCATGAATTTCCGAATTTCTTCGACTCGTCCAATAAAATTGCATTTTCTCTTAAACTAGAGCACCTACAAGCATCGGCGCCCCCTCAAAAGAAAGCTAAAAGGTCAGGCTTCCCCCCAATTGAATTTTTTTTTGTGTTGACTTGATATTTTTTTGAGAGGATCGCGCTGGGTTGTTTTAGCTGGGACACACTGTACTGTCCGTTCAGCTTTTATTTGCAAAGCAGCAGGACCTAGAATTTTGTTTTTACGTTTTTTCAGATCAAAAATACCTAGACATCATTTGACACTTCAGCTAATACAGCTGCCAGTCAGTGTCAGTGTTAATAGTCCATCAGTTTATACCAGCTGATACGAAGCAAGGTTGCCTCGCCTTTCCCCTTGTCGCTGATTTTTTTGCTCAGATAAGAGTGGGTAAAAGTTTTACTCGAAGTGAGCAACCCGGCGTTAGTAAATTTCCCTACGATCACCTACGAAAGTGACCCCTTTCACACGCTATAGTAGGCCCGAAAGTTGTCAATTACGTCAACCTACCCAACTTGTGCGTTATAGCCGTGCGTTATTATAACGCACAGTTCATTCGGATCACGAAACAATACGAATTTAAACGACGATTTAATCACAATTTTGAAAAACCGGCTTTCAATACCACTCTAGCTCTGATTCACAAGCAAACCAACAATAATTCGCACCTACAGGACTGGGCTCAGTCATGTCCTTTCAACCGAAAGTATAGGTTTGACATGCTTATATAACCTTATCGAAGTCCTAACCCCAGCGGTGAGATGTATAAAAATAAAAATCCTACATAATTTCCTTTCAACAACAGTAATTGCAACCCGGTCGGTAGCACAGTGAGCTCGGCCCCGCTTTCAAAGGTGGAGGTCCCGGGTTCAAATCCGCACCGGGCCAGATGGACTTTTTCATGCGTTCCTTAGTACTGGGGCATCTACTATCGTGCGGTGATGCCCCGGGAAGAAGGATGAAACGGAAAAGCCATCGAAAACGAAACCATACTGAAAATCCCCCACAGTTCCAAAAACTGTTATCTACACGTTGCCGTTGTGCCGTCGTTCGTTGTTATCGTTACAGAAAAACTCACCGAAAAAAGCCTGCTAATAACCCAGTAATTGATGCAGGAAACAAAACAAAAAAAAACAAAAAAAAACAGTAATTGTGAAGTTATGAATGAAAGTCTCACCTATACTTATAAAGCAGATTAATTCTTTGGTAGCAATGCAAATGTGACCACGAAAGATTAAATGGGAGTCTATTCAGAAATCTTGAGCTGCATCAGCCCCATCCAATACACCTAAATACTTTTAATCAAGTTAACATACTAAAATGTCAAAATGACGGTTGAAATGTCACTTATTTCATTATGGGATTCTCAATTTTCTCACAAGGAGACGTTGTTAATAAATGAAGTCCCATACACCTGCTGATGACCAAAACGTACCTTTCCCGGCTGGTAGCCGGGGCCTTAGGCCGCTATTGCTCTCAATTGG
Source organism: Anaspis maculata (assembly GCA_949128115.1). Classification (NCBI taxonomy): domain Eukaryota; kingdom Metazoa; phylum Arthropoda; class Insecta; order Coleoptera; family Scraptiidae; genus Anaspis; species Anaspis maculata. The sequence goes on from OX421964.1 coordinate 48,107,642, forward strand.
ATTCTCAATTTTTTTGCGATAATTTTGTGTACCGCTCGCTTCTAAGATGCTCAAGCATAACAACAGCCACAGGCAGCCTTGGCCAGAAAATAGCGGTGTTTTTCGAGAAAAAATTGAAATATATGAAAAAATATTAATATTGATAAACCTGGGTGGTCAGAGAAACGGTGTTTTCCGAGAAAAAATTGAAAATTGTGAAAAAATATAAATTTTTGAAAATTTCAATTTTTTAAAATTTGAAATACATACACATTTTCTTTATGAACCCATTCAAAATTACCCTCATTCATGTAATTATCATTTATCCACTGGTTTTTGTGAAATCTATGTTTATAGAAGAACACGAAAATGACGTCTTAATTTGAATGTATTTTTTTCCCGGTCGTAGGAAAAATAGTGTACGTAACTCGCCGTAAAATGTCTTACTTTCATTCGTGTGATTTCTGCACTCGGCTGCGCCTCGTGCATTAAATTACCCACTCATGCGTAATGTATCACTTTCCGTACTTGTTACGTAATGTACTATTTCCGTTATATTATTATATGGTTTCAGGTATCCTACCCCTCTTAAAAGGCCATTATAAAACAGGATACTTATTTTACAGCAAAATCTTTGGGCCGACCTCGGAACCGATGTAAAAACAGTTGACTCGTAACATCAAAATTTCACCTTTCCGGACTGATTTGGCAATACCATTCAAAAAATGAAACTGCAATTTCATTTCATTCTGAAACACTTCAGAATGCCAAACCAGGCTCAAACCAAAGTACATCCTTGTAGCTTTCGGAAGAGACCAAAATGGTAAGAATCCGTCAAGGAATAAACCCACAGGGATTGATTTCGCAACGTTTATTTTACCAATTCAACTCCGTCCTTAACCCGCGAACTCGAACTCCCTCGCATTCGCCAGTATACAGGGTAGTCCAGGTTATAGTAGCAATAATTTACCATTCGATGGTCCATCGAAAACTAGGTTGACATGCATAATTTAATTTTTCTTCAAAACGCTTCCTAGATACCCATCACTTGACGTGGATAACTTTTGTCAAAATTGTCCAGTGGCGTAGATACGGGGGACAGTTCAACTTCTCCGACCCCATTTTCTACGCCAGTGGATATTTTTGAAAAGTTATCATTTTTTTGAAGTACTTACTTTTTACATTCCTCGTTCAATGTAGAAAAAAAAGTTACTCCTGTAAAATTTTGATTAGAGGCCTCATTTTCAAGATATTGGGTTTTAAACTTTAGAAAACATCTCGAAATCGCCACTTTCCAGAGCCCAAATCGCTTTTTCTCTGAAAACGCCTCGTTTCTTAGCAAAAAATGGCAATAAATCAACTTAAACGACCTAAAAAGCTTATTCCAGTTGAAGAATCATGAGTTTTCTTGGATTTTAGTTTTTAGGCCTTTGAAAGTCGCGATTTCAAGGTGTTTTCCAAAATTCCAAACCCAAATAACTCGGAAATGAAGCCTCTAATCAAAATTTTACAAGAGAAACTTTTTTTTAAATTGAACAAGGAGTTACAAAAAGTATAATATCCCAAAAATATCCAGTGGCGTAGAAAATAGGGTGGGAGAAGTTGAACAATCCCCCGGTCTACAATCTACAATCTACGCCACTGGACAATTTTGACAAAAGTTATCTGCGTCAAGTGATGTGTATTTATTTCATAAGTATTTGTACCACATTTGGTCAAAATCGCTTTGATGACTTTAGAGTTATTGCAAAAAGATGATTTCAAAAACTGAACTTTGAAGCGGTATATCTCCTTTAGCGTGGGTTCCACCAAAATATTCAACCAGCTGATAGCTAACTCGAGATTTATTTTGATGGATTCTGGCCAAATGATCAATGTAAAATCAGGTTTCCAAAATGAATCTACCAACATTGACCAGAAAAAAGTCCGTTTAATCTCGGTTTAGCTTAAACCGCTCCTAATTTTTTTGGTGGAACCCGTGGTTAGGAAGCGTTTTGGAGAAAAATTAAATTATGCATGTCAACCTAGTTTTCGATGGACCATCGAATGGTGAATTATTGCTACTATAACTTGGACCAGCCTGTATAGTACCGGGTCAAGCATCAGTGTGGAGGACATATCGTGCATTACCTAAACGAAACTAAAATTTGTTTTCTTTTTCAATTGACCGTGGATAAAGTATAGTATCTAGTATTCTGCTCGCATGCATATTATACAATAGCTAATATCCGCTTGGGTGTCTTTATAACACTCACTAGCGCTCATGTTCTGAACGACACCCTCGCGAATAATAGCTCTCATTATATGCTCTTGAATAATATACTATTATTTATTCTTCTCAATTTATTTGAATTTTCTTTTATTTCCACACTGTAAAAGTTTTGATCAAAATCTAAGAATACCCTTTCGGATATCATTCATTGTCTTAAACACTATTATGGTACAGACACGTTAAAATATAAGTACACCTTTTTTTCACATATTAAATGAAATAAAAAGCAAATGAAGGGGTGACCCCGGTGGGATTGATTCCGCGATGCCTTATTTGACCTATATAACTCCATCCTCAGATCAAAATCAAACTTCACGGTCCCAAGAAAATCGGTAGCATTTCTTGAACTTCATCTTGTGCACAAAGTTTAATGTTATCATATGGTTACGAATAAATCCACCCCCTCATTATTGCCAGAACGTATAACTCAAAGGTTGAGGCGTGTAATACCAAACAACACACCGACATTAACCTACCACACATATTGGATAACATCCAAAGTTTTCGGATGTTTAAAATCGGAAATGCGACAACAAAGGCCTTAATTTTAAACGTTTCGGTGGTCGTGGTGATGGAGTCGTGAAACGAAACAAATTTTCAGCAGGTGTGGAGTGTTAACGTAAGATACTCAGTGTAAATTAATAGTTTTATGATTAATGGACGTGCAAGTGCCAAAACTTTACGAGATCGCTGAACCCTGCCCATAAAAAATATAATAATATCGGGACTCTTGTAACTTTCAGACAGTTCGTAGAATGCCGCGCGGGGTATTTCTAGTGCGCGCCATACAAGAAAAAGACCAAGCTGAAGAAAGAAATACACAATGCGAAAATACTTATTGCAAATTTAAAAGTGGTGCGCGTTATTTGTTTTGGATTCGATACAGAATCCACAAGCTCTGGATTTTTGCAACAAGTAGGTTGACTGCGAGATGTCTCGCCTTCTGTTTGTGATGTTGTTCCATTTGAATTTCTCGCTAAAATTTAAATTTAAAACATTTATAATACGGCATGATTCACTTCAGCTCAAAGGGCTTATGCACGGGTGACTCATTGAATATTCCAAATATTTATCAAATTTCGACAAAATTTAAGGTAGGTATTGCAGATTACTCACCACAACTGATAATTTATACAATGTAAATGAGAATAATATTTTTTGATTTATTGTCGGACTTCTTATTTTTGGATGAATTTTTGGTCAGCATGATGCAAGTTGAATCAATAATAATTATTATTACTGCAAAAAAACTTTCACATCATCAGTGGCAATAAATCACGAATTAGGTGTATTAAATCAGAAAATGTCATAAGTTTTGTCACCATAAATGGTGTGGGTTATGTTGATTGAATGGTGTGTTATGGAAATGACGGTAGGTAAGTGTACGGTTTTGAGGACAAAGACATCTTTACATAGCATTATTATTGCTTGCTTCTTATATTGAGTGCTGTTACGTGAGCTTTACTAAAGCGTATATCTATACTTGTTAATCCCCAACGCAGATTCGAAGTTTCGAAAGGTTCCAAACGGGGCTGATCTTTATTGCGTATATATTTTGAATGTAATTACATACTCACTTATCACGAATCCAATCATATTTTACTCAAATAACAATACATTTTTGAAGTTTTACCTGTACTGCTCCGAATATAAAATCCGAATATAAAACATAAGTATTTCCCGGTCGGGCGCTACGCATTTCCAAAGTTTCGGAGACGGTTTTTTTGGCCGAAATTAGTGGGAAAGGCCGGAAGCTGCGTTCCACGACACATGAACCCATTATGAACCCTTGTCTATGGTCAACGTTTTATGCTATTTTTCCTCGGCGGATTTTGTGTCCATACAGAGTGTATTTGTCGCAGAAGCCTTATTGATTGTCTCCACCCAGTACAGTGAGCCCAGCAAAAAATATTTGTACGATTCGGCGGTTATATTTTTTTTTGGCTTTACCAACAGTGCCTAATCGCCTAATCCTGCGTAAGAATGTAATGGCCCGAATCCAAACGCTGATTGGATGCCACGGAGTCTTTTCAACACACGTGCTTCTTCTACTTGTTCCCCCTTTTCTTATACGTCGTCGTCCCGAAAAGTGGTCTCAAACAAGGATCTTCCTTTGTCCCTGGATACTCGCCGAGAGAAAGTATTGTGGTGCTACAACGGATTTTTTGTTTTCACATCGCGTCATCGCGATGTGAATATAACCTCATTTTGTAAAAAGAAGCCAGAATTAGGCGATAAAGCGGTTGTAATTCACTATGTCAAAATTGATATCACGTCTATATACAGGGTGTCAAATCCAAAACTTACAATAATTGTCTGTAAGTCTGAAACAAAAGCAGAAATCAAAAATCGCCAAAACCGTTCCGACAGAATGGAGGGGGAACCTTAATAGTGAAGTCAGTGACTCACCAGTCACCCCCACCCATCAGTGTCTGACCCCCAGCCCCCTCCACTAATTTTTGTCAAATGGCAATCCCCCACTGGTGATTTATCATTGGAAAGCCCTGGAAAAATGTTTTCCAGTGGTACCAATTATTTCATTTTTTTCATAGTTTTCAATTGATTTGGATAAAATAAAACTGTCTAATGGGTTTGCATCGATTGAAAGGAGTCACTCCACAATAAATCAAATTTTTACTATTTACTTCAAACCAAAAAGAAAGACCGAATGTTCACAATAAGTGTTCAAAATGATTGCCGTTATTTTCAATAAGGCAATAAATGAAGCCTGTTCTCGATCTCTTGTCGAACATTTTCGAAGGTTTCTCTCAAAAAGGCGCGACATTTTTCGGTAATTCTACGACGTAGTTCTTAAATCGACTCCGGCTGAGTTTTTAAAACACTAGACTTCAAGTGATCTAACATAATGAAGTCTGGAAGAGTCAAGTCCGGTGATCTGGGAGGCCCTTCAATGGCTCCTCTTCTTCCAATCCACCGATCTGTATAATGATCATCTAACCAGCAACTAACTAGACATAGTGAGGTGGAGCTCCAGGCAACAATTTTGTTTGTTCACCTTATTACCATTCTATTCAAGTGAAAAAGTACATTCGTGAATGTTTTTCACGAGTTGAGGTTCTGCGGTGATTCGTTGCATCATAACTTGACAAAACTCAATCAGGATCATCATCCTCCAAGTTTCCAATAATTCAGAAATTAAGAAATCAGACTGTTCCAGATGGAAACCCTAATTTGACCAAAGACTTACTTCATTTCTAACAAGACAGAGCTCCACCTCACTATGTCCTATGTCTAGTTCGAGGTCTAGTTAGTCAATGGTTAGATGATCATTATACAGATCAGTAGACTGGCATAAGAGGGCCCATTGAATGGCCTCCCAAATCACCGGACTTGACTCCTCCAGACTTCTTTATGTGGTATCACTTGAAGTCTGCTGTTTTCAAAACTCAGCCAGAGTCGATTGAATAACTTCGGCGTGGAACTACCGAAGAATGCCGCGGGCTTCCAAGAGAAACCTTCGAAAATGTTCGACAAGAGATCGAGATCAGGCTTCATTTATTGCCTTGAAAATAACGGCAATCATTTTGAACACTTATTGTGAACATTCGGTCTTTCTTTTTGGTTTGAAGTAGTTAAAATTTTATTTATGGCGGAGTGATTCATTCAAATCAATTACATTAGACAGTTTCATCCAAATTAATCGAAAACTATATCCAGACAACATAGAATAATTGGTACCACTGGAAAGCATTTTTTTCCAGGGCTTTCCATAATGTATCACCAGTGGGGGGTTGCCATTCGAAAAAAAAATAGTAGAGGGGGTTGGGGCTCAGACACTGGGTGGGGGTGAGTCACTGACTTCACTATTATGGTTCCCCCTCCATTCCGTCAAAACGGTTTTGGGCGATTTTCGATATCTGCTGTTGTTTCAGACTAACAGGCAATTGTAAGTTTTGAATTTGACATTGACACCCTGTATGTATACCAATATCGTTCGTCAAACGAGATTCGATTTGTGCTTCCAATCGAACGATAAGCACTATAACAATTATCAGGAAGTACCTACATGAGAGCTTTCAAGTCTGCCTATATTTTTAGAGTTTACCTTATCTCAAATCTTCACATTTGTTTAGTTTGGGGCTGATAGTTGATTGAGGAGCGCCACGACTTCAGATCTGCGAGTGTTTTATGGAGTGAAAAACATGAGCAATTTGGCGTTGTGTGATGCGAGAAATCGTCGATCCTTCCGATAAATTAAATAAACATGCAAAGATACATTTATTACTTTGGCGCTTTTCTCTTTGAAGGCTTGCAGATAAAAGGAGACGTAAATTATCATAGTGAACAAACGCACTATATCCTGTCCACAATAATGCTCAGTCGTAGATCGTATATGCCGCACTCAAGCGACACCACAAATACCTTCCTCCTCAGTAGTACTTTATAGAGTTCAATAGCAAATATTCAATTCCAATGGACGACACATTTCTAATGAAAATGTTGCAGTTTTAAATTGTCCAAATAAAGAGATCTCTCTGTATGGAACTGTGAGAAAGCTCAGAGCTCGATGGATGCAGAGACCGACCGAGAGTGTTTCACATCCAACCGCGGATAATAATTACGAAATTAGAAAACATCCAGTGCGTCATGATCAGGACCTTCGATTGCGAAATATTTCACACAGACGCATGCACATTTAACACAAATACCTGAGTGGTTAACCGTTTCAAGTTCAGGCAGCTTCACAAATGAGTATTTTTCCATCAGTGAGAGAAGTTTGTCTTCCTGAAGCATAATATAATTTTCGCTCTCGATCACTTTATGGCCAGACATAAACAAAAGCTAAAGAATGAAAATAAAGCGCGGTTGATCGTTTCATACAAGTGATAATTGCTCGCTTGTCGTCGAGTCAAAATATAACCAGCTCGATTGTAAAAGAGCGCCCAGAGAAGAAGAGTAAAAAAGGGGTCGTAAAATCCGCGGAAGTGCGAGCACGTCTCGCGCCTTTCTTCCTGTAAGTGTAAAAAGTGAAAAAAATCGCGAATTCGAGTGTTTACTACTACTCGTTCCTCTCTGTCGTATAGGTACAAAGGTTTTTACGATTTTACGATTTTTATACAGACACTGAAAAATCGGTTTGAACGCTACTAAAAAGGCGGGCGTGTTGTAAACAAATGTTTTATATCCGTGGAGTTCGGTGGCTTTAACCGGGCCAGCAGGTCAAAGAAATGCAGATTGCGCTTAGACAAACACCTGTAAAAGCTTTCGGTAATACATTTTGCGGTTTTCGTACGTTTATTCATTTTTTCTGACATGAGACGTTGGACTTCGCATAGTGCTTGCGAATCATAAAATGTCTACCTTTACATCACAACTTTTCATAACAAATCGGTTCATGAGTTATGACATTGATATACTGATGCGCGATTAGCGTGCTTAAAGCGACTCTTTATAGACTAGTCTATAATGATAAAGTAGAACAGCCGCTCCGCAACACTGTCAACATGGAATTAACTGTTACATTATTACATCATTATTACATCATGACTAACACATCTCCGACTAGCGTTCTCGAGCTTTCCATCATCCTCCAACAAATTCCACACTGACCCGACATACGATTTCTAGGCGACTCCCAAATAATCACACACCTTTCGCGTGCTTCCCCTGTGTTCTGATATGTCGGCACCTCCGCCAAAATAGACAGATGTGTCTTAACCCACTGCTAAAGCCTCCATTCACTTCCACGGGCAAAAGCCTACACGCAGTAGCGGCCTTAGGGTAGGGCGAGACGGGCGACCGCTCGGGGCGCCAGCTCACAGGGGCGGAAAAATCGCGGTTGGAATAAAGAGAATTGATAATTTACGAAAGCAACAAAACGACTTGCCAGTGGTGATCGCCAAATTTGCTTCTATAAAATCACAAATTCTCCATTATTGCAAGGAAAATACCGAGAAAATACTTAATTTTTGCTCGCTTCACTCATGGACCCAAGGTGGGGGCGGCAGTTTCAAATTCTTGCCCGGGGCGCCAAAATTGCTAAGGCCGGCACTGCCTACACGCATGTTCTGGAATGCACCACAGCTCCGCACCTGCACACTGCGACCTAATGGAAGAGTCTAGAAAGATCGCGTGTTATCCAGAACTGCCACTCGTAACAATATTCTTGGATGCTTGATATATTTATACATCTGTTGAATAATGCGACATTTCACGAAGCTTCGGCATATTAAAGCGTTATTTCGTCTTAATAAAGCAAAATTTTGGCTAAATAAGGCGATATTTTGCCTTAACAACGCAAAATCTTGGCTTACTAAGGCGATATTTCGCCTTATGAACGCGGAAGGACCCTTCGAATGGAGTAACAATAATACTCTGGAAAAATGGAAAATGTCTGGTGTGGGACGTAACATGCGTTGACACAATAGCTGCTTCCCACCTCAACAAAAGCCTGATGAGTCCAAGCTCAGCCGCAAACTTCGCTGAAAAAATAAAACATAACAAATATTCACGTCTTGAAGAGAATTAGTTTTTCTTAGCTTTCGCGGTAGAAACTTTTGGCCCTTTTGGGATTGAAGCCAAAATCATAGTCAAAAATTTTGGTAAATTACTACATGAAAAAACAGATACGCCTCAGGCCAGGAGCTATACTTACTACAAAGAATCAGCATAGCAATTCAGCGGGGTAATGCGGCTAGCGTTTTGGGAACTATTCCTCCGACGGCTGTTCTTGACGAATTGTTTTATTTTTGAGTTTATAATGTAGGTGGTAAACTTATACCTTGTTTATTGTAATTGAAATAGGTAATTAAGTATTTTGAATCTGAATAGTACGTTTATTCAATTTTAAGCAGCTCCTCTTGCTATAAAAATGTAATATTTTCAAAAACAATAAATTAATTACTTACTTCACTTATAGATTCTGTGCTTATAGCCAGTTCCACCAGAGAATTTAATTCATTCATTCAGGTCTTATTCGAAAGCTACAAGGAGGTACCGTATGATCAAAAACTTTCCTATTCAAGGGAGGCTGTGGCCTGGCCAAAATCAGTTTCGTTTGCCTGCTAATGACCAGGACCACAGCCTCCTTTGAGTAAGAAAGTTTTTGATCATACGGTACTTTGGTTTGAGCCTATAGACATTTTCGAAATCGAAAAATAGTTCTTTCATATTCGAAAAAAAATTGATATTTTTTCAATTTGCTCAAATGTAAATTAACATGATAATGTTTTCACTTGAAAAGCAAGTCACATTCAGCTTTTCTATATTCGAAGTCTCCACCAAAGGTGCCGCCCCGAAACCTGGAGCACTTTTCATTAAACACAGCCCAAACGTGAATCATCAGTTAGTCTCGTTTAATTTTGATCGTGATAGTAGGTACAATCATGTGAATCCACTTTTTCAAAATCATATTACGAGACGGCCCGCTACTCGAGTGAACTGCGTGTTCGCTCAGCAAATGGAGCTCCTGGGTTCGATTCCCGGACACAGCAGGTCTGGGTGTTGTGCTGTGTAAACGGAATTTTCCAGCTTGTAAAACAAAATGCAGCAAACTCTTATGGCGTAAGAAATGCCGATAAGGAGAAAAACAAACTTTTTAAAACAAACTTTTTTTTAATCATTTTCACCTCTGCAAGGAAAATGCGCTGTTGCGATTCCCTTTCGCCGTTTGGGTTTTGTTTCGGCTGGGTTTGACGGCGAAAGTATCTATAGAATTCGAAAACAGAAGCTTTAAGAAAACTTTTCGCTGCCTTTCAAGTGGATATACAGCTTTAATTCGATTCGTCAAAGATTTGCCAATTAGGCACAATTTGCGCCAAAGGTTACCAGCGCTAAATGACCGATGCGAAAATTAATTAATTATTGAGGATGATGCGAAAACAGTGCGCCAACTTGAGGGACTTGACGAATCTATTTTTACGGCACGTTGAAGATTCATTCGCGCCGATGGATTCCCATATGGCTTTTAAGCGAAGGAGCAAGTGTTTGCCACTCAGCATCAGAGTCCGTCCGCGTGGACCATCATCGGCACGACCGACCGCTGACTGACTGAATTTAACTTTTTCATTCGAGTGGATGATATCATATATCAGGTGTTAGGCTTCCATATCTAAACACTTCGGATATGTTTAAAAAACATGCTTGTAGTGGGCACGACTTAATTCCGGACATCGGGTGTGTTGAAATATGGCGCCTTTGGCGCGTGCTCGTCCCATTGGTAGAAACCTGCACACCTGTGCTACACCTATAAAATTTTATAGTTTTCAAAACTTATGTTTTCTCATTTTGTTTGTTAAAAGGTGTTCCTTTACATTTTTTTTTAGTTTTCTTTTTCAAACTATTTTGGTTCTATCATCCGATAAATAACGTATCAATACATTTAGCATTACAGAGGCAGCCGTTGCCCTTTTGAATTTTTCTTCAAAATAATAAGATTTTCACCAGATCACAGAAGTTCTGCTCAATATGACCTATGAGTTGCTCCGTTTATACCCGCGTAAACGAATTCCAGAATGTCCTCGTAATGTCGTAGGTACATTATTTCAGTAAAACCTCGAAGGCCCTCGTGCGTTTGTTTCTTTCCGGTATATCGCAGTATCTGTTGTACCCAGTCTAATAGTGAGGAGAGTTCTAGAAAAAAAAAACTCCACGTGTCGATTTGGCTCCTCCGCCAGTTGTACGGAAACGACTCTAACATCGCCGAAAACGGCCCAAAGATACTTGAGTAGATTTTTTCTTTTTTTTCTTTTTTCTTAGAAAATGGAGGCCATCTTGAATCCTAAGAAAACAATTTTGCGGTGCCACGAGTCAAATGGACCATTTTAGTCCTCAGAACGTCTGTGCCAGAGGATCTGGTCTTTATCTCAATTCGTAGTATTATTGTTCTGCGTACTTCCACTATTGCATTTTCAAAAAATATTTCCTGTGTGCAGTCTTGATCTTTTTTTTCTATCAATCGAAGTTTCTTGAACTCCGAACAACTTTGGAGCCCTGTCTTCCTATGATGGTGCGAGTTAGGTCGGGAGAAATTAGCGCCAATTGTCATTATTTGAGCTCAGTATCTATAGGGCTTTCGTTTATCATAATGCTCTTGAATCACTCTGTAGGCAGGTACTTTTTGCATCCCTGAATATTTCTAAAGAGAATCATTAGTAGGTACCTATATCTACATCTCGATCGACTTCAACGGCCTTGATTTGTGTATTTAAGAAATGCAATTAAATTAATTTTGGTATAGATCTCTGGGTTTAAGCCAAGGAGCTGATTTAAGCCTATCGTTGAATGCAATAATTCAAAAATGTATGCACGCGTGGTTATATTTGTGATTTGGTCGAGGTCAGTAATTTGCTGTTAGAGCAACGCTATTAGTTTGAAATATTCGATATGAAAGGGATAGGCAAGTACTATGCTAGTCATAGGTATATGTGATACATCAATCCTAAAATATCCAATCCATTGATTAAGTTATTGCAATTGCAACGCAACCCAACAGTCAAAAGACACAAAAGCACAAAACTCATATAACAGCTAGTTTGTACCTCGGGCGTAACGGCTGTTCAAAACACTTGTCATTCTAAATGCATCCTCGGTTTCACAGATCGGCTATATAGTCCTTGAAAGCTTGCAGCTTTTTACGGGCTATGTGCGAGATAAGTAAGGGGTCGTAAAGCAGGAGTGGGAAGTGAAGCTCTCGTTAGACTCTCAAGTTGGCAGTACCTAATGTTTACACTATTCAAATTTCAAACACCTTAGATGATTCTTTCAATACAGATCATGGATCACGCATACCTGGACCTCAACTTCTTGACATTTGTTTGAAGTTCTGTGCAAAGACAGACACTGCGAGTTTTTGAAATTTACAATGGATGTGTGTATCAGAACAGGATTACAAAGTATTTTATGTGACATTGAATTCAATTCTAATGTCGAGGAGGTCAGTCAAGAGTAATTTTAAATGTGATCGTCTCCCGAAAGATAGGCTTAAGGGTTCGCATAACACAATAAGCAGGCCGGTGTGAGCGAACACTGTAAGCATTCCCTTTTTCTATGCTCAAGGAGTTAATCGGAGTTGAGTTGATCTTGGTCTAAGTCTTCACATAACACACGTCAAAGGTAGTTTAGGTAGCTTGTTTTAGTCGTGGTTCAATTTTAGTCGTAATCGCAGCATCGCTCAGCCATTCTGCGCTTGAGCGATGCTGCGTTTTGGCTGAGATTGAAACCACTGCTCAAACAAAGGTGACTAAGCCCACTTTAAGACTCGGACAGCATCCTCCAAAAGTCATGAAACGTCTGTTCTGAACCTATAAACTCTAGAAGCAGACAGGCCCGGCAAGGGGAAGGGAGATATTGGTATGAAACTCGCTGTAGATCACTTGCACTTCGCAAGAATAAAACACACACCCGCACGGGTAGCCGTGCATCGATAACTTGTCAGAATATCCAAATTCAAATAATTCAAATTATTGTTTTCATAATAATAGATACATTATATATCTAACAAAGGTGAGCTGAGTGATGAAGTTGCTGGCCAGGATATTCGCGAAGCCGATTACTCTTGAGCAGGCCAGCGTTAAATTCACAGTGACAGTGGGAACATCAGCGAAGTTAAGTAAAGCGATATCTAAGTGACTTGAAAATTTTCTTGTTCTACTATATATAGTCAGTGTTCAAACATTTGTTGAAAAAATACCCAGCGCAAATTCGTAACAAATATGATGGGAGGATTCTCACATTTTTATGTAGAGCTTTTCCTGTATTTAAGAAAAAAGTTGTTTTTTTCTACCCAGCAAAAGTTTCATGAGGCCTGATGTAAGTTGGGTCTTACTTTTATTTCAGCAGTGTATAGATAGAGTAGACTTTTTGAATGATGAGTTCCCGCTGGACTATAGCCAACTTGACGGCTATAGTTCTTAATTTCAACAAAACTGGTTTTTGATCACACGTTAGCTTGGTAAATTGGTTGTATGCGCTTAATCTGACAATAAAAATCGAAATGCCACAATTCAAGATGTTTTGAGTAATCGCTTCTCGTAACTTACAATAAATACTGCGAAGATAAAAAGCGTTGGCACTCTTGCACATCTGGAAGCGTTCGACTATAAAGCATCAGGGTGGCGTGGAAAATTAGGAAGGGGTGATGTTCAACAAGTTAGCGTGTGCTTCGCGTTGAGCTTTTTATAGCCGAGCCCTTACTAAAAGGAAGTGATCGTTAATTGGCCCTTAAGTTGTTGCGGTACTCTTACACCTCTTAAATAAACACCCAGTTTAGTTACTTTCTCAAGATTTATGGCTGCCAGTGCATTATGGTTGGTACCGGCAGAATGTCATCATTGTTTCCCGTGAGCTTTTTGCTCCAGGACAATTTCAATCATGCGATTTCATGGTGGCGAAAAGAGCGCAAGTAGTGAGGCCGCGTGGAGTATTTTAACAGGAAATTATTCAAAATCGGCCAGTCATAAATCTCTGTTCCTGGAGTGATCTCTCATTCAAAAGAAGAAAACTCCACGGTCGTATTTTATGAGTCGCTTCAGTTGTCGGTAAAAACGAGAAATAATGCTATACCACACTCGTTTGAAATGTAAATAAATAAATAAGACTGGCTTTGTCGCAAGGCCGACTATCAAAATTTGAATGAGTGATTGATTTCTCGCCGCAAGACAGTCCACCTACCGCCGGCAAAGATGAAAAAGTCTGTGTGTGCGCCTTTTCCCATTTTTAAATAAATATAAGCGAGAAACAGGGACTTTGCAAAATAAACTCGCAGAGCACGGGTGTAATGTACTGGATCAACCTTCAAAACACATGTTTTAGTAGTGTTCTAGTGGCGATGTGCGAAATGCAGAATAATTAAATATCTGCCAAGAAATGCAAATGCAATTATTTATGTATTTAGATCAATGATGTCACTGCATCATGATCTGCATATCCTGAGAAATGCGTTAAATTTGTATACCAACGCATTCCGAAAATTCAAGGTTTTCCTGTTGCCAGAACCCACTTGCAAATTTTTCGATGTAAATAGTGGACACCTACGTAGCTTGCATGTGAGTATCGCGAAATCAAATTCCTCTTTTTCAGAGTGCCCAAAGACCCGCATGTCCTCTTAAAAAAGGACCTATTTATTACAGAAAACGAGGAGAGCTAAGTTGAATGTTCTGGTGAAATAACCTCATTTTCAAAAGTTTCTGTGACTTTTGAACATCATTAAATTAATTGATAGTTGTATTTATAGCTCAGACTAAATAACGTTGGCTGGTTGCTCGCCTCTCTCTCCAGATGTTTGAGACAATTTTGGGGGGACGGACCATTTCTGTTTACATACCGCTTCAAAACATTCGACATTTTATAAGGTGTAAGTAGTAGGTAGTATAGGTAGGTATAGCATAATTCAGTAGTTGAAGCACTCAGATACACTTTACAGGAAAACACAATTTCACTTAGACCGGTCCTGGGTCATAAACAAACTTACTCTCGCAATATCGACATCCATTTGTCGTCCTAATGTTGCGGTGATTACGCCAGAAGCAGAGCAAGTTCATTATCAAATTAAGTATGCACCCGGAATTACATCCAGTGTCAAGGCTTTTCAAATTATGACTTTATGTCCCATAAGTGGAAAACGAATAAAAATTGATGGATGTGCTGCCGTACTAAACAATCAACGATAAAAAAGGGCACTGATCTTCCTATTCCTCATGGGATTTACCAAGCTAGTTTCACACCATCAAAGTACCTGTAGTTAAACTACAGGTAAAATCGCCATAGCAGCCCAAACTATAAAAATTTTCCGATATGTGCGCTACCTTGGTGGATAACACATGATAGATGTTGTTGAAAGCCTACGGAAACTTGGAGTTTGCATTTGAATTTTTGGTATTTCTAGATATTGATACTTGTTCCTAAATTAAAATGTGCATTTACAATAAGGTGTTCTTCCTTCAAAACATGTGGTTTTTGCCCCAAAAACGTGTTGTAAGAAAGTCTTAGAACCACTGATTAGCAGGTCTCTTATCGCCGCTACAATTTTATTTGAGTGATACTGACAGTCAAAGAGCAATTCAACAATATAAGTAAGAGTAAGATATTCACGTCTGATTCAAGTTCTGTCTCTGAAAAGAAAGTTACGGTTGCAAAATTTTGATTGAGTTCTCGGGTTTGAAGCTTTGGAAAATATCTCGAAAACACCACTTTCAAAGGTCTGAAAATTACAATTGAAAAAACTCATGATTTCTCAGCTTACATAGGATTTCTAGAATTTCGAAGTTGATAAACCACCATTTTTTGCTGAGAAACGAGAAAGGAAATTTTTTTTGGGCTCATTTAAAGTGAAGATTGTGAGATGTCTTCCGAGGTTTCAAACCCAAATATCTCAAAAACGAAGCCTCTTATCACAACTTTGTAAGAGTAACTTTCTTTTCTAAATTAAACGTAAAATTCAAAAATGGGAACGATTCCTGAAAATTTTTAGGAGAGTGAAAAATAGGGGAAAAGGGGGGAAGGTACCCTCTAATATCTTTACCCCTAAAAATGTTTGAGAGAATGCATTATTATTAGTGGGGCTGGTAGCCATTCCTATACGGCATTTGATGATACAGAAAATTTCTTTTGCATTAGTGTTCTATAAGGCCCAACGAACGATATTAGAAGGAGAAGCACAAAAGCTTCCCCTTAGGGGGGCCGCAGGGGGCCCTGTCAAGTTGACGGTCCAAGAACTCCTACCAAACCATCTTTCAATTTCGTTGTATCACTCAAATGGGGATGATGTGACTCCATTGTGAATCTCGATGGGATTGGTCCCCATGTCTCTTTCATCCTTCATGCTTGAAAAAATAATTTCTTCGGGAGGTCAGAGAAATCACTTTTTATTTTTTTAAACACACAAGAGGATGCGAAGTTGGCATGTTTTGTGTCTTAACCTGTTATTTGGCATTCCCAAGATCCTATTATGAAGTCAATTTTTTAAATTCTCAATTTTGGGTTGATTGGTAAGCTAAGAAGTAGGTATTTTTTAACATCCAGTTCAGACGTACTTTTTTCAGTGTCCAACTGGAGGTTATTGAAATAATCACAGGGGTGGATAGACTGGACTATTTTCCTGACATTATGTCGAGGAAATCAATCTCAAACTGCACATGGAGAGTACACAAATTATTTTTCTTTCGGTCGGTCGAATTGCGATGCCTACTACGCCCGTCAGGGAGAACGCTGAGCATCGCCAGACTAAACTAGTATAAAAACAGCCTAAACGAATCCAAAACTGCAGGAAACACTCATTATGTGGTTCGACATTCAATTCTGAGTCAGCACTCAGAGTTTTAGTCTGTTTTGAATTTGTTTAGGCTGTTTTCATACCAGTTTAGGCTGGCGATGCTCAGCGTTCTCCTTGACGGGCGTAGTAGGCTCGCAATTCGACCGACCGAAAGAAAAATAATCTGTGTACTCTCTATTCGCGGTTTATGATTGATTTTCTCGACATTATGTTCAGAAAATAGTTCAGTGGATCCACCCCTGATGATGATTTCAATAACCTCCAGTTGGACACTGGAAAAAGTTCGTCTGAACTGGATGTTAAAAAATACCTACTTCTTAGCCTACCAATCAACCCAAAATTGAGAATTTCAAAAATTAACTTTTCATAATAGGATCTTGGGAATGCCAAATAACAGGTTAACACACAAAACATGCCAACTTCGCATCCTCTTGTATGTTTAAAAAAATAAAAAGTAATTTCTCTGACCTCCCGAAGAAATTATTTTTTCAAGCATGAAGGATGAAAGGGACATGGCGACCAATGCCATCGAGATTCACAATGGAGTCACATTATCCCCATTTGAGTGATACAACGAAATTGAAAGATAGTTTGGTAGAAGTTCTTGGACCCTCAACTTGACAGGGTCCCCTGCGGCCCCCTTAAGGGGAAGCTTTTGTGCTTCCTCTTCTAATATCGTTCGATAGACCTTGCAGAACACTCATGCAAAAGGAATTTTCTGTATCATTAAATGCCGTATAGTACCGTTTTTTAATGTGTACCGACCCCACACTCATTTTAGTAAACTTTGCAAACTGTCCAAATTTGAACAAAATCGGTTGAACAATTCAAAAGTTGAGCGAAAAAAACGATTTTTTAATTTGAACTTTGAAGGGTTATAACTCCGTTATTGTTCGTTTTTGAACGGAGTGTTCGGGGGAAGTCTACATATTTTTGATACTCTATCGATTGCCAAAATTTTCGCGATAAACACCGGACACCTGTAAAGTACCTACCGAGGTATACTATACACTACACAGGGTGTTCTAAATTAAAATCGCGTTCTTCCAGAAAGTGATGGGGAACTTCAAAAGAAGTATATTTAAAAAAAAACATATTTGTCTAAAACGCATAACAACGGAGATATAGGCGTCCAAAGTTGAACTTTATCAATCGATTTTACGTTCTAACCTTGAAACTTCTCAAAAGATTTTATTCAAATTGGAAACAAAGCTTACTGAGATAAGTCGGTATCGAACAATAATAACGCGTTCCATCTAAAATTTTCAGGGACGTGGATAATTGGGGGTGCCCCGCATTTTTACCCCTATTTTTCACCCCCTTCTAGGTTTTCCGGGTGTTTCAAGTTGATAAACCACCAGTTTTCTGAGAAATGAGCAGTATTCAAAAATCTTCTCTAATCAAAATTGCTCTACAGTAACTTTTTCTTCCAAATTGAACGTAGAATTCAATATGAACAATTTACAAAATTACCCAAGGGGTAAAAAAGCATCCCTCATTATCCACGCCCCTACAAAATTTTGATGAAACGTTTTATTTGTTTTAGATACCGACTTATTTCAGTAAGCTTTGGTTGAAATTTGAACAAAATCGTTTGAGAAGTTCCAAAGTTATGACAAAAAATCGATTTTTGAAGTTCAACTTTGAACGCCTATATCTCCGTTATTATTCGTTTCTGACATGATTTGTTTTAAAAGGCTCTGAGAAATGAAATAGACAAATTCAAGAAATTCTGGATACCCTGTACATACAATAATTTGTATCCCTTGATCAGTACTTACCTGCTTATTTAGATAATTGCTGATGGCTGGAAGAGCTAGTTTCAAGGCAAATTGGTGCACCTACTTTTCAAATAATTTCAAATAACTACCGTATGATCAAAAACTTTCTTACACAAAGGAGGCTGTGGTCGGTCATTAATCAGGCAGGCAAGACTGATTTTGGCCAGGCCACAGCCTCCCTTGAGTGTAAGAAAGTTTTTGATCATACGGTACCTATACTATTAAATACTGAGTAATACTGACCGTATTTATATTATTATTAGACCTAGACTTTTGAGATTTTTTTCCAACAAAACTCTTGGTAATACCAAATGTTATGTTAAGCGCCATTTATATAGAACTGTAGTAACAGCAACGCTAACGTTAGTGTAGAAGTTTGGACCTGTGCATTTCATGTGTGAGGCCGAAAACACAACGAACGCAGGTTGTGGGTGCCGAAACCAAAAACCAGCAACCTACTTTCGATGTGTTTTCGGCCTCATGCATTAAATGTATGTACAGGTCTAAACTTCTACGCTAACGTTGGCATTGATATTACAGTTCTATGTAAATGAGCCTCAAAGCATTATTGTAAAACCTTTTTTTTTATCCTGCAACTTTAATAGTAAAAACGGCAAAATCCTTACAGAGCCTGACGCGGACAGGATCTCGAGGAATTCCTTCATGCCTCTGCTGCAGGATCGGCTTAGCCACGTGAGTCCATCCATCAGCAACAACTTCTGTACCTAAGACGCGGTATACCAATCTCTTGATCGGCGTCGATTTCGTATAGGTAAAACTTCAGATCTAACACCGCTAACGTCGGCAAGGCACGAGGTATGTAATGTACCTACCGTGTCTTGTGATATTTCCAGAGATCTAAAAATAGTGGCGTGCAGCCGGCGATTGCCCCTCAACATCACATTCACTTTAAACAGGGAAATAATGTTTCATAACGTATTCAGCCACCAGAGCGACTCATATTCTCCAAAACGATAGCACACACACACACCTTCGATTTGAGTAAAGCCGGGTTCCCACGCAGCAGCGAATCGCGCTTTTCTTCACGGAATACCTGCTTCCGATTGCAAAAGAATTCATGAATAAAGCTTTTGGACAAAAAAAAGATTGACTCCGTTCAAATTGCATAACTTGGCTTTTTACTGTCCTGGTCTTGTATGAAAACTGATTCAAACTGTCGAGTCATCTGTGGTCCTGGTAGGACACCATCATAATGGCCTAGAGCCACCACATACGTCAAAAGAGCCGCGAACTGTGTTTCGCAACCCTCAAATGTTTGACGTGATTCCCCACGTCCTACGAATCCTTTCTAATTAGTCTAATTTTGACACTTGCGACATTAACATTTTGGCCCAATCAGAAAATATTGGCGAAAAAATCCGCAATCCGGAATCACAATAGTGCGGCACAATAGCGCAGCTCAGGTGTGTTGAAACTTTGCCTAATTTCGAAAAGAACTGATTTAATATTATTACACTTACTTATATTTGGTCCTATAACATCGCCATCCAATATTTATATAAATTGTGTCACATAAAAGGCACAATAATTATTAATAAACAAATGAGGATGCAACAAAAAGCCGCAGCTCCGGTGTGTTTATTTTACCGGGCTATCGCTTTTTGTTCTTCTTGTTTTCGGACGTAAGTTGCGCAACTCTGTTGTTGATGGTGACAATATAATCATATCAAAATAAACAATAAGTTACTGGTTGCATTTTACTCTGTTGTGTATAAAGAAGAATAAAAAACAAACGCCGAATAAATTATGGGGGCCCCCAAAGAGCCGCCGGCTGCTGTGTAGCTGTAGTGCGGTTTTAAATGGCGTAAATAAGTGGTGATGGCCTGAAAAGTGTGTGTGACATATCGTACACGGCACAAATGACTTATTTCAGTTATTTCAGCCGGAAAGTGAATGAATGGTGGATGGGACTTCGTGGCAGTTTGCGCGCGTTTATTTTAAATCGGCGTCGCGGCGATGCGGTTTTCACTCATTTCGAGACTTTCGTCCTAAATCTCGATTTAGATTTTTCTAAATTTCGTTTGTAAACATGTCGCTTTGGCGGGCCTGAATACGCGTCGAAAGGATCAATACGGGAATTGTATGTAAATAGTTTCTGAAGCTAAGAAAAAAAACAAGTGACTATGCCCTCTCAAAATCCGGGACGAAAGTGCAATATGGCGGGTCATCAGAATCGGTCTACGAAAACCCATAGTCCGATATAGAAGGTCAAGATGGCGACGGATCGCAAAACCAAGCTTGATTTCACGATTATGTATTAGTATTAGGGGAGGACGTATTCTAGATAATGTCCTTAAAGTTTGTCGACTAATAACAAAGGTCGCAAGATGGCGTCGGATTTAAAAACCAATCATGAAAACAGCATATCTATATGTCTATTTCTTTGTCCTTCCTGCTCTAACTTACTCTGGAGCAGACGTTGCCTAGCAACGACCAATCAGACAGCTCTATTTTCTGCTCTAAGCTCTAAGCGTAAGTTAGAGCAGGACAAAGAAACAGACCTTATAAGTATCGATACGATATAGTTGCTGAATTACACTACACAATTTTTGGGACAATCTGCCAAAATATTGTCAAAAAACAATGAACTTGATTGTTTAATTGACAGATTGTGCCAAAAATTGTATAAGAAATTGTGTAGTGTAATACAGCTATATGATACAAGACACAGTATGTTCCGAATTTCATCAAAATCGGCGAGTAATACGAGAGGCCAATATAGCGGGCCAAGATGGCGTCACAGTTGGAAGAAAAGCCCATTGTCCATTCTTCCGAGCCCGGAAGCAGGCCGAAAATACAACGAAGGCAGGTTGACTGTCAGCGCCGGCAAACCTGGAGCCGGTTCTAGTCAAAATTACCTTACCCTGTTTGCCCGAGACGATTATCGGCACCGACCACCGAAAACCAATAGCCTGCGCTCGTTGTGTTTTCGGCCTAAACTGGAAAAAGTCGCAAGGCTCTAACTTTATTTCTCGAGGAGGAATTCAACTGCAAAAATCTGTACACTGTAGACAGAGTAGCCAGGGAGACTGACTGAGTGTAGGCAGACGGGCAGATATGCACATTTGATCTCAGAACTTATAATTGATCTACAACTATACAGTCCAGGTGAAATCTCTGGTGAGAATACGCTAAAATAGATCGTGAGACAGACAAACGAACCGGTCTAATAGAGAACTCTCTTCGTATCGAAAACGCGCTACAAGTGACGAAAATAATCTTTCAAAGGTGGTTTTCGAGTGTGCCGCGGCAACTCTTGTTCTGTGCTCATGATTTATGGTGCCGGGTTCGATTCCCGGTGAAGTCTGGGTCATTGTGTACTAAATTGCAACTTTTCAAGTGTTGCCCCGGCAAGTTTTACGGCAGAGTTAGATATATATGTTACGTGAACACTAAAGTCGAGTTTTCTTTTTTTTTTTATTGGGTGTTTATTTACTGTTACGACAGTGTTGATGCTGGTTATAAACCAGCGACCACACCACAAGTGTCAAATTATACGTCTCTGCATAATTATTAGTATATTTGAATTAGATTTTTTGCTCGAAGAAAGAAGTTCTCAGTTCTCAAGCGGTTTCTTGCTATATGGTTAGCTCATCCCCAACTGTTTAACATGCCAAAAGCATACATCCCTGTGCCGCGTACTACATAGTATACGGGGTGAAAATTGAAAAATAAATTTATTTTTTTTATTCCGGTGAAAGAGCACTTGTAAAATTGTCAACTGTTACTGTAGATATATTATCTGCACAGTGTCAAGTCTAAATTGATTTTGAAGTGGGATGTGAGGGACCGCCCACTTTTATTTGTTTTATGTTTTATGTTTTATGGCGCGAAATTCAAACGTTTCAGTTGCCTATAACATTGCCATAACATTGTAACATCCTAACATTCACATTAACATCACAATAACAATAACACCTTTGCTAACACTATTCTGACGGGGGCAGTGACGTGGCGATGCTAGCGGCAGGGCTGGGGGAGTGAGTCTGAGGACTGAATTTCAAGTCATCATTACGGTATCGATAAGCCAATCATGACGACGGATTGTGCTATGTTGCCATAGTGACCGGACTTAAGCTACATTTGCGCGGGGGTATCCACAACTTGAAATCAAGCCCTAAGTAGGTACCTACATGGTACCTACATGGCACTCATAGCAGCACGAAATTTTTCATTTTTCAGAGAACTGACGCATTTCTTTTCAGTAATGACAGCCGACTGACAAACTAAAGCAACAATAACCTTTGCGCGAAACTGACAGGTGAAGTGTCCATTACAAGCGTCTTTTGACGCAGGAAAGTGAGATTTCCCTGCCTAGGCAGGAAAATCTTACTTTCCAACGTCAGAACCGTTTTGTTTGCTGATGGAAACTGTTGGGAGACCGGACCCAGCAACGTGATGTTTGCCAAATTGTGCCAGAATGGCATTTCAGAATTCTGGTAGATACCAATTTCTTTCTTTGTGGTTTATTGGGGTAGTTTCGGGTAAGTTTTCTCGCTTTCGCTCGTCCTCAAATATGCCTACTAGCCCTGTAAAGTTTCACTTTCCTGCCTTATTATGTAAATATAACTATTAATAGTACAGGAAAAATAGTAAAGAAATCGGCGAAACCTCGGAATAAATATGGACGTCCTGAAAATTTGATATTTTGTTCAGAATTAAGTGCTCTACAACATATCCAAAATCGCCAAAAATCGCACTCGGGGGTTTCGAGTTATTGGAGGGGGAGTAAAAAATTGCTGGTAAAAATGGAAGGGATGGAACCCGTCAACCCATTGAATGCGAATACATTATAGTTCGACGTATCATATCTCATTGATACCATTTTGGCACAAAAAATGTCCATCATTGTTGAAGGGGAGTAGTGGGGGGGCGAAGTTTTGCTGGGTGGTCCATTTTGTTTTTATGGCTATGTAGAACCGATCACGACAAGTTTGGTATCTTTTCCGACTAAATTCAATCTCCTGAACTCGTATCCGATGTGCAAATTCGGATGAAAACAAGATTGAACAAGTTGACTTGAGAAAACTTGTTTTTTCTTCGACAATTTTGACGAATTTTTTTGTACTGTTGGAGGTGTTAATTCTTAGAAAATTTTCAGGGACCAATAAATTGAAGTGTATTCCCCACAAAAATCATCCACTCGATGTATAATTTTGTTTCTCGAGTTTAGAAAACCGATTTGAACTTGAGCCGCCGCGGCGCGTCGTCTACAACTGACCAGAACACTACAGCATGCACCTTTAAATGAAAACACCTCAAACTATTGAAGAAATAACAACTTATCTTCGAAAATTGGAGGATTTGTGCAGAACTGAGTTCCCTATACCATGAACAAAATCGCCATGAATCGCAATGCAAGATTTTGAGTTGTTCGAGGAAGAGTATAACACTTTGACAGGATTCATACTCTATGAGCTGTTACCGCCCCCCTTGAATAACTCAAAACCCTACAGTGCGATTCATGGCGATTTTGTTTATGTTATAGGGAATTCGATTCTCCACAGATCCTCCAATTTTCGAAGATCAGTTCTTATTTCTTCAATAGTTTGAGGTGTTTTCATTTAAATGTGCATGCTGTAGTGTTCTGGTCAGTAGTAGACGACGCGCCGCGCCGGCTCAGGTTCAAATCGATGTTTTAAACTCGATAAACAAAATTATACTTCGAATGGATGATTTTTGTGGAGAATACACTTCAATTCAATGGTCCCTGAAAATTTTATGGAAATGAACACCTCCAACAGTACAAAAAAAATTCGTCAAAATTGTCAAAGAAAAAACTAGTTTTCTCAAGTTAACTTGTTCAAACTTGTTTTTATCCGAATTTGCACATCGGATACGAGTTCAGGAGATTGAATTTAGTCGAAAAAGATACCAAACTTGTCGTGATCGGTTCTACATGGCCATAAAAACAAAATGGACCACCTAGCAAAGCTTCGCCCCCCCACTACTCCCCTTCAACAATGATGGACACTTTTTGTGCTAAAATGGTATCAATGGGATATGATACGTCGAACTATAATGTATTCGCATCCAATGGGTTGACGGGTTCCATCCCCTCCATTTTTACCAGCAATTTTTTACTCCCCCTCCAATAACTCAAGACCCCCGAGTGCGATTTTTGGCGATTTTGGATATGTTGTAGAGCACTCAATTTTGAACAAAATATCAAATTTTCAGGACGTCCATATTTTTTCCGAGGTTGAAATCTATTTTTCTTGTACTATATTACCTTACTATGATGGCCATCCCATACCAGATTCAAGGTCAATTTGCATTTCACTTTTTCTCAAACTATGAAATTGGGACCAAATAAACTACGTCGTGTAAAAAATTAAATAAAATTTCAATAATAGAAATGGTGCGAGATTCAGGTTGCCCTTGTCCTGTTGATTCCCTTTTCTTTCACCTAGCCCCGTTAATCCCGTTATCGCTTTTCACGCTATGTAATTTGAGATAAAAGTATGAGAAAATATCGTTGACACATGCATAGCTTCGCAAGTATAGCCCACGAGGTAGCCTATGAACTCATTTAGCCTCATCAAATTTGCAAGAATCGTAATAGACAAAGCCGAATGACTAACTCCACATGCCAAACGGTTACGTAACCTAATTTTTGAATTTTTTAGTTCACTGGCAATTTTAGTTGTAGGTGGAAAACACTGTGGCGAAGCACCTGTTTTCAGAATTAGCTTCGAGTTTTGTTTCGAGCGCGGGCATCACGATGGCGGTGGATAATAAACAGAGCATATCCGCAGTGAAACAATATTTCAAAACCTCTCCCGTTTAATTGGACGTCTGATACAATACTGAGTTAAAATTAAGTTAACGTTTAATCAAAACACCCCAAAGTGCCTCCAGTACCACCCCTGAAACCCTGTAGTCAGGAAGCTCACCCTTCTTTGCCCGAAAATCTTTCAAGTTTTGATATAAATTTCTTAGTGGATCCAGAACTGAATCTATCAAGAATTCTTTGATGCTGCCGCTATTTCCATCTAGTACTGACAACTCAAATTAAGAAAAAAAAATTGCAATCGGAACAACCGGAAGTGAATTTATTTATTTGACATATTTGATAATTTGTAATTAATTTTGCTCTGTGATTCCTTATACACTATCCAAGTTGTTTTTGAAAACAAAGTTGCCGGGCAAACAAGCATCAAGCAACATTATTATATTATTAAGAACAATATGAGAAACCTTCCTAAAAGGATGTAAATAAGCTTGAAACCACCTTTCTAGTTTAAAGTTTTAGCTTAGCGCTATAGCACTTACACCTGCCAATCTATTAAGCTCTAAATAGACTATCCCCACTTTAGTAACATGTCAAGAGTAGTTTTTCGCCTGCCGGAAATTACGACAGCATCATGCTGACATAATCCTCAATAATTTTTTTTTTTTTTTTTAAAATAGGTACCTACACATCAGAATTAAAAGACCTTCCCAATTTTACCTGTGTGGTTTCAGTAATGGCGGCGGGACCTTTCCGCTTTAGGGTTGACAGGATAAAAAAAATTGTCAGAAGTGACAGCCAGTGCGGGAGTCAATGTGTTGAGTGCAGTGATTTTTCAATAAAGAATCTGATGGAGGCAAAGATATAAAGCTGTGTAGCTGTGAATTTTGAAGCAATTTTCACAGCCAAATAACTTCGGCCACAGATGTTTCCCGGGAAAATCGCTCAAATCTATCGTGCGAAATACTGTAGACAGTCCACCCTAATAAAAGAAACTTTTTTTTCGTGGAAAATTAAGTCCCTAGGATGGCGAGCGTAAAATCTGAAAATATTTGTCTGTGATCGTTTTTTATCGGATTTTTTGCTTTTAACATGTTAAATGGAGATATGAAATAATTTCTTTGAATGCCATTTGGAAGAAAATCACCGGCCTCGATTTAGAGGATTAGAGGCTCTTAGGCGAAGCGGAGCCATTTTGAGCGTACTTACAGAGTACTCCTAAATTTTGTATAATTTGATGTAGGTACTTCTTATCAAACATCTTTCTGCGACACGTGTGGTTCTCAAGATAGAGCTTATATAACGTGATCCATTTAGAGGTACTTTTTCTAGTAGGCTTTTTATGACAGATCAAATTGTCAAACAATCAAATTGCCATGGCATATTTGTTCAGTATTGTTTGACATTTGATTATGGAAAAACTTACCCCGGCAAAGCGTCTACAGATTGTTCAGCTGTATTATGAAAATCAGCGTTTTACAAGAAATGTGTTTCGTGCGCTTAAAGCAATTTATGGTCTACATAATCGGCCTACCGAACGCACAATTCGCTATACCATCGAGAAATTTGAAACCCAATTTTCATTATTGGATAAGACGCTACCAAATAGACCACATCCACTACGTAGCGAAGAAAATATAGCGGCGGTAGCTGAGAGTGTACGCGAGGACTGTGATGAATCGATTCGGCGACGTTCTCAACACCTTGGCTTGTCGTATGGAACAACTTGGCGTATTTTACGCAAGGATCTTGGTTTAAAGTTATACAAAATTCAACTTGTGCAAGAATTAAAGCCAGCCGACCTTCCAAATCGTCACCGTTTCAGTCTTTGGGCTCTTGAAAAGCTTGAAGAAGATCCACTGTTTTCGATCACGCTTCGGGCCGGTGAATTGGCCGCCTAGATCGTGTGATATCACGCCTTTAGACTTCTTTCTTTGGGGCTACGTGAAGTCCAAAGTCTACGTGAATAAGCCGGCAAAATAGAGAGTTCAAATTTGGCATGCGACTTTCCTTAAGGAAAGATGCATTGTCGATGCTACCTATCTAGTTTTTGAATTTTCAAAAATTAAATAATATATTTTCAAATTGTTTTGGAAATTTTCAAAATTTGATAGCAATGCCAGTATATTTTCTTTTTGGAGGAGTGTCTACTTGACGACAAAAATAAAATAAAACCGATTCCCGTCTACAACTTTTTTTAGTCGCATCAGACACCCCTTAACAAAAACTCAAAAAACAAAAGTTTGAGTACGGTTTTGATTTATTTAATGAATGGACAAGGCACTACAAAGACGCTTAGTGGTAGGATAAACCTGCAGAATTTCATTCGATTTGATTCATCTATTCGCAAAATATGACCAATTAAGTTTTCGGTCAAACATAAATCACCGTATATCGTATATCGGAAACAGAGGACTCCAGAAAAATTTCGAGTGCAGATTCTGATTGGCCTTAAAAAAGACCATTTACCCTAGGCTATATGTCGGTTACTTCGTGGGACACCTGTATATCTACAGATAATCGAGATCTGTCTAAATATATTAGAGACTATCGATTGGTTGGTTGGTCAGATTAGGCGACTAAGGCCTAACCTCGGGTTCCACCAAAATTTTAAGAGCAGATTAAATCTATCACGCTGATAGTTGCTATGCACCAGCCAATAGGATGGCCAGTTGCTTAGTTACTATCAGAGTGATAAAATTATCGCGTTGATAAAAGTTTGGTGGAACCCAAGGTGAGTCGTTTAGAAATTCATTAAGGCCTCTGTGGCCTCATTCTGGAAGTTTCCATATAACTATATCTAAGTGAAATCAAGAGGCGTCGCCGAGTCCAGGTGTATCATCACCGTGGTAGTCCCCCCAGTCAGTGAAGAATAAGCAATTGGCAAAAGGCCCTGAGAAGCCGTCGCGACGATTTGTGATTCACTTGGCTCAGAGCCACCGGGACCAGACATCGCCACCGCTTGTTCTCTGTCCTTATGAGACACTCCCTCACACGCACTCTCATCCTTGTCGTCGTCTCCTCCGTGGTCTGGCTCATCATCAGAGAGCGTGTAGTAGAGCGCACACCGGTCGACGCTACTCGCTCACTTCTCACGAGACGTCGAAAGCACGCTGCTACATCAAAATAGAAAACATAGTCGCATTGTTACGCAACTCTGAGGAAAACCGAGCGCCGCGGATTGTTACAAATTTTCAGGCACCCAGGCGGCTGCGATGCAATGCGGGAGTTAGGCGCCATCTGGTGACGCGGCCCGCCAAAGACGATCGACGACAACATTAACGCAGCATCAAGAACGGTGCTGGATGAGTGGATTGTCGAGATATAGATATAGCTTCGCGAGAAGAAATAATTGAATGTAAGTTTGCACCCCAGTGCGCCGTTTTTGGGCCATTTCTGTTCAACAGCTCAACTCCGCCAGGGACGATTTAACGTAATTATTTCGATTTGTTCTGGCGAGTCAGCCGGCAGCCCTTGAACTTGAACTTTGATCATGTTACACATGAGTACCTGATTGAAAACAATTAATTACCCTTTACATCTCTTCGCAGATAAAGATACCTAGTAATATCTACCTAAATATTATTATGGTAGGTACCTAATCAGTGAAAAAAAAACGATTTTTCGTTTTAAAAATTTTTCAAACCATTCACCCAATGAATCCCGACGAAAAGCTTAAATAGGTACGTACCATGGATGTAGTACATAAAGACCTACAGATTTATATGAAGTGTAGGCCGAGAAATGGGGGAGAAGATTTGTTTAGTATTGATTATGTTAAATTAAGAGCATGCCACCACTATTATAGGTACAGTGACAGAAATTTGAGGTTAATTATAATAAGACTGAGTTGGCGAGTTGTGATGTAGACCATTTCAAAGCCCTTGACAAAGCACCTAAGTTATCAGAACAAGTAACTTTACCGCGGGTTCTACAAAAAGATAATACGAGATCCAGTTGATTCGCGATTTTTGTTTGTCAATTTGTATATTACTGATCAATGGAAATGCTGGTTTATCTGTCAATAGTAAAAAGATGATGGGTCTAGTACAGATTTCAGGCATTTTTTGTGGGTAATCGACTAGCATTCAACAGGAAAAAGTTCAGTTAATCTGCAATCAGCCTAATCGCTGATCTTTTTTGTGAAACTGACGGTTAGTTGTTATCCTTTTGATTTGGAATCACATCAGTAACACTTCTAACTCAAAGTTAACAGTAACACACTGGTAAATGGATTTTATTCTGGCCAGTGCTAGTTGTTTGACCACGAAAATTCGTAAAATCTTGAGAAAATAAATCATTTCTGCCTTCTTTTAATCCTTACTGGGGGAGAAGAGGTCATTATACCCTTGCCATGTCATAATCAAAATTTCACTGAGATTGGGTACGAAAACGGCCAATCGCAGTGGAATTTTGACAGGGCAAAGATAATCTTACTGGATCCATTCTCTACCAGTAAAGAGAGGATTTTTGAAACAATAGCGCCATAAATTCAAAACTCATAAATTATAAACAACCAAAATTGGAAGGGAGTTTTAAGGAACGAGGATCGCAATCTTAAACTAACACAGCTTTGGTGGAATGTAGCAGGTAAGATAATAAACTGCTGGACAACGAAGTTGTCGGTATCGGGAAAAATGGTTCGACTTTGGAGGCCAATAACATCTGATTGCTAAATGACATTTCCATTTTGTTTGTTGCGTTGATTAGCTAATCTTTCCGTGACCCATCATATAATAATGAATGTTGAGAAACTTCATCTTAATTTTCTACAGGATGATATGTAAAATGGTGCAAAATTGCAACGACTTCGTCGTACGTCAAAAAATTTTTTTTCTATTCGCGTATTCTGATACAAAAATCATGAAGTGTGATATCTTGTCTCGAAGCGGTTTTGGAATGACCCGAGATTGGAAGTCTAACAGTGGAGATATAAATTTTTATGTTGAATGTTACAGATGAAAGAAATATATTTGACATACCTATGAAGCGAAATCAAGCAGGCTCATGGACTCCTTGATGTTTCATCAAGGGGAATTCGCGATTTTGTGATTGGTTCCAGCCTGTGGCTCCGCAGTTATTACTTACGGGGCGGGACTTTAACCTATGGAGTAAAAATAATGGTTAATCAGATAATAGTACATTACATACCGAGATGGAAAGCGTCTCATTACAGCCAAGGGATTCAATATATTACCGAGGCGTGCCGAGGTGAGATAGAATTCCGTAGGCTGTAATGACGCTTTACTCCGTGGTATTCATAGCACTTTATCCACAATGATCCATTTTAAATGCAAATAATTGGCTTTATTTGATGTTTTTCGCGTCAAACGTTTCTATCAGGTAGGCATAGGCAACCTTTTCAAACAACGCATCCATCAACACTCCGCGCTCCGCGACAGCTATTTAGATCAGATCACCTCTCGTCATTCGTCACTTTCGGCCCGTGGTCCGAAAGTGACATTATTTTCCAACCTGTAAGAAATCATTCACTTTCCAACTTTTCAAAAGTTAGGAATGTATCAATTGCTAACTCATTGTGAGTAAAGAGTATTTTTAACTGAACTACACACATCAAAAGAGTCTATGGGATAAGCAAATTCAGACGATTTCTAAAATCTTAACTTTTGATTCCCATCAGCGATTTCATATCGGTCTTCAGTGGTCGATAGCTCAATATTTCTTTTTCATGGCTTGATCACGTCAAATACGAACAATGTTTTATAAGGTTGCTACAGGGTGATCAATGGAACAGTGTAAAATTGCCGAAAGTTCAGTACGAGCGCGATTTCCAAAAAAAGATAATTCATGCATTCCAATAGCACAGTTTTGAAGATCAGTGTTTCAGCTTCAGTGATGTTTTTGAATTTTGAAAATCGAAGGTGAATTGCCAAAGATATTGATCATTTTATGCGCCATGTTGAACTTCCAAGAAAGAAGCAAGTGATCCGATTGCATTGAAACTTGGAACACACTCATGTCTGGTTTTGGTTTGGTTTGGTTTTGGTTTTGGCTTGGTTTTTTTTCCCCGGAAACTTCGTACCTCCCTGGTTCCCTGGTCTGGTTCAAGTATTTGGGATACCAAGCTCAAATGTCACTTTCGATCACTTCCGAGCCGCTATATTGAACTTTTTACATAAATGATTCGATTTGTATAAAACCTTGAAACATACTAGAATCGAATCATTCACATAAAAGTTCAATGTGGCGGCTTGAAAGTGACCGAAAAAGACATTTGACCTTGAAATTCTAATTACTTTAAACCAGACATGAGTATGATCCAAGTTTTAATGAAATCGGATCACTTTCTTGGAAGTTCAACATGGCGGCACAAAATGATCAATGTCTTTGGCAATCCATCTTCGATTTCCAAAATTCAAAAACGTCACTAAAGCTGAAACACCAGTCTTCATAACTGTGCTATTGGAATGCATAAAAAAAAATGGGAAATCGCGCTCGTACCTAGCTTTTGGCAATTTTACACTGTTCCATTGATCACCCTGTAGCAACTTTATGAAACATTGTTCGTATTTGACGTGATCAAGGCATGAAAACTAAGGATTGGGCTATCGAACACTGAAAACCGATATGAAATCGCTGACGGCAGTTCTCTTCGGCTAAGGTTGGCATAAAGCATGGAGTTCCTCAAGGTAGCATACTAGGCCCGATCCTCTTTATATTATTTATAAATGATCTAACGTTGACTAACGCCTTCTGCACTTTGTATGCGGATGACATTGCATCTGTCTTTTCTGCGGAGAGTTACGAGGAATACACAATATTGCGTGACCGCTTAGCGCATGCGCTAAAAAACGAGGTGATTCGTTCTAAGTCTTCCATATGTTACGCTGTAAAATAGGTGATTCTCAAACTAAGCTCAATGGATTATGCGTAGTTTTCAAGTAGAAGTGGTTAGATAGAAAAATCGGAGTAACCCTCGCAACCTATTCATGAAAGCACATATGTTAGGGATCATTTCCAAATGCCCCAAATTACGAAATAAAAAAACATGGAACACTTCAACCATAACATTCAAATTTACCGCGAAATTGTCTGGGGATATTTCATTTAATCAGTGCTGTATTGTATTGACGACAGCATGGTGTGGCGACAGTCGGTCCTCTGAGTGGCACACACTTTTTCGACCGCCGAATATGCATTCTAAATCGGAAGACTTCACAAGTTGCTGATAGAACTGTACAAAACGTCAATGTCAAACACTTAAATCAATGTCATTAGGTTTGTTCGCGTCGCATGAACTTTTTGCACTTTCTGCACCCTAGCCAATAGCGTGGGGTCCCAGGCAGCAGCTGACCAATCACAGCAGTTTGAGTGCAGAAAGTTCATGCGACGCGAACAAACCTATTGTCGAGTTCTGGGCCGCTATTCTTGAATCGTGTGAGAAGAGTCCCTGGGAGTGAAATACATTCCGCAGTACACTGATGTAGCGAATGTTGCCTAAAATCGTGGTTTTTAGGCAACTTTCGCTACAGAAGTGTAGTACGGATTATATAAAACTCCCAGGGACTTTTCTCACATGATTCAAGAATAGCGGCCCTGAACATGCGCGATGATAACTTGTCACCGTTTTCTTAGTTCGCATGACATCCGTGTCGGAGCGCCACTTCCGCGCAATACTGTGTATTACATGGCAAGCTCTCGACTTGTATACTTGCTACTTGGTGCAGTGAAAATGGGTTAATATTGAATGCCAAAAAAACTGGGTTTGTGCTCTTCAGTCCTAATAGGAGTCGGGCGGACTTGAGTTTGTTGGTTAGAACACCAGAAAGGAAAATTATTCCTCAGATAAACGAAATATAGTTTCTTGGACTTTCAGTGGACTCACACCTGACATGGTCTGCTCAGGTTGACGCGGTTGCAAGGGCTCTCTCGTCCAGGGCTTTTGCTGTTTTGCAACTGAGGAGCATTGTTAGCTATGATACCATAAGGACGTATTATTTCGCGAATGTTCAACCTGTCTTGAACATAAAAAAAAAGTTATGATGATTTTAAAAATCGTCTGAATTTGCTTGCGTCTGAATCAACATCAATCACGTTTTAACCAATTTTTTCAGTCAAAACTAAATACATTTTTCAGCAAGTCCAATTTGACACTTTTTCATTGTCCTTCTCTCATCATAGTGTACTTGAAATAAATAGTGAAAAAATTATCTCTTGCTTGAAGAATGTAGTTCTCAAACGGTTTTCTGCTATTTGGTTAGCTTATCCCCACCTGTTCAACATGTTAGAAGTATACATCCCTGTGAGGCGTAATCCTTAGTATACAGGGTGAAAATTATTTCGAAAATTACACCCTTTATTTCGATGAAACAATCCTATCCTCGAGAAAAACAATCTCTCATTATTTAGCAACCTTACAGTTTCCTGTTGAACATTTGAAAAATGTACTCCTCCATAGCCGCTGGTATCCTACGTACAAGGAGAAATCAATTTTTTGTCAATGTTTTTTATCTTCATCGAATCAATTCAGACAAAAACCAATTCTCCAGCTCTGTTACAAGCCTAAAATCTGTATCTGTAATTATCGTCAATACTGTTATCGTTACTGAAAAAAAAAACACAAAAAAACCTGCTAATAACCTAGTAGTTGATGCAGGGCAAGAAAAAAAATTAACACAATTAATGTGACCCAGAAAATAAAAGAAGGGTGTTTCACCCTGTATCTCATGTTTTCGCAGTTTGAGGAATGTGACATTTTCATATCTTGAATGAGAGATTATAGACTTGTAACAGAGCCGGATATGGTCTTTGTCCGGATTGATCTGAACAAGATAAAATTAATTGAATAAAAATGGATTTCACCCGTACGTAGAATACCAGCGGTCATTGAGGGGTGAATTTTTCACACGTTCAATAGGGGACCATAAGATTGCTAAATATTGAAAAGCTGTTTTTCTCGAGAATTATTCAACCAGAATAAAAAGAAAAGATAAAAGATTTATTTTTCAATTTTCACCCTGTACCTATACTAAGTATCACGCCTCACAGGGATGTATGCTTTTAACATGTTAAACAGGTGGGGATAAGCTAACCAAATAGCAGAAAACCGTTTGAGAACAACTTTCTTCAAGCAAAAAATCCAATTCAAATATACCTACTGAATAGGCTGTGGGCATTCACAAATAAAGTGAATAAAAATTAACAATCTTAGGATTTTTTTTGCGCCACTTTTTCAAACTAAATTATGCAGTTTGGGAGTTTGGGACATGGCTATGACCAGCGCTTTTGGGGTATTCGACGTCTAATTAATGCGGGTTAACATTCTCTAACGTCGATCCGCTGCATTGTCGAACATGGGACTTAGCAGGGACCGCGGAGGCGTCATTTAGCACCAGGATTTATGTGTTTTTCTGGTCAACGGTCTGGTGGTGGCCAGTGGTACCTATAGTTTCCGAAAATGTGAACGATTTCGGTGTCGGAATCCGGCGAGGTTCTTGGAATGTACTTCGAGAGGCTGAACGCGTGCGGAATATTAAATTTAAAACAATGCCGTGGAATTCGCTAATAGTTCTGACCAAATATGTAGCAGTGCCGCCCGAATATGCACCGGATTGGGATTCATCAGGGACCACAGCAGACGACGCCGACGACCCTGTTTGTTGTTGCCAGTGCGAACTTGAGCATCGGGCAGAACTGTTTTTCAATTTCGACTCACGACCTCAACGAATGGCGACAATGTAAATGCACCTTAAATACTGCGCTAGCATCGGTGTTCAAGCCACCACTGGAACACAACGTGTCTCAGTTCAACAGATTTCTTTGATCATCGATTCACGATGCCTCAAGTATCATTATTTATTCATTTTGTCATCAAATCTTGGTTGAAGATTTCATCCACGCTTTGAATAAACTTTATTCCATGTAACTGTAATTTTTAATCAAAATGATATGAAATCTTGACAAAGTCGAATTTTCTTCTGAAAGACATGTTCTTTTAAATCAAGGACGCCGTAAAATTGAAGGCGAAAAACGCCGAGACACGCTCCCGCAGTTCCTTGCGATAGTCCTTGCTGTATGTTTGAATCAAACTCTATTCAAATAGAAATGATCACAAAACATTGTAGATTATGCTGAAATAGTTTTCATAAGTATGTTTTGGGTCATTATGGAGTTACAACCCTCAACCCAGTTAAAACCCTCCAAAGTTCACAAACTTCAAACACACGTAACTCGTAGAAAAAATTTAATGTTTGCAGGTTATTTCAGTAAAAAAGCAAATTCTTTGTCTTTGCATTAGCGAAAACAAAAATGTCTTTTCCCTATTCCCTATCCAAGAAACTCGTCGAGGGCTGCCAAATTTCTTCTCGCGTTATTTCTTCCAATTTTAGGCAACTGACGATTAAAGGTTTCAAAGATTCCCACATCCTTAGTAGGGATCACACTTTCGCTTACAGCTGAGCAATATAGTTAACTCACATTGCGGCGGTTAATGGATTCAACCTTCAATTTTCGCGTAGGGCATAGTCATTTGGCAGGATGGTAGTCCATGTAGTACATATCCAAATCCATATTTTACTTCTAAAAACTGGTACCAGTGGCTCCACTTGCAGACCGTACACAAGTGTTTAATAATGTAAAAATTGTAAAAGTCGTAAAAATGGGTCCAACAGAGCTCCTTTTGGGCCAATCAAAAAAACTTACTAACTGGTAATGGTAATTTTTGCATTTACATTATTGCCTGTGGCTATTTTACTAAAATCACTTGATTTCGCACTTGTATTTTAAATAATGGGCGACTTCAAGATGGCGGCCAGGAGAAAAAGGACAGTTTTCGACTGTCATTTTTTCGAAGATAAATAGGCGGAGACGGTGACAACACAAGCCATTGCATTGTTGACTTCACTTTTGATGAACCTACAAATATTTCACCAAAATATCTTGAACAATGACTGATTTATTGCAAAATGAAAATTCCTAAATTTTTTGAAACGACTGAAGATATTGAGGCTAGCTGCGGGTTCCACCAGAAAGTTAACACAGCGTTAACGGCTAACACGCTGTTGAATATTTTTTGTTTTGACTAATGCTAGTTGATTTACCACGGAAAATGAGTAAAATCCGAAGAACACTGATCATTTGTGCATTAATTAATTTTAAACCGAAATTTACAAGGTCGGCAGGATCGTGTCGTTCCAGTCTTCGAACTGCAAGGATTTTTCTGCGGAAAAGTTGTTGGGCATGTGTATTTGGATGAACACTTAATCGTTGATAGTACTTGATGCTGTAGTTTCGTATTTCCTCTTTCACACTCGCTACTTGAAGATCGTGAGGGATAATTTCGTTAGAGATAAAACGTGGGGCGTCAACGGTCATTTGAAGAGCCTTAGATTGGAATCGTTCGAGGATTTCAATGTTGGATCTTGAGGCGAAGCCCCAAAGCTGTATTCCGTAAGTCCATACAAGCTTCAATATGGACTTGTAAATCAACAGTTTGTTCTCAATCGTAAGTTGGGATCTCCTTCCGACTAACCAATACATCTTGCTGAGTTTCAGGCCCATCTGTTTTCTTTTGGAGGATATATGCTTTCGCCACGTCAGGCGCCTATCAAGATGTATTCCTAACTATCTCACTCCTTCAGATTGATGTAATTGTTGGTTGTTGAGTTGGACAGGAGGACAGTTTTCTTTGCGGAGAGTGGAAGTAACTTGAGTAGATTTGCCTTCATTGATCTTTATTCGCCACCTCTTCGCCCACTTCTATATCTTGGTCAGATTATCTTGCAGGATGTTAGATGCTATTTTGTGGTTGTTATGCACCGCCAGTACCGCTGTGTCATCTGCAAAAGTAGCTGTCATCGTGTTGGTGTTGATAGGTAGGTCTGCGGTGAAAATTGTGAACAACATAGGACCTAATACGCTTCCTTGTGGGACTCCGGATCTCATTGAGAAAAGTGGTGTATACTCCTCCTTGAATTTCACTATGAAATGACGGTCTTGTAGGTAGGATTTAAGTAGGATATAGAAGTTAACAAAACACACTACAGCTGGAATAGAGTTTCTGTGGAAAATTAGGATATAGATGTTGTCAGGGAAGATTTTCTTGATTTTGTGAAGAAGTCCCAAATGCCAAACTTTGTCGAACGCCTGTGCGGCGTCCAAAAAAGCGGCTGCACAATACTTTTTTTCTTCCAGTGTTCGACTTATCCTCGTCGTGATTCTGTGTACCTGTTCGATCGTGGCGTGTTGTTGTCTAAACCAGCAAATTGATGATCCGGAATCAGATGTTTCTCTAGTATTGGTTTAATTCTTCTTAGTAGTAGCTTTTCGAATATTATGGATAACACAGGCAGCAGACTAATGGGCCTGTACGACTTCACTTCCTCCGCAGGCTTTCCCGTCTTTGGGACCATAATGATCTGGACAACTTTCCATTGAGCAGGGAAATGCCCGAGTCTGTGGATCGCATTAAAAAGCTGTGTAATGTATTTAAAGCCAACACAAAGTAGTTCCTTAAGTACTCTTCCTGTTATGAGGTCATATCCGGGTGCTTTCTTTGGTTGGTTATAATCTCCCTTATTTCAGATGTCTTGAAGTTCTTCAGCGGCAATTCTAGTTGTCCCGATGTATGAAGATACTGCTGCAACTCATCATGTTGACTGCTGTCCGACTGAAACGGTTTGAAGACTTCTTCTAGATGCTCTGCAAAAATTGCTGCTTTTTCATTGTCGCTCCTAGCCCATGTACCATCTCGCTTCCTAAGTAAGTGGAGGACAGATTTGCTGTGGATGTTGCAGTGTTTTAGTCGCTTTCCAAAGAGAGTAATCAGTGAACGCGGTTGGAGATCGACTTTCTAGATATTTTTGAACTGAGATGTTTCTGTTGTCACTATGAAGCTTCTTCAATTCTTTTACGGCCTTATTGACTTCCGCTTTATCGTGAGGGGATCTAGTTTTCCTCCATTGCGCTCTCAGTGTCCGTTTTTCGGCAATTTTTATTCTGATGTTAAAAGGACATGTATCTTTGCTTTCGCTGTCGGTGAATAGCGTCTGTCCAGAGCGTCAGACGTCAATTCCGAGACGGTTTGATCATGCTTTCAGTTTACAAATGGCATACTCGGCATGTAAAATGTGTACCTATACTTGTCCAGAAACGGATTTGCGAGTGCTCACTCTATAGACCTCGGCGTTCGTCTCGGACTCCAAACTTCACTAGCACCCGCAAATGTTCAGTTTCTGACCAAATGATACAAATTACGGTTACGAACCGTAAAATGTCACAGGCTTGATTGTTTCATTGACCTAGGCCGGAAAATTACGCGATTACAATAATAAACAGAGCATCGGCTATTGTCGTCAAAATGTAGCAGAAATATTGCCAGTGCAATCAACTACAAAGCTATGGGATTTCCTATATAATTCAGATTTGGAAGCGAGGAGCTTGTGGTGTGGTTAGTTAGCGCGTTCGACTACCACTCCAGAGGTCGCGGGTTCGATCTCCGCCGGGGACGGATTTTCGGCCTCGAAAACAAGCTCCTTGGTTTAGTTGGAATGCTTGCTAAATGCAAGACGCGCCGTGTGTCGTATAGCACGTAAAATACGAACGATGGTGCCGACCCCATGCGATGTTGGTGGTCGTTAAAATCCCTACCCTGTGTTGGAACACACAGGGGTTCGGCAAAATTTCCGGTATAGTGGAGGAAAGAATTCACCGGCGTCGGTGTTAGGCCTCGTTGCGGAAATAGGCCGACGTTAAATAAACGAATTGAAAAAAAAAAAGATTTGGAAGCTTACAAACAAAACCGCTCAGGTCACTTGAATCACGGTTCATGTGGAAAGGACTATAACAGAACATTAATTGGAAGTTATTTTAAAATAAAAAGGACAAATCTATGATGGTTCTTACTTATATTATCTTTTACCCTGTCAAACCTCAAACTCAGCACACAGCCCAAGTGATACAGCGAAGACGGGAGGCCATCAGAATAAAACACCTGAAAAGTCCTTGGACGCCTATTTATACGAGTCCTTACTCTATTTCTCGGCGCAACGTGCCTGCATTAGCGCGATTTACCTGCGCTAGCTCTAACAACATAACAAAAATATCCCGTTGCCAATTGAAAGCGCGCGCCCCGCGGCCTACTAAATCTATCGGCGGCGTCCACTTTGGTGGATTTCGATGGCTTTTTTTCTCCCACGGGTCCAATACAATATGAAATTTGAAGACTACCACAGAAGCGCCGAACGCGCTTAGTGTTGTCCACTTAGGCAAATTTATGCGTTGCACATTTCCAAATCGCTTTGTTTTCGGTTCCAGGGCAGAGACATGTCATAGGTTTTGTCTGGTGCTGATGCTGTGGATGTGTGAGAGAACAGAGAGCAGACCTGAGCGGCTTAAGAGCTTTGGCTAGTGGGTATAGGCAACCAGTTATACAGGCTCTAACTCATTTTCCTCGGTGGCACTTAATTGAGCAATTAATTTAAGTTTTGTTTAAGAATTTATTGTTTGAGGATTAAGTTGCTCCTTCGCTATTTGACTTTCGTCACATAAGAATAGTAATTATTGTTTTTAAAACGTTATGGGAGCCATAAACATACCAGAGTTATGGTATAGACATTACATGAATTATTTTAGGAATATTGAGCAAAAAAAATCGCGATAATATATACCACGAAAGGTTATTTTCACAAAATAGCAAAAGCTGTTCTACATTACCGTGAGGTGCTGCCACAGCCACATGTACTCATCACCCTCAGCAGGGCCCGGCGTTGTTGCCGCAATGACTATAAAATGACAGTCGGGAACTGTCACTCGTCACTGTCAATGTCAGTGTTTATTATTGTTGTAAAATTCGGGAACTTGTGTGTTGTATTTGCAGATTGCTTGAGTATCACTTTTCTAATCTCCAATTCATCTATACCGTGGTTCATGCCCAAAAGGTGAGTTTTATCTTCAGCAAGTACTTACCAAATCTTGTTATGAATGAATCCCGGAAAAGAGAGGTTAAGTAGCTTTTTTTCTAGATGAAGGAAAAAGGAATAAGATACCTAGAGGATATCCCTGTTGCAATCAAGGAGGTTGCAATATACAAATGCAGACTTTTATCAGCAGCGTATAAAAAAATTTCTGCCCCGCTGCTCCTGCTGATCTGAAAAATCTCTTCGTAAAATGGGACCCCGACTACAAAACAGACCTGGCCAGCCAAGTAGGTCTATTGATGAAAACCTATTTGTTCACCGACGGAAAGGCGTGTTCCCACTCAACCTCACAACAAAGGAACAAAATAGAAATAGTTTCAGTTTTCAAAAACAAAGTTTTGGTACGGTGATCAAAACATCGCAATGTACTGTCATTTTCAACGAGTTACCGAGTGCTTTCAGATGTAATATCAGGTGTGTTTTGCGTTTAATTTTTGGTGCAACTTTGGTGGTTCACGTGAGTTTTTGTCTCAGCTTACCTATTAGTAAAAACAATTTCCTTGACCACAGTTTTGTTTGACGGGCATCAACATGCACTTGACAACTACTGAATCAGGCTATTTGAATCTGATGATAACTGACCGCTAAGAAACAGCAGGAGAAGGCTCTTTCTCTTGCTAAAGTAGCGTAGTGTATTATTGCTCGACTTGCTCGATTAATAGATTTGATGACTCTTACCATCAGTTTTAATTTTTTTTTGTCAGTTATGTTTCCGGCTAGGTTTTTGAAAACTTAAACACAAAACATGTGATTTTTTGGGGGGATTCATGTTTAAGTTATACGGGGTGTTTCACCGATGATAGCAAAAAATTCAACTGTGTGTAGATTTCGTCAAAATACGACGAAAACCTATAGGTATACCATTTTGCAAAGTTCAGCCTAATAACGAAGATACACCCCTTGAAAGTTTACTTTTTCGGATTTCAAAAATTTGTAACCTGAAAACGTTTTTACAAAATTAGCTTAAATTCAGCATAATCTGGATATCAACATTATCTATCAAGGTTTTTTTTATTTTTCTTTGAAATACACCACAAATTATGGACTTCTTTGGCCAACCGGTTTCGCCGTTAAGCATCGTCAGGGTTGAGAAGTGACAACTTGTGCTATTTATACTCATGGTTGGCCAAAGAAGTCCATAATTTGTGGTGTAATTCAAAGAAAAATAAAAAAATCCTTTACTGTCACAACACCACTACACCACTCTGAGAAGGATGGAGAAATTTTTCCAATTTATTATCTATCAACCTGCCAAATTTTGGAAGAATCCAACCAGTAGCGTAGAAGTTATAGGGGGGGGGGGGGGCACCTTCACCTTAAGTCAACTTTCGTTCCGATGCTTCCAAAGTATTGACCCCTGTAACTCCTACGCTAAGTCACTGGTTGGATCCTTTCAAAATTTGACAGGTCGGTAGGTGGTTTCGACAAACCAGTCTATGGTGAATTTAAGAAAATCTCGTCAAGAAGTTCTTGAGTTACAAATTTTTGAAATTCGAAAAAAGTGAACTTTGAAAGACTGTATCCTCGTCATTGGGCCGAACATTGCAAAATGGTATACATATAGGTTTTCGCCATATTTTGACGAGATCTAATCACAGTTAAATTTTTTGCTATCATCGCTGAAACGCTCTGTACAGTACAGGCTCCTGCAACAGTGCGTCGGGCTCTCCTAGCGCCCTTCCCTTACGAGATAGAGACAAAAGTATAATACATAAAATTATTGATTTGAAATGTTCTAACCAATGAAATCATTTTCAACTATGCAGGTGTTCCATTTTTGCGCTATAACAAAAACAAAGATTTTTTTAAATGAAACGCCCCACTTTTGATTTCATTTTCTTGTTTAGCTTCTCAAGCTCTATCTTAAGCGTATTTTTGGTTTTTCAATTTGTGGCAGTGCTACCAACTTAAAAAAAAAATAATTTTTTTTGTAATTTCAAGGTTTGTTTTGAAAAATAGTAGGAGCTTTGTTTTTCTCAATCAAGGACTGAAATTTGGCACAACAATAGTCGAATAGGAGATGAATAATTTCATGACAAAAAACTTCGGATTCAGTGATCAGGGTGTTCAGAATTTTTTTCGAACTTCGCAAATTTCAAAATGCCAGTCATTTATTCCAAATAGAATGCTCCCTATTTTATTTCACCATTCGATAGCTTTTTTCTCCTCTTCCATTTTTACCAGAGGTACCCTACCTCTAAATTTGATATTTTCCGAGATAATCGATAATTTTTATAAAAAGTGCTATTTATTAAAATTTTCCACCCCGGGCAGGCCATGGTGATCATTAACAAATGTCTGATTGACACATTTTGCTTGGCTTGATGCTAAGAACAAGTTTTTTTTTATTGAATAGCTGCGTCAATTCCAATCTGAAGAAAATGCTCCAAAAAAAAAAATTTCGTTGCGCGATGGAAAGGAGAAAATTCAAATTGAGCTTAGTAAAGCGGTTTTCTCTACTTCAAAAACCTTCAAACTGTCAAATTGAGAGTTGCGCTCATTTTGACATATGATTTTCTGTATCAGAACCTAGTAAGAACATAAAAAATCCAAATAAACGACAATTTTCATCAAAACTATCGATTATCTCTGGAATTATGAAATTTAGGGGTAAGGTATCTCTGGTAAAAATGTAAAAGGAAGAAAAAAGCTATCGAATGGTGAGATAAAAAGACGGCATTCTATTTGAAAAAAATGACCTATGACATTTTGAAATTTGCGAAGTTCGTAAAAAATTTTGCACACCTGTATAATTGAACCTCAAGCACGCCCGCTCGAGAGTTGAAAAATCTTTGTTTTTGTTATAGTGCAAAAGTTGAACACCCTGTATAGTTGAAAATAATTACACGAAGTAGGTAGAACTTTTCAAATCAATAATTTTATGTATTACACCTTTTTCTCTATTTTGCAAGGTAAGGGTGCTAGGAAAGCCCGACGCACTGTTGCAGGACCCTGTATAATATGATCACCCATAAATCAGCTGGACAGCAACGGTTAAAAATATCAAGTTGCAATTAAAACGTTTTAGGGATAAAAACTTCGCTAGGATCACAACTAAAACTAAAATAGCGCATTCTTTTTTTAACTAAGGCAAACGATCTGAGGAACTGGACATATAAGCAGAAAAGAGGAGGACTATCAAACTGCGGACCTACAATACAATGATGATGACTTCGTCAATACAACTTCAAGCAGTCCAGTCCTGTTCCTGTGTTTGATAGCAGAAGAACTTCAGAAGAATCACAAGACACATGGAAGCTATCAAAGCAAAAACCAAAGCCTCTCTTCATAATATATTAGTTAGAAAATATCAGTATTCATTGACACAACGAGTGAACAAAAAATAAAATGATAACTCTAATATTTTGTGACCAAATCAAGAAAGAAATACAGGGTGACCAGAAAATGGCGGAAAAGCTCTGCAGCACGTTATTCAGGACCCTTCAAAGAATTAAAAAAAAAATATTGAAAGAATCTTCGACTTTCATTTTTGAAAAAAAATTGAGTCAAAAACTGGTCCTTCGAATATCAATTTTCTTGGTTTCTGACTCACCTTGTAAATAAAAAAAATTGATGCATATCTAGTGGTAGATATTTCTATCTCCGTTCCTTGGCCCTCAATAACCCCAATGAAAGTCGAATACTTTTTCCATCATTTTTTCGGAGTTCCCGGAAGGGTCCCTTACAACGTACTGGGGAGCTTTTCAGTCATTTTTTGGACCCTGTAGAATACAAAGCAGTGCGAATACAGGGTGTTTGAAGTTTTTGAGTATGAAATTGAACTGGTTATGAGAAGTTATAATTATAGATTAATGTTTCAGCAGTGAAAATTTTTGAAAAATGATATTCTTGACGAAATTGACTCTGGCTTCAAATTCAACTTTTTTTAGTTTTTGAAAATTTACATTCAGTAAACGGCTGAAGCAACAGCCTTAATTTGGCATAAGTTACCTAACGGACAACTTCCACCTACCTTTGTCAAATTTGTGCTAAATTCAATAAGGGATGGTGGAGTTACTGAGAACTTTCTTGGGAAAAAAAATCACCAAAAATCGAATTCCATTACTTCACCGCCACTGGTTGAATTTTGTCAAAATCTAACAGGTAGGTAGAAATGTCTGTTAGGTAACTTCATGCGAAATAAGGGCTCAGCTACTTCAACTGTGAGATACAAATTTTCACGAAAAAAAAAAGTTGAATTTTGAAGCCAGCTCTTTTTTTTTAATTCAACATGCTTACAGTGGTGTAGTATATTGTATAGTTAAACGGTTGAAAACTGTTCGCACAACTTTGTGAAGGTGTTTTTTTTTTCTTAAATGGATGACTATTATAGTTTCAGCTATATTGCCATCCATACCCATGGTCTCATCCAAAAACTGTTTAAAAATGAAGCAATAAAATGATATGTGTATAGGTCAGTTCGACAAAGTCATTCAATTGCTATGCCTGTGATCTTCCACGATGACTACTGAACCGTTGACCGGATCGACTTCAAATTTG
Source organism: Anaspis maculata (assembly GCA_949128115.1). Lineage (NCBI taxonomy): Eukaryota > Metazoa > Arthropoda > Insecta > Coleoptera > Scraptiidae > Anaspis > Anaspis maculata. The sequence goes on from OX421964.1 coordinate 48,152,094, forward strand.
GTATGCGGACATGGTTTCTGAAAAGAGCCCATCAGGTTTCGGTTGTAATCTGTCAAACAGAAGTGTCACTGTCATCAGAAGCTATATCCCGCGGAACTTGACTTGCAATATGTCATTTGAAAGCCCCTGAAAAACTGTATTCAGAACAGTTAGACAGTATACAACAGACTGCAGTTGCAGTTTTCCACCATTTTCCAGTCGAGCGTTATGAATTTTCAAAATTTCTCCTGGCCGTTGGCACCCAAGCGGGCTTCTCGCCCGTGTTTTGACCAGAACGACTCGCTTTTGTAGCAGGACTCTACTCAAAAATTTATTCCTGCTCGAGGATCAACTTTTTTTTGGAAAAATCCAAATGATATCGAAAATAGATCAAATTGGGCGTCGGCGTCGTGTAAGTTTATTTTCAAAATCGACTCGGTTTCGGTTTTCCGACGGCAATTTTTTCAAAATGAAATTCGCACATTCCGTGAATTTGAAAAAAATGTAGTGCAAACTTCGACATGCGGTTAGCCCAGCGGAATACTTGATTTGTTTTTTATTCGTGTTTTTTATTAGACGGCCCCGTGGCGCAGGTGGTTGTGTGGCTGCCTGCGGCCACGAGAGCCCCGGGTTCGATTTCCGGAAGAAGTCTGGATGTCTGTGTTGTCTAATTTGCAATTTTTCACTATTATTGTACTGAGTAAATAAAGGCAAATCTCCTATGGCCAATGTGCGCCTATAAGGAGAAAAACAATTTTTTTTTTATTCGTGTATATCTTTGTGAATAATAAATATCTTATCTTATCTTATCTTATCTTATCTTACTCATTTTAGGTGCAAACATGCTGGGAATGAAAGCTGGAGGGGAGATTGAATAATTTTTGGGGAAAAAAACTTTTGGAATGGAACCCACGGTTTTCGCCGTGGGTTCGAAAAACTGCAAATTTTCCAACTTTTTTCCCGTGAACAGATTTTCACCTTTTTTTTAAACAAAGAGGTATCTGGTTTTTGATCATTTTCCAACTTTTTTTTCCAATTTCCCGGGAATTTTCAGGTTGAAAATGTAAAACCAGCCTGGGTTTTCGAGACCGGACTTTAATGATGGGAGTTTAAAGTGAAGCCTTGATTGACAATTTTTGCAATAAGATGATGTGAAATGAGATTTGAGGTTTTTTCCGTGAAATTCAAATTTTCCTGACAAAATTTTTAATTTCCTGCAAATTATCTTCAATCTTTGCTCTAATTTCAACTCCCATCCGAAGGGACACGTTTCGAACAAAAATTTACATAAGCTCCTGGATACTAGCCAGAAAAGTTTTGGGGTTACACAACCGATTTTTTTCTGTGCATTTCTAGTTCAAGTCTTCGAATGTCTCACTCACCTAGCACCCTAGTTCGTTTCCTGGTCCCGTGTTTTCATTCATTTTCTTACTGCTTTTCGCCCGATTTTCTGTGCTTTCTGTGCTCACAGTAGACCAGACCTAAATGATAGAGCCTTAAGTGAAGCCTCAATTGACAATTTCTACAATAAAATGATTGGAGCGGTGGTAGCCGAGTGGTACAGGTGATGGCAAGCCAAACCATTCGCGCTGCCCTGTGTGGGTTCGAATCCTACTTCATCCATGGATATTTTGTGCTGTCCCCGAGGTTGCATGGTAAAGCAGCTTATAGTTGAATGCCGCCTCGTAAAATAAGACAATTAAATATAAAAAAAAAAAATTGGAATAAAATTTGAGGTTTTTCCGGAAAATTCAAGTTTCCCTGTTGAAATTTTCAATTTATTCTCAATCTCCTGCAAATCGTTTTCAATCTTTCTAATTCCAACTTCCCACCCGAAGGGACGTTTCGAACAAAAATTTCCATAGGTTCCTGGATACTAGTCGGGAAAGTTTTGGGGTGACACAACCGATTTTTTTTGTATCTCCATTCCTGACACCGTTATGAATCCATTTCTACATCAGAAGGTGGAAAAGAAGAACTACTGGAGGACCTCAGGGAAACTCCGGAGGGCCTCCGGGGAACTCAGTCGCCAAAGAGACTTCTCTTGTACAAATTTCTTCGGCGGGTTATCCCTCCTTACGAGTCAGAGTGAGATCATCAACAGGTCTACAAGCACTTTAGGACGGCCCTGAATTATCGGAAACTATACCTTCAACTTTTTGATTTCAAACCCTAGAGCTTTTCTGTAAATGTGAGGTTATGCAAAAAGCAAATGCGGATCAAGATATTTTCTGGCGGTCGATTTTTTGTTTATTTTCTGCGATTACGTCGCCGATCAGAAGGAAATCATCGCCTGTTGAAATAACTGAATTATTCTCCCTATTATTCACACTTTTCTTCTCGCCGTTCGTTAACCACCTCCAAAGCTGCTGCATTATTGCGTTTGCGAGTAGCCATTGCGTTGCGACAGCAGAGCAGACAAAACAGAGCACAAGCAGTACAAGCACAGCGACCGGGAGCGGGAGCGGGCGGCCGCAAGCAAATAAAACCAACGCCAGTCCACAGTGGCAACACTGTATACTCCTTGCAGTAGAATGCAACTGTACGTCACTGTGCATTGCTCTACCCGTAGCCATGAATAAGAAAAAGACGGATAGATATGCGTATGATGTGCGTTCATCAGGCTAGAGATTGTAAGCGAGGGGATGGCGAAGACGTAAGACGAAGGAATGTTTACCTCTGAGCCCGGTCAGCTGATGGTGAAAGTTCTTAATAACGTATGTAAATGATAAAATTTTCCAAATTCCACCGGGATAACTGTAAATTGTCTGGCCTTGCGTCTAGTTGGCGAATTGGAACGTGATCATCATAAATAAATCATGACCATAAAGATTCTGCACAGTGCCCTCGCTTCGCTTCTTCTGTTTCTTTGCAATGTATATCCCCACTTTCGAGTCCATGTGCGGCCTGGCAGAGCGAGCGCGGTAGTTGCGCCCGGTGAAAAACCAAAATTCTTATTGGCCAGGACAAATTATGCGATTTCTGATTATCTTTTTTACGGGAGGACGACTGCAGCAAGCTGCACATTCATTTCGGAAAACTCTCATGGACGATCAACAACATTTCCATTTGGAGTCGGTTTTGGAAACTAAATATTCAATATTCATCAATCGGAGCGCCTGCTTTGGCTGAATGACTGGATAATTTGTCACCAAAGACATTTTATAAATGGAAATTTTGTTAATCGTACAAAATATAATATGCTACTGCAGGATCACTCATTATAAGCATTCATCCCTATTCCAGCAATATATTTGGAGGTATTATTCGAATCATTCGACGCTCCTATTATTATCTAGAAATGGCCTGATGCCATCGAAAAAGGAATCACTATCACTAAGCTGCTGAACGTACTATACATACCACCTAATGTTCATTTTCGAAACAGTATTCAACTAATTAATCGAATAAAGAATAACAGCCCCTAATTTACGAAAGCTGGAACCTCAGCCAGAACTTAACGCAAGTGTACCATGGTACATTTTTCGAGGAGCGCAAAAAGCATGGTTTTAAGGCCGCTCTATGAAATTACGCAACGCAACCGCAGCGCAAAGCGCAACTTTTCTGATTGGCTCGCAAGCCTTTCGCGTCGTTGCGATGGCTTTGCGAATACCTTGCGAGCCAATCAGAAACGTTGCGCTCTGCGTTGCGGTTGCGTTGCGATTGCTGCGAATTTTCATAGAGCGGGCATTAGGGTTTTCCGACTGTCCAAGTGTCCAACGCTATTTTTCCACCCCATCAATGCTTCAATCGGCGATGTGATTTTTCGTAATTGTTAAATAGAGCGTCTCTTTTTCAGGACCAAGGCCGGTGAAGGTTGAGAAGCTGGAGAGGATGCACCAGGCTGCCGACAGTAATGGCAGCAAACGACTGAAACTAGTCTGTAAAGTTAAGGGGTTTCCCATTCCGAAAATCTCTTGGAAGAGGAACGACACACCTCTACACTCGAATCCGCACCTGCGGATCATATACAAAAAGTAGGTAAATTTCAATTACACATACGAATACTATTCCCGTTACTCAGTTTTCTAATCACTAAGCCAATAATAATTGTACAAATTGCAATCCAAATTTACTCGTAAGTCGTGCGAGACGCGATTATTGTAATAATTTGGTATTTTTTTGTATTTTCATTTTGCTCGATCCAGTGATGGAAAAGACAGGTAAGTTTTGGATGGGCAAAAACAATTTTTTTTGGCATTCAATTGTAAAAGTGGTTTTGACTTTTTGAGCTTGCAAGCAGCCATTTTCCCATGTGTCGTGCACTGCTCGCTAGCTTCCATTAAAGCCACTAGGTGCTGCTAGGTTTACGTGCAATTCGAGGCTTTTGTACATTATAATATAGTCAGCAAAAATTCTCTTGATTTCCAACAAGTTCTCATTTCTATGAAATTTCAGAAAAATTATTCCCCAGCGATAACGACCGATCAATTCTTTGAAATTTCGGTCAGAATCAAAGATCTTAATGATTTTCGGCTAATTCCTGGTACTTCATTGACTTTACAACGACTATAGTTTATTATTTTTCACGCGGTGCATCGCGTGGCTTTGATCATCGCTTGTGGACCCTACGATCTACTCCTCTATGATCCTCTGCCTACATTTATATTGAATAGTGTTGACCTGTACCTACCATTCAATGTGGATTCTAAACCACGAGTAACTATAGTATGTTCACTTCTACCGTGATTCTAGTAAGCTGTAAGATTTTGTTTCTAAGTTTCTAAATGTGAAATAAACACATTTTTTGCGTATTTGCTTTGCAGATAGACGGAACGTTTTTGCAGGACGTGATGTCTGACGCTTTTTTCCATTTGATTGGAAAATGTAGTAATTTTTCGACCTGTTTTTAGTTTTCGCCAATGAACAAATAAATCAAAGGAGCCTTGACATTTGATAGTTATCAAAAATCTTTTCAACCTCTCGAAGCCGGTTCAACTTCCGATGGTTCACATCAAAAAATATACAAGCCCTTCGTCCAAAAAAGAGGCCCCATCCCCATGTAATCATCGACCCTTTCACCTGTTCCAGTTGAAGACACGCCAAGCTCTGAAGAATTATAGGCGGTACAAGGATACTGGCGGTTTGACTTTGACAAAAGAATTTACGTGTAAAAAGTTAATTAAACCAAGTTTTAAAAAACCCAGCCGCTCAAAGTTGCGTATTGAACTGAATAACCTGAGTACCTTCAATGTGCAATTTGCTTTCGTTTTGGGGCTTCCCGGGACGAGTTTTTGTCGGCCCTGGATAGGCCGCCGTCAAGATGACAGACTGAGAACGGCTCCGTGCTGCCGCCCTAGTCGCACTTCCACGTATGACAAGATCAGTTCTCCAAGATTTTAATATCAATTTGATAAGAAATATAACTTTAGTTTTAGAGAAGCCAGTTTCACACCAGGTAAAAAGATGACAAGCCTACAATGCTATAGTAAAAAATTTGCTCAGCCAACTAGAATCACCGTAGAAGTGAACCTACTATAGTAAGATAAATGACAGAGTATAATTGAAGGAATATTTGCTTCTACCTCACCTTTTACTGGGAGTTGCAAAGGAAAATGTGCTTACCAACTCCTTGTAAAAAGTGAAGTAAAATCAGATGCGACTTTCAATCATACGACCCAATAGCTCGTAACGGAATCACCATTCACTTGTCAAGTACGTACTGGTCAAAGTGTTCTGAAGACTTTCTCAAAGCCCTGCCGAGGGTCTGCACGGCCCCAACTCCGAACGAACTCCGACGTCTCATCGGCACCGGCCCTTACCCAAGAAATAGTCCGTGCGAGCGTTGCCCATATACAAGTCGTAAGATTTTTGTGACTGCAAATCCTTCATTCCACGCTTAAGAGAATTTTTGTTGACTTGCATCGAACTTATTTCGCCGCTTAAGCGTAAAAATATTGATAATAAGTGTGTGATTTTTAGGAGAAAGAGTACGCTAGTGATAAAAAGTCCCGCGGAAACGGACTGGGGCAGGTACGAGTGCACGGCCCGCGGGGTGGACGGCAGCAGGGCATCGAAGGATCTATGGGTGGAGCGACGACCGACGAATTCCCGCACGCCGATGACCATACCCAGTGAGAAACCCAATCGTGGTATCTATGCATCTATTATCTATAGTGAGTCCCGCTAGTCCAGCGCGAACTGGTCCAAAAAAAGCATTTTGCAAGCTCTTAAAGATCAAAAACGCGTATAGATTTTTCGAGCCAACAACTCGCCTGGACGGGACTTTATAGGCGTTGTGTTAACAAAAAATTCGTAATAACCGGAGCATTCTTCAAATTTGCTTGGTCGTCTGCCAATTAGACATGCGAAACCCTGTTGTTGTGGATAGCTCGGGGTCACCCGGTATGTTTCCGTTCGTTCTCTCGCTAATTTCCAAAGAAAAAACGTAATTTTAAAAAAAATATTGTTTTCGCTAAATCGCTAACCCAAATTATGGAATGACATTTTTGCAATTATGTAGCGCCAGTGTATTACATAATGCACTGGCAGCTTAACAGCGAACACACAACATGCCTAATTGAGCGGATCACCAAGTTGCCAAAATAATTATTTCCTAATGCTAGGTCACCAATCCTAAATGAAAACATTACATCATAATGAAATGGTCCAACTAATCCGACTCACTCCTAGCGTTACAATTTGACCCTTCACTCCTAAAGTGAAAAGAAATGCTTCACTCGAAGTGCTCCACCGAATTGTAATGGATCCGATATATCGTAGTTTTGTACATTTTGTGGATTTGTTGAAAAGTATGAGCCATCAATGCCATTCAAGTAGGCCACTTCAAGTGACGAGCAGTTGTTATACTACAGGGTGCGGCGCAACAAATTACTACTTTTAGAATCAAAAATTGTCAGAGAGTGTCATTCTACTCTTAGCAATGATGTTCGAGCTAGCCATGTGTATGAATCGTTACAACACATTTGAGCAACTTTAGTACAAACATACATATTTTTTTGATTTCAATAAATACAGCACAAATTAAAATATTGACAATATTTTTCAAGATTCACCTATTATTGCTCCGCCGCACCCTATATGTATACAGGTGTTTCAAAAGTAAGTACCTAGCTATATGTCTTCGGATTCAGATTTCAAAAACATGAAGTTTGCGATAAGAGTGAATTGTGAGAGGTGCCCCCTAAAAAAGTTACAGTCCCTTAAAGTTAAATTTTTAAAACAAACTGCTGGACAACGAAGTTGTCGGTATCGGAAAACTAGTCCGACTTCGAAGACCAATAACTTCCGATTGCCGAATGTGAATTCCATTTTGTTTGTTGTGCTGATTAGCGTAATGTGTCCGTAACCTATCCTGTAAAAGTGAGTGTTGAAAAACTTTATGTGAAATTTCTACAGGGTGATAAGTAAAATGCTGCAAAATTGCACCGAATCCATCGTACCCCCATTTGTCAAACAACATTTCATTATGTATTCTAATATTCTAATACAAAAATCATAAGGTGTGGTGTATTATCTCGAAACGGTTCTGGAATTACCCAGATTGTAAGTCTAACATTGAAGATATAAATTTTTACGTTGAATGTTACAGATTTGCCTTGTTAGCACGCGAGATTAAGTCACTTTTGATGAATGGATGTTGACACTGAACAAGATTGTTCGTACAACAGTCCAGGACAATTTTACTTTCAACACAACCCGAATATTTGGTGTGGGGCCAAGCAGGGGCAATTTTTTAAGTGGTTGTCCCTGAGTCGTTGCAATTTTGCACCAGTTTACGTATCACCCTGTATAAAATTGACGTGACGGCTCTTAACATTCTCTATTACAGAATGGGTTACGGAAAGATCACGCCAGAGAGGGCAACAAACAAAATGGAAATCACAATAGGCAATCGGGAGATATTGGTCTCCAAAGTCGAACTATTTTTCCGATACCGACAGCTTCGTTGTCCAGCAATTTAGTTTTTTCACCATAGCTTCTGAATCGTTTAACCGATTTTGATCAAATTTCAACCAAAGTTTACTTAATTACGTCTCTATTGAACAATAACAACGCGTTCCATCAAACATTCTCAGCTGCAAAGATAATAGAGGGTATCCTCCTGAATTGAATGCAGAGTTTAAAAAGTGGAACTGTTCTTTCTTAGGAGCACCTCTTGCAATTCATTTTCATCGCAAACTTCATATTTTTGAAAGCTGAATCCGAGAATATACAGCTAGGTACTTACTTTTGAAGCACCCTGTATAAATAGAAGAAGTTACCTCTGTTTGTGTTAATTTTGTCAGTATCTAACAATAATTTGTTGCCCATACGAAGACGCTAATTTCGAATTCACTTTCAGGAGATCCATGTAACGAAACAATGAATAGAGACTTCTGCGTCAATGGGGGCAGGTGTTTTTATTTAGCTCCTATAGATGAGTATGGGTGTGAGTAAGTATCAAAAATCAACCTATCATCTTCGGTTGCACAATCGTAGACCTAAACTCAAGCAAGGATTACGGGAAAAGTCTTCTGTGCGCTCAGCGGTTCCTCTAAAAGGCCTCTAAACGAAAATTAGTGAACTTTTTCCAATTGGTAAGTATTCAGAAAAATGAAAAATGTATACAATTTTTCTATATGAAAAAGTGGCGAATAAAAAATCAGAGGAAAACCGACCGCAGAAGAAGATCGTTGCATTTTACGCGCGCCGTTCTAGGGTCTATGGGGTGTTTCATAGTGTGATGATGCTACAAACTTCAAGGGTAGACTCCTCATCAAAAACCATGTCTAAAAATACAGGGTGATTTTTTGAAAAGGACCCACCTTTAATTTTTCGCTGCACAATACGGACATACCGTGTGTTTTTCGAAAACCGCACCAGCCCATACCTTTTTTGCTATAGGATACATAATATATACATTTAAAATTTTTATGGGGTATTTGAGACCACTATTGCTATTTTTGCGTTAATTATGAAGCTTCTCTCACATTCGGAAGTAACCGGAAGTGACATCAACTTTTTCATTTTCAAGTGGAACACTCTGTATATGTTTTGACATTCGGATAGTTTTTTTTTATTGACACAGTGGTGGCCTTGAAAATTCTCTGTGATTAAAAATGACAATTTTATAGCGGATTGAATACAACAGAAATTTATCAAATTATTGGTACCAGAGGTGGCTGCGACCACGAATGAAAATCTGAAGTTTAAAGTTTGTTTATTGTTCATGTCAGTAAGCGTTGCCGGTTGAAATCGACATAAACAATGAACAAACTGTCAACTTCAGATTTTCATAAATAATTTTTAACCCCTTATTCTAAATTTCGGAAGAGGATTTAAGGTCTTTAAAATAAGGGTATTACTTATTTCAGCTCCTGTGGCAATTGAAAATTCTGGAAGGGTATTTTCACCCCCTACCCTAGCTTAGTTGCAACCATGGGGTGAAAAATTGCTTAAATATGGTTAACTTCATGATGGGTTGATGGATTTCAATTTTTTTCAACTACTGTGAGAATTAAAAGACATTGAAAATGATCTGCAACTCGACCCTTAATCCCATTTGAAATTCTTGAAAGGGTAGTCAACCCTGCCTAAAGAAGTGAAACGAAAGGATTGGAAATAAACTAGTTATATGTCCTCCTCGACAAGAAAATCGACCTGTTTCAGCATTTTTTCAGAAAAAAATTGTGCAGCGAGAAATTGGAAGTAGGTCCTTTTCAAAAAGTCACCCTATCTGGAAGGGTCCTGGACAAGGGTGTCCAGAAATGTTTGATTTTAGAGATACAGGGTATTAAAATTGATATTTCAAAACTGTTTTTTCGCCATAACTTTTGAATGGATTGACCGATTTGCCACAAATGTCACATAGACGGTGTAAAACTTGTCCATTATAGTCCAGGAATTATAGAAAAAATAGCGAACAAAAATGATAACTAGCCGGATTTTTGTATATAAGCTCAGTTAAGCATGTAGTTCAACATAGTAAGAGTCCTTGAGAATCCGGTGTGAGCTTCGGCCGTTGTGGCCTCGAGAAGAACTTGAGGATCAGTTTTTCGTATTTATCTCGTAAACGATGGCACTTGGAGGAAAAGCACTTGGAGCAAAATTGCTGGAAATTGTGTTGTCTACAAGAAAGGTCCTAACATATTCCATCATTAGTCCACTCCTTCTTCGTCAAAACACAAGAAAAGCTAAATAGTCCAAATGCTCGATGCCGAAGACTGTACGGACCTTGAGTTTTATGATGGCAGGGTGCCACTTGGTAGAGGTGTTGTTCGATCCATTGCCTTTTGATTGAAACTTAATGCCATCAATACCAACTATGCCGGCGGCATATACAGGGTGACATAAAAATAAAAAGTTGAACAAATGTACCGGGTGTTCACGATAAAATTCACCCCCCCTCTAGGAGGTTCCCCTTTGAGATATTTTGGAAAACTGAAAACTTTTTCCCAACGATTTTTCCCCGGGATCTTGAATCAATCGTTTAAAAGTTTTCAATTGGTACCGTATACAGGGTGTGACATGTAACTTTTTTATTTCAAATACGACACCCTATATTTTATTACGTCATTTGATGAAGCCTTCCTTTCTGATTACAGAGATATATAACATTCATGATTTATTTTGACACGGAAGCTGTCAAAAAAATTATAAAATAGGTAGTCGAATGAATTAAAAATTAAAAATGACGCGACACCCTGTATAAGGGACGAATTAGACCATTTATCCATGCAGAGTTGAATTCTGCAGACAAAATGCTGCGAGAATATTTTTTTTTAAAGGGAACTGTAGAAACCAAAGCCATCTTGCTGCGAAACAAAATTATTTGACTACCTATTTTATTATTTTTTCGACAAATTACTTGTCAAAATAAATCATAAGTGTTATATATATTTGTAATCAGAAAAAAAAGCTTCACCAAATCACGAAATAAAATATAGGGTGTTGCATTTGAAATAAAAAAGTTACATATCACACCCTGTATACGGTACCAATTAGAAACTTTTGGAGGATCGATTTGAGGTCCCTGGGAAAAATCGTGAAGAAAAAGTTTTTAGTTTTTTGAAATATCTTGAAGGGGAATCTACTGGAGGGGGGTGAATTTTATCGTGAACACCCTGTACCTCAAGAACCAAAATAAGTGAAGACATGTAAATCGCCAAAAATATTTCTAATTTCATGACCATGAAGTCGTCGTGAACTTGAATCAAATATGTTGAGCCGTTTCTGAAATATCTTCAGAAGACCGAAGTCGTTGCGAAAAAAAAATAGTTTTCCGTATATTAGTACGGTGGTTAAGCGCCAAAAAAAGCTCGAACTATGCATTTTGAGCTTAAGCAATGCGCTTTTGGGGTTCGATTGGGGATACCCAACCCATAATTTCAAGAGTTGGAGACATCGGTGCACTCGATGCGGAGGGGGTCTGGGGGGCCCTTGAAAGTTGAAGGTGCGAGGCTTCCCACCAAATCACCATACCACCACGTAATTCCTACTTGGATGTCATCAAACGACTCTAACTTACACATTGACAACATTTGTTACCATGTCCCAACAGTTCTTCACACTGAAAAAAATTAATTCTTATGACAGATCGGAAAAAACAGTTTTTCTCAATTCTTCATCCCCACAACGAATAAACTGCCAAGTTTGGTGTCATTTTAAAGTAAACGGCATCCTCTGATTTCATTCACCGAGTCAAAATGTTTGTGAGACCACCGTGCAAACAATGGCACGCCAAGAAGTGAGAATTTTTGAGCACCTCATTTAACAGTAGTTTATTGGCTGATACCAATCGATATGATTGATAATTTTGTCATGGATCAATAACTTGAACTCTTTTGTAACGGTGATGCATGTGAATGAAACTTGACACGAGCGTGGAGGCCTGGAAAAAATATTTTTCTCCAGCGGTCGAATTTATTTCACGCCTACTAAGCGTTAGTATGTTGGGCTCAGGCAGGCAGCGTTTGGATAGGTTTGGAGACAAAATTTTCATATCTGTCTATGAAGCTGAGTAGCATAATTCTGGAAACTGATCTGAGAATCATCAAAGATTATTTTGACGGTCACTAGGTACCCCCATGGGGATTAACTGCACAGAGATCATGGCTGACGACGGAGGGCATTCAACTTTTAAAGTGTTATTTTCTTTTTTCCTCTACCAACCTTCAAGGTTGTTATCATTTTGTACGTGTAAGTTTTCTTATGTTTGGAGAAGAAATAATTTTATAAAAACAACCGTGAATATGACTGTCACAGTGGCAGAGGATAAGATCTTGGGCGTTGAATTCACTCCGCCGTTAGCCATCACTTCTGCAGTTAACCCCCATGTGGGTACTGACCGGCAAAACAATCATTGATGATTCATAAATCAATTTCCAGAATTAAACTGCTCAAATATTCAGATAGATATGAAAATTTTGCTTCCAAAGCTATCCAAACGCTCCCTACCTGAGCCCTGCGAACTGATGCTCAGTAGGCGTGAAAAAAAATTCGACCGCTGAAGAAAAAAAATTTTCCCAGGCCTTCACGCTCGTGTCGAGTTTCTTGCACATGCATTACCGTTACAAAAGAGTTCAAGTTATTGATCCATGACCAAATTATCAATCATATCGATTGGTAACAGCCAAGAAACTACTGTTGAATGAGGTGCTTGAAAATGGTCACTTCTTGGCGTGCCATTCTTTGCACGGTGGTCTCACAAACATTTTGACTCGGTGAATAGAATCAGAGGATGCCGTTTACTTCAAAATGACACCACACTTGGCAGTTTATTCGTTGTGGGGATGAAGAATTGAGAAAAACTGTTTTTTCCGATCTGTCATAAGAATTAATTTTTTTTCAGTGTGAAGAACTATTTGGACATGGTAACAAATGTTGTCAATGTACAGGTTAGAGTCGTTTGATGGCCTCCCAGTAGGAATTACGTGGTGGTATGGTGATTTGGTGGGAAGCCTCGCACCTTCAACTTTCAAGGGCCCCCCAGACCCCTTCCGCATCGAGTGCACCGATGTCTCCAACTCTTGAAATTAAAGTTGAGGGACCCCCAATCAAACCCCAAAAGCGCATTGCTTAAGCTTGATATGCATAGTTTGAACGCTTAACCACCGGACTATATCAGTAATTCTTCAGATCTTGAATCGAAACTTGGTGTTTTGAATCGAAACAATGATAAATTACATTTAAAATGAAATTACAGTGAAAAGCCCTCTCTAGGCCAACTAATTTTAGAAAAAACACAGTCAACTTTTTTTCTGATAAGTAGACGGAAATATATATATTTTTTGTAACAACTTCAGTCTTTTGAAGATATTTCAAGAACGGCTCAAGATATTCAATTCAAGTTTACGAAGACTTCATGACCATGAAATCAGAATCATTTATGGCGATTTACATGTCTTCACCTATTTTGGTTCTCGAGGTACAAATGTTCAACTTTTTATTTTTATTTCACCCTGTATATGCCGCCGGCATAGTTCGTCTTGATGATTTCAAGTTTCAACCAAAAGAGAGTGGATCAAACAACACCTCTACAAAGTGGCACTCCGCCATCATAAAACTCAAGGTCCATACCAGTCTTCAGCATCGAGCATCTGGACTATTTTTACTTTCTTGTGTATTGACGAAGAAGGAGATGACTGACGATGAAATGTGTAAGGACCTTTCTTGTAGACAATAAAATTTTCAACAATTTTTCCCGGGAACTTTTTTCCCAAGTGCTATTGTTCATGAGATATACGCGAAACACTGACCCTCAAGTTCTTCTCGAGGCCACAACGGCCGAAGCTCACACCGGATTCTTGAGGACTTTTACTATGTTGAACTACATGCTTAACTGAGCTTATATACAAAAATCCGGCTAGTTATTATTTTTGTTCGCTATTTAAACAGCTAAAATTCCTGGACTATTAGGCCAGGTGGTATATGTCGGTAAAATCACTGCAATGTGGAAAAAATTCTGACCGAAGCTTTCATGGTGTCAAACTCTTCGTTAGTTGAATAGGTATCTACCACTGAGTTTCCGCCCAAAAATTTGTTTTCATAGAAACAAATGAAAATTTAAAGGTCAGCCGAGACTGATAAACTGGCCTTTAAAGACCTTTTAGGTGGAGCCGGCCGCTCTGATCGTACAGAAGACTCTTCAACTACAAGGCGCACAATTAAAAATATTGCTTATATTTCCTTTTTTTATAATTTTGGTCCACGCGGTTGTGAAATCGGAAGCCAAAGTTACCTAAAATCCATCATCCACTGACTGTATTATTGTGTTTTCCAGTTGTGCCAATGGCTATACGGGCAAACGGTGCCTGGAAAAATCGTCTGACCAATCCAGTATGTATCGCCAAACCCCTTTGTACACTTGTAAATTAGGCCTCTATACGAAATACGACAAGTGCTAAAGAAAGAAAATTGAAATTTCTTGAAAATCTTGCGAGTTCTGTGGTTGGACTTTACACACGCATAAAGACAAAAAGTAATTTGGAGAGATTGTTCGATGTATCGCTGTAAATTAACTTGTTACCGTTGTATATAGTATACATTTAATTCTATCTAAAAACTACTCTTCCCCACATGAACTGTGTATATTTTGTAAACTATCCTACTGTATAAGACTGTTACACAAACAAAAAATGATGAATGAAAACACGTTGTTTTTAGCGACAGTCATTTGCAAAGCACTAATATAGCAATACAATAACTTTTCACCTGACATCGAAAACGGTCGGTATTTTTCCATGTGAATTTTCGGTGTATGAAAATTCATCAATATAAATAGCAGATTTTGATATCAGGTCAAAAGCACTGTACCTATAAATATCAGGGACCGATATTTTACTTAATTTTTTGTAAAAAGTCATGTAGATATATTTATTTATTACATCTATACTCACAACAAAATCTTAAAATCTTTATTACAAATCCTAAAAAATATAGTTGTAAAACTTATTAATAAATAATGAAAGAAATGATGAATGTAGTTTTTTATTATTGACGTAAAGTAATTTTCTTAGCCCCAAATTAGGTGTTTCTTGAATGTACAAAATTCAATTGGGAATTTAGCAGGATGACTTAGGTATGTAAAATTGATGTAACCAGTTTTTGCCTGCTCTTATTATTATTTGTATTAACTAATTCTTTCAAATAACTTTACTACTAATACCACTTTCGAAAGTACTCTTTAGATTTGTTGTGAGTTTCAGATGTCTTACTAAACTCATTGCATGTGTTCCTTTTGTAGTTGTCGAGCAATTAGTGATATTAACACAAATAAAACGTAACGAAAATAATTTAGTGTAGGTGCCTCTATAGAACCAACTGGCGTTTTCCAGATTTTCAAAAATTTACAGTGTTCTGGTTCTGGAAGACATCAATTGATAATATCACCATAGACTGAAGAACCATTTTATATCATACCAAACATACAAGGACGAATCGAAAATTGTTAAAAATGGAGTGAGTCACTTATCAAAATGTTTCCGCTTGATGTTAAGAGTGATAGGCCGTTCGACCTATCACTCGACAAGTAGGTAGTTTTTGAAACCACAGCTAAGATTTTTTCGTTATGTGACCAACATTACATCAACCAAGTTCAATCCAGAGGGTGTGTGGCTAAAAATGGCTAAAAATGACCAAAAACGTGTTGTCGAATCAGAGGCCATCATGTCCTTTGATCAAGTTTATACTCGAGTTTATATGATCCAGATCTCAGTCATTGACAAATGCATATCGTTTTTCGTTATCAGCAAAACCCAAAAATTCACGACAGCATTCTCAAACCACTCGAAAAATATGGTCAATATCAATACAATAAATCACATGCAAAATTAAAATTTTCTATTTCCAGAAAAAAAACTCAAAATCCGATTAGAATAGAATATATAGCTTTATTCTTAATTCCCAAAGCCATTGCTTTGGCGTCGAACAGAATATAACTAGGTACAAACAGTGCGCTAACTTGAAAATTTCAGAAAAAAAACTTTGTCAATCATTATAATCAGTAATCACAGTGAAATTCCTCGAGTGAGTATTATGTTTTTGCTAGGAGGAGACTCTTTAGGGCTCTCCGGAATCTCTGTATCGGCAATTTTTTCATTTTCATTGGAAGGACGTTATTTATTTTGATAGCCCGGCTTGACACACATTTCCGAATGCTGGCTTTACTTGTCATTGGGTGCTTGAGATAGCCACAATTTCTCGTGTTGTGACTGTGGTGGAGCTCCTATCACAAACTATTATACTTTTCAGAAATCCCTCAAGGTTTACCGCCGTGAAAAGATCAAGTTTGACATCGAAGTGACTTTCTTCAAAACAAAAAGCTGGATCTGTGTGCACCTGTTAGGAATATGAGGCTTCATTACAGATTTGCAAAATTCTTCATTAATCGGAGAAGACAAGTTGAACCAAAATCATGTAGTGATTCAGATAATAAAAAAGAGATGTGGGGGCATAAGGGGTTTTTAAAGATACATCCTGTACCCGTTCTTCATTTTCACCTCTCAAATAAAGCAATGGGTCGATGAGGAGTTGGAGTGGCAGTATTGTCATCTTATTACGACACTTTGACTAATAAAGTGGCGCAGCTAGGTTCTACTCTGTTGCCAAAGAACAAGACTCGGCACACTTCCAGCTTGGCACGAATTTCAAATTTGGCGTGCTAAAAAGAGCGTCGTTCCATTGGTTCTTAGTGTTCTTACAGACAGCAGCTATTCTCAACATGTGTCTAGAGTTGACAATGAGAACGCTCTGCCTAGGGTATAATACCGTCAGTTCTTTCAAGCCCCTCCCCTCTAGCAATTTTATTATGCATATTAGACCCAAAAAGAGATAAGTAATTAATCCCATGTTAGGTACTAACGATAGATCCTTTCTTTCTGGTTTCAAAAATAGAGTAGGTATTAGTATGGTCGTCCAGCAGACCTATGATTTGAATGACCTGAGAGATTTTGTTTCAAGTTTTCAAATATGAACTATAGAAAATCTGCACTGGAGATGCTCGGCAGTTGAGCACAATACCACTTTGGTACGTTTTTGAAAAATTCTCCAGGATAAAGCCGCAGTTCTCACCTCACCGTGTAGGTCACAGCAAGCAAATGCCTTGTCAAGGCCATCATCAATGTCAGAAATGTCACCAGTGGCGGGTCTTATAACTTTTCACTCGACGATTCTACGTTCACTTTTGAAAGATAAGTTAGGTACTATTGGTAAAATTTTGATTGGAGACTTCGTTTACGAAATGTTTGAATATTTGAGTCTAAAGGGGTTTCTGGTGCCGCTGAAAAAGTGAATTTTTAGTATACCCTTTTGGTACCTTTTTTAAAATAGAAATGTAGGGTCAATGCTGTTACATATCCATTAGGTTTTCAAATTCTCCAAAAAACTCTTGTATAGAATGGCATTGCTCAATTTCTTTTTAGGAAAATTGTGAATGCCGAATTTGTATTTTCTATTAAAAAAAAGGTACCAAAAGTGTATTCTAAAACTCACTTTTCCAGTCGCATCAAAAAAACCTCAACGCCAAATTTGAAGATTAAGAAAAAATAGAACTGAAGAAATTCCTGATTTTTAGTAGATCCAAAATTTAGGTTTTTTAGTTCGAAAAAATAAATGGATGGATCGTACGTTTTCCCGAAAGCTAAATTTTTACAGTCCTAGTATTTTCCGCACATTAAAACTCAAATATCTCGTAAATGATGTATCCGTCAGTGGATGTATCCAATCAAAATTTTGCAAGAGTAACTTTTCATTCAAAATTATCATATTTCGGGTTGAGTAGAATAGCTTCAAGCTAGACTCCGCCTATGGTTCTTTGTTCTAATTATGTATTTTTTTTCCGCAATAAAAGACCATTTATTATTATTATTATCAATTTTTCAAGTTTAAAGTGCTGCTCTAATTGCGTGGAGAGAAAGAACCGCTGTTTATCGGTTTGCTTACCATCCTTGAATGTTCGGTATGATTTTAAGAAATGATTCGCCATGTATAAATGTAGACGCAACACCTCTCAACTCTTAACTCAACTACACATACCTGAACGTTCACACCTGAGAACTAAATTAAATTCATCTTTAGCGTGGATAGGATAAAAAAAATAAAGATTGAAGAGTTTAGTATCTTACAGTAAAATTTGATTTCCAGGTGAACATGAGAAATCAGACAAAAGAATAGAATTATCCCAACACAAGTTGGTAAGAGAAAGTTTGCTCAAGCATGGTGGTGACCTTTTCAGTATTTTGTAATTTGTGAATATTAACAATAACGCTATGGAAATTGGGGGTGTCGTGTGTATAAAACAACTAACCCAACAAACCTATAAAAGAACAATACTAAAATAAATTGCATTGTTTCAGTGTTTTGAAGAAAACTGTGAATTGACCAACAGATGAAGAATCATAAGGAAGAAACGAAGGCTGGCTAAAAAACATACCAAAGAAATTTGCATAAGTTAGATTTTAAGAAAAGGTGTAAATAATACTCAAGAGATATTATTTATTTGACGACGATGATGTACGAAGGAGAACACTTGTGGAACCATACGCACAACAACTATAATAATGTAGAACTGAATGTACATTTTATTTGAGCAAAACAATTTTATTAGCAAAAAAAAGTTCGATGTAAAATCTCAATGTTGTTGAAAGATACTCGCATAATGTGATATTAAAACGATGAATGGCGCTAAGTACTAGTTATTTCATATTTTTAAGTTTATATATTTACAGCCATACGAAAAACTCAAATATGCCATTTGTCGTAATTTTGTAGTTAAGTTTTATATGCTTGGAAAGAATAGTGATGTTACTTCTTTTTATAAAATCCTTATTATATTGAAAAATATATATTTATATTTATAAAATATTGTGGGAGATGCAACTAAATGTGCAAATTTATTTTCGCAAAGACTCGTCCATTTTTTCAGCAGTATTGATGTTGAAATCATAGAAATTGTATAAAAATAGTGAGAAAACCGTTTACTTGTTTTTGTTTATAATATATCCTGACAATAATTATCTGCCTAATAAAAACTGTATAAAACACTTGTTTAAATGTTTATTGACGATTCAAGCTTAAACCTACCATGCAAATTCAAAAATATTAATAAAGAAATCAGCCTCAATCTTCTCCCTGTTCAATCCTCATTTTTGTAAGTTACAACAGTTTCCATTTTATGAATGTTAGTAGAAAAAGATCTCATTCTTACGCACTGTGCATTCTTCACATGTGCAGCCTCGGCCTCGCTCCATTCCTTTGGCAACTCCAATTCTGTATTTTTAGTATAAATTTGTATGTCAAAGCTGCATAAGCAATCCAGCAGAGGCAGGAAAGCAATGGAGGATGCGATTTGTTTCAAAACATCACGGATTTCATTCTTGATTTGTTTCAGCGGCTTCTCCGAGGTTTGTGTCTCGTTCTGCTCGCTAGCGCCTCCTTCATATTCCACATTGAAATCCCACCTCTCCATGACTTCCATGGTTCGTACGTTTGTGATTATCAACGCAACTTTGTTGACGGTCCTCTGTATTAGCCATTCTGAAACCCAAAAAGCTATATTTCTGTGCTTGGTGAGGCAAGTTCGGATTACCTTTCAACTGAACCATAGTATTTGATAGGAACTCTTTGATTTTGTTGTCGGTAGACATGAGAATTGTTAGGCCGTAGTTCTCGGTACCTTGGAAGTTTTCAGGTGGATAAATTCCGCGTTGAAACAAGATTGAGTTGATTCCATAATCTAAAATTTCAAAACTATAACCCCAAAATGGTGATTTCGTAGTGAACATACTTAAATAGTCACAAACAATGTCGGCTGAACCCTTCAGGGTGATTGCGGATTTGTTTGCTTGAGCCACGCCACTCATTTTGGTTTTTTATGGGGTAACGTAACAGGAAGATCTGCGGAGGTTGTAAATAAATCTAGGAAAGTTCGTTGCTTTTTGATTTTGAGGGATCGATTTGTCAGTTGTCTTTTGAAATTATGACATATGACAGTCGTGCTGTCACACAAAGGTCAAGAAGGACAGCTGACAGCTGTGAATCGGAGCCTCTCAACATGTTGCAAATTAGGGCCGGGGTATGTTCGAGAACGTCCACCGCATCCTTTGAAGAGTGAGGGTAGGCATTTAGCAAGCATTCCAATTAAATCAAAGAGCTTGTTTTGAGGATCCATATTCAGCAGTCCACGGCGAAATCAGCCCACAGCTCGCTCAAACGTCCCACCCGGAAAAAAGGTCCACCACGCATTTATCCACTCTGTCAGGTGACTTCGCCCATAGACATTGCAAAACTAGATGGAGTTGGGTGTATGTTTGAAATCAGATAGCCTATACCATACCTCTTTGCATCTCCAAACTTTCTACTGAAAGTTGCTATTTTTCACGGTAATATAATATAATTATGCAACCAAACATACATTCATCAGACCATCTACCAGTTTTGAAATGTCTATGGGTGTAGAGGCGGCATATGACAGTGGCTAAATGAGGGGTGGACTATTTTCCGGGGGGACATTTGAGACGTGGGATGATTTATCGGTGTGAAGGCTCGGGGATAAATGCGTTGTTGACCTTTTTCCGCTGATGGACCGTTTGAGCAGTGGGTGTTTTTGCCGTGTCAGAATCCAGGGATAAATGCGTGGTGGACTTTTTTCCGGTGAATCGTTTTAGCAGCAGATGTCTTCGCGGTGGGAGAACTCGGGGATAAATGAGTCGTGGCGTAAACTTTTTTCCGGTGGATCGCTTTAGCAGCGAATGTCTTCGCGGTGGGAGAACTCGGGGATAAATGAGTCGTGGACTTTTTTCCGGTGGGACGTTTGAGCTGTGGACTGATTTCGCTATGGACCGCTGAGCACTGGGCTCCCGAATCCAAGCACCCACAGTGGGACTCAACTCACGACCCCTGATGTGGTAGTCGAACGCGCTTACCACCACACCACCAAGCTCCTCAATTAGTGGTTGTTAGAATGTTTGGTCTTCGAATTTCGTGCACCTTCGTCTGCTAACGCTCGTCACCCAAGTTTTCACCGGAATGACCGAGAGGACGTTCGGAAGACGTCAACTGATAGTATTCTCGAACGCTGGTACAATATGTTGCCATATTTTCATCTTCTACTTCTCAAACGGAACTTCTCGTCATCCGGATGATCCGAAGGACGTTCTCGAACATACCCCAGTGGTGGAAGCACGCCGTCAATCGGTTACGAAATTCGTGTTCGTATACGAATTTTGCTAGCACGCCACTTTCATGTTTTGTAAAGTAGTGCAGACTATCGCCCAATCCCTTTGCGTCTTTTGCCCCGTGCAGAGCATGCGCTCAATCGGTTACGAAGTTCGTTTTCGTATCCGAATTTTGCGAGCACGCCACTTTCGTATTTCGTAAAAATCGACCAGCCCCTTGCGTATCCTACCCACAGCCGTGCCTATGCACAGCCCACAAGCTTCGTACAAACACAAAAACCTTAGGTTTTGCGTAAAGTGTCCACAGCGAAATCAGTCCACAGCTCAAACGTCCCATCGGAAAAAGTCCACGACTCATTTATCCCCGCGAGTTCTCCCACCGTGAAGACATCCGCTGCTAAAACGATCCACCGGAAAAAAAAGCTCACCATACGCACCACGCACCACGCATTTATCCCCGAATTCTGAAACCGCAAAGACATCCACTGCTCAAACGGTCCAACCGAAAAAAGGCCCACCACGCATTTATCCCCGAGCAGTCTTCACTCCGATAAATCATCCCACGGCTCAAATGTCCCCCCGGAAAAAAAAGTCCACCGCTCATTTAGCCACTGTCGCATATGCCGCCTACACCCATAGACATTTCAAAACTAGTAGATGGTCTGTTGAAATGTATGTTTGGTTGCATAATTATATTAGCATGAAAAATAGCAGTTTATTTCCATATGTTTTGGCTATGTGCTATATGGGTATGGCTATGGGTTACCTCGATCTGTTAGAACATTTTCGTCAATGACAAAGTTGAATCAAAATCAAGCTTGTAGGATCAGGATCCTTGCCAATCATCCCTCGATTTAAATATCAATGAAAAACCAAAACTATCACTATACTATGGAAAAAGGTTCAGTCGATTGAATTCAGGAGCTGTAGGCACTAGGCTGTAGGTATGATTTTATTTTGTTATGCTAACTGTATTCCGAGGTTTATTCCTTGACAGATATTTACCTTGCATTCAGGTCACTTCCGAAAGCTATAATAAGGATGTAGATACTTTAGTTTGAGCCCATTGGCATTTTCAAAATCCAAAAAAATTCAAATTTTGAAAACATTACTTTTGGGTTTTGAAAATGCCAATGGGCTCAAATCAAAGTACATTCTTGTAGATTTCGAAAGATACCTGAATGGTAAATTTCTGTTAAGGAATAAACCCACAGAGCGCTTGATTCCGCAATAACGCCTTATTTTACCAATTTAACTCAGGACGGAGTTAAATTGGTAAAATAAGCGTTGCGAAATCAATCCCTGTGGGTTTATTTCTTGACGGATTCTTACCATTTTGGTCTCTTTCAAAAGTTACAAGGATGATGTACTTTAGTTTGAGGGCTCCACACTAATGATGCCACACCCGGTACATATAGCCTAAAATTGAGGGGAATAAGATTTTTGGAACGGGCACCATCCGGTGCAACTTTGTGACAAGAATTATAAGAGCGTTACAATCGGTACAGTTGGCCATGAATCGTGATCTTTTCACACCCAGTGTCATCTGTGCACCCGGTATAGAGCCATTATTGACTTTTGGCCATTATTTCTTACACAATGTTTTTCTTGAGGAATCAACCTTTCACCCAAAAGAATTTCTCAAACCAGAAGGATGCCGGATGGTTTGGAAAAAAAAGACGTTACAACAAAATTGAAGTGTTGCGTTAATTTGCACGCCAGTGTATGATTTATTCCATCAAGAGGTTTATAACTAGTCAGAGCCAAGGAATCGAGAAAATCAATTTGAAAACTGATTTGGGAGCTTCTAATTGGCTACAACTAGTTTGCAATTTCTGATGGAACAAACCTATGACTTCAGAAACCATTTCAACTTCGCTTCGTTTAAATCTAAGTCAAAAAAATTCGGGAATAATTCAATAACTACTTATATTTGAACAAAAAAATCAGTACATTGTGAACATTTGGTTGTACTAGTTATTACTAGTGTTGTTAAACCTTCGTTAACACAGCCAAGAGATACAGACAAAATAATTGTAAGTAATACTTTCATTATATAAAATTAAAAAAAGAAGATTGTAAAAACTAGACAAGACGAATGAACATACTATAACACATGTTCAAATTAATTGAGTGAAAAATAAATTACCTAGAAAATTAATCGACCTCTTCCATCCTGGAAGCATCTTCATTATCAGCTACTTCAACGGCGGGCGCATCGCCACCCTGAGCATCCTCGGTGATCATGGATTCCTCTTCGTCGATGCCCAGGCCCAGCCTGATCATTCTGTAAATTCTAGAGGCGTGGATTTGGGGTTCGTCCAGAGCGAATCCGGAGCTGAGGAGGGCGGTCTCGAACAACAGGATGACCAAGTCCTTGACGGCCTTGTCGTTCTTGTCGGCCTCGGCCTTCAGACGCAGGTTTTCAATGATCGGATGGTCGGGATTGATTTCGAGATGTTTCTTGGCGGCCATGTATCCCATGGTGGAGGTGTCCCTCAGCGCCTGGGCCTTCATGATGCGCTCCATGTTGGCGGTCCAGCCGTACTGCGAAGTTACGATGCAGCAGGGCGATTCGACGAGACGGTTCGACACGACGACCTTTTCGACTTTGCTGTCGAGGATGCTCTTCATGACCTTGCACAGGCCCTCGAACTTGGCCTTGTCCTCTTCGCGCTTCTTCTTCTCGTCTTCGTCCTCGGGAAGTTCGAGACCTTCCTTGGTGACGGACACCAGGGTCTTGCCGTCGTATTCTTTCATTTGCTGGACGACGTATTCGTCGATGGGTTCGGTCATGTAGACGACTTCGAAGCCGCGCTTCTTGACGCGCTCGACGAAGGACGAATTGGCGACTTGTTCTTTGTTCTCGCCGGTGATGTAGTAGATGTGCTTCTGGTTGGGCTTCATGCGGCTGACGTAGTCCTTCAGTGAGCACGCCTCGTCTCCGCTGGCTGAAGTGTGATAACGCAGCAACTCGGACAGCTTGGTTCTGTTCTGGGAGTCTTCGTGGATGCCGAGCTTCAAGTTTTTGGAGAACTGCTCGTAGAACTTCTTGTAACCTTCTTTGTCTTCGGACAGCTCCTCGAACAGTTCCATGCATTTCTTGACGAGATTCTTGCGGATGACCTTGAGGATTTTGTTCTGCTGCAGCATTTCACGGGAGATGTTCAAAGGCAAGTCTTCGGAATCAACGACGCCCTTGATGAAGTTCAAATATTCGGGAATGAGATCCTCGCAGTTGTCCATGATGAATACCCTGCGGACGTACAGCTTGATGTTGTTCTTGCGTTTTTTGTTTTCGAACAAGTCGAAAGGCACACGGCGTGGCACGAAGAGGAGGGCACGGAATTCGAGTTGGCCTTCAACCGAAAAGTGCTTGACGGCCAAATGATCTTCCCAATCGTTGGTCAAGGATTTGTAAAATTCGCCGTACTCTTCTTGACTAATATCGTCGGCATTCCTAGTCCAGATTGGTTTGGTTTTGTTCAGTTCCTCGTCTTCGGTGTATTTTTCTTTGATAGTCTTCTTCTTTTTCTTCTCTTCCTTTTTGTCTGCATCCTCATCCTCGCCGACGTCTTCAATCTTGGGCTTGTCCTTATCGGCTTCTTCATCTTCCTTCTTTTCTTCTTCGGCTTCGTCGTCGCTCAGCTCCTTCTCGCGTTCCTTCTCGACGAGAAGCTTGATGGGGTAACCGATGAATTGAGAATGCTTCTTGACAATGTCTTTGATTTTGTGCTCTTCCAAGAATTCGGTTTGGTCCTCCTTGATGTGCAAGATGATCTTCGTGCCGCGTCCCAAAGGCTCACCGGTGTCGGTACGAATGGTGAAGCTGCCGCCAGCTGACGATTCCCAGATGTACTGTTCGTCATCATTGTGCTTGGAGATGACAGTCACTTTGTCGGCGACCAAATAGGCAGAGTAGAAACCCACACCAAATTGACCGATCATGCTGATATCAGCACCGGCTTGGAGAGCTTCCATGAATGCTTTGGTTCCTGACTTAGCAATGGTACCTAAGTTGTTGACCAGGTCAGCTTTGGTCATGCCGACGCCGGTATCAATGATGGTCAATGTGCCTTCACTTTTGTTCGGAATGATCTTGATGAAGAGATCCTTGCCACTTTCGAGCCTAGTCGGGTTGGTCAGGGATTCATAACGGATTTTGTCCAAGGCATCAGAGGAGTTGGAAATCAATTCTCGGAGGAAAATTTCTTTATTTGAGTAGAAAGTGTTGATGATCAAGCTCATCAACTGGGCGATCTCCGCTTGGAAAGCAAAGGTCTCCACTTCCCCCCCATTGTTCTCGGCTTGCGATTCAGGCATCTGAAGATAGAAAAAAATCAGGTTAAACCTCGTGTGGAACAAAAGAGACGCTTCGAGAAATCGAGAATGACAGTTCGCGATCGTGGGTGGCTTGGCTTGGATGGATGACGCGTCACGAATTGACAGGTAGAATTTCTGATTTATTAAATTTTTAATTCGAAATTTAGCAATCTACTGAAACACGATTATTAAGCGTGCAGTAAAAACCGGTGGATGACCACGATAACCGACACTTACAACAAATGAGGCCGGTACGTTAAAATTTGACCAAAACCACCCTAACGCCAAAAAATTCTAGAAACAGTAGAAACTACGTAAAATCGTGAAAATTGCATAGTTCGTACATACCTTGATTAGTTTGATGTACAATGAAGTAAAATTTCAATCGATAAACGTTTGGGAACACTTCCAAATTTGCTTCGCTTTTTATACGTGCTGCTTGCTTCGCTGCTATTTGAAATATGCGCGATTCGATTTTGTCGTATCGCTTTTATAGCCTCCTGCCAGGATTGGTCTCGAACATTCTAGAATATTCCACGGTAGGCGATCGAAGCTTGCCATGACGTCGAAAACAGAGACAAAATGCGACCTACTTCCGTCACTTTCGGCGCGAATTTCGTATCTCACTGGGAGAAATCGATGAAAAGCTTCGAGAAAATTCTAAAATAAACAAGGAATAGACCGGAGCTCTGGCCTAATTTGAATTAAGCCTGTGATTTTTCAATGTCCGCTTTAATCTATCAAGATTCATTTTACGAATCCGGCAGAATTTGAAAGGGGTTTACAAAATGAACAGTGTGTGCCGGTGTCGTTTTCCGATAAAAGGTTTCTATTCGATTTTCATTTGAATCCTCCTTGGGAAAACATTACATAATTAAAATTTTGCTTTTATTCAATACAAGCTGACTATTAGCGAGTTTATTTTGGACGAGATTTTGGATAAATAATTGGAACGGTACAAGTAACAGGGCCCGGATTTCAATAGAATGGTATATTGGCATAAGCAGACGATTCCAGAATATGTAATACCATAAAAACATCAAGAAATCGCAAGTTTTTATTCATGATTTACAAAAAACACCAGCGATTTGCACGGTGACCAAAAGCACGTGGCGGGCCAATTTCCAATGATTACCGTGAATTCATGAATTGAAACCGATGCAAACTTAGTTGTAAAACTCAGTTTTTATCATTTTCAAAGATTTCACATGGAATAAAATTGATTTTTCCTCGATTTTTCTTCGTAAGCTGAATGTACAAGGTCAACCGGGCGTTTAACCCATCATTTCAGCGAATACCAATGAGTAATGGGTAGGTGATTCTTTTCTTACTGGGCGATTTTTAGAAAAATCTGTTCGCAAGTTTTATCATAGTTTTCCAGAAAATCCCTACAGTGTCACGCCGTAATCGGCTTCTGTGGTAGGGAATATTCCAGAAATCTCTCGGCGCCCTTGGCGGACGAGACGGAGAATCGAGAATCAAGTCGACGTAAACAACTGAACGAACCTGTCATTTACATTTTGTTTTGACCGTCTAGCTTTAGCTGGCTCGACTAGGACATTTACATTTTGCCATTGTGTCCATATCGTTCTTTCACATTTTGAAATTCTGTATTCGAATTCGCTTCGCAATCTTCGCATAAAACCTTTGTAGATAAATAAAAGTAACAAAAATGTTTCCGTTTTTTCTAGACGAATCGGGTGGCTCCGAGAGCCGAGCGAGAGCGAGAAGCGAGAACGGAGATCGGGATTATTCGAGAAGCCCCGACGTCACTCGCGCCTGTCGCCTGGTATCCTGTCAAACTGACAGCTACCTGACAGGTGTCAAAATAACCTCAAAATAGGTGCGGCTTAAATTCAACTTTTGTATCCAGTTGAATCAGAAATTGAGCAAACACAATGGAACCGGACAAATCCGACGACGACAAGAAAGAGGACTCGTCGCAAGGTTTTTCAAATCAAGCTTCAATTCAAAAATTTAACGGAAATCAATTTTCAGAAGATCCCGAAGTCGTTTACAGGATCTACAGCGTGCTGTCGTACTTCGTGGTGCTGGTGGTGATAGGAATTCCAATCTGGTGGTACACGACCAGGGTGTACCGAGCCAGTTTACCCTTAGATGAAATGTACAATGTTGAAATACCAAACAAAACCGACAAGCACTTTGGCATTCCCTTGAGCTTAGAGTACGACGTGCTGATCACCATAGTCAACCCGGATCCGGAACATCTCAAAGTGGAATTGGACGGCGAAGATCTGGACGCCCATCTGCAGCCCTTCCTCAAGAAAGTATCGCCGATTGCAGACTTCACCGTTAAATCGCAATGGTTGTACCTGGTTGAACTGGGCGCAATCCCTAGAAAAATCATCGATCACTACGCTTTATATGAAGAACAGCTGCCCCACGTCATTACGCCTTTGGAGAAAAAGCTATGGTCGCATTTATCTCCGAGGCCTTGCTTGAATTTGGTTCTGTACATTTCACACTGCAATGTTCCCTTGTATATTTATGACAAGCAAGATGTGAGGAGCCAAACAAACGCGTTTCTCAGTCCGAGATGGGGTGGTATTTTCATATTGAACCCTGACAAAGGGGACTGTGATCAGAAGATTTTCAAGCCAGACTTGCAAATTATAACGTCAACTTTCACAACTCAGTTGAAGAGCCTGCTGGGCATGGGAGGCACCAGTGCTAACGACTTGAGGGCTTTGCAAAAGAAAAAAGCGGATGACATGCTGGATTCGACGAGACGAACGTTGAAGTCTTTAGCGCAGCTTTTATCCGAAATCAGCAGCATCGTAATTAGTGATGATGTTGCTCTCAAAATTCAAGTTGCAGTCAAAAACGCTGATTTAGCACAAGCAGCCTTGGAAAACTCTGACGTGGAGGCTGGCCTGAAGTTTTCAAAAGTCGCCTTCAAAAATGCAGAAGCAGCTTTCAGTGATCCATCGCTCTTAGCTTTGTTGTACTTCCCAGATGATCAAAAGTAAGGGAAAAAAAGTATAAAACTGTAATGAACTAACACTAATTTTTTTTCAGATATGCAGTATACATTCCACTTTTCCTTCCAGTCATGATTCCAGTACTTATGTCTCTGATTGCAGTCAAAAAATGGTACAGTAATAAAAAACATACCAAAGTTAAACTGCAATAAAATTTACACAAAATTATTTATTTTATATACAATTATTGACAGTAAGACAGTGAAAAATTAAATAACTTGCCTTGTTAATATACTGTACACTAAAATCAATTAAAAATAAAAATAGTACAATAAAAATTATATATTTTTTTAAATTACATAATGCCCAAACTCCATTAAATTTTCTTCTAATCTTGTTACACAGTACAAAATTCTAATACTTCCAGAAGTACTAAAACAAGTAGTGCTTTCTATCAGAGAGTAGGCATTTATAGGGTAACTACTTTACAGGATCGAGTTCAAAAAGGCAAAGTCAAGAATCTGTTATCTCTCTTGAAAGCCCAACTCCCAATCGATGAGTGAGCAGGATTCCTAATTTACTGTTACATACTATCTCTATAAATGCCTACTCTATGCTTCTATGTAACATGTAAATGAAATAAATACGATCAAAGAAATTCCTAATTATAATTATTTAAAAAATCTAGTAAGTTCGACATTTTCATCACAAAATTATAAACATTCACGCATCATGTAGTTGTCCCATCACAAAAATTAATTGGGGTAAGTTTTACAACAATTCACTTTTTCCAGTGACAAGTCTTAAGATTACACAATTATTATTAAACAGCAATGACCATTGTCAATCTTTTGGCATGTCTCGTTATTACGCAAACAATTGAAAAGGGGCACGAGTGGACTAACAAGAAAACGGTGAGGGGAGAAGGGGACTATTTTAAGTCTTAGTGCAAATCTAGTCTATTTTGACCGCCGAGTAGATTTTCCGAACAAATGCATAGGCTGCAAAGAATCCGATTGTTCCAGTCAGCAGCCAGAACGTGAGCACCATGAGAAGGGTATAGCCGGTGTACAAAATGATTGGGATGACTTCAAAAATCTGCAGTTTTGCTTGAAAATAGAAGATGGAGTAGAACAAGATGTATATTGAGGAGCCGCCAGACACGATGAAGCTCCTCCACCACCAGTGGTAATCCTACAATCACAGTAAATTTACAAAGTGTTTGGGGGGGGGGGGGGGGAATACTAAATTTTCTCCCGCCAGATGGCGCTGGAGTAATTTGGTTGTGATGCCATTTTGAAACGAGAAAAACATTCCCAGCAAAATTTCGCGAAACAGATTTAACTACTTTGACAGCATAGTGTCATTTAGACGTCATTTTTCATCTACTCCAGCTACACCGGCGCCCATTTGCCCCCATTATTCTAATACAGGTTCAATAATTGAACCTGTATGACTTTGTATATTTGTATAGTTTCTAATAATTATTGAATTTCGAACTCAATCATATTCGGTTGTTTTTATTCTATTGCTGTAGGTATATATTTTGTATGACATTCAACATCAATAAACATTATTTATTTATGTTTATTTATTTGATATTTTTTACCAAGTATCCTTCCAGCGGAGTCATGTTTCAAGTGACCTGGTCAAATTTTCTAGTTAGCATTGTAGGCTTGCCGCGTTCTTACCTGGTGTGAAAATGACTTGTCCAAAAGTTACGTTGCCTGTCAAACGGACATCAAATCATCAAGATGTTGAAATCTTGGGAAATTAGCCGTGTCATACGTGGAAATGCGATTTTGGGACCGCAGAGACGTGTTACCGTCGTTTAGACACAAAAACTGCACAGCCCCCCTTCGAATTTCACAGCATTCGGGACTCGTCTCGATGACGGCCAGGCAGCGCCGGCACAACTCGTGCCGCGCGGGCCCCAAAACGGAAGCAAATGGCAAATTCAAGATAATTACAATAATTTCGGACCTATGGGCAACTCTGAACGACTGGGTTCTTTGAAATTCAGATTATTCAACTCTTGACACGTATATCCTGCTGCGCCATGGCAGACCACCGAGACGTTCCTTCTTCTAGCAATAATTCTTCAGGACTCTGCACGTCTTTTTGGGTGGAGCATTGCAACACTTTTTGGAGTGATGACTTTGAATTTTTTAGACTGAAGCGTCAAAAAATCGAACCCGCTACAAAAGGCTAGATAGATATAGTTTTCTTTTCAACTGTCAAATGTCACAGGCTATTTTGATTCCTTCGTTCATTGATGCAAATTGAAAACAAGTCTGAAGATTACGTCATTTCCAAATAAAATGAATAATAGCGTCAGACATCATGTCCCGCAAAAATTTTCCATCTATCTGTAGTGGAAATGTGCGAAAAATCCGGTTTAAAAGTGGTTTGGAGGACATGGTGTGTTGTCGTGAACTATTATACCGAATATCGCCAATGCAACCAATCGCAAAGTTCGAGATTTTCTATTGTTCTGATTTGGAAACCTGAGAACAAAATATCTCAGGTCACTCAAATCACGGTTTCGCTGAAAGGACTATACTTGAAAATAATAATTTCTGCTGGAAGTAAGTTTTTTCTTATACACGAATTTCATGACTTTTTTTTAAATGCTCCATAATAAGTATTTTTTTTAATGAGCATTTACAGTGCAACCAAGCTCACATGAGCTCAGACCCGCTGACATCGCTCGCCATGTTTCGTCCGGTCGGCCCATATGGTCGGCCAGAGTTCACGTTAGTTTGCATATTTACCGCGGCTCATGTAAGTTTGGTTGGACTGTATTAGGTTAATAGTACAGGAAAAATAGTAAAAAAATCAGCAAAACCTCGGAATAAATATGGACGTCCTGAAAATTTCATATTCTGTTCAGAATTGAATGCTCTACTACATATCGAAAATCGCCAAAAATCGCACCTGGGGGTTTTGAGCTATTGGAGGGGGGGTAAAAAATTGCAACCTTAAATGGAGGGGATGAAACCTGTCAATCCACTGGATGCAAATACATCGTAATTCGACGAATTATATTCCGTTTACATCATTTCGGTGCAAAAAGTGTCGATCATTGTTGAAGGGGGCTCGTGGGGATGCGAAGCTCGGCTAGGGGGTTCTTTTTTCTTCCAGCGCCATATTGAACTGATCACGACAAGTTTGGCATCTTTTCCGACTAAATTCAATCTTCTAAACTCGAATCCGTTGTGTAAATTTGAATAAAAACAAGTTTGAACAAGTTAACTTGAGAAAACTTGTTTTTTCTTTGACAGTTTTGACGAATTTTTTTCTACTGTTAAAGGTGTTCATCTTCGGAAAATTTTCAGAAGCCAATAAATTGAAGTGTATTCTTTAGGAAAATCGTCCACTCGATGTATGATTTTGTTTCTCAAGTTGAAAAAATCGATTTGAACCTGAGTCGGCGCGGCGCGGCGCGTCGTCTACTACTGACCAGAACACAACAGCATGCACCTTTAAATGAAAATAGCTCAAATTATTGAAAAAATAAGAACTGATCTTTGAGAATTCGAGGATCTGTGCAGAATTCAATGCCCTATAACATAAACAAAATCGCCATGAATCGCACTGCAAGGTTTTGAGTTATTTGAGGGGAGAGGCAACAGTTCATAGAGTATGAATCTTTCCAAAATGTTATCCTCCTCCTCGAATAACTCAAAATCCTGCAGTGCGACTCATGGCGATTTTGTTAATGCTATAGGGAATTCATTTCTGCACAAATCCTCGGATTTTCAAACATTTGTTATTATTTTTTCAATAGTTTCAGCTACTTTCATTTAAAGATGCATGTTGTAGTGTTCTGATCAGTAGTAGACGACGCGCCGCGCCGGCTCAGGTTCAAATCGATTTTTCAAACTCGAGAAACAAAATCATACATCGAGTGGATGATTTTCCGGAAGAATACACTTCAATTCAATGGCCTCTGAAAATTTTTCAAAGACGAACACCTCCAACAGTTGAAAAAAAAACTCGTCAAAATTGTCAAAGAAAAAACAAGTTTCCTCAAGTTAACTTGTTCAAACTTGTTTTTATTCAAATTTACACAACGGATTCGAGTTCTGGAGATTGAATTTAGTCGGAAAAGATACCAAACTTGTCGCGATCGGTTCTACATGGCCAAAAAAACAAAATGGACCACCTAGCAGAGCTTTGCCCCCCCCCCCACGACCCCCCTTAAACAATGATCGACACTTTTTGTGCCAAAATGGTATAAACGGGATATTATGCGACGTTATGAATTATAACGTATTTGCTCCCAATGGATTGACGAGTTTCATCCCCTCCATTTAAGGTTGCAATTTTTTACCCCCCCTCCAATAACTCAAAACCCCCGAGTGCGATTTTTGGCGATTTTGGATATGTTATAGAGCACTCAATTCTGAACAGAATATCAAATTTTCAGGACGTCCATATTTTTTCCGAGGTTGAAATCTATCTTTCTTGCACTATAATACTAGCGATCATACTAAGTCAATGAAATTTTATTCGCAATATTTCACATTAATTTGATACAACACTCTTCGTTCATGAATGTACCTGCAGGGTAGTAACTACAGGCGAAAGTGGTAAATGACGTATGAAAAAAAAACAATCTGGCCCGACCGATTTTTGAACCTGCGAGTCCTGCGACCCTAGACTTTCAGATGAAGTTTGAAATCTTGAACTCACCTCTCCACAAAGTTGAAAGTACACCATCACCACCGATATCTGTGAGCATGAGATGATTAAAATGATGAACACCAAGAAGAGAAATCCAAACAGGTAGTAAAATTGGTTTTCCCAAATGGCCGTAAGAATGAAGAACAGTTCGATGAAGACGGCGCCAAATGGTAAAATTCCCGCCATCAGCGTGCTGCAAAAATAACAATTCCATCAACAAAATGCCGCGATCATCCAAAGGTTAAAAATTCAATTCCGTCAACAAGACTCTTACCATAGAATCGGATTCATGTACCAACGCTGGTCGGGCACTTGTCGTGGGATTTGATTGGTCCTGACGGGATGTTGGTACGGCTGTTTCCTAAAGCCGAAATAGTACCCCAAGTAGACCAACGGCAACGAGATAAACACCCACATTAACAGCAAAGAGATCATAGTAGCAAATGGAACGGCTCCGCTGCTGGCCTTGCCCCAAATGATGAAATTCAAAACGAAACAAACCGAACCGATCATGGATGGGTAGAGGACGGCCGTATCGAAGGCGGCTTTCTTCCATTCACGTCCTTTCATCGTTTTGTATAATCGACCCGAAAAGTAACCGGCCACCAGACCCATGAACATGTACAGGACGATGGCGGCAGTGGTCAAAGCACCCCTTGATGCCGGTGACAGCATGCCCAGCATGGCGAAAACTACACAGAAAAGAAACGTTAGCGAATAAAAATCTTCTTTAATAGACTCATGTGATCCATCTAGGGCTAATAGTGCGATTCTGTGGAAAAATAACATTCTATGTATAAACGCCCTGTTGTGTGAAAAATCGTCTAGGCCATTGGCTGTTTATGATATGTTACTTTTTAGAGAATCGCACCATAAATTATTGCCTATTTAACAGCTGTAAAACTCTTCAGTATATGATGATAATAATAAAGTTATGTATTACTCTCGGATATTAGTGGAGCAGGTTATTTATGTTTATTTTGGAACTTACACAGTGTGATAAGGGCCATGAGAAGTATTTGGATGCCCGATCCTATGACAGCGGCGAATAATCGTGGATATCGAGGGGGCCTGAACACATCACCATGGACCAATTTCCATCCAGTTTCTTCTATTGTTTCGTCGAAACACTCGTCAGCATTGTACTTGGCAATATCTCTCCTTAACGTTCGAATCATTATCATCGTTAAAATACCTGAAAATTTCAAATAGGTTTGAAAAACTTCATTAATTTGGTTTGACGAACGAGTTAAACAAATAGATTTTTAAACAGGTTACCAATAACTGCTTTTCCAGACTTACAAAAATGACAGCGCTGCCACAAGTTTCGTGCTTGTAAATGTGCATACCTGAGTATTTTCAAGTTTGATGATCCAAAGATTGACCTAACTGGTTCCCCAAAAGCTACAAGGGGAATCCAAAAATTTTTATATTACAACTTCAATGTCAAGCATAAATCCACTTTTTGTCAAATGGCAACTCAAGTTTTTTCTCAGTTTTTGGCTAAGATTTTTTCTGAGCACAACGATGTACAACAAGTCAACCTTGGTTCAAAATTAGTAAGGTCCAAAAGTCAGTATCAAGTTGGTTACTCATCAACTTGCAAACAACAAATATATTGAATCAAAATTATAACCAAAGAATTTACTGTTGTTAAGAGTTGTATTGATAGCCATGAAGCTTTACGTAAATCAGTGAGTGAGGTCTGGTCAGTGGAAGTTGATCAAGGGACGTGAAAATATCTGATAGGAAATGTGTCGCCATCAAAATGTACAAGACGATGATTTCTTTCATTGCTTCTGGGACCATAAGAATTACAATTATTGTTTAGGAAAAAGATTTGATGATAATAGTATATTATTCAACAAGCGGGTAATGATTGCTTCTTACTCATGAGGATACAATTTGCCAACACGAGCCTTGGCGAGTGTCGTAAAGCATCCGAATGAGTAATAGCCATTACCCGCGAGTAGAATACTATGCTTTATCCAGTCTTATTGAAAAATGCAGGCATGTATGCGCGTGACAATGCGTGCATTATTCAATAGGATGGATAAAATAATTTCAACGTTTTTGTTGCAAGTTTACCTAATGAAGCAAATCGGAGAAATAGAAATTGTAAGTATAGTACGTTCAACCCTAATGTGATTCTAGTGAGCTGATTTTCCGAATTTCTCCTTTCCAAATCCGTCGTGTGGTGAGACTCCCAGCCAACTAGAATCACACTAGGGTTGGACGTCCTATCTAATTCAACCTACCAGCTAAGAAAAAAATGACCACAATGGAATTTATAATAGAGAACCAGTGGATTTCAGCGTCACTCATTGCCAAGTAAGTATCCCATCTGGACGCCCAACTGATCTTTGATTCTTCCCATTCGACTTCGTAAGTGAAAAATAGCTTCGTCCCGGATGCAGGATCCACCAATTGAGGACGTGGCTTGCTGGGAAAAGTGCATGTTTTCTCCACAAATTTAATATCGTCCATCGCAACCGATTTTGCCTGAACATAGAAGCCGACAACACGATACACATCTCTGAAATAAAAATTTTGCAATGATAAGAAATGTCTTTCAACTCTCGAGCGAGCCTATTCATGTGACACGACAGGGTGCGCGGTACAAATATGCTATCAACAGACCATATTAATGATTCAAAGCGCAGGCGCAGATCGGGGAGAGAAACAACCACATGTGCCTTGAATTTCTATGGGAAATCTCATATCTCTCACTCCTGTGAGTGAGATCTACTCTTGGATTTACTTCAGTGCAAAAACACCAAATTTATAAATCACTCGTGGAAAGGGAAAGTGCCGATTATCAATATGGTCTATAGGCGCTTTACACTTAAAAACCGCCAACTACTGCGGTAGAGCTCGGTACTAAATCGTGCAGAGTTTTGTTAAAGGGATCCATACTGGGAACTTGGGAATCTAGTATGAGTCTGGTAGGCACTAGTAGATACCTGATAAACCTACATCATTGCATTCCATTGACATGGAAATTTGGCAAGTAGAAATAAATAATAACGTTAGGGGGTTTGCTTTTGTGTCTCTTATTTGTTTTTATGGTTAGCGTATTTAGCAGGCTATTATAATATGTTCACTTGTACCGTGATTCTAGTCGGCTGTGAGATTTTGTTTCTAAGTTTCCAAATCTGAAAAACAGAAAATCCCCAAAACTTTGCGGTTGGCTGCTCTGGCTTCATTTGGCACAATAATTCACGAAGATACACGAAGTCGTCCGGACTACTTTTGGGACACATTTTTTACGCATTTCCTCTGCAAATAGACGGAACATTTTTGCGAGACGTGATGTCTGACGCTTTTTCCCATTTTACTGTAAAATGTAATTTTTCGACCTGTTAGCTTTGACATTTGACAGGTGTCAAAAATATCTCTAACCTCTCGAAGCCGGTTCAACTTTACGATAATTCAAGCTAAAAAAAATACTAGCCCTTCGTCCAAAA
The DNA here is from genome assembly GCA_949128115.1 of Anaspis maculata. Taxonomy (NCBI): domain Eukaryota; kingdom Metazoa; phylum Arthropoda; class Insecta; order Coleoptera; family Scraptiidae; genus Anaspis; species Anaspis maculata. The sequence goes on from OX421964.1 coordinate 48,188,610, forward strand.
AAGGGGTCCCATGGAATCATCAATTCTTTCACCTCTTCCAATCGAAAAGGCACGCCGAACCATGACGAACTATTGGCAAGACGTGGAACATCCCAGCAGGCCTGCTGTTGCAGCAGGATTTACGTGTAAGAAGTTAATCAAGACGAATTTCAAAAAAAAAACAGCCACTCAAAGTTGCGTATTGGACCGAAATTCATGCGAGTACCTTCAGTTTCAGTTTTCAATTTGCTTTCGTTTTGGACCTTGGCGGAACAAGTGCCGCCGTCAAGATGATTTGAATTGAAGGCGGCCCCGTAGGGTCTTGGTGTCTAAATGACGGTAATACAGCTCTGCGTCCCTCAAGTCGCATTTCCACGTATGACAAGGTTAGTTTTCCAAGATTTTAATATCAATTAAGAAATATAACTCCACTTCCAGAGAAGTCAGTTTCACACCAGGTGAAAAGGCGGCAAGCCTACAATGATAAAGTAGAAAATTTGCCCAGCCAACTAGAGTCACAGGTCACAGTACAAGTGAACCTACTATAGTAGATCTAGTTCCAAAGGTGAGCGGCCGCGATGCATTGCATTGCAGTTGTGGTGGAAAAAATTGCGACAGGTGACTGTTACGTTACACTGCTCGACAGGCGCATGCATGGTGTGCCAGTAGCTCCTACCGTGGTGCTTCTCCCTGCCATAGTGCCCGCTGAATGATCCCCAATCCTTAATGTGGCACAAAAAAAGGAGTCTAAACTGGGATCTTGACAGTGGGGCGAAGAACAACAAACGTTTGCGTCCCAAACAAAAAAGTAGCTAAGGCAAACTGCAGAATGTAGAATGTGGATCTCCAGGTGAGGTCTAAGCACCAAGCAGAAAATCGTTGGAAAAAGGTGGTGACTGACTGCACGGCCAGCCCAAGGTGATCTTTTCTTGGCTGGATTCAGTAGATACATCAAAGGCGTGCCAACAGGTTGGTGTGTAAGAACTCTGTCTGTCCTGAGGTGACAGTGTGTTGCTGTTCCTTAGGTAAAAGCTATGGATGATGCAAAGAAAGGTCTGCGACGACGCTGGTCATTGACGTAGGGTCCAATAAAGAGCCCGCGGGGCCCCAAGGGTTCACAAGAACAAAATATTTGCGGCAGTGGATTACGCAAGACAAGACAGCAAAGTGACAGCTTTGACGTGCTTCCAACTGATGTCACAGCTGACGTTGCATATTTGCACCATCGCGCCCGCTCGAGAGTTAAAAAGTAACCAACTTACGGAGTAGGATTGTGATACAGCAATGTCAGCTTCAAGTGATTGTTGATGTAACTTCGATCTCCGACAGTATTACCCAGCCTATAACCGCTTTCAAATCCCTTTTCATTTGTGTCGTAGTTCATCAGCACTGTTGCAGCTGGCAAATTATCGACCAAACTAGAATTTTCAAAATGCATAATCATTTCACGAGCAGCAAAATCAGAAGACAAGCTTACAGATGGACGAAATATTCATGCTGAATGCGATCCACCACGATTTGCGACTCGCCAACGCTCCAGTTTATGGGACCTTCCCGTGAATTACACAACAAAGTGCAGGGTGTGTTCTCGGCCATTTTGACGTCGTACGGCGTATTGACGATGCGATCGCCTCGCAGCACTTCGCCCAAGTTTTCAGATTTGTAGTGAATGGCTTCTAGGCCGCCTTTGGGTAGGCAAAAGGGCAGTGAATAGTACTCGTATGGGAGCTGTGTGTGAATACTGGTCATCTTTACGGCTTTTACTTCGATCGAGTCGCCTTTTTTGAAGTCCGCAGGGGCCATGCCGGGCACGTAAAATGCACAACATTGTGTTAAAACGGTCAAAAATACAACGTTATGAAAGCTCTGAAAGGCAAAATTTGAGGTTAGGTAAAATGTCAGTGGTCCAAATAAAGCCGGTGTTTACCTTTGAACGCATAGTGAGGAATGAGCGGTGCAAAGATACGATGAGAAAGTGAAAATGTGGGCTCAGAAGATTTTCCAGAAGGTGCAAAAATCCATTTTACGGCACCAGTTTGACACAAACAAATTTCTTCGGGATGCCAACGTTTGACAAGTGACATGTGTCAAAATTGATGTATTGGTGGTTGCATAACTTATTTGTTTATTTTTGCACATCCTTGATTTTTGCAAGTTTTGTGTTCGTTAAGGGGGGCGCGGCGAGGTGTGTTCATTTCTTCCACCTAGATGCCAAGATGCCCCTAGTTATTTTCGTTTTTAGCGCACTTTTACCGCCGGGAATGACGCTGTAAGGAAAATTCGCTTTTTGCTGCACTTCGTTCGTCCGTCCGTCTGTCTGTCTCTTCATCACAGGAACTACTTCAGACAGAAGAGCTATCGAAATGGTGTAATAGTAGTTTTCATCAGGTCTAGAGCGCATGCTCACGTTCCTTGCCGGTCGGCAAAAATTCGACCTTCGCGTGCTTGTCAGACTCGCAGCTCTGTACCTAATCACTATCCCCACTCTATATAGGTCGCGGGAACATAACCGTCACCCTGGCACCCGCTAAGGCAACGTTGCAGGCACGCCGGCACAACGAAGCCGAGAACGAAGCGCCTCTTGCCAGCTTCTTGCCCGCGTTTGCGCATTGCGAAACGCGACAATTCTTCGATAATTCATCCTTGTATTTATTACAACCAAAGAAAATTATACTACCAAGTACTAGTGAAGATAACATCATACCATATATTTATAATTATACCCATCTTTAGGCAGCCATTTTTGTTCCCGCGACCTATACCTCTGGTGCTAGCCGACCCGAACTGTCAAATCTTGCGCATGCCCACCGATACACAAAATTGTCATGAAAACTACTATGTAATAATGCTATATCGAACTCATTCATCTCGTATGTCCAAATGAATAATAGCCTATTCAGAGAACACTTTAAAACTTCTTTGAAAATAATAAGCAATAGGTACCTCCCGATATCACCTCTTTAACGGTTCAGAAGCTCCGATTTTTTTAAAATGACCCTATCGTTCTCTTAACAGTACGGCTAGTTTCTTCAAGAAATCAAAGAACAAGTTATACAGACACGGGATAAAAATCATGGTGTTCCTAACCCCTAGTTTATCATGAAGAGACGGATATTTCCGCCGTCACCGCCCGCCGCCCGCCGCCCGGGGTGACACTTGGTAGAGGTGTTGCTCGATCTATTCTGTTTTGACTGAAACTATTTGCCATCAATACCAACTATGCCGGCGGCATATACAGGGTGAAATAAAAATAAAAAGTTGAACAAATGTACCTACCTCAAGAACCAAAATAGGTGGAGACATATAAATCGCCAAAAATATTCCTTATTACATGGTCATGAAGTCGTCGTAAATTTGGATCAAATATGTTGAACCGTTTCTGACATGTCTTCAGAATACTGAAGTCGTTACGAGAAAAAACTAATTTTCCGTATATCAGTAATTCTTTAGATATTGAATCGAGACTTGGTGTTTTGAATCGAAACAATGATGAATAACATTTAAAATTAAATAATAGTAAAAAACACTCTCTAGGCCAACTACTTTTAAAAAAAAACACAGTCAACTTTTTTTCTGATAAGTAGGCGAAAAAATTATTTTTTTCGGTAACAACTTCAGTGTTTTGAAGATATTTCAAGAACGGCTCAAGATATCTTATTCAAATTTACGATGACTTTATGACCATGAAATCAGAATTATTTATGGCGATTTGCATGTCTCCACCTATTTTGGTTCTTGAGGTACAAATGTTCAACTTTTTATTTTTATTTCACCCTGTATATGCCGCCGGCATAGTTCGTATTGATGGCTTCAAGTTTCAATCAAGAAATAGTGGACCAACCAACACATCTACGAGGTGGCACTCCGCCATCATAAAACTCAAGGTCCATACAGTCTTCAGCATCGAGCATCTGGATTATTTTAATTTTCTTGTGTTTTGACGAAGAAGGAGTGGACTGACGATGGAATGTGTAAGAACCTTTCTTATAGACAATAAAATTTTCAACAATTTCTTTCCAAGCACTTTCTTCCTAAGTGCCATTGCTCACGAGATATACGCGAAAAACTGATCCTCAAGTTCTTCTCGAGGCCACAACGGCCAAAGCTCACACCGGATTCTTGAGGACTTTTACTATGATGAACTACATGCCTAACTGAGCTTATATACAAAAATCCGGCTCGCTTTCATTTTTGTTCGCTATTTGCGATTTTAACAGCTAAAATTCCTGGACTAATAGGGAAGTTGGAACAGTGACCTTTTCTAGAGTTCGATTGGCAACAAAACGCTAGAAAAAGTATTAGGTACTTCAATAAACAATATCGTTTTCAAGAAATTTAATAAAATCAATTTGATTTGCGCAGTAATTTGGAAGGATCTCAAATAAAAGCGAATGTTTTTAGAAATCGCTACCATAAAACTTTCAACGCGGCATAGTCTGAGGCCGACACGAATTACAAATTCAACTCGCTAGGAAAAAGCAACTTTATCGACAGCGCTGACGAGTCACATCTAATTGATTGTGCCCCTAATAATAGCCTTATTCTGGTCAACTGTATAGAGGGTGATTCAGTTTTCACCCATGATACTTTGAAAACATATTAGTTATTGTCGCTATCCCGATTAAAAAAAAAATACATACATATTCTTCTCACTCGCTTTCTAAGGAAAATACAGGGTGAACATTACACGCATTTGGCGAGTCAAATATAACCGAATTTTTTTTCAAAAGTCGACCTTTATTCTTTATATGAAACAACTTTTTTCATCATTGTCAAAAAGATTGGTGAGTCTCATAATTCTGCAATTGGGCTCACGGCCTGTCGGATAATAACAATAATAAGAATGTGGCAATTTTTTTAATCAGGACAACGAATCAAAGTATTTTAGGTTACCACTGAATCACCCTGTATGTTCGCACTTACTGTTCACTAAACACAGCGGTATTTTATTACCTTTTCTTTACCTTAACATGAAAAAGTTGACAAAAATTTCTTGATGGTTGCGTTCATCCGAAATAGGCGCTTGCCATCGATTAATACGACTGATCAAATTTCAAGTTGCTTACATATCACTACATTAGCACTCGATCGAACGTAACTATTTTTTTGATAATGAAAATAAAATTATGCCACAAGCGACATTTAACCAGTAAAAATCCTGTGACTTGCGCGCTGAATTCGTTTTTTCGCCGACCTGGATGACTTTGTAGTTTGTTGGAAACGTCCTAATCGTCTTAGAACTAAATCCACAGAAAAATAATACAAAACACTAAAAAGCGGTAACAAAAGACGAACTACAGTGTCGGCGTTCTTCGATACCAAAACCTCGCTCTAAAATCATCTGAACAAGTCAAAAATGCGGCCTGAGTCGGAGAATGGGCAATCAGTCGCACGGCTCCGTTATGTCCCAGAGACATCAACTGCTTCCTCGAAGCATTTCTGGAATTCCAAGCACACAACGAGGTCGTGGCTTCGTCCGGGAACAAAACGTAATCTTCGGTGTGATTGAAAACGGCCTGAGCTTCGTATTCCTGCTTCCCAGTGGTGCCAGCTCCAGTATACGCTATCAAGCAACGCGCCGTGGTGAGCTCCCAAAGTTTGCATATGGAATTTTTGCCTGAAGAAAGCAAGTACTTTCCGTTCTTCGAAAAAGCCACGGAGCAGACTTCCAGTCCGTCATGCGCCTTGGGGAACGTGTTTATGCATTTGTTGGATACGGCATCCCAGAGCTTGATGCTACCGTCTTTGCTGCCGGTGGCGAAGACCCTTGCGTCTGACGACCATTTCACGGAAGTGACAGTTTGCGTGTGTTGGTGGTGAGGAAAAGCACAAACGAAACACTGAAGAGTGTTGACGTCATAGAGTCTAACTACGGGATGCTGCGTGGCGACTATCAAATGATCTCCTCCAGGATGAAATGACATGGCTCGGATCGGTTCGGCTTCCTGCAACCAATTTTAAAAATGATCATCACATCACTGCACCAATCGTCCTAAACTGGACTGCCGAGGGCTGATCTCATGCCACACTGAACAACAAATCGCCTTCCCCACTCCCAATGGAGGCTGCCATCAAGAGTGAGAAGACATCAGTTCTCAAAATCCAATAAAAACTTTAGAAGTTGCATCAAAAGTATTGATTTATCGGTACCGCCCTGAACAGCTGATCCGGGGCAACGTCAGTCAGATGTGCGTATCTGTCACGGGGGCTGGATATGTACTGAGTGTATCAATCTGTCAGTCGGTGTGTGAAAGTCACTGGTAAGCAATTAATTCTACGAAGTGTTTATATTGCCATTATACGATTTAATTGCCCTTTTAGCATATGCTGTGGCACTGCACGCGTCGGGCATGCGGATAGGCTTGATTGCTTCGATGATTTACATGGGCAAGCCCAAAAACGCACAACATGCACAGAATTCGAGATTTGCCCAGTAGTACGAGGCGCGTGTGCGAGTTTTACCTGCCTGATATTTTTTTATTTATTTATTCAATTCTCTTATTTAACGAGGCGACATTCAGCTATAAACTGCTCTACCATGGAACCTCAGACACAGCACAAATGATCCATGCATGTAACGGGATTCGAACCTACACAGGGCAGCGCGAATGGCTTGGCTTGCCATCACCTAAACCACTCAGCCACCATCGCTCCGATCATATGAAATGATTAAAATACATTGAATTTTTTATAACTATCTAATTCATAATTCCCTTCGTATGATCCACCAAAAACTTTTGAAACAAAAAAAATGCTTATTCTTCAGCTCGGAGCTTCTGTTGGCACAACAGTTGGAGACTGGCGGAGTCAAGGAGTTGATGTGTTAAGGTCAAGTTTGAAACCAAAATCTAATTTGTAACAAATTAAGGCAACAATCGATTTGTCTCAGATTTTTTACAAAAATGAGACGACAAACAACTGTCTTAGTTTCACTAAAACCTAATAACTAACTAAAACACCTTGTATCTCAATTTATGGTTGCCTTTGGAAACAAAATATTCACTGATAGAGCGACTGGATTGGCTGAATGACCGACTTTTCTAGTTTTTTGGCGTATAGTATCATAGCTTGTATAGACTACCGGCAGAAAGGCGGAGCTTATCGATACGTAACTAGTAGCGCCCGCAGTGGCCACTAGAGAAGTTGATTCCTGTGACATTTAGACGTACGTATGTATAATAGGCGAAATCTTGTTTTCAATGATTATTTTATTGTAAGCGTCTTGAAAATCCGCGAATCCCTGAAAATATTAAAATAGAACCGAAGGGGGGAGTTTTGTGAAGGTCGCAAATGAATTTTTGAAATCCTTGAGTCCCTCCCAGGTGTGGGAACTACACTTGAAAACCAGCTATTCATTGTGTCGCTGTACGTTATCTTTGGGAACATTGTGAGGTCATCGACTCATCGGAACATTCAGAAATTCATAATCCATGACTGTGTAGAGACCAATCTCGCCAAACACGCGGATTTTTGCAAGATAGCCTGTACAGCTACTATAATGGCGGCTTTATAACTTCGTATGTCGTTGGTGACAGTGTCGCTGGCCAATAGGATTCGATCTGCCTGTACTCCCCTACCTCCCTCCACATCATTCCCGCGACACGAGTTTCTGTCGACGTGTCGTTCAAATTATTCAACTATAGTGGAATGGGGGACTGTCGCCGGCGACATACGAAGTTCTGTAAAGCCCCCATTAGCTATGGACGTCAAGTTTGGCGTAAATGCGTCGTTGACGTTTGAGAGAAAAACTGACAAATGGTGAGGTGTGCAGCATTCAACTGCTCTTAAAGCTGTATTACACTACACAATTTCTTGTTCAATTTATTGAACAATGTGCCAAAATAGCGTCAAAAAACAATGAACTTGATTGTTTAATTGACAGATTGTACAAGAAATTGTGTAGTGTAATACACCTATTATCTATCCAAAAATGGATCGAAATTTCACAGGTAAGTCGTGATTCTTCTAGTATTTAGTTAGTATACATGAAAAACAGAATAATTTGCAACAGGTAGTCCTTCATCCGTGGTGGGAGGGACCATACCTACACCGCGGTGAAGAGGATCAACAACTTCGTGAACCGGATCCAAAGAGCCTCTACGGCCGAAATGAGTTGTTCACCTGAATCGACTCGCACAATAATACTGGGGGAATAACGAAGTGCCTGCTCGGGAAGAACAAATAGAGCCAGCACCTTTTTTTTTAATACCAGTCAAGTTTTAGTTCTACCACGGACATTTCTTAGACAACTAAAGCGAGAAGAAGATCGAAATGGTCCAAATTAGCGGATCCTCTGAGGACAAATTTCAGTTTGTTTTTGTCTTTCATCAAACAGATACTCAGAAGCTGATACGTCCCCTTATATTGAATTATTGTCTTCAATGAGTTTTGACCTCACAACGTTCTCGCCTGAAGTTTCAGCTTCAATATGAGCTAAAGATGCTTAAAAACGGATAACAATGAAAGAAGTTATCATTGAAAGCCTAAAATATCACTTCTTTGAGATCACCCTGTAGTTAACACAGCTAGACGAAAGCTCAAAAAAACATTTCGAGGTATGTGATCAATGTTTTTCCAAGACGAGTTGAAAAAATTGAAAAAAATTTTTTCGCGGATCGGGAGGGGTGCAAATTTTACATTTTTTGCAGAACCTTACTACTACACCCTGTATAAATAATATGACAAGCTTGCAACAAGAAAGAATTCTATCATGCTGTAGTCTAAGACATTAGCTGTCCAGGGAAAAAAACTCATTGCAATTCGGTTTTTTCTCAAGAGAATATGATCATTTTAATTTTACCAATATTTTTAGGTGTTCCACTTCAATTGTTGAGCACTGATACACGCACCACGACAAGTAACAGAGCGCGCAAATTTGACATCTTTACCAAAATATGACACAATACAAAAGGCACAGGAATTAGTTCAAAAACGCTCCACTTGAACGCTAGTAGTCATTCTGCCCGTAGTCTATAGCCACCTATTCTGTATAGTATCATGCTATCATGCCTGTACCTTTACCCTGAGGGGATATTTACTTGTGCAATACTTTGGCCTGTTTCATAAAACTATAAGTCCTGTTTCATAAGTATGTAGCCTTGTCAACTCATTGTCGCAATGATGGCAACCTATATATCATACACTTTCTATTTTCAGTAGAATGACTTTTTGGAGCAAAAATAAAGTGACAAGCTGGATCGCTGGGAGATTACAACCGATGGCCGCTGATAGTTTCGCTCCAAAACTTTGCAGGTGCCATCAGCTGTAGCCCCCCAGCTTGTCACTTTATTTTTGCTCCAAAAAGTCATTCTACTGAAAATAGAAAGTGTATGGGAACGAGCACTAACTTGGCAGCTAGAAGCAGTTGCTAGCTAATGTGTATTATCATACACGACACTTGTCAAATCAGACTTGTCGCTTTTATAAAACGGGCCTAGGTCTAATAGCTGTATTACACTACACAATTTCTTGTACAATCTGCCAAAATAGTGTCAAAAAACAATGAACTTGATTGTTTAACTGACAGATTGTACAAGAAACTGTGTAGTGTAATACAGATATAAAGAAGAGGGAATAATGTGTAATATTAGGATATTTTGGACCAAAGTCTTATGAACTCTCTCGCTCTATCCTTAGTAATTATTTTAAAATAAAACCAATAAAAACCTACACTGATCGTTTTGAAAGCCTTTTTCACGCTCGCTTTCGATATGTCAAACATTTTAATGGTATTATCCTTGGAGCCAGACACAAGAACGGGATCCTTGGGATGGAATTCCAAGCAAGTTACTTCTTCCATGTGATCATACAGAGTCCTGATAACCGGGTGCCCTTGTTGCTCGCCGCGTGAAGGATCCAATTCATCAGGCGCGGATTTGGCCAACATCCTATCGACATCCAAAATTTTGATGCTGGCATCAACACTGCCAGTGGCAATCAGCTGGCCATCGGTAGAAAAACATCCGGCCCTACAGTTCCCCTTGTGTGAAGTGACATAGGCGGTCTCGTATAAGGCCGGTTCCGGTGCTGGGATGTTGGATTCGGTCTCGAATTCGAGATCGAGCCCAGGTCCAATAGTGTTGTTACCAATGCCGGGATTGTGGGGGCGTTCTTTGCGTTCCGGTTCATGTTCGAGGCCGGCTAGGACTATGTGAAAGAGACGATCGCTCGGGGCGCAAGCCGGCTCTGCTTGAACCGCAGTCGTCAGGTTGTTACCGATCGTCTGGTGCCCATCGTAAAAGAGTTGGCTGAAAAATTATAAGTGAGGTTATGGTGTCTCCTTTATTTCAGCAACGCACCTGATAATTAGCCGGTAAAGGAATTCCCGGCTCTTAATGAGGTTGCTGGTGTCGACGTCTTCTTCTTTTACGGGAGGGTTGGTCATTTTGTTTGGTTTTTGTGGTGAACACTTTTCATAAACAGTCGACTCGGACAGACTCGGACTCGAATTATTTACCGGTTGACGCTTGCTTGCTTGTCACTACTCACTAGCTGCGTTCGGTAAAGGCCATCACACATAAAAATCCTTAGAGACGTAAGCCGTGTCAGTAAGAGCACGGACCAATCACAATCGATTATCCCTCCCTACCAGTTTCATCCTTAAAACTTAGCCGTAGCGTCGAAAAATACCGTAAGGTTGAAATTTTATACGGACACGTACTACGGACAGCCAATCGCCGAGACCCTTTTCAATCACCCCTTTTAGCGGGTGTGCCGGCGGGTGATTTTGAACTTGATATTTCTCGAGATGTCCCGTTAGATTCGCTCCGGCCCAGAATAATACACCAGCAACAGCAATCCAGCATCAGCCGATTTCAAGTGCCGCGTCGTTTGCCTTGTTTTCTTTACACCTAACACCTAATCGACTTCCGACATCGTGTCTATTCTCTGTGCTCTGTGCGTAATCTAATCGTGAACATCTAATGCATAAGTAGTGATAGCTGATCACAGTTATTGTGGGATGAAGTTTCAAATCCATGAGTTATTTCAAGAAGATTCTGAAGAAGCGAACACAAAGTGGAGCTGGAGGTTGAAGAAAATGAAAAAAATGTTGAGATCTTGATTCCTGATTGATGCGGTGCGGGGCCATCCGCACCTGTATAATCACAAGCTCAAAGTGACGCCACTCATTCCCTCATTCCCGCCTGTGATTGGCAGAGGTCTACGACTATGGCGTTTTGTGTGTGATGAACTTTATGCATTACGTGTTACGGATAAGTCTTAAGTCTCTACGGATTTCTCTCTGTGATGGCCTTAAGGTCGCCAGGCAGGTGACAGGCAGTTACCGCGACAGCCCATAAGCTCGACACACCCCAACCGCTACACGTGGCAACGCTGCACGGCTGTCAAAAAGCAAAATGTCACATCTTGGCGACATAAGAGCGAAATGTGGATCTGCCAATCTGATTCCCCCTGCACCCTTTTGACCATTCGGCAATGCCGCATCGAAGTGTCAAAATGCACGTGCTTCACAACAATAAGTGCAATTTTATGTTGGTGTCTATTGTTATCGAACATCGAACAAGTAGAGCACTACAAATATCTAGGAACAATAATTGGAGGGAACGGAAGACAGAACAGAGAAGTAAATGAAAGAATTGCTTTGGTGCGAAGAATATACAACTCCCATGGTCCATGAGAAAAACATTTTTCGGGAAGAGAGAAGTTACAAAGGAAATAAGAGGTGGTAACTCCAACACTGATTTAATGGGAGCGACTCGTGGACCCTGACAAGAAAGTACGAGAGTCGAGTGAATGCTGCAGAGACGAGATCCCTACGAAAAATAGAGGGGAAGACAAAAAGGGACAGAATCGGGAACAAGATTTTCAAAGAGCAGTAGTTAAGACGAAGCCCAGGAGAGTGTATGAGGCGAGAACACAGGGAAGAACTCTCGGAAGAACTAGAAGAGGCAGACCAAGAAAAACCTGGCGGGAAGAGGTGAGGCAAGCAGCGGAGGAGAAGGACATCAGCAGGTGGTAGATCGATGCGTTGATCCAGAACAGGATGGAATGGAGGAACAGAACAAACAGAACAAGCTGAATTAGGGCTTTTTAGTCTTACACCGAACGGTAGAAAGACTCTGGATTAAGTAAGTCTATTGTGATTAGGTCTAAACAACTACGCATGACAGAATGATTAATTTCTTTTCCGTTACAGCAGTACGAATTATACTATCTAATTGCTGTTTCAAATGGAGGATATTTGTAAGATCCACGAAACCAACAGGAAGAGCCAAGGATGTCAGTACATATGAAAGGAATCGGTAGGTAAAGTCATTGTTTGCATTAGATTTATACCAACTTCCAGTCTACACACACTTGTGTAAGGATTATTGTATGTATCAAGCGTTGAAGTAAATTTCCTCTCATAGTAAGCCTGGTCGCTAGCCATGTTTTCTCACTAAATTTCCAAGAATCATAGGCGACTTGAGGTGATATTCACTTGAAGGCTCTATACAGGGTGATTCACCACCAAATAGACATAGCCTGAGGGTAGGTCCAGTTTTTCCAGGCAAAGCAGGATCTGGCTTTGAAAATTTTCTAACGCTGTTTGTTTTGAAGTTACAGGGTGATTAATGTATTTTGTCGATTTTTTAAATAAGCCATATCTTTGGAACGATCCAATGGATTAGATTGAAATTTTTGAGTTGATTTTACTATTGATAATTGACACATCGCCAAATTAAGCAGTTCGAAATTTCCAGGGCCGGCCTTGATAAAAAAAACTTCAAAGTTTTTTTCGAAAAAGACGTTCTGTATGTATATTTTTTCAAATTTATTTTCACATTTAGAAACTACATGAAACATGCTATAAGTATCGCAAAAAAAATTGCTTGGCACCATTGAGCTGTCAATAAAATTTTGATAATCCAGAAAATTTTCAAGGTTAGGATTTTTTGTAAATTGATAATTCAAAATATTTGCAGATGATCTATTATGGCCTCGAATTTCAGGCGTTTTGTCAAAAAAATAAAAAACAAATTTTCAACGTTTTCCAGTAACTAACTAGGAGCAACAAAAAATTTCATCAAAATTTTCGAAAAATTCATGTCACTTCCCTCAATTTCAGCTCAATGTGGGATAGAAGTGAAGTTGAGGTACGTAATAATTTTTTTTTTCAAATTCTGATGAAATTTTTTTTGGTACCGAAAAAACGTGAAAATTTTTTCCAATTTTTTTGACGAAACGTCTGAAATTCAAAGCCATGATAGATCATTTGCAAATATTTTGAATTCTCAATTTACAAAAAATCCTAACCACAAAAATTTTCAGGATCATCAAAATTTTATTGACAGCTCAATGGTGCCAACCAATTTTTTTTGCGATATCATTAGCATGTTTCATGTGGTTTCTGAATATGAAAATGAATTGAAAAAAATATGCATACAGAATGTCTTTTTTTGAAAAAAGCTTAGAAGTTTTTTTTCAAAGCCGGCCCCGGAAATTTTTGACTGTTTGATAGAGCGATGTGTCAGCTATCAATAGAAAAATTAACTCACAAAATTTCAATCGAATCCATTGAGTCGTTCTGAAGATACAGCTTGTCAAAAAATTCTACGAAATACATGAATCACCCTGTAGCTTCGAAACGAACAATTTTATAGAAATTTCAAAACCAGATCCTGGTTCGCCTGGGAAAACTGGACCTACCCTTGAGCTATGTCCATTTGGTGGTGAATCACCCTGTATACTATAAGCTACAAGTGTTAGCTTTCCTCAAGTCCAAGTCCTAATGACAAGGCTACCTATATGAATCTCGTAAGCTATTACATCACTTTTTGGAATCAACTTCTCCGCAGTTATGCATCATATATTCCACTCTTTGTTCAAGTCTCATGTCTGATATGATCACTGATATTCATTAACTCCTAGAATAATAATATAGCTACCATCGTACGTAAAATAAACGAGGACCGTGTTTCGCGCGGAGTGTACTGAATTGATGAATTTTGGCCTTCTTGTCACTGACACCAAGCCAAAATTTATCAAATCAGTACACTCCGTGTGAATCACTGTCGAGTATAATTATTGTAATTGTAATGCAGTGTGTTCTTTTGTTACAGTAGTAGACCATGGTGGCCATGAGGTAACCATCACACACCTTTACAGAATTCTACAGAACTGTAAACATCATTCTCAAAGCTTGCCTCATCACTCCCAGCAGTGTTAACCGACAATAGCAGCTCATTTGGATCATTGGATCCAGACCCAGAAATAATTAACATCATCATTGATCTCGCTCTGTCTCGTGTTTTATGAAGAGTGCCACCTCCTCGTCAACATCTTCACGCCGTTTCCACCACTTTCTTTTATTTACTCTTTTATTCTAGTGTTATCACATTTTTAAGTACTATTATTCTATATTGTATTTCTTAGAATTCACATTCCTTTGGAAAAGACCTGACAACGAGGTTGAAAGTTGAAACGTTAGTTGCTAATATACACGTTTTTTTGAAACTGAAATTGTCTATCATTCCCAAGATTTGAAGATAAATATTGTAAGCAAACAGATGGGAATCAGGATCTTATGTCGGAGCTTGAACAATTGAACTCCCTGTCAATGTCAGGTTTCTCAATGCTTATTTAAGAGTGCTAGAAAAATGTTGCTTGTGTTTTAGAAACAAAATAATATATGTGGGGTGTGGGTCAAAGGGTGTTGGATTGGCGTACAAACCAATAGGATACATTATATTTTGCCAGTGGTTTCACCTGTCAGTTCCTCACTTGTCTGTGGGGACTAACCAGAGAGGCGGAGAGGGCGGTGAAAAACAATAGGAAGATTTTGAAAAACATAGAAAATCAACTTCTATTTATATTTGAAAAAAGAAATGATAAAATAATACCGATGAACCCAAGCAGGGGTGGATGGGCCAAGGGGGTAAAAGGAAATTTACCCCCTGAGCCGGTGAGATCTATAAAATTTGAGCCGGTAGGATAAAACCAATACTTTTATTCAACAGTGGAAATTTTGAGAAGAAAGGTCTAGGCCGGGGAAATGAACAAGTTTTCAACGCAGTGCACTCAGCGTCACCTCATGTACTAATATAACTTCACAACTTGTTTTCTCAACCTCACAGGGACCACTCGACAATGGGCATTTTCATTCCATTCTCTTCAGTGAACACACCGCTTACAATTTTCCCGAAAGAGACCCAGAAATGTATTGAACTACGTTCTCTACATAAACACTGATGTTATTCAGACTCGCAAAATACTCGCCGTAATATCAGGCCGCAAGACCACAGTTCTGTACACCGACAGTCCGACACTGCTTGTCGGTATCGGTAGCTAGAAATAAGTAACGATGTTATTTGTTTCTCATCCTAGCTACCTCGGAACCCCGTTGTTGGATACCAATAGGGAAGCGAGCTTTCTGAGGCTCATTATCGATTTGAAGAACATACCGGGTGATCATTTGAAAACTATCCACCTGGAATAACTCCCGATTCCTAGTGAAAATGTCTTCGAGCAAAAACAGGTCGATTTTTATATCGAGGGGGACATCAAAAACATACATTAGCGATTTTCTATCTTAAGCCTCCTCGCCCCCACCTACCCCAACTTTGAAATTTCAAATGACACTACCTATATTGCGATACATTGAATCCAACAGAATTGAATTCTCTTTCTGAAAAAAAAATTTTCAAATTTTTAACCCCACCTCTCTTCCCCCCTAAATTCTCTGAGTGTCCAATTGAATATTCTGAACTTCTCAATTCTCTCCAATGCAGTCAACGTCATTCTGCACAGCATCGAAAGAGAAAATTTTCTATGAAAAAAGTGCCACCCAAATTGATCCCTTTGCTCCCCTCTCCTCACCTTAAAAATCTAAAATGACAATACCCACTTTGTGATATATCAAATTGAAAGGATTTGAATTCTCTCCCTAACACAATTTTTTCGAAAGTTTTAAAACCCCCGTTTTTCTACTAAAATACTCCAAATGTCCAGTTGAATGGGGGAGGAGTTGGACATTTCAAAAAAATTGTTTTTAGAAAGAGAATTTGATTTTCTCCAATTTGATGTATCACAAAGTGGGTGGTATTTTGGTCAATTTTATAGTTGAGGTGGGGGAGAGCAATGGGGTCAATTTGGGTGGCACTTTTTCCACCGAAAATTCTCTTTGAAGCTATTCAGGATGATGCTGACTAAACTGAAGAGAATTGAGGGGTCCAGAACATTGAAAGGGACACTCAGATAATTTTTAGGGAGAAGGGGGTAAAGTTAAAAAATTTTAAAATATCTTTTTCAAAAAGAAAATTTAATTTTCTTCAATTTGATGTATCGCAAGGTAGGTATTGCTATTTGAAATTTTATTTTTGGGATAGGTGGGGGCGAGGGGGCTGAAGATAAAAATTTGCCAATGTATGTTTTAGATGTGTCACTCGATATAAAAATCGACCGGTTTTTGCTCGAAGAAATATTGACTAGGAATCGGGATTTATTGCAGGTGGATAGTTTTCAAATGATCACCCGGTATAGTAGTAAGAGTTCAAAAAGAGTTCAAGAGTTCAAATTCAAAGTTCAAGAGTTATAGATAGATGGATACTCGGATGGATAGATGAGACTTACTAGTTCAAAATGTGGGATGTATAAGAAGTGAATACCTAAGGCATGGACTATTTACTAAGTTTTAAAACGTCACAGGACTTTTTGGAAACTTCTTTTTGTGCAGTGAGGAGTAGGGGCAGCTTCAACAACAACCCTGATGCGCAATAGTTACTAGCGCCCATTAGAGTCTGCAGTCTGCTAATTCATCACTGAATCTCCACCTCCAATGGGAACTGCCTGGATGATATGAAAGAAGCAGCACTGTGCTGAATGCCGCCTGAAAATAAAGTCAATTTATTATTATCAGTGTTTATGTAGAGAACGTAGTTCTAGGTATCTTGCGGACTCTATGCTTGCGAGAACATTGTAAGCGGTGTTCACTGAAGAGAATGATGACCAAGCTGTCAAGCGCGGCAATACCAAAGAGAATGGAATGAAAATGCCCATACTGTCGAGTGGCCCCTGTAAGGTTGAGAAAACCTACTTAGGCGGACAATATGTTATAAAGTTGGAATGCATGAGGTGCCGCTGAGTGCACTGCGTTGGAAACTTGTTCATTCCCAGACCTTTCTTCTCAAAACTTTCATATATTGTAGAATAAAAGTGTTGGTCTTTAGAAATTTATCCGCCATCGCTCACCAGTGGGTGTGAAATTCTAAAAATTATGGATAAAAGGTAGTCTTCTCACAAAACGTTTTAAGAAATTTCTTACTGCAGTTTCGGGAGCGTAAGGGATAAATTATATGTCAAATATTCACTCCTTTACTTCTTCACCAGAATATTTCACAAGCTTTAATTCACTATTTTACCTCCAACGACGGGAGACAAAAGGCTCCCGAAACTGCAGTAATATTTGTTTATAAACATTTTGTGGGAAGACTCTGCCTTTTATTTATAATTTTCAAAAGTGTTTATTTTATCCTATACCGACTCTTTCACGAATCTCACCAGCCCAGAGGGAAAAAAGGCCTTGACCCATCCACCCCTGAATCCAAAATCTCGTTGTTTGTATAGACGCACCAGGTGGGATTTCAAACTTTTTTTTTTCGTTATCTCTATCTGTAAGAGACAAAGAATTAAAGAAACTGTTTAGAATAGAATGAATTTTTTTTTCAACTATTGCGAATGTGTTGAAATGTTAAAAATTTTATTTGCTATACAGGAAGAATCCTAAATAGTGAAAATCCAGATAAAGCAGGAGACTACGACATTTTTATTGATGAATCTGTGACCCATCTTAATTTAGAAGAGCTGACGAAATAGATAAAGAACATGTAAAATTGAAAGCCTCATTGCTTTAGACAAAAATCCTGGAGTCAGACCCCATAAGTGTCGGGT
This sequence comes from Anaspis maculata, assembly GCA_949128115.1. NCBI lineage: Eukaryota > Metazoa > Arthropoda > Insecta > Coleoptera > Scraptiidae > Anaspis > Anaspis maculata. The sequence goes on from OX421964.1 coordinate 48,206,478, forward strand.
GAATGCTTGAAAAGAATGATAGCTAAATGTATGGCAGAGGTATCAGGTATATGGATGTAATAGGAGTACCTATGTTGTGAAAAACAACTATGGTGAAGGACTAAAAGCAAAAAAGTCTACAGCATTTGTGAACGTAAATATATGTATTAAAATAATGAAAAATCAGCAATTACAAAAAGACATCGAATGAGTAGGTATCTACATGTACTATTACCACTTAGATAACTTGAAATTAAAAAAAATTGACCTCCGGTTGCACCAAGGCTTCATAATATATTATCGATTTACCAACTAAACCATGGGCATTTCACTGTTGTTTGACCAACAGCACTGCGAGTTTATATTTAATTTGATGATCAAATTTATGAGCTTGGTGAATCCAAGGGGAGGGGGGGTGTCCACCCGTGTAGGTATGAATTTTTTCAGCAGCTTCAGGTCTGTCCTCTGGGACCAAGAGGTGACTACCTTACTCCGGAAATGGCTTAGCTCCTTGTTTCCCTCAAAACCTGGAGGCTAGCAGGCATCCATTGCAAAAAGTGTCTCTCCTTAGGGGCTGAAAAATACACATGAGTAGATAAATCCAAAGCCTTTCAATTATTTGATTTGAGCAGTAATTATATTAAACTGGTCCAATAATTCGACCCATCACCATTTCGTGACCGCGACTTTGTCGGTCGATATCTTTTGAACGAGTTGATGGATTTGAAAAATCTTATCCACCAAGTAGCGGCCGCAAAATGGTGATAAGATGTGTCAAGTTATTGGAGCAGTGTATTTGGTAGTAATAGCAGCCGGCGAGGCCTTTCTTGCAGGTCAGAATTCTTTTGAAAACAACAAAATTATGTAGGTACCCGAGTAGGTACCTATAAGAGACAGTGACGATGTCCACAATTAGGTATTTGCCTGTCACCCTACCTGATGACCATCTTAGCCTGAAGAGACCATCTTCTGTCCTGGTCCTGGATGCAAGAGCAAGTAGGTACGATGTGGCGACGACTTGCTCACCCTTTGAGCGAGCCTGATATGATTATCAAAGGGTTTTTGACAAGGATATCAACCAGTTCTGGAAGAAACCAAGCCTCAAGTCCCAAGACAGGAAACATATCCTCCCCCAAAATGACTATTGTGTCTCTCCGGAGCCACTAAAAAATACACCTTTTAGTCATCTACCTACATTAATTTAAATTAAATCCAATTTTACTCCGAACTCTATTTGTTTTACCTACTTTTATGTTTATAAACTGGCATTATTATATGGGACACATGGACAACAAATCAAACAATAATAAAGCAACAAACGCGACAGTGCGACGTTGCCTAGCGCTTTTGGAGGGTGGGAGGGGTGCTTGTAGGAAGGGGATTTCATTTTTTCAAGTTTTTGACATTTCCGTCAAACTAGATGGCCATGTTGCCATGTTTATTCAACCTGTCGCTCTTGTGGCCTGTCGCGCTTGAAATTGTCGCGCTAACTGCCCGTAATCGCCAGGCATACAATCGAAAGTCATAGCACCGAACGTCGTACAATCGACACGCGCCATATTGAAGCAGTGACGCTCAATAGTCTATTACGCTCAACAAGTCGGCTCGAAACTCGACTCGGAGCTTGTGATGAAGGATGAAGTGTGGATGAAGTCATTTGCACCACAATGGACCTTTAAAAAAAATAACTGTAGGTATCTCGTATAGGGTAGGTATATTGTGATAATTGTGTATGGATAATTAGCTGAACGAACGCCAGCAGGTGATGCGGTGAATGTATACTTTGAATCCCTGACGAATTTACCTAAACGTACAGGAATATTTGGTTAAAAATCGCGTCCCGAGTTGATGAAACAAAAATTTCTGGACTGCAGATTTCTTTTGAGATCTGTTCTAGAATGTCTCCAGACTCTTCCGGATCTCCTGGCTCTGACAAAAACCATATAACCTAGTCACCTCTACCTACGCAATAACATATACCTATATTTGCCTGATCTCGTTTAGGTATGTGTGGATTCATTTTAAATAACTATTAACATGACACAAGTATCGTTGTGAATTACCTCCGTTCCTATAGATTTGATGTTATACAAGTAAATATTAGGCTTGGTTAATATAAGGTAAATGTACCAATGCCTGACACTTTAAGAAAATGTAAGCCGTTAGATCGTTATAAATTTGATGAATAATAATTTTCAAATGAAGTGGCTGTATCTATAAATACTATATCAAGAGGTTGAGGGAATAAAATGAAGAGGAATAGAATATTTTTGTTTCAAATTTATAAAATAATTAATTTTAGTTAGTGCGTAATTGACCCAATACATGACACAGTATATTTGGAATGTACCTAAAGGTGACATTTTTGTTCCAATAGATGACAAACAGTTAAATAGTTGTTTCTAAATACCTAAAACTATTTGTGGGTAATAGTGGAGCGAAATCGGCCTGAAAAGTCGTCGTTTTTTTTTTGAAGGTATAACAGCACCAAACCTTATAGGTCTTGTAGAGAATTAAATTCCACGTATGTATGGTTATTTTGGAGATGATCTTGTGGTAGGGACCTTTTTTGTGGGTAAAAAACCTCAAAAATTGAAAATGAGCAGTTCAGCATTCACAACGTTATATTTCTGGATCCAGTTGAGCTATCGGTCTGTTCTTTTTTTTAAATAAAAGTACATGGGAAAACCTTTCCAATGGTACATCACTGACTAAAGATAATTGTTCACGAACGTGTTTATGGAACAATAAACACTATATTGACCAAAAATGCAGTCCCTTTTTGACCATGCGAAGAACTTCTTTCCTCGTAGGAATTTCTAGATACAACCTGCGAGGAAAATGGAGCCGAAATATCAGAGAAAATTTTAAAGAAAGTTTCATTGATCTAGGCCGTATAGTTTGTCAGTTATGAATTTTTTTCTGGCGCATTGAGTTGGAACGTCGCTTGGCGTGTGCTTGCATACAGTAAATCGCCGCGCCGTGCCGCGTTCACTGTTTGTTATGCGGCGATTTACTGTATGCAAGCACACGCCGAGCGACGTTCCAACTCAATGCGCCAGAAAAAAATTCATAACTGACAAACTATACGGCCTAGATCAATGAAACTTTCTTTAAAATTTTCTCTGATATTTCGGCTTCATTTTCCTCGCAGGTTGTATATAAAAATTCCTACGAGGAAAGAAGTTCCCCGCATGGTCAAAAAGGGACTGCATTTTTGGTCAATATAATGTTTATTGTTCTATAAACACGTTCGTGAACAATAATCTTTAGTCAGTGATGTACCATTGGAAAGGTTTTTCAATGTACTTTTATTTAAAAAAAAGAACAGACCGATAGCTCAACTGGATCCAGAAATATAACGTTGTGAATGCTGAACTGCTAATTTCCAATTTTTGAGGTTTTTTGCCCATAAAAAAGGTCCCTACCACAAGATCATCCCCAAAATGACCATACATACGTGGAATTTGATTCTCTATAAGACCTATAAGGTTTGGTGCTGTTATACTTGAAAAAAAAAACGACGACTTTTCAGGCCGATTTCGCTCCACTATAAGTAGTAATTCTAATTTGCACTTGAGGTTCAAGCTAACATATTTTCAAAGTGAAAAATCTAGGCACGGCCAGTGCATGACCACTCCCCGATGCAGCCCATCAATTGGGGTTGCCGGAATTAGAGCTCCAAATTTTTAAAAAGCACTACAGATCTCAAAAAAATACGGCCCGGTGGCGCAGGCGGTCGAGTGGCTGCTTGCGACGCGGAAGTTCCGGGATCGATTCTCGGTGAAAATAAGGTCTGGGTTTTGTGTTGTCCAAAATCTGCACTTTTCTGAGTTTATAAACCTGATAAATGAACGGGCAAACTTCTATGGCGAAAAAAGGCCAATAAAAAAAAAACATTTATTTTTATTTTAAAAAACATTTTCAAAGTGAAAAATCTCTTACAGAACTTCCAAGTAAGTAACACTTAAAAAAAACAATTCTAGTCAGGATCGATACCTATACTTTCTCAACATTCGAGTTAGGCAGTAACACTTGAAAAATCTAGTCAGAGTACTTCCTTATTTCTTCAACATGAAAAATTCCCCGTGAGTTTATGGCTTTGGGTGGTGCTGTGATCTCTATGACGTCTTCTTCGCTGTACCAAATTTGATCTTTCAGAGCTGGCCAGCGCCATCCCATCTTACCACATGGAGACATAGCACTCACAAAATACTCATTATTTTCTGACGACACTATTTGGCCTGGAAAATATTTTCCATCATACGAGACAATCACATGATCTCCAGTCTTAGGTTTTGGTTTGCTTCCTCCCTTATGTTCATGTCCTTCTTCTTCCGAACTTGAAGAGCTGTCTTCCGATGAAGTGTCAATGATGACTGATGCTCGTTTCTTGGGGGGCTTATTCTTACTTTTTTCTACCTTCTTGCTTTCTAGCTTCCGTTTCCTTCCGAGTTTCTCTTTTTCAAGCTTTTTCTTTTCTTTCTACTGTATTCTTGCCACAACTCACTGGTAACGACACTTGGTATCTTTTCTCTTTTTCTTTTATTGTTGCCGTTGATAGCTTTTTCTTCTGGCCAAAAAAGAGCTCTTTTGAAAGGACTTGGAACGTTCAAATTTTGGTTATCTTGAATGTTTTCTTCGGCACTTTTATCGGGAGTCCTATGGTCAATTTCATAATTAGAAATTCCAAAGCTCCGAATTGCAGCCTCCGAATACTGTAGAATTTGTTTTAAAGCCATATCTGCGCCAAAAACATATTTTATTCGTTAAAATTGGTCTATACTCAATAACATTTCAGGTGTCATGAATAGGTACATGTGTACCCGTCTTGTACCTATGCATGACACCCCGTGTCATCTATAGGTTCCTTAACTTCAAAATGAATTTCACCGATAAAGATAGATTTACATTTCACAATGCGTTGGAAAGAGCACACAATACTGAAGCTTGACGCTGTTCCAATACCTGACACCCGTGTCACTCATTGGAGCAATTTAAATATTTTGTTCCTAAAGATGACACCCCCTTTAAAAAAAAGATTTTTGGATTAAGACCCAAGTTTTTGCTGGGAAACCAATAATATAACTAATATATTGACAGAAACAACAATCGCCACCAATAATAAGATATACAAAATAAAATAACAACTAATTCGAGAGCTTACCTGCTTACGGAAACAGACAATGATGAAGTAAAAATAACGATACATGTAACACGTGTAGACGCACGCATGCATTACCAAATACCGACGCAGAATAACTCAATTGTTTGAATGGCTACCGTTTGGCGGGAAATGTAAAATTGACATAACGTTTAGCATTATACAATTTGTAACCGCATTTTCTTGAAAAATCCATGTAAAATTGAAAGTGTCATCTAATGGTACAGTGTCAGCCACTGGTACATTTACCTTAGGTTGTAGTACCTACACTCACACTCCAAAGATATAGGTAGGTAGTAGGTACATACCTATATTTACTAGACCTACAGTGCCATTACACAGACTATATGGATTATGGAAATGCCGCCCTAAGAATATATCTCCACACATCGATATCTCCGCTGAGATGGTGCATTATTGCATTCTGTAATGATGCCACCAGCCAGAGCCACTGTTTTGGAGCTCCTGTAAGAAGGGCAAAACGCATGCGCGGGATATGTCATTTTCGGCTCTACGACGTTCGGTGCAATGCCTTTCGATTCTATGATACGGCGCCTTCGGTAATATGCGATATTCAAAGGCACGACTTGCGCTGTAGGTTCGCAAAGCTAGGGGATGGAACTCATGCGTCTGCGCGAGCTAGGAAAAGTCAAAACCTGCAGATTTTTAGCCATCGATTTAACAAAGGAAAATAGATGACAAGAAACTCCTGATTTCCATGCTAGATTATGCGGAATGATGTTGTCCATGTGCATTGCTGTCGAAAAAATTAATTCCGCGCGTATATAGTGCTCCGAAAAGAACGAAAAAGCCGTTTTCAGTGTATAACTGGTTGCCTAGAAGGTGATGTTTTTTGGGAACACATGAAATGGAACTGTAATGTTCTTTTCGTACGGTTTTTGCAGCCAGGCACTCAACAAACTGCCTGTCATTTTTGAAAAAAAACAGAAAACACAAAACCTCTGATATATTATACATATAACCCATGGACCATATAACCCATATACTTATATAACCCGATAAAATTTTAGTTACCATTTGTTTACATGCAGTTTCATGCCATTGACAGACAGGACGTGTCTATGACGGCAATCATAAGGCAGAGAAGAATATTAGAAGTAGGGCGGTATTTTCAAAAACACACCAACTGATAAACACGTCACCATATTTTCGCTCCTTGTGTATCTAAAACTGATCCATCATTGCTGGTCTTGAACACAATGAAAGATCAAGAAACACTCTTTTTTTCCATAGCTTATTTGAAAGTTTCATTTACAGCCGTTTCAATAATATACAATGTTGAAATTACGCTTTTTACATGTGTTAGCATACGGCACTATTCTCAAATCCCCTAGCATGGTTGCGCCAGCGCAGAAATGGCACTGAATTTCGCCTATTACATGTGAGAGGCGATGCAGATGCGTCTGATATGTGTTGGTTGTTAGTCACGTGACCAAAATATGATTTGACAAAACCGAACGATGCAGATGAAATAATGACAGATGACAGGTAAAACAATAAGTGAAGTTGACAGCAGTTGACAGCTGACGCTGACGGCGTGCGCTCCCGCTTAGTCGAATTTGTTTACCATGAATCAAATAGTTCAACAAAACAGGGTGATTTGCCACATGCTGGCGTTTGGTTGGGAAATGATGTTTAGTGAAGACGAGGAGGAGGCACGGATGGAGGAGGAAATTTGCCTGCTGGAGAAAATTGTTGAAAATTGGAGAAAACACTTGTTGCTCACTCAAATGCGGAAATATGCCTAATCCCTAACCTCAAACTAGCAACGCGGAATGACAAGTTGACATACGTCAAAAAAAAGATCTGGGACCTCGGCCAAAAACCTCCGAGCAAACGGATGTACATCTGACGCGTCTGGCAGGGAATATCCGAACGCTTCAGATCTGCGTCGATTTGCTTGAGATGCAATAACCGAACGATGTAGATGTAAATCGGGCATCTGACGTAATAACCGAACGCAGCTACTGACTGACTGACTTGTCAATTGTCACTCTGCATCACTATCGCCAACTGCATTCGATAATGCGTGCTTTCCACCTAGCCCCAAGTTCGGTACACCTGCCATTTACGCATGTGCGGGTGCCAAACGGTGCTTTCCATCTACATGTTCCTACTCGGTTCTGTGCCGTTCATTGGCTCACCTAAAATTTTGTGCCACACCATAGAACATGTGCCGTCTGGTTGTATTTGTACCGTCTAGGTGGAAAGCACCCAGTTGGTTCGTTCAAGGTTCAAGGCTGCCAGTCTCTTTTCAAAGTTACTTAACACAGAGTCAGACAAGGAGTCAGAGCAGAAATATCATTTGATGAATAATGCTTGAACCCATTTACCGGGCGCCACTCCTCTTCAACTCAAACCCACCATCCCATCCATTCATTCCACCGTTGAGAAGAGACATCCCAAAACGCAAAAGCCAGGCAGGCACCCCACAGCTCAGACAATCAGACATGCACCCGGAAAACAAAAAGAAACCCACCGCTTAAATGTTTCACGAATTTTGCCAACGCGCAAAAATGTCTACCGCTCAAACGACCCATCGGAAAACAACCCACCTAGTGGGGTTGGTACGTGGTAGGATAGGATGGTAGCCATTACTAGGGTTGTAAAATTTCCGGAAATATAAAACTCGGAAATATTTCCGGAAATTTCCGGGAAATATTTCCGGTAAAATTGGAAGCGGATAGAGTTTTTTCAAATGTTCGAATTGGAGCAAGTACGAATTAATGAACACAAAAATACCAAATAGTTGGTATTTATTATTGCAAATTGCAACTTCTTATGGATGGATATATGATGATTTGATTTATATCCGATGATCCAGTAAATGGATTATTTTTCTGGTAAGCTTGGAGTAAGACTTGATAATAAAGTCATTCATTGAAGTTTCAGGAAAATATAAAGTAAACGACAATATCAAAATAATTTTTATTTACAAAAACAACATTTTTGCCGTGCGTGATTTTCATCAATTCACTTTGCTTACTTCTCCCAGTTTCTCCTGTACAACTTCGAGTTGTTTTTACTCTCTCACAGCTTTTAATAGTATATTATTCAACAAGCGGGTAATGATTGCTTCTTACTCATGAGGATGCGGTAAGGCGAGTGTCGTAAAGCATCCGAATGAATAATAGCCATTACCCGCGAGTAAAATACTATGCTTTATCCAGTCTTATTGAAAAATGCGGGCATGTATGCGCGTGATAATGCGTGTATTATTCAATACGATTGGATAAACACTTTTTCACGCACAACACAAGAAACAAGCGGTAGGGGAAGACTGGGCTGGGACTCCGTGTTGTCGCTATCGACAGTCGCTTCTAAGCGATAGTCGCTAAGCATAGGGAATTTACATGTACCTTCTCAAGGTCAGGTAGAAAGCGACTGTTGACAAAGAACACGGAGTCCCATCCCTGCAGTGGAATAGAGTTTTTGACGTTGACATTATAGTAATTCGGAAAGTTCCCTAGAATTTACGCGCGAAATTTAAATTTCGAGAAATTTCCGAATTCTTGCTTGGAAATATTTCCTGGAAATTTCCAATTTGGAAATATTTCCAACGGAAAGTTTCCACACCTCACAACACTAGCCATTACTATACGGCATTCAATGATACAGAAAATTCCTTTTGCATGAGGGTTCTACAAGGCCTAACGAAAGATATTAGAAGGGGGGAAGCACAAGGGGGGCTGCAGGGGGCCCTGTCAAGTTGACGGTACAAGAACTTTCACCAAACCATCTTTCAATGGGCGCTTTCCATTTAAAACATTTGTGTCGGTTTGTGTCAGCTTGTGTTAGCTTGTGTCGATGAAACAAAGGAACACAGATCAAATGGAACGCGTTTGTGTCGGTTTGTGTCGACACAAGTCGACTTGTGTCTCTAAATGGAAAACGCCCAATTTCGTTGTATCACTCAAATGGTGATGATGTGACTCCATTGTGAATCTAGATGGCATTGGTCGCCATCTCTCTTTCATCCTTCATGCTTGAAAAAATAATTTCTTCGGGAGGTCATGGTCAGAGAAATCACTTTTTATTTTTTTTATACACTAGGTCATGAAGGCGCGCTTGCGCGCCTCAATAAAAGTCAGGTGGTCCTGAACACTGAATAAACTTGAAGATTCAATAATCTCGAAAATTGAATAATCTCGAAAACTGAATAATCTCGAAAATTGGGCCTTATGAATAAAGATCAAGTAGTTGCTTTTGCTTGATTTTTTGTTTCTAGAAAACTCTCAAAAAACTCAGAAACTTCAAGTAATTCATTAATTTAGGTTTCACTGAGCATTTGAATAACTGATTGAAATAATAATAATAATAATGGTTCAAAGTCTCTTTTCCAACTGTTTCTCTGTTTTTTGCTGCTAGAATTTAAGCAAAAGCAATTGCTTGAAATTATTCGAATTCTCGTTCGAATTATAATTTCTCCTCAACATAACTTATCCATCCGTTTGAAATTTCTTCTTTCCAAAATCTGATACAAGATTCGGAGGCCACCATAAAACATGCTATAAAATTCCTTAATTGTTTGGCACACTCTGGCTGATTCGAAGAAAAAAAATGTAAGTAACTGAAATGTTTCAGGGATATTTTCAAAAATTTCAATTTAGATCAGTCAAACGCTATTCCAGATATTCACAAAGTCACTATTGCAATTTTGGTGTTCTAATTGACCGTTCTAACACTCGATAACAACGTAATCTAATGCTTATGCGATGCACCTAGGTACTCATTTTACTTTCGAATTTCGATGGATGAAGCTTGGAGCATTTACAATAGGCAACACAACATACAACAGTAACCTTCACTGAGCTGAAAAGTGAGACGAATGATCGTGCTCGATGCGAAAGAAAGAAAGAAAGAAAGGACCGACCGAACCTACTGCGCGTTTTCCTAGGCAAATCTTGGTGGACATCTCTTTTCTAGAGTAAGGACAACAGCTGAACCACAGAATAATGCTGAACTCTGAACTACGACCTGCGACTACACGAACACACCGTGAACACAGAATCACAGAAATTAAATGCGTTATTGTGTAGCATTGAGTGTTCTAGTAAATTCCAAAACACATTTGGAAATCACACTCAGATGTAGACAACCAAACATACTTCAACTGATGTAGGCGAACAGTGTCTAAGCTAACGCAATCAAATATGGATTATTTTATAAAAAAAGTACCGAACTTTCAGCAGAACACCAACATTAAAAAATTCATTCTGAAAATTGTGACCAAATATCATATGATGATCATGTTCGTTTTCACGTTTATTATTACTTCTTGTGATACATTCAGTGTTCACAGTCACCTCAATGTCCCCTATCAGTTCGTTCCAAACTACCTACTTGACCACGTGATCAAGTTTGAAGTTCGAACAGCGTAGTCGCGTCCATGGCCTTGAAGTGGACATCTCTTTTTTAAGTTTTGGACTAGGTCATGAAGGCGCGGCGCGCCTTTCACCAAAATCAGGTGGTCCTGAACATTGAATAAACTTGAAGATTAAATAATCTCGATAACTGAATAATCTTGAAATCTTGAGAATCATCTTACAATTCAGAATCGGATAAATCGTTCCGGAATTCTGTGACTTCAAACTTGAGTGAACAATATGGTAGTGCGTTGATTTTGTCCATCAGTGTAGGCACATATCTGGAGAAAGGAAGAATAAAAGAAGAAAAGTCCAAGAAAAATAAAAAAAATCTAAATTCCAGTTGGTTATTTTAATAGTGCAACAAAAGGTTCATAGCAGTAAAGAAATTAACATAATAATGAGACAAAGGCTCATTTGGTTGATTAATACATTATAATGGATATAAAAATTCTTCTAGTACATAAATATTACTCATAAATAATATTAAATTTTAATAATATCGCACAGCGGATCGGCGGATCATTAGTAGCATTAATCACATAAAGAATAAGTAACGTGGGAAAAATGTGACCTAATTCAACAATCAGATGCATTGAAATCCACACCACTCGAGGATCCGCTGGCAGGCTTCTTGCCCCTTGCCAACCTATCCAGTTCAGCTGCAGCATCCGACCTCATTGTTGCCTTTTCAGTCAGCGACTCGGGGCCACCAGGCTTGGGCGACAGCGAGCTGCCAGGACTCGAGCCTGTCTTCTTGTGAAGCAAGGAGTTGAAGAAATTGGCCAGTACGCCTTCGCCTCCCGGTGAACTGACCACTTTGGATCCATCCAGCTGTAACATTTATGAGTTACTCTACTGTTGAAAACAAGAAAATGACTCGTGTTGATTGATACCGTTAGTAACATTGACGCCGACAAGCTTCTTTTCATCAGAAAAGTGGTCTTCAATACCTACTATGTAGTTTCCCTAATGCAGAGCATCCTACACCCTTCATACTTGCAGGGTATGAAGTCTATTATGCAGTCCCAATCATAACATAACATAATATTATATGAAACGCTTGTATTTTATTGCACCATTTTGTAGCAGTACACTAGTGTGTGCTACACAGAACACAGCCTCTTCCACGCTTCTACATTTTGTCACTGCCAAGCATACCAATGATTTCTATTTTTTTTTCAAGTACTAAATGTAACAGAATGCTGGACTAATTCTTGTTTTACGAGTATATCCCTAATGCTCTTGCAGGGATTTGACTCTTTTTTCTGAGTGGAAATAAGCAGTTCCTTTTAATAAGTACAGGGTGTTTCGGTGACCTTGCATAATACTTCGGGAGGTGATTCCTCTCAAGAAAATAAGTCGAAAAGTGAGAGTAACATTTTACCCTGAAATGTTTCCTAAGAGAGTTACAGCCCCTCAAAGGTACGAAGTTAAACAAAGTTTTTAATTTTTTGCTAAAAAACCGTTGAATGTAGGAACTTCAAATTTGGTATAGAGAAGTTTCTCAACAGTGCAAATGTACATGCAAAGTTCTAATTAAATCTAACCAGTGACAGCGAAATTAGAGGGAATTGGAACTTTGTTGAAAATTATTCATGACACGTCCGTGTTTTTTTACTTTTACTTCAGAACGATGTGAAGGTCTTACCTTTAACAGTTCTTGAGCAAATAATTAAAAACTTTGTTGCATTTTGTACCTTTGAGGAGCTGTAACTCCCTCAAGAAGCACTTTGGAAAAAAATTTACTCTTACTTTTCGACTTATTTTTTTGAGAGGAATCACATCCCGGAGTATTATGCAAGGTCACCGAAACACCCTGTATAGAGTATTCCAGTTTCTTTCCCAAGTTGGACGCCACAATAACACCAAGATGCAACATTGAGTGTTATTAACATTACACCAACTAAAACGATCAAGCTTCGTTATTGTTTTGGTTTACTGAAGAGAGAAGCGTGGTAGGTACCTTTTTAGCAGAGCCCTGGATACTTAGTTGCGCAGGCGTTCTTACCGTTCCTTTTCCCAAAGGCGCCGTTCGAATCGGTGATTCCCCTAACCTCGGACCCTGCGCCGGAGTGCCACCTGCGAAGAGAATCTGCTGTTGTCTGGCGAGAAAAGTTTGCTCGTCCTCCGCCAAAAGTTCGGTCTCACGATTAATAGTCTGGGGGGAAAAAACTTATTAAATCAGGCCAGAAACGCTAGCATCTACAGGCTGTACCTTTCTGGTAACGGGTTGCGCAATAACGTCACGGAAATAATCGTCTGGCTTGCAGGTGTGCAAATTTTCGTAGAGGATCCTGATTTTGTTCATGTTGTCCCAACCAGATGGTCTGCAAATTGATTTGGAAATTTAGTTAAATAAAAACTGAACTGCGACAAGTTTTCTACGTCACTGGCGCATCGAATGTGCTCGAATCTACTGCACTGTTTTAGTCTGGCCCATATTAGCCAAAAACACAAAAGTCGTCGCGAGGATTTTTGAAAGATCAAAATATTAGGTTTGTAAAATGTAACATTCTGAGTCGAAAACATCCTACAGACTCTCTTACCTGAATTTGTTTAAGGTAGATACAGAACCAATTTTTATAAAACACTGACTGTAGGGCTGTAGGCTATTATTTACTATGAATTATGTCAAGTATCGAGAGCAAAAGGGGTTTAAAAAGCTTTACTCTTTTAGTCTGGGCGCGAAAAAATAATCTTTTATCCAAATCAAAATCCAATGGCACCAACTTACATAAATACAGCGTCTTTTTCAACAACCAATGCTGGAGTCCGGAACGGAAATCCGTAGATTCTGTGCGTCAAGTACTTGTACAACAAATCACAATTTTTATCTTCCTTGGCGCTAGTGTAAAACAAAGCTGCTCCGTACTGAAGACAAAACTTGCGGATCCACTGCTGCATAAAATCAAGATGTTCATCGCGATAGTCGTGCTCTTTCTCCAAAGTCTGCATGTAGTCAGTCTGTGAGAAAAGTTTAAAAATTAAATAATTCAACAAAAGAAATTCAATTGATTCTGAGAAATTAATACAGAAAACAAAAGTTGTGACATGATTGTGACCAGATCAAACCCAATCTGATTGCGCAACCAAACTGCTATTTTTGTAATATGTTTTATTAAAGCAGGTAGATTTACGTTACACACATAAAAAAAAAACATAAAAAAAAGTTTTGCGCCGCTTTGAGGTTTGGAAAATCAACTCTGTTGATGTTGAAATTATTGCTAGGGCAGTGAATAAAAGTTGCCTATCTATGCAAACGCAAATCAAATTTTGGAACAGTCTAACTATAAGCCTGATATTTCTTGTGCCAGTTGACACAATCATTGAAGAAATCAGTTCACAGAGAGAGCCGTGAAGTGCTTCCCCGCCATTGAAAACAGGGGCTGCATTCTAATATTTGCAATGGTTTGAGCTGTGATGCCTGATGCCTCACTTTTTGAAATCTATTTTTCGATGGATGAACAGACAAAACCGGTGGGTTGAAACTAACCTTGGTGACCACGACGACGATATCCAATCCCAAGTTGTTGGTCAAAGTGCCTTCGGGGAGAGAGGCCCCGTCCTCCAAGCCGCCGTCTTCGCCTTCGCCGAATGTCCTGGAGCTGCGTTTCATGGGCGAAGCCGGATCGAGTTCGTCGCCCGGCTCGATGTATTCCTGCCACATTTTGACGATGTGCTGCCTCCTGGATTGCCTCAGATCCACGTCCAGTTTGAGTTTGTCCAGGTGGTCGGCCAAAACGGAAGCCCAGTGCTGCAGCTGCTCCAGAATGCTCCAAGGAGCCGTCATGGTCACGGTCAAGATGACCAGAGTGTGCTGGAATGACTCTTCGTTCAAAGCGAACTTGAGCAAATCCGTGTGGCCCGGATCGCCGTCCAACACCCACACGCTCAAGCGAGTTTGATCTGAAAAGTCGAATCAGCTTTGATACTCAACTCATGCAGGCTGTTCTGAACTCGCCGTAAAAAAAGTTCAGGACAGTTCATCAGAATGATTCAAAAGTGTCAGAATTATTTTGTAGCCTATGCACACAGCTTACGATCACTACCAAGTGTGTAGAAATCACACCTCGCCTTGCCTTCAGGAATAAGGATTCGCGGGAGATTTTTAAACTGTTGATTTATTGTGAATTTGGAAAAAATGACAAGTGGACCTTTCTTTAATTCACTACATTATCACGTAGTCCGGACGTTAGTGGGAAATACCTTGCACTTTTATACCAAGCATTGTCACTTTGCATAACGTTTCTTCGGCGAAGAGGTCATTGGCGCAATTCAGGACCTGGTTTTTCATTTTAAAACGATCGTGTGTGTCCAACAAAGTCGTCACCTGTTGTTTTTACAACAATTCCACGAAGGACAACTCGAAGATGGCGCTCACGAAGGACAACTCGAAGATGGCGCTCACGATGGAAAAAAAAGTTGAAGCTCTTAGTTTCGGATCTAGCAGGCTTTATCGATGTCCCCACATCGCGTTTCATTAAAAACATAATTGTTTGGCGGAATATCAAGTTAAAACTCGATATCTTAAAAAATAACTGATTTATTGGAAAAATGAAAAAAATAAAGAAGTTCAACTTTTTCCAGCGTATTTCGGAAACGCCTCAAGATATTTCAAAACTGTCTGCAGCATCTTCATGAGCATGAAATCCGTCATCAATATCCTGATTAACATACTCATACGTTCATCGGTTATGGTTCAAGATTTACGAATTTTCAACAAATTTTTCTACTTCACCCTGTATGAAGTCTCTGCACGATTTGTGCGGATGTCCCCACATCCAGATTGGTCCAGGGTGGTCTCAGCAACAGGCATGCAAAGTGACAATGCTCGGTATAAAAGTGCAAGGTACCTCTAATTTTTTTCCCTTAACCTCCGGACTAACAGTGGAATGTGCGAATTAAATCTAGTCCTAAATTGCAGAAGAGAGCTGAATCTTCCAGAATCCACCATCAGTGTCGCTCTTTGCAAAGTTTAGGAACAAAAAAAAATCTCGAAATAAGACACATTTTTATTTGGGTTCGCCGCTGCCATTTTGATTTTTGATTATTTGGCTATTATATTGACAATTAATTGATTTGAGTAGACGATTTAGTGAGCCAGCTTTGGACACTAAGAAATCGGCCAAGACAATAGTTCGGTAGGAAGAACGTTAAAAACGCCGTAATCTAGGCAACACAATATGCGTAAGGCCGTCTCTAGACAGAACTTGGCTGTGAGCGTCACTGTATGGCCTGCGCCACTTCCAATCTATTTTCCTACTCCAACTTGAAACCACATCGGGTTGGCTTCAAGACCAATTCGAGACAGTTCAAGACTGAATAAGGAGCGGCGGTGGCCGAGTGGTTTAGGTGTTGGCGCGTCAGGCCAGTCGTGCTAGGACGCGCGGGTTCGAATCCCGCCTCGTCCATGGATATTTTGTGTTGTCCGATCGTTCCCAAAATTGTTCCGACCTTACTATGCCATATCTGCACCTGTCTGACTACAGCGGTTACAGAAGAAATGAATTTCTAACTACAGAGTTGAGTGCTATCAGAGTACTGAGGCCTCACATAGTTAATACAGTAGGCAATTCAAGTATGATTGAAACGTGTACCAAGAACCCACTGAATGTCCCGTCGACGCTAATAACCTCGTGGTTGATGCGTCGTGAAAAAAAAGACAGAATGAATATTTCAATTTCATTCATAGTGGGAGCGGTACGCAAAAGCATACCGCATTTTGGAGTGCAGTAACGAGATTTTGCATGGGCGTACTTTATACCAAGACAAGCGATTTGACCCGCAGCACTCGATATTTCGTCCCTTAGGGGGCCAATGGGGGCCCTCCAAATTTTCAAGATGCAAGAACTTTCACAAAAAGATCATTGAGTATCGTCATGTATGTCACAAGTGAAGCTTACGGGTCTATTGAAGATGTTTTCATCAAATGTCGTCGTGTCCGATTCATTCTTCACATTTGAAAAAAAAAATCTTTCGCAGAGGTCAAAAGAACTGTTTTTATTTTTTCTGCTGTGCAAGGAAACGATAAATTCATATGTTTTGTTGCGTTCCCAACTAAATCGCGTTCCGTAAGCCCAAATATGAAGACAATTTTTTCGCAATATCATTTTCCCAAGAAGAAGTGACCTCTTCAGTACACTTTTTTCAACAGCATTTTTTTCAATGTTCCTAGTGGATAAGACTGTCAATTTTCGCTGATATGAGAAGCTTGAACTCTTTTCTTAGTAATTTCCATGCAACATGGCTTCAAAACATACAAGAGAGCCCTAAAACTTTTTTTTTCTGCTGGGCCGTCAAATTTTTGGCATGTTGATTTTGTAGTAGGGGAGACGCGCAAATAAATAAGATCTAGTCTAGGCGAATAAGTTCTACCGGAAAATATACCTACTTACACCTAACGACTCTGCGTTTTGTTGTACTGCAATAAAACACGGCATGGAAGAATATTTTCTGTTGAAACCAAATCGCCTGTGCCTGCAGCCTGGATTGAATACTGGTCCGCGTCTCTCCTACTATAAAATCAAAATATCGTAAGTTGAACGGTCCAGCAGAATTTTTTTTGTTTGGGCTCCCTTGGGCGTTTTAGAGTCATGTTGCTTCGCAACCACCAGGAAAAGAGTTCGAGGTCTCCATTCCTGCAAAAATTACGAGTGATATCCAGTGGGGACATAGGAAGAAATGCTCTTGGAAAAGAAGTACTGAAGAGGTCACCACTTCTTTGAAAAATACCATTACAAGAAAAATTTCTTTACAATCAGGTTTAGGGAATGCGATTTAGTTGGGAACGCAACAGAACATATGAATTTACCGTCTCCTTGCATAGAAGAAAAAATAAAAACAGTTTTTTTGACCTCTGCCAAAGAAATTTTTTTTCAAGTGTGAAGAATGAATCGGATACAACGACAATTGATGAAAATATTTTCAATAGACCCGTAAGCTTCACTTATGACATACATGACGATAGTCAATGATCGTCATGTGAAAGTTCTTGCATCTTGAAAATTTGGAGGGCCCCATTGTACCTAAGGGACAAAATATCGAGTGCTGCGGGTCAAATCGCTTGTCTTGGTATAAAGTATGCCCATACCAAATCTCGTTACTGCACTCCAAAATGCAGTATCGATGTGTTTTTAGGTGTGTACCGCTCGCTTGCACTATCATACCTACTAATAATACTAATCCTACTATGCGGCCACTTTGAGTTCAGTTGTGTAGAGATAACATTCAGGGTGCACTCAGGATTTATCCAGGATTTTTACGATTTCAGAATATCTCGATATGTACAAGTACTTGCAAAGTTTCGGAGCGAAACTATCAGCGGGCATCAGCTGCATCCTCCCAGTGCTCCAGCTTGTCACTTTATTTTTGCTCAAGGACGGAGTTAAATTGGTAAAACAAGCGTTGCGGAATCAATCGCTGTGGGCTTATTCCTCGACAGAAATTTACCATTCAGGTCTCTTTCGAAAGCTACAAGGATGTACTTCGATTTGAGCCTATTGGCATTCCCAAAATTCAAAAGTAATTTTTTTTTTAAATCTTCGTTTTTTTTTTAAATTTTGGAAATGCCAATAGGTTCAAATCAAAGTACATCTTTGTAACTTTCGAAAGACACCTGAAAAAGTGAACTGGATATAGGTACATATTAAAAACTCAGACCTTTTTTATAACAGGTACATATTTTTTAGACAAACATGTAAACAACATTCAATGATTTCATGACTTGATGTGCGCTAAAAATAAAATTTGTGGGAGGACCCTATTATTGATAAAAAATTTGTTTTCAAAACAAACCTGAAATAAAAATTGTGTTGATCACACCTCAAGTTACTTATTGAGGTATAACTCATAAGCCCATACTTACACGACTGAATTAACGGAATTACCGGAATATTTCGATCCAAAAGCCAACCCCAAATCAAGCTCTATTTTTTTTATCGCACCCTATGGTAAATATGTAATGCACCTTATTGCTTATTACGCAGTAATAGTTATTGGAATTCTTTTAGTAGGTATTTAATCACTTAGCAACAAATAGATCATGGGAAGTCCCTACTACAAATTCCAACAATGCCTATGCTTACAAGTTTCTAAACTTTCAAGCGTTGAGTATTAGAAGATTACAATAGAATGCAATGGCTTCACAAATACATTTTCACTATGGAATACTGTAAGTTGCACCTTGAGTGAGTTTAAAATCATTAATAGTTTTGTTTGTATTCTATGTTCAGTTACAGCTGCTTGAAAAAACCCACCGAGCCAAAATTACTGGGTAAAACATGCAAATGGACGGGCTCTTCTCTCGACTACATGGCCCACATCAAAGAACAACACCCAGAAAGCTGTTTCAGAATCGAAAAGAAAACATTCTCACTGACAGTTCCAAGATATGGTCAAAGCGAAGACAAGGGCATTTTCATGTGGAAATCGGTCGAGTTTTTGTATGAAATTCTGCTTGACGCGGAGCAATTCTATTTCGCCCTGACCACAAACAGCGACACTAGTTACAAATACCGTCTGTACTTGGGCTCAACTTACTATGAAGAACACAGCAATCACCACATTGACAGGTCTCCCTTAGTTTGCAGGAATAAACGTAAAATAACGATTCTGAATGACGATTTGTACAAACATGCCGATGCTTACGGCAGATTTAAATGGAAAGTAAACATTTTCGATTGTTAAGGGCGTTTGTTTTGACTCACCGTCCCTGTAGTCATCCCTTACATCGATGTAAGCGTACTCGAGTCCGGAGCCTTTCTTTGGATCCTCGACGCCTTGGAGCTTGGCTACGATAGTGGTTTTGCCGCATTCATTGTCGCCCAGCACCAGAACTTGCTTGCAAGAGGGCAGTTTAGGATTGCCGTTATTTTGCACGTCGCTCAAGATTTGGGACCTGTCGAGAAAAGTGTTGAAGCGAAAAACGAATTTGTGATGGTGCTGAGTTTACCATAAGTTTTTCTTTCCGTCTTCGGAGGGTTTTGTGGGTTCTTCTGGCATGGTTTTCGTTAATTTTGAGGATTATTGCAATTTTTGACAAGGAGGATCCGAAAGTGACGTCTCTAGTGACGTTTCACTGACAGCTATGGCCTTGAACTACGGCTGATGAATCATCAATGCTTTGATGGCGTAATCTTCCAAATTCAGCTAGACTAGGCTCTAGCGCGTTTCATAATCCTTCGAAATTGATTTTCAACTGGTTACTTTGAATTGAATTGGTGATATAGGGGGTTTTTACTGAAAAGAATGGAAATTGATAGTTATGGATCATGCGCGGTATGGTAATCGAGGTGGCCAAAGTATGGATTCTGATCACAATATGCAGCCATTATGCAGTTATGCAACTTGACAACTCAAACAGATCCTAGGGGAAGGTAGGGGAAGGGTTAATTTTGACTTGACAGGAATGCAATAATTTTTGCGCAATATCAGCTGGAGCAACTAGCAAGTCGAAACGAGTTAGGGAAAGGACAGTCATGTAAGTCTTCCTAATTATAACGTTGAATTGCTAATTTGCATATTCCAAATGCCATTTCTTTAGGAGCCAGTTGGGAAAGTTCTGGAATATTCTATGAAACATGGCGAAATATGGGAGGTCGAATCCTGAGAGTTCTGAAGAAACCGAAGGTGCCACTGGAGGAATGGACGACACAGAAACAGAAGAGGCAGACGATGAAGCAGAAGAAACAAGCAATGTGGTCGGCGTCAGTGTCATTCCAAAATCTTACAGATTTGTTTCAACACCAATTAGTATTTTCGTCGAGTCTTTAATCAGCAATCTCTGCATGATATATGAAAAAGACAGCAAAAAAGCGCATGAATTATACAACACTATTTGTGAAAAACTGTTCGAAATGAAGCTGATAGATGAGAGCTACAGTATGGAAGAATTCGAAGCCCTAAGGATATTTTACCAAAATAAACTCCACAGCCTCATGCTGCAGCAATCTTCAACTGCCAACAAAAACGTTACTTTGCAGCCCATGTGCACCGACATTCAAGACTGGAATAATTGTTCTCATTATGAAAACGAATTTCATGAAATTGAGATGATCGCCAGAGGAGGCTTCGGACAAGTTTTCCGCGTCAAAAACAGGTTGGACGGCATCCAGTACGCCGTAAAAAAAATTCCCATTCGTTCAGATGGCATAGAATCCGTTCGCAACTACCTTTCAGAAGTAAAAACGTTTTCCAGCTTGAATCATGCAAACATTGTCCAGTACAAAGCAGCTTGGCTAGAGCTGGGAACGTCACCAAGTCCAAGCTCGGTCGTTACTGATTACACTGAGTCCAGCAGTATATTCGAGGATACCAAACATCATATAAATGAAGGGTACATATTCCATCAAGATGAAGGAGAAGCCGAGGTCACTGCCGTGCCAAACATCGACAAAGACAGCGACTTTGAAATCAGCTTCGAACATTCAGCCACTAGCATCAAATCTCTCTCCTCTCACCGTTCCAAACAAAGCCAAAGAGTGAAGCGCAACAGCACTTCGGAAGGGGGCATGGCCATATGTAAACTTGATCACAAAGAAATCAGGGCGATTCAGATGCAGCAGAAGGCGCAAATCAAATGGGCCACCTTGTATATTCAAATGTCGCTGTGCCAGTCGACCTTGAAGCAGTGGTTGGAGCAGAGGAACAAAACTAATCTGGCTGTGGACGAGAACGCCATGGCCTTGGTTCCAATTCGTGTTCGTAACGAAACCACCATGGAAGTTTTACGTCAGTTACTGCAAGGTACATTTTCAAATACCAGTTGACCTTGGTTCAAAATCAGTAAGGTCCAAAAATTTGGGTTTGGTCTGTTATCTTGTGAAATGTTGAAAGTGTGCTGTGAAACTGTATTTATTCACAATGAGTTAGCAGTCGATACATTCCCAACTTTTAAAAAGTTGGAAAGTGAATGATTCCTCACCAGGTTGGAAAATAATGTCACTTCCGGACCCAAGTTCCGGACCACGGAGTGACGTATGAAGAGAGGTGATCTGATCGAAATAGCTGTCGCGGAGCGCGGGGTGTTGACAGATGCGTTGTTTGAAAAGGTTGCCTATGCCTACCTGATAAAAACGTTTGACGCGAAAAACTTCAAATAAAGCCAATGGGGTACTTGCCAATGATATAGATTTGACTGAAAATACTTCTAATCATCAACAAGAGTAATAAAGAGTATTTCCTGAAAATTTCTGGAAAATATATCCACTGGTTAAAAAGATTTTTTTAATTTTTTCAAAGGGCTGGTGACAGTAGAAAAATGTCAGTGGGATTTTCATGTCTGTATTTTTCAAAAATATTGTAATGTCACTCTAACAGTTTTTTGAGTTTTCAATCCAACAGTGCTGTTTGTTTAATTTTTAGTATATTTGTGACGTCACAAATATATTTTTAAAACACGCATCACGGCCGTAATTTTGGGGATTAAGAAAAAAGAAAAAATACGGGTACAATATTTTCAACCACACTATCGATTAAGCCAATAAAAGTCATTACAGCCAACGGGATTCTATCTCACCTCGGCACGTCTCGGTAATATATTGAATCCCTTGATTCCCTTGGCTCTAATGAGACGCTTTCCACCTCGGTATGTAATATACTATTGTTATGGATCACAACAGAAAAAAAAAAACTAACTTACGATATTTCCTTCAAACTTCTGTTGTTGGTTTCTCAACTTTTTGATAACTGCTTATTGGAATCATGTAAAGCTCAATTTTTTTTTAAGAATAACTTACTTACGGCTCGATACCAAGTTGGGGCTGAGACCGCCGTAAGTGCGGTTACTATAGCAACGGCCAATCAGACCGCTCTATTTGGCAAGTTACGCCGTCCTAACTTTTGCGCCTGCAACTTGGTATCGAGCCCTTAGAGTTCACAAGAAAAAGTTGACCAAGAAAAAATGTCCAACTACCTCTTTTAATTCCAAATTAAAATATATGCAATAAAAACTTGCTCATTATTTTTCAGGTTTAGAATACATCCATTCCAAGGGAATCGTCCATCACGATATCAAGCCAAGCAATATTTTCATACAAATGGAAAACAATCAACTTCTAGTTCAGCTGGGCGATTTTGGTTTGGCTTGTCCATTGCAAAGTGTCCGGCATAGTTTGGCTTTCGGAACCAAGTCTTATGCCGCTCCAGAACAGCTTGCTGGCAAATGTGATCCAAAAGTATGTACAGTTGAAATTAAATTAATTATCGTTCAAAGCTAAGTGTAACTTTCTGAAGTGAAACTTCTTTAACCGCGGTAGCGCTAAATCGCTAGAATGAAGGCAAACCAGTCTGTGGTGGAAGAATACTTCAATATAGTACGTCCAGCATAGCCGTCATCTAAGTGACTTGAGAGATTTTTTTCAAGTTTCCAAATCTGACCTTTAGAAAATTCCCAGAACTACCCCCAGTGGCACATTGGACCTAAATTAATATGATTACCTTCAGTTTGCCATTTACCCCCGTTTTGGGGCCGGCGCAAGACATGTTTGTGTCGCCGCTGCCTAATGGCCGTCAGGGCGAATCCCAAATGCTGTGAAATTCGAAAGAGTCCCGTGCGATTTTGTTTTGATTGATTGATATTTTGGTGTATAGACGACGGTAACACGTCTCTGCGGCCCCTGATTCGCATTTCCACTCATGACAGTTTCACTTTTTCAAATATTTCAACATTTTGATGTCAGCTTGACAGACAACATAACTTTCGGACAAGCCAGTCTTACACCAGGTAAGAAGAATCATTATTTTTTCATACACAGGTGTTGGCGAACTTGAAGTAGAAACTTGAACCGCAGTTAAGGAAAAGCTTCAAATGTATCAGAAAAATGTTCAAGAAAATTTAGGGCTTTTATTTTTGAGAATATGGAGGGTCAAAAGTTGGCCCTTCGACCCCCCTCTGTTTTCGTTATTTTGTAAGATTTTAGTGAACTTTTTTCGACAGACCAGAAAAGCAATGTTTTTGAACCTTTGAATGTGTTTTCTTATTTTATTTACTATATAGGGTGAATCGTAAATCGTGAAAATCCAGTTTTCTTCAAAAATGGATGCAGAAAATTTCATATGGAAACTATTAGTTGCTCTACATCAGTTTTATAACCCTAAGTTTTAGAACTTTTCATGAGCATTTCCGAGGAAAAATAAATTTTCAGGATTTATGACTCGCCCTACACTAAACAAAATTACAGACACATTCAAAGGTTGAAAAAATGTGCTTTTTGGTCTGATGAGAAGAGTATACTAAATTCTTTCAAAATAACGAAAATAGAAGGGGTCGAAGGACTATCTTTTCACGCTCCATATTTCCAAAAATAAAAATAATACTTTTTTTTCAACATTCTTCTGGTACTTTTGGAGCATTTCTCTACCTGCTGTTCAATTTTCTACCCCAAGTTTGCAAACACCCCGTGTATCGCGTTTTCTTGAATGAATAGGGTCCTTGCACGATTTTTTTTTATTGCCTCTAATGATGCTTTGGTAGCCAAATAGCACCACAGATTGAACGGTTTTTCGAAAATCTTGATATATTATTTCATTTTGTAAATTAAAAACACAAAAATTGTTAGGCATGCAGCTTCCATGCACCGATGTGTCAGCTGCGGGATGACGTCATCGTGCCCCGGGCTGGAGCTACTTGATTCTACACTAACAGATTGCGGCCGGACTCACCGAGCCGCAAGGTCAAGGAGTTGCTTTTTGACCTTTTTTTCTATCCGGACTCACTAGATAAGCAGTTGATTTTCAGCTCACTGTTCGTCCTTCTTTTCAGACCTACCGGATGTGGAGTTCATTTTTGACTCAGGTTTTCTCCTTTTCAGACCCACTAGGTAAATATGTAGTTGATTTTGAGCTCAAGTTTCTTCCCTCAGTTCCAAAGGGCTACGCGTAGTTTTGGCACTTGGCCATGCAAAATTGCAAAAGTCGACTTCTTTTGGGTTGACAACACTAATGGGTCTCAAAAGGAGAAAACATGAGGGTAAAAAATTAACTTTTTTTTGTCTAACCGATTTTTTTCCAAGAAAAATCAAAATATTCATGAAAATCTTGACTGCCTGTCACACAATTTGACAACAAGGCTCCAGCTATACAAACATTACGATCATCCCATTGCGTAAACTCACCTCGTCCGACTACGTCATCAGACGTTGAAGCAATAAAAGTTATTCCCGCCTGGATAAATTTAACATTAAAAAAAAGGTGGCGGCTTTTGAAACAAAATATTATCATTCATGTAGCAAGCAGGGATCACGCGTAGCAAGCTCACCTTGTAGAACGTTTCAATTTAAAGCAATAAAAAAAATCGTAAAAGACCCCAATAAATTCTCTTTACTAAAAAAATATTTTTTAAATTTTTAGCTCTACCCCTCTTTTTTCTAAAATTCTCTGAATGTCTCATTTTATGTTCTGGACCCCTCAATTCTCTTCTTTTGGTCGCCATATTGAAGTTTCTTTTACTAGTTCCCCGATTTCTATGAACGCTCGTTACAGAACTTTTTTAAGTAGACCAGTTTGAAGATTCGTTGATTTAACGTCGGCCTATTTCCGCAACAAGGCCCAACACCGACGCCGGTGAATGCTTTCCTCCACTATACCGGAATTTTGCCGAACTCCTGTGTGTTCCAACACAAGGAAGGTAGGGATTTTTAACGATCACCAACATCGCATGGGGTCGACACCATCGTTCGTATTTCACGTGCTATGCGACACAGTCTTGCATTTAGCAAGCATTCCAACTGAATCGAGAAGCTTGTTTTCGAGGCGAAAATCTGACCGTGCCCGGCGGAGATCGAAAAAGATTAGTGGGTGTACTAAATTTCTTCATCATTTTACCTTAACTCGTGAAGGAGATATTGAATAAAAAAAACATCTTCAGGAGTCCGCCAAGGAACTGTACTTTATTATGAAGCAATTGTCGACCCTTGTTTATGTAGAGGAACTTTTTTTTCATATTTTTCGTCGTAGGATCTGCTGATAAAGGTTGGCAATCTGATTTCGGGACACCATGTATTGCAGTTCAAAATTGTTCATGAATTCTGCTACTATTTTCAATTTTTTATTTAGAGATTGCTGGCGTTACAGCCACAGGTGTTCGAGTCGTCTTGAAGTTTACTGTTATTTTAAATTTATTTTCCCTATAAACATATCTACGCGAATATTATTTGCGAAAACACAACGGGTTTCCATGATTGGACTTTGAAGCTTTACTAAACAGGCCCATTGCCCATTCCTTGGCGAACATGAATATGTAACATATCAAAATCACATTGTAATTTTCATTGCAGAGTGACATGTACTCATTGGGAATAGTCCTGTTCGAACTCGTGGAAAATTTCCACACGGACATGGAACGCGTAGAACAAATCAACGAATTGCGAAAAGGCAAATTGCCCCAGCGTGTGCACGTCCAAAATCCGGAACTGGCCAAAATCATCGTCCAACTGATGGCGAGAGCGCCAGAGGCCCGACCTAAAGCCTCCGATCTGCTCAGCTCCCTTACGGACTCCACCAGAGCCGATTACGTCCAGGAACTCGAGGCCAAATTAGCCGAGAAAGACAAGGAAATCGAACGCTTGCAAGATCTGCTCAAGTCCGCAGGTTTGCAGAGCATGTAATTCCTTCTTTTCCAAAAATGCTTTCAGTTGTGATGTCTTTTTTGTTTTCAACCTTGCATCGCGTTACAAGCAAAATGTTCTTATATGGTGGGTGTAGCTGCATGCATTTTTTTCTTATGCGTTGGAAAATTTAAAGGCATCAGACTGAATAATCATGTAGAAAATTAGAGTAATTTTTAAATGAAATACGTTAGCATTTTATTACATACATGGAAGTTGAATTTCATGCTTATAAAAAAAACTACGTACCTATATTTTTGTTACCGAGATGCTTTGCTCAATTTTCGTTAAGTTGGACCAGTATTATTTCTGTAGTTTTATTGTTCTTGTTTTCAGAAATAATATTTAAGCTTTAATCCACGTCAGTCAAAATTGTTTAGAACTTATATCTTTGTTTTTTTTTTCTTAGCTTTAAATAATTGATCGGAGGCCGAATTAAATTTTTTGGTACTTGCATGACTCAAGTGAATTTTTTTCGAGTGCATTTACGATCATTAAATTAAGTCTGTAGTCTATCGTTGGTGCCTAACCGTTAGTCTACTTGGATCTCTGTTAGTAACTAACTGTTGATCTACTTAACTGCATTATTGCAGATAAATTTGTGTGAATGAAAGTCGAGTTTTATTCGACAGCGAGATTTTTTACTGTACAATTTTTATACTATTTATTGTACACACTCCATGACTGAACATGAATTGTGTTTGTTCATGTACAATTTGTGATAATAAATCATATTTTTTTTCAACTATCAAGTAATTTCTTTTTCCTAAGATCATCTATAAAACCGACGTTTTGTGCACGCCATAGTAGGTTCCAAAACTGACTTTGCATTCTCTCTTCAGATAAAAATTTCCCCACTTGTGTATTTTACTTTCCACGTCATACAGGGTGTTTCAGGGATGATAGCGAAAAATTCAACTGTGGATAGATCTCGTCAAAATATGACTAAAACCTATATACCATTTTGCAAAGTTCGGCCTAATGACAGAGATACAGCCCTCCAAAGTTCACTTTTTTCGGATTTCAAAAATTTGTAACTCAGGAACGTTTCAACAAATTTAGCTTAATTTCAGCAAAAGCTGGTTCGTCATAATCATTCATCAACCTGCCAAATTTGGAAAGAATCCGACCAGTGGTGTACAAGTTATGAGGGTCAATAATTTAGAAGCATCCGAAGAAAAGTTGACTTAAGGTGACCCCTCATAACTTCCACGCCACTGAATGGATTCTTTCAAAATTTGGCAGGTTGATAAATAATTATGACAAACCAGCTAATGCTAAATTGAAGCTAAATTTGTCAGAACGTTCCTGAGTTACAAATTTTTGAAATCCAAAAAAAGTGAACTTTGGAGGGCTGTATCTTCGTCATTAGGCCGAACTTTACAAAATGGTATATAGGTTTTCGTCATATTTTGACAAGACCTACCCACAGTTAAATTTTTTGCTATCATCTTTGAAACACCCTGTATAATTATTGGGAAAATATGCCGTTTTCGGCGTCCGTAGGAAAAATAGTGTACATAACTCGCTAAAAGTTCTTTCTTGCGCTCGTGTGATTTTCTGAAACTCGGCAAACCTCGTTCATAAAACTACACAATCTATCACTTTCGACGCTTCTTATCTAATATAGGTCTACATATTATTTCGTTTTCGCCGTACCAAAGATTTAAACAGAACTGAGGGAATAACACTCTATTACGAACGCCGATTCTCGCTGCATTCTAGAGCACACCTGATCTTTCCAGACTATCCGCCTTTGAGATTGCAGTGTACAAGTGTGAAGCTCTGGGACATTACAGAACATACGGGATGGCTTGGCTATTGAAATTACATGGGAGACTTCAACAGCGAGTAGGAAGGATCAGCTCAATTGGCGAAGGCGCCGCGTCTCCAGAGCACGCAGTATACACGCGAATGGGATATGATTTTCCGGGAGGCGCCTAAAAACGGTATGCCGGGTCATTGTGGAATTTGCTAGAGGACCGGTGGAAACTTCGAAAACACTAGTCGGAGCAGGTATATGTAAGCACCATGGATCGTCCACAGAGCAGTATTCAATCCAAAGCGATAGCGAGCGGATAAAAGCGAGTAGTAGCAGCGATATTTCCAAGTATAAATAATTGTTGGCTTGTATTAGAGTACGCAGTAATTTCAAAAGGTTGAAAAGATGTAAAAGGGTTCAAAACGCCGACGATTTATGTGAAAAATAATTTATTAATTCATTTGAAGGAATATGACTTTGGTGAAATGACTTAAGTCTAGATATCTAGATCAACTAGACTACAACAATTAATGCTAAAGTTCAAATTATAACAAAAAAAAATAACTTACAGAAGAAATAACAAAAGCCTATTTATACTACAGATTTTCACAAATTCCTTGTCATATTTTACTGAGTTTTCTTTGGCGACACATATCCCATGCATGACCTTTTCCATAGAATGTTGCTTATCACAAAATAATGTTTACGGTACCTATTTACGAAAGGACTAGATTAAAATGTTGTTAACAGGTGATTCAAACTCAACGCCCCAGACATTTTACTCCAAGATGGTTTACACAAAGAAACAATTTAGTTTACTAGTTTACTAAAATAAGTCTCTTTCAAACAATAATAACGCAAAAAAAATGTAGAGGCGAAGATAATGGAAAGTATCCAATTTTTGAATTCTAACTTTAGAATTTAGAAAAAAAAGTCACTTTTGCAAAATTTTGATTAGATGCTTATTTCTTTTCCGGAGATATTTGGGTTTGAAACTTCGAGAGAGATCTTGAGAACACCATTTTCGAGAGCTTGAAAATTAGAATCCAAGAGGAACCGTGATTCATCAGTTTGTGGTTTTTGCCAAGAAACAAGTTTTCGGAAAAAGTTTAAGATTTATCTTCGCAGCTATTTTTTTTTTCAATTGAAACGCGTTATTATTGCTTGGGAGAGATTTTAGTAAACTTTGATTCTAATTCGATCAAAATCGATGGAACGGATCAAAAGTTACGGCAAAAAACTTTTATCTTTTTAAGGGAGCATTTTGGGCCCATGAATTTTTTTTATTTTTCGAATTTATTCTCAAGGGGGAATCATCCCTTAAAGTTTTAATAACCAGTACCTAACACCCTGTACAGAAAAAAAATTATCAAATCACTTATAATTATCGGTTCTCTCAAAGTAATTTAGATGTAACAGATCGCTGTTTGTTCATTTTTGAAAAAAATAATTATTATTCTTGGGTCAAAATCTGATTTGTCACCAGAAAAACGTATCAGCGTATCAGCAATTATTTAATCAATTTTTTCTTACTACATACTCGTTATCACCTTTGGGCCTTTTATAAGTTCAAAAATAAAAGTCGAAAAAAATGTGTAGAATTTTGTGTGGGTTTTATGGAAGATTCCATATTATACCGTAGTACTGCCGGAATGCGATACTTTTGAACCACCCTGTATTGATATTGATATCAATAAAAAAATAAAATGCTTGGGTGGGCGAGTTTGAATCACCTTGTCTTAGCTGAAAATATTTTCATCATGATTTGGCCAGAGCAGTTTTGAAATTGGTTGAAACTGTGACTAGAAACATTCCACACAAAATCAGAGGATTTTTGTACATGTTTTTAAAGTAGCTACCCCATCAACTTAAAAAAATAAAAACTTGAGAATCAATCCAAATATCACAAACAAATTTTTTTACCCCACGACAGAATCGCCCATTTGATGTCTGTGGCAATAATCGCGTCCAGGCAGACTAGAAATCTTGCAGGGCGTACCCAGTCGAGTTTTAGCTTTGCAGCTCGCTTTGATACTGCCGTTCAGTTGTAACGGAGTATTACTTCTGGATCTGTTGAAGTATCCGCGTCTTGATAAGGGAGGCGTGGGAGCACTGAAAGTATTATCCTCTTCCTCTTCCTCCCCCACTTGGTCAGTGTTACTTGTGTGACTAGATCTGTACTGGTATCTCTCAAATCCTATAATATTTGTTGAGGAATCGACGTTGTGGCTCGAAGTTGTGGCCACACTGCCTTCTTTTTGTGTTGATGAAACGGACTGTACCGGTTTGTACCACGGCAAGGCGGCCCTCATTTGTTGCTTGTAGTTTCCAGCCGCTAGCAGCATTATTTGAGCTGCAATTAAGTAAAAAAAATTATCCACAGGTGTCAATAATTAGTTCCAGTGGCATTGATGATAGGAAAACGGGGATCTAATCTGATAGTTGGTTCAGCGGCGTTAACAGTAGGTATCATTTTTCTTTAGTTATAAAAATGGCCTCTGACAATGGCCTACGTTTTAAATTTGGCTCAAGATCTAAAATATTACACATTCTCAAAATCGTGTTGTAACTTAGATTTCTGATCAGAATTTTTTATTTGTATACAAGAGTTCTGAAGGCCGCTGAAGACAATTTTACATTTAATATATCGCATTGGACAAAAACTGCACAAAATTATTACCAAGAACAAAGCCAAGGATCGAAACGGTGAGGCCAAGTGGTCCCAAATGTTGCTCATCAGTGAACAAAGCCAAGGCCAAATTCACGGGTAGAATCGTGGCTACCACCAGTCTGGTGCTGCTGCGGGCAGATAAAAACGCACAAGTCAGCATAGAAACCAACAAGAACCCCACATGCCAAACGATCAAATAAAGCCGTCCCACGGCCAAATCGGTATCGCCCAAAACGGCGATTATCCAAGCAAGGCGATCTTCAAGAGCCTGCCTAGTACCACCGACCATCTCCATCAAATTGTGAACGGTCCGGTTGACCTCAGCCAAATTTCTCAGGGTGGATTCGTACTGCCTCTTGAACTCCTCATTTTGCTTAAAAAGCAACTCGGACGACTGATCAATCCTTTCGAAAATTAAGTGGGCCTTATTCTGAATCCCAATCAAGTCGTCGATCAGTTCTAGATGGTTCGACCTGCTCTCTTCGACTTGACTTCCGATTTGTTCAGTGGACGCCTCCAGGATCCTTTGTATGTTGCGCGTGAGCTCCAGCAAATGATTGTGGGTTTCTATAATGAGCTCTTTCTCGAGCGAAAGCTTCCTGATGTTGTCTTCAAGGGCAAGCTGTCCATGAAACTGGGCTTTTTGTATGTCAGACTGCTGTTGAGTTAGCAGTTTGTGGCCTTGAGACAGGGAACTGAACGTGTTCTCGGCGATATCTTGTAGATCTTCTTGGTTTTTGGTGATTTCTTGGAGGGTTCTTAACTGGTTTTGGGCAGTTTCCATCAAACGGTTTACGGTATGCTCGGCCAAGCCACGGAACTGCATTTGGCGAATGGAGTAGCACACCGCTTTGGCACGGTTGCTCATCAAGTGGTAGCTAGTCCACGTGTCCGAGTCCATGTCTGTGGTACAAGATTTGATGGACATGTCCTCGGAGCAAGGATACATGCGGCGACCTTCCACGTATGACTGACAATTCAAGAGATGCACTGCCATTTTCGCTAGCTGTTCGTCGTTCATGGTGTTGCAATCTGTTTTGAGCTTCAGCACCACCTAGAGAAGTAAGTTGTTAATAAACGAACAGCATATTTTATGCAATAGTTACCCTTTGTTGACAGGAATCAAGCTCAGAAAGTGCAACACCGGTGAGCTTTGCAGCTTCAGAAATGAACTTTTCATCAACAGCAGAGACTTCATAAGGTATCCTCTGGGCGAATTCTGTGCTGCTCAAGGAATCGTCAGGTTTTTTGAATCTGAAAAAATCGCCTACACTTCGCACATAGTCCAAGAACTCCGCGTGTGTCAACCGGGCCAAAACCACAGTTACAAAGAAGATACTTCCGTAAAGTCGCATTGTTATACAATGTTAGGAAACAGTGTTGAATCGTTACTTATTCATGTTTTTAAAAGAAAGGGTGAATGGTGAAATTCAAATTATTGACAGTGACAATTTGGATCAGCTGTCAACGCTCAACTGTTTAGTAGTAGCGCCATCTACTGGCGCACTCGCACTGGCGGCCTTGTCAAATGTTACGTAACGAATAACGATCAACTGATCAACGGTTGAGCATTTCATTTACATAATTATCATGGTCACCGTATCATAGTAGCTCTGTATAGAGATCCAATAATTACGTATAATAATTAAACTGCAACAAAAAATCTAATATAAATAATTATAAAACCAAATACTCAAATCCTGATTTAGGCAGCGCCATCTGTAATAATTGCTCAGAAACTGTTTGTAGAAACGAACAATAAATTCGAAAATAAATACAAATTGCGTAATGTCTCTTATTTTATCTATCTGATGAACAAATATTTATTTTGAACGATTCACCTACAATAATTTTGCTGCGCAAAACGAGCAAAAATAACTGCGAAATCAATCTACGACATGCGCAGTTGTTGACATCGCTGTCACGCAAACGTCAATTTATGCTGCACGCACGTCGTGACGAGAGCATGACTGCTGTCAGCTGGCTGTCAGTGGGTGAGAAATGGCGAACGTGATGTCAAATCGTGGATATTTTCCGTAAAATTGCAAGTGAAAACGTATTAATTTGTGCTGAGCGTGCCCCTAGCTTGTGCCCCATCGCGGGTGCAACCGAGTCAAAATGTCTGTTCGACACTTGTTCAGGCATGGTAGAGTTCTCATCCAGCATTATTGCAAGAGAGATCTCAACACCTCCAACATTGGCGACAAAATTAATGTACTGCAACAAGCTGCCGCCCCGGCACCTTCGCAGGTGTCCAACGCTGTCCAAGCGGTGCCCCGACAGTCTCACGCCTTGAGAAACGTCGGCGTGCAGCTGGGGTTGCAAGCCAGACGGATCCTCATCGACAATGTCCTCAACCGAGTCACCAACAGCCTGGTTTCAGAGCTTCGCAAGAAAGCCACCAGAAGGTATTACCTTTGTTCAGATTGTGTTAAAATAATAGTAATAATATGTGTATACCTGATAATGATCAATACCTAATTACCTACCTACTCAGACTCAGATTTGATGTTAAATTATTATCCACTGCTTGTTTTTTCAGAATTCTCTTTGGAGATGCAGCTCCATTCTTTGCTTTCGTTGGAGTAAGCTTAGCTTCTGGAACTGGCATCTTGACTAAAGAAGAGGAACTAGAAGGTGTCTGCTATGAGATTCGAAATGCTGTGTCAAAAATAAAATGGCACTTTTTTGATCCTGCAAATAGCCTGGCCCAAGAAAATGTTACTCTAAATGACCTATCTCTGGGAAAACCGATTGCTAAAGGGGCCAATGGAGTTGTGTATTCAGCTAATGTGAACACTGTTGCATCTGAAGAACCAAACCAACAACAAGAGCAACAGCAGCAGCAGGAACAACAAGAACAACAACAACAACAACAGCAGCAGCAGCAGCAGCAAGAAAAGACCATAGTAGATGACAGCATCACTCAATACCCTTTTGCCTTGAAAATGATGTTCAACTATGATATTCAATCTAATTCAATGGAGATTTTGAAAGCGATGTACAGAGAAACTGTGCCAGCCAGGTTGCATCAAAGCAACACTGGGGAAATTCCAGATTGGCAAGTAGAGTAAGTATTTGAAAAGAAAAATAGTTCTGAATCATTGGGGAAAAAACCAGTCCCATTATTGCTTCAGTGGAAACATAAATACACAGTCGGCTTTAATTTACACCTCTGAAGTAATTTCTCTACTCAACATAACAAGTAGTCTAACAAACTTGTGTATTGTTGTTTCACTTGTTAGAAGACTCAATAATAAGCATGTTCTATTTTGCCATCTGAATAATACCCTTGACAGACTAGAAAGCTTAATGATCATTAAGCGTAAATTACAATATAAATTACTAGTGTGTCACGTCGTCATTTACTTGATGATCATTTAGATCGTCATTTAGGACCTTAATGATCATTAACTAGGAGCAACCATAATCACCGGTGGTCGTGCATCATCGCCGTGATTTTTGAGTACCATTGGCTAGCTTTTTTGCAATGAATCGCGATATCTGTCATCTGTCATCAAGTCTGTCATTTCAGTACGCCATTCAGACACGTATTTCTGGAATGGAGGAACTGGATTTTGTCTCTTGCCTCTTGCAACAACATCTCTTGTACCAAATTATGAGATAATACCCGTAGCGTGCACGTATAAGCACGTACGAAAAATTAAAAACTCCCCTACATAAGAATTTTACATAAGAAGTGACCACCTATTTGCGGAATTTGGATGATACGAACATTGCAAACGCGCAGCACGATATAGATTGGCGTCACTTTATTTTTGGGGAAAGTCGAATTTATTGATGAGTAGATGGGTTCCCGTAAGTATCCGTGAGACAGGCAGACAGGTAGGTATACAGGTGTCCTGGAATAAGTGTTACAAAACTCACAGGGAGATAAAAAATTGAAAAATAAGGGGACTTATCTTAATAAATATACCCTCGCACAAACCCTATTATGCATACAAACGCATAATAACGGAGATACAGCCCTTCAAAGTTGTTTTTTAAAAACTTTTTTTTTCTGCATAACTTTTGAACCATTCAACCGATTTCAGTCGAATTTGAACTAAAGTTTACTGGAACAAGTCTCTATTGAACAATAATAACTCATTTCATCTAACATTTCTAGGGGCGAAGATGATAGGGGGTGCCCTTTTCCGTAAGTATCCGTGAGATAGGTCGGTACTTATATAAGTGTTTATTTCCATAGATATTTCATGAATAAGCTGAAACTATGCTGATAGCTTCCAAACATGCTACCTAGATTAGGTATATTCCAAAACGTCCGTCGTGAAAAACGTGAAATTTTGCAAAAGCAAGCGAAATGGAAAGTACTTATCGCAAAAGCAGTTGAAAATTACAAAAAAAAAGTTACAATGAACCACGATAGATACAAACATAATGAACTATAACATGCATCTGTCAGTTGCCTTGCCACTTGCCAGCCGCGCACATAAACCAGGGCCGCGCTTACAAGTTGGTTAGAGTATAGGACTATGCGATTTTGATCAGGTTCACTAAATCATCAGTCTCTTATTCTTCGTTTTCTCCATTTCTTTCGACTCAATACAAATTCAACATATATTTTGGCTACAAATAAAGATAGTATGATGTGGTGTGAACATTGCAAGAAATTATTATTTTGTTATTGCTTGCAATGTTCACGCTACGCTTTCTTGATTGAATGGAATCTTGGCTAAATACCACCTCACATCTCACCTAAAATATGAATAATAATTATTATAATTATAGATGGCTATGGCAATAATGGCCCAATACTTCGGATCATTCGACATTTCGACATTGACATTTTGGGGGAAAATTGATCGCCACGTTTATTTACGCGCCACGGCGCAAGCTCATAGGTCATAGGCTTATTACGATTTGCAGTGTCACCCCCGAATTCGCAATAGTCATTTAACTTTAATGATCATTACACTTGATGATCTTTGAGGTGCAGTCTGTCAAGGGTATAACCGTATTAATAATTCGCACTTTCACCTTCCAAGTTCTACTAGTGATTTGTGAAATAGGTATGTTTTTGGGCATATGCGCACTGCAGTTGATGCAGGATCCATGCGTAGATATCACCTCACCCACACGAGTGAAAAATGGGAGGTTCTAAGGAGTTTCAACGAACTTTTGATTGTCCCCTTCTGATCTGCGCCTGCGCTTTGAATTTTAAACATGGTCTATTCTGAACTGTAAACTAACCTAACGTAGAAAGAGACAAAACGCGAAAACGCAAAGGAGGGAGTGAGACACTACCAACAACTTAGATTGGACTATGAAGTTCAGATGGCAAATAGAACGCACCTAGAAAAAAATCTTGAGATTTTCAGAATTCTCAAAACGCTCAAGGTTCCCAAGGCTCTCCAAGTTATCAAAATTATGAAACAGCTCGCGGTAACTAGTTGGACAATCGTTTTGATACGAGACATTCAAGAGCTGTATGTTTTCAAATAAAATAATCAAAGAGTCTCAACATTGAGGTGGGCATAGCGTGTTGTACACCGCTGCAGTCGGGTAATAGCTCGACTGCAGCACGCTCAGCTCGGTCGAAAGTTGAATGGGTGACCGCCGGTAGGTAGTGCCAGTGGGCGAGCCGCTGGCGGGTCTCATGCGACTCTAAGCTCGGGTGGTTCACATACTTGAATAGCTTTACCGCGCAAAAGAGACGTAGGTACACCTGCAATACTGGGCACCGCCATTTTTATGGTTATTTGGCCGTTACCTCGAGCGCGACAAACGGTAACAAGGGTCCGGCCAGCTAAAGAAGTCGCATCACATCAGAGCACAGCACAGATCATTGATAATTATCATCTCACGGCACTTGCAGAGTCGCAGAGTGGCTCCTAAACCATTAAACTCGACGACCCATTTTAGTGATAATTTGCGGTTTTAAGACCACCACAGGCAATTAAATAAGAGTAATTGAAAAACTAGATAGTTATTGTGAAATTACAATAGGTTTGATGAGTTTTACGGCTGTAAAGACATTCCGCGGTAGCTATATCATTCGGTATTTTGAGACCCACTGGAAATTAACCATCAATATGGCGATATTTTGTATCTCTTCTTATTACGCGGCGCGGTGTTATGCGCAATAGGTTCATGAGCGGTATAGTTATGTATGTGGGGTGGTCATGGGCAAACCCCCGAGTACATCATGCCTGCAACCGGCAGTACGGCAGTGTGTAGAGGGAAACCGACGACGCAGTCAGGGAGATGGACGAAGCTGGAAATGTACCATCGCAGGGCGTGGATGTGTCGAACATCTGCACCTGCCTCGGGGGTTGAAGACAGAGTACAGGTCAACCGTGCGCTTGTCGGTCCCAGTGCCTGGATGGACCTACCATCAAACATCCAGGCACCACATTGTGGCCCGGTGAATCCGGCTAGTCCGGGAAGGGGTACAATGGACCCAATAGCAAGGCCTACTTGCCAGGTGGAACAATGTTCCATCAACTCCCCTCAATAAATTCAGAATCCAGAGTCTCAACATTCTCATCTTCTAAAGCCAAAGTTATCCTTTGTTCTTATATGTGAAAATTCTTAAAGTTCTTGAGATTTTAATTTTATTTCTAATAAAAACTGAAATTCGTACAGTTTTTGGAAAATTCTCGTTGGTTGAATGATTCTTAAGGATGCCCTTTCCTATAGTCCAGATGTTAGTTGCAAGAAAAGAGATTGCCTTGTATATTTTGATGAGAGGTTGCCACTTGGTGGAAGCGTTACTTGCATCATACTCTTCCGATTTAGAAGGGTAGGCATCAGCATCAACCATGCCGGCGACGTATACAGAGTGAACAAGAAAAAAGTTGAAAATTTATATCTCATGAACCGCAGCACATGGGGATATGCAAAGCACTACACATGTTCAATATTTTATGCTCAGTAAGTCGAAACAAGGAAAAACTACAAAATTGAGAAGATCTTTTTTCCGATGATCAGTGATTCTTCTGTCTTCAAGATATTGAAAGGATATGGTAGGATGCGTATTTCTGTCATTCTAAAAAATGCGATGCCATCGCTTCAAAGTGTCGCAGTGAAAGCACCAACCCTTTGGCGTGCTCCAGCCAAAAAGACGCGCCAAGCCCTGAAGAATTATTGGTGAAACAAGAAGCGCTCCAGCGGTCTGCCCTTCTAGCAGGATTTACATGTAAAAAGTTGAACAATCCAAATTTCAAGTAACCCAGCCGTTCAAAGTTGCGTATCAGACCCATATGAACTGTGCCGGTGCTGCCTGGTCGTCGAAACGAATCTCAAATGAGCTTTCTTCCGCTTTTTGATTCGTCTCTCGACCTCAATTCATAAGCCAGTGTCTCGCGAAAAGTAGGCATACTGACTGGTCAACCCTAATTTGGTCCTTGTCCGTGATCGTTTACACTACGTGGACTAATTTATTTGGGTCGAATTTAGTGCTCAGGTCGCGGACCAAAGCCACGGTGTGAACGTAGCCATTGTCTAAACGACGGTAACACGTCTCCGCTTCGCAAGTCGCATTTCTACGCATGACACGGTCCATGTTTCACAGTTTTTAACATTTTGTTGCCAGTTTGACAGACAACATAACTTTTGGGCAAGCCAGTTCCACACCAGGTAATAAGATGCCAAGTCTACAATGCTAAACTAGAAATTTTGACCAGTTCATTTGAATCGCGGTTCCGCTGGACGTACTTCAACTTTCATTCTGCCACTCCAAAAGTTTACATCAATGGGGCCTTGCAATTGAAAAACTCAACGTGAGGTCGCCACTACCGTAGGGGGCGCCTACTTCGATGAAGCGGCCGTAACGACGGGAAAATAGGGGAGTTTGAGTAGTTTGACCAGTAACTGACAGTGACTGGAGACGTCAAGCAAGAAACAGAGGTTATCCAAATTTCAAATCAAGACATAAATTGACGGACGTCGGTCGCTGAAGCGTCAACGCCGTCAAAATTGTCGAATTTGCCCCCCAACGGTTGTGGCGCCCTCGGTGTGTGAAAGTGGCAGTGCAAGGCCCCATTGGAGGCTCTTAATAAATTCAACAATCTGCCTCATAGGCGAGTTTACAACTACTTCTGGTCTGGTTCCACTATCGTAGCCTCGAAAATGCGTTGCCAGAAAATGCAAAGAATGATGTACTTACTGCTGCTTGCAGAGTTACGTGAGTTACGTGACAAAATCCGTCAATCCCGGAGGGGTTTCTTTAGGTGAAAATATCTATTCTATATACAAGAACCTCTTCTAGACATAGCGGTATTAAAAGTGGGATTTCACTTCTTGAATAAAATTAGTACTCGCACAAAGTTTTTAATATCAAGCCGTGTACCATTTTCATTTTCGCACTTTACACACAGGTTTTACTTTTGTTTTGGATGAAAAGGTGCTGGCTTTGAGAAAAAAAAACTAAATGTTCGGTCGGCTTAAACCATTGATTCTTGCCAAGTAACAACGAAGGGTCGGAACAAAACACTTGAATCCTAAAATCTCGTCTTATTTGCAGTCTCTTCAGTAGACGTCGTCAACTTCCGCCGCACCCCAACATCGTGAGCATCTATTCAGTTTTTACCGACTACATTCGCGAATTTCAAAACAGCAAGCTGCTGTGTCCCGCGGCCTTGCCGCGCCGAATCCATCCGGAGGGCGAGGGCCGCAACATGTCCCTTTTCCTCCTGATGAAACGATATGACTGCAGCCTCCAGCAGTTCATGAGGACCTCGCCGGAAGTGCCCGCCAGGACGTCGACGCTGCTTCTGGCCCAGCTGCTCGAAGGAGTGGCTCATCTCGGGGCCCACGGCGTCGCTCATCGTGATTTGAAATCCGACAACGTCCTGTTGGACATGGCCGAACCCGAAGTGCCCGTTCTCGTGATCAGCGACTTCGGATGCTGCCTGGCCGACAAGACCAACGGCCTCCGTTTGCCCTACAGGAGCTACGAGACCGACAGGGGCGGCAACGCGGCGTTGATGGCGCCTGAGATCTACAACCAGACACCGGGAACGTTCAGCGTGTTGGATTACACAAAGTCGGATTTGTGGGCGGCTGGTGCGATAGCTTACGAAATATTCAATTGCCCTAACCCTTTTTATGGCGATAGAAAGCAGCAGAAAGTGCTTAAAAACTCAACGTACAAAGAAGATGATTTACCCCAGTTGCCTGAACACGTGCCTGAAGTGATGAAGCATTTGGTTGGAAATTTACTAAAGCGCAACCCCAATAAGGTAGCATGAGTTTGTAAGCAAATTTGATCCGTTTATGCATACAAAAAATTTTAATTTCAGCGCTTAGATCCTGAAGTTGCCGCCAATGTCTGCCAGCTGTTCCTATGGGCTCCAAGTGCTTGGTTGAGACGGGGTTTGGTTAAGCTGCCGTCCAGCAATGAGGTACTTACCCTACCCACAATTAATTACATTGACTAAGTTTATGCGAGGCTTGCTACTGAGAAACTAGTGTTAACTTTTTCTACATATTGGCGGTAGTTATAGTCAAAGAAGGCTTTTCTTTAATTGCTAAAAAAGTAGCTCTCCGAGCTTCCTAGGGTGCTCCGGTTAAAAGCAAATTTGAGGCTGCCATTGGTTCAAATGTCGCCATCAACCTCCCACCTCCGGTTGAAATCCAACCGACGTGTGACGGTCAATTTTTTTTTCCCACATATTTCTGAAAGTTTTCTTCTAATTGAAAATGCAAAACCGGACTCAAATAATGGAGCTTAAAATGAGAAAGACTGAGGTTTTTCCATTCGAATTTTCCTGAATATTTTTAATTTTTTTGTGTCCGATTGTTATGAAGATTGAAGATGCTGCTAATTTATGCCATCCTGGCACAAGCATATATTCACGGGTCCGTATTTCAGACAAGTTTCGCGACCCGTGCATTCATTATTGTTGTTTTAGATTGTTCATACTTGATCGATCGCCTTCAAATGTCGTCGGTATAGACCTACGTTAGCCGAGGCTTGAAAAGTCCAGCTGCTTCGCTTATGAATCTGGCAAGCTAACGAACGGCTCCTCCGCCAATTGTACGGGTTTGTGGCGTACCTCCGCGTCAAAGTTTCCGGGTTTACTACTCATCCTAACGTCGAAGTCTCTAGCGAATATCGTAACAGTCTACCATCATTATTTTCCAAATCAATTTCTTAACCTTAAGGACGGCATTTCTTAGGGTTTTTTCTTAAAACGTGAGTTTCATGAGAACCAGTGGAGTAAGAGACTTGAAAAAAAAGAAGAGTAATCTAAAATCTAGAATGAAAATTATTAGGTATTTAAAAATTTCAAATTTCGAAAAATTCGATTTTTTTTTCAAAATTTTTATATTTTTTTTAAAGAAGTCCTTCTTCTCTTGCCAGCCCTGATTTAAATATCTCATTTTTTTTGTTACATTCTCATCTGCTCAGATTTGGCAGAAACTCACGCCACAAGAATCTATCTCTTTCTCTTTCGCTCTGCAGCTAATCCGCAGTCTGTTTCAGCCATTTTTTATGCTAGGAAATGCCGTCCTCAAGATACTGAGGCACTCGTGTATAAATAGATTGATGTCAGAATTTCAAAGTAGGGATGAAACCTCATTACCGCAATTTGCAATTATTTAGACATGTATACCTTGGCATAGGTCCACCCAGGTAGTACTAGCGGTTCACAACATAATCTGGTAGAATCCTGCATTTTGTGATACAAACAAGAACTTCGGCACAATTGCTCCTAGATCCACAATGGATAATTTGGCCCGCTGTTCTTTTCGAATACCCCCTGCTGGTACGGGATTTGGGGGGTACAAGGGGTGCATGACTATTTTTTGCTGCAAGCACTAAACACTGCTATCGAATCATGTTTGATGTCATTTCTGGATAACTAGAGCCTGCTGATCACGATGTCACCACTGCCAGAATTATGCGGCTGTCGGGAGACAATGTAGAGCTGTCAATTTTACGTGGGGGCTTCCTGGAATAATAAATTTTGGTCATCAAAGGGGACGTGTGGGGTATCATTTCTGACATAATCGAGGTCTGCGAACCCATTTCTTTTTGTGAAAATGTAATTGGTTTGAAACTGTGGAAAATATGATAGGTTAAAATTATGATTATTGATTTTCAAACATTTACGATTCGCATTGATTCCACTTTTGTTGCACTTTTGATTAGGCTGAGCTAGCGAGTCACGATACCGCCATTGTCGAGGCGCTGCGTTCGCTAGAAGTCGAGTTATGACGGATTTATTCGAATTGGAAAAGTTCTTGAAAGTCGTTGCAGTGGCCATTTGAAAAAGAGTGGAGTATAATTTCGACCGCCTTCAGACTCAAAGAGTCTACTTTTTTGCATAAAAATTAAATTCTGTCAATATTAAGGGGGCTCATGGAATGGGGATTTTGTACTTTCTGGTCCACAAGCACTCGCCTTGAACCTTGAAAAAATACATTTCAGCATAAAATGATGACGCCGATGCGATGCTGTCATCACTGAAGCGATACGTCAACCAGAAGCCAAGTGGGAGCCGTAACTCTTTGTACTTGGGGTACGCGTCTTGAATTAGGTTAGTTTGGTCTTGAAATATGATGTGTTGGGCATCATTTCTAATGTTTTTTGGGTCACTGATTTCATTTCTCAATGCAAAATTTTGATTGACTTACAAGCGGAGTTGTAGCAGTCTCAGTATATGGGAGATATCCCCCCACTTCCCGAATTCTAACCCAATCAAAATTTTGCATTGAGAAATGAAATCAGCGACCCAAAAAACATTAGAAATGATGCCCAACACATCATATTTCAAGACCAATCTAACCTAATTCAAGACGCACACCCCAAGTACAAAGAGTTACAGCCCCCAGTCGGCTTCTGGTTGACGTATCGCTTCAGCGATGACAGCATCGCATTGGCGTCATCAATTTATGCTGAAATATATTTCTTCAAGGATTCAAACGAGTGCTTGCGTAGAAAAAAGCGAAAAATCTATATTTTCATGAGCTCCCTTAATATTGACAGAATTTTATCTTTATGCAAAAAAGTAAGTTTGATAACTCTAAAGGCGGCCGAAATTATACTCCACACTTTCCTTAACGGTCCATATAGCCAGTTTCAGGAATTATTTCAATTCAAAATTATTCGTCATAAGTCGATTTCTGGAGAACGCAGCGCTTCGGCAATGACGGCATAATAATTCGCTGACCCAGCCTGATAAAAAGTGCAACAAAACTCAGTCCAATGCGAATCGTAAATGTTTGATAATCGGTAATCATAATTTCGACTCCTCATATTTCCCACAGTTTCAAACCAATCACATTTTTACCCAAAGAAACGAGTTCGCAGACCTCGATTATGTCAGAAATGATACCCCACACATCCCCTTCGATGACCAAAATTTGTTATTTTGGGAAGCCCCCACTGCAAATATGACAGCTCTACCTTGTCTCTCGACAGGCGCATCATTCTGACAGTGACGACATCGTGATCAGCAGGTTCTGGTTATTAGTACAGGAATTTTAGCTGAAATATCACTTCAACCTCAAAAAAAACACTGTAGTCGTGAAAATCACAGGTTCTGTTCAGAATTTTGTGCTCTTTCCAAATTTTTGGGTTTCAGAAAAATCCCATCGGAGGCTTTTTTTTTAGAGCTGTCAAAAGTCTGAAGACTGATATTTCTGAACAATTTCAAATTAAGCTCAATTTTTCATGAGATTTCAAGTATACACAGTTATGTGGAGATTGCAAATGTTGAGAATAAACATACGAACAATTCTGAACCAAAAACGATAGAAAATTTCATAGTTCTGTTGGAATATTCTGATTTTTTCTGTCAAATGTATATGATACAGGAAAAATAGTAAAAAAATCACTGAAACCTTGGAAAAAGTATGGACGTCCTGAAAATTTCATATTCTGTTCAGAATTGAATGTCCTTCTACATACCTGAAATTGACAGGAATCCCACCCCGGGGTTTTGAGTTATTGGAGGGGGGGGTGATCAGTTGCAACTCAAAAT
Source organism: Anaspis maculata (assembly GCA_949128115.1). Lineage (NCBI taxonomy): Eukaryota > Metazoa > Arthropoda > Insecta > Coleoptera > Scraptiidae > Anaspis > Anaspis maculata. The sequence continues at coordinate 48,250,002 of OX421964.1, forward strand.
GGAGGGGATGAAACCCGTTAATCCATTGGATGCAAATACATCTTAATTCGACGCATCATATCTCGTTGATACCATTTTGGAACAAAAAGTGTTGATCATTGTTGAGGGGGTGGTCGTGGGAGGGGCGGAGCTCGGCTAGGTGATTCTTTTTGTTTTCCTGGTCATATATAACCGATCACGACAAGTTTGGTATCTTTTCCGACTAAATTGAAGCTCCTGACCTCGAATCCGATGTGTAAATTTGAATAGAAACAAGTTTGAACAAGTCAACTTGAAAAAACTTGTTTTTTCTTTGGCAATTTTGGCAGTTTTTTTTTCACTGTTGGAGGTCTGAAATCCTCAAAAATATTTCAAGAGCCATTAGATTCAAGTGTCTTTTTCACGAAAATCATTCACTCAACGTATTATTTTGTTTTTTGATATTAAAAAATCAATTTGAACCTGTGAGTCGATCCAGCGTGGTGTCTACTACTGACCAGAACACTACAACATGCACCTGCAAATATAAATAGCTCAAACTCAAAACCCTGCAGAGCGATCCATAGCAATTTTGTTTTATGTTATAGCAAATTCAATTCTGCAGAGATCCTCAAACTTTCAAAGATAAGTTATTATTTGTTCAATAGTTTGAGCTACTTTTATTTGCAAGCGCATGTTTCAGTGTTCTGGATATTAGTAGAAACCGCGCCGGACCGACTCACAGGTTCAAATTGATTTTTTAATATCCAGAAACAAAATAGTACATCGAGTAGATGACTTTCGTAAAGGAGACACTTCAATCTAATGGACCATGAACTATTCTCTAGGGATTCAGACCTCTAACAGTGAAAAAAAAATTGTCAAAATTGTCAAAGAAAAAAACAAGTTTTTTCAAGTTAACTTGTTCAAACTTGTTTCTATTCAAATTTACACATCGGATTCGAGGTCAGGAGTTTTAATTTAGTCGGAAAAGATACCAAACTTGTCGTGATCGGTTATATATGACCAGGAAAACAAAAAGAATCACCTAGCCGAGCTCCGCCCCTCCCACGACCCCCCCTCAACAATGATCGACACTTTTTGTTCCAAAATGGTATCAACGAGATATGATGCGTCGAATTGAGATGCATTTGCATCCAATGGATTAACGGGTTTCATCCCCTCCATTTTGAGATGCAACTGATCACCCCCCCTCCAATAACTTAAAACCCCGGGGTGGGATTTCTGTCAATTTCAGGTATGTAGAAGGGCATTCAATTCTAAACAGAATATAAAATTTTCAGGACGTCCATATTTTTTCCAAGGTTTAAGCGGATTTTTTTACTATTTTTCCTGTATCATATACATTTGACAGAAAAAATCAGAATATTCCAACAGAACTATGAAATTTTCCATCGTTTTTGGTTCAGAATGGTTCGTATGTTCATTCTCAACATTTGAAGTCTCCACATAACTGTGTATACTTGAAATCTCATGAAAAATTGAGCTTAATTTGAAATTGTTCAGAAATATCAGTCTTCAGACTTTTAACAGCTCTAAAAAAAAAAGCCTCCGCTGGGATTTTTCTGAAAACCAAAAATTTGGAAAAAGCACATAATTCTGAACAAAACCTGTGATTTTCACGACTACAGTATTTTTTTTGAGGTCAAAATCTATTTTTCTTGGGCTATATTCAGAAATGACATCAAACATGAATCGATAGCAGTGTTTAGTGCTTGTAGCAAAAAATAGTCATGTCCCCCTTGTAACCCTTAAGTCCCGAACCAGCAGGGGGTAATCGAAAAGAACAGCGGGCCAAATTATTCATTTTGGTTCTAGGAACAATTATGCTGAAGTTCTTGTTTGTATCACAAAGTGCAGGATTTTTTTGTGTACCGCTAGTACTAAGGTCTCTCCCTGGCGCCGTCACTCGAATAGGATTCTACAGAGGGTTAACGATAGGAAGATGAAGAATCGATTGAAGTTGAAATTGATCGAAAAAGAAGGATGGATAAGATGGGCTTTTACTCAATATTGCACATCCCATGTATTCTGTTCTAGATTATCCAATGGCTGTTGACCCTTACAACTAAGGTTTTGTGCGAGGGAAGAATCGACCACAGGAAGCTGGGATCCAACCAGAATCGCGGTAGGAGGACCTACCCCGAATACCTGTTGATTTCTAGCTTCTTATGCAGAGCAAAATTGTCAAACATCAGATCAGCGCTATCTTGGATCCAAGATGTCCAGTTCGATGCTGATTACTAAATGATGGCTATTCTTTGTGTGTTTATGTAATGTGTACGTATAATTTATAATAGTTTTTCAACCAAATATCGTGTTGTATTATTCTTAACTTATTGGCTTTACCCCTGGCGAGGTTTAGGTATATTATTTTGTAGAACTATAGTAAAAGACTGTTAGAGATATGGCCGTAAAATGCTGGGAATTGTAAATAGTGGAAATAATTATTTAATAAATGTTTGGGTTCTGAGCTGTTGTTTTTCTCATCTATCCTAATTTGCGGATAGTAATTATTATTATGAAATGATTGAGGCATCTTATCGAGAAATAGTACGTCAATGGATTGGGCAGAGGATATAAAATTTTGCAAGTCAGTCACGTGTGAAGGATTTATCAATCACTTGATTTTTTGGCGAACAATGGAGCAGTGTGGAAATTGCCATTAATGTCAACAGTGAACATGGAATACCAAGAACTTGAAAGAAAAAAGTGCAATCAATTTGTGGCAAACACCTTTGAATTTAGAGGTAGGCCTCTGGGGTAGATCTAGCCATATACGGCCAGACCATAAACTCAACAATTATAAATAAATTTACCTATAATGTGAATATACCTAAGTAGGTACCTCAAAAGAGGTCACCCATGTATGTATGATGTGTCTAAAAAAATGAAATAAGGTAATAAGCAAAAACCAGTAAGGTACCAGGGAATTGGGTCATGGCCTTGAATGTAGAATTAAAGAAACTGGCAAAAGGCATTGACGTTTCAGTACCTCTAAACAGAACAAGCAGAGAACGGTGCGGTAGGACCAAAGTTTACGGAACAAACTGAAAGTCGTACACGGGAAAAAGTTGAGCACGTGAGAATTAGTTTTCCCGTCGTAACTGGGATAATCACATGATTGCTGCCGGCCGCATGACCCTCAAGGCCGGCTGACGGCTGTCGAAATGAGAGTGTGACCACCCGGCGTCCGCGGGAGAGTGCGTCGGCGTCTTTATCACCCTCTCCCTAGCCATAGGTAGGCTATTATTGTGCCAAAGTCAGGCACTGGCATTCGACCAAATGGGAATTATATCATGCATTAATCGCGTGCAATTCTCGATATTTCCACTCTTGTGTCGGCGAGACTCCATGCGCCCCATTCGTGGTGGTGAGTACCTCCTCGTCGTCTACACACAACGCGATCCTCTAGCCGGCGATAAGATCGATAGCTTTTGAGTTTTAAATGACTCAGTTCGCGCACGCTTTCCAGTCTGGCTGAATTTTCCAACTGCGTACGACCTAGGTCCATGACATAATAGTCCGCGAGTTGAGAATCGCGTGTGTATGGTGGCCGGTACGGAGCGTGTGATGCAGAACTAGATACCTATGTATGTACTCTGGCGTGGCCTTTACATAACCGTCCCAAAAATGAAGCTTGCAGCTTGAATTTTGAAGTATTCTTGTGAGTCTCATTTTTGTACAGCCTATCCCTAATAACACACAAGAGGACGCCCTTATTTTTATAAGATCACCTTGAGATAACGCGCCGACAAATTTTGAATCGCAATAATTATGTACCCACACCAATTCTTGAATGCAGTTTTAAAATTCCAAAATAATCAGCACGTGCGACTCGTGTTAATTTTTTTGCGCGCGCATTTTTCGTAAAAGTGCTTAGGTACTTGAAATACCTTTATCGAAATCTTGAGACTACAAGTAGAAAAAATAATCATACTCATCCCATATGAGTGCTATTTCCGCATTTCATCATTTTCGTTTATTAAATGACCTTCAAACCAGATGATTGCAGTTCCTATAACACCGCGTCAAACTTACGTAAAATAATATGTTTATTCAATGTACTACACAATTACTTATATCGTCTTGTTTATATAGTGACTTCTAATTAATAGGGTTGTAACACCCCTTTGCATCGCACTGTTGAGCTCCGAGTAGACGAAACGCAGCCTGGAGCTTGAATTGTTGGAAGTGAAAAAGTGCTGAAGAAAATTTATTATTAAAAATATATAATATGTACCGTCATCAAGATAGTTAACTAGAATTTCGTTGATCTAGATAGTCAACTAGAATTTCGTTGTGTCAGTAAATAAAATGCAACCTTAAACTCCCATTTTCACTTGTTGAACGAACAGCAAAATATATTGCTGCAAAATATTTTGGCTGCAATCACCATCAGGTATTCTACCTCAGTACCTCCTCCACCTATTGCTATTGCACTTGCTGGCACCATCTGAACAAACTTTTAATATGCTACATGTAATACGTGAGCTGCATAACAAGGAATAATTACCAGTCATTAAGTTTGGTGAAGCACCTGTAACTATGTAATACAAACATAATAATTCTGATAAGGAAAATCTACACTCAATAAAATCAGCACTTCATTATTTCCTCTAGACATTATTGCTGCCTTAATAAAGCAGCACTTTTCCCTTAAAACGTTTTCTGCTAAAAATTTTTGTCATAAAATAATAAGACGCTTTCTAATACAAAGTTTTCATCGTTATCTGCAAGTTTAGGTGTAGGTATAGTCCACATAATACATAAGTATAGATACTATATAGGTATTCATGTATAGATAATTTATCGCAACGTTTTATAATGTGATCTTATTTTGCGTAAAATTTGCAATTTATGCTTTTTGTTAAAAATGTGATGTTTGTATTTTTTTGTAAAGTAAAATTGGTCTAATTGAGATTGAATGACCACCCGTAACAATTTTACTGGCTCTCCCCTGTTTTGTAACACCTTATTATGGATCCAGGCCCCGTTTTGCCTATCTTGCTAAGTAGAATTTTCCAATCTAATCGCCTTGAATAACATATAGCACCATGTGCAATAATTTTGTTCACTTCATCCCAAAACACGTAGGACTTCACCTACCTACATTTTATTGTTTTTATTACCATCCATTACTCATACAAGATGTTCACTGTACTGAAGCATTAGCCTGTCCTCTTACACCTCTTAGAAGATCACTCCATAAACTTGATGTTTTTTCTAGGATCAGGTGTGTTCGCAATTTTTTCTGATTTCGCTATCGTTGTCTAGAAAGTTCTCGAGAAAGTCATTTCTGATCAGAATCGGTTTGAATCGGATGTTTTTGACCTGAAAAAGCTGCAAAGTTCAAAGTTAGGTACAAGAGAAGCATTATGAAATAAGCCCCAGGTTTGTCTCGGGTCATTTTACCTCAACTCTCAAGTCTCAACCCTCGTCGCGTGCTCCTTGTATCTTCTTTTCACCATCGTTATGTCACTTTTCTCCGTGATGTCAACCTGACGCATGTCATCAATTCAACCTTTCAGACCTCAATTGTCCGTCTTCCAATACTTCTTGCGTTCTGGTCTTGTGTTCAAACATTTCAACTAAAAACTTGACTAAAAATGTCATTTACCAACACTATAGATTGCCTCATACATGATTTTGTATGTATAATATGACAGTTGTCACTGTCATCGCGACACAATGCGTGGGTGAAAATCATCGAGATTACATAATCTAGTAAAAATAAGAAACATGAGCTCTCTTGGCGTGATAATTTGCCGGGGTCAATAAGAGACACTGTTTCTACTGGTTGGTGATTCTTTGCTGAAGCTGATAGGTAAGTGGTGGCCACTGAAGAAAATGATGTTCAAGCGCGGCAGTACCCAAGAAAAGGGAACGAAAATGCCCACTGCCCAAATGTCCTATCTTCCCATGCCTCCCCATGCTGATCACTGAGTAGTAGTGAATACTATCTATCTTCTCAGCTTATACCGTATGATCAAAAACTTTCTTCCTCAAGAGAGGCTGTGGTCCTGGTCATTGGCAGGCAAACGTGGCTGGTTTTGGCCAGGCCACAGCCTCCCTTGAGTAAGAAAGTTTTTGATCATACGGTACTAAAAGAGCAAGCAGGTATGAACCAAGGAGATATACAGGGTGATTCAAAAGTGTCGGACCATCTCAACGGTGCGTAATATGGAGATGTAGTAGAGTGCTGGAAAGTTGTTGAAAAAATTCTATGTCTTTTAATTTTGAAGTTATGTAGGGACAAAAGTTGGTCCTTCGATTGCTTCTATTTCCGTTGTTTCAAAAGATTTCAGTAAACTGTTTATGGAAAAATAATGAGTACAAAAAATCAACCTCTGAATCTGTATTGAATTTCTGTTTACTATACAGGGTGAATCATAAACTACAAAAATTTAGTTTTCCTAAAAAACCAGAAGCAACAGAATTCTAATAAAATGAATTGTGTTTTATAGTTTTATTGTGCTCTACATAGGTTATGGGACCAATGTGGCTGATTACAGGCACTTTTAGAAAAAAATAATTTTTGGGATTCATGACTCACCCTGTATACAAAATAGAAATTATTTGCAGATTCAGAGGTTGATTTTTGTGCTCATTCTTTTTCCATAAACAGTTTACTAAAATCTTTTGAAACAACCAAAATAGAAGCGATCGAATAAGGACCAGCTTTTGTCCCTCCATAAATTCAAAATTAGAAGACATAGAATTTTTTCAAGAACTTTCCAGCACTCTACTACACCTCCATATTACGCACCTTCAAGGTGGTCCGACATTTTTGAATCACCCTGTATACAGGAAATAGACCAAGTTTATGTTGAGAGAATCCCCCAAGCCAGTGCACTCACGCGCGTGTCTCGCCTTGTGCAATCCAACTCCATTATTAATGTCCATCTGAACAAGTTTTCTCAACCCCACTGAAACCACTGAGCATTTTCATTCCATTTTCTTTAGTACTGCCGCGTTTGAGCATCATTTTCTTCACTGGCCACCACTAGCCTAACAGCATTAGCGAAGAGCCATCAACTAGAAGAGATGATTTTCTTTATCGACGGCAGCAAATTTTCACTCGCAAGAAAACTCACTTTTTCCTATTTTCCCTTTGTAATCTCGAAAATGTTGACTTAAGCATACTTATGACTTAAGCAGCGTCTCGATGACGGTGATAACTGGTACATTATACACATAGCACATCTAGACAATTAGCTGCCAATAAGACCTTAGCATGAAGTTAGCATCTATACCATTTGTACCTACCAACAAAACACATTTTTTCCACAGCCTACTCTTAATGGAAAATGTCGTGAAACTGGTTTCATCAGATGTAATTTTAATATGTACTTGATTATTTTGGAACAGTTTTTCAATACCTATACCTCATTATGTTTTTGTTTACAGCCTCATGTTGGTTACGTAAGCCCTAAACAAAAATGGCATCAACTTTAGGAAAAATTGTCATTGGAGGCATTACTGGCACTGTTGGTGCTGGAGTAGCCACTTACTTATTATTGAGTGACGAAAAAGACAGACGAGTAAGTGGAAAGTTCATTAAAGTGTAGATTAATTTTTAGAATAATAACGGAAGATCCAGATCGTGTATACCTATTGAAACTTTGCTTCTGGTTTTTAAACTAGACAGAAAAGCTGGTGTTTTTTTTTTTAGAACGCGAACTTGTGAGTACCTATACCTATAAGTTCTATTATTGCACATGATACTGTCGCATGATACAGACATAATTAAATAATTGAGGTGCATAGCAAATCTTTTGATAAAAAATAATTCCATTTTTTTTATCTTGATGAATTGTGATCATGATCACGTTTCGATATTGATCTGTTTCAAGTGTCATTCAAACGAAATTTAAGGTAATGATCAATACTTCTCCTTACATAATTATTATTTAGTTTCGAAAGTTTGGTACCGTATTTTTCTCGCAATTTTATTCTGTATGTGCAGGGTGTTCATGATAAGATTATAAATAATTATTTAAGCCGTAATATCGCCTATAGTCGGAGCTCAAAATATGTAGTTGAGAGTGACTTGGATTAATTATTAGGCAATAAAGTAATGATTTTTGCCCTCTTTTTCATGATCCGACTATGATTTTCCTTCCCATCTTTCTCACCGCAACGTTCCAAATGCCCAAGCATGAGTCACTCTCAACTATTGTGAGCGCCGACTATAGGGAAAGCGTAAAAATTAGTATCTCATTATTTTTTCAACAAAAATGAACTTCGTAAGCTATTTTGTAACTGTGACAAAAAGCTGCATCGACCGCAGTATCATAAGGTGTTAAAAAAATCACTTTTTTGTGACACCCTGCAAATTATGGAGAAACTATTTAGGGTCAAATTAAAAAAACTCAGCAAAAATCCTTCAAGAATCATTTCCTATTTTTCAAATTGTTCCAGAGATATGACGGCTAGTAGGGGGGGGGGGGTCAATTCGAGGGTCAATCTGGAAACGCGAACCGAACACCTTTACCTATTTATATCAAATCAGAGAGCAAAAAGACGGCACTGTACTCTAGATATATGGGACAAATTGTTGAATCAATAAAACGGCCAATCTGTTTACTTCCAGTGGAATACAGTCCATGCCCAACAAGCCAACACTCGACGAGCCAAACGTCACTTGCCGTCACGAGAAGCACAACTCGAATCACTCAAAACTGAAAGCTTCGATGTAGTCATAATTGGCGGAGGCGCAACTGGAGCCGGATGTGCCCTCGATGCCGCCACCAGAGGACTAAAAACGGCCCTGATCGAAGCCGATGACTTTGCCAGTGGCACGTCGAGTAGAAGCACCAAACTCATCCACGGCGGCGTTCGATACTTACAAAAAGCCATCATGCAACTTGACGTCGAACAATACAAAATGGTCAAAGAAGCTCTACACGAAAGAGCCAGCATGCTGACTTCCGCACCACATTTAGCCCACCCTTTGCCCATCATGCTTCCGGTGTACACCTGGTGGCAAGTCCCTTACTACTGGGTGGGAATCAAAGCATACGATTTGGTTGCCGGATCGAAAACAGTCAAAAGTTCGTATCTGCTGTCGAAGAAAAACGCACTGGAACTTTTCCCCATGTTGCGCGGAGACCGTCTCTGTGGCGCCATCGTATATTACGATGGCCAACAAGACGATGCCAGGATGAACTTGGCCGTTGCCCTGACGGCAACACGTCACGGTGCCACAGTAGCAAACCACGTTTCGGTCACTGGACTATCCAAAGAAAAGGACAGCACAGGCAAAGAAGTGATCCGAGGAGTCGCCGTCAAAGACGAAATGACCGGAAAGACGTGGAGCATCCCGACCAAGTGCGTCATCAATGCCACAGGACCGTTTACTGACAGCATCAGGAAAATGGACAATCCGAATGTAAAAGAAATCTGCTGTCCAAGCAGTGGCGTCCATATCACTTTGCCTGGTTATTACAGTCCAGAACAGATGGGTTTGCTCGATCCTTCGACTAGCGACGGGCGAGTCATCTTCTTCTTGCCTTGGCAAAAGCAGACCATCGCTGGAACCACGGACTTACCTTGCGGTGTCACTCACAATCCGAAACCGACAGAAGACGAAATCATGTTTATTCTGGAAGAAGTGAAGAATTACTTGAATCCAGATGTTGAAGGTATAGATATATGATCACTGAACACGAGATAAGTGATTTGATTTTTGTATTTAATTTAGTTCGCAGAGGTGATGTACTCTCAGCATGGAGTGGAATCAGACCTCTGGTTTCCGATCCGAACAAAGGCGACACGCAATCTTTGGCCAGGAATCATATTGTGCATGTCAGTGATAGCAATTTGGTTACAATTGCTGGTGGAAAATGGACGACATACAGAGCCATGGCACAAGAAACCATTGATGCTGCTGTCAAAGGTACCTATCGACCTATCGTATTACATTATTATAATTATAAACTGACACAACATGTGATAAGTGCTTAGACTGAGGCTTAGACTTTTCCTGGGTTGGGTTTGGGCGCCTCTGGCCGTGCTTGGATCTGCAGACTTTAGTCAGGTATAAAGGAGAAATTCTCGATCAATATGAACAACGATTGCGCAACATTGATCTAAACAGGTTCCAGTCCTCCACTTTTTCCTCCTTGTACAGATTTTTTAACTTTGACATTGACAGCGGATCCTACCTGCAGTTGAGGTTGCCTATTGCCAAGTTGAAAATAGTAGCCCAACTGAAATTAGGCAGTGATCGCTACCTGGAATTCACGTGGAAGGGTTCATGTTACCGAATTATAACTGAGGAGCTTTGTACTATATGTAATTTGCACAGACAGGAGACGTTGGAGCATATACTTTTCGAGTGTCCAATTTATAACCCTATAAGATTTCACTACATACATGACCTCATCAATCTGAGAGATGTCTTGCATTTTATTGAGGTAAATAATACTTCTGTTATTGTTAGAATTGTCAATTTCATTGTGGGAGCTCTCAGGCTGAGGGCGTTCAGCAGGAACGAGTACTGACTTGTGTGTTAACTTATCTTACCCTGTTTTTTTTTCTTGTTCATGGTGTATTACCGAAGGAACAATAAATATATTGAATTGAATTGAATTGAATTTTCTCATGGACACCATGTTCATAAAACTACAGTTCAAATATTCTGTTTCTTCTAGCTTGCGACTTGAAACCCAAATTTCCAGAGTGCCAGACTGATGGTTTGTTGTTGGAGGGCGCTCATGGATGGACTCCCACGATGTACATCCGTTTAGTACAAGATTTTGGTTTGGAGTGTGAAGTTGCGGAGCACTTGTCAAAATCTTATGGAGACAGAGCGTTCGCTGTGGCCAAAATGGCCGCTTTAACAGGTATTTATTTCTTCTTTCTTTAATCTGATTTTTGATTGATTTGGCTGAAAGACCTGAGTTTACGTGGCACCTGCTCTCTAAACTACATAAACTCACTGGGTCACTTATGGTCATTTTTAATATCCAGGAAAGCGCTGGCCGATCATCGGCAAGAAGATCCATCCAGAATTCCCTTACATTGACGCAGAGATCAGATATGGAGTTCGAGAGTACGCTATGAATTCCATCGACATGATCGCCCGCAGGCTCCGCCTGGCTTTTTTGAACGTCCAAGCTGCCTCAGAAGCCCTCCCAGAAATCGTCAACATCATGGGCGAAGAACTCGGCTGGAACGAAGGTATGCCGACCGATCCAGACCTTCCATTTTATTTTTCAGTTCACGTTCACCCCGTTCTTTTTTCAGCTGAGAAACAGAGACAGATCAAACTAGCTTCAGAGTTTTTGCAAAATGAAATGGGTCAAAATGTGAACCGCGCCAGCCGCGACAAGATCCCCATCAACCTTAAAAAGGACGAAATCCAACTGTACATCAAACGATTCCAAATTATCGACAAAGATCGCAAAGGTTACGTATCCATCAACGATATCAGAAGAAGTCTTAAGGTAAGTCCATCTGGAAGTTAACGAAAGACGTTTCTATAAATTCTAATCAGTCTCTAGGCATGAAACTAACAGACGACGAAATACATGTTCTCTTATCGGACATTAACGTGACGTACAATGGCCAATTGGAACTGTCTGATTACTTGCAGGTGAGATACAAAAACTTTTCTAATGTATACTTTGAACATTACAGCAACACGGAGAGAAGGAGGTTCCCGGCGAAGAGCTCCATGAAATTCTGAAAGAGATCGACACGAATATGAACGGACAAGTCGAACTCGATGAATACTTGCAGGTTTGGCCAAAAGTGTCTTGTGCCCACAGCCGCTAACAGCACGTTTATTCCTTTACTGCAAATTGTTTTTATTAATTTCCTCAGCCTTGGTTTTTTATTTTGGATGCCCGCCTTCCTGTAGAAATGTTGATTGACTTACAGCTTACACTTACAAATATTTGCGTTTTGTTAACCATAGTAGTGGTCGTGGAACTAATGTTCGGAATTTGCAGATGATGTCCGCGATCAAATCTGGTCACGTGACGTATTCGCGATTCGCAAGGATGGCCGAGTTGGAGGAGGAAAAGCACGAGAGGGAGATGCTCAAGAAGAAAATTTCAGTTGAACGCAGCGGCGGTGGCTTATAAGAAAAATCTCGAAAAGGAAAATCCGTGATGGTTTTTTTTAAATCTAGGTGTATATAAATGATAACTATAATAAAAGTATGAATTTATAATATACTCAGGCGACTATTCTGGTTACCGCATGTTTATTTATTTATAAATTATTTTAAATATTTATCCGATATGTTGATGATGATTTCATTAAAAATGATTGTTACATTTCGATCCCCATTTCGCCGTTTTATTTATTTTTATGCTGCTTTGGTACCTACCTACTCTGGAATAACCTTCCTCTCAGAGATCCCTGGAGGAGGTCGCACCATCGTTCCATCATTTTCATCGCCTGTCTTTGTTAGCCAACAAAGCTGACCGCTTGCTTTTAGTGTAGACTGCAGAGCCGTTTAAGCGTGTATGCGAAAGCCAAGAGGAGCCGCAGTGTTTTTTTACGGGAGCGGTCTTAAGCTTCGAAAAACCATAGCTTCGACGGGTCGTAGCTTAGAGAATTTATAGCTTGGAAGGATCATAGCTTGGAAAGTTCATAGCTTCGAAACGCTTTAGCTTCGAAGAATTATAGCTTGGAAGAATCATAGTTTGGAAAATTCATAGCTTCGAGAAACCACAGCTTCGACGGGTCCTAGCTTAGATAATGATTCACAGTTTGGAAGTTTCATAGCTTGGAAAGATGAAGCTTCAAAAAATGTGTGAAACGACAACACCCGCGCGAGTGCAGGGGCATTAGTCAAGCCCAAAACCGCTGTAAGTTCTCAAACTTTCTCAATGATTTTGCACACCAAGCTGTGTACATGGATGTCGTCAGGTTCAGTAGTTTTTTTTTTAAGACCCGTAATCGGACTACCTAGTAATGAGATTGTTCACTTTCTCAACAATTTTGCACTCCAATCTGTAGATGGATGTCGTCATCTTCAGTACTTTGGACCATCCTAAAAGCTCTACATATGATCATATCCCGTAGAAATCAGTTTTTAACGCAACAAGCTATAGTTTTGGGTTTGGCGCTCGCTAATGCCTGAGCACTCGGGTGTTGTCGTTTCGCGCATTTTTTGAAACTATGATCTTTCCAAGCTGTGGACTTTCCAAGCTATGATACTTCTAAGCTAAGCACTTTCCAAGCTATGAGCCTTCTAAGCTGTGGACTTTCGAAGCTAAAACACTTCCAAGCTACGGTACATCGAAGCTATGCATTTTCCAAGTTATGATCCTTCCAAGCAATGAGCTTTCGAAGCTATGGTCCTTCTAAGCTATTTTTTTCAAAGCTTAACACCCCACTAGTCCGGTGGACTAGGGTTATAACTATGCATTTTATGACTACGGAACAATTTTTTGCAGGCATGTTCAGAAAGCCTTCGTCTTTTATTTGAGAAGTGCTGCCAAGCAATTTTTCAATGTAGGGGGTCAGGGGGGCCCTTTTTTGACAACTTAAATCGTTTTTTGTCGATAAAATCCGTAATAAAAATGCTAAATGAAAAACTCCAACGGACTATTGGAGAGCAACTCAAAGGGTCACTTATGTGTGATAAAAATTATTAAAGGGTGAACAGGTTCCGAAAAAAATTACTTTCTGTCAACATGCAATATAATAAAGAAAATATTGTGCCAAAGACCTTCAGCTTCGTCATTGTAAAATGACGATTGGCATATTTGTTGATCATATCCACCTGAACTGATTGAAAACGGCACCCAAGAGCGTCAATAGTGCCGGAGCTATATACAGGGTGGAAGAGAAAAATATTTTTGTTTTCATTTATTTCAAAAACAAGATAGGTAAAGTGGACAAAATTGAGGAATTGATGTTTCATTCAATGCATGTGAAGACACAACAAACCGTTTTGAAATATCTTGAAGCGTTCCTGAAATATTTGAAAAAAAAACTGAAGAATGTCATCAAAATTTTACTTTTTCTTTGATTTCGTATTTTCCATTATACAGAGGTATATCCTTAAGTTATGCAACAAATTTCACAATATACACAAATATACAATAAATTATGGTTAAAACTAAACAGCACTATCACCGGCATCAATCATGTATGCGTGTACCTATACAGGGTGTAAGAATAAATGGTTGTTCTTTTCTTGCTGTATATAAAAAAACAAGCAAATAAACGCGTGGATTACACATTCACGTCAGTAATTTACCTTATCAGGTGTCTTGGCTTGGTTTGTTTCCCCGGAAACTTCTTACTTCCCTAATTTTTCACTTTTTATGTCTTGGTTTTTCTATTACAGCAAAGAAAACAACCATTTTTTCTTACACCCTGTGTATGATGCATTGACGCACACCATGATTGATGCCGGTGAGTGATGTGGCTGTTTAGTTTTCAGCCTAATTTATTGTTAAACTATAGTATATACCTCTGTATAATGGAAAATACGAAATCAAAGTAGAAAGTAAAATTTTGATGATATTCTTCAGTTTTTTCAAAATATTTCAGGAACGCTTCAAGATATTTCAAAACGGTTTGTTGTGTCTTCACACGCATTGAATATCAATTTCTAAAATTCGCCCACTTTATCTATCTTGGTTTTTGAAATAAATAAGGACAAAAATATTTTTCTTTTCCACCCTGCACCGGGCATAATCAGCTATATAGCTCCGGAACCAATCAATGACGCAGTTGGGTACAGTTCTCAACCAGTTCAGGTGAGTATGATCAACAAATGTGCCAATCGGCATCTTTCAATGACGAAACTAAAGGTCTTTGGCGCAATTTTTTCTTCATCATATTGCATGTTGACGGAAAGTCATTTTTCTCGCAATCTGTTCACCCTGTAATAAGTCTTATCATAAATAAGTGACATTTTGAGATGCTCTTCAATAATCCGTTGAAGTTTTTTAAATAGCGTTTTTATCACGGATTTTATCGACAAAAAACGATTCAAGTTGTCGAAAAGGGGCCCCCCCTGGCCCCCCCACATTGAAAAATTGCTTGGCAGCACTTCTCAGATGATAGAGGAAGGCTTTCTGAACATGCCTGCAAAAAATTGTTCCGTAGTCATAAAATGCAGAGTTTGAGCAATAATTGGCTCTAGTCCACCAGACTACACCCTTTTTTATGACTGTGGAAGCGTCATTCTCCGTTTAGTCCGAGGTTTAGTCTTCAAGGATCAATAACCCAACCTGCTACTTTTCTTTCAATTTGCAGTTCTGATCTGCCTCCTCTGAAGAAGTTGTCTTGTCTCGAACAAAAACTCCAGCCCTTATTGGATACTCTCCGAGAAAGTATTGTATCTACACACGTCAAAAGAATCTAGGGGACAAGCAAATTCAAACGATTTCTAAAATCATCGTAACTTTTGATTGCCGTCAGCAATTTCAAATCGGTTTTCAGTGTTCGATAGCTCAATCTTTTTTTTTCATGCATTGATCACGTCAAATACGAACAATGTTTTACAAGGTCGCTACAGGGTGATCAATGCAATGGAACAGTGTAAAATTGCCAAAAGTTCAGTACGAGCGCGATTTCCCAAATAAGAAAATCCATCCATTGCAATAGCACAGTTATGAAGATCAGTGCTTCAGCTTCACTGACGTTTTTGAATTTTGAAAATCGATGGTGAATTGCCAATGATATTGATCATTTTATGCCGCCATATTGATTTTCCAAGAGAGAAGAAAGTGATCCGATTTCATTGAAACTTGGAACACACTCATGTCTGGTTCAAGTAATTAGAATTTCAAGATCAAATGTCACTGTTGATCACTTTCGAGCCGCTATAATAAACTTTTTACATGAATGATTCGATTTGAATAAAACTTTGAAACATACTAGAATCGAATCATTTACATAAAAGTTCAATGTGACGGCCTGAAAGAGACCGAAAAAGACATTTGACCTTGAAATTCTAATCACTGGGACTAGGCATGAGTGTGATCCAAGTTTTAATGAAATCGGATCACTTTCTTGGAAGTTCAACATGGCGGCACAAAATGATCAATGTCTTTGGCAATTCACCTTCGATTTCCAAAATTCGAAAACTTCACTGAAGCTAAAACACCATTCTTCATAATTGTGCTATTGGAATGCATAAAAAAATATTTTTGGGAAATCGCGCTCGTACTGAACTTTTGGTCATTTTACACTGTTCCATTGATCACCCTGTAGAAACTTTATGGAACATTGTTCGTATTCGACGTGATCAAGGCATGAAAACGAAGGATTGGGCTATCGAACACTGAAAACCGATATGAAATCGCTGACGGTAATCAAAAGTTATGATGATTTTAGAAATCGTCTGAATTTGCTTGTCCCCTAGATTCTTTTGATGTGTGTAGGTAGTTGTTTTATTAGGTCCGACGTTATGCTGAGCCACCACACACCTCACGGTTGCTGCACTTCTTGTCCTGCGAAACATGGAGACTTCAACAGCCAGTCGAACGACGAACCTGCCTAAATGGTGGATGCGCTACATTTGTTTCAACAGTTTTTTCGCAGGGTGTCCAGGATACGTGCGGACAACGAAGGATACACACACATCGTAACAACCGATTAGATGTAGTCCAGAGTCTGGCTGTATTCCTGTCGGGAAAAAGATGTACCCTAAGTTTCTCTTTTGGGATCGTTAAAGGACCATCCCAGGACGAATAATCACTCGGGTGCTTTTGCTCGATCATGTCACTTTTTTAGTTGTGGGGCATCAAAGATGGCGCTGACCCAACTCCAAATTCTCTTATTATTGGACGGTTTCTGGTCGTTTTTCTTTATGTAAATGGCATACATCGAATAAAAAAAGAAATCTGAGTCGAATGATGTCGCTAGATGCCATAGAAATTACCCAAACTAGCATAAAAAAAATAAAATTGCGATTCTCACTCGTTATTTTTACTGAAAAATAATAATGCCCAATTTTGACAATTCTAACAGGTCACGCACGAATAATAGCAAGTATAGGTTCGACACTCAACATTTATAGAATAAAAACACTAGGAACAATAACCAAAGTACTGATAAATAATGACTAAACGTCATTCTTTCAGTCTGGATTATCCACACAGTTACTGCATTTGCAGAAAGAACAACAGAAAACTTGATTTTTTCTACAAATGCATCTAGCTGTTGCACATTTCACACACGAAGATACGCCAACAAAGTTGTCAGGATATTGTACAATGTTCTTTTGGGAAACTTACATTGTCTACTTTTTCTAAATTAAATTCAAGTGGGTCTAGTTCTATCGGTACATCGTCTAAGCAGTGCAGTTGTAAGTATGTGTGAAATGATGCTCTAGGCAAATATGGCCTTTAATGCATCGACTCGTGGGCGGTAAGCTGCCAATGTCGGTATTTTTTCTGTACCGAAACAACCAGAGTCTTAATTCGCTTGCAGGGCGAGGCTTTTCGTAAAAGCTGTACGAGGTATTGTTCCGCCTGGTCTTGACTGCTTTGAATTTCCTCCCAGTCAAGCGACACCCCAAATTAGCATAGACGAGTTGACGACGCCGTGTATAAGGCAGCTTTTTTTTAACCAAACTTGTTGGTATAATCAGCTCCAGATGAGGCGTGAAGGGCAGGCAATATCGCACATAGTTCAGATCCCAAAATGTTTCGACAAATGGGTACCTAATGAATGGGAGAGAATCTTGTTCTGTCACCAATCCCAGTTCGGATGCACATATCCTTCGCACCCATTTCCCGCAAGATTTTCTAATGATACAGGGCCAAAACTGCAATGTCTGTCTCGGCAGTTCTATCACGAGTTTCTTGACTCCTGACCTAATGGCATGTTTTGCATGCAGCACGAGATGCAGCATGATACGGAAATTTGCTTCTTCCACAGAGAAGCAGTCAAGATCAAAATGCAAATTCTCTACGTCGTTTTGCATAAACTTAGTATTGACGTATACACCATTGGTCTGGAGAACCTGGAAATGCTTTTTTCTGTCTGTATCCTGTCTTTGAGAATCCTTTGGAGGAAATTCATGATAGCTATCAAAGACATGGTATAAATTCTTCCTGAATTTTTTGTTAGTCTCAAAATATAACACAAATAGGCTGAATATGCATCTTCAAAATGTTTTTGGTCCTTATTATTCATGACTCTTCTCAAGCAATTCATTACGTCAAGGACGAAGAACGTCCGGTCGTTTGACTCAAAAGCGGCATTGCCAGCAATAGTATCCGGATTACCTATAGTCCTCTATTCTTTCGAAAGGCTGCTTTTTTAAGCTTTTACGAGAAGACCATGTTCATCAAATAGCATCCTCTCGATCATGGTCTTTCCAGAAATTTCAAAACGGAATAATTCCTACATGTCTAAGGCACGCATTTGGGCAATTTGAAATATTTGTTCGGCTGCGCTGTTAGCCTTTTTTGCCCTCTTTCCTTTGCTCGTCATCTTAGTTTCATCCTTTTGGCTGTCAAACGTCGGCAGCATTACCTCATGTATGGGTGCAGACGAGGGTGCAGATATGCGAACAGTTTTATCAACGTAACGGGTTTCATACAGAATATCACCGATGCTCCAGATGTCAATAAGCAGCTTCTTCTTCGCAATTCCTGCTACCAAGGCTTTCGCTACCAAGTTATGCAGTGGGTTATGACGAAGTTGAAATGGATTCCCTTTATGTAATCTACATATATTTCAACATCGACACGACGATACTGTTCATATCCTGAGTCTGTTTCTTGAAAAATTCGTTTCAAATCAAAATTCTGGTTCCCCACAAGAATAAATTGTATAATATTCTGGCAATAACTTTGTTGGTGTTTGCTCTTGTCTTAAATGTGCAACAGTATAGAGATGTATTTGTAGAAAAAAAACATGTTTCGTGTTGTTCTTCCTGCAAATGCAATAGTGTGGATAGTCCCGACTGCAAGAATGACGTTTAGTAATTATTTATAAGTACTGTGGTTATTGTTTTCAATGATTTTATTTCATAAATGTGGAACTCCAAGCCTATGCTTGCTATTATTTGTGCGTGACCTGTTGAAATTGGGCATTATAATTTTTCATTGAAAATTTGGGCAACAAATCGCGATTTTATTTTTTTTTATGCTTTTTTTGGTAATTTATCTGACATCTAGCGACACCATTCGACTCAGATTTCTTTTTTTATTTGATGTATGCCATTTCCATTGAGAAAAAACGACCAGAAATCGTCCAGTAATAAGAGAATTTATAGTTGGGTCAGCGCCATCTTTGATGCCCCACAACTAAAAAAGTGACATGATCGAGCAAAAGCACCCGAATGATTATTTGTCCTGGGATGGTCCTTTAACGATCCCAAAAGAGAAACTTAGGGTACATCATTTTCCCAACAGGAATACAGCCAGGCTCTGGACTAATGTGTTCGAGGATGTGTTTGACTGACTGATGCGATTTTCACCAAAACATCTAACACGATTTTAAGCTAGCACGTGGTTGAATGGATTTTGTTGAATCAATTGTAGCAAAATGATATATGTATTCATTTTCATATTGCGCCATAATGGAAGAATGATTGGCTATAGAAGGATCTACGGATTTGGATTGATTTGGATTTGGAAGGATTTGGCGTAGTCAAATCACTTCATTAACCAGAAACAAAAAAAGCTGAAAAAAGTGCTTACAAAGAGTTGATCAACTCAAAACAAATCAACTCACCAAAGAAAATCCCCCCTGGTTGGGCAAGCGGGAATTATGTAAGTCAAGGTGGTTTTATAGGCCATCCACAATGATGTTAATGTTAACGTAATGTTATCGGCAATGGTAATGTTAGCATTTCAAAGCAACGAGTTTCAATGGTAAATGCTTACCATTGCCACTAACATGATTGTGAACGTCACCATTTGAAACTCATTGCTTTGAATGCTGACACTACCATTGCCGATAACATTACGTTAAAATTAACATCATGGTGGATGGCCTATTAGTCAGCTTATTTAGACATGGTTTGAGTTTAGCCGTAAGCGCAGCCTCTCATTGGTTTTCTTTCATGCCATATGAGTTGCACCAATGAGCGATGCTGCGATTACGGCTAAAATTAAAACTATAAGGCTGAATAAGCTGACTAAAACCCATAGATACCCTTAGCTTAATATTGTGTTAGATATTTTGGTGGAACACACATTGGGTGAAGTAAGTGTCTATGCATGAACTATAAATAGTCCAGGTACTAAGGGAAAAGACTCTTGGTGATAAAAATTTGAAACTTGACACACATGTTCTTTGAATTATTCTCAACAAACCTGGATGTGGGGCAGACTTGACAGGTAGCGTATACAGGGTCAAAAATAAAGTTGAAACATTAAAATTTTATCTGAAGAACCAATAGTGCTGGAGTCTTGTAAATCACCATATGTATGTGTAATTTAATGTTTATGAAGCTGCCCAAAACAGTTTTGGAATATCTTGTTTCTTCCTTGAGATATTTTGAAAAACGTAAAAATGCTCGAAAAAACGACTTTTTGCCCATAAATCAGCAAATTTCGAAGATTTCAAGGTGCAACTTGGTATTTTTACCATGTGTGACGTTGGAAATGAAATAAGGTCAGAAGCCAATTTCTTGGCCTCCTTTTTTCAGAAATACGGTAGTCAACTTTTTGTTGTCTTCACGGCGGCCATTTTGAATTTTCTTGTGATTGAATATTCCAAAACGTGGTCGGCAATTGTGAAGGAGACTACACTGGACCATTACATACAGAGAAAGACATTCTGCAAGAGAAAGTAGTGATTTTTACGTAAATTAAAATCATAGTTGAAATCTGTGAATCTATATAGTTTTCCTTGGTTTTACACAATTTCAGTGTGGATGACGGGTGACGTGGTACTTGCAGAAGTGAAATACAACCAGAAATTCGAACCTTTATCTTTTCCGAGATCTTGTGACAAAATTCGCACCATCATCAGTTCAAAAATTTCTTGTGAGCGACGTCTAAATAAAATATTATCCTTTTTGACCAAAAATGGGAATGTCATGGTTCTCTTCACTCCATTGAGAAAGGTCAGGCGCGTGCTGGGACCCTTGAAAGGGCCCGGGCAAATTCATGGTGAAAGGCCCCTCCCCCCCACTAGAGGTGCCAGATTTTCAAAAATCAAGATCAGGACAAGAATTTCTCAATAAAAAAGGCGAAAAAATGGTGAATGAAAATTTTTCGGAATGATAATAATAATGCTTATAATAATACCGAAAACAAATTTCAAGTAGGTAAGTTCTAGTTTTTTACTAAACTGCTCAACAACTGGATTGACGGTATCGAAAATTTTGCCTTTTTTCAAAATGACGTAACTTTGGATTGACACAACCGATTTTGAATTTGTTTTCACAATTTTTTAGATTCATCTTTCAGCAATCCATCCCATTGACGAGATTAGTTTTTTGATTTCAATTACTTTTTTTACAGGGTGGAATGTAAAACATTGTAAAACTGTGCTAAGACCGATCTCCGTTTCTGTGATTTTTTTTTTCGATTTCTAATGAATTATTCATGAAGCCTGATGTCTAGTCTCGGAACGGTTTTTGAATTTTCCGGATCAGAAGTCCAACAATGAGGATATGATTTTTTTACTTTCCCGACCCACCACCCAACAAGGAAGGGAAGTATTGTGAAAGCGTGAAAAAATCTCCCGAGATTTCGACGGTTTTGAGGTCCCCGATTTGAGGTGACGATTAAGACCATTTCCAACGTGTAGATCCATCTTCAAAATCGACGCGGTTAAGGTTTCCCGACGGTAGTTTTTTCAAAATGGAATTTGCACATTTCGTGAATTTGAATAAACTGCAGCGCACACTTCGACATGCGATGAGCCCCACGAAATATACATCTTAGGTGCAGAGTGCAAACATGCTGGGAATAAAATTTTGAGAAAAGATTGAATTAATTTTGTAAGGAAAATTTTTTTTAAATAGTACCCACGGTTTTCGAGTTTTCCTCTCTGGAAAAACTACAAATTTTCCAACTTTTTATCTTGTGAACAGATTTTGATGGGTCGGGAAAGTAAAAAAAATCATATTGTCATTGTTGGATATCTGATTTGGAAAATTCAAAAACCGTTTCGAGATTAGACATCAGGCTTCATGAATAATTCATTAGAATTCGAAAAAAACATTTTTCACAGAAACGGGGATCTGTGGAACTCAGCACAATTTTGCAATGTTTTACATTCCACCCTGTAAAAAAAGATTGAAATTAAAAAGAAAACATCTCGTCAGTGATATGGATTGCTGAAAAATGGATCTAAAAAACTGCGAAAACAAATTCAAAATCGGTTGTGTCAATCCAAAGTTACGTCATTTTGAAAAAGGGCAAAATTTTCGATACCGTCATTCTAGTTGTTGAGTAGTTTATTTTATTCCATTATTTTTTTCTCAATTTAACACTAGATATTAGCAGATCAAAACTACTTGGACACATCCCAAAAAAAAAACTGGATCCGATTACTGTAACAGAACTGTCCTTACGATCTAAAAAGTCTGGAAATCAATTATTCAATAGTCAATTTTATGCTAAAAAAAATCATCCAACTTTTAAAAATTCAAAAATGTAAAAAAAACAACAAGAAAGGCCCCTTGAGGCCCTACGGCTGAGGGCCTACCGGGAAATGCCCGGCTGCCCGGCGGGCCAGCTCGCGCCTGAGAAACTTTTCTGTTCCAGAATGTCTTTTTCTGTATATAATGGTCCAATATAGTCTCCTCTACAATTGCCGACCACGTTTTGAAATATTCAGTCACAGGAAAATTCAAAATGGCCGCCGTGAAGACAACAAAAAATTGACTATCGTATTTCTGAAAATAGGAGGCGTAGAAATTGGCTCCTGATCTTATTCTATTTCTAACGCCACACATTGTGGAAGTACCAAGTTTCGCTTCAAAATCTTTAAAATTTGCTGATTTATTGGCAAAAAGCCGTTTTTTCGAGCATTTTTACGTTTTTCAAAATATCTCAGAGAAAAAACAAGATATTTCAAAACTGTTTCGGGGAGCTTCATGAACATTAAATTTCACCTAAATATGGTGATTTGCAAGACTCCAGCGTTTTTGGTTCTTCAGATACAATTTTTTAATTTTTCAACTTTATTTTTCACCCTGTATACGCCACCTGTCAAGTCTGCTCCACATCTAGGTTTGTTAAGAATCATTCAAAGAATATGTGTGCCCAGTTTCAAAACTTTATCACCAAGTGCAGAGTTTCACTTGCATTTGTCCCTTAGTAGCCGGACTAAAACTACAAAGACAACTCAAATACATGTTATATCGGTAATAGCAAAATAAATTCTTTAATATTTAAACATTATATAATATATCTGGCAGCCAAATATGCATCATTTCACTCGTAATTTACGTGATGATAATCTTGAATAATAACAATAAATTTATGAATACACAAACGACGCAAAATATGACGATCCATAATCCCCAGCTCGTAGATACCGTGGTGAATTCGGCACATTCCAATCTGGCAACCTTGTGCTTATGCTTGGTGCCTGAAAATAGTATTTTTTTTATCAAACCAATCCCAGACCCCATCAGTAGGTATTGATATTCTTACTGTTAAGGTGGGTGTTTAGTTGTATTTCACTGTTCGCAACGACGTCACATAATTCACACCCGAATGTCTTGCCTTGTCTCTCCACCTTCATTTTATGCTTCCTGCCCTCCAAATGGCGCTGCAGGGTTTTCTGGCTTGAAACTTTGACGTTGCACAAGTCGCAGCTGAGGTCTTCTTCATTCTCATCGTTTTCCAGCAGATAGTTAACATCTTCAATGGCCCTGTGGAACTCCCCTGACATTTTGTCACGGAAAATTGTCTGAATTTTACTTGTGCGGTCTACGCATG
This sequence comes from Anaspis maculata, assembly GCA_949128115.1. Taxonomy (NCBI): domain Eukaryota; kingdom Metazoa; phylum Arthropoda; class Insecta; order Coleoptera; family Scraptiidae; genus Anaspis; species Anaspis maculata. The sequence continues at coordinate 48,273,824 of OX421964.1, forward strand.
TTATTTAGAAGACACTGATGTCTGATGGAAAAAAGTGCTACTTATTGATATCAATTTTTTTCAATAATTTCTTGCATACAGTGTTATCGTCGTTCGGTTCTTTCTTTATCCTACTTTGCTTTCAACGCATAGTGAAACATCAAGATGAACGTTGGTTTCTACATCAGTAACGGGTTGAAATACCAAAAATTCGACTACCACGATCAAATCAATTTAACAACCGCCGATTTTACCATAATTTGCCATGATGGCAGTCTGCAAGCTCACAAGATGATCCTGGCTTCGAGAAGTTCTTATTTTAGAAGGATGATAGAAGCCGAGCCGCTTAGTGCCAGCGCTAACGTGGGTGCGTTTAGCAGTAATTTAGTACTGAAAGCTTTGGAGGTTCTTTATGGAAATTGTGTTTTCGTGGAACAGTACACAACTGAGAGTTTCTTTGAACTTCTTAACAAGCTCAAGATCAACCACTGGGTCAAGTTTGGTGCTGGTTGTATTTCTGTACTTATTTTGGTGAATGTTTTGAAATCTAATTTACAACATTTTCAGCCATCCGACAAATTTCGACATCCTCGTCTGAACCACCATCTTCAAGTTTTGATGATGCAAGTGAGTCTTTGACCATCTTTGCAAGGCTACATAAATTTTCTCCTAATAGGTACTTACCTTTGAAATTTCAGACCTGTCGTCCAGCCGACATTCTGGCGAAGGAGCATCTCAAGCATCAAGTGGTAGAGGAAGTTGAATAATGTTCATATTATGTACTTTGAAAAATGGCCTGTTAATTAGGTATGATTATTGTGAAATTATGTGTAACTATAGGTCAAATGTTTGTAAAGTGTAGATAGGTGCTTATTTTATTATTGAAAAATGTAAGTATTGAAATATTCTGTCAAAGGTCCAACACGCTTAAAATAAATGTTTTTTAAAATAAAGCTACCATTATGTTGTTTTAGTTTCATAAAGTGGTGCAGGTAGAGTTTTGAAAAATAAACACGCATCTACCTATACCTACATAACTCTTGACCTAACCGTTACCAAAAAAGTACACACGTACCCAGTGATTGGGTACGTGCCAGGTTGCTCCAAACGGTATAAGCATAGAGTGAACAAAAAAAAACAAAGAAATACCCACTATCACTCTAATTTCTTGTCGATGATTTCTTGTCTTCTAAAAACCCATTCCATTAGCTTCCCACTTCAACACCTAAAACTTGAAAATGTCTCAGCGTCAAGTCCTGTACAAAATTTTTGCCCACGACGAAACGTATCTCTCCAAAGAATTCACTCTGGATGAACGATTCGCGCTTTTCGAAGATGTCACAGTGAGGTGCGGCGAAGGCGAAAACGATGACGAAAGCCTCCAAGCCCACAAGATCATCTTGGTCAACAGGAGCCACTACTGCAGAAGTTATCTAAATTTGGACAGCAGACTCCAGGACATTCGCCTCAACAGCGATTACTCCAGCGTCGAAAGGGTGATCAGAGTAATGTACGGCGAGACAGTTTCGGTTCCGAGTGACGAGTTCATAGCCTTCATGGACGCCGCGAAAGAGCTTCAAATCAACTTTGTGGTCACAATGCGGGACGCAATCCCTGAAGTTCCTGTGGCAACTTCGCCCAGAGATTATTCCGAAAGTATGAAAACTTTTGTAAAATCGTATAATCGTGTGAAACGCGTTTTTTTTTTCTTGTATTTGTAGGTGTTGCTTCGAGCGTTTGAAGTTTGTCCTGATGTCCAAGTTTACTTTCATGTGACAAATTTGAAGTATTACCAGTTTAGTTCTTCTTGACCTTTTGGAAAAAGCTATAGGTAGACTGAAGATTGTAGCCTAATGTATTTTGTATTCAGGTTTGAAATTTCAATCAAATACCACGACTGTAGACCACATGGTATGGCAAACGGTGACGCAGGTTTCATTGTTTCGCTGGACAAATTCGATCATTGCAAAATAGGACTGCACCAAAGTTTTTCAAGTACCTATGTAAAACTCCACGAGAACGATAGGTTCCAGAAAAATCTACGACTGTGGCAAGGCAACAAAATGTACTATGAAAAAGTCCGTGGAGCCATATTATCTCTATAGTTCAGTTTTAAGATGAAGAACTTTTAAATGGCTAAAAATGAAATTCAAATTCATTTACCAATTCACCATTGACAGTCATCAATAGCTCTTGAAGTCTTGAACTATAAATTATGAAACTATAAAGGACATCACGGCCTTTTTCCTGCTACATTATGGTACCTATCTTCAAATTCCTGTTGTAGATTTTTTTAGAACCTATACCGTTCTTTGTAGCGTATCACTTGAATGACTTTGGTGCGACCCCGCTTCGGCACGCGCCGCCAAAGGTAAGGCTTCGATCGGATTTGAGCAGCGGAACAGTAGAAGACGCGTCCATCGTTTGCCATATACCAGTGGTCCACAGTCGTGGTATTCAGTTGCAATTTCAAAGCTGAATACAAAAGACATCAGGTTACAATCTGTAGTCTAGCTTTTTCCCAAACTATTAGAACTATTGGAATTAAAATGGCAATATTTCAAACTGGTCACCACTTGCTGTGGGTACCTACTTGCTTTTCATCAAAATGAAATTTTCAAGATACGGGTGGCATTGTCAAACTTTTCTCTATCAAAGGCAGAAAACCACACCTCAATATCCTTTGAGATGTTCTAGTACAAAAGTCTTGTATGCCGCACCGTGCTGGTGCGTTTTTCGACTCCGGCGAATGCTCATGCCGCGCGCTCGCGTCCCGTCAAATATTACACAGGGCCGCACACTTAAGTTTTTGGGTTGAAAAGTTGAACTTTTAATTTAGAAGGGGTGTCCCAGATTAGATATGTATACTAATTATTATTATTTCAATAGTTTCCAGATCTGAAAGAGATCCTTTCAACTCTCCAGAGCAGCCTGGTTTATCAGAGGCTTCGTCATTGTTAAGCGAATAAGTCCCACACATCATCTGCCAAGGAAACCAAAGGTACATATATATAAATAAATAAATAAATAGTTTATTGCTCTTAATTTTTTCAATCATGATCATAGTCCAGGAATTTTAGCTGTTTAAATCGCAAATAGCGAACAAAAATGAAAGCTAGCCGGATTTTTGTATATAAGCTCAGTTAAGCATGTAGTTCAACATAGTAAAAGTCCTCAAGAATCCGGTGTGAGCTTCGGCCGTTGTGGCCTCGAGAAGAAGTTGAGGATCAGTTTTTCGTGTTTATCTCGTGAACGATGGCACTTGAGGGCACTTGAGGGCACTTGGAGCAAAATTGTTGGAAATTGTGTTGTCTACAAGAAAGGTCCTTACATATTTCATCATCAGTCCACTCCTTCTTCGTCAAAACATAAGAAAATCAAAATAGTCCAGATGCTCGATGCTGAAGACTGTATGGACCTTGAGTTTTATGATGGCGGAGTGCCACTTCGTAGAGGTGTTGTTTGATCCACTCTCTTTTGATTGAAACTTGAAGCCATCAATACGAACTATGCCGGCGGCATATACAGGGTGAAATAAAAATAAAAAGTTGAACATTTGTACCTCAAGAACCAAAATAGGTGAAGACATGTAAATCGCCATAAATAATTCTGATTTCATGGTCATGAAGTCGTCGCAAACTTGAATTAAATATCTTGAGCCGTTCTTGAAATATCTTCAAAAGACTGAAGTTGTTACCTAACAAAAAAATTTTTTTGTCTACTTATCAGAAAAAAAGGTGACTGTGTTTTTTCTAAATGTAGTTGGCCTAGAGAGGGTTTTTCACTGTTATTTCATTTCAAATGTAATTGATCATTGTTTCGATTCAAAACACCAAGTTTCGATTCAATATCTAAAGAATTACTGATATACGGAAAACTATTTTTTTCTCGTAATGACCTCAGTCTTCTGAAGATATTTCAGAAACGGGTCAACATATTTGATCCAAGTTTACGACGACTTCATGATCATGAAATTAGAAATATTTTTGGCGATTTACATGTCTTCACCTATTTTGGTTCTTGAGGTACATTTGTTCAACTTTTGATTTTTATTTCACCCTGTATATGCCACCGGCATAGTTGATATTGATGGCATTAAGTCTCAATCAAAAGAGAATGGATCGAACAACACCTCTACCAAGTGGCACCCTGCCATCATAAAACTCAAGGTCCGTAAGGTCTTCGGCATCGAGCATCTGGACTATTTAGCTTTTCTTGTGTTTTGACGAAGAAGGAGTGGACTGATGGTGAAATATGTGGGGGCCTTTCTTATAGACAATAAAATTTTCAACAATTTCTTCCCGAGCACTTTCTTCCTAAGTGCCATTGTTCACGAGATATACGCAAAAAACTGATCCTCAACTTCTTCTCGAGGCCACAACGGCCGAAGCTCACACCGGATTCTTGAGGACTTTTACTATGTTGAACTACATGCTTAACTGAGCTTATATACAAAAATCCGGCTGGCTTTCATTTTTGTTCGCTATTTTTTCTATAATTCCTGGACTATCATGATATATGGTACTTTTTTTTAATCTTATTTAGATAAAATATTGCTGCTGCTACGGTGTTGTAATATTGAGTTACCAAGAGATTTAAATATGAACAACAAGTAGAAATTGTCTGCAAGAAAATTTTAAACCCATTATCAATTTTACCTTTACCAATGTATCGTACTTTTTCAACATTAAAAGCAAGAAAAAACAAATTTCCATTGAATTAATCATGAACCTCTAGAACAAAACAGGTAGGAACCTATACTGTAGTTCATAAATCAAAAGATTGTACTGATGTAACGGGACGAGATATTCCGAAGCAGTTCTTCTTATCAAGTTATCTTCATAAGAGCAAAATGTGAAATACCTATACAGGTGTCTCAAAAGTTCCCGCGGCACAAAATTTCTTTTTGTTAATTTCGGATGAATACTTTCAAGTTTGGTGTCGTTTTCGACTAAGATTTATCTTCTGAGTTCAAATAAAATGTTATGATTGCAATAAGAGCAAAATTGTTGTTTTTTTTTGGTTTGGCCTGTTGAGAAGAGTTTAATAAAATCTTGCAAAATAGCGAGAACAGATGGGGTCGAATGACCACTATTTGACCCTTCCATATTTTCAAAAATAAAAGTCCTAAATTCTTTTCAACATTTTTTTGATACTTTTGAAGCATTTCTCAAACTGCGGTTCAATTTTCTACCCCAAGTTTGCAAACACCTTGTATACAAGGTGTTTCAAATTAAAATCGTGTCCTTTCAGACAATGATGGGAAACTTCAAAAGACGTAGACTTTCTAATCAGATACGAATAATAACGGAGATATAGGCGTTCAAAGTTGAACTTTGAAAATCGATTATTGTCATAACTTTGGAACTTCTCTACCGATTCTGTTCAAATTTGAACTAAAGCTTACTGAAATAAGTTGTATCGAACCATAATAACGCGTCCAATCAAAAATTTTCAAGTTCGTGGATAATGGGAGTTCCCCGCTTTTTTACCCATATTTTTTATCCCCTCAGATAATTTTGTGAATTGTTCATATCTTTAAATTCTACGCTCAATTTGGAAGAAAAAGTTACATTTGCAAAATTTTGATTAGAGGCTCCGTTCTCGACGTATTTGAAATCGGCAGGAAGCAACGCAACAGAAGAATCAGAATTATGGTGGCCTTACATTGAGCATCAAACGCAAATGCTCAATGTAAGGCCACCATAAGTGTGCGGTTGCCGTTTCCACCATTCCCGAGTCGGGCGTTACAAATCTTTAATTTTCTTCCTGACCGTTATCACCCGAGAAGGTCGCTGATCCAAGTTTTGACCAGAACTACCCGCGTTTGGTACAGTACTTTACTCAGACGCTCTTTTCTGCTCGGGGATTAAATTAAATTTTGAGAAGAAAATTTTTGAAATCGGATCAACGCGTCCGATTCTCGAGTTTTCCACCCTGGAAAAACTGCAGATTTCAGAGTTTTTATCTCGTGAACAGATTATCACCATTTTTTTTTTAAGAAGAATTTACGGTAACTAGTTCTTGAACCTTTTATAACAATTTCTGCCCCCAATTTTCCAAGAGTTATCCAGCAGAAAATCCAAAACCTGCTTATCAAGGGTGGATTCAAATGATGGAGCTCAAATAAGTGAAGCCTTAATCGGCAATTTACACAATGACACGATTTGGAAAAGGTTCTGAGTTTTATCCGGAAAATTCAAATTTCCTTGACTTTTTTTAAAATTGTCTACAAATTGTTTTTATCTTTTACTCGAACTCCAGCTTCCCATCCGATGGGGAGGGGCGTAACTAAGTACCCGCAGCCCCCGCGGATGCGGAGGGGGGGCAAACTTTTTGAAATTTCACGGGACCCCCCAGTAGTCTCTACCTACTGTGTTTGAAAAAGAAATTTCATCGGATCGGAAAGATATGTGCGTACAATTCATTTCGGGGGATAAGGGCTCCAAACTCGGCACCAAATTTGTATTTTTAACTAAATGCGTTGTGCAAAATTGTAACGTAGGTACTTCGCCGAAATTATTATTACCTAGTTTAAAGTTTCAGCTGCGAGCTCGCAGTTTCGTGATATTCTTCTTTTTTGTGATACACGAGGTGATACATACATAATATCACTCACATTATATGAGTCAAGCTTCCGTTTAGGTTTTTTGGTCCCTGAACCGTCCTAGAATAAATCCACCTTGCTTAACATTGGATCTTTTCTGTTGCTGCTATTTATTCTTTGTTGGAAGTTTTGAGCTTATTGCACTTTGCCGATTTGGTGGAAATGCGAAATGTGAGTGAATTTGCGTTTTCTGCTCTTTTGTTTCTTAAATTTTTTCTCATGCTTAGGTACCGTCCATGGGCGCCCGCAGGATTTTTGTCAGGGGGGGGCAAATAGCTTTAGTTAGAGAACGTCACATACCTACCTGGCCTAATTTGCGAAATCCTTTAGATTGGCGCCGCAGGCGAAAATTTTTTCGAATAATAATAATAATAATGGTGATAATAAATATTGTGCGAAAAATAAGGAAATAAAATAAAAATAAAATAAGGAAATATTTGAAAATTGAACTTAACTTTAGAGAAATTTATTGAAATTTGTAATTTTGTACAAAATGTATAAAAATTTACTTCAAAATAGCCAGGTCAATCGTTCATTATCTTGAAAAAACTGATAAACTGCTTTTAATCCAAAGCTCTTTACAGTGTTTATACCACGGGTAGCTATCTAATTTAGTTAGAAGCCTAATGAAATTTCAAATTGCTCTAACAATTCAAGAAAATGTAAATTACCTTCTCAAAGTTCATTCTTTCGAAAATGAATTTTTTTTTTCCTTTCTCGATTTTTTTTTTCTCGTAAGGAAGAATTTATTCAGCTGCTCCGGAGCCAGGGGGGGGCAAGTGCCCCCCCTTGCCCCCCCCTCCGGGCGCCCATGGTACCGTCAAAAAAAAACCTGGGTTGGCAGCACAAAGAGAGGCGATTTGTGTGGCCAGCCCTCTATATTACAATTTTTTTTTCCTGCGGCTGTTTAACGTGTAGCCCCCCGCGGGACACGCGCGGATATACCTCTTCGCCACCGCAAGGGCCCCTGTCAGTTCTTGCGGGGAGGGGGCAATTTTGAAGTTAGCATCGGCAGTTACGCCACTGCCGATGGGGCGTACGTCTCAGACAAAAATTCCCATAGGCTCCTGGATAATAGTCGGGAAAGTTTTGTGTCGCCCACAACAGATTTTTTTAGTTAAATATTTCAACTTTTTTTTTACTCAAATCTAGCTGAACACGAAAATGCAAAAAACATTGTGCTCCATTTAAAAAAAAAACTGACGTTTCATTTACCCCCGTCAGAATGGGACACCTGTAACCATATGTGTATACCTACCATATACCATCAAAATGGGACTAAACTATAATACCTTTTCTCTTTCATCTTTTTAGCGCACTTCTTCAAACGGGAAGGCGCTTTTGCTCTCGCTTTGTCCGTCCGTCCGTCACAGCATCTAGTCCTAGACGAAAAGGTTTTTGCGAAATATTTTCACTCCAATGGGTAGCTCATGACCCTGTATCCCGAACCAAGAAAAATCTCGACGAAATAATGATAAACAATTACAATAATAACAATTGATTGTGTCGCGGCATCGCCGTTGAATGCTGCATTTTAGAAGCCGGCCTGATGTTGTTCGCATGTCATAACTTCCGAGATCAGGCCGAACAAGTACCCGTTCTTATCATTTACAATAATACATATGTGGAGTTATATTCAGAGAAGAATGTGAACTTCATTTTTATGAAAATTTCACATCGGTGCGAGGTACCAGTCAAGAGTTATGAATTGTTGAAAATGACTCCGAAGCTACGGCTCGGCCGCAAAAGATTATTCGTTGCTTGCTGGTGCTTGATATCCTTTCCTCCGAACAAAACTAAATCCAATACAGAAAATATTTCAACTTGAATGGGTAGCTCATGGCCTTGGTACGCGAACCAAGAAAAATCATTCCGAAATAATTATAAACAATTACAATAATAACATTTTGCTGTAAGGCGGCTTCGCCGATCAAGTGCTGGAATTCGCAGTTAGATGTTGAAAGTTGCGATATGCGGGTAGCTACATGTTTTTATGGAAATGCATCACTACATGTAGAGGATTATATTTAGAGAACAATTTGAACTTTCTATTGACAAAAACTCCACTTCGATACGACCCTCGGGTCAATTGTTATGAATGTTTGAAAACGACCGTAAAACTACGGCTCGGCGCATATGCGCGTCCCTACAAATTTAAAATCAGACGTGCCAATAACACTATTTGAACTTTGAACATTTTGAAATGGCCATTACTAGGTACCTGAAGCACCTAACTCAAACACTCAAACTATGAAACATGTTCGCTCAATAACAAAAAAAAGGTAGGTAGGTATCACTAAAAATCATGTGACAGACTACAATTTTTTCGGTTTTTCGATAAAAAATAATTGTTCCAATGGGGCCTTGCAATTGAAAAACTCAACGTGAGGTCGCCACTACTGTAGGGGGCGCCTACTTCGATGAAGCGGCCGTAACGACGGGAAAAACAGGGGAGTTTGAGTAGTTTGACCAGTAACTGACAGTGACTGGAGACGTCAAGCAAGAAACAGAGGTTATCCAAATTTCAAATCAAGACATAAAATGACGGACATCGGTCGCTGAAGCGTCAACGCCGTCAAAATTGTTGAATTTGCCCCCCAACGGTGGTGGCGCCCTCGGTGTGTGAAAGTGGCAGTGCAAGGCCCCATTCAAAAATAAACCCGATATTCGTGTTCAGGAGGTCGGAATCAGTTGGAAAATATTCTTTTATGAGTAACAGAATGACGCTTATGTGGCTGGTTTGTCTGTCTGTCTGTCTGTCAGTGTAGAAACTAAGATGCTGAACTCCTTCTCGAAAATTGAAGCAAGAGCCTTGGAACTTTTTCCGATGGATAGCTGATGTCCCCAAAAGTGTGGCCAACGGGCACTATTTTGTTATCCATACCTACATCGTTATCATCATCATAAAAAAAACAGAGATCTCTCCTGTGCACTTCTAAGAAGTTGAACTTCTCTTCGGGAAACAAAGCTACAGCCCTTAAAAATTGAACTTAATCCGATGGATAGCTTAGGTCCTCAAGAACAAAATAGGCAGATTGGCTTTCATAATTCCGCCGCCATCTTAGCTGCCATATTGAAATCACTTATTAGTGGAACGATTGTCATGAAACTTGAAACTTATCTTTGTCTAGTACGATCATTCTTATTTTCAAGCCGAATTTCATGATTCTGCCGCCATCTTGGCCGCCATATTGAAATCTCTTATATGTGGAAGGAATTTCATGAAACTTGAAAGTTACCCTTGTCTCGGATGATCATTCTTATTTTCAAACTGAGTTTCATGATTCCGCCGCCATCTTGGCCGCCATATTGAAATATCTTATTTAAAGGAACGATTTTCATGAAACTTGGAAGTTACCTTTGCCTAGTACGATAATTCTGATTTTCAAGCCGAATTTCGTTATTTTGCCGAAATTTTGGCCGTCATATTGAAATTGTTTGCCCAAATAACGGTAGAGTAGAACCCTAGTTACTTAACATCTTGCGTTCACTAATCCTTCAAAAAGGAAGTGCGCTACTGAGCCTCATGCCCATGAGGCATATTCGCTTGTTCTATCTTGGACGGTAAGTGTGATATAGCAATGTGATGTTATAGGTACTCATGGAGCTAATATGGCACTTCGATTGAGTGCTGAAGTCTTATTACACTTACGAAATTGGCGAGGAAATTGGCAAAAAAGAGTTCGCTCCGGATTTCACTCTAGGACCTTTATAGCATGATATCCAGCGTGTGTTGCATATGCATATGTCCACTTTTACTCTGGATAATGGTGTTTGTCGAGAAATCAAACAAGAATAATTCCCACGAACAAAAATGCAAAAGATTTTACAGATTTGCTTGGATTTTTGTAAGAATGATAGCTATTAACCAAGTGACTCAGTGATCAGGTACGTGCTAGGTTTCTCCCAATGCAATGGTATAAAATATATAATACTAATATGAGCATAGAGTAAACAAAAAACACAGAAATACCTACCCACTATCAGTTTAATTTCTTGTCGATGATTTCTTGCCTTCCAAAAGCCCATTCCATAGCTTCCCACTTTAAAAACTAAAACCTAAAAATGTCTCAGCGTCAAGACCTGTACGAAGTTTTTTCACACGACAAAACGTATCTTTCCAAAGAATTCACTTTGGATGAACGATTCGCGCATTTCAAAGATGTCACAGTGAAGTGCGGCGAAGGCGAAAGCTTCGAAGCCCACAAGATCATCTTGGGCAACAGAAGCCACTACTGCCGAAGTTATCCAAATTTGGACAGAACACTCCAGGACATTCGCCTCAACTCCGAATACTCCGGCGTCGAAAGGGCGATCAGAGTGATGTACGGCGAGAAAGTTTCGATTCCGAGTGACGAGTTCATGGCCTTCTTGGACGCCGCGACAGAGCTTCAGATCAACTTTGTGGTCACAATGCGGGACGCAAATGACTCAATATCTGGAGCTCCTGAGGCAACTTCGGCCAAAGATAAGCCCGCAAGTACGAAAGCTTTTGTAAAATAAACTGCGCAACAAATATGTTGTCGCAAGGGAAAAATTGATCCGACTTTGGACCACAATAACTTTTGAATGACACGAATCATTTTGATTTTGTTTTCACGGTTAGTGAGATCAGTCTTTCCGTTATTCACCTTCAGGAGGTGGAAATCAGGAAGCTTGATGTAAAATATTTACAGGGTAAAATGTAAAACAGTGCAAAATTTTAGCAAATTAAACGGACTCCCATTTTCAGAATAATTTTTTTTCACAAATGCAAATAAAAGGATCATAAAGCGTGATGTTTTGGCTTGCGCCCAGTTTTGGAATTTTTGGAATCGGAACTCTGGTTCTGACTTTATGATTTTTTTTCTCTTGGAGGATGCTGATTTATCCTATCGCTACAAGAAAGACTATGTTAGTCTAGGGAGCCTGTCATCATCAAAAACTGAAATTGACCATCAGCATCAAGTTCAGGAGGTCAAAATCACAAAGAAATCTTGTTTCAGTTGTGAAAATCTGATCCAATTCAATTTTTAAGAAAAACACCTGTGTCGCCCATTTTGAATGAGCCCCTTTTTTGAAGCCTTGATCAAGGTTTCTCAGATGGTCTGAGAGTTAAGTTGCTGAGAACCGTTCAAGAAACAATATTCGTGAATTGCAACCTCCCATCATCAGAGTAACATAGTCTTCTTTGTACCGATTGGATAAATCAGCATCTTCCAAGAGAAAAAATCATGAAGTCAGAGCCAGATTTCCGATTTCAAAAATTTCAAAACTGGGCGTAAGCTAAAACATAACGCTTTATAATCTTTTCATTTGCATTCGAAAAAAAAATTATTCTGGAAATGGGGGTCCGTTTAATTTGCTGAAATTTTGTACTGTTTTACATTTCACCCTGTAGATATTTTACATGGAGCTTCCAGATCTTCACCTCCTGAAGGTGAATTACGGAAAGACTGATCTCCCTAACCGTCAAAACAGAATCAAAATGGTTTGCGTCATTCAAAAGTTATTTGGGTCCAAACTCGGACCAATTTTTCCCTCGCGACAACATATTTGTTGCGCAGTTTAGTATAATCGTGTGAAACCAGTGGCGCAACAGGGGCGGGGGGGTGGACAGCTGGGTACCCGCACCCACCTGTACAATAATATTTGAGCTACTCGGCGTCTCTTCAACCCTCAAAATCTCACAAAAATACATTGATTACGCCCATTTTCCCAAAAAAAAAATTCGGCTCTTGCTCGGCTTTGTGGGTACCTGCCTGATCAAATGGGCTAGTTGCGCTACTGTGTGGTCTGTGTGGAACAGTCTCTTTTTTGTATATGTATGTGTTGCTTCGAGCATTTGAAGCTTGGGAGGTAATTATTCAAGATACTTTCTGGTGACAATAAGTCTGAAGCATTAGCAGTTTAGTTCTACTTGACCTTTTGGAAAAAGCTAAACTACAGAGTGTAGCCTAATGTATTTTCTATTCAAATTTGAAATTTCCGACTGTAGACCAAATGGTGGGCAAATGGTGACACAGGTTTCATTGTTTCGCTGGACAAATCCGATAACGCTCAACGTCCAACAGCGCGTGGCAAAACAGGACTGCATCAAAGTCTTTCCCAGAAAAAGGTCCCAGAAAAATCTACGACTGTACTTTTGAAAGCAAAAAAATGTACCATGAAAAAGCCCGTAAAACCATAATATAACTTTTGATGGCTAAAAATAAGAGGTAGTTTTCGAACTACACACATCAAAAAAATCTAGGGGACAAGCAAATTCAGACGATTTCTAAACTTTTGATTCCCGTCAGCGATTTCATATCGGTTTTCAGTGTTCAATAGCTCGATCTTTCTTCTTCATGCCTTGATCACGTCAAATACGAACAATGTTTTATAAGGTTGCTACAGGGTGATCAATGAAACAGTGTAAAATTACCGAAAGTTCCGTAGGTACGAGCGCGATTTCAAAAAAAAAAAAAAAAAAGCATGCATTTTAATAGCACAGTTATGAAGATCAGTGGATCAGCTTCAGTGACGTTTTTGAATTTTAGAAATCGAAGGTGAATTGCCAAAGATATTGATCATTTTATGCCGCCGTGTTGAACTTCCAAGAAAGAAAAAAGTGATCCGATTTTATTGAAACTTGGAACAGACTCATGCCTGGTTCAAGTAATTGGGATTTCAAGGTCGAATGTCACTTTTGATCACTTTGGAGCCGCTATATTGAACTTTTTACATAAATGATTCGATTTGAATGAAACTTTGAAACACACTAGGATCGAATCATTTACATAAAACTTCAATGTGGCGGCTTGAAAGTGGCCGAAAAAGACATTTGACCTTGAAATTCCATTCACTTAAACCAGACATGAGTGTGGTCCGAGTTTTAATGAAATCAGATCACTTTCTTGGGAGTTCAACATGGCGGCACAAAATGATCAATATCTTTGGCAATTCACCTTCGATTCTCAAAATTCAAAAACGTTACTGAAGCTGAAACACCAGTCTTTATAACTGTGCTATTGGAATGCATAAAAATTTTATTTTGGGAAATCGCGCTCGTACTGAACTTTTAGCAATTTTACACTGTTCCACTGATCACCCTGTAGAATCTTTATGAAACATTGCTCGTATTCGACGTGATCAGAGCACGAAAACAAAGAATTGAGCTATCGAACACCGAAAACCGATATGAAATCGCTGATAGCAATCAAAAGTTATGATGATTTTAGAAATCGTCTGAATTTGCTTGTCCCCTAGATTCTTTGATATGTGTATATGGATTATAAAAATAAAAATATTAATGACATTACGGCCTTTTTCATGCTAAATTTTGTTGTTTTCAAATTCCTGTTGTTCTAGATTCCCATTTTTCTAGAGCCTACGTTCTTGTGGCGTATCACTTGAAAGACTTTGGTGCAGTCCCATTTTAGCACACGCGCCACCGAATGTTAAGGTTCAATCGGATTTCCGTAGCGAAACAGAGGAAGACGCGGCACCGTTTGCGATACCATATGGTCCACAGTCGTGGTATTCAGTTGCAATTTCAAACCTGAATACAAAAGATATCCGGTTACAATCTGTCGTCTAGCTTTTTCCCTAACTACTGGAACTATTTGAACTAAAATGGCAATATTTCAAACTGGTAACCACTTGCTATACCTACTTGCTTTGCATCAAAATGAAATTTTCAAGATACGGTTGGCATTGTCAAACTTTTCTCTATCAAAGCGTTGAGTGTCAAAGGCAGAAAACCGCACCTCAATATCCTTTGAGATGTTCAAGTACGAGTCTTGTAGGGGAAGTACGGGCAAAATGATCCCCCTAAGCAAACTCACTGGTTTTGAACTCAAATGTAGACATTTTTCACCGTTTCTTGCGTGTAAGTCACTATTCGCATACTTATTTATAACATACATACAGCTGAATTACTAAAAATTCAATATGAGCAAAATATAATGGAAAACGTGAAATTGCTGAAAAGGATCATTTTGTCAACAGGAATGTCTAAAATGATCCCAGTGGTGTCGGCAAAATGATCCCTGAATATTATTCCCAGCAAATTATTTTTTAAATTTTTAATTTTCCAAAAAACAATAACACAAAACATTCAACATCAATATAAGATTCTGGAGTAAGCAAAAAACATGAACATTCCATTCTTGATATGAGAATTTTCAATAAACGTAGAAGGAATAGTTGAAAAAAAACAAGTAGTTGTCGAAGTACAAGTTTTTCGCTTGTACTCCGACATTCTGGAACTGTTTTTCACTCAATAAAATGGGCGCATAGGAAAGTGCATTAGCACAAAACGATCCCCTCAATTATTTGCAAAATGATCCCGAGATCATTTTGTAAATTTGATTTGGGATCATTTTGTCCAAAGGCGAATAATTACAAATATTGTAACTTCAAAACTGTAAATATTCCAACCAAAGAGAAACAAGTACTGTAGGGGGTATATAAAGAGGTGTATTTTATCGTAAGATGCAACTACTTTCCAAATTTGCATTTACCTGGTGCTAAACATGAAATTCCCACAGAATCCTTCTTAGAGCAGCAACGCACCACACGAACTTTTGCTTGAATGCAGAAAACCAGTAGACGAAAAATACTGCCAATCATACATCAGCGTCGTGGAATATCAAGCTCTTTAAAGGTAATTTCATCCTTCATGCTGACATCTATGTAATAGCGTGGAAACTTGGAAAGGATCATTTTGCGCGCGGGATCGTTTTGTCCGTACCTCCCCTAAGTCGCACCGTGCTGGTGCGTTTTTCGGCTCTGGCGAATGCTCATGCCGCGCGCTCGCGTCCCGTCAAATTACACTGGGCCGCACACTAGCCGCGGGTTTCACCAATACAAAAGCTTTATGAGCGAGTTAACTTCAATCTGAATTAGTTGCTACGACACAGCCAACAGCATGGCCAGTTCCTCAGCAACTAACTTAGATTAAAGTCAACTCGATCATAAAATTTTGGTGGAATCCGCAGTAAGCTTGCTGGGTTGAAAAGTTGAAGCTTTCAGTTTAGAAGAGGTGTGCCAGATTGAATACGTATGAATTTCGCTCATGATACTGGTTTACTGATTATTATTGTTTCAGTAGTTCCCATAGCTGAAAGAGATCTTCTCAACTCTCCAGATGGTACATCAGAGGCTTCGTCATTCCTAAGCGAATCAAATCTCACTCATAAGACACCAAAGGAATCAGAGGAACAGATTTATGGTACATATTTTTTATTTTATTTAAATTCAGTGCTGTAATATTGAGTAATTACAATCTTTTGCAGTTTTAAAGATGAGCAACAAGTAGAAATTGTCGGAAAGAAAATTCTAAGTCCATTATCAATTTTATTTTTACCAATGTATTGTACTTTTCCAACATTAAAAGCAAGAAAAAACTAATTTTCATTAAATTATTCACGAACTTCTAAGACAAAACAGGTAGGTACCTACTGCATTTCATAAATCAAAATATTGTAATGATGTAACGGGACGAGATATTACGAAGCAGTTCTTCTTATCTTCATACGAGCAAAATGTCGATTACTTATATTATGTACCTACCTATAGTCTTTCACATGACTCCATCCGTTTGGGACTTTCAGTCAAAAACAACAAAAACGAAGTTAGTATGACTAGTAGGTATGGTATGACCAACCGTTCAGAAGTTACCTACTACACAATCAAACAAGGATAACATTTTCACCGGTGAGTCCTAAAGCGCATTTTCCGCAAGTAAAACCGGTGTGATAAGGTTATAAATAATACCGAAAGTTCTGAGTTACTTATATCTTTGCATGATGATTTGTTAATATTACGAGTATATTGACTAAAGTTGGTTTGTTTGTTCTCAATATGCTGCAGGAAAGGACCACGCACATTCCTTATGGGATTTGGCTCCCCGGGGGATTGCTAGGGGTGGTTCTAAAAATAGAGGTCTATGAGATATTTTGATCAGCTCAAAGTTATGGCAAGTATAACCCTGGAACCACCTCGTGGCGTCAAAATAGATCCACCTTTTGCTCATTGAAGCCCATAATAATTGCAATAAATTAGTTCTGTGACTACCGGCATTCCACCCTCTCTAGAGGGTGAACCGTTGAGTGTAGAGGATTTGCGCAATGATGAAGTTTGATCACCTCAACAAGGGCTACAACATATCAAAGTTTGAGCCAAATCCCCCGGGGAGCTAAATCCCATAAGGAATGTGCGGGGTCCTTTAAAGGTTATTTGAGGGGTTTTAGGACTAGTAAAATTACAAAAGACTTTTTGTCACTGCGACGTTTCCATCACATTACACTGCTTTAAGGATGTGAATTGGTGAAATAAGCCGTTGCGGAATCAAGTGCAGCGGGCTTATTCTTTGACAGAAATTTGCCATTCAGGTCTCTTTCGAAAGCTAAAAGAAGGTACTTTGGTTTGAGCCATAGACATTTCTAAAATACAAAAATAATTTAAAAAAAATAAACCCGCTGCACTTGATCTCGCAACGGCTTATTTTACCAACAATCATGGGCGAAACGTCGCATTGACAAAAAGTCTTTTGTAATTTTCTCAGTCTAAAACCCCTCAAACAACCTTTAAATTTCTCAAAATACACAATTCTAAAATTCACGATTTCTAAAATCATCATAATTTTTTATTGCCGTTAGCGAATTCATATTGGTTTCTAGTGTTCGATAGCCCAATCTTTCGTTTTTATGCCTTGATCACGTCGAATACGAACAATGTTTTATAAAGCTTCTACAGGGCGATCAATGGAACAGTGTAAAATTGCCGGAAGTTCAGTATAACGAGCGTGATTTCCCGAAAACAATTTTTTGTGCATTCCAATGGCACAGTTATGAAGACTGGTGCTTCAGCTCCAGTAACGTTTATAAATTTTGAAAATCGAAAGTAAATTGCTGAAGATATTGATCATTTTGTGTCGCTATGTTGAACTTCTAAGAAAGTGATCCGATTTGCTTTGAGCTAAACTTCGCCGAATAAAGTCGCTTTATTATTATTATTATTATTTCAGTGAAACTTGGAACACATTCATGTTTTGTTTAAATTGGAATTCTAAGGTCAACTTTGACTTTCGATCACTCTTTCGAGCTGCTATATTGAACTTTCATGTAAATGATTCGATTCTAGTGTGTTTCACGTTTCATTCAAATCGAATCATTCATGTAAAAAGTTCAATATAGCAGCTCGAAAGTGATCGAAAGTCAAAGTTGACCTTAGAATTCCAATTACTTGAACCAGACGAGTGTGTTCCAAGTTTCAATGAAATCGGATCACATTCTTCTTTCTTGGAAGTTCAACATAGCGGCACAAAATGATCAATATCTTTGGCAATTCACCTTCGATTTTCAAAATTCAAGAACGTTACTGAAGCTGAAACACCGGTCTTCATAACTGTGCTATTGGAATGCATGAAATTTTTTTTGGGGAAATCGCGCTCGTACTGAACTTTTGACAATTTTACACTGTTCCATTGATCACCTGTAGCAACCTTATAAAACATTGTTCGTATTTGACGTGATCAAGGCATGGAAACGAAAGATTGGGCTATCGAACACTTAAAACCGATATGAAATCGCTGACGGAAATCAAAAGTTATGATGATTTCAGAAATCGTCTGAATTTGCTTGTCCCCTAGATTCTTTTGATGTGTGTATATTGAGCAGGTGGGTATATCTACCGGGTGGGCCATAAAAAACCGTGCTCGGAATTTTTGCTTCTAAAATTTTTATTCCGCCACCGATTTAATCAAACTTTTCAGCATTGGCTAGCCAATTAAATAGGCTTATTCTATTCGGTTCTATTCCTTCATAATAATTATTGGTTTTGACTTTCCGCTCATTTTTATTAAAAAGCAATGACGACAAAAGAAATTCTGTTTTCAATTGCTTCCGCCATCTTGGATTTTGACAGGTCTGTCATTTTGTAATATGAAAAAGGTAGCCTGTCCAATTGGCTAGCCATTGATACCAAATTTGAGAAAATCGGTTGAGAAATGAGCATATGGCAGATTGGCGGGCAGGATACCCAAATTTGGATCAATTATGCGGAAATGAAAAAAACGGAAAGTAAGCTTCGCTTCAACTCGCAATAGCTCCTCAGCAGATCGCCCGATTTTACTGGTTGTGGTCTTGAATTGACAAGGAAGGTCTAATCCTTCATTATACATTATTGGTTTTGACTTTTCGGTAACTTTCAATAAAAAAGCAACGAGAACAAAAGAAGGCCTATTTTCAATTGTTTCTGCCAAGACCCTATACTATCTTGTAAACTTATCAGAAAAGAGGTCAGGTCAAGTAATAATGGTGAGAATTGACCAGATTACATATTTGAGGTTCACAAGCCTAAATTCAGCATAGACTGGTATGTCGAGAATATCTACGACCTACGTACCTGCTGAATTTCAAAAGAATCTGATCAGTGGCGTAAGAGTTATGGGGGATCATTAATTTGGAAACATCTGAAGAACCTTTGAAAATTATGACCCCCCATAACTCATACGCCACTAAACAGATTCTTGCAAAATTTGGCAGATAGGTAGATAGTTTCAAAAAACCAGCCTCCACTAAATTTGAGCTAATTTGGTTGAATACTCGGTTGAATAGTTAGCAAGTTACCAACTTTTAAAATCGAAAAAAGTGAGCTTTGACACCCTGTATTTTTCTTAGGAAGTGAGTGACAGGCATGTGTGTTATATTTTTCTGAATCAAGAGGATGAGGAGAATCTTATCCCAAAGTTTGATTGATTAAATCTGAAACCCCCTGTATACATCGCAATCTGGATTTTTTCTGCACGATCAAAATACTTTCCCTTCCATGTTGGTGGTTTTTACGAGAAAGTGGAAAAATACGGTTCTACGACTCTTTGTTTAGGGGATACGTGACATTATACAAGTAGTTTTTGTCTTCTGCAAATATTACACAATCATGCTTCATGGGAAACGCAACTTGACTGCCTGATTGAACAAGTAGCAAAGTCCTCACGAGGGTGAGTCTCATGAGGGCATTTTCGGAGTGCAGATGAGTACACTGTTCACTGTAAACAGATTGTCCCAAAAGTACCACAAGAAATCATCAATCTTTATGAAAACACGGGTAGTCAATAATAAATGAAAACAACAGAATGACATCAGCCAAAACTAGAAAATGTCCTATAAGATTATACCTATATCGATCACAAGCACGGAGCCAGAAGCAGCTTGCTGAACCGCAGCCCCGCGACTTGAAAATCGCATCCGCATATAAGTGCATAAGTATAGATTCCGCATAAAAAGAGAGATATCTTTCTTGGGAATGAATCAATCAGGTTAATTTTTTCACTAAAAATTTCTTCATTTCTTTCTGCATCTTTCGTTCGCTGGATGTATGCATGTATCTAGAACGGTTCGCAAGATTCCTCGATGTAGAAGTTCACACCGTAAAGCTTTTTGAACATTTCAATTTTTTTTTCTTGCAATCGTGCGGTCTAACCAACTATTTTTTGTGCCTATTTCCATCCGCAGACAATCAGCATTAATTTGCAAAAAAAACCAATACCGCTACGACTTTTTGTTTAGGAGGAGTTCAACTACAAGACGGACAGACAGACGGACTTCAAAGCGCGGCTAATATCGGATTCCCTACGAAATTGCGCTAAAAAATACCTAAATAATTGTATTTTTGCGTATTTTTAAAAGCAAACTGGGAGTGTCGTGCTTAATCCATTCAATAGAATAGGGATCAATTTAAAGGAGAATACAGAATAACATGGCTTTATTCACTGGTCTACTTATTATAATAAGTACAAACAGTTGGAAAAATAAGTTGCTTCGAAAAAACAAAGACGACTTTCAATATCTGTAATGGTCAGGTTTAAATGGCCCACTAACCGGCACTCCGAGGTACTTGGCCTGATCAGTGCTTAACTTGGTCAACTTGACGCCCAAGTGATCCAGATGTAACCTGGCGACCTCTTCGTCCAACGTTTTGGGCAACATGTGAACGCCAATCGCGTACTTCTCGGCTTGGGTCCACAGCTCGATCTGCGCCAGCACTTGGTTCGTGAACGAATTCGACATGACAAACGACGGATGTCCGGTGGCGCAGCCCAAGTTGACCAGACGCCCTTCGGCCAAAACTATCACATGATTTCCGTTCGGCAACAGGTACCTGTCCACTTGCGGTTTGATGTTCACCTTGGATTTGGCGTTCTTTTCCAGCCAGCTGACGTCGATTTCGCAGTCGAAATGACCGATGTTGCAAACGATGCTGTCGTTTTTCATGCTGGCAAAATGACGGTCCAGGATGATGTCCTTGCATCCGGTGGTGGTGACGAAGATCTGACCTTCCTTGCTGGCCTCGTCCATCGTGGTGACTTCGTAGCCCTCCATGGCGGCTTGCAGGGCGTTGATGGGATCGATCTCGGTGATGATGACTCGGCCCCCGAAGGCTCGGAGCGACTGGGCGCAGCCCTTGCCCACGTCTCCGTATCCGGCCACGACGCAGACTTTCCCGGCAAGCATGACGTCGGTCGCTCTTTTGATTCCGTCGATCAGAGACTCACGGCATCCGTACAGATTGTCGAATTTGCTCTTGGTCACGGAATCGTTCACGTTGATCGCCGGGACTTTCAGGATGCCTTGTTTGAACATTTTGTACAAGTTGTGAACGCCGGTGGTTGTCTCTTCGCTGATACCCTTCAAATGATAATGAAAAGCTTGTTACTCTCTAGCTACCGCTTTATTTAAAAAATTATTAAGTATGAATGGTTGCAAGGATGATTCGGTGTAAAATGGATACAAGGCCAGAATTTGATGGGAAATAACCTTATACTAAAAGTCTCCTTGTTTTCGAATTTTGACTTTTTCTGGAGGGGGAGAAGTTACCATCTTTAGATGGAATGGTATAGGAATAGGAACGATATGGAATAGGCTATATTGAATGTCTATACCATAGAGCCAACATAGAGAAAACCGCCCCCGATCAACTTGAAATAACATATTGCAATTTCTCCCAGACCTAATGCTCTGGTGTTCTTTACGAATAATACATAGTTTCCACTTATAAACGTGAGCCCAGAAACATTCCATCTTCAATATGCGCCACCGACATGAAAAAATTGCTAAAAACCGCCCCCAATCACTTTAAAATGAAAAACATAAACCCGAAGACAGCGATCTGATTCTTTCGGTATATGAATAGCCGACTAAAAATGGGAAAGAAGAGGCTACTATTGATTAGTCGCCGCCCCCAAACAAAAAAATATTTATGATTGGAAGAGTTTTCATTCAAATCTATTTTACTGGCAAGTACCCCATTTTGATAACAAAATATCACAATGAGTTTCGTTTGAAGAGAGTGGGCAAAGAATGGTGTTTCTACTTCAACCAAGGTTAATATACCTACTAGGGATGAATTCTGCAAAAATGGTTCCTGGCCGGTCTCTGGTACCGCAGTCGGTATTTTTCAGTTCTGTTTAGTTAAAACTACATGTAGAAATTAGTGAAGAGTACATTTTCACAAGCAAAGTTCCAAATGCTGCCTTCACACGTTGTTTTAATATATTTTAAGGCCAATTTTGTTTTAGTAACTACAGGAAAGATGGTTAAAAAATTGCCAAAACCTTGGCAAAAATATGGACGTCCTGAAAATTTGATATTCTGTTCGGAATCAAGTGCCCTACTACATATCCGAAATTGCCAAAAATCGCACCCCGAGGCTTCGAGTTATTGGAGGGGGGGGATAAACAATTGCAACTCAAAATGAAGGGAATAGAACCCGATGGAACCCGTCAATCCAATGGATGCAAATACATCGTAGTTCGACGCATCACAACCCGTTGATACAATTTTGGCACAAAAAGTGTCGATCATTGTTGAAGGGGGGTCGTGGGAAAGGGCAAAACTCGGCTGGGAGGCTCTTTTTCTTCTTGGGCCATGAAGAATTGATCATGATAAGATTGGTATCTTTCCCGACAAAATTCAATGTCCTGAACTTGAATCTGATGTGTAAATTTGGATAAATACAAGTTCGAACAAGTTAACTTGAGAAAACCTGTTTTTTCTTTGACAATTTTCACAAAACTTTTTTTTATTGTTAGAGGTTCATCTTTGAAAATATCTCGGAGGCCATTAGATTAAACTGCATTCTTCACGAAAATTATTCATTCGATCTGTAATTCTGTTTTTCGAGACAGAAAAAATCGATTTGAACTTTGGTCGGCACGGCCCGGCGACCCGGCGTCTACTATTTTTTTATTGAATAAAATAGAGCGATGTAACTTTCAGGATATCTTTATTCAACTGTTTGACACAAAATTTTGCAGCAATTTAACCACTATCGTAATGCAATTTTACAAAAAAATCCAATAATGGACAAAGAGCAAAATGAGTATTATTCTTATCAACAATATTTTCCATTGTTCTCCATAACTAAAGTGAAGGGCGCTATGATTGTCAGTCTGACAAGTGTAAATTCACAAAATGATATACTTAACAGCGATAGAAGCCACAAGGGCCATTACCTTGTTACAAGAGGGCCATTCTCAGCGCGCTGTTGCAACAGACTGCAATGTTACCCAGAGTGTGATATCACGATTATGGAATCGGTTTCTAGAGACAGGAATTGTCACAAGACCAGGCCAAGGTAGACGAAGGTCTACATCAGTCAGAAATGACCAATATCTTCGCCTCTAAGTACTGAGAAATCGTACAAGTACAGCAAGATCTCTACGAAATGGTCTGACAAGGGCAACGAGGGTGCAGATTTCGAACCAGACCGTACGAAATCGATTGCGAGAAGTCGGCCTGAACTCGAGACGACCCGCAAAAGTGCCTAAATTAACCAGAAACCATCGCGTAGCACGCAACATGTTTGCTAGAGAACATTTGAGATGGAATCTACCACAATGGAGAAAAGTTCTGTTTACTGATGAGTCCAGAGTGGCTTTGCATTCAAACGACGGACGAGTAAGAGTGTATAGAAGGCTTGGCGAACGATTCCACCCTGACACGGTTACTGAAATGGTAGCATTTGGTGGTGGTTCGCTGATGATCTGGGGAGGCATTTCCATTGAAGGACGAACCGACCTCCTTATCATTCGTAACGGTACAATAAACGCAGAGTGTTACATCCATGAGGTGCTAGCCACACAAGTGGTACCATTAGCTCATGCAGAAGGTCAAGAATTCATTTTAATGCACGACAATGCCCGTCCGCACGTCGCAAGGATTGTCACTGATTACTTAAATTATCAGAACATACGAAGAATGGCTTGGCCCGCTTGCAGTCCGGATCTCAATTCGATCGAACACATGTGGGATCAGTTAAAAATACGAATCAGGAACCGCCAAAACCCTCCCCAAACTCTCGAAGAACTTGAAATTGCTCTACTAGAGGAATGGCAAGATATTCCCCAAGAAAACATCCGCACCCTGATTTTGAGCATGCCGCGACGATGTGCGGCTGTGATTCAAGCCAGGGGGTGGCAATACTCGATATTGAGACAATTTAGCGTAACCTCGTTAAGCCACAAACAATTTTTTCCACTTTCGTAATATTTTTTATCTTACATTCTTGTTCATTAATGGATTTTTTGTGAAATTTCACTTCGACAGTGGTTAAATTGCTGCATAATTGTGTGTGAAACAGTTAAATAAAGATATTCTGAAAGTTATATCGCTCTATAATACTTTGTTCAACAAGAAATTAAACTAAAAAAAAACAACTGATCCTCTAATTGTTTTGAGAAGTGTATAATGACCAGAACACTACAGCATGCAGCTTCAAGTGATAAATCAATACCCTGAATTGCGATTTATGACGATTTTGTATAATATGTTATAGAAAAACTTTGATTTTCCAGATTTTCTTGACAAAATTCAGAAAAAGTCATGAACAAAAAAAAATTGAGCTTAATTCATCCCCCTCTCCCCTTTGTTGGACGTCCCTGATGAAATGTGGAAGTCTTCTTCACAATTACTTCAGGCTTATAACATGTAGTTATCAAACCAAATTTCGTCATTTTATCTTGGCAAGTTTTGGATTAATTTGCAAAAAACATCATCAGGTTTTCCCCTTCAAGGGGCTTTAGCTCCCTTAGGAGGCATTATTCGACCCATGTTAACTAGGAACTTTTCTTTCTATTTTTTGACGTAGAAAAAGCTGGTCAAATATTGCGGTCTAATTTCGGGACACCTGTAGGATTTGTGGAGCGTGTCCTATCTAGTCCAGTCAAATTAGGCAAAAATCGAGTCAAACCGGAAATAAATTCGGAAGTTGACGAAACTCGGTGGATCGATGCAGAATTTAACGTAGAATAACATACTGAAATTCCCGGAAATTCTAAGGCTTGGGTTCATTTTTAGGACCAATAAAAGAGCGCCATCTTTGAAAATTTTCGATTTTTCCTAAATAACTACTAACTAAGTTAGTTTACTGTAATGTAAACTATTACATTTAGAACATAACTACTAGCGAAGCGAATGTAGCCTGTTAAATTTCCAAGAGATCAGTACTAAATTCATTACTTAGTGGTCAATAGTCTGAGATACAGCGGTTGCAAAAAAAAAGTGAAAATTAATCAAAATTTATTTCCGGATTTTACATAACAATTTGCACAATGTCAGTTCAGGGGCTGTAACGTGGATAGCAATAGGCGGATTTCAATGTTTTTACATGTCTGGAGAGCCAATTCAACATTCGGTATCCCATTTCTATCTTAGAAGTCGCTAACTTCAAAATGGTACTTTCCCTCGACCTTTGAAGTCGATGCTTGATGTCCCAAAGAATCTCCAAAAATCAATTTTTTCTAATCATGCCATTCGCTTCATTTTGCAAGTAGGGCAAAACCATGCAGGGAATATGATAATATGGAGAATTGAATACCAAAAAAAAACAGCATGTTTCAAAATCTCGTTCCTAGTGATGGTTCCTGAGTTATATGGGTTGAAAGACCGAAACGATCTTTTTGGAAAAAAAAAAGATAGTCTAGACACTAACTGCTAATTACTGTAAGGACTAGGGTAAGGACCTTGCATTTGAGGTGTAAGATGCCACTTGGCAGACGTGGAAAATACATCAATATATTCAATACGTCTGCTGAGTGGCATTTTGTATCATCAGATGCAAGGTCCGTACAGTATTCATCAGTTGGTGTCCGGACCACCTATCTTGTTTCCAAATAGGTCGTTTTAGTCTTTCAACCCATATAACTCAGAAACCATCACTAGGAAAAAGATTCCAAAACATGTTATTTTCTGGCATTCAATTCTTCATATATTTCCTGGATGGTTTTGCCCTAAGTAAAAAATTGAGCAAATGGCATGGTATAAAAAATTACCCCAAACCTAAGAAGTTTCACTACGTAAGTAAAAGTGTCTCCAATGCTTGTAATCAGGGGGTTTCCAGAGGAATCAAGACGTAGATACTGAGGGTTCTTGCAGCGCCCCATGGCTATTGATCAATCCAAAAAGTTCAGGACCGAGTCCAAATTGTTTCTAAAGTCGTTGTCGAAAAAGTCGAACTCGATAATTATGTTAAATCATTTGGACGATATAGAAGATTGCTACGATATTTGCTGGCGACTCCAATTCTGGGATAAGTCACAAACCCGTACAATTGGTGGAGGAGCCGTTCGAGGAGAGCTTGACGGATTTATAAACACGAAGCGGTTCGACTTTTCAAGGGGACGCAAGCGAGCAACGCAAGCAGCGGTGCAGTTTACAAACCTCGTCCGTGCACATTTGAAATCTGTCGAGATGCGGTTTTCTGCATTTGATAGAGGAAAGTTTGAAAGGTGGAAAGTTTGAAGCATTACCAAACTAGTTCCACTTGAGCTATCAGAAAATGATAAACGACAGATTGTAGCCTGAAGACTTTTGTATTCGAGTCTAAAATTTCAATTGAATATCACGACTGTAGACAGCATGTTACGGCAAAGGATGACGCCCGCCGGTTCGCTAGAAAAAACGGACGGCGGCACGCGGCAAAACGGGACTGCACCAAAAGTTTCTAAGTTGAACGCCGCGCTGCGAGAACGGTAGGCGAAAAAAATTGCAGATGCAGTTTTAAAAACAACAAAATGTACAAAAAAAATTATAGTTTTTTATAACTAAAAATTATACAAATATCGCTTCACGGACTTTTTTTTATAGTAGTTGCACTTTGTTTTCAAAACTGTAACTGTAGGTTTTTTCTAGAATTTACCGTTTTCGCGGCGTTTCACTCAGAAGACTTTGATGCAGTCCTGTGTTACCGCACGCCGCCGATCGTCGAGTTTTAATCAGATTTGATACAGTCATGATCAATGAAATTCAGATGAAGATCAGTATTCAGATGAAATTCAAACAATACATCAGTCGACAATTTGTCATTTAGCTTTTTCCAATAGCTCAAGTGGAACTGAATTGGTAATGATTATAAGCAATCTGGGATATCCATACACATATAGCCTATATGGCAGTAGCTTTATAAGTATGTAGCCCTTTATTTTATTAATCATCTTTACCTTGCAATCTTTCAAATATTGCGGATATTTGGTGTGAACCAGGTTCGTGAGGTCACCACCATCGTCCAAAATCAAATTGAAGGGTTTCCCGTCTGGGAACACCAACGTCTGATCGATGCACCATATGTACTCTTCATCGGTTTCACCTTTCCAAGCGTACACAGGGACTCCAGTTTTGGCGATGGCAGCAGCAGCATGATCTTGCGTACTAAAAATGTTGCAACTCGACCACTGGACCTGGTAACAACAGAACAACAATACGAATTGCATCACAATTATTGTCTTCGAAGTTCAAGGTTGAAAGTTTATCTGGTGATCTCTTTCTGCGACAATTATTTCCAAACGAATATGAATAAGAATGAGACTAACCTCTGCACCCAGTTCTACGAGGGTTTCTATTAAAACTGCCGTTTGCACGGTCATGTGGAGGCACCCTGCGATCTTGGCACCCTTGAGGATTTTTTGCGAGCCGTACTTCTTGCGGAGGCTCATCAGACCGGGCATTTCGTTTTCGGCTAAGGTGATTTCCTTGCGGCCCCATTCGGCTAATTTGAGATCAGCTGAGGAAATCAACGTTAATTAGAAGAGGTTTAAAAGCAATGCTAAAAATACCCTACCAGTTTAATTTAAATTATTATCATTAAAACAAAGACAATGCTTTATTCTTGTTTGAAAAACTACGAACGATCAAGTGTAGGGTTTACTTACCAACTTTGAATGGTGGTTTCGTCATTTTTGTGGAGTTTAAAAAGGAACCGGTCGAATTATTAACCTGTGCAACACCACGCTGCTGGAATGACAGAACTGAAGTGACAGATTGGTGCGAAAACCGCCAAAATATACTCGTTGTTGGCAATACTGCGCATGTCCGTTGCGTCAATTGTCATTGTCAATAATTTATTCAAATTTCGAAACAAAAATTCTTACAATGTTTTACAGGGACAGGGTAATCGAGCGAAAAGGCCGCTTCACCCTGCTCCTGCTGTAGGTTTTCTCCTAAAACATTCACCTGAACTACGCAGAGAACGCTGTGTTATCAGATTGTCATTATGGGGACTGCGTCGCCGGTTTGCTCACTGACGTGAGCCGCTTTCTTTCGGTCAGGATCACAGATCATGATCCTAACACAGAGAGTGATGAATTAACGTGAATTTTTGACTTCAAAAGATCAATGACTCCAACTCTTTTGATTTCTGAGTTTGAATTTTTGCATTTTTGATCACCCTGTATACGGCGCTTGCACCGATCACCGATCGCCATCGTGGCAACACATTGGCAATGATCTCACAAACTCAAAATTAAGGCAATGATCCTAGAACAAATTTGCCAAGTAGCATTGCATCAAAATTTGCAAGGTTGAAATGACAAACGACTGGACTAACAGGTAGGACAAAATGAATAATAAAACAGCAAATAAATTAGGAGAAATATTTTACAAAACAGCACTCTACACACTAACTTTCAAACATTTGCGATACATACTAGAAATTAAACTCTTCAAGTTTGTAAACTTTGCTTCAGCTGCATCACATATTCCTCTGCCATGCAGCACGCTTGTTCAATTTCGTAATTGTGGGAGACCAATGCGACCCACTTCGTCTCCAAATTCCTCAGCTGTTCGCCGCCCTTAGTCTGCAAAGACTTCCTCTGCCAGTTTACCTCCTGCAGTGCTTGCCGCAGTTCCGCCAGCATTTTCGAAGCGATCTTGTCGAGATCCGTCAACGTCTGCAGGTACCTTTGCCACGCGGGACAGCAATACTCCAGCATCAGCTGCAAATTCAGTATTCTCACGGCCTGGTGCTCCAGCTGGGCCATTGAATTGTCAACGCACTCCAGCCAGGCTCCCACTTCGTTCAGCTTTCCGCTGGGCGGCGGCGGCAGTTCGTACCTTTTCATGGAGAGGGTGTCCATGGCCTGTCGGTTCTGCAGCCTTTCGAATTCGTTGTGCATCATTCCGGTTTCGAAAGACGAAACGTTGAGGGGTGGCAGGTGTTCCAGATAGTTTTTCGTAGGACGGTATCGTCGGCATTCTTCTTCTACCATGGCAAATGCCTGGAAAGTAGAAGGTTGGTGTTGGTATTGTTTAAGAAGGTTGATTAAATAAAGCGGGAGGTTTTTCAAGTTTCAGGGATTCACTTACCGCTTCCCGCACGCCGGGTTCGTCATAACCTTGATCAATGTACGGCAAAGCATCTACTACAACTTCTTCACTCATTTTTGTTCAAATGATCAATTATCACTTTGTACTGAACTGGCGAAATTAACAGTACAGAATAGCTCCAATTTTGTTTCTAAAATTCGGAAACTTTCTTGTTGATGTTGATTTCGTCCGTTTGAGTGACGTACATGTGACGTTAGACGTCAATGTGACATTAGACGTCAATTTCATTCGACATTGACAATCAATTCTGCCAACACATCAATCAAATATGTCATCACGTGCGATTCAAATTCCTCCCCAAGCGAAAAACTGTTCTAAGCAGATAGAAAACCTTCCGGTTTGTATAATAGCTGTACTAAGCGTTACTTTTCATTGAATGACATCAAATTGGAATGTTATTTATGCTACAAATTTATTCTGAAACTGCTAAATAAGTCAAGGTCGCAATCAATGTCACGCCCACGCATGCGCACCCATTGTCACATGATTGTCAGACAGAGTCATATGACAGTTTTGGGTGAGGTATCCATCAAGTAGCTCTTCAACTCTTCTAAATTTCAAGCAAAAATGAAGGGCTGTTTGTTCAACATCGACTCGGGCTACCTCGAGGGGCTCTGCAGAGGCTTCAAGTGCGGGATTCTCAAACAATCCGACTACCTGAACTTGGTCCAATGCGAAACCCTTGAAGGTAAGCTCACAAAACAACAGCCCAAGGTAATCGTCTATAAAATGCTGCACCCTCAGATCTCAAGCTGCATCTCCAAGGCACCGACTATGGAGCGTTCCTCGCAAACGAACCCTCACCCCTGGCCGTCTCGACCATCGACAATAAGCTCCGCGAAAAGCTCGTCATCGAGTTCCAACACATGAGGAACCAGGCCGTAGAGCCTCTTTCCACCTTCTTGGACTTCATCACGTACAGTTACATGATTGACAACATCATTCTGTTGATTACTGGAACTCTGCATCAGCGTCCAATCGGAGAACTGATTCCCAAGTGTCATCCTTTGGGCAGTTTTGAACAAATGGAGGCCATTCATGTAGCTTCAACGCCAGCTGAGTTGTACAATGCCGTGCTGGTCGACACGCCTCTGGCCCCGTTTTTTGTGGATTGCATTAGTGAGCAGGATTTGGATGAGATGAACATCGAGATCATCCGTAATACTCTGTATAAGGCCTATCTGGAGGCTTTCTTCCAGTTCTGCAAGGAAATTGGGGGCACCACTGCCGATTGCATGTGTGAAATTTTGACTGTGAGTATGAGGTCAGATTGAGACAGGAGAAATCATGCTCAAAATTTATACTTTGGAATTCAATGGCACCTCTAATTCTTTTTATCATTGTTAATTAGCTGTAGATTCTTAGAATCATGACTGTTGCTGTATTTATGGCGTTTGATCTCTGTTATTTGTTGCTCACTGCTGCCCAGGGCATTGTCACCCTGCAGGGCCGTAAGCGCATCTTTATATGGTATGTCTCAAAATTTGTGCCCACAGAGTCCAAGGTAGAGTTCATGGAAATGCAGAATAATATTGGAAAAAAATTGTCGCCATGTCTGTCTCTGTCTCAGGACTTCTCATCGTAGCATCTTTTCTGCAAGTTCCTTGAAGCTAATTATTTTAATTCTATCAAATTATCAACGCAAATTAATTACCTTTAAGATTTTTTTCTCTTTGTGGTGGCTGTGATCGCCTGGCAGTAACTATTTTTTGACTGGACTTTTCTTCTCAAGGCTCCTACCCCTTTACTAAATTACTTACATCAAAATCGGTTAAATATCTCCGAAGATATAAAATGAAAATTTATTGAGAAATTACTATACGAAATTCGTCGTTGATTTTCATAAAATCATAGGTATCTGAAGAACGAAAGTTCTTTTCATTGTTTCTTGTACCTCGTGGCCTGAAGTCATCCTGTCATTTTGTAAAATTGTATTTTAGACAGTTATTTTTCCAGTTTTGAAGGCCGCGATTGCTTGATATAAAAAAAAACAAACGTTCCATCCCTCAGATACTACCCATGTACCAAGTTTCATCAAAATCTGTGTAATTTTTTCAAAAATGCGAAAATAGAACAGACGTTCCTATTTAATTTGTTGTGGTATACCTGACTGATCTTTTGGAGCCAAAAGCTTATTTTCACGTCTGCCTACTATTAAACGCATGTTCACAAAGTTGTATTGCTATCGATGCAGAAACATGGAAAAAAACGAGGGACACCTGATTTTAATCAGAGCTGCACATGTTCCATCGAGTCCCTGGTGGGAACTCTTGCTGAAAACAATATTTGGTTGAAATCCGTTAGGTACTTCTCGAGTTGTTGAACGTCAAAGTTTTCATTTTGACGGCCTATAACATTTGACAGATATCATAGCAGCTGCATTTCTTTTACACGAAATCTCAGATAATCTCACCTCAGTTAAAGAGAGAAAAAACGAGAATTGCATAAGAGGGAGAGAGATACAACTAGCAATTGAAGTGAGACTTCTCAGTTCAGATGATGAAAGGAACGCAATAAACGAATGAGCTATCGCAAATCAAAATCTTTGTGTCAAAATTATCTGTCACTCTTTGACAGTGAAACTTTCCGCTGACAGATCGCGTTAAAAATGTCATATTCTTTTTTTTACCATAAACCCTACGTGCCCTACGTGCATATCAAATTTGGTCGAAATCGGTCAGATGGTTCAGAAATAAATCGGGGTGGAGGGGAGAAACACAGACCAACTGGCACGGAATTTTTTCGACGGGCGGGAAAATCGCTTTTCCGCGATTACTATACTCATTTTTCGAAGAATCCGATGAGAAGTGAAAATACATAAAATTCGACTAAATTTGGTAGTACTTGATAAACCATGCCCTCCCTCCTCTAAAGATGAATTTCCATTGTGACCGAAAGCGAATTTTCTTTTGTGGATCTTCTCTGATTGATCGAATTGGAATGCGATAGGTGTAGAATTCCGACGAAAAGAAAAGATGCTCGTCTCGAAAACAAGCTCTTTGATTTAGTTGGAAAGCTTGCTAAACGACGTTAAATAAACGAATAAAAAAAAAGAAAGAAAGGATGGAAGTTACCATAACGCATCTGCTTCTGTAGCTAGACAATCTTGAATTATTTACCCACTACTTCGCTGATCATGCGGGGATTCTTAATGCTAATCTTCACTTCAGTTTGAGGCCGATCGTCGCGCAATCATCATCACCATCAACTCCTTCGGAACCGAATTGAGTAAAGACGACCGCGCCAAGCTCTACCCCCGTTGTGGCAAGCTCAATCCCGATGGTTTGGCAGCTTTGGCACGTGCCGAAGATTACGACCAAGTCAAGGCCGTTGCCGAGTACTACGCTGAATACTCCAAGCTCTTCGAAGGTTCCGGCAACAATCCAGGCGACAAGACTTTGGAGGACAAATTCTTCGAACATGAGGTAATTTGAACTTGGGAAGACTATTTCTATCCATTTCCCGCCATTTACCATTCTACCTTTTTTTGAAGTGAAACTTCTTTAGTCGCGGTAGCGTGAAAATCTTAAAGGAAAGGTAACGATCGTCACGATACGTCATGGCCGCTCTCTGAAAATACGCAGCGCAGCCGTAACGCAATAAGACGCAACGTTTCTGATTGGCTCGCAATAAGGTAATTGCAAAACCATCGCAACGCAGCAAATTTCTTGCGAGCCAATCGGAAACGTTGCGTCTTATTGCGTTATGACTGCGGCTTAAGAAGAAGACTTTAAGAAATTTCACTTCTGCCACGAAAACTTCAAGCCAATGTTCTCCAAAACTGAAGGACATTTGAACATTATTTTACAGGTCCGTTTGAACGTGAACGCTTTCTTACAACAATTTCACTTTGGAGTCTTCTATTCCTACTTGAAGCTCAAAGAGCAAGAGTGCCGCAACATTGTGTGGATCGCAGAGTGCGTAGCTCAGAAGCACAGAGCCAAGATCGATAATTACATACCAATTTTCTAAGTTTAACACTGCTGTAGATGTTGAAATTAACACGTCATTCCTTGTGGACATAGAAGTATCACATACATATTATTATACCTACCTACCCAACTTACTATAGGCGAAAAAAATAAAAAGAAAAACGTTGTAAATATTACCTCAATGTATTATGTTATACAAAACTTATAAAAAATATTGTTTTAAAATGTTATTGGGAAATACTTTAGTGTAGTCTTTTCTGTTATAAATAAATTGTGACGTACACTAATTCAATAGTTCCTTATTGGTTTCTTCATTCCTAATGTGTAATTGCGTCAAGACCAGCTCTGGTAAAGTGTCTTCTGCAGCCTGTTCATAAAGTCTGGGTGTTTCTGAAGTGAGTATTTCACTGTGTTCTTTCCAGAAGGTATCCTGGATGAGATCCACGTGGAGGGGTAGAATCACGATTCGAATCTTCCCATGTTTGGGACTCTTCAGCCTTTTTCGTAGCAAAATCGTGCCTTTGCGGTAAATTTCCGGTTCGTTGTTGTAATTCGTGTTGAATTCGCTAAATAAAATTTCATTTTTGTCCGAGGACAGGGTGCCAGACAGCCTCTGTTCCGCCTAAAAATTTTTGTGTTATCTTGGCATTTTCAAAAAGTGATAGAAAGGTCCAAAAACTTGGTTTAGTTAACATTGAGCATCCGACTAAGTTTTTCAAATACCTACAATTAGTATACACTCAAACAAAATTTATTGGCTGGAACAAAGAACGAGCCGCGGAAAATCGCATCTCTATTCATTATTTTCACTCTAGGAACCACTCCTCTTGTAGTACGAGAAAGATAGATTTCAACCTCGGAAAAAATATGGACGTCCTGAAAATTTGATATTCTGTTCAAAATTGAGTGTTCTACAACACATCCAAAAATCGCCAAAAATCGCATCCGGGGGTTTTGATTCATTGGAGGGGGGGGGGGGGGGGGGTGAAAAATTGCGACCTAAAATAGAGGGAATGAAACCCGTCAATCCATTGGAAGCAAATACGTTATAATTCGACGCATCATATCTTGGTGATATCATTTTGGCACAAAAAGTGTCGATCATTGTTGAAGGGGGGTCGTGGGGGGCGAAGCTCTGCCAGGTGGTCCATTTTGTTTTTCTGGCCATTTAGGACCCATCACGACAAGTTTAGAATTTTTTTCGACTAAATCCAATCTCCTAAACTCGAATCTGATGTGTAACTTTTGATGAAAACAAGTTTGAACAACTTGAGCAAACTTGTTTTTTCTTTGACAATTTTGACGAATTTCTTTTTACTGTTGAAGGTGTTCATCTTTGAAAAATTTTCAGGGGCCATTAAATATTGAAGTGTATTCTTCCCGAAAATCATCCACTCCATGTATAATTACGTTTCTCGAGTTTGAAAAATCGATTTGAACCTGAGCCGGCCCGGCGCGGCTGTTACTAATGACCAGAACACTACAACATGTACCTTTAAATGGAAGTAGCTCAAATTATCGAAAAAGAAAGACGCATCCAGTGGATTGACGAGTTTTACACCCTCCATTTCAAGTTGCAATTTTTTATTCCCCCTCCAATAACTCAAAACCCTCAGATGCGATTTTTGGCGATTTTGGATATGTAGTGGAGCGTTCAATTCTGAGCAGAATATCAAATTTTTAGGACGTGCATATTTTTTCCTAGGTTTTGCCGATTTTTTTACTATTTTTCTTGACTATTGAGAATCTGAAGCTATTTTATGTTGGATATTTTTCGATATTGATGGATTAGAACGTGTTCTTGAATTATTATTGCTATTTGAATCAATCATGCATGGCATTCTTGAAAAAGTCAGTCGAAATACAGTCCTTTTTCAAGTCCATTGCGCAAATGGCAAACTCCTTCGCATTGACGATGACGGTGAATGCAAAGCTGTGTGCCATTTGCACTATAATGGACTTGAAAAAAAAGGACTGTGTGAATGGTCAGGTCAGAGGTGCTTTCACAGTCAAACTACTTTTGTAGAAGGGATTAGATGAAATATGTAAGTTTGGCAACTTTCCTTTCTTTTTTCTTCTTTTTTTTTTAATTCACTATGAAGAGTGCTTTATTGTTTGCATAGAAAAATACATACATATGAACTGAACCAATGTTATTCTTGGATGCTTATTGTTGACTCAACTTGTGCCCCAAAAAGAAAAACCTGTTACCTCAGTATTTGTTAGTCCACCTTGCTGAACTAACGCCCAGAACGTGGTATTGTACAGATTGTTAATGTGGCAATCAGCCTGTCTCCAACTCAAATAGTCCCTCAAATTATCATCCGTGGGATACAGGATTACCCTAGCATCGAACGCGGGCGGGTATTTCAGTTTGACGCCTTGAAAAAAGTTGTTCCAAAAGTACACGTAGCTCGACGAAAACAGGCTGTTGATGTATGACATTATTTTTGAACCTCTTCGGTTGTACAAAGCCGTGTCCTTGCGGATGACGAAAGAATATTCGTCGCTCTGTCCGTAAGCCAAGGAAATGTCTTTGAATTCCTCCATCACCACCGCGGCCGCCTTGTTTGCTAACGCAAGGGCTCTTTCGTCGTTCGGCTTCTTGAAATCGTGTTTTGTGGTGAATTTGTGAAAAGCCCTGCCGTCGATCCTGACCACGATCCAACAGTTCGGTAAAACTTTGTCCTCGATTTCAAAGTTACGCACGTACTCGAATTTACTCTTTGCCATCTTCGAAGTGTGAATTAGCTTAGTAAACTTGTTCAAAATCGTTTTTGTGCTTAGAAACATACCAGAAGAAATCACATTGACACATCAAAAAGCTAGGTTATGTTTGTTGAACTACTTTGACATATTTGTCGATTTTCTCTACTGCTGGAAACAGATACATTACACCTACGCGCAAATAAACTACTTTCTTGTTTTCTCCTGAAAAAGTAAAAAGTGTCATCATAAAATAAATAATCAAAACCACTCAGTTATAAAACATAATTAAATTATTTATTTCTACATCTGGTTCAATCCTGTATTCAACAGAAAACTGTTCGCTTTCTGGGTAATGTTAAATGTGTATGTGTATTCAATTCTTTGAGGGAAGCTGAGCCTGTAAGTAAAAATCAACAGTTAGTTACTCGTCACAAAGAACAGTCAGGTGATTCATTTACCTTGGTGACTTTGCCATACACTTCCAAAAGCCCGCCAGGTCCCTTCTTTTTCTTCCGGAAATCCGACCTCCTCGCTTTGCTCTTGTTCAACAACAGTGCCTTCTTTTTGTGATCGATAATGTCCTTTTCTTGAACTTGTTGCTCTTTTTTCTCCTTTCGTTTTTCTTCCAATATCAACTTGTAGTTTTTGCACTTGTTTTTGGGCGGTTTAGCTCCCAAACTTATTAGCAACTTCACTTTGGCCTCGTCTTTCTTCTGAGAATCAAAGCCTGACATGCCAAACTTCAAGACTTCATGCTTTGTTTTCTTCAGATCGAATTCCTTTATATCGGTGGGTGGTTCGTCTTCTTTCTGCTTGGTTCCCTCACGTTTTTTCGATTTGTAGGATATAAATTCGACGGATTCAATTTTTGAGCTGCCTCGAAGTTTCGATGCTTTTGTTTGGATTAATTCTGTCATTTTGATTGGTTCGTTGATTATAAAGCAGTCTTATCCCGAGAAAATTTCAACAACTCATTCCCACAAACACCAACAACACGACCTCCAAAAACACAACTAACACGAACACGAGTCAACTCTTGAATTTTTTGAGGTTATGTATCACTTGACTCGACAAGACGGAAGTAGACAAAACGTACCACGGATGAAAATAGTTCCAATGAATCTTCGACTGTTCGACTGAATGAATCAATGGGCGGACGCTTCCACATATAGGTGTTTCAAAAGTAAGTACCTAGCTATTATACCGGGTGTTTATAAACGTCTGTGATCGCATCACCTTTGGAATCCCCTCTCGATCACTACAATTGCGCCTGTTACTACGTTTTTCGGCCTGACCCAAGCCTGCCGCGATCACAGTCTCTTATAAACACCCCGTACAATATACAGCGTGTTCAACAATGATTGTCCTTGCCGCCTTTTCGAAATTTGGCCCGCATTAGACATGCCCCGCTTCAATGGAATCATTTTGGAATACCGTAGTAACGAAATTGATAGACGTCACGTCACACTGACTGATAAAAAATCTGAGGTTAACAGTGACGGCATTGACGGCTGGTCCATTCCCGTTCCGTCAGGTTGCTTGTTCACTATTTACCAGCAGTCAGAGCCGTCACTGCTAACCTAAAATTTGATATCAGTCAGTGTGACGTGACTGACGTGACGTCTATCAACTTCGTTACTACGGTATTGCAAAATGATTTCATTGAAGCGGCGCATGTCTAATGCGGGCCAAATTTCAAAAAGGCGGCAAGGACAATCATTGTTGAACACGCTGTACAATCCTCGGATTCAGCTTTCAAAAATATGAAATTATTGCCTCTCTAATACTCCCTATTCAATTTTTAAAATAGATAGATAGAAAATTTATTCGCTGCAATAACAATTACAGGAAAAGTCGAACATGACGAAGATAAATAATAGCAATAGTTTTTTTTACCGTAACTTTTGAACCGTTCAACCGATTTCAATCAAATTTTAATCAAAGGTTACTGAATTAAGTCTCTGCCGAACAATAAAAACGCGGGTCTTGACTGAGTCATAAAGGGCAACACGATTTTGATAATTCCAAAAGAAGGAACAAACTAAAGAGATTGTCGCAAATAAGGTCCAATGAAAGAAAATTTGCGGATTATTCACTAGTTTTTGAGGGGAAAAATTATTAAAGTTACGAAACCCACGCGGTGTATTTTCGGCGGTTGACTCGATTTGAAACATTTCAAAAGTAACCCAAATATCTGGAAAATGAAACCTCTAATCAAAATTTCGCAAGAGTAACTTTTTTCTTGAAATTGAACGCTTAAGTCAAAAATTGAAACCGTTTCCAAAAATATTCAGGGGGGTCAAAAATAGAAGGGAAAGGGGGAGGGTATACCCCCGCCCTATTATATTCACCCCTAAAAATGTGGTGAAATTCGTTATCACTGTTCAATGAAGACCTGTCTTATTAAACTTTGGTTTGAATATGAATAAAATCGGTTGAACGGTTCAACAGTTATGCAAAAAAACTGTTTTTGAAAAATAACTTCAAAGGCCTGTGTCTCCGTTATTTTATTATACGTTTGCGAGGGTATGTTTATTATGAAAAGTCTCATTATTTTTCACTTTTCTATCTCCTTGTAAGTTTTGTAACACTTATTCCGGGACACCTGTATAAACATTCAATAAGTGTATACTATTGGATACACATTATTGTTACGAGCGGCGATCCCGTACATATTGGTAAACACTCGATCTTTCTGGATTCTTCCATCCATTAGATCATTTAGATCGCAGTGTAGAAGTGTGGAGCGATCTGGTGCATTCCAGAGCGTTCGTGTACGCGAAACTGAATGGAGACCCCAATGCCTAATCAGGGCACATCTATCCATTTTGGCGGAGGCGCCGTTCCAGAACCCGGCAGAATTATACGGGTAATGTGTGTGATTATTCAGGAATGGTCTAGAAAGCGCATATGCCGGGCCACTATGGAATTTGCTGGAAGTAGACAGAAAGTTCGAGAACACTATTCGTAGGCCACTATTATTATATAAGGCATCAGCCGGCAGGGGAGTATTGAATTGGAAGAGACAGCGAGCGGATAAGCGAGCGATAATCACAGCGATATTCCAAGTAGATAATTGTTGGCGTGTATTGATTGTAGTACGCAGAAATAAACAGTGTGTGTTTTAAATCGATCGTCTCAATTATATTCGAACCCGTATATACATATATATACAGGGTGATTTTTTTAAAAGTTTCCACCTCTGATTTCTCGCCGCCAAAATTTTTTACAGGAAAACGCCGAAACAGGTCGATTTTTGTTTCGAGGGGGACATTTAGGGCACATATTACCAAATTTTTATCTTGAACCCCTTCGCCCCCACCCCACCCTGCTTTGAAATTTCAAATAGCATGACCTCTTTTGTGATACATCAAATTAAAGGCAATGAAATTCTCTTTCCGATAAACATATTTAAAAAAAATTCAAACCACCCCCTACCCTTGTGAAAATCCTCTTTCCGTTAATGAAAGGACAATGTTCCCCCTATAAACACTCGATTCTTGAGAAATGGACTTTCCAGCAAAAATAGGTCGATTTTTATTTTAGTGGGGTCATCTAAGACAAGTATGGCCAAACTTTTATCTTCAACCCCTTCGCCCCCACCCTACCCTACTTCAAAGGGGTGATTTAAAAAAATAGAAACATGTTTGACGGAAAGAGTTTTATTGCCTTCAATTTGATGTATCACAAGGTAGGTGATGCTATTCGAAATTTGAAAGTAGGGTGGGGTGGGGGCGAAGGGGTTGAAAATCAAAATTTGGCCACTCGTGTCTAAGATGACCCCATTGAAATAAGAATCGACCTGTTTTTGCTGGGAAGTCTATTTCTCAAGAATCGAGAGTTTATAGGGGGAACATTGTCCTTTCATTACCGAAAAGAGGATTTTCAGAAGGATTGGGGGTGGTTTCAAAAAGTTTAAAATATGTTTAACGGAAAGAGAATTTTATTGCCTTCAATTTGATGTATCACAAAATAGGTCATGCTATTTGAAATTTTAAAGCAGGGTGGGGTGGGGGCGAAGGGGTTCAAGATAAAAATTCGCTGATATGTGCCCTAGATGACCCCCTGGAAACAAAAATTGACCTGTTTCGGCGTTTTTCTGTATAAAATTTTGGCGGCGAGAAATAAGGGGTGGAAACTTTTCAAAAAATCACCCTGTATATACATACATATACATAGTTTTTGTTTTCAAATCCAGTAAGATACGATACTATGATACTCATAAGTATGTACAACTTAATTAAGAAATAATAATAATTTGATGTTTTCTCCCTTTCCACTTTGGTTTGTCCTTTTATTGATCAATTTTTAAATACTAATACAAACATTTTTGGACAACACAACATCCAGACCACCTGTGCTAACTGGGCCGCTGCGCGCTGGTACAGTTGGGAGCGAAATAATTCATTTGATTACGATCAACCTCTAATCAAAAACTGGCATTCAAGAACGATCCAAGCAGCTAACATTTCTGGAATCCATCACACTTCCTAGTGGTGCCGTATGTAATCATTTCGCTCCCAACTGTACCTACAATTTAGTTTTTTTCATTTATTACTACACGGTACACTACACAGAGCACAGATGTTTTGTTCGATTTGAAGCTGCTTGGATGAGGCGAGAAGTTGGAGATAGGTATAGGTACACTCGTAGGTACATGAACAGAGGTAGACCGGGATGGTAGTAAAAGGAGACTTGTGGACCAAAGCTTGATGATTGTGGGTGGGATTTAACACTTTTGCAGTCAAGATTGGATTGCATCAGTAGATCTATAAAAAATAAAAATAATCAAAAGACAA
This sequence comes from Anaspis maculata, assembly GCA_949128115.1. Lineage (NCBI taxonomy): Eukaryota > Metazoa > Arthropoda > Insecta > Coleoptera > Scraptiidae > Anaspis > Anaspis maculata. The sequence continues at coordinate 48,314,472 of OX421964.1, forward strand.
CAAGAGTCATGTAGATCTAATAAGTGCTGAACGAAATAACTCTGTGATATGCAAACTACTTTTTGTGAGGAGGGTTAGGTACCCACCTTGCTCGAAAGTTCTGAAGCTCCAGCACATACCGGGTGGCGGGTGATCATTTGAAAACTATATCCACCTGCAATAACTCCCGATTCCTAGTCAATATTTCTTCGAGCAAAAACAGGTCGATTTTTATATCGAGGGGGACATCTAAAACATACCTACATTGGCAAATTTCTATCTTGAGCCCCCTCGCCCCCACCCATCCCAAAAATATAATTTCAAATGACACTGCCTACCTTGCGATACATCAAATTGAAGAAAATTGAATTCTCTTTTTGAAAAAGATATTTTAAATTATTTTAACTCTACCCCCCCTTCTCCCTAAAAATTCTCTGAGTGTCCCTTTCAATATTCTGGACCCCTCAATTCTCCTCAGTTTAGTCAGCATCATCCTGAATAGTTTTAAAGAAGAGAATTTTCGGTGGAAAAAGTGCCACCCAAATTGCTCTCCCCCACCTCAACTTTGAAATTTAACAAAATACTACCTACTTTGTGATACATCAAATTGAAAGAAATTAAATTCTCTTTCTAAAAACAATTTTTTTGAAATTTTCAACCCCTCCCCCATTTAACTGGACATTTGGAGTATTTTAGTAGGAAAACAGAAGTTTTAAAATTTTTGAAAAAATGTATTCAGGGAGAGAATTCAATTCCCTTTAATTTGATGTATCACAAAGTAGGTACCTATTGTCATTTTAGATTTTCAAGGTGAGGAGGGGGGAGCGAAGGGGTGAATTTGGGTGGCACTTTTTCCATAGAAAATTTTCTCTTCCGATGCTGTGCAGAATGACGTTGACTGCATTGAAGAGAATTGAGAGGTCAAGAATATTTAATTGGACACTCAGAGAATTTAGGGGGGAAGAGGGGTGGGGTTAAAAATTTCAGAAATATTTTTTTGGAAAGAGAATCCACCTTTCCCATGCGAGAAATTACTTGCGCGCATACCTGTGAGCGCAGGTTCCCGCTAGTTCATTCGGCTACTACAGACCGCCAGTTGTACCCACACAGGTATGCGTGATGTTCTCATGGGAAACGTGGATTTATTTCTGTTGAATTTAATGTATCGCAAAATAGGTATAGTGTCATTTGAAATTTCAAAGTTGGGGTTGGTGGGGGCGAGGGGGCTAAAGATAGAAAATCGCTAATGTATGTTTCAGATGTCCCCCTCGATATAAAAATCGACCTTTTTTTGCTCGAGACATTTTCACTAGGAATCGGGAGTTATTGCAGGTGGATGGATAGTTTTCAAATGATCAACCGGTATAAATAGAAGCGATTCTTCATCAAAGGTGTACTTTACGAGCATATGTGGAAGTTGGAAAACAAAACGTTCAAAGTGCTGAGTTTCTGTTCAGTTTTGCATGGTTGCAGCATTTTAGACCCAATTCGAGAAAAGCGTTCGAAGTGGGGGGGGATAGCCGGATAGCTTAGAGTGCGCAGCGGAAAATCCGAGCAATGCCGTGTTTCGAGGCAGATATCTTGCAAGTGGTTGATCCCACGAAAAAATGGCAAGAATAGAAAATTATTGACCATAGCGTTCTCTGCGTGAGATGAGATGCTTGTACCAAAAATTGTCTTTCGATGGTGTATTTTAAATTATAACATGAAAACTACCTACTGAAGTGTTTCAGGTAAAGAAATGTCTAAACCGAGGTCTAAAGTCTAAACCCAGGAATAATTTCCTCAAAGCTGAATTTCTGTACAGTGACCCTTTTGACCCGTCTGAACAACATATCCAAATACTCGAAGATTCCGGCGTTCGGGTCATGGACTTTGGGGGGTGAAAACCACCCTTACGGTGACATGGTGCCGGTTTTTCTCATTTTTCTGCCAAACGGTAACTTATTTTGGACGTGAAATAGGTACCTACCTAATCAGAATTAAAGTTATTTTCGTCAAAGCGTCACTAAGTTACAAATTTTTGAAATAATAGTGCACTAATGCCCGTATTCATAGTCGTTTTAAGTGCACCTTGTCAAGTAGGTACCACTTTAAATCAAGCTGTAACTCAAGTACGAATTCTGTTTCATAGACAAAACTTCGGCTTTCCTCGAAGAATACTATTTCGCGGGAATAGCCAAAAATATGCCCATGAAACAGAAATCGTAGGTACTTGAGTTACAGCTTGATTCAATGTGATACTTGAACAAGGTGCACTTGACAACGATACTATGAATACGGGCATAAACGCTAGAGCATGCATGAAATTGCTAGAGCCACCTCAGTAGAGTTCAAAGCACTTTGATCTGCAAAATTCATTACATTATACTTTATCGCTCATTTTATTCGCATTTTCTTTACATATTAGTTAGTGCATATCTTTGAGGTGACCATCAACTCCAATAAATGAATGAAAATCAAGATACCTATTGAAAAAATAGACATGCAAAAGGGAAAGGAGGTGTTGAGCAAAATGCCTCCTTTTCCCAAAAGTTTTACCAACATGAGAAATACAACAATTGCCTCGACAATAATTGCTGAGAAATAAAAGAGAACTCCCCTGGGCTGTGCCTGAGAGGGAAAAAGGGTGAAAAAATCGTCGTCAAAAAAGAACATACTCTCTTTAGAATAGACCTTTTGGCAACCCTATAATAATAACACATAAAATTCAAATGTGATAATTAGAATTAAAATTCCATAATAGGCAGCGTGCACGTTTGACAGCTGACTGACATTGGAGGTAAAACAATGGTTATGTTTACATTGGAACTGCATTGGAATGGAGGAACTTCAGCTTAAATCAGATAATTACACAGCAAGTTTGTGAGAAAAACTATAGAAAAATTGAAAGGTAAGTGGATAATTAATGTTTTCAACGTAATCCAGCTCACAATTTGCATTTCAGCATTGACTAGATGAGAGGATTCTTCATAATGGGTACCATGCGTTCGACGGAAACTGCGTTGGGCGGAATCTACGTTCGACGGAAACTGCGTTGGGCGGAATCTACGTTCGACGGAAACTGCGTTGGGCGGAATCTACACTCGGCGGAATGCTAGGAGCCCTCAAAATGTGGGGTTTTCAGATTATGCAACACAGTATACACAAAATTATTTGTGGAAAGTTTAAATTACTTGGGCCCAGTTGCTCAGTTCGAGTTTAACTTTAAACTTGGTTTGGTTGTCATAGATTTGATTGTTGCAACAATTATTTCCACAGTAACCAAACCAAGTTTAAAGTTAAGCTTAGTCCGCACGGGCGGTATACCGCTGGTTTTTGGCGATATACCGCTATTTTTTTTTGCCGCTGAAATCATCGTCCGCATGAGCGGCGAAAATCAGCGAATAATTAGTGTCACGTCTGTTGTTTAAAGTGTCAGATCCGGTTGTCAGTCGTTTGTCACGCGAATTGCATGATGTAGTGTCTGGGTATTCTTCAAATCAAAGACGATGTTAATACCTACCTAATGTTATTGTGATAAATAAAAAAGCAAAATTCTCATAAATACGTGGTCTTCTTTTGAGTAGGAAACTATTTTTTGCAATACAAGCTGGCGACGGGTGTCTTCCAATGATTTATGTGAGCATTTTGAAATAATCAACTACAGAAATGAGCTTTAAAGCTAGTCCGCACGGGCGATATACCGCTGGATCGATTTCCTGTCAAAAATGTCCAACTTTCAGCGAATATTCGCAAAAAGTTGAATCCCCGCCAACTTTTAGCGATTGACCGCTGTTTTCAAAGTGTCAGCATTGACACAGCATGAAAATGTGACGTTAGGTTTTGCTAGGAAGGAGCCCGGTGCTTATCTCAAGACGAAATGGAAAAACTTGATCACCGATGGGTGTACCAGTCCAAGGGAGAGAGGAAAAATCGTGACTACTGGACGGTGGACACGTATCAGCTTGATTTCAGAGTTATGAATCCATCTGCAGTCTGCATGAGCTTGAGTTGCACCAGAGCCAGGTCGGAGGCAAGATTATCAAGAAAAAAAGAAAACGTGCACGGTTTTGAGTACCATCAAAATACATGTACCTAGGTTTCACGCCACAATTTTTCTTTTATATATTTGTGCCCGAGTTTGTGTCTTTCCCGCAATGGAAGTTTGAAGTTCCACAGTGGAGGCCTTTTCTAAACCTCTTCAATTAGTTGCAAGGCTGAGAGCGGGGTTCACTGTCCACACCGTGTCGTCACTCGTCATCGTCGTAGGTGTGACTGTGATTCTCATGGGCTCGGGCTGCTCATTTCTGTAGTTGATTATTTCAAAATGCTCACATAAATCATTGGAAGACACCCGTCGCCAGCTTGTATTGCAAAAAATAGTTTCCTACTCAAAAGAAGACCACGTATTTATGAGAATTTTGCTTTTTTATTTATCACAATAACATTAGGTAGCATGGGCGCCCGCAGGATTTTTGTCAGGGGGGGGCAAATAGCTTTAGTTAGAGAACGTCACATACCTACCTGGCTTAATTTGCGAAGTCTTGAAGATTAGCGCCGCAGGCGAAATTTTTTTCGAATAATAATAATAATGGTGATAATAATTATTGTGCGAAAAATAAGGAAATATATTTGAAAATTGAACTTATCTTTAGAGAAATTTATTAAAATTTGTAATTTTGTACAAAATGTATAAAAATTTACTTCAAAATAGCCAGGTCAATAGTTACACTCGTTCATTATCTTGAAAAACCCCCTAGTGTTTTAAACCAGAGGTTCAGAAAATTTCAATTATTGCCATGATTGATATAGAGGTCAATTGTAACACTCATTCATTATGTTAAAAGGAACCCCTGGTGTTTTGAACCAGAGGCAGAGGTTCAGAAAATTTCAAGTATTGCTATGATTGATATAGGTAGGTCAATGGGGCCTTGCACTGCCACTTTCACACACCGAGGGCGCCACGACCGTTGGGGGCAAATTCGACAATTTTGACGGCGTTGACGCTTCAGCGACCGACGTCCGTCATTTTATGTCTTGATTTGAAATTTGGATAACCTCTGTTTCTTGCTTGACGTCTCCAGTCACTGTCAGTTACTGGTCAAACTACTCAAACTCCCATGTTTTTCTCGTCGTTACGGCCACTTCATCAAAGTAGGCGCCCCCTACAGTAGTGGCGACCTCACGTTGAGTTTTTCAATTGCAAGGCCCCATTGTTACACTCGTTCATTATGTTGAAAAAATGCTCAACAAAATGCCCTCTGCCCCCACCAGTCTGCAGCTTTTTAGTGGCTTATTAGTCCTTAGAAATGTTTTGATAATAAACTGCTTTTAATCCAAAGCTCTTTACAGTGTTTATACCAAACGGAAAAAATAACATAATCATTTCACCCTATATTGGGCAGTGGAGCTGGTAGCTGGAATGCACAAATTGCAGATCGTTACCTACCTACCTACCTATCTACCTATTTTATGACTTTACGGGTAGCAATCTAATTTAGGTTGAAGCCTAATGAAATGTCAAATTGCTCTAACAATTCAAGAAAATGTAAAAATCCTTCTCAAAGTTTTTTCTTTCGCAAATGAATTTTTTTTTCCTTTCTCGATTTTTTTTTTTTTTCGTAAGGAATAATTTATTCAGCTGCTCCGGAGCCAGGGGGGGGCAAGTGCCCCCCCTTGCCCCCCCCTCCGGGCGCCCATGTTAGGTAGGTATTAACATCGTCTTTGATTTGAAGAACACCCGTCTTTTGAAGAATACCCAGACACTACATCATGCAATTCGCATGACAAACGACTGACAACCGGATCTGACACTTTAAACAACAGACCACTAATTATTCGCTGATTTTCGCCGCTCATGCGGACGATGATTTCAGCGGCAAAAAAAATAGCGGTATATCGCCAAAAACCAGCGGTATACCGCCCGTGCGGACTAAGCTTAAAACTCGGACTGAGCAACTGGGCCCAAATAAAAAGGCCATAGTAGGTATCTCAAATAATTTTCTTGGCAAACTTTTTACAGCTATTTGGACCGATTTTGCTCCAATTTCATCACATACCTGCCTACGACGTAATAATAAAATGAGCTAAAATTTAATAGGTAGGTACCTATTTATAATAGGTAGGTAACTTATTTATGGAAGTCAAATAGTAAGTTTGGAAATTTTTAGTATGTTGTTCAGGACACTTTTTTGAGCCTGTACGCAAAAATCCAACTCCTTTCCATTTTTTCCGAGGTTTGATCAATTTTTCATTTAAAATTCCTGGGCTATTTGCCTAGATCATCCGAACAACCACCGCACAGTGGTCTACAATGCAAGCGTAGCGCGAATTAATTATAAGCGTTAGCTAATGAATTCCAATCGAATATTTTGTTATTCTAATGGTAATATTAGGTATTCTGAAATATTATTTTATCATTTTTATTGGTTTGTATTGCATATTTTGCAAAAATACTAAAGGGTGAGCCAAAAAGTATATGTCGCATTTTTAAATGCAATTTTTTTAAACGGGAAAAGCTAGATATTTAGTTTTTTTTTTTGTCTAAAAGACCAACACAAAGTATTTTTGTGTTCGAGTGCTATTTTCACTTTTACAGGGTAAGCCAAAATTTTTTTGGCTGTAAAAAATTTTTTTTTTCTATAATACCTACCTACAAATCACGAGTAAACGTAAAAATTTCGCTTTTCGCTAAAGACATGTTAGTTGATAATAACTGCACACACACTCAGTTTCTTTGCTTCTAGCAGCAGCATTCATCAATCGTTTATTATTGCTTGAAAGAAAATAAGGTGCGTGCTTCGTACTTGAATCTAAATTGTTGGAATTGCATGAAAACAACAAAACTCTTCAAAATTAATAAAGCAATAGTTGTTCCATAGTTGTGATTGTGAATATCTAAGTATATCACAATACTTATAATGACAGATAACAGTTCGCTTTTATGGCAAAAGCCTTTTTTTTATTAAAAATTAACTAAAATTTCAATTAATAACTATATTAATAAAATATATTCAATATAATAATATATTTGTATTTATATACATTTATATAATAATAAATAATAAATAACCAGATAGGTAAAAAAAAAAAAAAAATTAATTTGAAATATATTATACCTATATATATATAGGTCGTTAGATACATATATATATATATATATATATATATATATATATATGTAGGTTGGTCAGTCCGGGGACTCAAGATAGATCGGTCTGTTTGGGGACTTTCTTTTTTTTTGTTCCTTTTCTGGCTTTTCGGTTTTTTCCTCTTTAGAGGAAATTGTTACCTTATTACGTATATGACAATAGTGTTTTTTTGTTAAAAAGTAAACTTGGTGATGGAACGGTCTTTTCGGTGGCGTGACTGGTTCAAAACCCGGCTAAAATGCGGGTTCGAGCTCAATGTTGAAACTAGATGTAGAATACATTAACAAGACACTCTAAATACAGAAATCAACCTAAACGATGATAAATTGAATGCTGTTTTATACTCGTAATGTAGATCGATAAAAAAAAATGAAACTGTACAACCTACAAAATGTATAACTGGTTGCATCACTAAGACCTCAAAATGACCGATCTGAAAAATTTCACAAAAATTTTTTTTCCAAAGTTTGGGAACTACCTAAAATGATCTATCGTTTAATTTAGCTTGATTTAATTGTCGGGTGCAATCTTTTCTTGGAAAATCAACTCGGTACTGCAGGCCGAAATGTGACACGCCGCTGGAGCGCCAAGCTGCCTACGGCTCATCCGGCCTTGGAGATTTTTTAAAAACGAATGGTCCAGACGTTTCCCCGTTACAATTGAACAACAAGTTGACGTGAAGAAAATTTTACTCGGACGCACCGTTGAAGAGATATGGGCGTTTTTTAAAAAATGATACATTCAAAATTTTGAAATTTTCTCGAAAAACTTTAACGGTGGACCGTTCGGGGCCCGAGATGGACATTTCAGTCGACGTTTTCCATTTTCTCGTTTTTCATCGCTTTTTCTCGGCCGACTTTACGAAAAAAACCAAGTGTGCTTTTACGAAGCCGAAAATGGTTTCGGAGGCGATTTGGGACGGAAATTTTCCGGGTTTTCGCCGAAATCGAAGCAGACGGACGAGAGGGGCACAATAGCTACTTTCGTGCCGAATTATTCACGGACAAGCGTCTGCAATGTCAAAAAAGCCATTCCGACCGGTCTTGATCGGCTATCGTGGATCTGACCTTGGAAATTTTTGGAAATTCATCTTAGGAAACGATTCCCTGCGTCATTTGGGACGTTTTTTGTGGCTAACAAAATTTAGATTGGAAATCGGGTTACACGGCTACCACGGTTTTTTTGCGAAAAACGGGCGGCAAATGCGTTAATGCAAATATCTCGACACATGGACCACGAAAAATTGCAATTCGAACACTCCCGTCTTCCATTTTCGACAGCGCCACGGAACCATTGAGTTTTGTCGATGAAAATGACTTTTCTTGGAAAATCAACTCGGTACTGCAGGCCGAAATGTAACACGCCGCTGGAGCGCCAAGCTGCCTGCGGCTCATCCGGCCTTGGAGATTTTTGAAAAACGAATGGTTCAGACGTTTCCCCGTTACAATTGAACAACAAGTTGACGTGAAGAAAATTTTACTCGGACGCACCGTTGAAGAGATATGGGCGTTTTTTAAAAATGATACATTCAAAATTTTGAAATTTTCTCGAAAAACTTTAACGGTAGACCGTTTGGGGCCCGAGATGGACATTTCAGTCGACGTTTTCCATTTTCTCGTTTTTCATCGGTTTTTCTCGGCCGACTTTACGAAAAAAACCAAGTATTCTTTAACGAAGCCGAAAGTGGTTTCGGAGCGGATACGGGACTGAAATTTTCCGGGTTTTCGCCGAATTCGAAGCAGACGGCCGAGAGGGGCACAATTGCTGGTTTCTGATACAATTGAACAACCAAGCGATGCAAAGAAATAAATGGCCGAATTTCAAGAAAATAGTCCTCCGGCGTGAGCTAGAAACCGCACACTCTTTTATGTCCTTAAATCATTGACACATTTTGATTTTGATTATTGAAATTCATCAGTTACTAAACCTGATCGCATATTTGAGGAAAATGACTTTTTTTTCTGCCCAAAATAAAAAAAACTTATATTTGTCGAGACCTCGAAATGACCGATCAGAGAAATTTTCCAAAGTTTGGGGACTATACCTAAAATGATCTCTCGTTCAATTTAGCTTGATTTAATTGCCGGGTGCAATCGATTTAGAGTAAGTGGCATTGTAAAAAACGATTTTCGATTAAAAGTGCAAATTGCAAGAAAAAAATGACCGAATTTCAAGAAAATAGTCCTCCGGCATCAGTTAGAGGCAACATTAATTTATGTCTCCAAATGATTGACACATTTTGATTTTGATTGATGAAATTGATCTGTTACTAAAACTGATCGCATCATTGACAAAATAACATTTTCTTTTTTCTCCAAAATAAAAAAAAATATATTTGTCGTGACCTCGAAATGACCGATCAAAGAAATTTTCCAAAGTTTGGGGACTATACCTAAAACGATCTCTCGTTTAATTTAGCTTGATTTCATTGCCAGATGCAATCAATTTAGAGTAAGTGACATCGCAAAAAACGATTTTCGATTAAAAGTGAAAATGCAAAGAAATAAAAGACCGAATTTCATGAAAATAGTCCTCCGGCATCAGCGAGGGCATCAGTTAGAGGCAACATTAATTTATGTCTCCAAATGATTGACTCATTTTGAGTTTGATTGATGAAATTGATCTGTTGCTAAACCTGATCGCATCTTTGAGCAAAATAACGTATATATATAAAGTGTGTGTATATATATATATATATAAGTGTATAAAATTAATAATCAGATTAAACAATGCTTGAATTTTTTTTCCTAATAAGTTTTTAGACATATTCGAAACTCATAAATTCAGTTTTATATAGATCAATAAATTTACTTTTTTGTTAACTTAAATATATACCTTATTCCTATTGATATTGTATATATACATGGATAGCTACTTTTGAGGAGGAATACTAATATGTAAAGGTACTTTTAGGGAGTTAGAATGACTTTTGGGGAGCTCCCCTAATTTCCATCCCACAGAAAGTGACTTTTGGGGAGAAAGCTTATTTTCTCGTAATGTGGCGCCCTCACCCTAACTGCGAGAGATAAACGAATGAAGTGTTACTTTTGGGGAGCTCCTCGAAAGTCCTGAATATTTTTGGGGAGCTCCCTGAAAGTTTTAAATACTTTTGAGGAGTTTATTACTGTTTAGCAACAAATTTTCAATGCTTCTAAGAATTGCCCGGTGAAAGCTGCGTCAAATATCGTATTTTACATTTATTTCAAGCTCTTCACATATATAACATATTGAGGAACGAACGACCCGTGATTTTTCACCGAAATTGTGTCTGCGTGAAAAATTGGACTCAAAAAGTAATAGGTTAGGTACCTACCTTTTTCAAATTTTGTCATGAAAACAAACTACTTACAGTGTTTTAATTAGATAGGTACATAATAATAATAATAATAATAATAATAATATATTTTATTGTTCTTTCAACATTAAATTGTTACGAACAATGAAAGAGGGATATAAGTGATATTCTACAGTAACAACTTAAAAATAAAAGATGATTAAATATAAAAATAAAATAAACTAGAGATACTTATTTAATAACAATATATTTACAATTTGCATACCTTAGAATATTTCCCCTTTACTTCCCCTTACTTATCTGCCCAGATTAGATAGGTACATATCGAGGTACATACGTACTTATCCCGTGAAATCGGCATTTCTGATGGTCTTACGAAGGGGGCCTAAAAAAACCGGCCGATAAATAGGTACCTATACCTATACCTATGTTTCAGATATCTGGAACGAAACTTTCGGGAAGCTAGATATTCCCGAAAATCTCTTTCTATACCTCTTTCCACCTACTTTTGCGATTTTTCCAATTAATTGTAAATTTTCACGGGTAAATCGATAAGCATGTTGTGTTGACACATGACAAAAGAGCCGTCCGTAATGAAGGCTTTGACTCCGAAAAACCTTATCAGCTAAAAACTATAGATACCATTTTGCCAGGAAAAGATCGCTTTGTAGATATAATGACAAATGACTTTGGCCGCCGGTGGCCGCTATAACTTCAACAGAAAATCAGGGGCGGAAATTCTATTGACGAATTTTTCAACACATGCATATCATAGTGAGAGTACGTAGGTACCTACTATATTTGTGTTAGGTGAAGGATGGGTGAAGCCGACCACTTCTTAGTTACATGATGCAACCACGCACCCGTCTCATTTCGCGGAAAACATAATATCACCCCAGGCAGCAAGGAAACGTTGGATAAATATTTAACAGTAATATTTATAAATATAAAAACGACAGATTTTTTAATCTGGAGTGAATTTATAAAGTAAATATTTATAAATATTCAGATGAGACATTTTTCAACATGGAAATATAAATATTAGCAAATATATATCCGCAATATTTGTAAATATTTATATTTTCATGTTAAAAATTGTCTGGCCTAAATATTCAATAATAGAAATAAATATTTATAAATATTCAGATGAGACATTTTTTAACATGAAGATATAAATATTTACAAATATTGCAGATACATATTGGCTAATATTTATATTTTTATGTTAAAAAATGTCTGGCCTGAATATTTTTAAATATTTATTCTATAAATTTACTCCAGATTGAAAAATGTGTTTTTAATATATTAACAAATATTACTATAATACGTTAACTATATATTTAGAAACAAATATTCTTGGATATCAGTTGAAATATATTTCATATATATTTGAATAATATACATACATATGTATCTTGACATTCAGTAATGTAGTAAAACAAATATTTATAAATATTTGCAGACATACATTGTATGAGTATCTTAAGTTAATATTTACACTGGTGTGATTATAAATATTACAAGTGAATATTTATTTATATTTTCTGAAAAGATTGAACAATATCTATAAGGATATATTGAATAAGAATTAGATCGCTGACTTCTTCGGCATCATCTTGCTCCACGTTATCACTCTCAAACCTTTTCGGTTTCCGCTTCTTTCTCACTTCCGAACGTTCCCCTTCAGAAGATGACGATATTTCAAAATTTGAGGTATATTGTCCGTTGCGGGTGTACTCCTTTGCCTTTTTCAATGTTTTCAAATTCCCTTTTTTTAGAACTGCCTGGGTCCATTCATAATTTGGCTCAGGCAAATCTTTGCATTTGAAAATAAACTGTCCAATTCTCGATTCAGTAAGACCCTTGGGGTACTTATAGCTCGTTTTTTCCTTATTCGCCCATGAGGAGGGCACGTAGTCGATCGTGTCCTCTTCCTTGTCGTCCTTCCATATAATAACGTCCCACGACGTTGCGGACATCGCCCTGGTCGTGTCACCCTAAAAAACAAGAAACCACAATAATGAGCGGCAATATTAACGATGAAACGGAGATGTGACCACATACCTGTTCATACAATGACCAAACGTCCAAACGAAGATTTTAAGCGCGAAATGCTGTGGCACGTTTGCTCTATGGTTATAATAAAATAACCACAAACATGGCGGCATGACGCACGGGCAAGCACGACAGGGAGGCGCACAGTCACCGGTGTTGCCGTCTCTAGCATCGTGGCTCCCACTTTATTAGTTAAATTAAAATCATCACAATAAACACGTCCAAACTATTTGAAGACTATAATTTGTTTATAAGTATTATTAAGTTGGGTTGGGATTTCCAACGTATCATCAAATAAGTACCTAAATAATGTTGCACAGCAAACGACAACCATGATTGAACAAGCTTGGTAGAGAAAATACAGCAGAGGTGGCAACCTTGCATTATCATTATAGCTACTGTCATTTGTGTCATTTGGCTTTGGCGGGCTAGCGCTGTTGCGTTGAAATTAAAACAAACGGCATAAATTTTTAATATAAATCACCGTATTATGAGTTATGGCGTGTCTAAAAATGCCACATATTGTTCTAAATATCGCCATAGAAAAAAACGTGCTATTGAAGAAAGTAAGGCAACACCATCATCAGGGACGAGTACGTCTTCAAGCCAGGAAAACTTTTATGACCCTGTTACTTATGAAGGACTCAACGAAAAGTGTGTTGAAGAGCCCACAATTCCTGTGGGAACACATGTAAGCATTATTATTTATCTCATTGTTATGTGAAAGGGACATCCTTTGATACTAATACGTTATAAAACACATTGTTATTTTAGGAGGAAAAAGCTGATGAACCTGTCATGTCTGATGAAACTGATGATGATGATGTCGAACCTTATCAACACCGCCGGGATGGTGCTGCTAACTGGCCTTCATGCTACAATAATTTACCTCAACATGATGATGGAATAAGTCAAATTTCATCAATGAACAATAGCAATACATCCTTGAGTAACATTCTCAGCGATGATGATTTCACAAATAAAAGTCTTATCGATGAGGTTGACACCCAACAGGTTTCAACTAAGAAAAAAAGTGGTGAATTAGCAACATTTTTGAAAACGTGGGCAATAAACTGTGATGTCAACATGAACCAATTAACGTCATTACCTTAAGGTCTTTGTAAAATATTTCCTGAAATGAAGTTAATAATAAGTAGACGTCCAAGATTAAACATTTGTTTGCTCATATAAGATAAATGTTTAATATACATTTAAGATAGCACGTTGATTTGCCGATATAGGATAAATATTCACGGCACATCCAAGATTGAACATTTGTTTGCTCTTATGAGATGAATGTTGGATATGCTAATCAATACTGTATCTCTACTTGCTCATATGGGATAAATGTTTACTGCATGTCCCAGATTAAACACTTGTTCGCTCATATAAGATAAATGTTCATTACACATTTAAGATTGCACTTTTACTTGCCAATATAGGATACATATTTATTATACATGCAAGTTTGATCATTTGTCCGCTCATATATAATGAATATTTAATACACATCCCAGATTATATGTTTGTATGCTCAAATAAGATAAATGTTTAATACACATTTAAGATCGCACGTTAACTTGCCAACATAGGATACATAATAATTGTACATTCGAGTTCAACCTTTAATTTGCTAATATATGATGAATATTTGATAAACATTCAAAATTAGATGTTAACTTGCTGATATGGGATAAATGTTTACTGCACGTCCCAGATTGAACACTTGTTTGCTCATATAAGATAAATGTTGATTACACATTTCAGTTTGCACGTTTACTTGCCAATATAGGATACATATTTATTATACATGCAAGTTTGATCATTTGTTTGCGCATATATAATGAATATTTAATACACATCCCAGATTAGATGTTTGTATGCTCAAATAAGATGAATGTTTAATACACATTTAAGATCGCACGTTAACTTGCCAACATAGGATACATAATAATTGTACATTCGAGTTCAACCTTTAATTTGCTAATATATGATGAATATTTATTAATCATTCAAAATTAGATGTTAACTTGCTGATATGGGATAAATGTTTACTGCACGTCCCAGATTGGACACTTGTTTGCTCATATAAGATAAATGTTAATTACACATTTCAGTTTGCACGTTTACTTGCCAATATAGGATACATATTTATTATACATGCAAGTTTGATCATTTGTTTGCGCATATATAATGAATATTCAATACACATCCCAGAATAGATGTTTACTTGCTAATATAGGATTAATATTCACTGCACATTCCAGTTTAAACATTTGTTTCTTCATATAAGATAAATGTTTAATACACATTTATGATTGCACGTTAACTTGCCAATATAGGATACATGATTGTTGTACATTCGAATTTAACCTTTTATTTGCTCATATATGATGAATATTTAATGAACATTCGAAATTAGATGTTAACTTGCTGATATGGGATGAATATTCAATGCACATTCCAGTTTTGAACATTTGTTTGCTTATATAACATGAATATTAAATACACATTCCAGATTATATGTTTACTTGCTAATATAGGATAAATATCCACTAGACATCCAAGAATAAACATTTGTTTGCTCATACAAGATAAATGTCTAATACACATTCAATATTGCATGTTCACTTGCTAATATGAGATAAATATTTACTGCACATTTACAATTGCATATATGTTTGCCAATATGAGATAAATGTTTATTGCATATTCAAGAAGGAATATTTGTTAACAAATATCAGGTAAATATATTCTGAATCATTGAAATATTTAGCCAACGTTGGAATATTTATTCAATATTAGTGAAATATTTATAAATATTTGATGCTGCCTGGGACGTCTGCTTTTTTGTTCTAGTGGGTATCTACCAGAATTTTATTATTATCGTTATCGAATTATTATTCGCTTAGTCTTGGCCATTGCAATAGATCGTTGTACGTGCCATTGTCTTTCTCAACTCTGCACCCCTTGATCACCGCTAGTGTACCTACACCCAGCAGATACGATCAGATAGGGGTGTGGCGGCGGCGGAGGGCAAAGGTCGCATCAAGAGTTAAGTTGTGAGAAATTGGCGGGACGGATGACCTTGCTGCCTTGGCCTTGATTGTGCTCGCTATTATTGCTACAAGAACATAGCCATCAGGGGCATCGGGTTTTAGTTCTTCAATAATATTTTAAGATTTAGTTATTCTAACAGCAGACAAAACACAGGTACCTACCTGCCAAATCAATAGTACCTACCTAAGTACCTATAGACTTCAAATGCGATAATCACAGAGTAGGCGACAAACATAATATAGCATAAGGATTAGGTATTTTGCAAATAAGCGTCAAGTGGCACTTTCCATCTTCAAAACTCTTTGATTTTTTCAACAATTAGATGTTCACGAAAAGAATCAGTTTATTCGAAATATCTCTGGAACTGATCAATATTTTTAAAAACGGTTTGTTGAACCCTCACTGGCTCGAAATGCCGAACACTTATGGTAAATTTCATAATTGCACCTCTTTCGGTTCATTAGTTAACATTTTTTATCTCTTCATTACATTCTCCTCCCCCTACCGCTGCCCAGTCGCGGGTCTCAGATGTCCACCATCGCGATCCTTGTTCACCATGACCTAGGGAACAATTTGGCACCAACCGCTAAACTTAGAATCTAATTTGCACACGGGATACCATAAGCAAACCCACCATAGGTTTTATATTTAGGCACCAAGATTTCAGCTCGCAATATAGGCAACCAGATATACATCTACTTTTCGACCAATTTGCTGTGGTCTATGCTATGGTTTTAGAGCCGCTGGATATTGAGTTTCTGGTGGGACCGCCCCCAATATTTTCAGTGAAGCGAACATCTGATTCCGTCGAACGTAGATTCCGCCCAACGTAGTTTCCGTCGAACGCATATTCCGCCCAACGCAGTTTCCGTCGAACGTGGTGACCCCTTCATAATCATGTCGGAGCTGTTGGCATCAAGTCGTAGGACGCAACAAAGATGTAGCCAAACATGCAGATATTAGGTTTTTTCGGTAAAAATCTTATAAAATGTTAGGCTTGTTGTACTAAGGGGTCATTTTTATCCAACAGGGTCCCCTCTGTCAAACCAACGGGGAAGAAATTTGATTGACCGCTGGCGATTGAGCGGCGACAAAAGTGGATGATTGCTTTCAAGAAACAGAGGACATCATGCACAGAGAAAAAACTAGTATACGGGCCTGTGTGCTCCCCTGCACTGCCATTCTGGCATAGAGTCATTCATGTTGGAGTGAAAGTAAAGTTGAACTCGATGAATAAATTCATCGACTTGAGTATACCCGAAGATAAAGCCGCTTAGATAAATATTCTAGTGGACAATCTGTAGGTTGTTCATCAAGTTGTTATAATTCTAGAATTTACATAATTGACTTCCAATGTTAAGAAATTATAATAGGTACTAGTGGCAGTAGTACATAATTTAGTTTACGAAACTTGTTTCTTTGTTTTATTTACTTACCTAAATTTTAGGCACAATAAAAATAAATCGAATTTGCTTTTTTGTTTTTTTTATTTGTACAAATGAGAAAAAATACGAATTATTATTATCAACACTGTAAGAATGTTTTACAATGAAATGAACTTATGAAATGTTACAAAACGTACACAACTTGTATGATACCACTCGATCTTGCAGAATCCCGGAGTCACATGCAATAAGTGGTGATATTACTTCCACTTCAACATGAACGATTTTATACCAGAATGAAAGTGCAGGGGAGCACACAGGCCCGTATACTAGTTTTTTCTCTGTGCATGATGTCCTCTGTTTCTTGAAAGCAATCATCCACTTTTGTCGCTGCTCAATCGCCAGCGGTCAATCAAATTTCTTCCCCGTTGGTTTGACAGAGGGGACCCTGTTGGATAAAAATGACCCCTTATAGTACAACAAGCCTTACATTTTATAAGATTTTTACCGAAAAAACCTAATATCTGCATGTTTGGCTACATCTTTGTTGCGTCCTACGACTTGATGCCAACAGCTCCGACATGATTATGAAGAATCCTCTCATCTAGTCAATGCTGAAATGCAAATTGTGAGCTGGATTACGTTGAAAACATTAATTATCCACTTACCTTTCAATTTTTCTATAGTTTTTCTCACAAACTTGCTGTGTAATTATCTGATTTATGCTGAAGTTCCTCCATTCCAATGCAGTTCCAATGTAAACATAACCATTGTTTTACCTCCAATGTCAGTCAGCTGTCAAACGTGCACGCTGCCTATGGCAAAAACACAAAATTTAACCTTTTATTTCTTTGGTAGAATGCGCTCGATATTTTCGCGACGAATTTAAAATCAGAAAAACCAGGATTTTGCTTGAAATCAGAACAAATCAGTATTTTTGCTTGAAATCAGAAATCAGGGCAAATCAGTACATGAACGTGAAATAGGACAAAGGTGTAAAAGTCTAAACCTGTCCTTACCAAATCAAGACGGTTCCTCACCTTACTTATCTTCTTGCGACATTTTGTCTTTCTGAATAAAATTAATAAACCATGTTTTACTTCTTAGTGTGCCCCATAATAATCTTGATAATAACAAAACGTAGCTGGCGATTATCACTTTATTTTCTACAAATTCAACTTCAACAATCCCTTATTTAGCTAGCATAATATTCCTTCAAGTTTTCTTCTTGGGGTTTCATAATAATTTTGTCTTTGAGATTGACCACCCAGCCTGGATGCAATCCATAGAAAATTTGCCTAGGGTCTTTCCTTGCAGTCAGCATTGCATAATCGGGATCCTTTTCGATTTCAGGAAGCTCATACCCATATTTCTGAGCCAGAACCAGCCTTTCCTCTGATATCTTCTCAGGATCAGCCAAATATCCTCGCTTGGCTGGATCTGTGTAGTATTCGATGGCATCTGGAGGCGGCACCATTCGCTTCGGGATCGGAACGCCTCTTTCAAAAAACTTCTTAGCATTCAGCATCGCCTGCAAACTGTGCATGTCGTAGTAAGCTGTCGTGATGACTCCACCTGACCTTTCGATTGCGGCTATCACGAGCTCGCTGGCGTACTGAACTTCGATATTGATTTTGGCCTTGAAAATGTCAGCACCATCGTCAGTCAAATGGACGCCAAACTGTTTCTGATCGGGCAGGAGCTGGTACAGTCCGGTGTTGATGATGGCAACTAAATCAATCGGTTTGGACGTATCGACTCGGTCTGTGTCGATGAATTGCTGCAGTTGGTGCATTGTCAACGGTGGGTATTGCCTCCTTAAACTACAGACATTATTAGTATTTTGGGTTTCGTGTATTGTTAGTTTTTTACTGGTGTCCTTGGTAGTAGCGCTCTTGTGGGAACCGAAGGTAAAAAGGGTTGTTTCCTGTTTCGTAACCGAGACGCATGAAGTTTTGGCGTTGGCCTGAGCCCTTGTTGCCTGCACCGTGCTTGTCACCTCCATGTTGGCCTCTGCCCCGTTTTTTGCACTGAAATAACGAAAATATCTAAAAATGCGGGAAAAGTGAGGTTATGTCAACTCACGCTTTTTGACCCAGGGCTACCTTTGAGGTTTCCTAAACTGACTCGAGGTAGAAGCCGTAACATAGCCAGGGCTTTATCCATTTTGCTGCTCCCCATTTTTGATCAATTTAGTGAAATAAGTTATTTTCAAAAACACACTTTCCAAGGCTACATAGCACTTTCGAATCTTTTGATTATCATTTTGACATTCGTTTGACACCACACTGGGCAATTTGATTGGCCAACATGCGATCACGTGCGACAAAAATGCTGGCCTACAGTTGGAATGTAAACGCAGTGAAATACTAATGGCTGCTATTCTCACCAGTGGCGTAACATGAATTGGGATCTCAGGAATAAGATTTAAAAAAATCGTCGTCATTCCTTTGCATTTATAAGTATATGCAAGACCACATTCTCACACATGATCTCTCTCAAATAATCCTCATTTGCACTCGTACTTCACATCTTTATAAAATAAAAATATTGCGGAGCTTGTACGGGGGATGATGAGGGTGAGTTGTTTACAGGTACCGAGAGTTCATAAATTAAATGGGTCAAGGGTGCCTTTGAATTAAAAAACGTCTGTCGAAACTAGCGTAATCCTCTTGTAATAAATTTGTCAAACTTTTTGACAAGTTACGCAAAAAGTCGTGCCCGTGGATGAAGGCCGCCATATTGCTAAAATTTCAGCGACGAAGAGGAAAGATGCAGATATATTATGCTAGACAAAGACAAAAAAGATCGACACTACTTGACGCAAAACCTAAGGTATAGGCGATTGACCTTATTAGGAAAAATGGCCCATTCGTGTAGGAAGTTTTAGGGAATTAATTGTCAAAAAACGTGTAAGTTGCCGCGAGGCGACGTCGGCTGTTACGTCAATTGGACGTCAATTGGAGGCACGTCAAAACTGTTACTTTGTTGTCTTGTGTTGTGCAGTCCACTACCAGCAAACTTTTGTTCCTGTAAACCCTTGGGACCCCGCAGGTTCTTTATTGGGTCTGGGTCCCAATGTCGATGACGAGCGTCGTGACAGACATTTCTTTGAATCATTCATAGCTTCTGCCCAAGGAAGAGCAACAGACTGTCGCACACACACGGAGGGAGATATCACACAACAAGCCAGCTTGCCAGCCAAGAGAAAAAGTCACCTCGGGCTGGCCATGTGGTCAACCACCACCACCACCACCTACCTTTTTCCTCGCTTTTTTCTAAAGATTTCCTGCTTGGACTCCAGCTGAATATCCACATTTTTCATTCTAATAAGCCGCCGTAGCTACTTTTGTGTTACGGACGCAAACGTTGTTTTTTTTACCGCAACCGCAATGTAATGCATTGCTGGTGGCGTAGTCTTTCATCAGCTGCGCACCTCTGGAGCTAGATCTACTAGAAGCCTGCTAAATATGCTAACCATAACATCAAATAAGAGACACAATTGCAAACCACTCACATTATTTCTACTTGTCAAATTTCCATGTCAGTGATGTGGTTATTGTAGGTATCGACTAGTGCCTACTCAGGCTACTAGACGTCCCGGTATGAATTTCTCTCAAAAAATTCCTGCACGAACAAGTACAGAGCTCTACACCAGGTGGCGTTTTTAGCGCATATTCGTAGGAAATACGTTATTAGCCGCGCTTTGATGTCCGTCCGTCTATCCGTCTTGTAGTTGAACTCCTCCTAAGCGAAAAGTCGTAGTAGCGGTATCGCGTTTTTTGCAAATAAATGCTGATTGTCTGTGGATGGGAATAGGCACAAAAAATATTTGGTCAGACCGCACGATTGCAAGAAAAAAAATTGAAATGTTTAAAAAGTCGGTATTCAACGCTACGCTACGGTGTGAACTTCTGCATCGAGGAATCTTGCGAACCGTTCTAGATACATGCATACATGCAGCGAACGAAATATGCGGAAATTGATGGATACATTTTTAGTGAAAGAATCATTTTGATTCCTTTATTGCAATAGAAGATATAAATTTTTTAAGAAAAGGTTTCACCCCGGGATTCTACATTTGTCGGTTTTTAACGCTACAGTGTGAACTTCTACATCGAGGAATCTTGCAAACTGTTCTAGATACATGCTTACATCCAGCGAACGAAAGATGCAGTAAGAAATGAAAAAATTTCCCGTGACAAAATCAACCTGATTGATTCATTCTCAAGGAAGATATCTCTATTTTTATGCGGAATCTATACTTATGCACTTATATGCGGATGCGATTTTCAAGTCGCGGCGCTGTGGTTTAACAAGCTGCTTCTGACTCCGTGCTTGTGATCGATATAGGTATAATTCTCACTCATTCAGGATATTTTCTAGTTTTGGTTGATGTCATTCTGTTGTTTTAATTTATTACCGACTACTTGTGCTTTCATAAAGATTGATGATTTCTTGTGGTAGTTTTGAGACAATCTGTTTACAACCGATTACTGTTTGCAACCCGATCAACCCGTGTGGTGTGACTTGGCTCTTGTGGATCGAACTTCGAAAAGCAAAGCAAACGTTCATTCACCGCGAAACCTCCAAAAGGTCTCCCCCGAGGCGAGGTTTTTCTACTGCTGTATTTTGGGCTGTCTGGTTTAAAGGGGCAAATTTGGGAAGGGTTTCACTTGGGGCCCTGCGATCACGATGAGTAGAATACTACTCTCTGTGATACTACTTTAATGACGTCACGCCGTGTAGCAACCACCTCTGATAGGCTGCCGCTAGGCATCATGACGTCACAAGCGTAGAATTCTACTCATCGTGGTTGGTAGGTGCACATACATACCGGGTGATCATTTGAAAACTATCCATCTGCAATATCTCCCGATTCCTAGTGCAAATGTCTTTGAGCAAAAACAGGTCGATTTTTATATCGAGGGGGACATCTAAAACATACATTGGAGAATTTATATCTTTAGCCCCCTCGCCCCCACTCACCCCAACTTTGAAATTCCAAATGACACCACCTACCTTGCGATACATCAAATTAAAGAGAATTAAATTTTCTTCCTAAAAAAAATATTTTGAAATTTTCAACCCCACCCCCCGTTCTTCCTAAAATTCTCTGAGTGTCCAAGTTAATATTCTTGACCTCCATTTCCCTTTAATACAGTAAACGTCATCCTGCACAGCATCGAAAGAAGAAATTTTCTACAAAAAAAAGTGCCACCCAAATTCACCCCTTCGCTCCCCCCACCTGACCTTAAAAATTTAAAATGTGAATACCCACTTTGTAATACATCAAATTGAAGGAAATTTAAATTCTCTCTCTGAAAAAGATTCTTTCATAATTTTTAAAACCCCCCATTTCCCCCATAGAATACTCCATATGACCAATTTATTGGGGGAGGGGTAGAAAATTTCGAAAAAATTCTTTTCGGAAAGAGAATTCAATTCCCTTCAATTTGATGTATCACAAAGTAGGTAGTGTTTTGTTAAATTTGGAAGTTAAGGTGGGGGAGAGCTAAGGGTGAATTTGGGTAACACTTTTTTCACCAAAAAAATTTCTTCTTCGATGCTATCTAGGATGACGCCGACTAAATTGAGAAAAAAATGAGGGGTCCAGAATATAAAATGGGACAGTCAGAGAATTTTTAGGAAAAAGGGGGTGGGGTTAAAAATTTTGAAAATGTTTTTTTCAGAAAGAAAATTGATTTCCTTCAATTTGATGTATCGCAAGGTAGGTAGTGTCATTTAAAATTTCAAAGTTGGGGTGAGTGGGGGCGAGGGGGGTGAATATAGAAATTTGCCAATGTATGTTTTAGATGTCCCCCTCGATATAAAAATCGACCTGTTTTTGCTTGAAAAAATATTCAGTAGGAATCGGGAGTTATTGCAGGTGGATAGTTTTCAAATGATCACCCGGTATAGGTATGTACAGGGTGTTCACGCGAGACGGATACCCCCCCATAAAAAACTTCCTCTTCAAGATAATTCAAAGAAGAAAAAGCTTTCCTGGAACAATTTTTGCTGTAGTTTCTGAATATGTCAGGTATAATTTTCTATTTTGTTCCATATACAGGTGTCGCATTTTTTTTGGAATTTTTCCGAAACACTCTGTATTTCATCATCACAATCGATGGACATTGTTATCGTGATTACAAATATGCATGACACTTCTCAAATTTTTTCCAAAAAAAAAATTAAAAATTCACGGTGGTACCTCAAAAAAATATTTTTTTTTTCAGAAAGATCGATTCATTTCAGGAATCAAATATGTCCCGTATATTTGTTCAGTCATTTTATGTCATTCCATGTCATTTAACAGTGAAACAAAATATCTTGGACATATTTGAATTCTGAAATGGGTCCATCATTCTCAAAAAGTAGATGTTTTTAGGGACAGCATTGTAATTTTTTTTTTTAATCCAGAAGTTTATTGCATGTTCCTAATTAGGATAACAATGTGCATCGATTGTGATGATGTAAGAAAGAGTGTTTCGGGGGGGAAAAAAATAAAATTGCCACACCCTGTATATGGGACGAAGTAGAAAATTGTACTTGACATATTCAGAAACTACGGCAAAAATTGTTCCAGGAAAGTTTTTTCTTTTTCAAATTCTCGCAAAGGGGAAGTTTTTTTTATGGGGGGTATCCATCTCGCGTGAACACCCTGTACAGCTGTTCAAAAATGTCACGAATTATAGGT
Organism: Anaspis maculata; assembly: GCA_949128115.1. NCBI lineage: Eukaryota > Metazoa > Arthropoda > Insecta > Coleoptera > Scraptiidae > Anaspis > Anaspis maculata. The sequence continues at coordinate 48,338,079 of OX421964.1, forward strand.
CGCGGGAACAAAAATGGCGTGCTAAAGATGGGTAAATGCTATAATGTTATTTTCACTAGTACTTGTGAATACCATTATCTTTAGTTGTAATAAATAATAATAATAATAATAAACAATTGCCACTTTATCGAAAAAATAATTGTGCTAAACACAAGATTTGTCTGAGTAATGTTAAAAACAAACGAATCTCATACAGATCTCATGCAAGTCAGGCATACTTGCAACGTTGCCATAGCGGGTGCCAAGGTGACGGTTATGTTCCCGCGACCTATTCTGTCTAAACACAACTGTTTAAACATTGCACCAAAATATCTTCATCTCTTCACGTTGACGGTGTGCTCAAGGTCGTCCACACTTATCAGGTAGCTCTCTAATAGCTTTTTCGGCGGTCTCCTAAGCCGTAGTGTGGTTGGCGGTTTTGTAAGGTGCTTTCTCAGCAGTCAATTTTACGTAGGTGACCCATCAAATGTCTTTTTGAGTTTTGACAGATTTGAGTTCATCAGTTGAATAAAAAAAAATGGAAACAATTATTTTTGCGGATAACCGTACTTTTATTATGAATAAAAAGAAAAAATCTAATAGCAATTTATTAGGTACGGAGTAATAACTAGTGTTACAGTACATATTACAATACATATTTGAGTTTGTTTAGGTTCAGACGCAACGGGATTTTGTCAAAATCTTTGATAATATTATCCTGATATTCTATCAACTGAATGTACACTAATGGTGCGATTCTCTAAAAAATTACATTCCATCTGTAACGCTGGGACAACAGCCAATGGCAGGCCGGATTTTTCACATAACAGAGCGTTTATAGAATATTATTTTTTACAGAATCGCACTATAAAGCTTGTTAAAAAAAAACTTGAAACAAATAATCTAAAAACAAATATTTTCGTTTTCTAACAATCATCATGTTTCCAGGTGGTTATACCACTTCTGATTGTATGAAGCGGAATTGTCAAAACTAAAGCTTTATTTATTTGCCTTATCCCTTGGCTGAGAACTATTTTCTGAACACTCGCTACCAATGACATCTGCCAAATTTAGGACTCAAGGATGAAGCTACAGTTCGAACCGAATAAAATTGTGGCTCCATCTGTCCCTAAATCCCCAAAAACGTTAACTGCCAATTTAATGCTTCAGATGTCACTTGTTGCAAGTATTTAGAGTCTTATTGAATAATCTCAATAATTATTATAAAGTAACAACAATATTTTACACATAATGAAGTCCATAATTCTAAATAGTGATAACAGAAAACGCGCTGTTTAACAAAGAGATATTACAATAAAAGTTTATTACATTGTCTAGGTATTGTGTGATCAAATAAATTCTTTATTTAGGCAGGCTGTGGCCTGGTGAAATTGAAAGGCGCGAAGCTGCGTTTGGCTTGGGCACAGCCTGCCTAAATTAAGGCCAAACGCCTTCGCAGCTTCGCGCCTACAAATTTCACCAGGCCACAGCCTGCCTGAATTAGGAAATCATTTGATCATACGATAGGTTGTTTAGTAAAAAATCAACAAGCGAGGAAACAATTCAAGATGTACAAAGTATTGTCACTGGTTAAAATTAAGCCTACCAAAAGCTTTGCTATACAAAAAGCAAAAGATACGTGTAGTGATTTGAATTATTGATGCCTAGTTAGTAGTTATCCAGTTAACGTACTATCGTGTGATCAATTGAATTCCTAATTTAGGCAGGCTGTGACCTGGTCAAAACCAGGGATGCGAAGCTGTATTTGGCTAGGGCACAGCCTGCCTAAATTATGAATTCAATTGATCACACGATAGATAGGTAGACGATTCAATACAAGAGAATTCTCTTTTCTACCGCTTTTCGGCAAATGGGACATTCCGTCATTTGATCGCCGCACATTTGACATAATCCGTGTCCGCACAGGAATATCATGTTCTTGAGGCGATCCAAACAGACGGGGCACATCGTCTGAAAGAAAACGTCAATAATTTTTAGTTCTGATATTCGACCTCAAAGACCAAGTTCTATTGCTACAAGAACGACCACAAATAGGTTATTTATTTCCAAACGCATCTGCAAGGTTACACTTCCAGGGCCGCGCCATAGATCTTCAATTTAGCACACTATAAAGGTCCCATCCATTCTCTTTTGTCTCAGGTTGCTCCAAAACCGTCCGTGTAAAGGTTGTTAATGATAATTCCGAGCGATATTTTGAGGTAAACACTAAACACTCTTAACGAGTAGTAAAATGGCATACCTGTTCCTTGATATCTTGGAGTTGTTGTTGGAGCTTCTGGATGTCGTTGCTATTGTTGGGGTCGCGTCCACCGTTGTTCATCAGCGGACCTTGCGGCTGGGCTGCTTCGCTCGTGGAGGGCTTCACATCTTCCTCCACGTCAGCTTTCACCTCAGAAATGGTCCCCAAACCTCCACTGCAGACGGCCAAAGGCACCATGAGTTCGACCTGTGCCCTGCACATGACGCATTTCTTCATTATTTGCGAACAACTTTCGCAAGCGCACATGTGCCCGCATGGCTTGAACAGCACCGTCGATTTCTTATCCGAACAAACCAAGCACTCTTCGATCTGTAATGTGAAACCACATTATGAATTGAACGGGATGAATAAAATCCATGTAGTTTCGTTACCTTGATCCTAGTAATAACGGATTCCCTGCAAATGAGGCATTTCTTGACACGCGGGGCACAGCAAGAGCAGCAGGTCACGTGCCCGCAAGGCTGGAACAGCATGTCGCGCTTCGCATCGGAACACACCAAACACTCATCAAGTGATGTGATGTTGGTGTTCTGGTTGTTCTGATTCGGACCCATGTCCATTTCGTCGCTCTGCTTGTCCTTGTGGCATTTTGTCAAGGTCTTGCAGAGGTTCGGATCCGGACAGAGGTCCAGAGGCGTCTGGCCCTTCTTGTTCTTCAACGTCAAGTCGGCACCGTTTCCGGCCAAGAAACAGGCGATGCTGGCCGACGATTTCTTGTCGGAGCCCTGGGTGCCCAGGCCCATCAGGAGCTTGCCCACGTCCTGCACGTCCTGCAGCTGTCGCAACTGGGACAGGGTGTGGTGACGAAGCGCTTCGTGGAGAGGAGTGTCGCCATCTTTGTCGGCGATGTTCAGATTGGCACCTTCTCGGACAAGAAGCTATGGAACGAAATTAAAACTTGAAATAACAGACAACAGTTGAAGTGAGAAAGTTAGTCTCGTAACGCAATCCAACTCTGAGTACACTTCCAGCTTGGCCCAAAGGACCCTGCACAAAAAGTAGGCAAATGTGGTAGTTGAGGTCTACAACTATGCTAATTTTCAGCCAAATTCACCAAGACCGCTTTTACCCACATTTTATGCGAGGTGCTTTTAAAACGCGCTAGAAAGAGTGTCCCCACCAGTCTCCATTGGCATCATTATAGCGCCAGACAACAGCGGTTCAACAGCCACTGGTGTCTATGAATACTACTATGGGATGGGAGGCTACCTCCGACGCCTTAAATTTGAAACTCGAACCAAACTTGAAAGTCTTGAATTGGAAAATTGATGGAAAACTTGGGTAGATGCAATGTTGAATAGTTTAGATTAGATTGGACCCACTACTTGAATAACGTGAAAAGATTTATCCTTACCCTGACAATCTGTGTATGTTGGCGTTCAACTGCCAAATGGAGGGCCGTTTGTAAGTTGACGTTTTGGAGGTCCATGTTGGCTTTTCCGTGAAGGACCAGTTGCTCTGCCACCTCGACGTGATTGTTGAGGGCAGCCAGGTGGAGGGCAGTGTAGCCATCGTCTTTCTTTTCGTCTACGATCCACGGTCTTGGAAGCTTGGCGAGCAGTATTTTCATGGCGCTGAAACAAAACGATGATCAGTTAACTTGAAGCAAGCGAAATTGATCCATTTATTATTATTATTATTAATTATTATTATTTATTATTATTTATTCAAGACAAAAAAGGCGTGAATTCAATATTTCGACAAAGCGACAACCATAACAATTCTACCTTCCAAAACCTCAAAAATACAGTATAGGCAGGTATAGGTACACGATTTTTTTTCCACCACTCAGTTTTCTGCTTTTCATTTACCGATAAAATGCCACTCTTACTTGCAAAAGTTGGTAGGTACTGACCTCAAGATCGTAAATTTTTGCGATATTATTTTTGCTAACCGAAATTGCGTTTTTTTTTCATTTCGGCGGCATCGTCGTTGCGTAATATCGAATTTCTTCAAAACTGAACCGATTCTAATAAAACTTTCAACTTACAACTTGATCCCGCTCAAAAAGAGAACAATAATGCCTACCTATGACAGGTAACAGGTAACTAATAACGTCTCTAATAACAGCTTCAGGATATAGCAGCTTCACGATTAATCATGCTCCCAATCCGGCTCCTCCACTAATTCTACAGGTTCGTTGCTTATTCTCGAATCGGAGTCTCCTAAAATCGGTTGACTTGTGTAGGTACTGGGGAGTCAATATGGCGGGGCAAGAACCTTACAATTATGACAGGGTGGTCCAGGTTTTAGTCGACAAACTTTGCAGGCTGACTCACCCCAAAAAGTACATATTTGAAATGCATATTAAAAAAGTTACAGGCCTTTAAAGTTGCAAAAAAAAATTGTTTTTTACGTGATAACTTTTGAACAGCAGGACCGATTTCGCTCAAATTTTGCACATATGGTTAGCAAACACGTCCCTAGTGATTTCTGGAAGAAAATTCTGTCAGAATGACGCAGTGCCGTAGATATGGGGGGGGGGGGGTACTAACCCTCTTACCTCTCTACTTTCTACGTCACTGGATATTTTGGAAAACCGTTGAAAGTATTGAATTCCACGTTCAATTCTGAAGAAAAAATTGGCTGTCATTGCTACATTTGGAGCAGCAGTTTCGGAGATATTTCTGTTTGAAAGTTAAAAAACACCGAATTAGGCAAATGTTTGAAAATTCGAGCAAGCTTTGATCCATTCACTTTCAACTTTTCTCTCAATTTAAAGTTTATTGATCCATAATTTAGCTCATAAGAAATTGGAAATTGGTTGTGAAAATTCATAATAAAATGACCAATAAGAAACAAAGAGCCCTTGGTTCTTGTTCTTACTAAACTTCCCAACTATCAGTATGTGGACTTGAAATTTGGTATGCGCACATTGTTGGTCCGTGGAATGAGCCCATTGATTTTTGGCTGTCATCTGTTTAACAGAACTGTCACTATTAACAAATGTCAGAAGCTATATCTCGCGGAACTCGACTTGCAATATTTCATTGAAAAGCCCTTGAAAAACTGTATTCAGAACAGTTAAAAGAACAGTATTGCCTTATATGTTATCTGTCAAATAATAAAAAATGTCAAAGTTTAATACTTTACCATTCAATTATTCAAAATCTATCCGTTGGATTGTAACCAAATTTTGCAGGGAGCAACACAACAAAAGAGTGAAATCAACCGTGGGTTCCACCAAAATATTTAACCAGCTGATAGCTAACTCGAGATTTATTTTGATGGATTCTGGCCAAATGATCAATGTAAATTCAGATTTCACGCTGAGTAATTGACCAAAGGGTGGTATACTTGCGATTTAACGTATTTACCAAAATGAATCTACCAACATTGACCAGAAAAAAATCCGTTTAATCTCAGTTTAGCTTAAACCGCTCTTAAATTTGTTGGTGGAACCCGTGATAAGTCTATAGTTGCAGTTTTCTCACCATTTTCCAGTCGGGCGTTATGAATTTTCAAAATTTTTCCTGGCCGTTGCCACGCGAGAGGGCCTCTCACCCGTGTTTTGACTAGAACATTTTAACATCAGCCAGTATCCATTACTATGGTGGATCCAGGTATGGTGAGTGAAAAAGCCCTAGTAACGACTAGTGTTAGTCAACAAGTGTGTGATCGGTGACGTCATGATTCTGATTATTGTGTTTTGCTGGACTGTGAGGCAGAATATCTGGCTTACTGGGCCAGGTACAGACATCGGCGACACATCAATGGAAAGCCTAGAGAAAAAGGATTTTTTTCATCTGAAGTATTTTGTTTAGTCGATCATGAATTTTTGAATTCTTGTGACTCGCCTGATTAAAATTGCATTTTCTCAGAAACTAGAGCACCTACAAGCATCGGCGCCCCCTCAAAAGAAGGCTAAAAGGTCAGGCTTTCCCCCAATTGCAAAAACAATTTTTGTTGCCTTGATATTTCCTGAGAAAATCGCGCTGGATTATTTTAGCTGGGACACCTGTATGTATAGCGGATCAAGATGGCGGCGAATCGCAAAACCAAAATCTCAAAACCAAGCTTATCGGTTGGTTAGTACGAAAGTGCAATACTGCGGGCCAAGATGACGTCACAATTGAAAAACAAAAATGTCTTTCCTACCCGTTCGGGCATAAGCTATCCATTGGAAAAGTTTCAAGGGTCCAACTTAGTTTCTCAAAGAGTTCAACTGCAAAAATTTGTATACGGACAGACAGACAGACAAACCAGCCACACTAGAGCACTTTCATTGGAAACGCGCTTAAAATAATAATAGTGGAAAACGTGTTTTTAGGCTTTATTGGTATGGTTTACCGATACATCTAAGAACACGATATCTGTCATTGTCTTAGAAGTGATCATTCGAACCCCATACCTATGTGAGTTAACAGAGCAGTTTTGATGGTATTAATAACCAGTGCCGGATCTAGGCTTTTTTTTAGGGGGTGCAAAATCCAATTTTACCGCCCCCTATCGATATGCGAGAAGCGAAGGGCGGCCTGGGACCAAGGAGGCCCCTAGTAGTCCGCAGATGAAAATTGTTCAGATTTTAGAGTGACTACTCGAGCAAATTACCCCTCTTTCCCCATCAATTTTTTCCAACATGAGAACATACAAATTGCTGGGTCGACTGCCTGTTACCCATGCGCGCTGTTGCGCGAATCTGTTTTGAGATGTATTATCGTTTTGGGGAATTCTATTTGAATACTTAATTAAATTAGACCTATGGAATAGTTACTAAACTAGACCTATTTTTGCCGCCCCTTCATTTTGCCGCCCGGTGCATATGCCTCGGTTTGCACCCCCCTAGATCCGGCGCTGTTGATAACTTCAGTGAGAACAAAGCAATGTGTAGCATAAGAGTTTCTATGAATGATACAACTTATCCATTGGATAAGGTCTGGTCAGTTGGACTTCCCGAAATTTACAGAGTGTAGTAAGTATATGTTGGTTTAGGATTAAGGAGTCCGAGGACTGGTCCGCAACTACCTATACCTAATTACCAAAAGAAATTTTTTGCCCCTCTCGAACAGCTTTCAAGTTGAAAATGAAAACAATCTGTCAGTAGACAATCAAAAATTTTCAACATAAATTTATGAATTATCGAGAACAAACCGAGCAATCGCAAATGATCTGATCATTACATGGGTAGGTTTTTTGGAGAGGCCTACAGCTGAGTTGACATCAGGTAGCATGCCCTTGGCCCCTGCCTTCTACGTCTACCTAACACTGGCTTAGCTCGAACTTAGACTCGAACTGAACTGACTGAGTAATCGTCGGATTCTCTAAAAGTACCTACAGCAACGGCCAGCGCCGATTCGTCATCGGTAACATAAACCAGCGTAGCAGACAGGGCAGCTCATCGACATATGTTATTCCCAAGTTGGAGAGCGACCAATGCATCACCACATTCATGGGATTGTGACGTTTGATGCCCCCTTGGCCTCGATTCCTCCAGGACAGTGGCGCCTCGAGCGCAAAATGCTAAAATATTTACAAGTAGGTAGGTACACCAGACTAGGCGCAGTAACGAAATATACCCACATTACGAATCTCGCTGGCTGGTGGCTATTCGATTTTTTCTCAGTTTTCGGCGCATTTCCCTCATCAATTAGTATCAGAAAGGCATTATAACGTGCAGTCATTAAATAAATGGGAGGTGGAAACTCAAGAAGCGTCCGTAATAGTAATGAAGCTCATTTTGCTCAAACGCTGAATAATTTCAAAGTGCAACCCTGAACTTCTCAATTAACACGAATGGCCACGCCGCCACTGCTAAACGAATTCATCTAAATGAAATGCTTCGTTAATTGAAACTGCACGGGTATTATGCCGAGAGCTCTCCGGCGAACGAACTTCTAGAAAAAAAAATTAGGCGACACTACAAAGTTATCATAACCACCACCACCATCATAATAATAATTCTGCCTTCAAGTCCATTTTTCAGTGGCGAATGCACTGCTTCCTGTGCCATAATACCTACTATACCAAATTTATTCCTACAATAACCAAGTACTGGCAAAGAGATTCATGACGAAACGCACGCTCTAATAATGTATTCTCATCCATTATTCAGCTACTCGGTTGGTGTGAGTGAGTGTGGATAAGTGACGAATCGGTAATACTTCGATGGTGTAGATAAAAATAATAATTTTTGTAGTACCTTTGTGTGTGTTTCAAAGTGCCGGAGTGCATCGCGAAACGCTAATTATTGGTAAAACCCGAGAGTGTTTTTTTTTTGGCATTGAGCAGAGCATCAGACGGAAAGATAAAACGATAAACAGTACTTTTTGACGTGATAAGAACCAATGCTCGGGTAAGTATCTTTTAGTGGTGCGAAATTAAAATACTTCCATGACGATTTGATCAGAGATAAGACGGTTTGGGAAACTGAATTAGTTAATAATACCTCCGCAAGAAACTCGGGTGGTTGGTATCAGAAACAAGGCGAAGTTTGTGAAGAATTGACTGTAACACTGGCGGGACTCGTGCCTCGAATGGCTTTATTGCGTGCAATCAGCAGGGCCTGCATTTGTAATTTAGTTGTACTAATCAGGATTCGGGAATTATTATACTGGTAGGTTTCTTTTTTTTCTTCTATTATATAGCTAAATAAGCGATTCGGAGTTTAATGATTGTAGCTTCGATGTAATAACTGCTATTTTATAATGCTATTTTATAGCATTACGTAAGACAATACAGTTTTTCCTTCCTTTATTCTTTTTTTTTTTCAATTCAATGGTTTCCGAGGTGGTTTTAAGCAAAGGTTGCACAAAAAATTCGATAGTGACTGTGGTCTGTGTCAGTTGGATTTGTCACAGAAAGTCGGGTAAATTGCCGCTCGACGATAATGAAACGCTTATTTATTCAAAAGCAGACATATTCGAGTGTTTATATTCAGTGTGGCTTAATCAAAATGGCCGATTCAAATCTGGAATGACTTTTTCACCTGTTCGTGACATTTTGTACTATCTGGTATTATTTTTGCGATTGGACTTGCTTCTACTTATCAACATATTTAGAACCATGCTGGTGATACAGTAAAGGGCAAAGGTATGGAACAAATTCATTGAAAAATTCGATTTCTTTTCGCGAAAAATTCCTCGAACAGGTCGATTTTGTTTCCCAATTCGGCATAAGTATTTTAATGTAAAATTTTCATATTTGCCGCCATTTTCATAAAAACTGTGAAGTCATCAGCCATTTTTTTTTTAAATTGAATTCCCCTCCTTTTTTTTCAGAACCGAATAGACTATGAAACTTTGATTTCAGGATGCAATATGTACATTATACTTTTTGGGCTGATAGTTTTGGGTATATGAAATGTCAAAGTTTTTGATTAAAAAATTTTCAACTCTGAGAAATGAATTTTTGATTTTCATAAAAAAATGATTTGGAACTTCATTTAATGGATCAAATGCTCAAATTGCCACCCGTTGGTCTCTTGGCAGTACGCAAGCCTGTCCGAAAATTCTCCGATAACATTTTGGATAACTTCTACACTGATCAAGGGACATTCCTCACGAATTTGATCTTTCAATAATTCTTCCAAATTTTGTGGTCTGTTGATGTAGATTTTTGATTTGAGTATTCCCGTAAGAAATAATCGAGGGGGGGGGGGTGAGATCCGGAGATCCCGTGGGCCACTATATCGGTCCGCGTCTGCCAATCCACCTTTCAGGAAAATAGGTGTCCAAAAGAGTAAGGACAGGTCGCGTATAGTGACCTTAAGGGAAGACTGAAGGGTCTAAAGGGCCTAAAGGGCAACTGGAGAAGTTTGACTTTAAATTTTAAGACATTTTATGAACATTTCTGCGGTAAAAACGTTTTCATTTTGTCAAAACATCAATAATAAAAAACTAGAAGTTTACCACCTTTGATAATTATTATTATCTCGGAAACTATCAGTTCAAAAGGGGTACATGTGCAGGAGGGAGGTTTAATTAAAAAAAAAAAATGCTGATAACGTCGTCACAGCTTTCACAAAAATGGCGGCAAATATGAAATTTTTTTATCAAAGTGTGCGGATTTGGAAAACAAAATCGACCTGTGCGAGGGATTTTTCGAGAAAAAAATGCGAGTTTTTTGATGAATTTGCTCCATACTTTTGCCCCTCACTGTACGTGTATAGTCCTCGGTATAGTCTTTCAGTTTGAGTTAATAATTCGATGGGTACCTACTGGTAACTAACACGCTGGCGGTGCGGCTTTTTTGAGAACAAGAACGACGCCGACGACGAAATTATCATTTTTCAAATGGAGAAAATTACCATTCGAATTAGAATAATAATATTCCATCACTGAAAAAATGCAATACACATCCTGAGTAGTGAGCACCGCAGAGAGCTGGAATGGCAAGGCTATACAGGGCGTTCCATTGGTTATGTCCGGCACCGAAACAGCTTCTCATCAAATTCAAAAATTCGACAGAAATAAACTATAAAAATAATATATGCTGTAATTTGGCCGCATCATCTGTGCAATAAATAATATTCTTTATGGTATCACGACGTCATACAGTGATTTGATCAGGAATTTCGAACAAAAGTCATTATTACGTGAGAAACTGCGCACGTACACGCTACATGTTCGTGAAATTAAAAACAAATAATTGCATTTATAAAAACAAATAGTTGTATTTAATTTTGTAGGGAACGAGATCGCTCCAGTCGGGCTCATTCAAAGTCAAGTGGAACCAATCAAACTACACAGCCACATCTAACATGGACGTCAGCTATTTTTGACCTACTAAATTAGGGCAGATCTCACTGTGCAGAGTTGGAGTGCAGGTACCTTTTCAGTACAGAGCCAGAGTGACATCCATCTTTGCGGAATCCACTGAGCAACTAGGTAGATTTTTGTGTGAAATAAAACCGATTGCTTGGGCGTTTGTGCATGTAGGTGACAGTTTACAATGACTCTTGTTGAAACTGACTTATTGACACTGATTTCAAAAATCCATATAATCGAATAACGGTTGGATATTTTCAAAACGAAAATAAAGGCAGCAATTGACAGAACAGGCGAGGAAATTAAGTTTCAGCTTCCCCGGATTTTGGAATTCGGTCAACAAAGAAACAAATTGTCACGACAGGACTAAAAAGTTTTAGACGAGGTTTTTGTTTATGACCACTCTGTACTTGAGAAAGAGAGATGCGTATTTCCAAAACCGTCCAAGTGTTTGAGATAAGCCATTAGGTGTAACAATCTCCCTGGATCAGTTGGAAGAATTCCAACTTTTTTTTTCTAGAAGAGAGAGTCATCCAAACTTTCAAATTTTGCAGGACGTTACGCGACGCCCTGTATACCAAATAAGGAGAACTTGTACTTGTACAAAACACCGCGTCAAGCGGGCGGTGGCCCAAGAAGTTGGCAATTGAAGGATGGATATTCTTTAGAAATTAGTTTTTCTTCACAGGAGTTGAGACAATTTGATGCGACTGAAAATTTATAGCGAGATTTATAGGGTGGACCGATTTTTTGCTCGCAAGCGTAAATGGCTATGTTGACACCGGACATAACCATTGAAACACTATGATAAGCATATTTCAACTTGTGAGTGAGAGAAAGTGCGAAGCGTCGAAAGGAAGTCTAGAGCCCTCAAGCCTTGTCCAAGCCCCTGGCTTCATCCTAATGGAAGTGTGTTTATGTTTATCGTTTTACTACTACTACCACCAACACCACAGTTTTCTGATTTCTTACTTTTGAATGGTGTTGTGTGAATTTTTTTTTGTTCACTTTTATACGGTGGGTAGCATAAACAAATCGGGTGAGATTCCAAGAAGCGGCCGTCGCCAACAAGAAAAATGTCTCCGCGACAAATTTCTGCAAGGGAGCATAAAGTTTGATGTGAAGTTAATTTATTCCTATCCGAATTTTATACTCGCCGTCGTGTTGTTCCACTTGCCTTCCAGCATTTTAAATTGTTGGGGCAATTTCATGCAAATTGTAAGGAAAATATTATTCATTTTTTTCTGCTCGAGATTGTTCCGTTTCTTTTGTTATGTTTACCGCTTCGATATAATGGGGGGAGAGTTTTTGATAACCAGATAGAATGTAGCAATGGGAAAAGCGGTATGGATGCGGCGACTCAAGAAATTTTGAAACTTGAGTTATTTGTTGTTTGCTAGCCATTTTTAGTCTTCAGCCTTGGCGATTTTCACAAGAAATGTCCTAGGATTATTCGATAAAATTGGAGTAGTCTATTATGACAGTCCGGATGATGATAGACTATTCGTAGAAACTTGGATCCAAATCTGAAGTTCTGCGTAAGCTCTGAATCAATTGTTGGAAGCTTCATTTGGCAACCCAATTAGGAGTAGCGATTTGACCGAAAAGCAAATTATAAAACGATTCAACACACTCACACATACAAACGCCCCCTCCCACATAATATCAATATAATTGACGAACCATCAAATTAGGCATTCATACTGTGAGAATTGCCATAGGAATCATCATTATCGTGCCCTGGCGACGATTGCGGGGTCGTATCCCCCTATACTTATCGGAATAGTGAATGGGGGCTAATTGAAGGGAGATCCCCGAAAGCAAACATTGAGTGCAGTGGAATGTCACAATGGGGCCTTGCAATTGAAAAACTCAACGTGAGGTCGCCACTACTGTAGGGGGCGCCTACTTCGATGAAGCGGCCGTAACGACGCGAAAAACAGGGGAGTTTGAGTAGTTTGACCAGTAACTGACAGTGACTGGAGACGTCAAGCAAGAAACAGAGGTTATCCAAATTTCAAATCAAGACATAAAATGACGGACGTCGGTCGCTGAAGCGTCAACGCCGTCAAAATCGTCGGATTTGCCCCCAACGGTCGTGGCGCCCTCGGTGTGTAAAAGTGGCAGTGCAAGGCCCCATTGCGTGACGCGGGGTTGTTGTATATAGGTAGATAGGTCAACACTTCCCCCCCTAACTCATTCATGACATCCGACCATCAAATCACGGTCGCTCCTGAAGGGAAGATTGGGGTTGTAGGTGTTTGCTTTAGATGGGCGTTTGTGTATCAGAGAGGTTGTTTAACTATACCGATATACGTGTGTTATTACGCATATTAATAAGCCGTGTGTGGCCGAGAACGATATTCAGTTTTTGATTGATCATCGTTTTTTTTTGTTGCTGAACGTGAAGTTGTAATCATGGAAACATCAAAGCAGGCCGCTTGTCCTGATAATAACTTGCAAAACCACCTCGAAAACCACTATAGTATACAAACCACCCTTTGCTCCTCTTCTTCGTATTATTGTTCATTCCTTGATACTCTTGATTAAAGTTGTGTTATTTCACTATATAACAGACATACATTGTCACTACTTATAAATATGCATATAAAACCACTCCAAATTATAGCCTGATTAATAGTGTGGTCGTAAAGATTCTCCACCGTGGTGAGATTGGTAGAATGGTTGCAATAATGCAATGATTGTTGAATTTTCACTCACTGAACAAACCGAATCTCACCCGGAGCTACGAGCAACATCATAATTGTGTTTTATTTACTGATCGAATTGTCAATGAACAGAACAAATATATATTGTTTCGCTATGAATAATATACATTTGTATGTGGATGTGGTTAGTGTCCTATACCAGTTTTTCAATTGTTATTCTGTTTTATGATGTCGACAAACAGTTCATTAGTTTTTTGTAATTGATCTTCACGCATATATGACATTTCGATTCCTGTTTATTTATTTTTTCAAATTTATTTTGATTGAATTCTACAATGATCGTCGCCATGTTTGATATGCGGAATTTTAATCATCACGGGCTTCTGTCCCAGTCTCCCTCTCCCTACGATTTTCTTGAACGTGTGATTTTTATACTGTTGTTAAAACTGACTGAAAATCTTGAGAGTGACATCGGCTGGGCAGGGAACACGATGACTTTGTGTCCGGTCTCTGTAACTTGTTTGCTTTTCGTTTTTTTTTGCGTGAGGGCGGTGGCGGTTCAAAATATTTTTCCTGTGATGTCGAATGAATATCAGAGAACACGTTGTCCCATGTCTGTAACCTCTTCGGTTCCGTTCTTCCGTGCATATGTTGCTAAGAACCTAAAACTACAAACTCAAAGTTTAATACAAATCTAGCAAATACCTCTACGTGGCAGATACACTGTCTCGAGCCAAAACTGACTCTAATCAACCGAGAATTTGAAACAGCAATACACAGCTTGACAAACCAACTTCGAATGAGTAAGGAGAAAAAAAGAAATTTACACAAGAAACGAAAAATGATGAGATAAGTACTAATGGAGGTGATGAGGCCTCGGCCAAGTCATTGAAATCTGGTGCCAATTGTTTTGCGTCAATACTACAAATTATGAAAGAATGTATTACTGTGACAAAGGGATCTGTCAGAAAAATCTACCAGGGAAAGTAAACACATGAAGGGCCGGTCTTTTCATATCAGATATCTTCCGGATATCCCTAAACTGGAAACTGGAAGCAGGGCCGGATTAAGCTCGCTGGCGCCCCTAGGCAAAAAATGTACAGCGCCCCTTAACTGACGTTTGGGCAGCAGCCCCCCGGTACCAATTTTTGGGGCGGGCCTGCTGTGCCCCCAGCTCCCTTTAATCCTTAAAAATTTTCTATCGAACGTGATTTTTTGGTAGTGCATTTTTCCTGTTTTTCAAATTATTGTAAGTGAATTTCGATTTTTTTTTTAATTTTTAACATAATACCATATGATCAAGAACTTTCCTCCTGTAGGTAGGCTGTGGTCTGGCCGTTGGCAGGCGAACGAGGCTGATTTTGGCCAGGCCACAGCCTGCCTAGAGGAGGAAAGTTTTTGATCATACGGTATTACTTGCTTCAGCTACTTATCTACTAATATCATAATCGCAGTGTTCAATTACTTGCATTGCTCGATGGTTAGCAGTAGGTCCTCCAGTTCTGATGAGGAACCGGATAAAATTAGTGCGTCATCTTCCTTTCAGCAAAGATGGTATGATGGTTCATGCAAGGTGACATGCCCTGCAATACTCTACCTTTGTCCGTTCAAAAGATGCATTTTTTTTATGTTTTCCTTCTTCACCTGTATACAGGATCTCAACAAAAATTTTGCTTGCGGGGATAGACAGAATTGTTCAGACAGGTTCTAAGAACATGTGTGCCAAAGGGCATATTGCATCACTCAAAAATGAAGCGTACGGGACTTTTTCCGAACTACATAATATTATACTCTACCTATCTACCGATGCCGCTTACTCAGATTACAACACAAGTTGATAGTTGATTTATTTTATACTGATCCCTGCTATATAGTGTGCCCTGCATCTGCTATCTGTATAAAATTAAAAATCTTCCAATTTGTAAGGCTCTTCAGAGTTCAGTTGTGAAATTATTAATTAGTTCCGGTATAATTTTTTGAAAGCTGAATCGTAAAGCGCCCCCTTTGCCTCTTGCTTCGGTGGCGCCCCTAGGCAGTTGCCTATTTTGCCTATTGGTTAATCCGGCTCTGACTGGAAGGCAAACGCCATGGAAGCAATGATTGTTGTGACGAAAATTGTATCTATCGCATTTGGCAAGACAAAAGTACCGATTTCAACGAGCTTGTTAGTGCCGGCGCTGTGTGAAGACGTTCCGAACAAACTGTGCCTCAAACAGTAAGCAAACCAAAAGCACTATGATAAACCTGCAAATGATTTGGAAGAGGTACGAGATCGTGGGAGTCCGGCAGGATTGTAGAAGATGCGAGGAACCAAGATCATACAAATTTTGGGTACGGAAGGGACGGGAAGAAAAAAGAATAAATAGCGTGGACATGGAAGAACCGAGAAGTGAACAGAGATCAAAGATTGAAGTGGTCCACCCCAAAAACTCGCTCAGGTTCAAAAAATGAGGATATCGTGACGAAAAATCGTGACGGGGTACAATTTATACGTGAACACTGAACACCCTGTAGAAGAGACCGAAATCGGTAAAATGTCAAAAACCGTTCCGAGATATTGCTGCGAGGTTTTCAAGAATA
Organism: Anaspis maculata; assembly: GCA_949128115.1. Taxonomy (NCBI): domain Eukaryota; kingdom Metazoa; phylum Arthropoda; class Insecta; order Coleoptera; family Scraptiidae; genus Anaspis; species Anaspis maculata. The sequence continues at coordinate 48,354,293 of OX421964.1, forward strand.
TCGCTAGAAAAAATCGACAATTTTTTTTTAAAAAGTTACACACGCTTAAAAATGAACCGCTTTGCACTCCTTCTTCTGTCACCCTGTATATCATACAGTATATCAGCAAACACGATATCCAAATATGAAACTTTCTGTCAGAAGAACCCCTGAATCATGAACATCATCTTTTTTTCAAATCGGTTCATTTTTCGTCTCGATATCCTCATTTGAACCTGAGCGAGTTTTTGGGGTGGACCACTTCAAATTTTAATCTGTTTATACAAATGTCCCGAAATAAGACCGCAATATTTGACCAGCTTATTCTATGTACGTCAAAAAATAGGAAGAAAAGTTCCAATAAACATGGGTCGAATAATGCCCCCTGATGGAGCTAGAGTCCCTTGAAAGGGGAAAACCTGATTATGGTTTTTTGCAAATTTCTCCAAAACCTGTTAAGATAAAATGACAAAATTTGGCGTGACCACTACATGTTATAAGCCTGAGGTAATGCTGTGAGAAATATTTCCACATTTCATCAGGGACGTCCAACAATGGGGGAACGGGGGATGAATTTAGCTCCATTTTTTCTTTGTTCATGACTTTCCCTAGATTTTGATAAGAAGATCTGGAAAATTGAAGTTTTTCATGAAAATAAGGTTTTCTTGTATTATTTCGATTAGACGCACCGTTTTCGAAATAAGTCACTTCAAAGAAAACTTTACCTGAAATTCTCCTCAAATTTCCAAATCCTGATTACAAAAATCACAGCAATAACCAACTGTATTTTCTTGAACCAAAAACAGGAAAGAATGTTCCAATAAAGGTGGGTTGAAAATGCTCCTAAGGGACCCAGAACTCCTTGGAAGGGTAACTTGCCGAGATAAAATCAATCGCGCTCTAGGGGCTCTTATAGGTCTCCTAGGGAGCATTCGATTCCAATTCCAATTCCAACCCATTTTCATTGAAACGTTTCTTCTTGTTCTTGTCCAAGAAAACACAGTTGGTGTTATTGCTTTGATTTCTGTACTCGTACTGGAATTTAGGAAGGCTGGTGTCAAAATTGACCCTTTAATTTGAAAAAAATGTAGAAATTGCACATCCATTACATATTTTTGTTGCTTTTTCTTTGTAGTATATTAAAAAACAAAGATTGAAAATTCCTCGGAAAATTCCTACTCCGGGCAGATGCCCGGGCTTGCCCATAGCTGTGTACGCCCATGTAGGGGGCATTATTCGACCCATGTTTAATGAAACTTTTCTTCCTATTCTTTGGCGTAGAATAAGCTGGTCAAATATTGCGGTCCAATTATGGGACACCTATACAGGTGTCCGTTTTTCGAGGCTAAGCATGGGTATCTCGCTTATCTTAAGAGATACAAAGTCGGTTAAATTGGGAAAAAGTTGCGCATTTTTATGACTATCAATGATCCAAAAAGAAATTTGACGTATCGATTTTTGTTTTTGAGTAATCGTGAAAAAACAGGATTTTGATTTTTGTTTTTATTTTTTATTCAAAAAACGGTTGAAGGTGGCCTTTTCTAATCTAGACATTGTCAGGGCACTTTTTCAAGGGGAATCCAAATCTGTCAAAATCTTTATTTTAGCTTTCAAAACAACCGAGATACGACATTCAACTTTTTTCTCTAATGGGCGCCATATTGAATTTTGATATTTTTGAATACGGTATTCTTATTTGGTTAGAACGATGTGCCACATGTCATTGTTGAATAAATGCTTGACATTTACGTTTTTTTTATTGTCGATGCTGATTTTGTTTCCAAAGCACTCTTTGAAAAATTTTAAATTTTTTTTTGCTCTAAAGCATGAATTCAACAGTGACATGTGACACATCGTTGTAACCAGAAAATAAAATTGTATTCAAAAATGTCAAAATCCAGTATGGCGCCCATAAGAGAAAAAAAAGTTGAATGTCATATCTCGGTTGTTTTGAAAGCTAGAATAAAGATTTTGGCAACATTGAATTCCCCTTGAAAAAGTGCCTCCACAATGTCTTAACTAGAAAAGACTACCTTCAACCGTTTTTCAAATAAAAAATTTAAATAAAAATTACAAATTTCTGTTTTTTCTCGATATCTCGAAAACTAAAACTGACAAGTCAAATATCTTCTTGGATCATTGATCGTCATAAAAATTCGCAACTTTTTTCTAATTTAACCGACTCTGTATCTCTGAAGATAAGCGAGATACTCATGCTTAGCCTCAAAAAACGGACACCCTCTATACCAACATACATATAAAATACAGTATGTCCATTAAAAATTTCAATAATGGGAGGCTGTGGACCGATGATAACCTGGCCGTTTTCGGATCGAATGGCCTGCGTCACAGCCTCCCTTTATTGAAGTTTTTATTGAACACACGGTACAAGGAAAAGAAGACAGCCTAAATTTGACTATTTTACTAGATTTCTGGATTTGTTGGGGCCAATTGATGGAGCATTGGTCAACCTGGCACGTGGACCTCGCTTTTCACATATGAAAACAAAAAGGATAACCTTGACTTTAGAAGATGAGCATGTTGAGACTCTGGATTCTAGATATGTTGGGGAGAGCCGATGGAACGCTGTTCCACCTGGCACGTAGGCCTCGCTATTGGGCCCACTGTATCCCTTTCCAGACCAACCGGACTCACTGAGCCACAATGTGGTGCCTGGATGTTGGATGGTCCAAGCACTGGGACCGACAAGCGCACGGTCGGCCTGAAATCTTGTCTTCAACCCCCGACGCAGGTGTAGATGTCCAACACATGGTACATTTCCGATTTTGTCCGTCTCCCTGACTATGCCGTCGGTTTTTCTCTACACATTGCCGTACTTCCGGTTGCAGGTATGATGTACTCGGGGGGTTTGCCCATGACCCCCCGAGGAGAAGTTTCAGCCGGCCTAGAGTCAGATGACACCTGACAATGTCACTCACACCTTTTTGCCGCCAAAAAACGATGAAGCTGAACTAGGACTTTTTAAGATTCTCAGGATGTTGTTTAACTGACCAAGGAGGTCATTTTCAGCACTTTTAAGCTGTGTTGAGACTTCAACGAGTATTTTAATAAATAGTTTCCCAAAAAATGTCACTTTTTATACCTTTTTGCCTCAAAAAAAAAATGTTGAAGCGGACATAGGATTTTCAAGGACTTTCAGTATGTTGTTGAGGGGATAAAGTAGAAGGGTTCCACCAATTTTCAGACGTACGTTATTTTTTTCCAAGTCAAAACCTAAAATACCTGAGCTAGTGATGATCCCTCATGTCTTATGGGATGCCACTCTTATACGTCCATTGTGAACTATAGGTGTTACTCATTTGATGATATTGGTACTAACGGAGAGTTAAGTAATACTTTTACCCTGGGTTCCACAAAAAAGATAATTCGAGATCAGTTGATTCGCAATTTTTGTTGTCAATTTGTAGCTTACTGATCAATGGAAATCCTGGTTTATCTGTCAATAATGGAAAGATGATGGGTCTAGTACAGATTTCAGGCATTTTTTGTGGTTAATCACCTAGCATTTAGTAGAATAAAGTTCAGTTAATCTGCAATTAGCCTTGATCGCTGATCATCTTTTTTGTGGAACTGACGGTTACTCTTTTACATCAGATCTAAACTATGACAGCATTGGCGAAATTGCTTCTGATGACGGTCAAAATGAACCCTTCAACCGCTCATATCGAAAGAACAAGGCCTCCTCCGAGCTCGCCCCCAAAACTAGCTTTAAATCTCGAACATCTAATAGTCTGCGCTGCTGTTGCGCCTCTGATGATGATGATACCATGCAGAGCATCAGTTTTTTCACCAACTGAATGGTGCGGTGTGTCCCCAAATAGACTTGCATCATCTTCGAAGCGCGTGCCCGGGCTAAATATAAGCGTGGCAATTGCGGGGGAGAACGGGCGCTTATTTCGGGAACAGGGAGCGATGCAGCAGCAGCAGCAACAGCAGCATCATATACCATTTAATCCACCGTGGCAATCATATCGCCATCGAAACCCCTCCTCCACCATTGCGAGCGCCGACGCCCTTTACCGCCACCCCCCCGGGCCAGCTATTAAAATAAAATTACACACACCAAAGTTCGTATAACTTTTTATGCTCCCCGGCGGACCGTATCGTGTGTTCTGTATGGTAATATTGGCGAAAAAAAGTCCTCTGGCATCAGGACATTGAACTTGGTTCTACATAGCCCGAGTTCTCAGTCTCCAAACGCATATATAGAACGCGATACCGATGGTGTAGAGCTTCGGTATACACGGCGTGTATGCTTTGATTTAGACCTGACAGTTCAGAAACGCACTGTATTTATATCCTGCTCTCCTCCGGTAGTCGGATACTTGCACGCTCCTTACTTGGAGGCATCCAAGAGCCTGGATTCTCGCGGTCCTATACTGCTGCCACTAGGAGCTGGTAGCCATGCTGGGTGGGTACCAGAGGCGCTGCCAAGAAAGGGAACGGAGAAACTGAAGCCTCCGGTTAACTTGAAGAAGCGATCAGAGGCCAATCCCAAAGTAAATCTTCGGATCTGACGTAGGTATCCATTACTACAATGCTGCTAACTAAAAATCATTCCATTTCAAAGACGTGAGCTCAGTAAAGAATCATTACAAATCTGGCGATACCCGTAAGTAAGTATACTATTTTTGCTGGATTCTTTCCTGTTATATTCAGTTTCAGTTCCAATGATGATTGGCAATATAAATATATCTTCATTAGCGATTTCACATGACACATACCTGACTCAAATGAATGCTGAAGCTTTTTCTAACTTTCCCACTGGAGTTTTGTTTAAACGCGGTATTCTTTTTTTGCTGCTTTCACGAGCAAGAACAAATATTATTGATTCAGGAAAAAAGACCATTTCTTATCCAATATACATCCCCGTGTTTGTTTCCCTTTCTCCATCATTAATCATGGAAGCAAATTGCCTGCAGCAAAGCAAGGCAAAGAGAAGAAGTCTTTAGTATGCACAGAACGCCGAAGTCTCGACTCCAATGATAGATATCCATTCTTTCCATTTCAAATCAAGCTGTTCTTGTACAGGCTGCGTTCAAAACGTCTGTTCATCTGGCAACACGGTGTTACTCGGTATAGGTATGAAAATTATTTCTACATCACTGAAAAAAAAATTCGCTTTGGTATTTGCCCGTTGATATCATGAGTAATTGTAAAAAGTTCAACCGCGAAATGTCTGTTACGCACATGGTGTCCTAGACTACACATAACTCAGCTCGAGCAACATTATGATAAATTCCGTATAATAACCGCGCGCGAATTAAATTATTAAACTCTCTTTGCTAATGAAATTGTTCGTTTGCCAGGGCTTGATAAAGTGAAAACGCGTTTTCCACGTTATGTCCCTGAAATGGCCCTGCCCGCACCCTCTCTCTAGTATTAAAATGAAAACTCTTTCAAGACCAAGAGTCACACTGTCACTCCGTTTATTATTCTGAAGATTTGCATATTATGTATTCATGCTTCTCGCCAGATATTTTAATAAGTAAAGAGCTTTTCCGGACCGCTCCGCGCCAAAGAATTAAGAGTTAAATTATTTCTCATAATGGGGACCCACTTGAAAATATTTTGGCCCCTTTTCCGTGTGTTTTTGAACAGAAAAGTTTCAACTTTGAATTTCACCATCGCGCACAAAGTCAATAAATTTCGTAACACAACAAAGAGATCACTTCTTCTTATACCGAAAACGTGCGGCGCTTGTACCTCTATTGAAATTTCTGTTTGCCCATTTCAAGCGTGATCGAATGTTTTCCACATTCAATTTCGTGGCGGCATAGTAGCGTATTCAAATATCTTTGGAGTGTAGGTACGTAGTAGGCAGCAGACGTAGGTATTCGCAGAACGATCCTCTGTTCGATATCGGGGGGGGGGGGAGAAAGAGCGACCACATACCTTTGGTGCTTGCTATTTAGGGATATTTTAAGCCGATTAAAACCGCCAAATTCAGACCGCACGGCAGCAAGCACGGGTGGTGCGGATTTTAATAGCCTACGTGTCTAATGAAATATTCAAGATCGGAGGGATGGAGAAAGAGAGAAAGGTAGAAAATAAGCTTCTTTCAAGTGATGCGAAGCTATCATTTCTTTCTGTTGTTCTCTTAATTTGGCTAAATAACATTGAGAAATCAACCAAGCTTTGTGAAAAAATCGAGCGATTTTGTTTGAAACACGTTCAACTATCACAGACCGTACATTCAGCATAACGTCCTCAACTGATTTATTACTATAATCAATTTCACGGCTTTCTGAATTAGAGCAAGCTATGGAAAAAATGAGTTGCGTTGGTACGAATGGCACGTTGACGACTTGTTGGCAGCTAGCTGTCTTCATGTGCAATTTTCAATGTGAGATTGTCACCGTCTCGGGGAGTCATAAACGCGAAAGTGAAAATTTTCGAAATGTGCGAGTAATTGTTAGTTTCCTTTGAGTGATTTGCAGTGTGGACGATAAGGGACATTGTCTTCATTGGTTGGTGGGTTTTCGCCAGTATTAGGTTTTTGCCGGCCACTGAGAAAATTATGCCGAAAGTCTGTGATGCCGTGGAGAAATGGAATGTAAAAAGAAACAAGTGAGTATGCCTTCACGTGCGTGAGTCTCAGTAGCGCATTTTCTCAAAGAGGCATATTGTGAACGTAAAGAAATATGGTTGAAGGAGAAACACCATTCTTTGCCCACTTTCTTCATTCGAAACTCATTGTGATATTTTGTTATCAGAATGGGATACTTGCCAATGAAATAGATTTGAATGAAAATTCTTTCACTCATCAATCTTTTTTTGTTTGAGGGCGGGAGCTGGGAGCGGCGACTAATCAACAGTAGTCTATTCTTTCTCATTCTTAGTCGGCTATCCATATAGCGAAAGAATTAGATCGCTATGTCTGCGGGTTTATGTTTTCCATTTATCACTTACTTTGAGGGCAGCGTGTGGAGGTGGCAGCATTCGGCAAAGTAACTGTTGCACAGTTTGAGTTAGGAGTTTCTAAATGTTTGAGGAAATATGACAATAAGTGAAAATTGTGAAAGTTGAATTTTTTTTGTTTGGGGGCGGGAGCTGGAGGCGGCCACTAATCGAAAGTGGCCTATCTCTTCCCATTTTTAGTCAGCTATCTATATAGCGGAACAATTAGATCGCTATGTCTTGAGGGCTATGTTTTACATTTACCTCTTACTTTGGGGGCGGCGTGTGGGAGCGGCAGAGTTTGACAAAGAAATTCTTCCACAGTTTGAGTTGGGAGTTTCTGAATGTTTGAGGTAACAATCAATGTAAATCAGTGGAAAGAGGCGGCGCCATATCAAAAGTAGCCTATTCTTTCCCATTTTTAGTTAGCTATCCATATACCGAAAGAATTAGATCGTTATGTCTTCGGGTTTATGTTTTTCATTCATCTCTCACTTTGATGGCAGCGTGTGGGGGCGGCAGCATTCGGCAAAGTAACTGTTGCACAGTTTGAGTTGGGAGTTTCTAAATGTAAGGGAAATATGACAATCAGTGAAAATTGTGAAATTTGCATTTTTTTTTGTTTGGAGGCGGCATTCTGGAGGCGGCATTCTGGAGGCGGCGGCTAATTAAAAGTGGCCCATTTTTTTCCAATTTTAGTCAGCTATCAATATAGTGAAAGAATTAGATCGCTATGTCTTCAGGTTCATGTTTTACATTTATCTCTCACTTTGGGGGAGGCGTGTGGGAGCGGCAGAGTTTGGCAAAGAAATTCTTGCACAGTTTGAGTCAAGAGTTTCTAAATGTTCGAGGTAACATTATCAGCTAAATCAGTGAAAATTGTTGAAAGTTGCACTTTTTTCTTTTGGGGGCGGAAGCTGGAGGCGGCGCCATATCAAAAGTAGCCTATCCTTCTCCATTTTTAGTCAGCCATCCATATAGCGAAAAACTTAGATCGCTATGTCTTCGGGTTCATGTTTTTCATTTATCTCTTACTTTGGGGGCGGCGTGTGGGAGCGGCAGCGTTCGGCTGAGCAAATGTTTCACAATTTGGGTTGGCAGTTCCTAAATGTTTAAGGAAACAGCTCAATCAGTAACATTTGTGAAAGTTGCACTTTTTATCGTTTGGGGGCGGAATCTGGGGGCGGCAACTAACCAAAAGTAGCCTATTCTTTCCCATTTTTAGTCAGCTTTTCATATACCGAAAAAATCAGATCGCTATGTCTTCGGGTTTATGTTTTTCATTTTAAAGTGATTGGGGGCAGTTTTTAGCAGTTTTTCCATGTCGGCGGCGCATATTAAAGACGGAATGTTTCTTGACTTACGTTTATAAGTGGCAACTATGTATTATTCAAAAAATGAGAACACTAGAGCATCAGGTCTGGTAGAAAGTACAGTATTATGTTATTTCAAGTTTATCGGGGGCGGTTTTCTCTATGTTGGCGGCGCAATATGGACATCCAATATAGCCTAGCCCTCCTTTGGGAGTGGCAGCTATGTATCAGCGAAAAAATTAGAAAGCTAGGTCGTCTAGTTTGGGAGGAGTTCGAGGAACGGACGGACGGACGGACAAAGCGGTTGCAATAGCGATTTTCATCAAGATGGAAAATGCGCTAACAACCTTGGTGGTGACCCACCAACCAGTCAAGACAATGTCCCTTATCGTCCACACTGCAAAGCACTTCAGAGAAACTCACGATTCCTGGCGTATGCTCCAAAATTTTCACTTTCGCGTTTCATGATACCTCGACACGGTGACAAAGTGTCACATTGAAAATTGCACGTGTAGACAACTACCTGGCATTCCCTTGCCATCGTATCATTCGTGTCAACAATACACAATTTTTCCATAGTTTGCTCCAATGCAGAAAGCCGTGAAATTGATTATACTGGTTTCTATCAGCATGCGCTTCTTGAACGTTCGCGATTTCTTGATTTTTTATTTGGTTTCAGCTCCGAATCGTTTAGAATCAACTTGGTTTTGCAGGGACAGTGACACTGAGTCGATTTTGGAAAGTTCTAACAGGGTTTTTTTCCAGTGGTGCCATGAAGCTCGAGTATCAACGTGCGATTTGGGTGATGTACAGCTGTCCCGAAATTAATGCAACAAAATTTACGAGGAGGTAGAAAATTGAAAAATAAGGGTACTTCCTTAATAAAAAAAAACACCCTCGCAAACGTTATAGCGGAGATACAGGCCTTCATAGTTGTTTTTTTCAATAAGTTTTTGGCATAACTTTTGAACCGTTGAACCGATTTCATTCAAATTTGAACCAACGTTTACTAAAATAGGTCTCTGTTGAAGACTGATAACACATTTCATCAAACATTTTTAGGGTTGAAGATAATAGGGGGTACCTCCCCCTTTGCCCCCTATCTCCCATTCCTCCTGAATAATTTTGAAAATGATTCAAGGTTTTGGGTTCTACGTTCAATTCAGAGAAAAAAGTTACTCTCGAAAAATTTTGACCAGATGCTTCGTTTTCGAGATATTTGTGTTTGAAACTTTGGAAAACATCTCAAAATTGGCACTTTTCACAGGGCCCAATTTTTTTTCTTCTGAAAAGCTTAATGTTTTTTAGCAAAAATGGTAGATAATCAATTTGAAACACCTAGAAAACTCATTTCAGTTGAGGAATCTTGAGTTTTCTTGAATTTTTATTCTTAAGGCCTTGAAAGTGGTGCTTTCGAGATGTTCTCCGAAGTTTCAAACCCAAATATTTTTAAAACGAAGCCTCTTATCAAAATTTTGCAAGAGTAACTTTTTTCTCTAAATTGAACGTAGAAGTCAAAACATTTTTCAAAAATATCCAGGGGGGGGGTGAAAAATAGGGAGAATTATCTTCGCCCCTAAAAATGTTTAATGAAATGCGTTATCATTGTTCAATAGAGACCTATTTCAGTAAGCTTTGGTTGAAGTTTGGATTGAATCGGTTCAACAGTTCAAAAGTAATGCCAAAAAACTATTTTCAAAAAACAACACTTTGAAGGCCTGTATCTCCATTATTACGTTTGCAAGAGTATTTTCATTAAGGAAGTCCTCTTACTTTCCAATTTTGCACCTCCCTGTAAATTTTTTTGCATTAATCCCAGGACACCCTGTACAGGGTGTTTCGGTGATCTTGCATAATACTTCGGGAGGTGATTCCTCTCAAGAAAATAAGTCGAAAAGTAAGAGGAACATTTTTACCTGAAATGCTTCCTAAGGGATTTACAGCCTCTCAACGGTACGTAAGTTGAACAAAGTTTTTAATTATTTGCTGAAAAACCGTCAAAGTTAGGAACTTCAAATTTGGTATAGGAAGTTTTGGTTGGTTGGAAGTTTCTCAACAGTGCGAATGTACATGCAAAGTTCTAAACAAATCTAACCAGTGGCAGCAAAATTAGAGGGAATTGGGATTATGTTGAAAATTATTCATGACACGTCCGTGTTGTTCCACTTTTACTCCAGGACGATGCATCTTACAGAAAAAATGCGGGAGGAATAAAAGGTTTGGATTGAGCAAATCTATCCAAAACATTAAGTTTAAAGATGTCACCTTCGACAGTTCTTGAGAAAATAATTGGAAACTTTGTTGCATTTTGTACATTTGAGGAGCTGTAACTCCCTTAGGAAGCACTTGGGAAAAAATCTTACTCCTACTTTTCGACTAATTTTTTTTGGGAAGAATCCCGAAGTATTATCCAAGGTCACTGGAACACCCTATATAGTTTCATCTGGCATTTGGGCAACTTTGATTACCCTGCCCAGGTCTTCTAAGCAGAGTACCTATGTCTTTCTACTATAGGTATACTCTCTTACCAGTCTGCATGCTTATCCTCCAATGCCTGCATGTCCTCATCAATGTTTTCTGCTCCGTTATCACTTATTCAATCAACTTCGACTGACCAGAGCTCACTCACTATCACTGGCATGCGCATCGTTACCATGCTTCAGCTGATTCTTTGGATCAGAGCAGTTTCCGTCGGCAATAAAAACAATTGAAGAACCACCACAATCTCGGAGCTTTTGATCATTAATCAACGGCACAAATGTGCAAGTACACCAGTACAGTGACAGGTCGTGCTCTAATGGTAATTAGGTAATTTATAACGTGGAAAATGCTGTTTTAATCCCGGTCGTTGTACATGGAATAAAATGGGGGAAACGTGCTGAAAACAATTTCATGGAACTAAGTAATCGTCCACATCGAGTTATAAATATGAAGAAAATTGTCGATGCAATTTTGATTGTGTGCATGAATAACAACCTCTGGCATACACACACAGTAATTACCAGCGGAGTTGTTGCCTGTAATTTTATCTGAAAATTGTATACGACAATGCGGGGGTGAATAATTTCCATTTTCAAATGGACTCTGGAATCCCTGATTTGTCTCCATATTCAACATCATTAGAGAAATGACATTTCAATGGGTGCTGGCTTACGTTTGCAGCCATTACAAAATGTCGGTACAAATCTGAAGTTTCTGGATTTTTTAGTTATTCACTTCGTTCATTATTCACTCGACCAATTTCCACAATATAATAACTACCCCTTTTCAGATGTGACCTTTAGAGCATCTACCACTATCTAGACCTAAATTCGTATACTTACTTAATCCTGTTCGCTCCATCTGGAGCATATGGCGTTTACTATCTCTTTCCAGACTCACTTACTGACATGATTGTTAATCAGACTGCTACGTCCTTTGCTCAACTTCAGCTACTGACCAGACTTCATCTATTGACAATATTGACATGTAAAATTGTACATCTGCTCAACTTGAACTGACCAGTCCTCACTTCTTACCATAACTGCTTTAGGACTGCTCCATTGTTTGTTCAATTTCAACTGACTAGACTTCATCGATTGATATGTACCTACATTGGTTCAAGTGCAACTGACTAGCCCTCACTCGTTGGCATGCTTAATCATTAGACGACTCTGTCCTTTGCTCAACTGACTAGATTTTATCGAATGCCATAATTATGTACCTGTCCAACTACAAATGACCAGATGACCCAATGACATGATTATTCATTCAACTGCTCTGACCTTTGATCAACTTCAACAGACCAGCTTTCGCTCACTGACATGATTGCTCCGTCTTTTGCTCAACTTCAATGGGGCCTTGCAATTGAAAAACTCAACGTGAGGTCGCCACTACTGTAACGCCTACTTCGATGAAGCGGCCGTAACGACGGGAAAAACAGGGGAGTTTGAGTAGTTTGACCAGTAACTGACAGTGACTGGAGACGTCAAGCAAGAAACAGAGGTTATCCAAATTTCAAATCAAGACATAAAATGACGGACGTCGGTCGCTGAAGCGTCAACGCCGTCGAAATCGTCGAATTTGCCCCCAACGGTTGTGGCGCCCTCGGTGTGTGAAAGTGGCAGTGCAAGGCCCCATTGACCAGACTTTATCGATTCATATGAGCATCGTAACCAAAGTCAAAATAGTATTTTTGAAACACATGGAAACAGCGTCACACGGCAGACTCCCACTGCAACCCTTGCAACATAAGACTGCTCGGTCCTTTGGTCAACAGTAGGTATATCACTCGTATCGTAGTCCACATTAGCATTTGTGAGATCGCGAGGTTGCTGAAACGTAAAAATCCATTGGAATCTAGCAATTCTTTCTGGGATGATTACCATGCCTGCGATGAGAGATAAAAATCTGTTCTCCATACGAAATTGATAGGTGGAATCGCTTTCTACGGGGCCATTAATAGTACACGTTATGTTGAATGGTTCCAGCGATAGGAACAACAACCATCAATTTCAACACCACTGTTTGTATAAAACTTTATTAATCCAATGGTAGCAAGCGCTCTCATGTTTTATTTCCGGGATATTTTTAGTTGACGGTTATTTTTGCACTTCATTCAATTTTGTTACCCAAACACAATGGTTTGTGTCTCACCTCGCATACCTCCCGCACCCACATAAATTAGTAGCAGCAGAATAGGTACAAAAGAAACACACTGCCATTATAGCCAAGCGGACTAATTTAAAGGATTACTTTGTTTTGAACATTCCGGCACAAGATCCGGTAGTCGTCGTGATATACGTTAGGGTTATTGCATTAATATTTAAGGATACGTGTGGTCTTGACACAGAGACCGTAAAACCGTAAAAATGAGACACGATGGCTGATGTGTTGAAATACATTTACATTTACGCTGCTGAAGAGGGAAGTGACGTATAAATAATGCACCGAGCAGCAGCGACCGACTGGCGGTCGAAGTCTATGCCACTCACACATACACCAGACATTAAATATTTCGTATGCACACAACTAATTTGGGCAATTTGGGACAATTAAGAGCAGCGCTTTGTTAGGCGGCTGGTAGGAAGTGATGGAGGCTGCGAAGAACGCGAAGGGTTTGAAGGGAATTCCAATGGATACATCCTGTTGGTCTTGTTTTCGCGTGTGGGCTATGGCTAGGAAGTCGCCCAAGAAGTGACAGTGATTGAGATCTTGCATGCCATTTGTCATCACTACAATGGCATATAGGGTGTCAAATTCAAAACTTACAATTGCCTGTAAGTCTGAAACAAAAGCAGATATCGAAAATCACCCAAAACCTTTTCGACAGAATGGAGGGGGAACCATAACAGTGAAGTCAGTGACTCACCCCGACTCCGTGTCCGAGCCCCAGCTCTCTCTCCACTATTTTTTTTTCAAATGGCAATCCCTCACTCGTGATACAGCATTGAAAAGCCCTTGAAAAATGCTTTCCAGTGATACCAATTATTTCATATTTGGCTTGAGTAGTTTTCGATTAGTTTGGAAAGAGAGTCTAATGGGTTTACATTGATTTAAATGAATTCACTCAACAAATCAAATTGTTACTACTTCAAACCAAAAAGAAAGACTTAATATTCACGATAAGTGTTCAAAATGATTGCTGTTATTTTCAAGGCAATAATAAAGCCTGTTCTCGAACTTTTGTCGAACGTTTTCGAAGGTTTCTCTTGAAAGGCGCGACATTCTTCGGTAGTTCTACGTTCTACGTTCAGTTTTTCAATTGTCCTCTTCTGCCAACCCCTAGAATCTTCATCTAGGTCCATCTGATTTTTTAATTCCTGAACTATTAGGGGCTCGATTGAGGTTTCCAAAATTTCTGCATAAAGCACACTATTCAAATTACCGTCTATGAATAGTGGGCCGATGATTGCGTTTCTCGATATTTCCGCCCAAAAATTAAATTTTTAGGGTACTGGGTATGCCCTTTCCGAAAACGTGAGGATTATCGTCACTTCAGTAGCGAAAATTTTGTTTGTTCACATGACCATTCAAGTAAAGGTCATGTAAAAAGTAAAAGTAAGAAGTAGATTCGTCACTGAAACAAATGTTTTTCACGAGTTGAGGTTCTGCGGTGATTTGTTGCGTCATAGCTTCACAAAACTCAATCTGCCTATCAGGACTTTTCGTAAGAAAATGACGCTTATATGGCCGGTTTGTCTGTCTGTCCGTCTGTCTGTCTGTCTGTCCGTGTAGAAAATGAGAAGTTGTACTCCTTCTCGGGAAATGAAGTTAGAGCTTTGGAACTTTTTTTGAATGATAGCTGATGTCCCCAAGGGTGGCCAATGGTCATTATTTTTTTTATCCATACATAGTTATCATTATAATGATCAAAAAACAAAGATTTACTGTGCACTTCTGAGAAGTTGAACTCCTCCTCCGGGAATGAAGCTTGAGCCTTGGAACTTCGTCCGATGGATAGCTGATATCCCCAAGGGTGGCCAATGGGCATTTATATTTTTATACATACATAGTTATCACTATTATTATCAAAAAACAAAGATTTTCTGTGCACTTCTAAGAAATTGAACTTCTCCTCGGGGAATGGACCTAAAGCCCTGGAACTTTTTCCGATGGATAGCTCAGGTTCTCAAGGGTGGCCAGTGGGCAGATTGGATTTCATGGTTGCGCCGCCATTTTGGCCGCCATATTGAAATTTCTTATTAGTGAAACGATTTTCATGAAACTTGGAACTTACCCTTGTCACGTGTGATCATTCTCATTTTCAAGCTAAAGGACCCCGCACGATTCTTATAGCAAATGGCTCCCGGTTAAATTCTCTGAATTTTTGATATGTTGTAGCTCATGAGATACTTATCAAATACCGTGAACCCCAAACTCAAATAATGGATAGTTTTTCACCCACAGGGGGTTGAAGTTGGAGGTTTTGACAGCTTCAAAATGATATTATGACGTTGATAAAAGCTTTTTATTTGGTTTCTCTTCAAGTTGTGTTTCATGCTAAATGTATTTATTTGACAGAAAAATATCAACCCCCTCCTCCACCCCCAACCCCTATCTACCATCATAAAATTCGAGATTACTCCCAAAAACCATGCGGATGGCTTCTGTGATTTAAATTATGAATTTTGACATAAAAATTATTTTCCACCCCTAATGTTGGGGTGCCGATTTTCCAGTTTTCCTCGGTTAATTTGGCTGAATTTTTGGTATTGTGTATTTCCAATTCTGCTGAACAAAAAGCTCATACCAAAACTTATTCCTATGAACAGTTTTTGTTCTGCAGGGGACTGAAGTTCAATATTTATGCCCTCAAATCTTCAACTTCAGTCCCCTGTAGAACAAAAACTGTCCATAGGAATAAGTTTTGGCATGGAAACTTTTTGTTCAGCAGAATTAGAAGTACACAATACCAAAAATTAACCGAGGAAAATTGGAGAATCGGGTGGAAAATAATTTTCATGTCAAAATTCATAATTTAAATCACAGAAGCCATCCGCATAGTTTTTGGGAGTAATCTCGAATTTTATGATGGTAGATAGGGGTTGGGGGTGGAGGAGGGGGTTGATATTTTTCTGTCAAATGAATACATTTAGCATGAAACACAACTTGAAGAGAAACCAAATAAAAAGCTTCTATCAACGTCATAATATCATTTTGAAGCCATCAAAGCCTCCAACTTCAACCCCCTGTGGGTAAAAAACTGTCCATTATTTGAGTTTGGGGTTCACGGTATTTGATAAGTATCTCATGAGCTACAACATATCAAAAATTCAGAGAATTTAACCGGGAGCCATTTTCCATAAGAATCGTGCGGGGTCCTTTCATCATTCCGCCGCCATATTGAAATCTCTTATTAGTGGGACGATTATCATGAAACTTGTAACTTATTCTTGTCTTGTATGAACATTTTCATTTTCAAGCTGAATTTCATGACTCCGCTGCCATTTTGACCGCCATATTGGAATTTCTTATTAGTGGAACGATTTTCATGGAGCTTGGAACTCATCTTTGTCACGTGTGATCATTCTTATTTTCAAGCTTAATTGCGCCATATTGAAATCTCTTATTAGTGAAACGATTATCATGAAATTTAGAACTTACTCTTGTCTCGTATGAACATTCTTATTTTCAAACTAAATTTCATAAATTCACCGCCACTTTGGCCGCCATATTGAAATCTCTTATTAGTGGAACGATTGACATCAATCAAACTTGGAACTTATTCCTTGTCTTATATGAACATTCTTATTTTCAAGCTGAATTGCATGACTCCGCTGCCATCTTGGCCGCCATATTGAAATCTCTTATTAGTGGAACAATTGACATGAAATTTGGAGCTTACTTTTGTCTTGTATAAACATTTTTATTTTCAAGCTGAATTTCATGATTTTGCCGCCATCTTGGCCTTGAAATCTGTTATTAGTGGAGGGATTGTCATGAAACTTGGAACTCACCCTTGTTGCCTTGTCTCGTATGATCATTCTTATTTTCGAGTTGAATTTCATGATTCCGCCTCTATCTTGGCCGCCATATTGAAATTTCTCATTAGTGGAACGATTGTCATGAAACGTGAAACTTACTCTTGCCTCGCATGAACATTCAAATTTCAAGCCGGACTTCATTTCTATCAATGACAGATCCGCACTAAGAAAATGCGCTATTGCGACACACGCACGTGAGGGGATATTCACTTGTTTCCAAATTAATCGGAAATTACTCAAATCAAATATGAAATAATTATTGTTATCACTGGAAAGAATTTTTCAAGGGATTTTCAATTATGTATCACAAGTGGGGGGTTGCCATTTAGAAAAAAATAGTGGAGGGGGGCTGGGGCTCAGACTCGAAGTGGGGGTGAAACACTGACCTCACTATTATGGTCCCCTCTCCATTCTGTCGAAACGGTTTTGGGCGATTTTCGATATCTGCTTTTGTTTCAGACTTCCAGGCAATTGTAAGTTTTGGATTTGACACCCCGTATAATGAAACTCTCGAGACGTTGAGCTTTCGGTTCACTTCACTACAAGAAAAATCCGTTGAAAGACTTACACACGCTTTGACACACCACACACTGACGTTTGGATAACTGACGGGTAATCACAGCATTCTAACGTCCTTGTCGCTTGAACTGACGATACTAGTCCGTGACGTAGACTAGCATTTTGGGACTCGTAACATGATTCCGTTATTTTAAAAATTGATTGAAGTGGAACTTCTATTCTCGCGCCTAGGTCACAACACACAACTAACGCAGAACCACACATAGGAGTGAATTCGGTTCATGGCATCAGTGGCTGTAACGAACGCCTGTAGCGTTGTCCGACCTAGGGGTGTCCAGCGTCGTCCCAGGAAATTGAAGAATAAGCTGTTGCGGCGTTCGGTTCTATTTCTTACAGTTAGTATTCTTTTCCCGCTTGCATTGTGTTCTAAGTACAACAGCTTCCATCATAAACAAAAATTTGATTTGATCGAGGAATTCTAACTCACGGTAGTGCCATTTGCAACCGAAAATGATAAATCTATTTTCGCAATGCGTATCGCTGACACTAGACTTATTATGTTATGGTGTTATGGTGCTGGTGGCCCGACAGAAATAGTTCTCGACTTGGCTAAAAGTTATCATTGTATCCATTGTGTGGCGCTCGACAGGAATGGGACAGGAATTATTGTGGTTCTGTTTTTGTGATTAATTTATCGTTGTTAATAACAACACTAACGTTCTTACAACATTATTGTTAACATGAAATCACATGTAGTTCGTGAAAAAAAGTGCTGTGTACCTGGTTACATGAATCGGAAAATTGCAACGATGATATACTGGTTTGATAATCAAATTTTTATGTTTGTAAATTGATTTTTGAATTTTTTAATTGAATTCGGTCAATATTTCAATTTGACCTAGGGCCTTATTGTGATTGGGAAAGATAATATCGTAGGAGCTTTAGAACCACGTAGTTACCTCAAATCACATTCACGAGGTACATACCTATGTAAATACCTATGTATTTCATATTTTTTCATTTAAAATTAATACCGGAGTTTTCCAAACGACATTCTTGTACTTTGTGGAGATTATTAGATTGCCATGCTGTGCCTACCAGACAAAGCTTCCACCGTGCTGTAATATACCGGGGAAAATCGTACCGTAAGAAAATCCGTCACGATGTCACATTCGCATAATTATTATGTGTACCTTGGACAGACGGACCTCGTCGGCTCACCGGCACCGCAGGAAGATAGGTACTTTGTGGAGAATATTATTGATGAAAATAAATATTTATTGTATTAGGGGTATGAGTGAGACTTCATGTGACGGAGAATGGAAGTTTAAGCGCCAAGCGCAGCGAGAAAAGAAACGAGAAAGTCTAATCGTGAAAAAATCATGTCGAATGTACCGGGTGTTTATAAACGTCTGTGATCGCGGCAGGCTTTGGTCAGGCCAAAATTCGCAGTGAAAGGCACGATTTGAAAGAGTGATAGGAGATTCCAAAGGCGATATGATAACAAACGTTTATAAACACCCGGTATTTTGCCCTTCAAGTGACTCATAATAATAATAATAATGATGATAAAAAAAACAAGATTCTACAAACCGTTAGGGAGCGGAGCGGGAGCACGAAAAGAATAACACCTCTTCAAACGTTGTTTGCTGATTGATTCATACCTATAGAAGTTTTACTTTTTCCAAGGGTGACTATAGTCACGCACCCACGGTTTTTCGTCCGTCACGAATTATGAAACACCTTGTATATTTTTTTCTTGCAGTGGCTCTAATGATTCTATTTTGTTGGGAAAAAAAATTCATTCCAATACGTCAAAATATCAACAAGAGTTTGTATCTTGAAATTTCAATCTTCAATAAAATTATAATTATGTATTCCAAAAGTGTGTCATGCACTAGACCGACCAAAACAACTAGCTTCGAAAGCAAAAACAGCCTTATTACTGGCTCAAGAGGTGCTGTGGTAGCCTTGTTTCTTGTGCATCATACCTGGTGGCAGACTTTAATTTATGGGAATAAGCATGGCTAGAACTATGATGGTGGCTGATGTAGAATTCAATCAGTGCAACTGATACAGACTATAGTCAGTGTCAAACTGATTATGTACCTACCCACAATTTGTGAACTGGCTCGAAGTAATAGATACTTTGATTAAATTGTTTGGTTCAAAGATCAGTTTCAGCTGATTTGGCCGGACTGGGACAGTGGTGGGCAGATCGGTGAGTTAAAGGCTTTGTTCGAGTTCAAGACCGCGTGTCGCACGCTCTCGCATGTTGTGCAGTTATTGTCACCTGCGGTGCCAAAGTTCGCGGATGCGTTGGCCAAAACAAAAAACAATCCCGCTCTTACATCGCCACCAGTAGTGAACGTTTGCGGTTTTTCTCTCCTTCAAAGTAGGTATATGACATGCCAGCAGAGAGGCAACGGAACACAACGCCGGTGCTGCTGAGCTGCTGAAAGCCAAGGAGGGCCGGCGCGGCATGGACCGCACATGTGTTAACACATGGTCGGGTATCTATAATTACGGGGCCCTCTCCCGACCAGGGCAGCCCAGCTCAGCCAGCTAGCTGCAGATGTATTTTAGGAAAAGACAAATTTGGAAAGAGGGGTTGGGTTCGAACAGTGCTCCAAGACGTCTCGGGGACCAATGGCGTGAACGGGGCCATTTTTAGACTCTGCAGCGGCCACAAGCTACCCGAGAGGCAATATTCAAACCGAGAGGCACCAAGTCTGGGGCATACGGGGTGCGTTCAGTCGCTAGCAGAGATCATCGCCGTGCACATGGACCCGACTGGCATCATCAGACGAGATGACGGGCCCCCCGAGAAGACCTTGCCGACAGTGGGCCTTCGCGAGTTCCGTGCTTCCTTACTTCCCATAGTGCTTTTAAACGTATGGAATGTAAAGAAGTATGGAGCGAACGCGGGCCCTGACCCTACCCTACAAGAGAGCGAGGAGCCAAAGAGAAGAAAGTGTTCTTCCTGCACAGTGCGTGTTGTTTGTGTGTCTTGTGGAACGAACGCCGGAAGTGCGTCTACTGTTGATGTCTGGAAAATGACTTGGTGGTGTTACTTAGGCCCCATGAGTGTCTCCGTCCCCGCAGGCTATATTAAAAAAGTTTCCGGCATCTGGTGCCACCGCCGCGACGACACGACCGTCGCCGCCGCCGAGGACGACTGGCCGCGATCGGAACTCTGATTGGAAATTTCATGTATCAGTGGCTTTTAAATATTATCGATGATTTATACGCCGTGTCATTCATTCGGTATTTTCAAATTAGTGAAGTTCAGAGAGCGTTCGTTATGCTGTCGCACGAGTTTATATCTACCGCCTTCGACGTAACTCGGAACTATAAGCGTATTTCTGTACACCTGGAACGAAAAGAAAATGGAAAAACGAAAACGTATACGCGCGCAACTCTCAAATGCCAAAAATAGTGCGAGACACTCTCTCTCCGACGTCAAGTGCACGGGTAACCTGATACCTATGCACACCGCCGTCGTCTCATCGATATTTCCGGACGGCAGAAGCTATTTTGCTCAATGCTCAATCACTTCAACGTTGCTCAATGATTTCTTGAAATTCAAAGAAAATCAAAATTTTCTCGATCTTTCAGAAATCTTTTAGAATATTTGAACTTGAAAATTTTAATTTACAGAACGTATGAGCACCACAAAAACCACACTGTCCCTAGACATTACCATTTTTGTGTTGGTAATCGCAGACGGTGCTTCCTCACAAATCCAAAACTTAGAAAAGAAAGATGTTCAAAAAAACTTTGCGAAAACAATTTCGCTTTGATTCAAGAGCTCTCATGTTGTTGAAACAACATCTCGAACAACATTTTGTGATTCAAGGCTGTACCTTCACTCGGCTCAGAAATCGTTGCTCCCATCTTTCAGCCTCATTGTTCATTAAAAATATTTCACATTTTCGGCAGGATTTCAAAAAAAAATATCTTCACGTGTCAGCATGGGCAGCATGAAGCCTGTTTGCAAATGATTAGGGTCTAACATGAAGACTGAAATTTGATTTTTTTTCAAAATATCTCTTCCTAGTCGAAATTTAACAGTTCTTAGCAACAAGAAACATTTTCGGCGTTTTCAAACATTTTTGAAAATGGAGCAAAAAAAAAATGGGAACTGGAGTGTCAACAAAAATGGATCCCCATAGGTACTTGAGAAACCAGTATATTTCGGTGACGATTTGATATTCAATCCTCTACTTTTGCTTGGAAAAAAAATCGGTTGTGTCACCCCAAAACTTTCCCGACTAGTATCCAGGGGCCTATGTAGATTTTTGGTCGGAACGTCCCTTCGGCTGGGAAGTTGGAATTGGAGAAAAAGATTGAAAATAGTTTGCAGGATATTAAAAATTTTATCAGTAAAATTTAAATTTTCCGGGGAAACCACAAATCTTATTCCGAATCATTTTATTGTAAAAATCGTCAATTTAGGCTTCACTTTAGACTCCATCATTCAAGTCCGGTCTCGAAAAGCCAGGCCGGTTTTGCATTTTCAACCGGAAAATTCCCGGAAAATTGAAAAACAAAATTGGAAAATGTTCAAGAACCAGTTACCTCTTGTTTGAAAAAAAGGTGAAAATCTGTTCACGGGATGGAAAGCTGGAAAATATGTAGTTTTTCCAGAGAGGAAAACTCGAAAACCGTGGGTGGTCCGATTTCAAAAGTGTTTCCTCCAAAAATTGATTCAATCTTTTCTCCAACTTTCATTTCCAGCATGTCTGCACCTAAAATGAATATTTCGTGGGGCTTACCCGCTCAGCGCATGTTGAAGTTTGCACTGCAGTTTTTCAAATTCACGGAATGTGCATATTTAATTTTAAAAAATTACCGTCGGAAAACCGGAACCGTGTCGATTTTGAAAATAAATCTATACGACGCCCAATCCAATTTACTTTCGATACAAGTTCAAATTTTTCAAAAAAAGTCGATCCCCGAGCAGGAATGAGTTT
The DNA here is from genome assembly GCA_949128115.1 of Anaspis maculata. Classification (NCBI taxonomy): domain Eukaryota; kingdom Metazoa; phylum Arthropoda; class Insecta; order Coleoptera; family Scraptiidae; genus Anaspis; species Anaspis maculata. The sequence goes on from OX421964.1 coordinate 48,376,466, forward strand.
TTGAGTGGAGTCCTGCCACAAAAGCGAGTCGTTCTGGTCAAAATACGGGCGGGAGGCCATTTCGGGTGGCAACGGCCAGGAGAAATTTTGAAAAATTCATAACGCCTGACTGGAAATTGGTAAAAAACTGCAACTACAGCCATAATTTGACTCTTTTATTGTGTTGCTTCTTGCCAAATTTGGTTTCAATCCATCGGATTGATTTTGAACAATTAAATGGTGAAATTTTGAAATTTAACATTTTTTATTATTTGACAGATGACAGATAGGGCAATACTTTCAACTGTTCTGAATACAGTTTTTTAGGGGCTTTCAAATAACGTTGAATTCCGTGAGATATAACTTCTGACATTTGTTGACAGTGACACTTCCGTTTGACAGATGACAGCCAAAAACTAATGGGCTCTTTCCAAGAGAAAAAAACAATATCCGCATACGAAATATCAAGTCGATCCGGTCAACGGTTTGGCAGTTATCGTGGAAGATCACAGACACACACACACACACTCACGCACGGACAGACAGACATCATTCTGAAAATGGTCTTAATCGTCTTGGAAGACCTCAAAATGTATATATCCGACGAAATGTCGAATTTTTTTTCTGCACGATTACAATACTTCCCCTTCTATGTTGGGGGAGGGGGATCGGGAAAGTGATAAATGAAAATTGCCAGAACTTTGTTGCTACCGTAGCTAAGAGCTGGGGACTCAATTATCAAACACCAAAATCAAACTTTGATCTAGGCCTGCATACAGCGTCAATTAACCGTTTACAACCATTCATCTATGTTAAGAAAAATCTGACTTCCCGTCCATTTTTGGAGGTAACATTTCAGATCCCAGTTCACTGTATTTGGACAGGTACGACAGATTAGAAATATCTAAGCTATTTGGATTTTGATACATCGAGAAAATGGCGTGATCAATACAATTTTGGAACAGTAGGTGCATTGTACAATGTACATGCGTGGCAGTGTCGATGTACGGCTGTATAAAACATAAACAAGAACAACATATAGTTTAAAATAGGCTCCAAATTGTAACAAAGTGGTGATAGATATTTCTAGAGTTATTACAAAAAAAATCTATTGGTAATCTGTCACTTTTTTTTTGTTGAATGGAAAGCCGCACTGAACTAGTTTTTAGCGAATAATTTTTTCTACAAGATGATGGAACATTTGGAGCCCACCACTAAGCTGAATTAGGGCCATTTCAACTGATACAAACTTAAACCTCAAGTTAGTCGTTTATCGATTCTAGTAGTTGTCAGACAGCAAAATGTTTTAGTCAATTAGTTGGAAAAAAAATCGTCGTCACGTCTGTCGCGGGACCTCTTATCGTGGCATCCTTCCTGCTACGTCCTTGAGGATAATTTTGATTTTATGTTAAATTGCCTCGACAATCCAATATTATTTTTCCAAATCCTTTTTTTGTTTCAATTCATTGTTGTAAAAAATATATTAGTTCGGATGTGTGATGTGTGTTGAGCTTTAAAACTAGTTGATAATGAAAAATGCATAAAATCTTTAGCTAGCTAGCTCTAGCTCTAGCTAAGCTTATTGGATAATGGATCATTCTCTTTTGTCAAACCAGAATTCCTATTATTCACCAACGAGAACTGTCCAAAAGAAATTTCACTAATCTTGTATTATATTAATTTAGCGTTGGTGCGACCCAGGGTAAGCTGAATTGAACAGATTTTAACTGACACAGACCTCAAGTTAGTCGCTATAATTCATCAGTTGTACGACAGCAAAAAAATCTTTTAGTAGACGGGTTGTAAGAAAATATTGAACTACTTATTCATTTATGGATAGACGCAGCAAGACGAAAGAACGACTGAATGATGGGTATCACAAGATTACGTAACTAATTTACTTAAGTGCATGTGGCTCCCATATGAAGGGCACCACCGCTGCTGATGGTGCAGAAGCTGGAGCGACGAAAATATTTTATTGACTCGGCCAAGGGGTTTCTGCCGGATTCTCAAATGGGGCTTTGACGGATATCCGATCCATTCAAGTGGTATCAGCTGTTCGTCCTCACTCCTCGTTTTCATGCAGAAAAAAAGATTGCGAGTGAAAATGCGTGGCTTTCATAAATAGCATGCCAGGTTCGAGCAAATTTTTAGGCTCAAACAGCAGTAAAAGAAAATCAATTAGAACAAGCAGGCGAACTGGCCCATCCACGGTAATGATGGTGCCATTAACAAACAAAACGTCCGGATTAATCACCGGCGTTACGTTATGGATATTAAACGTTTCACAGTTCATTAAACTGAATTGGGCAGTAATTTATTTACGCACATATACACTACAGGCTCTTGGAAAAACGCTCTTGTTTATTTGCTTTCGATTATACCTATACATACCGGGTGTCAAATAAATGCACCCTGGTAGCTCGCATCATTTCCGGCATAAAACCGGAAATCGAATACAATTTCATTTAGGTTGAAAAATTTGCTTTACATATCTCCCAAATTTTGAATGCCCAAAGCGATGAAAAAGGAAATCATGGGGTGCCTATTACCAGCCATAGGTTTCAATTTGCACATCACCTACGTAAAGTGGGGCAGTTTCTTTTTCAAGTGGAACGCTCTCAATTTTATAACTCCCTTACAATATCGCGCGCCATAAATAAAATCGCTCGTAACTTGGAAAAAGCGGAATGAAAATAAACAACGAGTCAAAAAGAGGATGGTGTTGCTGCACTTAAAAATTTCAACCACCAAACAAGCTTAATTCCAGCTTTAAATCACCAGAATGCGCTTTCCTCGAGCTTTTAGCGTCAGTATTTAGTGATAGATATAAAATTTCCACCACCTTAGTCAATGTGAAATCACCCAAGTTTTACTCACAAGATGGTTAAAAAACGATAAATTGTATGTCGTTCACATGCTTATACAAAATGGCAGGATAAGAGTCGTTTGTACGTCGTTAAATCCATACACATAAAGGTAACATAATGCATGAGGTACACTTGACTTTGGAGCTTAGACGAGAAGTGCCAGCACACGAGTAAGGTGATACTTGTACATAAACAGCGGGTATGATTGGATGTAATGGCATGTGATATCACAATGAAAGCCCACGTGGCTCGCGCCACGTGTCATTCTTGCACGTCATTTCGAATTAGTTTTTGGTGAGATCAAAAACAACGAGCCGAGTCTGCAATATTTCTTTGGGGTAGAATCACGTGGTAGAATGTGAAAGTTACTGAACGTTCGACAAACATCATGAATTCTACAAAAATAGTTTATGTAACATAACAAGCTTCGAAAGCGATACATTTCACGTAAGTGTAAGGTTTTATGAACGAGGCTTGTCGAGTTTCAGAAAATTACAACAGGACCGCGAAAAATAGACTTTCTGGCGAGTTATGTACACTATTACGTCAACAACGGCATATTTTTCTAATATTATTTGAATGCAGTGAATATCAATACACCTGTGACTGGAAAGCTTCCCAATCCCAATAGTCGTTTACCTAACCTAAATGACTATATGTAGAGCCGGTTCGAAAAGATTACCTACCAGGAACACCAACTGATTGTAACAGTTTTTATTATTTTGTCATAGAAGGTAAAACGCACACGTTGGGATATATTTTCCTTTGAACAGAGCGCTAGTGCGTCGAATCTTCCAGCCTATAATACTATGGCGTGCAGAAAACGTCGCTTTCGTAGCCGCAGAAAAGAAAATATTACTTACTAGTTTTCACCGGTCGCAGCCCGGTCCTAAGTGAAGCCGTCGTAGTGAACGTTATCCATCGGAAGAAATGACATGATGTACGGGTAGCAATTGCATTATGCAAGATAATGGCGTTTTTTTTTGCCGTTTCAGGAATATTATCTCGACACTGTTGCTATTTATGTTGGTCATGATGCTGCGAGCAATTAGAAAGAGGTCCAGCTTGATATTTTGAACCTGGCCCAATAAAAATTGTAGAAGTTCAAGACGGGCAATCGAGAATGATTCGATTCGCCAAGCAATTTTCTCATTACGTAAATACCTGACGGAAAAAAACTTGCTGTTTCAAATCACAAACGTGTGAAGCTTTTACTGAAAATAGAGAGTAGCTGTCTTCACTTTCCGTAACAACAGCAACAATCAAACACAACGCTGCTTTTGATAGCCCCTGTGGGCTAGAGGTAGGTCCATTTATAACTAACAATATCGCACCTGATCGATCCAATTCATTTTCGTGGGCGCCATACCCAGTTTAAATTAATTTATAGCGTCCTGAAAGGCAGCAGCGGAAGCTCATTTTTGTTGTTTAACAAACCTCAGCGACTGCCGCTTGCTGTGAGACGTAATTAATGAGCGATCGTCGTTCTTGAAACACTTTTATAAGGGGAACCCTCATCGAATAAGATGCAAATTGTAAATTTTGGGTGAGAATAAAAATTCTGTGCTCACACAATACTCGGCGTAGCTTTGTTTTCGATTCGTTCCCTTCAACATGATGCTGTCTTATTCCACAACTGCGTGAGAAAATCAGCTCTAGTTAGGTATGAGCATCAAAGCTCGGAGTGCACAACGAAAACGGCAAGCACACACAACCCCCGTCAGGATGTCCATAAATAATTCAGAAAATTCGCCTTGGAGTCTACAAACACGTGATGCAAATATTAATAAATCAATGCGCTGGTCGTTTTTTGTTTGTTTGCCGAAATTATTGCGTCCATACTCCATTCAAGTTCTTATGGGCCAGAAATAGCTGCCCCGAGCTTTATACAGACACGGGTACTACAAGGCAAATCGATGTCACTCATTTCTTTTTTTAGAAATCGAAGGGAACTGGGATACATATAGTGACGATTTGACAATTTTAGAATCTAAACCCAAGTCATACAGGGTGTTTTTGAAGTGGAACTTCTATTCTCGATTTCTCGCGCCTAGATCACAACACACAACTAACGCAGAACCACACATGGGAGTGAATTCGGTTCATGGCATCAGTGGCTGTAACGAACGCCTGTAACGTTGTCTGACCTAGGGGTGACCAGCGTCGTCCCAGGAAATGGAAGAATAAGCTGTTGCGGCGTTCGGTTCTATTTTTTACAGTTAGTATTCTTTTCCCGCTTGCATTGTGTTTCAAGTATAACAGCTTCTATCATAAACAAAAATTTGATTTGATCGAGGAAGTCTAACTCACGGTAATGTCGTGAAAAAAAGTTCGTGAAAAAAAGTGAAACAATTTACAAGTGTGTAGTCTTGGTAACCCGTTGTTGCAACAATGGGTCGTCAGGGTTACACATTTGTAATTTGTCATTTGTAGCTTTATGAAACGGGCCCCAGGTCGTGAATGAAGACGTAAATCGAGAGTCTGAGGTCATGTACTCCTGTTTTGGTAGCTGTTTTGTTGAGTTGAGACATCAAGCTTCATTATTTGGTCAAATCAAGAAATTCCGAGCACAAATCGTGGAATTTCAAGGCAGTGAAATAGACGCTCGAAAATTAAGGAAATGGGGCCCCACTCTAAAAACAAAGGTCTTTCAAGACTACGACAGTGCACATCTAAAACTTTTAACCTACAAGGGTATATAGTCGAATAATTTCCGAAGAATTTGCTTTTCTCACCACTCTTGCGTGAGGTACCCAGTAATCATGATATTGGGGTTACCAAGGGGGGTTGGAAGTCAACTCATGAAACGACCATTTCCGAAGGTTCCAATGAATCGTCACGTATTATTTACAATGAACCAAATTTTTAGAGAATCGGTTATCAGCTTTTGGTAAAGCAACACCTACCACCGAAAGACGTTCCAGAAAATATGGAAAACAAATTTGTCAATATGCACTTACGTAATCCCTATTCATGAATGAAATACCCATTCCCCGCCCTCAAGGACCATTTTTGACATTTATACAGCCGTTTTTCCTTCATTCTGAAACAAGAAGTGAGTCTCAACAGCAAGTAGCAATATTGGCACAACAGTCATGATGAATCGTTGGGAAGGATACAAACCCTACATTCAGATCATTTGAAATCAAAAGCAGCTCTTTTTGGCCCCGGAGTAATCGCTCAACTGCTTTACAACTTTTTCTGAACTTCTCTTTCAGATCTCTTCTAAATTAGGCCGCTCCGGTACCTAAAAGTTCAGACTTAAGAAAATTGCGTGACATTTGAAGAACACTTCAAGCTTACTCTTGGTGAAATTTCAACACAACTGGTTATCTGGTTCTTTTGTAAAGAATCCCTAAAAAAGTGTAACGCTTATTTTATTATTAGTATAATTAATAGTATATTATTTGAACAAATTTAAAAAAAGTAAAACAGGCCTAGGTGTATGCTCTATCAAGTTCATCTGAACCAGAGCTTGCCCACGGGTAGTTGGATCATTTACAGAAACTCCCGCACCTACACATTTAGTTGAATCATTTTTGTTGTCATCGTGAATGGTTGTCATTTAAATCATTTGCACCATCAAACTTTTCTTCGGATTCGATTAGATTGAACCCAATTGAAAAACCCGAAACACTTGGAAAATATTCTCATGCGAATGAAACCTTTCCAATCAAACTACTCAATCTTCCGACAAAGCTACGGGCAGTGACTTGGCACTGGATGGATAATTGTCTCTTGATTTGTTACAATCAGAAACACTACAATTTTTGCTAGAACACTCCGAAAACAGCCTCATCTTGCAGATTCAAAGTGCAAAACCTTTTTCACCATTAGACTGCCTGGCTCCTGGATGAAGTTCAACTAAAGAGCCTTATCCACTGTCAATACATTCGAACAATTTCAACAATTTCAACTGACCAGACCTACTCAGTGACCGTGGCACCGTTAACAGATAGCCCCATAATATTTAGTCGTAGAAGTTTTTCTTCAACTGCCTCAATTATGACTATACTAACTTACTATACTTAGGTCTTTCTGTGTCTTTGGTTTCAGTTAGGAAGCTGATGCGGCTTAGCTTTTCAATCACATTTTTATAAGCTTTTTCAGGTCATTTTGAGCTTTGAGCCTTTGGCCTCAGTTCGGACTTCGCTCTTTATTTGTTTGATCAATCTGTGCCGGTGTTTGTGGTGTGGGGACTCCTATGCGGGATAAGCCACAAACCCGTACAATTGGTGGAGGAGCCGTTCAAGAGCTCCCCGGATTCTTTGCAGTCACTTGGCTTTTTCAGAGCTACCGGGTATAGACTAGCGACAGAACCAGGATATTTCAAAGTTAGCTTTGTTTCTACTCGTCCAGATCTTCTTTTTCTATCACAGAATATTTTTTTGTGCTCAAAGAGTACTGTGGTATTTATTGAGCAATTTGAAATTCGAATAAGTCGTTCGGTACGTCGTTGTAAAGTCATCACGGACCCCGGAAAAATGGTAAAATTCATTGCGGTCATTTCATTGAGTTATGTGGATGACTCCATCACTGTCTCATCACTCATTCTCTAGATGTGTCCGAACCAATGTTAGAACCTTACGATGTGCAGCTTTTGCAAATGTTCACTGCCCATAACTCCGTGTGACAGAGTCGGCAACAACTATTTGCACCTAACAATTCAACCCAAATTAATTTTTGTTACTGATTCAGCTACCATACAAACACGTTCGGTGCAATCAGTAGGTAAGTTACTAACGCAAAAATGTGTGGGGACCATAAACATAGGTACCGACAATTTGAAATTCGGCGGCTCCATTTTTAACCATTTTCGTTTCGCAGTTAGTGGAGCAATAATTCTGAATGCAATGTTCGTTACCATGAATATGAAACTGGAGCACACACAAACAGAGCACACACCATGGTGCACAGATATTCGATATTTGTTTGCGATTGTCCGACTGCCATAAATTCAATTCGTTCGCAATCGTATAAATAGCGAATGGCTGCACTTTCATTAAGTATGCCGTTGGCATTCGTCATGGCAAGAATTATGCTCAATAAATCGAATGTGCACACTACATCAACGCCGACATTATTTTATTTTATCTGAAACAATGTGGTAGGTACGTAGTTAGGTAGGTAGGTAGGTAGGTAGATGTGGTGCGTTAGAGCATGATTTTATCCAACACTGTGTTATTACTTTGGAACGTATTTTTGGCCTCAACCCTCAACCTCAGCTCGCGGACTAAAATTAAAGTTATCACAACATGACAAGAACATAGAAACTGTTACACATGTGAGTGTGTGTGTACCAGGCTCACTTTGCCATCACAGAGAGCAGGTCGAAAAGGCACATAAACTTCTTGGAGCGGCGAAAAGGGACGCGGCGCGTGTATTTACAAAAGACTGAAACTTGAATTTGATTACAGTCCTCGCCCTTTGTTGGAAATGTCAAGTGCGGTAGTCGGCCCATATATTTCAGTGTTTGGTTAACATCCTGTCGTCCAAAATTCGATATGCAGAGTAGTTTTGCCTGGAAACAGTGGTGTGTCGCCTCTCTAGCCAAGTCGCAGGGGTGTAGGGCGAGAGCGAGGAAAGGAGCCAGATGATAAATGTCAGCCGGCCCCGGAACAACATTATTTAATTAGAAATGCATAGGTTAGACATAAATCTCGACCTGACGGAGGATTCTGGATACGGGGTGACATATTCTCGAAAATATTCACCGGCGGTAGGTATATACGATGAAATATTACTATTATAAATTGAACGGAGATGTATCTACACAAAGTTTTATTGTAAAAAATGAGGGATTGGAAAAGTTTAACGTGAGGAAATGGCGCTGCTCTTAAGCGGGGCTATGAAATGTTATTTTTCTTCGCACAGTTTATCTGGCCGCTTCTCGATCAATTTCTGGGTACTTTTTCAAAATTGCTGTGCCAAAGCAAGCTTTTTTCTACTGAATTTGAAATTGAAGCTTCAGCTTGTTATTAATTCAATTTTAACTGACCTAGAATTGGACAAGAGCTTTGAATTTTAAAATTAAGAAACCCAAGTCTAACTTTCGATTCTGGTCGTACCGTGCTTTGTTTAGGGGCGGTTAAATCTATGTTGGCGGCGAATTATGGAATTGCAATACAGCCTAGACTGATTTGTCAGTGGCAGCTACGTATTAACAAACAAAAAACCGCTAGAGCGTCTCATACAGGGTGGTTCAGCTTTAACATTGAATATTTTGACAAGACAAGAAAATATATGACAACATGCCCCTCAGTCCTTACTAAGAAAGAAACAGGAAACAAAGAGTCAAAGTTTTTTTTCCGAACATTACAACTTATGAATGGGTAAATTCACTGTAAATAAACTTAACTTAGTTTGCAAATACTGTCTACCTGATGCTTGTCAAGTTTCACTGAAATTCAGCAATGAAATCCAGGGCTGCTGGAAAAAATTGAATTACTTGAGTTGCGAATCCGGGTAGCTCCGACGCCACCAGTTGTATTTAATTGAAACTTGACGGGCAGGTAGGCAATATTTGCAAGCTAGCCTAGGCTGATTTGGTATCAATGGCTAGCCAATTGGACAGGCTATCTTTTTCATATGAGAAAATTTCGTACATGTAAAAATCCTAGATGGCGGGAGCAATTGAAAATAGATTTCTTTTTGTTCTTATTGCTTTTTAATAAAAATTACAGAAAGTCAGAACCAATAATTATTATGTGGGAATAACCTTCCTTGACAGTTCACGACCGCAACCAATCGAATCGGGTCATCTGCTGAGGAGCTACGGCGAGTTGAAGCGAAGCCTACCTACCGGTTCCTTTATTCTCGCATAAATGACCCAAATTTAAAAATTCTGCCCGCCATATCCTTCTTTTCCAACCGATTTTTTCAAATCAAGTATCAATGGCTAGCCAATAGGGTAGTGACCGATTTTTTTTTATTATTATTTTTTTAAAGTTCACTTCTTGATAAGTGACGCTATATAGTTAACAGATTTTTTTTCGTAAGTTTTCTTAGTAAAAAAAAATTATGAAAGTTTTCGATCATTTCAAATTTGGCGCGATGACGTCACAATCTTTCATAGGCGGGGAAGCAGGCTTGACAACACTACAGAACATACTACAAAAAGCACTAGCGTCAACCCGTCAACGCTCATAACAGCTGATTGTTATATTGTTAACGCTTTGTGTATCTGTGCGGTGATTCGTGTTGTTTAGTTGTTTTGTTTGGAAATATGGAAAGTTGGTAAAATCTTTCATGATTTATGAATATTTCAAAACTACATCAGACTTCAATGGTTATGTTATGCTGGCAAACGTCAACGTCAACACTGACACACAGGCAACGGAGGTGGGATCATCCCCACTACTGTCAAAAGATTGAAACGTCACAGCCCGCCTTACAGCTCGGTAGATTTGAAATCGTTCGCAAAAGTAGCTACTTTCAAGGCAGATTTTGAGACACTTGGAACTTTTTTTTTCGAATTTTCACGAAGCGTTGTCTTGTTATTAAGGCTCTACATTCAATTAGTATGATTTTTTTTAATATTTTTCGAAGGTGGTCACTACCCTATTGGACAGGCTGCCATTTTCATAAAAGAAAATTGCCAACAAATCAATACTCAAGATGGCCGAAACTATTGAAAATGGGCTTTATTCGTCCTTGTTGGAAAAGAAAAACGGAAAGTAGGCTTCGCTTCAACTGGCCATAGCTTCTCATCAGATGAACCAATTTGATTGGTTGCTGTCTTGAATTGTTGAGGAAGGTCCATTCCTTCATAACAATTATTAGTTTTGACTTTCCGTTCATTTTTATTAAAAAGCAATGAGGACAAAAGGAATTCTATTTTCAATTGCTTCCGCCATCTTGGATTTTGACAGGTCTGTCATTTTGTCATATGAAAAAGGTAGCCTGTCCAATCGACTAGCCAGCATATGGCGGATTGGTGGGCAGGATACCAAAATTTGGTTCAGTTACGCAGGAATGAGAAAAATCGGAAAGTAGGCTTCGCTTCAACTCGCAATAGCTCCTCAGCAGATAACCCGACTTTATTGGTTGTGGTCTTGAATTGACAAGGAAGGTCTAATCCTTCATAATACATTATTGGTTTTGACGTTCTGGTAATTTTCAATAAAAAGCAACGAGAACAAAAGAAGGCCTATTTTCAATTGTTTCTGCTATCTTGAATTTTGCTTTGTCGGCCATTTTGAAATGCAGAAATGATAGCGTATTCAATTGGCTATCCAATGCTGGAAATTTCGATAAAATCGGTGGAGGAATAAAAATTTTAGAAGGAAAAATTCAGAGCACGGTTTTTTATGGCCCGCACCCGGTGCTTTCCAAGTCAGAATGATGAGAAGAATATCTTGTCAAAATATTCAATGGTTAATCTGAACAACCCTGTATAGAAGGAGTTGCAAGATTCATGTTATTTAAAGTGAATCGAGGGTGGTTTTTTTTCTATTTTGGCAGCGAGTTATGAAAATTTATAAAACCTAGTCCTAGTTTGTGGGAGTATAACCAAAAGAATTATAACGGTAGAACGTCAGGTTTTGGAGTTGCATTCAATGACAAATAGACGGGCGGGCGGGAAGCAGATATACTGTGGCGATTTTCATGCACTAGGGACACTTTACCATTGACGTTTCGAATTCTACAAAAAAGAAAACAATGCGGTATTTCAAGACCATTTTTTGACTTTTTGACGTTCTGTTTTGACTACGTGGGTAGAGTTCTGTAGAAGACGTAGAGCGAGCAGCAGTTTTCAATTCACTCGTTTACCTTGTGGAAAAAGTCACTGGAGACACTGCAACCATTTTATCGGACAAAGCATTTTTGTTTTTGTATGTGGAAAGAATGTTGATTTTAATATACAGGGTGATCCAAGACTAATGCGACCTGGCATGTAGAGGAATCAAGGCAAGTTTAAATCTGTGGCAAAAAATTTTTTTGGTCAGCAGTTACGAAGATACAGGATGTTTTCTTTGTTTGGGCTTAAATTTCAAAGAGCGATATCTTTGCAACGGTTTGACGAAATCCGACATTTGAAACACTCCTCTACTGAGGCTCTTCAAGATGGCCTATCTCTAGATTGGAAATCCAGGACCGTACTGAAAAAAAAATTGTTTGCATTTTTTAACAGATACCCAATCACATTTTCCGATCGACGTTCGGAAAAAAACAGCATCGGATTCGGAAAGTACAGAAATGTTTTAAATTTACTTCTTGAATCGCACGGCACCCTTCGACCAGTTTCACAAAAACAGATCAAAGTAAAAACTTCCACACATTTTACAATTTTGCCGTATCTCTTTTGACCCTATAATTCGTAAAAATTCACCCGAAATTATTTTTTAAAGCTTCTCTGCTGCAAATATATGGAATAGTCTATTGCCAGAGTTCAAAATCCATAATCCAGGACCGTACTTGAAAAAACTTGTTTGTTCTTTTTTGATATAAAAGCGTATTTTCCGATTACTTTCGGGAAAAATGAATTCGGATTCGGAAAGTACAGGAAAAATGTTATAAAATGAACTTCCCAAATCGCACGGCACACTTCGACCAATTTTACAAAAACAGATGAAAAGAAGAAGTTGTACTATACATTTTACAACTTTGCCGTATCTTTCTTTCCTTATGCTCGTAAAAATTGATTCGAAATCATTTCCAAATTCACTCGTTATTTTTTAACCATTGAAAAATAACGACTGCTGATGTCCGCTGTCCGCAAACCATGAACTTTTCTCATCGGAGAACAACACAGGGTTACCCCGTCCAAGTGGAAACACAAACTTGACCTGGGAAAAAGAATACCTTAAAACTATTATTCTTTGTGAAATAAATGGGATATTAAGTGAAAGTGCACACAATTCAAGAAGTGCCCTAGTGCCCACTCCGCCCCAGCCTGAACACGCAATGTTTCAGACCCATAGCGGCAGGGACTCGGAGGGCGAGAGGTGGAGAGGTTAAGAAGACTTCAGGACTTTTTCCAATTTCCAACGCTTGCCACGCAATATTTTGCCGGAAAAACTGAGAAAAACCATTTTATTATAAATCTTCTGGGGGATGTGAAATATGGCGATCGCATTTTTCACGGCTGTCAATTATTTCGACCTGAACATCACTATATTTCCTTCTTGTCTCGCTTGTCCCGAATTTATATTGTGCTTGTCTCGGATACCTACACAATGAAAAGTATTCCCGTCTCCTCGTGATGTTTTGTTTTCTTCTCGCGCGAGGTATTTTTGATGATTGCATTTAAGCACCATACCCATCAGGCACTGAGCGAAATTTAACGATTTTCGTTCTCGTCGTCGTGCGTGTGTTCGTTTGTGTGTGTGTGTGTCTCTGTGGGGACACGCGGAATCCGTCACGACATTTCTCGAATGACAATTAGATTCCCGAATTGAAAGCATTCCGCAACCATTCGGGGGCCAATCCCTGCCATAAGCTGGGTGGTGTAAATTCGAAACACAGTGCTGCCATCTCTCCGGGAAGATTTATGATTGATGATGAAAATGTAGGCGCTTAATAATTGCAAGGCCGGGCTGTGTGCACTGGCACAATCCACATCAATAAGATTTATTTATGATCCGCAAGCCGCTGTTTGTGCATAATTTCGGAATTCTGTGGGAGGCAGAGCACGCAGAAAATGTTTGTGTGTGTTGTGTAGCCTAAAAATTAAAATGCAAGGAATATGATTTTAATTTAAAACTTAAAGTTGAGGGCAAATAGCTTGGGGAAGTGAATTAATTCAGGATGTTGCACACCGTTTGCGGTTTCCATTTCGACTGCACTTTTAGAGTTTCATGAAGGCGTACCTATATCAAAAGCGTGCGGCTATTCCAATTGTGAAAAAGTTGTAAACAGAATGGTAAATAGATGAAAATTGTTTAACAGAACTTTCAACCGTTTAATATCCTATGACTTCTCGCTTGCCCCCTTTACTAGAAACATTTTCCCAGGACAATTTTATTTTGATAGCGCGGGCTTCTGACAGACTCCATTAGGCAGTTTTGAAAGAGAAGGGGTAAGCGCTTACGTTTCAAGATATGGCCAATTAAAATGTGCGCTTCCACCCAAACTCCGCTCATGGTTTTACGAGGGTGGGATGGAAAGTTTCCGGCCAGCCTATTACAAGGGAGCCAAATATTCATAATTGTCCATGGGTTTCATCTACCGTATGTTCATTAAAAACTTCAATAAAGGGAGGCTGTGACGCAGGCCATTCGATCCGAAAACGGCCAGGTTATCATCGGTCCACGGCCTCCCATTATTGAATTTTTTAATGAACATACTGTAGTATTATCCTTCAATAGCTCAACTTTGTCGTTCCATGAATTACGTTCAGTAGTTTAAATTTTGCAATTTTTCATGTGTTGTGTGACAATATCCTGTCGGGAGTCGGGAAAAACAAACACTCGAGACGCGAGACGAAACCTTGCATGGGGTGAATTTCGCCTCGTCTTGACGTCGCGCAGTGGGCTAGAGTCTCAAAAAGGTGGCCAAAATTCAGAAACTTTCAGAATGAATAACTGATACATAGACATTTTTGGGAAAAATATCAAAAAATCTACCCGAAATAGGGGTTGTGACAGAGGGTGAAGTTGAAAAAAACAAAGACTTTCAAAATTTTCCAAATAGACACCTGAAAGAATTTTCTGAAAAATGTTTTGAAAAATCCAACACTGAATAAGGGATGAAATAGGGGTTGAAACAAGGGAGAAATGAAAAAAATCATTAAAATTTTTGAAATTCTTAGAATTAGTGGGAGAGGGGGAAACATTCTTGGTATTTTTTTTAAAACTGCAGCTTTTAAATGGAGTTTCAGTTTTGAAAAAATGACTAATACTCACAAAATGCTCAGAATAAGTGAACAACAGGAGTATAAACATATTCCCAGGAAAAATATCTAGAAGAATCCGAAATCAAAGTAGAGGATGAAACAAGGAGTGAAATGTCGAAGAAAAGAACTGGCGTTTTTGAAATTATTTTTATATCGAGGGAACCATCTAGAACTTACATTGACGAATTTTTACCCCAACTTTGAAATTTCAAATGACACCACCTACTTTGTGATACATCGAATTGAAGGGAATTAAATACATCTGTTTTTCCTCAAAATTCTCTGAGGGTCCGATTTCATATTTTCAATCCTTTTATTTTATTCAATGTAATAATCGTGATTCTGCATAGCATCGAGAAAAGAAAATTTGCAGTGGAGAAATTGCTACCTAAATTCACCATTCGCTCCCCCACCCCTACTTTAAAATCTAAAACTGCATGCACCACTTATACTTTGTAATATTTAGATCAAATTGAAAGGAATTGAACCTTCTTCCTGGGAAAAATATTTCAAACATTTTCAAATCCCCCCTCCCCCTTCTTAACTTCTCTAAATGCAAAATTTATTGAGGGAGAAATTAAAATTTCAGGAATACTTTTTTCACTAAGAGAGTTCAATTTCCTGTAATTTGATGAATCACAAAGTAGGTGGTACAATTTTAGTTTTTGAAGTTGGGGAGGGAGGAGCGAAGGGGTGAATTCAGAAAGTAACTTTTCCACTGAAAATTCGCTCCCCTTGATGCTATGTAGGATCACGCTCACTACATTGAAAAGAATTGAGGGATCGAAAATATTAAACTGGACAACCAGACAATTTGAGGGAAAAAGGAGGGGTGGGGTTAAAGAATTCAAGAATATCATGTTCAGAGTGAGAATTTGATTTCCTTCAATTTGATGTATTATTAAGTAGGTAACTAGCGCCATTTGAAACCCAAACTTGGGGTGGGTGGGGACGAAGGGTCAAAGATAGAAATTGGTCAAAATGTGTTTTAGATGTTTCCCTTAATATAAAAATCGACCTGATTTTGCTAGATAAAATACTCTATCACTGCAGATCGGCTGCAGTGTTCATAAGAATACCGGGTGGTCATTTGAAAACTATCCACCCGTAATAACTCCCGACTTCTACAGTACACGAACACTTAAAACAAAAATTAGCACAAGATCTTTTAAGATACTTACTATTTTTATATTTTTCGAATGATTTTTTACTATATATAACTTTGTTCAACATGATTATGTTTCATGTCGTTTTTCGAAAACAAATGACGGTATTTTGGAATGTTTTCTACATAAAAATAATCTACATACCTTCAAGATTAACATTAATTTTTGAGAATTTGACTCTCCCACTGCTATCACAATATTTGGAGGACTGATTTGTCTTTGGTATTATTGAGTGATTCTTGAAGTGTGACAATATCAAAAATGCAAAGTTTGCTCTACCTACTGCCTTGTAAAAAAAAGGCTGGCACGGTTATCTTGTTCGTAGTTTAAGGGAAAAGACCTTCACCTACAAAACCCCGCATGGCAAAACGATAAAAAACCAACTTGCTTTTTAGATTTTTGACCAGATTATCCGGTTTTTAGCTCACTGTGCGTCGGGAGGTCTCGGTCAAATCTCGACATTGTTCTGTGATTCTGAGAAGAGACGGAATTCACCCCACGCCAGCCTCGGCTCGCGAAATCGTAAAATTTTTGTCTTTTTTCGCGACTGAAGACATTGTCACACTTGAAAAAATGTAGAATAAAAACTATTGCGCGTAAATTCATGAAACGATAATGAAGGATGGCAGTAAATGAAACTATAAGAAGATCATGGAAATTTGACGCCCATTATAGGCTACGCCGAACACTTTTCATCCCGCCCCCGTATACGGCTCTGATGATTATGATGAGTTTGACGGGGATTAGGGTTTCCGAATTTTCGTTGTCTTTTTCTATCTCACAACGTCATGCACAACGTTGGTTTATTTTATCGAGGTCATGATATTGACATACGACGTTCCGTTTCTGACCGTTAACTATAACAACACTATACAGAGTTGAAGAACAAAGAAGGAAAACGGACCATCAATAACCTATTTTGCAAGTGTTACTGCGTTTCTGATTTCACATCACTGTGTTTTATGCAGTAAAAAACCAAGTTCAAGTGTGTTTTCACCTTTTCACTGACAAATAGACGACAGCCTGTCAACCTGTACCTATCAATAATCAACAGTAATATCACAAGTGCTTAGATTTTCACGATAATTTCGACAGGCCATCGCGAGTGCTGGTTGTAGCGGTAAATGCCCGACTCCGTAGGAGGAGGGCATTTATCTAGGGACAACCAGCCCGAGGGACACGCCTGGCCAAAATTATCTGGGAAAATCTCGAGCACAAGTGATATTTTGGTGATTATTACAAAAAGAAATCCGAAGTGACAGCTGTCAGATTTTGTTGTTTACATCAATTTTATTCCGTTGCTATTGACAGTGGGATTTAGATAAGTGAATATTATCCTTGTAGGTCTAATAATCAAGGGCGTTGTGTGTAATAATCAACAGTAATATCACAAGTGCTTAGATTTTCACGATAATTTTGGTCAGGCGATTGCGAGTAGGTACTGATTGTAGCGATAAATGCCCGACTCCGTAGGAGGAGGGCATTTATCCAGGGACAATCAGCCCGAGGGCAACGCCTGGCCAAAATTATCTGGGAAAATCTCGAGCACGAGTGATATTTTGAAGATTATTACATAAAAGAAGTCCGAAGTGACAGCTGTCAGATTTTGTTGTTTACATCAATTTTATTCCGTTGTCATTGACAGTGGGATTTAGATAAGTGAATATTATCCTTGTAGGTCTAATAATCAAGGGCGTTGTATGTAATAATCAACAGTAATATCACAAGTGCTTAGATTTTCACGATAATTTTGGTCAGGCGATCGCGAGTGCTGATTGTAGCGATAAATGCCCGACTCCGTAGGAGGAGGGCATTTATCCAGGGACAATCAGCCCGAGGGAAACGCCTGGCCAAAATTATCTGGGAAAATCTAGAGCACAAGTGATATTTTGAGGATTATTACATAAAAGATGTCCAAAGTGACAGCTGTCAGATTTTGTTGTTTACAGAATTTTATTCGGTTGCTATTGACAGTGGGATTTAGATAAGTGAATATTATCCTTGTAGGTCTAATAATCAAGGGCGTTGTATGTAATAATCAGTTATATTTCATTTACTCACAACGAAAATAGGCGTCGAAGGCGCAGTAAATCTGATCAAGATAAAGATTCAAGATGCATCATCCTCTCTCAAAGAACCCTCTGATGCTGTGTGCCGTATCGCACAACAACGGTCAACGGACCGGATGCGTTCAGACATGGATTATCGCATTACGTCAGTCTGACCAGTATTAATGCTAATGACAAATAATCGGTTAGCATAATCGCCCCTACAACGCCATGATCCCCAGATTAGAACAAACAAACGTCCTGTAGCGCGCTCCCTGAGCACAAAACTAATAAACCAGAGATTTCCGCGCACCCACACCCCCGCACCCGCTAATTTTACCGTACCTACGTAACTATACCATCATCAGCAAAAGGAGAAGCGTAGGTAGGTATACAGCATCAAAGCACTCTTCTGTGTCTTCCTTCTTTCTACACGGCAGCTAATTATACGATTATCCACACTGTTCCTGTTTCTTTTTCATCTCCCGGAGTGTGTCGTGAATTATCAATTAAACATGATAATTACTTGACAGTAAGTGCCTCAGAAAATGTCCCACAAGCTCGGTGATTATTGCAGGAGCAAGAGCAACCAGATGTCTGGGTGTGCGCAAAGCTGGCTATATACTGCTACTATACCGAAATGCCAGTTACTATAGTCGTTCCAGACTTATTTCTGGACCATCCATACCGCGTGGATACCGGTACCAGACAAACGTGCCTATAGTAGTCGATGAGCCAGGAGCCAAAAATCACGATTTTGGTTTCCACCCTGGGGACTTGACATGTCATACCTTTTTGGATTCCCCACAACACCAGCTTGAAAATAAGCCATGATACGTTTCTGTATCGAGTAGCTTAAGACCGCCATCTTGGAAAAACCGCGCCAAATATGTAGTTCTTGTGGTTTGTATTTTTTTTTGCATCAACGGCACCTCCAATTGGGAAAATGAAACTGAATAAAATTAAACAACAAAATTTACTATAAATATCGTTTAGTATCGTTTTTTGACAGGTCTCGTTACTCCAAATATGACAGTTCATAGTTTAGCTATGGCAAATTTCCTTATTTGACATTTTCGAGTATACCCAATCATATTCATACAAACCGAACTTCACGTCATTGTCTTTCCAGCTTACCTTACTAGAAATGCTGCTCTTAGCGGCATTTTGATGTCCGTCTGTCCGTCTGTCCATCGGTCTAACTGTCTGTCTCATCAATTATTTACCCCTGAACAAGAAGACCTAGCAAAAATCGACTTCCTCTGTGTAACATGTAGTCACCGGAGAATGGAATTGAGCAAAAAGAAATTTCTCAAACCGTCGCCATCTTGATCCGCAATGTCAAATTTTCTTAAAAGTGATCCGATTTTCATGAAACTTGGAATACACTCATGTTTCATAAGTGAAAGTATGATTTTAATGTTTTCTTTTTGATCCGACGCCATTTTGTCCGCATTGTTGAAATTGGTTAAAGTGGTCCGATTTTGATGAAAATTGGAATCTAGTCGTGTCTTGTGTATGCATTGATGGTTTTTATGTTAGTTTCACGATTATCGTTATATTGACGTGCCACATGAAGATTAGTCTCCAGATGTCACGCAAAATCAATTTATTCAAATATTTTCTGAACAAGGGGATTCCGATGTGACTGAAAAACTTGTTGATGGAAATCGGTTTTTGTTAGTTCTATTCTACAAGTAGAAACTTCAAAAAAATATATACGGAAAATGCTATTAAATTTTCGAAATTTGCAAAAAAATTTGGAAATTTTTGATTTTTTCTTTGAAAATTTGAGAATCAGATAGCAACGCCTATACATCTATATTTAAGAAAGTCGCATACTGAATTTGAACTTTCTATTTTCAAAAAAGTTACCAAAAATGGTTTTCCAGTAAACATGAAAAAATGAATCAGTAGAAACCATCTTTAGTACCTTTTTTGTAAATAGAAAGTTCAAATTCGTTATGCAATTTTCTTGAATAAATATGTATAGGCGTTGCTATCTGGTTTCTGATTTTTCTAAGAAAAATTGAAACATTTTCAAATTTGCAAATTTGCAAATTTCGAAAATTTAGTAGCATTATCCGTACATTTTTCATTGTAGAAGTTCCTTCTTGTAGAAAAAAACTAACAAAAACCGATTTCCATCAACAAGTTTTTCAGTCACATCGGAAACCCTTTGTTCAGAAAATATTTGATAAATTCATTTTGCGTGACAGCTGGAGATTAATTTCCATGTGACACGTCAATATGGCGCTGATCGTGAAACTAACATAAATATCATCGATGCATACACAAGACACGCCTAGATTCCAATTTTCATCAAAATCGGACCACATTAACCAATTTCAACACGGCGGACAAAATGGCGTCGGATCTAAAAGAAAACATCAAAACCATACTTTCACGTATAAAACATGAGTGTATTTCAAGTTTCGTGAAAATCGGATCACTTTTGAGAAAATTTGACATTGCGGATCAAGATGGCGACGGTTTGAGAAATTTCTTTTCTCTCAATTCCATTCTCCGGTGATTACATGTTACACACAAGAAGTCGATTTTCGCTTGGTCTTCTTGTTCAGGGACAATTAATTGATGAGACAGACAGTTAGACCGATGGACAGACGGACAGACGGACATCAAAATGCCGCTAAGAGCAGCATTCCTAGTAGAATAAGCTAGAAAGACAATGACGTGGAGTTCAGTTCGTATAAATATGATTGAGTATTCTCTAAAATGTCAAATAAAGAAATTTGCCATAACTAAACTATGAACTGTCATATTTGGAGTAACGAGACCTATCAAAAAACGGTGCTAAACGACATTTATAGTAAATTTTGTTGTTTAACTTTATTCAGTTTCATTTTCCCAATTGGAGGTGCCGTTGATGCGAAAAAAAATACAAACCACAAGAACTACATATTTGGCGCGGTTTTTCCAAGATGGCGGTCTTAAGCTACTCGATACAAAAACGTGTCATGGCTTATTTTCATGCTGGTGTTGTGGGGAATCCAAAAAGGTATGACACGTCAAGTCCCCAGAGTGGAAACCACTCGAGCCCCCTGGCTCAACGACTATAGGACTTCGTGTGATTTCTCTTCGTCTCTACTTACAGAGATGCATAAATTTATTTTAAACGTCACTCTCGGGTAATAACGGCCCGACTTGGTAACAGCTTTATGGCTATATCTTAATAGATGCGTGGATCAGTGATTACTTGAAATAAAGTTGGTGGGTACTGATACTTATTGCCCAACAAGCATTTTTGAATATATCTGCTTATGCATTGCACATGCACAAGTGTCCGAACGAGAACAGATAGATTTGAATTGCCCGCCATTTTCGTTGATTTTGTTATCAACGCTTCAATTTCGACAGATGTCAAGTAGAGACCCGTTTTAATAGGACGTGTTTTAATAGTTTAAACGTATTACCAACGTCCGAGTTCAATTACGGTTATTCGAAAATAACGTGAAATTTTGGGTCGTCATCATGTGCCTGCAGTAAGCACAGTTCAGTCTCTAACTGGATTGCTAATAAATATACAGGGTGTTTCGGTGACCTTGCATAATACTTCGGGAGGTGATTCCTCTCAAGAAAATTAGTCGAAAAGTAAGAGTAAAATTTCTCCCTGAAATGCTTCCTAAGGGAGTTACAGCCCCTCAAAGGTACGAAGTTAAACAAAAGTTTTTAATTATTTCCTGAAAAACTGTTGAAGGTAGGAACTTCAAATTTGGTATAGAGAAGTTTCTTAACAGTGCAAATGTACATGCAAAGTTCTAAACAAATCTAACCAGTGGCAGCGAAATTACAGGGGATTGGGATTATGTTGAAAATTATTCATGACACGTCCGTGTTTTTTCACTTTTACTTCAAAACGAAGCATCCTACGTAAAAAATGCAAGAGGAATAAAAGTTTTGGATTGAACGAATCTATCGAAAACATCGAATTTGAAGCTCTCACCTTTGACAATTTTCGAGAAAATAATTGAAAACTTTGTTGCATTTTGTGCCTTTGAGGAGCTGTAACTCCCTCAGGGAGCACTTGGGGAAAAAAAATTACTCTTACTTTTCTACTTATTTTTTAGAGAGGAATCACCTCCCGAAGTATTATGCAAGGTCATTGAAACACCCTGTACAGTTGCCATGATAATGGCTCCCCAATGGGTCTTCAGGAAGCAGGCTGTGGACCGCCATTAGGCATTTCTGGATTCATCAAAGTCAAAATGAGAAGTGTCTTATTTTGAGGTTACCTCGCTTTTTAAATCATCGGTTTGTTGTTGCGAGCATTCAGACATAATCTATTTGCAAGTGCACAGGTGTCCGAACGAAAACAGGTAGATTTGAATTGCCCGCCATTTTCGTTGAGTTTGTTTTCAACGTTTCAATTTTGACAGATGTCAAGTAGAGACCCGGCAAATTCATACTGTAGAGGCACACGAATGAACGACGTGTTTTAATAGTTTAAACGTATTACCAAAGTCAGAGTTCAATTAGGTACGGTCATTCGAAAATAACGTGAAATTTTGGGTCGTCATCATGTGCCTGCAGTAAGCACAGTTCAGTCTCTAACTGGATTGCTAATAAATATGAAGTTGCCATGATAATGGCTTCCTAATGGGTCTTCAGGAAGCAGGCTGTGGACCGCCATTAGGCATTTCTGGATTCATCGAAGTCAAAATGAGAAGTGTCATATCTTGAGGTTACCTCGCCTTTTAAATCATCGGTTTGTTGTTGCAAGCATTCAGACATAATCTATTTGCAAGGCACCGAAGAGGAATTTGTAATAGCAGCTTGCAACTTTGAACTATGCACAGAGAATAGTTCAAACTTTACACACCTCCCAAAATGACCAAGCAAATAAATAGATGATCAAAGAACAGCCGTGAATGCAATGCAAAAGTTCGTCATGACAGCACCATCCAACTCTAAATGACAGTATAAAACATGTGCGAGGTTCGTCAGAATCAAAGTGGCTGACATGAACTGGGCAGGGCAGGGCAGAAAACTGCCGAAATTAATGCAACGTAATTCTTGAACCCACAACCCACGTATTGCGATGCATATGTTTCTGGGTGAAGTCAACCCTTACATTCAAAAGGAGATTTGGGATTTGGGTAGCTATCGTTTACTGTGATAGTGTGATGAACGAACTCATTCCCTTTTCATTCTTTTCGGCCATCGTGTCTTGATCTCGCTCTGTTGTCTTTCATCTTATTGGTACCTTTGCTGAGCGCTTTCTTCTTCTTCTTTTTCGTGTTCGTCGGTGGCGTTCAAACCGCAAATCAATTCTTGTTGCCTCTTTTCCTTTAATCTCTGACTCTGTCATTTCAAAAACGTTAGGCATAACTGACAAAAGTCTACCACAGCTAGTTAAAAGGCAACATTGCGTTGCATCACCTAGCACAAATAGGCTAGTGCACATGGGTTTTTTTATTTATTTTTTATGAAAGATCCTCCCAAAATTGTAGCATTGGCAAGATGATTTTGTTTAAAAAAGTTTTTGTACATATAAAAAAAAACATGAAAAAGATTTGTCTGTTTGAATGGCGCGGCAAGTGCGTGACGTCACATTTTGAAGAGCCAATAGAAACTCCAGTTGGCCATTCGATGACTGAAGAACACCTTCTCGTTTTGAACTGATTTATACCAAAAAAATATAATCAAATGCTGCAGTGCTATGGTTTGACCTCACATTTTGGTCGATTCTTCCTTAAAATTCACTTATTTTTGCTCGTGCAGGCTTCGGATTAATGTCACAACAGTGTTATTAGTGCCATATGAGTGGCAGTACTGCGAGTGTCGCATACCATATGTCAACCCCACGTCAAATAATCTAGTTTTTTTTAAATACAATTTCGCTTCATAATACATAATAACTTCAGCAATGGCATCAAAAACAAGTTCCTTGTGATAAAGTTGTGCTCGCACGTGAAAATACACCACTACGTAATAGATCCAGAACGAATGCTTCGGTCGAATGTCAAATGCGTTCCCCTCCCCTTCCTCCCTCCCACCTCCTAGCCCACTTTCAAGCTGTGACGTAGCATATTATTCCTGATTCGAATAAGTCCACTTTCAAATTGATTTCTTACCGAAATGAAATCATATTTCAAAAAACTGTTCCAACTACAAATTCGTCATTCAGATATTTATCAGGTTTATGATACTTTTATACTGAAATGCGATTGATGTTCAGTAGCCTATTGACGAAATATTCACACTGACATACACTGACTGATAGCTCTAATGCCTGATGTCTGATGTAACAAAAGATATCTACATTCTACAAGTGTAAGGGACCCTTTGAGAAATTTCGAAAAAATGATAAAATTTTTTTCGACTTTCATTTTTGGAGTTATCACAGGTCAAGGGATGGCCTTTTGAACCATTCTAGTTTTGTTAATTTAAAAGATATCAGTTTACTGTTGACGGCAGAATCATGAGAAAGAAATATATCTACCAACACTAAATGTGTATTGAATTTTTTTATATTCACAGTGTGAGTCAGAAACTCAGAAAATTATTATTCGAAGGACCAGTTTTTGGCCCTTGACGGCTTCAAAAATAAAAGTCGAGGATTTAGGAAGATCATTTTTTCGGAATTCCCTGAAGGGTATACGGTCCTCCACTATGTGCTGCAGAGCTTTTTCGCCGTTTTCTGGACACTCTGTAAAGGCAATTTTATTTTTGAAAAGCCTAAAAACGAAATTCCAGGCCCTGATATTTAGAAAATAAAAGCTGAACGGATTACACAATGCGCGACTTTGAAGAAGATGTATTATAGGAGAGGTAAGTACTGATTCCCGTTCCACTAGTAGTGAGAGAAAATAAATTTCTGAAATACCAGCGTTCGCCGATGTAGGATGATTTCTTGTCATTCACCAAGACATAACTGGTTGCCTACGTTGGCCTCCGTCGGGCTGGATTTTCGGCGAGAGCGAACACGGCGACGTCGCCGGCGGGCGGGCGAAATGAATCCCTAGGAGAAAAATAAACTGGTGGGCCAGGTGTAAGTATACGACACTGTGTGAGTGGGTATGCATGTCACGCAGCGCTGTCTCAGCAGCACAGCACCCACCCCCACACCCGGAGCTTCGTGTGCAGAATGCGCTCCGGTGGATAATATACATCAGCCACTCCTCGATTACGCTGCTGCTCCTCTTCTGCAACTTCTTTCATCCCCATCCCTCCCCGACCCAAGGCATTGATCCTCCTTCTTAAAAATACGCGCGCCGAAAAACGAAAACCGCCCCAAACTTCCAGCGGCGCGCTTCAGCGATGGGGCACATCTCTCTTCTCCCGCAGTCTACACACCTACACACCCCACTTAAACCCTCGATTAATCATAAACTTTAAACGACCACTATACTAGGAGCAGGGCAGGAGTGTAGCTAGCACATAAGAACAGAGCAGCAGCATAAGTTAGCAGTTTTGTAGTTTTGATAAAATAGGTAGGTGCCTTGGTAATTCTGAGTTGTTAAGTAGCACTTCGACCACGTTGATAAAGTTGATTCCGATGGTTCGCCGCTATTTTACTAGCTCCGATTTTTTTTGTTTCAAAAACTTTACTTTTGAAACGTCAAATCTAATAATCTTATAAAAATCCCTTGAACCACCACATAAAAATGGTCCTTCGACTTCTTCGAGCAAAAAAGTCCAATACAGGTTTCCTAAATTGAGCGTCTCTTTCTGGCCCGTGACGTCACGTTCGATTGCACAGTAAATCGTCGCAGTCATAGTGTGCCAACATTGCCCCGATTCCGTAAGCCGAACGTGTGTTTTGATCATTTGATGGTGTTATTATTGGTATTTATACAGTTTTTACAAGTAGTTATGGTAAATAAATGTTGTGTGCCTCTATGCAAGTCCACAAGTTAAACAGTGATGGCCATAATACCTACACCATTAAAAGTATTAAAACTGGGACTTGGAACACGCACTTACCTGTGCTTTCTGGGCACGTCCATATATCGTTGATATATCCATTACAAAAATAGTTGTATCCACGCATCAAATGCCTCTCTGGCAAATTCTTCTATGGGAAATATTTATTTGCAATATTCATTGAGAAGTTCGTTATATTTTTAGCGACTTTCCCAGCATGGTTGGCTTAAGAATTCAAAAAATAAAACGCACTTTCAACACGGCGGAGCAATGTAAATACAAATGGCGCCATCACTCATGGCACACTGTGCCCAGAACGTGCCGAAAACAGCTGCGCGGAATCGCGGATTCTCCATCTCTCTTTTGAGGAAACCTGTATTACTACCTGAAAACTTCACCCCGTTATGACCTATGATGTGGCTCGCAGAGTCGCAGTTGTGAGCAAGATTTCTCCTTAGACTATACCTATATATAGTAGACTGACGGAATAGGTTATAGATTACTTAGTTTAAAACTGTCACATTTGAAAGCTTTCGACTCAATACCACTTTATGAGGTAGATGTGAACAGCATGCATTCTGCGTACATCGCAAAACTAGGGAGACTTCAACAGTAGATCGAGTGACGAACCTCTCCAAATTGTGGATGCGCTGGTCTTTTGACCATTTTGCTAGCAGAATGTTATTCAAGGTGAAACCAGAAGGCAAGAGAGATAAATACACATATATAGGAGAAGCAATTAGTTAGCTGTTTCAAGGCACAGCAATTTTTTGTTGTTGCTTTTGAACCGGCTGTGTTCTATTCCATTCGATTCCATTCTATTCTAGCTCCCTTTCATTCTGTACTATTCACGTGATCTTTCGATGGGAGAGCACGATTTGGCTGTCTACGTTCATTCAGTTTAATAGTATTATGGCTAGTGCATACCTAATAGGAGATAGTCTAATTTATACTAGGCGAAGTAACTCTAATTTATACTAGGCGAAGTAAACGGTCATTTTTAAGAACCTTCATTTCAGAAAACTCCCAGCTTCAAAATAAAAACATCAAACTGTGTCGGTACTTGGCGGAAGCAATGGGGAAATGAAAGGGAAAGCTCTGCGAGAGCGGCAATTTTGATAAATATAAAAAGTATATAGGGGAGCGGAGAAGGCGTTAAGTGTGGATGTGTTGAAACAGCAGGTGTTGCCGCAGTTTGTTCTGCTGACATATGTTATTGAAGAGATAAATCATCCAAGTATCCGTCAATAAAAACACTGCCAAGTCTCCGCTAAGCTAACATTTGTTCTGCCAGCCACCACCCCGAAGATAGACCTCTTTCTCCTTCAGCTCAAAATACAGATGTATACTCGCGACTTTTACGTGCCCCGGCCTCTGAATTAATAACGCCATCTACCAATCGAAAAACAAACACATAAATTAGAAATTTACCTATTTGCTTCTCTCCGTCCGAAATGTAAACAACGAAATTTCGCAACATTAAAAAAATATTTTCGCCCCCGAGTGTCTCAGAAGAAGAAGTAGGTAAAAGTCCGCACGGAGTTTGGAGCCAGATCGAATCAATAACCCGCATAGTATCCATAAATCCAAGTTTTGTTCCCGGGCGCACCAGTCCAAACGGTCGTATATCTGAAAGTTTTTTAATAGTAAATGCCAAACCGTGCTATCTCTTATTACCGAAAAGTTTTTAATGCCGGTATAAAAACAAGTGTTCCCCGTGATTTATACTTCATCATTTATTGCTTTTTGATCCGCGCGACCTGAATCGACACCGGCTTTTGGCCCCTGCTGCTGCTCCCGCTCTTTTTCTCCTTTATCAAAACGTATTAAGGCCCGAGAGGAAAAAGAAGGATCCCACAGATTTCACTAAAAAAATTGCGCGAACGCGTCGACGGAACGATAGTAGGTATATACCCTACCCTTTTATTATACCTACGTCTTAGTAAGTAAGTAGCTCCGTATCCGAGACCCTTGCGGTAATAAAAAATATATACGCGAGTAATATACACCATAGACGCGCACACACACACACACACACACAATGATACGTTAACTTCCCCTCCCCGTACATTCACAACCATAACACACAAAGAAAAATTCAAAGCTCTTTCAACCTCGGAGAAATGAAAATTTACTCAATTTGAAACAATGAGGGAGATGTACTTTACTGTTACTTGAAAAGGTACCTACCCACTCGTATATGGAGGCTCTCAAACTGCGTGCAGAGGGTAACTTACAACAATATAAATTCAAACTTACATGAACCATCAGAACGCATGCTCATAACCGCTTTTGTTTTGCGCCACGAGCTGCTCCGGATAGATCACTAGATAGAGAAAGTAGATACAATGACCAATCACGGCCCAGCTGGATCTACTCTTCCTGTGTCTAATGATCTACCCCCCGAGCAGCTCCTGCTAGCAAAACGAAAGCGCCTCTTACGGCCAGGGCCGGCTTCACAGCTTTAGGCGCCCAAGGCGACGTTCTGTAATGCACCCTTTTGCCAATGAAAAAATAGCATCTCAAGCGATTTTTCTTCGAATGATATCAGTGATGTTGATGATTATTGGAAATTGCACAAGTTGTGAGTGAAAAAGCGCCGCAGTAGAAATTTTTTCGAGATAATAGAGAGATAAAGGGCGCTCAGGCACCCCCCTCCCCCAAAGTTTGCCACACCCTAAAGCCGGCCCTGCTTACGGCCATTTCCTTAAGTCATTATGTTAGCTTTATGAGCTACAGCTACAGGATGTCCCAGATCTCTGTCCAAATTTCAAATTGCCATTTACCATTTAATAGACTATGGTTTACGGGGTGATGCTTTGTCACAGCAAGTTGATGGTGAGGAAAATATCAGAGCCTTATGTTCTCGTTCAATGACCTGTACAGAACGTGTTAATTTTTTCCGTTGTTTCTGAATATGTCACTATAATTTTTCATTTCGTGCCTACAGGGTGTTTTTTTTGCACTTTTTCAAAACACCCTGTATTTCATCACCAAAATCAATGCAAATTGTTTAAATTGCAAAATTTACAATGGCTTCTATATATTCTATATATATATAGAATATATATATAGAATATATATAATATCGTAACCTCTTTTACCCATCTGGGTGTCAAGGTGTCGAGGTACAATGGCTTCTAAAAATTTTTATTGGACATGGATTGGAATTACATATTTAAAATGACTAATAAAATATCTGGGACATATTTTATTTCTGAAATGAATCCATCATTCTGAAAAAATACTGTTTTTTTGAGATGACATAGTGAATTTTTAAATTTGATGCATTTTTCTAATTAGGATAACAATGTGCATCGATTGTGGTGATGAAATGTGGGTGTTTTAAAAGAGTGCAAAAATGCGACATCCTGTATATGGCATGAAATGGAAAATTATACAGTGTGATCCAAACCATTCCGAATTGGGGTAAGCTGCGCCCTGGCGAAAATCAGCTCAACATCCCGGAATTTGACCAGGTCACAGCCTACTCCAATTTGGAATGGTTTGGATCACACGGTATTTAACATGTTCAGAAATTACGGTGAAAAAATGTTCCAGGAAAGTGTTTTCATTTTTTGTATTATCATAAGATTTTTTATAGGGGGTAACCGTCTCGCATGAACACTCTGTACTTCAAGGACACGCGGTGACTGGATAAACTCTGACGTTTTTGAATTTTGGAACAATCCTGTCCTATACTATATGGAAAATACTATATGGTACTGTTGAATCCACCAACAACGTTGAGCTTCTCGCTAGCCATCGAGAAAATTAAGAAAAAGAACTATAGAGACGCTAATACTCTGGACACACTAGAACGCTTAATGGCGTTATGATCATTAATGGATCTTCATTTAACTTCCCTCGACAAGGGGAAAAACAATGACGTTTTTTTGGTTGATGATCATTGAGTACGAACGTAATTTACGTTTCCCTTGCTGTCACCAAGACAGCAAGGGAAGAAATGACGATCCATCGTAATTGATCATTAAGCTTTCTATAGTGTGTCCAGGGTATAACGGCTCGATATACCAAATTGGGGCTGAGACCGCCGTCAGTGCGGTAACTATAGCAACGGCGGATACCAACCAATCAGACCGCTGTATTTGGCGAGTTACGCCGTCCCAAACTTTGCGCCTGCAACTTGGTATCTAGCCCTAAGAGATCTTTCCAAAGATATACAGAACAGAACTACTCTTGCGGAGTGGTCGACGTACTACAGTGATTCCGATTACATTCTTTCTAGGACATACAGGGTGTCTCAAAACTTGCGCCCCAGAGAACACTGACATGTGCCGACGACAATAGGTTTCCAGAAAACGGAAGAAATTTTTTTGATGCATGCTGCTTGCATGAAGGAGTCATGAGTCTTTTGAATTTACCAATCCCGGAGGGTCAATTCGAGGTAAATTTGCAAAATTTAACTGGTTGCTAAGTTTCAAAAGTAATACCAGCTGCCTGTTATTTTGCAATAGGTAGTATTAATATACAATAAGCATAAGCATTTGCTTGGATTTCATAGGCGTTGTCAGGGAAAGTTTGCCTAGCAACTCCTCAAAAATCTAAGCAAATGCTTATGCTTATTTTTTTAATTATACTACCCAATAAATGTTTATCTTACTGTTGATCGAAGAAACCTATATAGCAACTTAAAATTGAGGTAACACACTTCAAAGGTGCAGGTCTCTGATTGGTAAACTCAACCTTGTATTTTCTCGAATACCATTTGAGGTAGATTTTTTCCCTCGGTATTACACATCCGAATGCCGTCTAGTTTTGGCTCATTTTCTCTGGGGCGCGAGTTTTGAGACAGCCTGTATAAGTAGCGAGTGATCGAATAAATTTCTCCTCAAGTCGCTTTGAATTCCTGAAAATCTGGCGAAAAAACATGGCTAGCGAGGAGAGAATAGTCTACCTTTGGGAGAAATTTATTCGATCACTCCGTACCGTACGTGAATCTACTATCTCATTCTTCAAGCCCGATTGCACTGATTGCACAATGCACATCAAACGCAGTCGCAGCTCCAAACACCCACCAGGTTCAGCAATAAAAATGGAGCCATGGGTTTGGTTCAAGTATTGTAAAAAAGAGGAAGACGATCTGTGTTCTTCAGGAGTGGTGTTGTCAGCTGTAATACCCCGATGGGTGAGGGGTATTATCGCTACACCGAGGATTTTCACGAGAGTATCCGAACCTCAAGACAATTAATTAATCGACCAACACTGAAAATCTTCCTGAAAAAGTGAAAACTATTTGAATGTTCAAGGTTGGTTATTCTGGAGGGGTGTTTCACCAATGACCTTGGTGGTGATACACTTGTACGGCCTACTATTTTAAGGAGTGAGGTGAATTGTCAATATAGTACGTTAAATGGACGTATACTTGTGTTGCGACAGAGGAATGCAAGATTTATGGAAGAGAATATGGAGACAAGGGTAGCTTATGGTGGTGGAGATAACTGTTTTAGGTGGAAAAGGAATGAATCGAAAAAGTGAATTTGTAATTTTCAAAACGGGTGAGGGAATGGATGATGAGGTATCGAGATTTGCATGTGAGGAATATCGTGGTCCTCCACGCCCAAAACGTCGACAGTAACTTTATCCTAATTTATGATAATAGCCGGCCACATCGCGCCAGAGTTGTAAATGACTTTTCAACAGAAACGATACTGAGAGAATGGAAAGGCCACCTTCGTCTCCAGATATGAATGTGATCGAACATGCGTGGTATGGAGCAGGATGAAACTGAGACTGAAAGAGAGAAAAGGACGAATGATTCACACGATTGTGAATAAATGATAACATATCACAATTGTGTTATTGACGGTTCCCGCTCACAAGACACACAATTGTGCTTATCCTTTGAAATATAATGGTTGACATTTTTGGAAAAAATAAAAAATATATGACGGTTTCAGGCCATTCAATGGTGGTAAAATATCGTTACAGCACAAAATTTGAATTTTTCGACTTCAGGACTTCAGGTAAGGGATAGAGAAGACGAAAACGTTTCTATAGCATGTTGATCGTTATTGAAACGGTGCCGGTGCCCAGGCCCAGAATCAAACACACAAGTTCTTCGGTTTCGAATCAATAGCATCTACGTCCAATTGGCACTGGAATTTCCACGTCGTTTTTCCCGGTCGCTGTCGTTTGCCGGGCCGAGATATAAAAGATGGCCCCGGAGCCATCCTGGGGAAAATCAAGTGTCGGTGGTCCGTCCGCCGCATATATGTATGCTGAAGGAGGAACAAATGGTGGGGAAAAATCGCGCGCGGACTCCGTGATAAATGTGAGTTCGTTTAACTGGCGACTCGACTTTTCAGCCCCGCACACGCGGTCCCGATGTAAATATTGCCCGGTATTTTTCATTTTCGTGCACCGGGCTTACTTTTATTACGTCATATTCCTGCATTTGCATTCCGAGCAGCGGCGTGCGACCGCCGAAGCGCCGCTCCCGATGTAAATAGTTTTACACAATGAAATTCTATTTCGTCATTTTCCGATGCTCCATTAGGGAGAGAGGAGAGGAGAAGGAAAGCACGAACAGCAGAGCACAGCGGGTAGTATAGGTGCGGGCTACTGGGATAGGTATAGAAAGAAAAGGGACCCTGGAGTTGTAGAGAGTGGGTGGCGGTGATCAGCAAGGGGCCACCCGCCGGGTGGGAGCGGGAATTTCGCGAGACGGGACCCACCAGACAAATCGTGAGCGGAAAACCAAGTGCAACGGAAAACCCGTGAAAAGCACAAAAAGTAAGAGGTTGGGCCGAATACGTGTCTGTACGTCGGTAGGAAATTTGAATTCCGGCAACAATACAATTCCCGCGGGTGGGTTCTTGAGGGAGAGACAGAGAGAAGAGACAAAGAGGAGAAAATAAAGGGTCGAATGTTTCTTTATGTTGTTATTTTACACGCTTTTGTACTTTATTACGACTTGCAGTAGTTGTAACAGCGAAAAAATCCAATCAAAGTTTAGGTGTTGGGAAATACGCGACGTGACTCGGCGAAAAATGCAGCGGAATAGTTGTTCATCAACCTTTTTCGCTTAGTGCAATCATTACCAAGCAATGCGGCTTCTTTGCAAATGGTTCAAAATGTGGCTTTACGGGTCCCACCGAAATTTCTAGTTGGATCTAAAAAATCACGAGAATATACCGCAGATAGTAAGGTAGAAGACTTTGAAGCCCACTACAAACACACGTCTTTCACATGACCTCTGGCTGTAAAGTTCCAAGTTCAAAAAAGTATTATATGGAAGCGCATGATTATAATAATGCACTTGCACTTTACTGTAAGGGACAACCAAGACCAATTACATATTACTGACCAAGATAAGTTGTCGAAAGTAGCAAATTATTCTCTAAACTGAAATTCAAGATGCTTCCAAAGAAATCCATTGGCTTAAAGAAAGACATTCATTACCCATTTTTGGCATAACTCAAGGGGAGGGGGGGTGTAGACGAACCAATCCCTTGAAACATTGGGGGAGCAGGGGCTGAGAAATTGTATACATTGTGAAATTGTCCAAGGAATAACCATCTCACCAGAAACTACGAAACAATC
Source organism: Anaspis maculata (assembly GCA_949128115.1). Classification (NCBI taxonomy): domain Eukaryota; kingdom Metazoa; phylum Arthropoda; class Insecta; order Coleoptera; family Scraptiidae; genus Anaspis; species Anaspis maculata. The sequence goes on from OX421964.1 coordinate 48,409,818, forward strand.
TCATCAAGATCACAAGGCTCTTCACAAAAGAGAAACGCCGACTTTGCAATTAATTAAAGGCTTCGTGGAATTACATGTGCGGATGTGTATGGTTAGGTAGGGACATCGGACATCCAAAATATGTGATGCACTAGGAAATTAGGAAAGCCTAATTTTTTCTAATTATTATTATTATGAGTTGGGTTGCCTCTGCAATGAAACTATAAGTTTATTGTGCCCCACCAACCGGACTCACCGAACCGCAAAGTGGTGCCTGGATGCTTGATGGTAGGTCCATCCAAGCACTGAAACCGACAAGCGCACGGATTCACGGACTCCGTCTTTCACCTCCGAACACAGGTTCGGATGTCCGACACATCCACGCCCTGCGCCCGGTACGTTTCTGACTTTGTCCGTCCCCCAGACTACGCTGCCGGTTTTTCTCTAGTACCGCCGGCTGGAGGCATGCTATACTCGGGGGGTTTTTCTAAGATCATCCGAGGAGGAGTGTCACCCGGCTTCGAATCAGATGAAAGACGCCCGTCTTATTCCATCCAATTCCTACCCATACCATATGAAGTGTCGCTGTTCATTGTTTTTGTCCGTGAAAGCTAGGAAGTGGGTTCTATCGTTGTTTTTGAGGATCTTTGAGGTACGAAGAAGACAAAAACGGTGGGGTTTGCTTCTAGTTAAATAAAACACAGCGTAACGATTAGGGTCTAAAGCATAGTCAGATCTTATTCAATTTTCATAATGGACAGGGAGCTAGTGCCTCAAAACTTACGTCATAAGGTACATAATTTTAACCCTGTAGGTCTAATGTGCGTTGATAAGGTTGTTAAAAATTGCTTTGTCTTACATGTCAGACCGGGGGCTTTAGGCTGGTATGAGCCTGTCAATTTTCGAAAAAATGGCCAAAAATTTACGTCATAAGGTACATGAATGAAACCAACTGGATTTTGTGTGGGAACATCCCCTTGATCGAAAATCTGGTCGTAAGACAAAATTTTTGGGGGCTTTCAATCCACAAGAGAAGTTGGAAATTTTCAAAAAAGGACCAAAATTTACCAATTTTTTCACAGGCGTTTTGTTGACTAATCCACCAAGTGTGAAATATATTTGTTTTTTTTTTTTAATTCGTTCATTTAACGTCGGCCTATTTCCGCAACGAGGCCTAACACCGACGCCGGTGAATGCTTTCCTCCACTATACCGGAAATTTTGCCGAACCCCTGTGTGTTCCAACACAGGGTAGGGATTTTTAACGACCACCAACATCGCATGGGGTCGGCACCATCGTTCGTATTTTACGTGCTATGCGACACACGGCGCGTCTTGCATTCAGCAAGCATTCCAACTAAACCAAGAAGCTTGTTTTTCGAGGCCGAAAATCCGTCCCCGGCGGAGATCGAACCCGCGACCTCTGGAGTGGTAGTCGAACGCGCTAACTAACCACACCACAAGCTCCTCGAATATATTTGTAATCAGGATGAAAAACGGAATCTATTTCCATGTTAAAATACAGGGTGTACGATTTGAGAAAATTTTTCCGATGTTGCACCCTGTAAGTGATGTACCATTAAAAATTTTTGTGGACAGATTCGAAACCTGCGTAAAAAATCATGTGAGAATCATTTTTCATCCCTGAAATTATGCCAAAGGAGAAGTCTTCAGGAGGAGGTAAATTTTGGCCTTTTTTGAAAATTTCAAACTTGTCTTATAGACCGACAGCCCCCAAAACTTTTGTCTTATGACCCGATTTTTAATTGAGGGGATGTTCCCACACAAAAGCCCGTTGGTTTCATTCATGTACCTCGCGACATAAATTTTTGACATTTTTCGAAAATTGACAAGCCTTTTGACCTTATTCGTAAATGAAATGCATCATGGGAAACGGGTCCCCACAGTGTAGGTAAAGTAGATAGCTACTATACTGCATGGATGTCAGTTCGACTTCTTCCAGTCAAGTGTCGTATTTGAATTTGTCATTACGAGGTCGTTCACGTTCTAAGTACACGCAGCTTTCCGAATTTTCTCTCATCTTCGTTATTTTGTCTTGCTGCTGCTGTTGTAACCGGTTATTGTTATCGTTTGTGGCTACTGCTAAATTGCTGAGTTTGATTTGTTAATCCATGTTGTGAAATACCGACCGACCTACCAATGGTGGGAAGTCGCAATCAGCAAAGGGGTATACAAGGTGCTGTGTACCTGGCTGCAAGTCGGACACAGCCGAAAGTCGAAATGTTTTAATTCACTATCAGAATGACTGAAGAAACCACAAATTACAAACACTTGAATAATACCATAGTGATGATAATAGTTATTTATGTACCATGGGCATAAAGTGCCACTTTTTTTCCCCGCTGTGCAAGATTGCGACCGAGGCCGTAGGCCGAGGGAAGCAAGCACAAGGGGAAAAAACGCACTTTAGGCCCAAGGTGCATACAATGTTTTTTGCACTGGCTAGTGCAAGACTGGAAATTTTGAGTTATTCAGTCGTTGAAAAATTGTCATAGCAGCGCTGATCTTGGTTGTACGTCGCACGATCTACCATGCGATCAACGAAATTCGGAATTGGGGTAGGCTGTGCCCCAAGAAAGCAGCTTGACATCCTGAAATTTAACCAGGTCATAGCCTACCAGATCGCATGGACGAGTGGCAGGTTATTACTTATCACCTATCTTGAACACGTAGCTGCCGGGGCCCCATCGCTTACTAGCATAAAACAGGTATTTATTGGTTTTGGTATGTAAACGTGCTAGTTTTGTTGTTCTTGTAGTCTTTCGTGTTCCCTACAAATTGAAGTCCATTTTGCATCGCATCAAGTAGTTACGTCAAAATTGAAGGTGACGTCTCTTCTGACGGATCAAGAGCGCTCGTTGCCATGACGACTTTTTTGCCCAAGGGCTAAAAAGAGTCACTTTAGGCCCTGTTTTGAGGTCGTAAAATAACGCATTTAATATAGGTAGTGCAAAAATATTATTTTGTTTCTATGTCACTGGCGACGGGCGCGCTTTTGTTGTATTGACATTATAAATAAAGTTGACATGAGAAAATCTGGTGCATTTTGGTTTGGGACTCGATCCCCCCAGATATCTCCACTTCAACATATGGTCAAAAGATGGCAGAGGAATTTCGAATAAGGTCAATACCAGCCTAAAGCCCCCGGTCTGACATGTAAGACAAAGAAATTTTCAACAACCTTATCAACGCACATTAGACCTACAGGGTTAAAATCATGTACCTTATGACGTAAGTTTTGAGGCACCAGCTCCCTGTCCATGAGCCAATTTTTAGCAAACACAATCACGAGAAGATGTAATTGTATTTCATTATAATATACAATATTTACGAAACGATTCTTATACCTATAAAATCATCTTAGCCCAAGCCTGGGTCTAAATAAGCATGGTCCTAAGACCACCTTATATTTGAGATCTGACTATGAATACGAGCGACTTAAGTGACTTCTTGAAAGAAGTACCAGGTCCAGGTAAACATGAACATTCAATTCAACTATTAGCAATCAGGTGTCCTGGTTCAACTATCCGCTATGTGCGTTCGCCAAAAAAGTGGGAAGAGTCGACATCAGCGCTCAAAATGACGATTTACGAAACTGAAATAAGGCCTATTTGTTTTGTTTTCGGTAGCTAGATGTCGCTACTCGACTGAATGCGCATGGTGATTCCGCTATGTGCGTTTGTCGGCAGCAGTCGACATCAGCACTCAAAGTGGTGATTTACGAAACTGAAGGATGCCTATTTGTGTTGTTTTCGGCTGCGAGATGTCGCTACCCGACTGAATGCACATAGTGAATAGGTAACGGAGTTTGAAGGGTGTACCACTACAGCATCATCCGGCATGCATTCGTAGAATTGAGTGTGAACTCGTGAAACCGAGAGCAATGTTCGCCACCTCGCTTGTACAATAAAGCTATGAAAAAAAATCTACTAGGCAGGCGACTACGGTGAACTGTAGTATCTGTTTGGTAATTTATTTGATTACACGGGGTGCTCATTTAAAAAGTTGCCACCCCTGATTTCTCAATTTTTATATTTTTCATCTTCAACCTCTTCGCCCGCACCCAACCTTACTTTAAAATTCCAAATAGCATTACGTACCTTGTGACATATAAAATTGAAGGCAATACAATTCTCTTTCCGCCAAACATATCCCTAATTTTTTAAAACACCCCCCCCAACCTTTGTGAAAATCCTCTTTGTTAATGGGAGGGAAATTTCTTCCCTATAAACTCCCGATTCTTGAGAGATAGATTTCCCAGCAAAAACAGTGTCACGCCCCAAACGCTCAATCGTTTGTTTTCTCTCTTAAGCAAAAGCGCTCACACCCTTTTTACGTAAGTACCGGCCTGGCCAGCGTCAGTGGTCGACTTTTATTTCAATGGTGTCATCTAAGACGCGTATGTCGAAATTTTCATCTTCAACCCCTTCACCCCCACCCTACCTTACTTCAAAGGGGTGGTTCAAAAAATTAGAAATGTAGGGTACAGTGGGGGCGAAGGGGTTGAAGATGATTTCAGGGAAAAAAGTTTCCTTTTATTAACAAAGAGAGGATTTTCACAATGGCTGGGAGGTGGTTTGGAAAAATTAGAAATACTTTTTTCGGAAAGAGAGTTTCATTGCCTTCGACTTAATGTATCACAAGATGGATGCTATTTGAAATTTTGTGGGGTGGGGCAAAGGGGTTGAAAATAACAATTTGGCAGTATGTGTCCTAGATATCCCCCTCGAAACAAAAATCGACCTGTTTCGGCGTTCTCCTGTGTAAAATTTTGGCGACGAGAAATCAAGGGTGACAACTCTTCAAATTAACACCCTGGTATGAGCGTTCACGAGGGGAGCAGACTCTGCAATGATTTGCTTTTACATGTAGAACGTAATTCGCATACAATATGATTCTTGTGTTGCTTCGCAGACAAAAAAGCATGCCAATATTTATAACAGAAAAGTGAAATAATCCGGCTCATTAACAAAGAAAGAAAAATGGCACAGTAATATCCTCAGTAGGCCCACGAACATAAAGTAACCATGACTACATACGCCCGCACACAACTCTTCCAAGGATTTCCTACGCAATTTGCTCTCTTTTTTATTACGAGAGAGCGCTTGCTTCCAAATCACACAAATGTACCAAATTATGATCCCTGGCCTTGCTTGATTGTGTTTCATCAAATTAATGAAAAAGTTTGCTCCAGCTTTTCCCCCGTCCCTAGTTCGCCGTAGTTGTTTGCGATGTAAAAACTTGGATCAACAACTGTCCATAAAAAAAAATCACCCCCAAAAGTTCGCTCGTCGCGGCCAAGAGTTGTATGCTATACGACCGGAACAAATATTGCGCCTATGTTATTTAGGAAATGTTATTATTGTACTTTTTCATTTATTTATTTTTCTATGTTATATTTGATCGCGTGGTGTCTGTTCGATTTTCTTTTTTATCTTCTTCAGTAAAGTGGACGGCGACGGCAATAGGCGTTGATGTTGTGGAAGTTTGAATGTTAATAAATATTTGAACTTCGCCAAGGCATGTAGCAAATTCTTGTGATTAATCTGGGAAAAATGCGATCCATCATTTCAAGACAGGCTTTCTTAACCTTTTACAACTTACATTCCACTAAACGTTCCACTTTATAAAATGACCGGTTCGCCATCTCTTTTCAACACAAATATTGGCTAGTCCTACAATCTGATTTGGGTGAACCTACCAACCACGATTTTTGCTTTAATAAAAGAGATGGAAATTCAGGAAAAAGTTGCACGCATGAGAACATCAAGCAAATAAAACTTAGTAACTCCAATAATTCAGTTACCTCCCGCATCACTTATTCCCACACATTGACGTATAACATGCCACCCTATTTCCACAGGCGCTCCAACACAATCATACATTTTAATGAACATGCATACTAGTTGCAACGGTACGCTTTTTGATTCTGCATTTTGTGATACTGCAATGAAATTTGGCATATGCAAACTACATAAAATTTCAAGTGAATTGACCCGCAGCACTTGAAAATTTGTCCATTTCGGATGGAGACTGGGGGCCCCTCAAAATTTCAAGATGTCAGAATTTTTCCCATGCACCATTCAGTACCGCCCTATCTACCGTACAGGATCTAAACAACTTTGTTCTTGACCATCATAACCTTTTTTGTCATGTCAATTCCATTCTTCTTATAGAAAAAAAAACAATTTCTTTGCCTGGTCAACCAATTGAAAAATATATATTTTATAGCTCTGTCATATTGAAATTTGGAGGGGCCCCCAGTCGCCCCCTAATGGACAAATTTTTGAGTGCTTCGGGGCAAATCACTTGAAATTTTACGTAGTTTGTATATGCCAAATTTCATTGCAGTACAACAAATGCAGAATCAGGGTCATTTCGCTAGCGTACCGCTGTAACTATACGTACAGGGTGATCACGCGAGATGGGACTGCCCAACTGAACGCTTCCGCTTTGAGATATTTTTCAAAATAAAAAACTAATCCTTGATAATTTTTTCTGTAGTTTTCGAATATATCTATCATAATTTTCTACATCTCATAATACCGTCCGTTTTTTATTTTAGGCCCCAGCCCGTAGCACCTTTATTTTGGGTTTCACACCCAATATATTATATATTTTTGAAATCACAAAAACAAGATCTTTCGACTGATGATATGTCAAATTATTTTTGACAGATGTCATTTTTTGACAAATGACAGAATAGTACTTGTGATACATCATTTTGAAGCCCATGAAATTCCAAGGAGAACTGTGTTTTCATTTTTGGAATAGGGTGTTTTTTACAGCTTCTAGGGGTCTTTCAATAGGAAAATATGTTGAATTTCAGAAATATTATTAATATTAGAAATACATAATAAGTGAGTATAGGTGAAGCAGGTACCTATTTTTAATGTTAACTAATGGTAATAATAATTAATTAATCACAATGAAACAAAAAATGTCCCAAAGAAGTGGCTCGAAATGACCGCCTCCTTGTTCCTTGAATTAAAGATTCGACGATCAGTGAATTGGAACCACCGGCCCAACGCGATGACATCCGAGCTTGCCAGATATGACCCCCCTTGATTTTTTAATGAGCCTACGCAAAAGATAAGGTGTTTATAAAGTTTCCCAATAATTTGGACGATTTAAAAATCAGATCATCACCATTAGTTAATTTCAAAAATACCTATTACTTATTGAGGGGCTATTTCTGGAATTGACATTTTTTTCATATTGAAAGACCCCTAGAAGCTGTAAAAGACACCCTATGTCAAAAATAAAAACACAGTTCTCCTCAGAACCTTATGAGCTTTGTAATGATGATGTATGGCACGTACTATTCTGTCATTTGTCAAAAAATGACATCTGTCAAAAATAATTTGACATATCATCAGTCGAAAGATCTTGTTTTTGTGATTTCAAAAATATATAATATATTGGGTGTGAAACCCATAATAAAAGTGCTACAGGCTGGGGCCTAAAATAAAAAACGGACGGTATACAGAGTGTTGAAAAAAAAAAAGTTAAATTTTTGCGAGCACCCTGTATTTACTTATTGTATTTTAGACAGTTTGCTTTGCTAATTACAAAAATGTATGACACTTGTGGATTTTCTTTCAAAAAACTTGTCAAAAAAATAATAAAATCTCAATTTCGTGGATATTATTCTAATAAGATGGCTGTGATTACAGCACTACATTTCAGAAGTGAGACTTGTTTTGTTTCCATTCAAATCCAATGTTTCGTTAATCTGTAGCCTAAAAATTAGTTTTAAAAGTTTTTTTGGGTATTTAGTCATCTTATTAGAATAATATCCATGAAATTAAGATTTTATTAATTTTTTTGGCAAGTTATTCAAGAAAAAATCGACAAGTGCCATACAATTTTGTAATCAGCAAAGCAAACTGTCTAGATTACAATAAGTGAATACAGGGTGTCGCAAAAAACAATTTTTTTTCTTCACGCCTTGGATATTATGAGATATAGAAAAAATAATGGTGAATGAGTATATTCGAAAGGTACAGGAAAAATTATCAAGGATTAGTTTTTTATTTTGAAAAATATCTCAAAAAGGGTCCCAAAATTCAGTTGGTGGGTCCCATCTCCCGTGATCACCCTGTACATTGTCACACTCGTCAATTGAATCGCTTAATTAATACGCTTCAGAATGACGCGTGTGACAATACGATGTCTTATAAAACTTGTATTAGTTATAATATACTATTTTTGTCAGGTGGTCTCAAACAAATGATCGGTGTTTTGAAATGAAGTCTTGTTTTGATTTCACAGTGTAAAAGCTTGTTACGGTCCAAGTTATACTATATAATATACCCAATTAAGTTATACAAGTAGTAAGTGCCTCCAAGAAAATAAAACTGCTATGCAGTTATTATAGTTCATGCAGTCTTATTTCCTTCTTTAGTGACTATTAAGACTACAATGTACTCAATTGGTGAATGAATTGTAAGTTACTGAAACGTAAGAAGCAATTTCATCTCAGAGTTTCCAGGTCATATGATTATGACATTAGCTATTCCTCTTGTAATGTGCTGGATAGCAAGCGAAGATAATAGAGATTTCTGCGTAAGCTTGAGCGAATTGCTATTGAAAAGTGCTCCCTTAAAACGTAAGAGCCAGCAATTTTCATTATTAAAAACGTAATTTCATGTAGACATTCTAACGTACATTCGCTAGAAAGACTTTTGTGCATAACTATACTACCTAATGTCGGACAAATGAGAAACCTTATTTTCAGGAAAAAAGTCTGTGGCGTTAGATTTTTGCTGTTAAAAGTGTGCCATATTTATGGTGAGTGACAACAGCACAAAGGCATTGTCGAAATATTCTACATAACCTTACCGAAAACATCACCGACTCAGAGCGAGGCTCACCTGGAACAAAAAATACATCCATCAGCAAAAATATGCTTGAAGGTTTTTTCTGGTTACTAGTTTATAGAAACTGGTATACATTTGCAAGTGCGACTAAAGTTTGTGAACGGAGACGAATGCCAAGGTTTACAGCGAGAGCTCGCATATTGGTTTCTGGATGTGCGATACGCAACACTATTTTACACAACTAACAGTACATATTTTACATGTCCACTAAAATCACCATCAAACCATCTCATCTCACGTATGCCGTTCTTGAGGCACTTGCGGGAGATCACAGAGCGAAATATACCAATTCGTAAATGAAAAGTTGTTCATTTGTTTAACTGCAGTTTTTTTCTTCGTTGATTCAACGTCGGCCTATTTCCGCAACGAGGTCTAACACCAACGCCGGTGAATTCTTTCCTCTACTATACCGGAAATTTTGCCGAGCCCCTGGCGTGTTTCAACACACGGTAGGGATTTTGAACGACCACCAACATCGCATGGGGTCGGCACCATCGTTCGTATTTTACGTGCTATGCGACACACGAAAGAATCTTGCGTTTAGCAAGCATTCCAACTAAATCAAAGAGCTTGTTTTCGTCACGAAACTCCGACCGTCCCCGGTGGTTAAGGCAGCAGTCACACTGGAGCCATCACCACCCACTACCACCAAGCAAAATAATCCGTCATGGTCTCACTGAGCCACTGTCCAGCGTCCACCGTTTCCCAGACCCCGGGAGTTTTATATAATCCGTACTACAATTCTGTAGCGAAAGTTGCCTAAAAACCAGGATTTTAGGCAACATTCGCTACATCAGTGTACTGCGAAATGTATTTTACTCCCAGGGATTTTTTTCACACGATTCAAGAATAGCGGCCCAGCTCATGACAAGATTGACAAGTTCTGTGATTGCAATGATTTCGTCCGATGACTCAGATACCGACGAAGTTGTAGCTTTATACTACATCTCGAAAAAAATCCGTAAAAAACGCCGAAACATGTGGGTGGGTCAAATGTTTCTCGATAGAGAACAACTAGGAGAATTTCATCAATCAGTGCCGCAGCTTGTTGATGATGAAGAACAATTTTACAGTTATTACCGTATGAACAAGAAATGTTACAACTTGTTAGTGACAAAAGTGAAACCTTTGTTCTCTTCGGGACATACACATTGTATGTTGTATGTATACACAAAATGTTTGTTCTGTATGCGCTTCAAGATGCGTATTGTTAACCACCGACCACTGACCACCACTTTGAAAATTTCAAACACATGGCCACCGGTGGTCACTGGGCGGTGGTAAGAGGTGGCTGTAGTGTGACCAGCATCATTACATTGCGTGCGTTTGATTTTTGGTTGATGGTAGTGGGTGGTGGTGGGTGGCTCAGTGTGACTGCTGCCTAACTGTTAACTGGACTTGTTTCGATCGTTTTGAATTGCCATAGCATAATTCACTAACTGGTTAAAAACTCTCTTATTCCCGTTCGTCTGGTAAAATGAGGTGATGTTACTGATGATCACCGACAACCTAAAACCCTTACACAATTCGTTGATCTAGGCCCGCATCCTGTGTATTCATGGAGTTTTCGAAAGATTTTTGGATGTAGATGATTGCCAATGCCGAATGGAGGTACGTAAAAGATTTTGAAGTTCAACTGACCCGAGCTCAGTCAATAACAATAATACGAACATGCGCATTCAATTAGATCTCACGCTGAAAGGAACAACTCCCGATTTTTTTTCAATTTTGTCGTACAAACCCTTCTTTTGTCGTAATCTTCTCCATATTCTGACCTTCCTCCCGGAAAAACGCTTCAATCAAAATCTTTACTTACGTCGCTGAATACCCTCGGGGAAGTTTTGTATTGCCCGAAACAGATTCTGTGAGAAGCTTTAAAAAAAGCACTGGATTAAGTTACATCCCCAAACACGATACGTAGTGAATAGCTTTACTTCTGAATCAATAATTTTGGCATGGAACTGTGTACAAATAATCCCCCGGTGGTGGTAATTAATAACCCCTCTGAGAGCGCGTCTTAATTTGTGCATGGCCTCCGCATTAGAAGTGGCGCGTAACAGCCGACGTATATAGTTTAATTTAATCGCGATTCCCCCAGAATAATTCCGGCATTAAGGATAGTGCGCTCCAACTGAAATTTTAAGTTGGACATTAGAATTCAGAGGACTTTCGCAAGAGGATCGTAAAACGGAAATCCAGATCGTTTTATAACGTACTAGGGACTACACTACTAATTCGAGAGGATGATGTTCATTTCTCGTCAAACAATTGCCGACGACGACGCGACGCGGCGCGGCGCGGGTGCCCATCATCGCACCCGCCCATCCAGAGCGGAGGCATGAAAGGAAGTTTCGGAAGAATGTCAATAGATTGTACGTTTTGCTCTTCTTGCTCTGTCAATTAGATTCACAAAATAGCCGACTCACACTCCGCAATTAAAACTTGAACACAGCGTTTACGACCGACGACGGGTCGGACGGCGAAGGGAGAACATTGGAGATACCTTTAACCCCTAGAATGTGCATCGCAGGAATTTATTAATCAGTCATCGGAGAGGCGGGGGGACGACAAAAAGTCGCACTGTTGCGGCCGATCAGCTATACTGGCATCATGCATGAGGTAACATTGGATGTTTGATGTAAACTAGATGATTCTCACACTGGGCTGAGTTCTGTGTCAGTTGAAATATCTCCCTCGTGCTAGGCACCTTTCCATTGTTAATTTTTTAGACATCACTCTCAGGACAAACGGCAGTTTCATTCTCCTATATCGAGTGGATGAAATACCAAAGCTGACCTGAAAATCAGCAGAACAAGAACAGAAGGAAATGCAATGTATCACTTCTTCACTTTTGTTACTTAAGGACTCAGTGTCCCTGTCAGTGTCAGACAAGGACAACCTCTGAGTCGCGAAATTCACCTTTTCCCTCATTTTCCTCGTTTGTTCAGCTTACCCACCATCAGTTTATCACCTTCAACACACTTTCTTTTTTCGGTAGACAAGAGATACTGAGCACTGTAGTCTTTCAAACAAAAGAGTTGGAATGGTGCCAAAATATCCCGATAAGAAGAATACAGTAAAACAGTTTGGTCAAAATTTTTTCTAGCCAAAAATATTTGCATGACTGCATGCAGATGACATCCCAGCAACAATATTTCATCAAGAGTCACCAGTGTGACCAGTGAGCCACCAGAGTCAGTTGCTTACCGTGGGTTCCACAAAACAGATAATTCGACATTAGTTGATTTGCGATTTTTGTTTGTCAATTTGTAGCTGACTGATCAATGGAAATGCTGGTTTATCCCTCAATAATGAAAAGATGATTGGTCTAGTACAGATTTCAGGCATTTTTTGTGAGTAATCACCTAGGATTCAGCAGAAAAAAGTCCAGTTAATCTGCAATCAGCCTTGATCGCTGATCATTTTTTTTGTGGAACTGGCGGTTAGTGAAGCCTGATATAATTATCTGCGGTGATTCCTTTCTTTCTTCTTTCACGAAACATAATGATTGATGGTCGACAAGTCAAAAATGATTGTTTTTTTAGTATGTTCCAGAATTTCTGTCTCTAATGTGAGGGTTCTTTTGTGAACAAAAAGCATGTAAGTGGGAAAACATGAGCGATCATCAAAACATTTACTTCGATATTGTGAAAGAGACGGTGGAAAAACGAAAAAGACCAAAAAAGGGAAATCAATGTGGATGGAAAGTAGAAGTGACAAAAATGGAGGAATTTCAAGAAAAAATGAACAAAGAAGTGGAGAATATGATGACAGTAAAGAACAGATGACCGCCAAAAAGTGTCAGAAAATGATAACAAAAGTTTGTAACCGCACTTTCAAAAAACGCTACGATGATGAAGGAACAGAAGACCAGTTTAGTGGTGGACAAGCGAGGTAGCTCTAATAAGGAAGGAATGCCTCCTAAGAAAAAGGAAAGTGACAAGAATGAATAAGACAAAAGCAGGCCAGGAAGAAAAGTGTGAAGTGTACGAAGAATATAAAGCCAAAAGAAAAGAGTTGACGCTCATCATTTGATGGGGAAAATGGTGGAATCCCTGATCAATGAAAGATTACTTGACGAACTGGACAAGAAAGCGGAGCTATCAAAATGATGGTAGCTATTAGCTACCAGCATGGTTTTAGAGGAGGAGGAGAAGGAGGAGGCCATTGATGCCATGGAAAGGATAAAGACGATAGACAAAAAGGCACAGTGGACGAAGAGGCTTATACCGAATATCGACAAGTGGATCAGCAGAAAGTTTGGCGACGTGGATTATCATATTACCCAGTATCTGACTGGATACGGCTTTTTCCAGGAGTCTCTACATAGAATTGAAAGAGCGGACAGCGATAAGTGCTACTACTGGAGAATGTGGATACGGCGGAACACACTATGTTTGGTTGTATTGGTTGGAAGGGACAACGAGAAGGATTGGAAACTAAGCTGGGAGTGAGGCTGACGGTGGGTAACCTGATAAATACGATGATAAGGGACAAAGAGAGCTGAAACGTCCGGTGTCCATGATTATTGGGGAAGTGATAAGCAAGAAGGAGATGGATGAACGAGAAAGACAAACGCAACAACGGAGATAATTCCGGAAACGAGGAGAGAAATGGAGACCAACCGCCCCCGAAGTAATGCTAGCGCAGTTCCAGGGGGCGGATAACCACGAGGTCTTTGACGAGGTGGTTTAGTGGGTAGGGGTGAAGCGAAAGCCGCTTGCCGAGTCCCACACTCCCCCGGTGTCCATCCAGCCAGGGCGTGCGCAAAAGAATTCTCCTCTTCCAAAAAAAAAGAGTGGGTGGGTCAGTGGGTAGTGTCTGGGGTGTCTGGTTAGTTGAAGTAAGTTTAAGGAGGTAAACGATTGATGCTGAAGATACTTATGTGAAAGTTGCATACATTTGAAAAATTATGGTGTTTTTTTGTGTGTTTCTGAATTTCTGCCTTGATTATTGAGGGTTGCTTCGGTAACGATTCATAGTGCGACGGTTAGTAAGAACCACCTTGCATTTTGTGATAAAAGCATGGAATTTGGCACATACGCTCTGCAGACTGTCTTCTACTATTTGCGAGGCGGAACCACGATAAAACCGCCGTGCAGCTGTCAGAATTGACATTTGCCTACCTTCCAGGGGCAAAAACTGAAGTCGGTTATCAAGCTGATTCAAAAGTTACGTTCATCAATGCAGTAGCCTTCACAGTATAACTTCACCAAAACAGATGTCAATATTACAAAAGGAGGAGGAGGAATGGGAGGGGTAGTTCTAGCCGCGGCACAGATTTTTTTATTTGTTAATTTCGGACCAAATTGACAAGTTTGGTGTCGTTTCCGACTAAATTACATCTTTTGAGTTCAAATTAAATGTTGTGATTGTAGTTTGAAGAAAAAAAATTTTTGTTTTGTTGGGAAAAACTAATTTTAGAAAAAAAATCTTAGCCTTTTTTCATTTTGACTCTCATCCTAATTCCGGGCATTCGAAGTAGAAATCCTTATTTAGTTCACTTCTTCAAAGCTTCCTGTACATAAAAACCATGTACGAGACCTGATTTTTACTTTGACAAGATCGCGAGCCTCATTTGTTCCTAAAGTCGTAGAAGTAATATCCAATAATTTTATTAATTTTCATGCACGAATGGAGGTGTGCGTGCAAAGCCTTGCAGTTTGTGATAAAAACCTGAAACTTGGCATACATGGTCTATGGACTGTCCTTTACGATATAAGAGGTGCACCTATGACGGAACCGCCGTGCAGCTGTCAGAATCGCCGCGATACCTTTGCACGCACACTTCCATTCGTACATGAAAATGATTGCATATTACTTTTACGACTTTAGGAACAAATGAGGCTCACGAACTTGTCAAAGTGAAAATCAGGTCTCGTACATGGTTTTCATGTGCAGGAAGCTTTGAAGAAGTAAACTAAATAACGATTTCCACATCGAATGCCTTGAATTGGGATGAAAGTCAAAATGAAAAAAGCCTAATTTTTTTCTGGAATATATATTTTTTTCAACAAAACAAAATCTTTTTTTGTTCAAACTGCAATTACAACATTTAATTGGAATTCAGAAAATGTAATTTAGTCGAAAACGACACTAAACTTATCAATTTGGTCCGAAATTAACAAATTAAAAAATCTGTGCCGCGGCTAGAACTATTTCCTCCCATTCCCCCTCCTTTTGTATACAAAATGCAAGGTTTCTCTGAAAAATGGTCGCTAACCGCCGCACTATCACATTGCCAGTAAATAAAAGTCCCATCAGAAATTATTCCAAACCCGGTTGGTTAGCACGGTGGGCTCGGCTTTGCTTTCAAATGTGGTGGTCTCGGGTTAAAATGCGAACTGAGCCAGATGGACTTTTTCACGCGTTTCTTAATACCGGAGTATTTAATACCATGCGGTAGTGCCCCGGGAAGGGGGATGAAATGAGAAAGCCATTGATTGCAAAAAAACACACTGAAAATCATACTACGTCCCCGCGGTATACCCCAGTCATCAGTTTACCGCGCAAGAGACTGATGTCCCATTGTTCACAAAAACATTGTCCAAATGGCGAAAGATTGTTGTCATCGCAAACACGACTCTCCTAGTTCCTACATGCACCCCGTTAACAATTTGGTGTATGAAGCGTTGCCTCCACGACGCCACGTCTAGAAAAAAAAGGCCATTTTACCCCAAAATTCACACGTAAGTAGATATCTGCCTATTCATCTTACTTGATTCACATCGGACTCGAACTTCTTCCACAAACTGGACCATGACGTTGAGAATTTTGAACGGTTTATCAAGAGGGACTCTAGTGAATAATATTAATTTTATTCTGTTCCTCCCCAAAAATAGCCGTATAGAATTAGGTATAATGTAGTTGGTGCAAAACTGACTCGAAATTAGAAACCAGCTATACTGAAACGGCTTCTCAAGTCTAGACAATGGAAAGGTTATGAACTTGCTGAATGCCAATCATTTCTAGCGTTTTGGGGGAAGTGTTATACCCTCGCTGGATTTCTTGTATAACTATGGAGTTCCGGCCCAATAAAATTGAAATCGTTTTGGTAGAACGAAGCGCGTTTCTGTGGAAGCGCAATCAGTTCGACTATCTTTGATGTTTACCGCATATCATTGAACCAATAAGGGAGAGAGGGCTGCCGTGCATTTTGTATTCCTCCACAGAACTTCCAGAGAAATTCCAAGGATTGCGGTAGTGTGCGATGCGCACGCCAAAACCTTGGAAACAAGGCAAAAAGCATCGCGCCGTGGCGTGGTGGCAGCAGGAGCAGCAGCAGCAGGAGCGGTGGGTGATGGTGGATGCGCCAAGTTAAATGTACCGATGAAATCGAATCTTTCCAGCGGTGTGTGTGCCCTAATTTGTATGAGAGGAGGGGAACAGGGAACACTATAGGGAGAAAGAAGAAAAAGGCACACGGCGTGTGTTTCCTGCTGCACTTCTCTCCGCCTTCGGTCGGATAATAAAACTTTAACACAGAAAAGTACATCCGGAAGAACGGGCCAGCGCACGCTTTGATTACCACCCGGGCTGATGATCGAACCACCCTCGACGCCGTCGTCAGGTGCAATCGTAAACTCCCAGAGTGAAACACTAAACGTAAAACTTTATAATACCAAATTTAATTATTCATCGAAGGTTGAACCGTATACTGTATAGCTCTCTCTACATGCCTTCGCCTCTCCTATCTGCCTTAGAGGCCGTACGACGTCACCTGGGTAAGAGGGTTTGCTGCCGAGTTTGGGGATACGGATGAGGGTATAGTAGTATACAGGGCGTTGACAGTCCCGCTATTTTGCAGTTCTCGAAGCAATCGATCGGAACGAAACTAACAAAACAGGTTTCGATCTGATTTTTTCAAAAAAATAATAAATAATAAAATATTAAACACGACTTAGATGGTTAACCTCCGGTTCCACCAAAGTTTTACGAGCGGATTAAATCTATTAAATCAAATCAAATCAAATCAAATTCTTTATTTCCTTATTGGCTACAAAGTAGTAGGTATAGGATTTGTCAATATAAAAAAAGTAAACTACATCACATAACGATTAGTACAAACAACATATAATTAAAACAGTCGGTCATACCATCAGTCACCAACAAAAAGCCACCCATCTTGGTAGGTCAGCGACCCAACACAAGGGCTACAGTTCGTTCGATGCATAAATGCATCTGTCGACTAAGAAGCCCCTCAATCTCTTTTTAAAGAGGGTGTGGCATTTCAAATTTCCCACATTCTCCACGAAGTGTACAACTTCAGGTTAGATTCGCAAAACCTGGATGCGTGGCGGGGATTGACCGCGTTGGCCTGTCGGGTGGGGAAGATCTGAGAGTTCACTCTGGGTGCCGCGGTCGAAGCGAACACAAGTTGGCAACAACAATTAAATTTTAACTTTTCGCCGCAGGCAATTATTTAAGTTGCAACCCTTTTGTGAAAAAAGGTTTTTTTTTGCCGGGATGGTATTCCGAACCACCTAAAAAGTGGTGAAGAAAGTGGTTTTTTTTGGACCCGGCCGAAACCAACGAATTCCATATGCAAGTTTCCTTTCTTCTTCTCTCTTCGTCTTTCAACGAGCAAGATTTGAGCATAAAGCCTTCGGCACAGCCATCGTCTCGTCAGCAGAAAACTTCCACCACAGCTGCCAATCTCTTCCCCTAAGGACTTCGTCCAGGAGAGAGAGCTGCGCTGCCACCATAAGGAACAAGGCCAGGCCAGAACCTTTATTTCTTCTTTCTTAATTACCTTTTTAAAATCAATTATTTGCCTCACTCTTCAAGTTTAACTATTTGCTTATTACCTTAATTTCTTTATCTTTTTGTTATGATTGAATATTGCAACGTTTTAGTAAGAACAAGTTTTTCCACCTATCTTCCCCTTTTTTGAGTGCACTCACAACGGGATTAATTAATTTAAAACCGCGTCGCGATTCTCTATATAAAAATTTGAATACTTACCGTCTCTCGCAATATTCCTTTAATTTCAATCAATTCTATTTTCTCCGTTTGTTTCATTTAAATTATCAAGTAATATTCTCAAATTTATCAACTGTTGTTTATTCTACGTCTGAAGTGTTATCCACACCAAGTTCTGAATAAAACTGACCATTCTTCCAAAAATTCATTTATTGTTCTCAACTTAATTATTTTAAAATTCTCTCTCCTTTTAATTTTAAAACAACCGTTTGCCTTTAGTGATTCAGGCATAAGTGCAACTAAACAGGTAGAGATAAAAACTAATTTCGAATCACTTGGCGCCCGTCAACATCGAAATTTCAGAAAACGTCTAAAACCACCCGCGACCCACGCTCTCCAAAATACTCGAGCGCCGTTCGCTCCGACGAAAGTTGGGTTATAAGGTACGGGCTTTCAATATTTCGACTGGCATCGGGAAGCCCATTGTAAAATCTGACGCCAGCGTATGCTGCGGACCTTTCATATGCCGATGTTCTATGCAGCGTCGTGCTCAATTTGTCCACAGACCTGGTGGAGTATGAATGGAATTGACCGTTTCTGTCAAATTTCGACATGTTCGCCCTGACAAACAAAACAACCTTGAAAATGTAGATGGCCGGGTAAGTTAAAAGTCCATTTTACTTTCCCGGCCCCACCAACATGGAGGGAAAGTATTGTAATGGTGCAGAAAAAAAGTTTTGAGATTTCACCGGATATATCCATTTTGAGGTCCCCCAAGTCGATTAAGACCATTTCCAGAATGATGTCTGTCTGTGGGTGTGTGTGTGTGTGTGTGTGTGTGTGTGTGTGTGTGTATGTGTGTGATCTTCCACGATAACTGCCGAACCGTTTATCCGATCGATTTGAAATTTGATATGCAGACATGGTTTCGCCCTGGAATGACCGGATTAGTTTTTGGCTGTCATCTGTCAAACAGAAGTGTCACTATCAGCAAATGACAGAAGCTACATCTCACGGAACTTGACTTGCGATATGTCATTTGAAAGCCCTTGAAGAACTGTATTCAGAACAGTTAAAAATATTTTCCTACCTGTTACCTGTCAAATTATAAAACATATCAAAGTCTGGAACTTTGCCATTTAATTAATCAAAATCTATATGACAGATGTGAACCAAACCCGGCAGGAAGCAACATTACCAAAGAATCAAACTAATGCTGAAGTTGGAGTTTCCCACCGTTTTCCGGACAAGCGCTATGGATTCTTGAAAATTTTCCTAGCCGATTCCAGCCTCGCTTGCCTGTTCCTTGATTTTTGGCCTATTTAATTTTCTTAGCAACATAGCAACCAAACCGGTAGGTAACTACGGTTTTGTTAGGAATCGTATCAATGTCAAAGTGACAACATGAACGCTGTTCTCGGCAGGTTCTCGGTGTTTTCTTTTGTATCTTCTTGCATCATTTGGGGCAACAGTGCGAACCGATCCTTTGTGTGGTTTGGGGCTCCGTAAACCCCCTTGTGTTTTCTGTAGCTTTAGCAACTTCAGTATGCCCATTCCATTGACGTATATGTACAAACTGTAATGTGTGCAGTTCCCTTATTTGATTCGGTACCAGGGCCCCATCCCCATGGTGTCTGCCGTTCAAGGCCCTGATGGCGCCCCCATCTGTGTCTATCAGATTTTGCCGTTTCAGGCCAAAACTGCGGCCTTGTGTCTTCTTGGGTTCGTTGAAGCCCTCTAGGCTCCTGGTGTCTACGGGTGTCTCTTGAAGCCCCACTGAGCCCCCCTTTTTTTTAGTTTTCAGAACTATCGTGCCTTTAGGTGTGGTTCGGACCTAACTTCTTGATGGGCTCGAAGTCTCATTTCAGAGGTCACCACTTGGGGGCCCTGAATTGCACTCAACTAGAACTCTGCCCCAGGTTTTCAATCCGCGACTGATTTTCACCGGTTATTTTTCAAACAATAATTTAGGTTGCATCATTAAAGGCAACAGTGCGCCTCGATTAATTGTGTCTTCAGGTGTTGTTTGAAGCTGCGTAAACAAGGCGTAAACCCCTTTGTGTGGAACTAGCATTGCATTCTTGAGATATCACAACAGTTAACTACCTCTAGCTCCAATCAAATCGAAATCAGGTACGAAAACATAAGGTCAGCCTGGAATGATGATTAGTTTTTGGATAGATGATTTCGATCGGGAGTCCTCAAGGGACACATTGGGTCTGGGCTTGTCTGGATACAGCATTGCATTCTCCAAATTCGCAACAATTGTCTCCCTAGTTCTACCTTTCGAAGTATTTTATCACTATGGAAACCTAAGAACCTGTCACTTATTTTGTAGGCCCAACAATGAATGCAGAATGATCGCATAACGCACAACTCACTAGAACTTTTTCAATCAACTTTTCAATTAAATCCAACTTCCCCGAAGGGACGCTTAAATCAAACTCATTACTGTCGTCCCTGAATACCGCCGGGAAAGTTTTGTGTCGCCCCACAACAGATTTTTTTTAAAAGTTTCTCTACAGGATGTTAAGGGACCCAAGTTGAAAATGGTGCGAATCATCCGCTTCTGAGTTATGAACACCCTACTGGCGCCGACGGCACCACCCCAAAATATGACATTGTAGGACAAGATGGAATAAGCCAGAGCGTAGTAGATGCTGATAAGATCTTTCGTGTCCATCACCTTGCGCAGCCGAATTAAGAGATAGATGGTACTGTTCAGTTTTTTACAAACGTATTCAATATGG
Organism: Anaspis maculata; assembly: GCA_949128115.1. NCBI lineage: Eukaryota > Metazoa > Arthropoda > Insecta > Coleoptera > Scraptiidae > Anaspis > Anaspis maculata. The sequence continues at coordinate 48,430,371 of OX421964.1, forward strand.
GGCTGCCAAGATAGCTCTCTGTCGATGTAGATGCCCAGAAACCTTGTACAGCTTTCAATCCTAAACTTGTCGTTTTCGACGGATATGTGAGTCAGTGGGTTTAGCTTCTTCTGACCAAATATGATGCATGCTGTTTTTTCTACATTTAGGCAGAGGTGGTTAAGATTGCACCACTTGATGAATTTACTTATGGCTGTCTGCAGTTTTTCCAGCAGCAACTCCTCGCTTGAAGCGGAAACCGCTATAGTGCACAGTGGTCCAGAATTCAGAAAATCTGGCCAAAAATCTGAAACTTATCTTACTTGTTCAGAACAAAATCGTGAATACAGAAAAAATCATCAAAAAAATCTCATTGGAAAATGGGGTAATTTTAAGGGGGCTAAATTCAAAATAAATTCAAAAAATTCCGAAACTCATGGAACTGGTTCATGATAAAGTCATGATTGCAGAAAAAAATTTAAAAAATTCTTATTGCAAAATGGGGTTGATGGGGTTCAAGTGAAAATGAATTCGAAAAAATCTGAAACTCATGACACTGGTCCACAATAAGGTCGTGATTACAGAAAAAATTATTAAAAAAATCTCATTGCAAAATGGGGTTGATTTTGAGATGGTTCAAATCAAATAAATTAGAAACATTCTGAAACTTTTTAAGCAAGTCCATAATAAGGTCGTGGTTGCAATAATAATAATTGAAAAAATCTAATTAGAAAATTGGGTTGATTTTAGGGGGTTGAAATCGAAATAAATGAGAAAATTGTGATACTCATGGGGCTGGTCCGTGATCACAGATGAAATAATCGTAATTAGCATTTATCTCCAAAGTGAAAGAAAAATTGTAGAAAAAGAAAAACTACTATCAATGCAAGAATAGGCAAGCTGCGGCATTATAGTATTCTTATTCAAAACTGGGTTGATTTGAGAGGGATAAAATCGAAATGAATTAGAAAAATTCTGAAACTCTAGGGACTGATCCATAATAATAAGCTCATTATCACAGGCAAAACTATTGAAAACACCGCATCGCAGAATGAGGTCTTAAGGGGTTTCAATTAATTAAAAATAAATTGGAAAAACTGAAACTTATGAACCTAGTCCATAGTAAGGTCACGATTCCAGGAAAAATTAATGAAAGAATCTCATTGAAAAATTAAGTTGATTTTAAGAGGGTTAAAATCGAAATAAATTAGAAAGTTCTGAGGTCCATGATAAAGAGAAATAATTATAATTATTCACAATTATAAATGAAGAAACCTGTGAGTATACGATTAACAGCACTGACTCGTATACCTACTCACTCATGCCGTCTGCAATAATGTTCAAAAGGGTAGGACGGCAGTTTTCCAATCCATGATAGCATCCTCGACAAGATCATTTGTGATATTACCGGTTATCCCTTTTTCGCAGCTCCGATGGATAAAAATTAGGAAAGAGCTAGGGGAAAGAGTGACCAATGTATCTGTCATCACGGTAGATTTGATGATGAACTAAATTCTATGGAAGGTCAGGGAGTCCAGAAAATGTTAAAAAAAGGTAACCCTAGAGTCCGTACATGATGTGATGAGCGACTGTCCAGTTTTTTTTTTGCAAAATTCGGCCTCATAAAGGACAGAGGAGACACAGTCCTTCAAAATTTCAATTTAATCTTGGTTTTTCTACTATTAAATTATAAACGCGTTGCCAAATTGGACTCTAGGTTGACAGAACAATGTTTTGAGTGAATATCTAAGGAAATTAGCTAAATTGCAACAGATTTGAACAAGTAATTCACAATTTAAAGGACTGAAGGGTCACAAAAAAGGTCGAATCCCAAAAATCCAGAGATAGGTAGTGATTAAAAGATATGCCGTCATCATGTTTATTTCACAAAACGTAACGTTTCCTCTCTCGATAAGTACCTAACTATTTTTTTTTATCTTACTCTAAAATGCACAGATGCACGGCACGCACCACATCGGAAAAAAAAGATTATTTGCCAATGGAGCACTTTCGAGCAAAAACTGTTCATACTACTTCATTCATGGAATGTTGTAGTATCTCTTAGGGTATAAATCTCAGTGGGGTTGTGTGGCGACTTTCTTGTATTTCTCAAGGAACTTTTCAAAAACTCGAAAAATCAACTATATAAATAATAATAATATTGAATGTTTTCAAATTTGTTTTTAGACTGACCATATATGTCAAACTAAAATACTTCCTTTGAAGATCATTTTGTGAAAGTTGCAAAGCCGCAGTGAAATTATTAAGCTAGCACTTGTTCTTTAAACTTTGCGAGCAAAATAGGGTAACTTTGACTCTGAAAAAATTAGTAACTTTGAGGGGTCAGAACAGGTGAGTTCCTGGAACAAAGTAACTCATATTCCAGAAAAGACTACCTACACTATTTCTTTACGTGCCCACAAAATATGAAAGTCATGCAAAATACTTGTAAAATTTGATTTTTGGCCGCATTTATTGAATTTCGGACCACTGTGTAGTGGTGTCATCAGCAAAAAGTGTTATAGAGTCGGCGCGTACAAAATCGGGCAAATCGTTTATATAAATTGAAAATATTTCAGGTCCCAAATTAGTTCCCTCAGGTACGCCAACGTCTACAGTATAAGTGGACGAAAAAGTGTTCCCAATCCTCACACAAGCCCGTCTAGATCGTAGAAAAGACTCCAAGAAAGAAAGCTCCGAGCCGCGCACGCCGATTGCATGTAATTTGTTAATAGTAAGATCCAGGTCCAAGCTATCGAATGCTTTACTGAGATCAAAAAATATAGCCGCTATTACGCTGATAGTTGCTATTGCACCGGCCATTAGCATGGCCAGTTGCTTAGTTATTATAGAAGAATGTTGATTTAAAGGAGTTACACAGGGGAGATTCATCCATGTCATAGTTTCATCTTTGGGCACGATCATTACTTCTTGGCTCTCAGTTGTCGGGAGTGTCACCGTCAAAAAATGACCAAAATCTATATCCTACGGAGCTTGACTTGCAATATATCATTTAAAAGCGCGCGAAAAACTGTATTTAGAACAGTATTATAAAAAACACCAAGCGCGGTGTAATTAATATTATGCAGCAAAAATACAACCGTCTACTTCTGTAGAATATATACTTTTGTTACATCCGGGCGCTACTTTTCAATTAAAATATACATTGGTGTTATAAATATTAATGGTATTTTAAATGAAGCGGCAAATATTCTATTAAATACATAATTCATGTCACAATTAGACGCCTTGTTAAGTTGGATGTTCTGTGCTCGCTTGTTGTGAGTTTTTCCATCAGCAGGGTGCTCAATGCATAGCCGACAAATAATATTCTCATGTGCCTGTGGTGGTGGTTCAGAAATCAGGAATTTCACAACGATTTATAAATTTAAACTAAGTAAGCAAGGATAAGTACCTAGTAGGTTGTCCATTAATGAATGAAAACCGATATTTTTCATTTGAGTGTCGGACGTACTTGAGCACCCCCGTGCCGTGCCTGATTGCACAATAATGTGGTATCAAATTTAGTAGAACTAGTTCTACTACTAGTCCTACTACTTCCCTTCTAGATCTAGTTTCGAGCTCCGGTTGGACCTGCTTGTCCGATGCGCCATCGTACGCGAACGGAGGTGGACAAGGGTGGACCCCACAAGCTTCCGTCATCGAGATGCAGCGATCGAGGCCTTCTGCAGTGGCGATTTCACATTTTCCCGAGAACGGCGTACAAAAGCTGGGTGTTTAGCTCCAGTGTGTTTTGGAATCACAGTGGGCCTCTTCTATTCTTTCGTTATTCTTGTAATTTAGTCATTTTGCTAAAATTGAAAATCTCCGTTGTTGAATGTTGACCCTATCCGGACGGCCGTCTGCCTCCGAATAGGTTTTGTTTATATTCCGTGCTTTCAGCATTTCATCTTGGCGGGGCCTGATCGTCTGTGTGCTCTCAGCTGATCGAAGTCGTTGACCTCGAAGTAAATTTATTGTTAGTCCCATTTTACATTTTGCCAAGGCCCAATAACCTGTCGGTGTTTTGTGTTGTTCCAGGACGTCGGCTGGGGGCCCCCTCCTGCCTTCTTCACTCCAGTGTCCGCTGCACTGCATTAAATCACCAGGTGCGACACAAGCCCTCTCCAGCGGTGGAGTTTCGACGGCCGAAGTGAGCTGGCCAGAAACATCATTTTGGGGCCACCTGAATGCCGCTTCGCTATGGCAGGGGCGGGACCCGGACGCTGGCGATTCTGGAGGTACACAGAAGCCACACCGAGCAGACTTTCATCTCAAAAAAGACGTCAGTGACGTACACTTTGTTCATGTTTCATTTCCATATCACGAAGTTTGTGAGGGCCTTCTGCCATCATCGTTTAGCTAGTTTGCACTTTGCAGTCCTAGCATTAGATTGTATCCTAGGCAACTTGAATACACCCCGATCTGCCGAAATAAGTCTTGTTTGACTCCCTCTACCTTCGGCATTCTCAATGCAGCCCTCGAAGAAGATGCCAATGACAGCACGGCTTTTAATTTTGTAGGGCTTTTTGCCATGCCGGTGTTGCCCTGAGCTTCGGCATAGCCCTCTCCCAGCTGGGCTGAGAGGAACTGCTCTTCTGGCCCTAGGCCGGAAGAGTAAACGGTAATACACTGGTTACACAACGTAACCAAACGGGCACCAGTCAGATAATTAAGCTCAATTGATTGCAGTTTGAGTACATCAAGAAATCAATCGTTAAATTATTCATTGACAGTTTTTTTTTCTAAGTTTGTTTTTCTCCTTCTCAGCATTTCTTATGCCATAGGAGTTGCTGCATATTTATTGAAATCAATACATATGAAAAAATCCGCTTACACAGCACAACACCCAGACCTGCTGCCCGGGAATCGAACCCGGGAGCTCAGCTTGCCGAGCGAACACGCAGTCCACTCGACTAGTGGGCCGTCATTATTCATTAACAGGTTAATTGCATTCACAGGACTTGAATCGGACGTGTATACCTTGTTAAATAGCTTTTTGACTATAACTGATGTCAGTGTCACTCAGATGAAAAATCAGCAGTGATGAGAGATCTGGTAATCACTGGCTCTCATTGGGACAAAACCAAAGAAACCTGACCGCACATTTCGAAGAAAAAACACATCACTGTTAACTAAACTTCAACTAAGGACCATCAAGTATTACCATCTACAAATACACGGATTCAATGGAAAACTTCAAGTTCCACAAGGCTCTTGAGAACTGCTGTTATGTTTTCCATCATGGTAGCGCCCATATCGACTCGATTTTTGTTCGGCCTGGGTACTCCGATTAGCAGTCCAGTTCAAGCACAGGTTCATGAGTGATACCTGTGAAGTTGAAATTATAGAATGAGTTGTTATTCCAAATTTGAATTCGTATATCTCGAAAGTTTGTGTAAGTATTGTCGCTGTGGCTTTAATGTGGGTATATGCTCTGCATATTAAAGTGCGATATTACAAGCACGTCCAAGGCAGGTAATCGTCATTTCTCGCTCCCAGGAGCATTTCTGCACTACACTAAATCGGTTTTTTGCATAACAACCACTTTACCATCCAACAGACGGTATGCAAATAGTTTTGCTTGAAGAGTTAATTAACCGGCAACTGTACTTAAGATAAGCGATGGTAGTGCCGTAATTGTGGCCGTATTTCTGGCGGATAGCCTCCGAAGGATTAATTAATCCGGCCGAATCATTATACGCAGGAATTTATGATGCCGACGGCGGCGGCGGCAGCAGCAACGGCAACCCCGGCGGCAGCCCCCCTCGGAATATAGATCGCCAGGAGGCCGTGCACAAGCAGCGGCGTCAGTTTTTGCTGCCCTTGGCGGCGGTGGCTGCAGTTTTTTCGCCTGCAGCAGCAGCACCAGCCGCTATGGTCTTTGTTCAGCGGACATGATTGACGCCTCCGACGACCCGATAACGCGAAATCAGGCGCAGGCATAAATCCACCTCGCCCGGCCCAGGGCCGGCCGACGTGTCCAAACAGTTTTCCGTGTTTTTCCTCTCCGGCGCGCGATATATCTCTATTATGCATGTGAATTGCGAAATTTGTTGAATCATATAAAACATGGCGAATATAGCCATTCAAATTTTGGGGAATTTTTAGCTCATACGCGCGCCACGCCGGCCCGATGAAATATGTATAAAGCATTGTTAGTGCCGGATTGTTCATGCGTTTCCCTCAATAATCGACCCGCATCAATCATCGAAGACTCTCTCCCTGGCGGGGTGGCTGTGGCGGCGGCTCCGGCGGTGATACGCAGCTGATTGGGGGCAGGCCAGGAGGCGATTTTTATAATTTTTCATTCCCCCGCGCTCCAACGCATCATCCTTTCGGATTCGGACGGGTTTCTTCCGACGCACGGACCGAAACCGCAATCCATCATGCAGAGATGACGATGGCTTCGACACATAAACAGGAAACTGTCGCAGGCAAACGGCTGAATTAACGACCTGGTGATGCGTCCGAACAAATTCAAGAATAAATCACGACTTAATTCTCAAATGTCCATCCTTCACGTGCCCGAAGCCCAGCACAACGGAGCATTTTCACATTCGAACCTCCTGTGAATAATGTAGTGATTAGTTTTAAAAACAGATCAGCGGCAACGCTTGCTTACTATACGTTTTGAAGTGAAACTTCTATTCTCGCGCCTAGATCACAACTACGACTAACGCAGAACCACACATGGGAGTGAAATTGCTTCATAGTAACGAACGCCTGTAACGATGTGCTGTAACGTTGTCTTGTCTGACCTTGGGGTGACCAGCGTCGTCCCAGGAAATGAAAGAATAAGCTGTTGCAGCGTTCGCCGCGTTCGGTTCTATTTTTTACTAATCGCCGACACTAGACTGCTCTTCGTGTTGTCGTACTGTTGGCCCGACAAGAATGGCTCTCGACTTGGCTTGAATAGATTCGAGCGGATGTGATTTATTATATTTTACCGATGAATGTTTTCCCCCACTATACCGGAAATTTTACCGAACCCCTCTGTGTTCCAACACAGGGTAGACATTTTTAGCGACCACCAACATCGCATGGGGTCGGCACCATCGTTCGTATTTTACGTGCTATGCGACACACATAGCAAGCATTCCAACTAAATGAGAGATCTTGTTTTGAGACGGAAATCTGAGCGCCCATAGTGTGGGACTCGAGCCTACGACCTCTGATGTGGTAGTCGTACGCGCTAACCAGTAACCACCACACCAGAGCTCCTCTTGCTTACCATACTGTATTGCTATTTGCAGGAGACTCCAAGTAGAGGATAAGCCACATACCTGCACAAATGAAGGAGGAGCCGTGTATCGGGAGCTTGCCGGAACATTATTTTGTGGTAATCAGGCTTTTATGGTGCTTTCACAATTAGGTAGCTACAGATACTAAAATAAGTACTGTGATAAAACCCTTCTCTCCGTTATCAATTAGACGTGAAACAATTGACCCTTACGTTGTTTATTTTGGGCCGTAGGTGCTAGTAGCAATTTTCACCTGAATCATTTAAATAAATTCCCAACTACCCTTTGATTCCCAAATCATTCTAGTTCCCCAGGTTGTTTTCTGGAGAGGACAATTGAATGAATATTGCGAATAAACAAAATCCTTGAAACCACTACACGTTTATTTTCCGATTAATCAAAGATCGCCAATCTAATTTGAACTGGTTGGGTTTTCCGTCGTTGATTGTTGGCCCAAATAAGCGAGACTGATCTTTAAATGTTCGAAATAAGTGGTTTCTTTAACGACAAGTTGATTCCTCTTAGTGCAGTAAAGATAGGTTTTGGGATTGAAAAAATTAATTCATGAAATTTTAAGGCTGTTATCGATTCAGAATTTCATCCTCTACCATGTACTTAAAATCCCCGAAAATCCCATTTGAGCATTTTTTTTGCGGCGCTGTCAAAGTATACCATGTTTGTTGCAGCGAGTCCGAAAATTGTATCCTCGCTTTTGTCACATTAGAGCTATATTGTTAGTTCAAAGCTGTTGGTATATACTTCGGGGCATGATCAGGACGTCACACAGTGGTCCATTTTACGAATCTAGCGGGACAAAAATAGGACACATCGATATTTTTTTACACTTGTTTAACTTAGTATTCGATAAAATAGACATATCAAAGAACCCAGTTTCGTTTTTCATACTACTCTGTAGGCCATAGTATAGTTATTCTTCAGATTTGAAGTTGACACGACTACACGCAAGAAAAAATCCCTCTCGCGATACCTTTTTTCAACGATTTAAAATAATTACCCACAGATTTCAAAAGAATCTAGAATTTCATCAATACTCAAGTACATATATGTGCTTCTGCTTACTTATTTTGTTTTGGTTTAATTGATGTTAGTTTAGACTCAGCAGTGGTTTCAATTCAACCGTGCAAGAATGGCCTAACATTCACTTATAGCTGGACTTACAGCTCGAACGCTGTAAAGCTCCGTTATAATTTTTGTACCATTATGTAGCTCTTATTGATCTCTATCGAATCCCATAAAATTTGGGTGCAGCCACTTGCAGCTGAGGTCTTTATTTCAATTTTCAGATATCTGTGTAGTTTGACGAAAAATATTTTTTGAAATTTGGATCAGCCAAAATGAAGATTCTGAAGGGATGGAAGACCTCCTTCCAACTCTTCTATTATCTTCTGATCCAGTCATCAATAGCTTTAGAGCAAAAAACTTGAAATCCAGGAAAAACTGCTACCGGAAGTTGAAAAATCTTGAAAAACCCTACATTCAAAGTTGTTCCATAAAGTGAGATAGAAAAGAGCTCGTCTTCGGCGTCGGACGAGCCCTCGGACGAAGACTAGATATGACTGTTTCTCTACTATTGTTCATATGTAAATCACCTGTAAGTTACGCATTATGATGGTGAGAAATCATGTTTTTTTTTCAATTATTCACAGTGAAGTTCATTTCAGTGGAAGGATTTTATCTTATTTTTTATTAATCTAGTGCATATAATTACAACCTAAAACCAAATTTCTCAAGATTTACTAGACTCTGTTTTGATTCCCACTCCTCAATAAAGACCTTTATTATTTGAGGATTTTTTCTAATATTTTTCCAATAATCTTACGGTTGAATATTACTCGAATCTTAATTCTCAGAATTTTACGATGGGTCATTCTAGTTTCCATCCCTTAATAAGGACCCTTCTATTATGAGGATTTTTTTCATCATTTTTCCAATAATCTTATGATTGGATTGGATACTATCCGAATCCAAATTTTCAAAATTTTACCAGGTTATTCCAATTTTCATCCCCCCCCCCCCAAAAAAACTTCTTTTGTAAGTGATGGATTTTTATAAATATTTTTTTTGTGTTGTGGAGCTCTTTATGGGTATCTTCATGAGAAAGTAGGTACTTTTTATTTTTGTCCCGCTAGATTGATGAAATGGACCACTGTGCGTCATCTGAATCACTGGAATCCTATTTTTCGCAAAAAACACGTAACTCGCTTTAATCTGCAATTACCAGTGGTAATCAAATGTGGTTCGGGGATTAGTGACCAAAATAATTCATATCTGTTCTTTTTGTGATAAAGGCATGAAATTTGGTATGAGTGGTCTTCATGGTCCCCTTTTCAAATGGAGACATGATGTCTCGCCATATTTTGGTTAGGGGGGCTTAGGGACCCCCTTGAAAATTGAAGTTGCAGAAACTCATGCAAACCACCAATAAAATAATCGTCACGCATCTCAAAAAGTAATCATTCGACTCTACGTTAAATCTCAACAAGAGACACACCAGTTGTCACATGTACGCAATGTTCTTCATAATGAAAAAAAAATCTTCGGAATGTCAAAAAAAAAATCAGGTTTTCCTGATTTTTTCATGTAATAGAGGAATAAATTCATCTTCCGCATATCACTATCCACTAATTCCGAAGTCAGTAATAGAGTCCATTTCTTCATATTGACATCTAGAAGCAACAATTCCAGATGAAACCAGCCAATTGAAGTGCTCAGTTCAGCAGCGTTTTTTTTCAATGTTACCAATTGATATGAATGACATTTTATTATTGGGTGGATAGCTTCAACTGTTTTATAAATTTATTGAATATAACTAGATGAGGAGTGATGCGCGAAAGCCCCGAAAGAAATTTTTTTACCCGCCACCTATCACTTTTGAAATTGCACCAAATTTCATGCTAATTTGGCGAAACAACAGCAAATACAGACTGAAGAGTATAGACAAACGTCAATACGATCTGCAGTTGTCAAGTAGAAGGCACGAAGAATAAGGACTGAGGCGTGGAATACTTCAAAGCACTCAGTTCGAGTGATTACACGGTACAGAAATATTTTCAACACACCCTAGGGGGACAAATTTTATGATGGTGAGCGACGCGAAAAAAAAATTCCTATGCTTTTGCGCTTGGTTCCGCGTGTAGTCATATGAAATTAGGTTACAGAACAGTTCCAGCTATCCATCCATTCATAAATTGTCGATTATATTGATTGGGAACAGTTGATAAACGCTGTTGAACTTCACACTTGAATTGGCTTATGTCTTCGGGAGCTGTCATCCCTAGAATGACAATATCAAAGAACAGACTTCATGAATAGCTTCGGCAAATACAAATTAGTGAATAATTATACACAGCAGATCAACTTACCGTTTCTTAGATGAAAAAATCATTAAAAACTGTGTTTTTCTTTTGACACTCCGAAGAAAAAAAAATTTAACACGAAGAAAAATGCGTACATGGTGACAACTGTTGTGTCTCTTGTCAAGGTTTGGTGTGTAGAGTCAAATGATTACTTTTTGAAATGTGTGACGATATTTACCGGTGGTTTGTGAGACTTCCTGAAACTTCAAATTTTAAGGGGGTCCTTAGGCCCCCCTAACCAAAATATGGCGGGGCGTCATGTTTACATTTGGAAAGAAGACCATGAAGACCACTCATATCAAATTTCATGTCTCTATCACAAATCAAACAAATTTTAATAAACTTGGTTACTAACTCTCGGATTATACTTAATCAACACTGTTAATTGGAAATTGAAGCGACTTCAGTGTTTTTTTTCTCGGGAAATACGAGTTAGAGGTTCAAACGAAGGTCTGGTCATGCCCTGCAGTGTATACCAACAGTTCCAAGTCAACAATGTAGCTCTAGTGTGACAAAAACAAGAATACCATTTTCAGACTAGTTGCAGCAAACATTATATAATTTGACAGCGCCGCAGGAAGAATGCTCAACTGGGATTTTCGGGGATTTTGAGTATGTGGTAGAGAATAAAATTCTGAATCGATATCTGCTATAAAATTTCATGAATTAATTTTTTCAAGGTTTGGGGTCTTTTTTGATTATCTTTACTGCACTATCTTGAAAAATTCCCCCAAGTCGGATTCCGGCCTTATTTCATGCTCAGGTCACATTTGATGCAACCCCCCTTTTTGAAATTATGTGTTAATTCAATTCTGTTAATGGAGTCCTCTTAACTGAGGTCTTTGCTTCAACATAAGCTCCAAATTGTGAAAATCGGTTAACAAACAAATAAGTTACCACTACAAATACAAAAAGTTGTTTCATTTTACATCACCTTGTAACCAAAGAAGATAGGCGAGAATTTTGAAAACCGTTTCGAGCCATGGATGTGCACTTCTCAAAAATGTAATCAGAAAGACTCGGAGATTTTTCTGGCAAAACTAGGACGTGCTTTAAAATGAAATATTTCAACACTCCTTTCGTTGTCGCCCTGTACATCATGCATTATGATTTCAATTGTTTGGTCTATTGTTGCACCTTATAGTGGAAAGAATGTGCTATCCAAAAACACTGCACTTTTTAGAATCGGTCAATTTTTCCCGAGATATTCGTATTTGAAATCAAGCGAAATTTTCGAGTGGACCACTTCAATTGTTGCGAGCAGTTTAGTTAACCTTAATTACTCTTCATTTAAAATCATTATTCATTACACACTCTCAACTCGTGATCTCGATCATTTCGTTGAACTTAGAGAAAGACTATTACCATTAAGTATGATCTTTGTATTTCGAAATAATAGCCATTTAATTACCGATTAAATAATTTACATGAAAGTTGGTTGTCTTAATTTGATCAATTTACGTCCATCTGGTGCTGTATTTTTAGCTTACAGACTAGTCACTCAGCTCTGTATCACTTTGTTTTACATAATCACTTAGATGTGCAATTAGGTATGGGTCTTTAATATTAACCTGGAAAATTATATTACTTATCGATGTCTTGTAGATTTTTCGGAGCGACACTGCATTTCGGAGCATGTTGAGGCAGTTTTCTTTCTAGGAACCCTACTTGAATGCTCGTGAAATCCCTTGTCGTTGCGAAAGGGTTAAATCTCTTTTCCTACGACCACCTACGAAAGTGACCCCTTTCACACGCTATAGCAGGCCCGAAAGTTGTCAATTACGTAAACCTACCCAACCTGTGCGTTATAGCCGTGCGTTATTATAACGCACAGTTCATTCGTATCACGAAACACAACGAATTTAAACGACGATTCAATCAGAATTTCGAAAAACCGGCTTCCAATACCACTTTAACTCTGATTCACAAGCAAACCAACAATAATTCGCACCTACAGGACTGGCCTCAGTCATGTCCTCTCAACCGAAAGTATGGGTTTGACATGCTTATATAACCTTATCGAAGGCCTAACCCTAGCGGTGAGATGTATAAAAATAAAAATCCTACATAATTTCCTTTCAACAACAGTAATTGTAAAGTTATGAATGAAATTCTTACCTACACTTATAAAGCAGAATAATTCTTTGGTAGCAATGCAAATGTGACCACAAAAGATTAAATGGGGGTCTATTCAGAAATCTTGAGCTGCACCAGCCCCATCCAATACACCGAAATATTTCGAATCAAGTTAACATACTAAAATGTCAAAATGACGGTTGAAATGTCACTAATTTCATTATTGGATTTTCAATTTTCTCATAAAGAGACGTTGTAATTAAATGAAGTCCCATACACCTGCTGATGACCAAAACGTACCTTCCCCGGCTGGTAGCCGGGGCCTTGGGCCGCTATTGCTCTTCAAAGGATAAAATAAATTGTTCGTGTCCTTTATCAATGACGGTTTTGGCCGGCCGACGAAAATACCCTGATAGCTTAAAGGAGACCACAACACAAAAATCGAGTCTATATTTTATTTGACTAACTCATGGGGAAGGTAGTTTAAGAGAATACGGAACAAATCTAAGTTTTCTAGACGAGTCCGATCAGCCGATTAATCGTTTTGAAAATATTATCGTGACATCACTTGGGAAGATGTTTTCACCTAGATTTTCACCTCCGACTTTCATCTATCTTGTTCCCATGGTCTTGATATTGCTATTGTCGTTTTGACAAACGTCATTGTCTTCAAACAATCAGTAATAATTATGGCAGGCTTGAAACCGTCGTCGTCTCATCGGCAACGGAATCAGGTACAGGTAAGCCCGTGAGTAGCTCTAGGTAGCCCGTGAAAATTTGCCCCTTTGACGTCATTGTCGTTCTTAATTATAACCGCAGTGCCCACCACGAGCTAAGTAATATTACAAGACCCTACGCAATCGTTGTAGTTTTTTCAACTCTTTCATTTGAGACCAACTTGTATTTTGTGTTGTGGTCTCCTTTAATGGTTAGAGCCGCCACCTCCGACCTTACCTGCTGCCACAGGCGCGTGGCGTGTGACCAGCGGGCTCAAGTTCGATTCCTGCGATTCCCCGAATTTTTTTTATGAAAAAGATCATTTCTTATATTTTGAAAGCAATCAAAATTTGAAAGACTGTTTTTTGATGGGATTCTTGATTTTTTTGCGATAATTAGGTGTACCGCTCGCTTGTAAGGTGCTCAAGCATAACAACAGCCACAGGCAGGCTTGATCAGAAAATAGCGGTGTTTTTCGAGAAAAAATTGAAATATATGAAAAAATATTAGTATTGATAAGTCTGGGTGGTCAGAGAAACGGTGTTTTCCGAGAAAAAATTGAAAATTATGGAAAAAATATAAATTTTCGAAAATATGAAATATATACACATTTTCTCTCATTTAAAATTACCCTAATTTATGTAATTATCATTTTTATCCACTGGTTTTTATAAAATCTATGTTTACAAGAGAACACGAAAATGACGTCTTAATTTGAATGTGTGTGTCATACTTTCATTCGTGTGATTTCTGCACTCGGCTGCGTCTCGTGCATTAACTTACACACTCATGTGTAATGTATCTCTTTCCGTACTTGTTACGTAATGTACTATTTACTCTATGAGGAAATATTACGCGCTATGGATTTTTACCCAGGAATGTTGCATATATGTTGCTAGTGCTTTGTCTTAAGCGAATAGAACGTACAATCACCTGTCAGAAGCTAGATTTATTTGAAGAAGGGTTATTGCAGCCTCTACCATGTATCTAGTGGCTTGCGGGAAGCTGAAAACAAAGTATTTAAAAGCTCACAGCTATTCGCATACTATTGACTCGGTTTGACAATACCTTTGGCTTTTGGCTGTTATCGAAATACACAGAACCAACCTAATAAAGTTTATGAACTAAACAATTACTTTCACTCCCTTGAACAATCATCATTCGATTACGTGGAAGGTAGACTTGCCTTGGTGATGATGTTACTGATGCACTACAATAATTATTAATTACTAGGCTGGTACACCTCGTTAGCTATTTTTCAGGAATTTAAAATTTGCGTCTCACATACACGTCTGACGTTTTTTAGCGCCCATCCTCAAGTCCTTCTCGTCGGCCCATTTCTCCTTCATCTTTCCCTCTTCTTACACCTCGCAAGTGTGACCCCTTCTCCTACAAACCCCGCTACTCTGGAATGCGGTACGACTACACCATCATCCCTTGTGCAATTTCTTTCTTTACCAATATCGCCCGTAATGCTAATTCTAACCTTTTCCAACCCAATTTATTCCAATTGTTAATTTTCTTTTAAGATCCCAGGCTGGCCTTCACAGTACTTATACGTATGCTTGAAACAAGAAGAAGCAGATTACAGGGTCACAGACCGTGAATGCCTCACGGTGATATTCGCCATTGGAAAATCCGGCCTCACCATGAGGGAACCCGCTTTGAGGTCAAGACCGACCATCATTTGCTCCTGTGACTGTTCAGAATGTAAGAACCAACCGGACCACTGGTTCATTGTCGCAACACGATATGTTTCTATGGAGCACCTGAAAAGGCAAGCAAAATGTCGCCCAAAGGCACTCTTCAGATGCCTACGTAAGGTGGGGGCGTTGTGTGTTGAAACAAGGTCAGAACATTCTAAAACCCAGGACTGGTTTTTTGTTTGCTTGCGACAGAACATCCACGATGACCTCGACAGTGGATGATGCAAGACAGAGAAGTCTTCAAATTCATTCTTACAAGACTTTTGATCAAAGGAAACGTCCCCGAATGGAAACGCCTCGTGCCAAAGGTGCAGCAAGAATCAGACCTCAAGGTTCCTCATGAGTCATGACGCGTGAACAAGTGTGTACCAATGTGGCTAGGCACGTGGGAAACTGTAGCTTTTGCAGCTCGCAAAGAGCGACAAACTAAGCTGCAGCTGAGCCGATGAGCGACGGGCGCAAAGTCCGAATCACATGGCAGGTAGAGTCTCTATTGACATCACGGGCCTACTACCGAAGAGCTCCAGCGGGTTGTGTCACCGCATAATGGTTAGCAACTTCTTCTCAAAATACATCGTGGTTACACCGTTGCGCAGAGCCACAGCACCAGCTATTGTTGATTTTGTACAATGAAAGGTATTCCAGGTATACGGGGTGTTTCAATTTATCATCACCGACAACGGTTGCCAATTTGTTAGCAAGGATGTTTCGCAAGTTGAGCTAAAAGTACCAAGTCAACAAAATATATTTCACTGCCAGGTATCATCCCCAGGCGAATCGGGTGAAGTGGTACAACGGAACCATAGGCACAGCCATCAGGGTGGGCTGAGCACTTGCCGAAGATCATATACGCACTTCGAACTACGGTTAGTGAGAATACGGGCTATTCGTCGGCCTTCCTGCATTACCTTAACGCCTGCAGGAGGGACTGGCTCGCGACGACTTCTTTGAAGAGGAATGTTCAGTCGACACTATTTGATTTTCCATGCAATGTATAGAAAACCTTCTAATATTTTTGACAACTTCAAAACAAGAGCAACCAATAAGGAATTATATAAATGTGAGTCGTCACATTCCACACTTGCGTAAATGTTTCGTTAACTGTTGAAAGAGTTTCAAAAGTTTACCTTGATGCACAAAAATTACCTAGCAGTGCTGAGACCCTTCAAGGATAACATTTTCGCGTGACGGAATTCATCGGCTAAAACGTTATAAGTAATTCTGAAACGTAAGGGAGATTACGCCTACAAGAAGTAATTATTCAACTGAAACGTCGTCGGTTTTCATTTCTTGTGCAGCCATCAAAGGCAACATCCTGCACATCGCGGCGTCAGCCCAGCAGCGGTGTTCAAGTCTGGATTGAGCTTAGGCCTCTTCGTGTTGTGGTACAACACAGCGGTTGGTGGTTGGAAATCCCTGCCTACTGCTGCTGTTCTCTAGCTCAGCACTGGTGTGCCTTTGGCGGAAGCGAAACGCTGAACAGAATAAACCTGCAGGAAACAACAGGGGAAGTAAACTGACGGAAGGAAACATGAAGATGTGAACGTGAGATTGTTGTTTGCCTCAATAACAACGGCAGCTACTTTATACCGGTGTTGTTTCCGGGCATTGCTGCCCCACATACACATCTCTGAAAATTTCAGTTCTCGCACTTCTCGACTACATGAAGATGTTGAAACTTTCGCCTGCGATGGCGCTGCGATGCTTCTGCCATTGCTGGGGGAGGTGCTGCTGTGTAGTAATGTAGACAGAGATGTTTTATTGCCTTTATTCAGCATAATACAACACAGAAATGCAAATAAGACAACGCGGCATACAACGCAAACACAGGGCCTGTGTCTATGCTGATGTTGCGCGTCTATCGCATACGGAAAGAGATGCGTCGAAGAGAGCTTAGTGCATCCGAGAAGAGTCGCACTCAATCGACAATGTATGCAAATAATGGCGGAACAACCAGAATAAAGTAAGATCCAGTCTAATTACATATGGCGGGGATATTGAAGAAATCTTATCCAAGTGCCGCAGTTTGAATAATTTATAATTGTGCACAACCCTCGTAGGAGCTCTATGGTATAGTATGGAGCAGCGATTAATCTAAGATGATGTATACCCAAAGAGCTAGAGCATGAGTTTTTATCGACTGCCGCAGGGGCTGTCTCGGCATATTACTCGCAAGGGACGAATCAATGAAGTCTGTCAATTTTAGCGTCTGCCATAAATTCAAGGCAGGTATCTGACGTTGTGCAGGTACCTACTTGAACATTTCTTTTCAACAAAGTTCAGTCTACGTAATTAGAAAGTGCTTGAAAACTCACTATTATGTACAAACTATTACATGAAAGTACATAGAGTACTTATCGCCAATCGTATCGCCAATTAAAATAAAATTCAGCCTACTTCAATTCATAAGCTCCGACTAGTATGAACGCCCGATGATAATTGGTAACCAAGCACCAGAGGAACGCAATAATCATTTGAAGTCTGGAGTTTTAAGCAGCAGATACACCCCTTTTCTAAAAAGTAGCGCTTTCATCGTAACGAGCTCAGACTTGTGATTCTATTGTAGCGAGTCTAATCTTTCCGGAGCTTATTTACAAATGACAACGGAAATATTCAATCAACAACGTCGAAGAATTTATGAACGACCAAAATATGAATCTAGAACTGTTATACCAATGGGGTACGTACGGTATTTTTTTACGAAGTATCATGCGCTCCTCCTCTTCAGCGGTTGCACCTTAGGGGCATTTCCTCATGCGAGCACACACTCGCAAAATATCTACAGTTACTGTTTCTGGGGCAAAACAACAAACAAACAGTGCAAAATTTACATGCTTGATATATGCGCTTCTGTTTCAGAACAACGTCCCTTGTGGTCAGCAGCATCTGTGAGCGCTCTCGACCTCACTCGCCTGATCCGTCCGACAGCGATATACAAAATCGGTTTTTTGGAAGACCAGGGAGTGAACAGCGCGTCGTGCCACATGACCACTGCCACTACCTCAACACAAGCATTATTTATTTCCCACTATACAGGGTGATTTATATATCGAATTGAAGACCCGTATATCTGCCAGTAGAAAGCACTCTTGCTATAGTCGAGAATCTTTCTACTTGGGAGTCTTCGCTAGATACGTAGCATAGATACGTATCTAGCTTCGTGCGTCGCTTCTGGAAAATTCCGATACACACAAATAAAATAACATCTGGTATAGTTTTAAACCTCAAGTGTGTTGCCGGGGATGTTGGCCGTGCTAGAGCGGGCGGATTTTACAACTGCTGGGAGCACAAAAACAGCGAGGGGGCTCGCTTGCGGCTTCGATACAAATACAGGGAGAGATCGAACCGAACCTCGTGTGGTGGTGCATGTCCGTCGTAGAAGTCCACGGCGTTTTCATGTGCCTGTAATTTGTGTAATAAGGCAAGTCTGTTTTATTTATTGTTACATTCATTTATTTCCTGAATATTCTCAGCTTTGTACAAGGTTTTTTGGTTACCATTTTGTTTGAATTAACGGTGTTTTTACAAGTCGGAGATGCTCTCATGTTTTTGGATTTTTTTTACTGTGTTGAGAATTATCTGCAATTTGGGTTAATTTATCGTACCGTCACTGTTTTGTTTGTAATAAATAATACTTGGGATTCTCTGTTTTGCTTGAGATTTTATTTCATTATTTTGATTCGCTTAATAATTAATTTGTGTCACTATGTGCCTCTCATGCCTCATTATTCAAAAATCGGAACAGCAAATCGGCGCATTTCATTTTATTGATGCTCATTGAAATTGCACTAGCGAAAATGGAAGGGCCTCAGTGAATTTTGCGACACCAAATGATATTATCGTAGTTTGTATATTTTTGTATATGTATGTGAAAGTCGAACCCAAGAGACATCACTCCTCTTGTCCAACGTGAATGTATTTCTTAATTTTGTGGGGTCCTGGAAAATTGCTGGAGAGGGGTGGGACTGAGAATCAGGAATGGTGAGGACGAATTGAGGACTACAAAATACCGCAAGACCAAGTCAACTTCTAACCCCTTGTCACTTTGGTGTCTCCTAAATTTGTTCAGAAACTCTAAAACCATGTGCCATTATTTCAAATCTTCCTCATTTGCTCAGAAACTCAAGAATCTTCCGCCATTATTTCAAGTTTTCCTCATTGCTCAGAAACTCTCAAACCATCATTAGTTCCAGTCTTCCTAATTACTTAGATCAGAAACTCTCAAATTATCTGCCATGATTCCAAGTCCTGTTGGGTATTTTGGGTATTTTTGAATACTGAATGTAGAGCGGAGGCAACTGCCCAATTCTTGTTTGTCCCGTATACCTTGGGGACGCAACATATTTCAGTTCATGGTAGTAAACAATCTGGCTGATTGTAGTATTTTTGTATATTATCTACTAATGTTCTTCAGTTTTGTATGTGTGAGTTTGTGATGGAGTGGCGTAGATTGAGTTGCAAAGCGTAGATTATTATTGCATGTCAAAGCGAAGCAAGCGGAACAAGCAAAGCAAAACTGGGCATTGAGGGGGGGGGGATCCAATGAGCTTTAACAAAAATGTTGACGATCTCTGCACAAGCTCTTTCGTAATTTTGCTAAGGAGACACCAGACTACACTGGGGTTTCTTTGGCGAGTTCTTCCCCTGGGGGTCTGTTTTTGAATCCGTCACCCTTCTTTTTTCTTTAACTGACAGTTTGACATGTTTTGTTGTTTTTGTTGAATTCTATTCATTTACTTTCGTGTTGTGTTGTATTATGTTTGCATTGATTTTATTGATTATTCTTATTCTGTTTGTGTGTCATTTTGTCATTCTGTCAGTCTTCTTGTGTCAGGTGTTTTGAGAAAAGACAAATTCATTTAACTTTGCTGGCAAGTAAAATAAAATATTGAAATCCACTTTGTTAGTCCATTTATCCGTGTTTCATTGAATTTACAGCAGCTTCCAATAATTTGCGTTATCGTCTAGAACAAAGAGCTTGAGACGTAGGGTCCCTAGGAAAAGAGGAGGGCAACGACGATCACAGCCAAAGTCGGTTGAAAAGTGGGTTACATTACAGTACGTAACGTAGGGTTGGCATAAACGGAAATGTCATATTCGCCATCTTTGTATGCCCTCAAATTGAATCACGTTACCATCAAAACTGAATATAAGCCACGTCAATTCATAGACAAGCTATCAGTTCTTGCTGTTTGTCGCTCTTCATCAGTAGTGTAAATCTCTGAGGCTTAGTGTTACGTCAGACCCTTCTAGGCTGACGGAGCTTCTTTCAAAATGCAACGTTGTATTACAGTAATTAGTAGGGAGCGGATTTATATGCGGTAAAAAAGTTCAAATAAAGCTATATATGCGAGTACATATGTGATATAAGCTGCAAAAATATTGAACATTTCAACATTTATATGTAAAACCAACCAAACAACTCCGACCATCGGAGTAAAACAAAAATTTCTTCGAAAATACTCAATTATTTTTCTCTTGGAATAAAGAAATCATGATTTTTCTGGCACATCTAGATAAAATGTCCAAAATATTGACAAATATTGAGTTATATGCAAAAATATGGACTAAATATGCGGCTATATGCGATTAATGGACTATCAATTTGTATGCGGTCCAAACTCAAAATAATAAATTATATGCGAAATAAAACTTGGTATTTAGGTTCCTTATAGATGGAAACGTCAAGCTGCAAGTCGACAGCTGATTCTAACTCAGCTAATATAACATGTAAAAAATTATGAATCCGCTCTCTAGTAATTAGTTCCTCAACAAAGTTTGTTTTTTTCTGTGTAAAAAAAAATAAGTGTCATCCCCTTGAACTATATAGTGGAAGCGGTACACACCTAAAAATACATCGATACCGCACTTTGGAGTGCAGTAACGAGATTTTGCATTGGCATATTTTATACCGAGACAAGCGATTTGACCCGCAGCACTCCATATTTCGTCCCTTAGGGGGCCAATGGGGGCCCTCCAAATTTTCAAGATGTAAGAACTTTCTCACAAAATGATCATCGAGTATCGTCATGTATGTCATAAGTGAAGCTTGCGGGTCTATTGAAAATGTTTCCATTAATAATTGTCGTCGTGTTCGATTCATTCTTCACACTTGAAAAAAAAATTCTTTGGCAGAGGTCAAAAAAACAGTTTTAATTTTTTCTTCTATGCAAGGAGACAATAAATTCAAATGTTCTGTTGCGTTCCCAACTAAATCGTATTGCCTTAACCTAACAATGAAGAAATTTTTTTTGTAATGGTATTTTTCAAAGAAGTGGTGACCTCTTCAGTACCTTTTTTCCAAGAGCATTTCTTTCTATGTCCCCACTGGATATCACTCGTAATTTTTGCAGGAATGGAAACCTCGAACTTTTTTCTTGGTAGTTGAGAAGCAACATGACTCTGAAACGCTCAAGGGAGCCCAAAAAGAATTTTTTTCTGCTGGGTCATCCAACTTACAATATTTTGATTTTATAGTAGGAGAGACGCGAACCAATATTCAATCCAGGCTGCAGGCGCAGGCGATTTGGTTCTAGCAGAAAATATTCTTCCATGCCGTGTTTTATTGCAGTACAACAAAACGCAGAGTCGTTAGGTATGAGTAGGTATATTTTCCGGTAGAACTTATTCGCCTGGACTATATCTCATTTACTTGCGCGTCTCCCCTACTACAAAATCAACATGCCAAAAATTTGACGGCCCAGCAGAAAAAAAATTTTTAGGGCTCTCTTGTGCGTTTTGAAGCCATGTTGCGTGGAAATTAGTAAGAAAAAAGTGCAAGCTTCTCATATCTGCAAAAATTGACAGTCTTATCCAGTAGGAACATTGAAAATAATGCTGTTGAAAAAGGTATCCTGAAGAGGTCACCTCTTCTTGGGAAAGTGATATTGCGAAAAAATTGTCTTCATATTTGGGCTTACGGAACGCGATTTAGTTGGGAACGCTACAAAACATATGAATTTATCGTTTCCTTGCACAGCAGAAAAAATAAAAACAGTTTTTTTGACCTCTGCCAAAGATTTTTTTTTCAAATATGAAAAATGAATCGGACACAACGACAATTGATGAAAACATTTTCAATAGACCCGTAAGCTTCTTTAATGGCACACATGACGATACTCAATGATCATTTTGTGAAAGTTCTTGCATCTTGAAAATTCAGAGGGCCCCCATGGGCCCCCTAAGGGACGAAATATGGAGTGCTGCGGGTCAAATCGCTTGTCTTGGTATGAAGTACGCTCATGCAAAATCTCGTTACTGCACTCCAAAATGCGGTATGCTTTTGCGTACCGCTCCCACTAATACAGTAATGACTAATGAGTGTAGGTCGGCCCTACTATTTGATTCCTTGGCTGATCCTTAGCCTAAACGTTCTCGCCTAGAAGGTATCAGCTTCTTCGGATTCAATTATCCATAAGTCGCCTATCATTCCGTCAACGATTCCAACCTAGCTGAATGGAACTTGATCAACGCGTATTATGCCCATACTCATAGTCGATACTTCGCTCGATCTCCGACTTGAGCACAGTATAACTATGGCAACGATTGTTATGAAGTATTGTCCCAGGGACTCCGACTCAAAAGTCGGAGATCGAGCGAAGTATCGACTATGAGTATGGGCATTAGTCAATTGCCAAGTTCGCAAGATATAGTTGATCGCTGCTAAGTATTGATTGGACTTTTCGAAATGACATCCCGGTCGTGATGGAAGAGTTCGTGTGGTGGCAGTTACGCCAGAAATTCGGTCATAGCCCCCGCCTTCACGACCGAAATTTACTTGTTCATTGTAAACAGAAGTTTATTGAAATGCGTTTCGATGGTCCATTCGCTTGCTTTGTGGATGTGGCCTGATACCTAGATATTGAAACAGCTGACAAACACAATGCCGTGGACGACCGGAGCTCTATGACTAGAAAAACGGAGATAAGTACAATAATAATACTGCGCGGCAACGCTAAAAGCAAACAAAAAATTTCGAATTGACCGTGCCGGCACAAAAGAAGAGAAATTGCAAGCTTTCAGACATTTTTCTTTAAACGCTTCTGCACGAACTCAAGTTCGGTCTGTTGGGAATGACCATCGAGTTTGCAATAGTTTTTATTGTCCTGTTTTCAGGCGGATGCTGTCGCAGCAATACATTTCAACCGCGCAGCTAGCACAAAACACATAACCGGACGGTTTTTTGATATGTCCTCTGTGTTGGCGGTGGCGAAAAACCGACGTGGAGCTCTTGCCATGACGAATTTTACATGAGATCGTGCCGTCGGTTTGCAGAGGCAGCGGCGTTGGGAGGGATCGATTCGGAAAAAGATGCTTGTTGGTGAGGCCCGGGGAAAAATCTGATTTACAGTAAAACAAATGGCCTTGTCTGAGCATGCATCTGTTTTGCTCCGCGCGTTCCCCTGCCACTATCATCTCAAAGCCCGCGCGATTTGGAGGAGAAGCAGGCCAAAGGAGACGGGCAACAGTTATTATGCAGACGTCGCGCTAATTCGAAAGGATTCAGAAAAATAACAACTTCGTGTGGCAAATATTAAGAGTTGAAGGTTGTAAGAGAGAAAGAGAGGGAGAAGAGAAGGTTGGAGGGTGCTTTAAAAATCTCTCTCTCTCTCTCGTCGTCTGGCGAACGGAGCCTCCAAAATCGACATAAAATGCTGCTTTGATTCAGCGACGTGAAAATTTATTTTAATGTGCTGCAAATAGACATGTCAAACATACTAAGAAAGCAGGGTTCCTTGAGTCAGACGGCAGAGTATGGCCAAAGATAATACAGACATTCGTACAAGTAGGTAATGATAAACGATGAACATGAGTGAGTCAGTTGAAGTTGGCCAAAGAACGCATTCACATGCCTCATCTTCAATGCGTTGTTCGTGTTCTCGGAATCTTGGTAGGTAATTTCGAAGATCAAACTGGCAACCATCTTCATGTCAGCGAGTGAGGTCAGGTCACTTGAATTCGATGCAGGAAGCATTCTCGTGTCTCTATTTTGATGTTGCCTTGAGAATTGTATAATATGAGACGCGCAGGGCCACACGTAAAAGTCCATACGTTTTACGAATGCTGGACCGATGACCTTGACCTGATAGGCAGAAAAGAGCAAGATGATGGTGTTTTTCGTGCTTGGAGAAATTTGTTAGACATTTTGACGTCGCAAGGTTGGAAGACCAAGTGATCAATTTCAAGCTGGATGCGTGCGTAGGAAAGCTAAGGCAGTTCTAGCTTATGCCTCCAACTATTTATAAATTGAACCCCAAGAAGAATGAGGTTTAGCATAACCTTTGGAGTTCAAAGAGTGCTACAGCCGGCCCGAAGGCGATAGCATAAGGGATGTTATTTTGCCGCTCAGCTCAGAAGAAGATGGATCGTGGGCAAACTGGGAAAGTGAATTTACTCATGGAACACACAGTTAATATAGAAATAAGGGTTGATTAAATACGAATATTCAGATCAGGTAGTAGGAACAATACAATAATACTGGTGGAGCGGCGGTGGCCGAGTGGTTTTGGTGTTGCCGCGCCGCGCCAGTCGTGATCTACCGCGCGGGTTCGAATCCTGCCTCGTCCATGGATATTTTGTGTTGTCCGATTGTTCCAAAAATTGTTCCGACCTTACTATGCCATATCTGCACCTGTCTGACTACAGCGGTTACAGAAAAAATGGATTTCTGACTACAGAGTTGAGTGCTATCAGAGTACTGAGGCCTCACATAGTTAACAGTAGGCAATTCAAGTATAATTAAAACGTGTACCAAAAACCCACTGAATGTCCCGTCGACGCTAATAACCTCGTAGTTGATGCGTCGTAAAACATTCAAAAAAAAAAAAATAATAAAAAAAAAAATAATACTGGTGCCGTCAATGCGTTTCCATGTGCCGAATTACGCTTGCAGTACGACCAACAGCAGTACCAGCACGGACACGACTGTTAACTGTGCGACAACTTGTGGTTGACAATACTGTCACATTTGACGAGCTGTTACGGGTGATGCTTCGTGTCTAAAAATAAAACTATGTTCCGAAGGCCGGGGTTGACCAGGACTACCTACCTAACGAAAGAACTACCTCAGTGCACTGAGTTAGGGGTCGTTAGAAGACGTTTCGCTTTGTGGCAGGTTTGACGAAAAGGCCGCTAGATCAGAACAATACCGGGTGTTTATGAACGATTGTGATCGCACAGTTTCTGGAATCATTTAATTTCCTTGGCGTGAACGAACCAGCAACGGTGAAAAAAACAAAACGTCCTTTGAACTGGGACGTCAGTTGAATCAGAAACATAACGTCAAATATGAACCTTCAGCAAAGTACTTTCATAGTAGAAGCGTATTTCAGAAGTGGTGTCCTCAATGACGGGCAATGGTCATACTCCGTACAGGCTTGCCTCGAAGATTTCCGCGTCAAATTTCCTGAATACCCCCATGACAATCACACCCTTTCGCAGCAAATTGGTCGAACAATTAATCGATTCACGACCACCGGGAATGTTTCGAAAGGAAAAGGTGCGGGGAAACCTCCGATCAGCCAGGAACTGATCGACAACATTGCCGACAGAATAAATCAGAGCCCAACCAAGTCCTTGCGGAAATTGTCAACGCAAGCAAATGTTCCAGTCAGTACGTGCCACAAGATTGTTAAAGCCAAGCTGCACATGCACCCCTATAAACCTTCAGTTTGCCAGCAATTACTTGAAAGGGATTTTGGGTCTCGTCTTGACTATTGCCATTGGTTCCAAGCCACATTCGACGACAGGCTACTGGACATAACTTTTTACAGTGACGAAGCATGGTACCAGTTATCTGGCTACGTAAATTCGCAAAATTTTCGTATATGGAGCACTGAAAATCCTCGTCAGTTTGTACAAACCCCACTACATCCTCAAAAAGTCGGCGTTTGGTTAGCTGCGTCAAGAAGAAGGATTATCGGCCCCATATTCTTTCACGACACTGTCAATGGGGAAAGGTACAGGGAGCAAATACTGCGACCTTTTCTGGATCAAATTGTTAAGGAAGAGAGGAACGAGGGTTACTTCCAACAAGATGGGGCTACAGCGCATACCACTCGTTAAAACTTAGCAGTATTACGGGAAGTTTATGGCGACAGGATAATTAGTCGAAACACAGAACATCCTTTTCCTGCCCGTTCCCCTGATCTGACAGCTCTCGATTTCTGCATATGAGGCTTTCTCAAAGATCGCGTTTTCAAGAGAACGTTTCAAAATATTGATGACCTGATGGAAGAGATCCGGCTGTGCTGCAACGAAATCGATCAGCAAATGCTGCAGAACATATTCGAGAATAAGAAAAAACGAGTTCGGCTGTGTATCGCAGAAAATGGGCACCACTTTGAACACTTGCTAAAATAAAAATTTTCCTTGTTCTTCGTTCTTTGAAGAAGTTTTGCTTTTCTTTCCTTATCGATTTTTCATCACTACTAGTGTTTCCGAAGTCGCGTCTATTTAGAATGTTACGGATTTTTTTCAATCCAGCTCCATTTGCTGATAGTTTTTGTGACGACAAATTACGGCTTGCTGACGTTTACCTTTCAAAATGACAATTTTTTTTTGTGAAGGTTCACAACCAAAGACACTACGTCATTTCAAAGGCGACGCGATCACAATCGTTTATAAACACCCGGTAGCTCAATTTAAATCACTTACGTCAGGTTGCTCACTTCGAGTTTAACTTCAAACCCGGTTTGGTTACTGTGGAAATAATTGGCGAAAATCAGCGGCCACCAGAAGGCGCTGAACGCAGTCAAACATGGTGGCCCAAGGGGCCTTGACAAATAGGTACCCAACGCACAGTCCAGCGCAGTAGCGCAGTAGCACTCGACAGTTGACAGTACCTACTCCAAATAACAAGATATTGACAGTTTTGACAGTTGAAAAATAATTAAATTTTTTCGTCTTCCTTGTTTTCCACATCGTCGTGAATGTGAGCGAGTGAGTGTTGTAGTTTGACTTGAATTACTGCGTTAGTATACGCCGATGGACACAATGCACAATGCAGCAGCAAAAGCCGATACGTAAGTTGGTGAAATGCTGGCCGAAAAAAGCAATCTCATAATGCTCATTTACATTACAGGTGTTGAGTTGTGTGAGCCCCTTGCACACAAGGTGGAAATACTAAGCCCCCACAAGACAAGGCATAGGTACAACAGGACGCATCACGAAAATAAGCCAACAATTATCGTTTAGCCCAGAAAGATGAACATCCTTTTGGAGTAATTGTACGACTCATACATTGACTGTAAAGTAAAATTTCAGTAGCTAATAAGCATTTACCGCTGTCTAGAACAATAAAAATCATAGTTTATCGATAATAATTGAGTATTCTTCAATCATAAGTTTAATCATAGCTCATCGGTTGATGTTAGTGTTTCTACAATGGAAAATATTTTCATATCGATTAAGGTTCTAAATCTGAACTGATGAGGCGAGTGACGGATTCTGATTTGCAGGCCAGGTATCTTCTCTCGATACCGCTGGCGTTGATCCCCAGGCTCTCCGGCTGCTCTCACTGGCTTATCGGAGATGGCTTAACGAGTTCACAACACTGTTCTAACAACCGGTCCACAGAACCTGACCTCCAAATGGTTTTCAATTATCCATTTATGAGACATAACAAAGCACAAGAGTCTCAGTCGTAGTGAGCCCCAGTCACCCCACACACGATTAAATGACCTGCCTCAATCACTTCTTCGCCTTCGCACTTTGTCGAGAGGGGGCTGATTTGGTCACCAACATGACCATAAATATTGGGCAAATGAATCTGTATTATTGGAATTTTCTAAAACAAAAATAAGTTAGAGATACTGCAACGAAGTTCCATTCCCAACGAACCCCCAGTTCTTGGCCCACTGCACAGGCCCACTGTTACGCTTTCACTGACAGCTATCACTGTTGACAGCTGTTGTGATGTAAATATTGTAAATGCGCACTGCGTTTACTACCTATTTGTCAAAGCCCCTTGGGCCACCATGTTTTATTGCGTACAGTACCACCACGCGGAAAAGATTTTCGCCAATCAAACGGTAAGAAGGTCTACAAGAACCGAGACCAGAGAAACCCTTCGAACAAAGGGCTTCGAGGTGTATCTAACGGTGATCTTCTGACGTGAAGTTCTTTTTGAATCCCGTGTTACACGGTTGCGGATCGAGACGAACACGCTTCGCCGATCAGCTAGATTATTCCGTCAGCTTCCAAATCCTTCTACGAGTTCGGTCAAA
Organism: Anaspis maculata; assembly: GCA_949128115.1. Taxonomy (NCBI): domain Eukaryota; kingdom Metazoa; phylum Arthropoda; class Insecta; order Coleoptera; family Scraptiidae; genus Anaspis; species Anaspis maculata. Next base: position 48,458,696 of record OX421964.1, read on the forward strand.
AACCGCTGAAGTCGGACGGAGTTTTCTTGAACTTTTTGTGTCAGAAAAACAGTTGGATAAAAAATATATAGTTTTTCTTTTCGTTGACAACCCGTCTTTCTATTCTTTTATTTTCAAGCAGCTCAGACCATATTTCCGAAACCACTATTCCCTAAATCAAAATTTAAAACGAAACAAGATGATGGACAAAAGCTATCGACCACAGCCGCATGGCGGTCTATACGTTCCAGGAAGCCAATGACCATGGAAGGCTGTCGGAGATATTATGATGATGGTGATAACAAGTTGGATACCTGCTCAGGTGTGTCAGATATCGCTGTATTCTCACCATGCAATACAATGCGGGGGTTGACTCGAATCTCGAAGTTCGACAGTTATCCGAAAGCACCCTGTGTGGGACTCGTGTCTGATGGGTGCGCGGACCCTCGCTAGTCTAAATATGAGGCCATCAGTTTGAGTTACTTCCATTACGGTGGATCCAGAGTAATTTATATCAGCAATCTATATCCTAACTAATAAGATACGGGCTTATGGAGTTCCATAATTACCTAAGATATCAATAAATCATCAGAGCAGAAGTGACAGTGACGTCACCCGGGCAGGCGGTTAGGGCTCGTCGCAGAAAAGCATAGCACGCCGCCCCCCGTTAACCTCCATATATATACTATCGACGGCTCATCAATAATAAGAGCAATCGGGCAACACCTCATGCATTCGAGTGCCTGCCTGTTCTTTATCCAGGAAGGCACGAACCCACGAACGGAGAAAGTATAAAGCAGAGACAAAACCAAGCTGATTCGCCTGACACATTTCTTTATCTTTGTCATTACGGTCGATGGTGTTTGGCACACATACAAATCTTGCAAAATTTCCCCTCAATAAAATGGCGTTACTAAATTACGGAAATGCCCTTACTTTATCGAGTGTGAACGCACCAACGCCACCCACTCGACTCTTGGAGGAGGTTTTGAATAGAAGGGCGCGCGGTGAAAAATTGACCGAGGTGGCGAGGGGGAGTGCGCTCGTTGAAAATGAGAGTTATTTTTCGGAACGAAGGGAGACTTATCGTCTGATAACGTGGACATCTTAATCTTCTTAAAGGGGCAAGGTGCAGTGCTCGGCGGAGGGATAAAACGGTCGTACAACTTGAATGCCAGTCTCACTTCGTTTCTTGTAGACCAACTGGGTGCGCCAGTTTGGATACCGGAAAACATCCCGGGCAAATAATCACATGATTTCAGAATATATATCAACATGAACGATGCATAACTCTCAATTTACGTAATACGGTGGCTCAGGATGAGTGAGAAGTAGGCATGGTCCGAAGGACCTGAGATTTATCGAGGGCATCAGGTTGCTGCGTCTGTCGCCGTGCTGTTCATCACAAGTACTCCTGATGAACCGCTCGTTCGCCGTCGGCATCGTAATCAAGGCATCACCTGCCAATAGCACCTCCACCTCTTGCCCTTCTTTGCCCCGCAGTTACAAGGTGCCTCTCCAATCTTCTCGATCCACACTCTTGGCTTGGCAATGTCGTCACCCTACCGTTTTCGAAATTGGCCATTATCTCGTATACCGTAAATTATGACCGATTCATAACGTCTCATACACAAACTTCATTAGCGCGGGCAATTAGACTCGGCCTGTTCGCATTATGCAGATTCTGGGAAGGTGCTCCATGGCAACGCGCGTTTTCCATCTCCCTCCATCTTCGTCTCTCTACGAGTCTTTGGGAAGTGGGAAACGTCTCATTGAGACGCACATCCTTTTGATTCTTGAATCTCCCTTTTCCTTCCACTAAATCAGGCAAATGCTCTGTATAAATTAGCTGGGAGCACACACCGCTGGTGCGCCCAGCCGTAACAACACACACGGAGTTTATTGTTGGTGGTGTCCACCTCGGACACCGAAACTCGTCTGTCACAGCTCATTCATAAGTTAAAGCGGCACTTAGTCCCCCATACAGCCGTAACTCATACCAATTGAGCTTGGCTAATAGCGCCCATTTCGCTTCACGATGACTTACAGAAATTAACAGTCGATTTCGCCCAGACCCTCCCTCTTTCGTCGGAATACCAAAATCGTCAGTTCAAATGCCGCATCTGAAACTTCAATATACTCTGCGGCATCAGTTAAATAAAATATATGACTTGCTCGTATATAAGCTTATGCGGCTTATCAAGGCCCATCGTTCAGCTGATGAGGCTGATGCAGGCAGTCAGGCTCCCTCTCGCCATCAGACCCGCGCGCCGGTATCTAATATGAAAAGTCAGTATCATAAACTCAGCTTTATGCCGGCTCGTTTCCCCGTTGCGGTTTCATGAATTACTAATGCTTATTTTCTGTACACAATGAAGTTTTGTTACGTGCACGACTATAGGATCCCCGTATCATGATGTCTGAAACCAGAGAAGACGAATGGAGAGTCTCCTCTGCGCGAAAATCACGTCTCACATGGGAACTTCCATAGTTGCATTAAAATTTTTACGTCGTTTTTGCCGCCACCAACACCTCCACCGAGGCACTCAAATTATATTTTCGAGATTTTTCTTTTGGTCGAAATGCATATAGTCTAGTCTGCCTCTGAACATGCACACGTTTATTAGCTTCCATAAAACCGCGTAATTTAGGTACGTCATATATCTTACAGCATCCTGGACTCGTGAATTTCTTCTATTAGGTACCTATTGTCAAAAGTTATAGCTATACTTCCTACACAATCAGGGAGTCGTTTCACCGGATGTTTTTCTGGTAAACTTCAAGTTCCAAACGATAACACTGTCAAAAATATGAAAAAATGTTTTGAAAACAAGACTGTTCCATTCTCTAATAACCATAAAATTGAATTAAAAAAGTACTAATAGGTTGTACAACTTTCTGTAAGCGAAGAGTCGGACAACCAATTGACACAATGGGAGCGTCCATGGTTTGGAGACAGTTTGAGCTGTTGTTCCATGGATGGTGTCGCGTTTGGATTTTCGCACGAACGGTGGTTCGCCACAATGTACACCACCAGTTGCGCGTGTGCTATTTCCTAGTTACTTCTGGTGAGATCTAGGAATTTTGGTGCTGCCACCACCCGTTTCACGTGTGATGTGCAGGCTCGTGTTTTTTTTTCAGTGAAGTTTTTCGGCGATAAGCGCAAGATATATCAATCGTTTCGAGCGGAAAACTCGTTCTTTTCTGTCGCCGGAGTGGAAAACGGCCGCCGGCCGCCTCGACTCATCTTCCACAGGTAAATACAGCATTGCTTGCGCTGCGGAATAGCAAATCATGATGAATTTGTCCTTAGGGGCCCTTTTCCGGCGCTATTGCCCATTTTCCGTCGCTATTTTTCACGTTTCACCGCTGCTGGAGTTTCCACCCCCGCCGGCTATCGCCATATTCCACGTTCCACCGCCGCTGGAATTTCCACCGCCAGCTGTGCTCGCTGCCGAACTTACGCCGCCACTTGCATCGTCGGCTACCGAATCCAAGTTGGGTGGTTTTATTTTGTATCGATAAGCCAAACTTCCCGCCTCGGCGAAAATTCAAAGAGCTGGTGAGCTGTCGTGTCAATAGGGGCGAGAATCGCAATCGCCACCAAAACGTCATGTCAACGGACTGTCACTAGTGTCAATGCCATAACCTAGAAAAACCGGAGCTGACACGCGACTGGAATTTTTCTTGCGTATCTAGTGTATGATTTATATATAGTTGTCTAGCTACTGAAATGTGCCAGATAGCCGCCTTGGATACCGTCATTGTTATTCATCCTCCATTTTGCCATGCGTTGTGTATGTGCTGATCCGTTTCTGTTGTCTGCCTCAGGTCTACGGCGCCCCGACGGTTGAAGAGTTCCTCAGGTCAACATCACCAGGCGTCAACCGAAGCTACGTCAGGCCAGGGCGTCCTGTTATTTTGAATTACCGACAACTTTCCGGCTGAGCCAGCAGAACTTCCGGGAATCACGAGCCGACGCACACTGGGCGGAATCGCGTTCGTAGCCGGACATAAGTCTGAAAAATGATTTTGAGAATTCAGCGATGATTCTATTCCAGGGGTGTAGCCAATTAGTCCACGATCTCATTTCATTGTAAATATGTTGTTCCAACTCCTCTCTTATTGAGTAATCAAGTCTCAAAGTTGGGGTCATTACCACAGCCCAAAACAAAAAAAACGTTCCAATATTATGGAGCATTTTCAGATCAGGGTAACACAGTCATATAAACTGTTATTTCGACTTAAATGGATAGCTCTTGTAGCCTGATCAATGTAGAATCAAATTATAAAGATTGTTTTACTACAGGGTGTTTGAAAAAGCTCTAAAAAAATTACATAAAGATAACTGAAAAATGCCGTTTTTTCTTGTGAATAAGTAATTTTCGCTGGTGTGAAAGTGGTGGTTGCCTTCAATTGCCATCAAAGTTTTTGATGACATTGTGTCTGTGGACCATTCATCCTCACAGAAACATTGGAATATCCTGCGACTATGCGCGACTCTGCGGTTGGTCGATTTTTTTTCAAGAGTATTTTCAATAATTTTGCTGTAACTTTTTTGAATATAATAGGTGATAAATCAGGTTCAACTTGAAAAAATCATGGGCTATGGTGAGTATGGTGAATAAATGTCATGATATCAAATGACCACCTCTTCCTAATGGGAAAAAACGAAAAAAAAAGAAATGCCCTCGACTAGGATTTGAACCCGGGATCTCTCGCAAGGGAGTTCATGTCAAGCTAGCTGAGCTACTTCGCCCACTGTGCGACGCCAGGAACATCCATCGGAGGTCTGGTGGCCTGATGGGGACGGCAGGAATGGAGACGTCAAGACTTCGGCAACAAACGTCGGCCACAGGGAAGTCCTTTTCCATTTTCCTTCTACTTGCTAGAAAGCTAGAAGCTATGTAGATCCGGCACGTTGCGTTTTGAATTTATTGTTCATACTGCGGTGGCCTAGTGCCCCGGTTTCACTTGGAAGAGTCTTCAACTCTTTCCAGTTTAGTGTGTGAGCGGCCCTCTGCCAGTATTGTTTGTGTTTTGAAGCGGGAAGCTTCACTTTTCGTATCTTGTACCTGGCCCGCTGGGCGTTTATTGTAAATTGTGTTCAAAATATCTTTTCCGTGTGTAAAATACACGACTTGTACAATGCACTTGTTTCGTTCGCTTGTTCAAAACAAGCGTGTGTAAAATACACGACTTGTACAATGCACTTGTTTCGTTCGCTTGTTCCATTCCACAGCCTGAGGAATGTGGTTTATTGCACGGAGTGGACTCACTCCGGTCCGCATGGGTCAAAACGTTGAATTTGATCGCGCAATAATGGATTAGGAAAATCAGGCCCACCACGTAGCAACCTTATTCGCCTGCCCTGAGTGAGTTAGATTATTTTCTACGTCAACTTAAGGACTCACTTAGCAGAAGCACTAGCTCGGCTTGTGAATACGTCGTATTTCTTTGCTGGAAGCTCCAATTTTCGGATAGGTAGCTGGCGATTTCGTTCCATCGTTGCAGACGCATCATCATTATAATCCATTTTATCAACATCTCTTTCCATCTTTTTCTCTCTCCCTCTCTCTGCCGAGTTTGAATCATGGGAACAATGGCAAAGCAATTAGTGCAATATAAGAATGAGAAAAGGAGCAGAAGTCCTAATCGAATTTCAATCACCACCAGAGGGATAGTGGATGGCATAGTCCGCGGGGCTAGTCATTAGGAAAAGGAGGCACAGAGCGGCGTGTCGAAAATCCACGAGAATAACACACGAGATCTGACGGAGCTTTACTTTCCATCAATAAGTAGTAAAAAAAAGGAAAGCTCAGCGTTGGAATAATAAGAACGTTTGTATAAATAATGAATAATCGATAGAGAGGAGCGGTCGGACGGCACAGCAGACCGGGCACCGGTTTACTCCAGATATTGACTACTATTATACTATACTGCTGCTGATGGTGGTGGAATAGTATACAGGGGACTCCCGAATAGTTGCGGTGTACTGTTCAGGCATCGGTGCGCTTGGTCGTGGATGCACCCGCAGAAAATTTTTGGTGCAAATTGCCGGGAGGGAATGCGCCAAGTTAGAGCTTAATCGAGTTTCTGATGCCGGGTGTGTACATGGTATATGTGTGGATTTCAAAGTGTGCTTAAACAATTTAATTAATTTAAACTATCAGTTTAAACTCGCAACAAGAACGATTTAACGATGTTCTAATTGCATTCAGCATCAGTATGCCTAACTATTGTCTTTTGCAATTCCATTACTCGATGCTGGAAGGATTGAATTGAACGTCCGTTCCGTTTCAGCTCCAATACCTGCGCCATAGAAGGCTATACAGGCTGGAGTGATTTGAAATCACATCATGTTGAGCGGTGAGGGGTTAAGTATCTCAATTCTCAAGTCCCGAGATGTCCAGTATACCGGGTGATCATTTGAAAACTATCCACCTGCAATATCTCCCGACATCTAATGAAAATGTGTTCAAAGAAAAAACAGGTCGATTTTTATATGGAGGGGGACATCTAAAACATACAATGGCAAATTTCTATCCTTAGCCTTAGAAAAATTATTTATAAAATTTTTTACTCCACCTCCTTTCTTCCTAAAACTCCTTGAGTGTCCAGTTTAATATTCTTGACCTCTCAATTCTCTTCAATGCAGTCAACGTCATCCTGCACAGCATCGGAAAAGAAAGTTTTCTGAAAAAAGTGCCACCCAAATTCACCCCTTCGCTCCCCCTACCACACCTAAAAAATTTAAAATGACAATACCTACTTTGTGATACATCAAATTGAAGGAAAGAAAATTCTTTTCCTGGATAAAATTTCCCCTCGTTCCCCTCCTAAAATATTCCAAATGTCCAATTTAATGGGGGAGGAGTTGAAAATTTAAAAAAAAATCTTTTTAGAAAGAGAATTCAATTTTCTTCAATTTGATGTATCACAAAGTAAGTGGTGTTGTGTTAAATTTCGAAGTTGAGGTGGAAGAGAGCAATGGGGTAAATTTGGGTGACACTTTTTACACCGAAAATTATCTTCTTTGATGCTATTTGGGATGATGCTGACCAAACTAAGGAGAGTTAGGGGGTCCAGAATATTAAATGGAACACTCAGAGAATTTTCAAGGATTTTAAAAAAATATTTTTTTCAGAAGGAGAATTTAATTCTCTCCAATTTGATGTATCGCAAGGTAGGTGGTGTCATTTGAAATTTCAAAGTTGGGGTGGGTGGGGGCGAGGGGGCTGAAGATAGAAATTTGCCAATGTATGTTTTAGATGTCCCAGTCGATATAAAAATCGACCTGTTTTTGCTCGAAAGAATATTGACCAGGGATCGGGAGTTATTGCAGGTGGATAGTTTTCAAATGATCACCCGGTATAAGGAAGTCTCGCTCTTGAAGTTAGTTGGAGTAATAAAATGGAGCTGACTGGGTAAAACGATCGTGCGGTATTTGAGGCGTTTCCAATCGTAGCCGAAAAAAATATGGGTTTTCAATAGACCGACAGCATAGCTCTTTTTGAAGTTGAAATCCATATTGGAGCCGTGGAGAGTAGTGTAGACTATATGAGAACTGGGTAGAGTACTGTTGGTGAATCCACCAAATGTCGAACGCAAAAACTTAATGTTTAGTAAGACAAGCTGAACGAACTAACGTCACAAGAATTACCAAATGACAGAGCCACACCGTTACCACAGAATCCATTACCCAGTCGTTCAACCTATTATAGCTGTATTACACTACACAATTTCTTGTACAACTTCTTGTACAATCTGTCAGTTAAACAATCAAGTTCAATGTTTTTTGACACTATTTTGGCAGATTCTACAAAAAATTGTACAAGAAATTGTGTAGTGTAATACAGCTATGAGGAAGGTTAGAAGTACAATGGTACGAGAAGAGCGCCAGGAGTTCTCGATCTGACCATGAAAGAGGCAACATAAGACAATTTCAGCCGGATTTTTGTATATGAGCTCAGTTAAGCATTTAGTTTATCATATACTAAAAGTCCTCAAGAATCCGGTGTGTACTTCGGCCGTTGTGGCCTCGAGAAGAACTTGAAGATCAGTTTTTCGCGTATATCTTGTGAACAATAGCACTAGGGAAAAAAGTAATCCAAAATGAAATTGTTAGTTATTTTATTATCTGCAAGAAAGGTTCCTGCACATTTCATCGTCAATCCACTCCTTCTTCGTCAAAACACAAGAAAATTGAAATAGTCCAGCCGCTCGATGCTGAAGACTGTATGGACCTTGAGTTTTATGATGGCAGGGTGCCACTTGGTACCGTGGCACTTGGCCGTTTCTGATATATCTTCAGAAGACTGAAGTTGTTACCAAAAAAAAAAATTGTTTTTCGTGTTTTTATGATTAATTACATTTAAAATGAAATAACAGTGAAGAACACTCTCTAGGCCAACTATTTATGAAAAAAACACAGTCAACTTTTTTTCTAATGAGTAAACGAAATTTCAGTCTTTTGAAGATATTGTAACGGTATTCGGGTTCACCTATTTCGAAATTAAACGCGCTGATTTACTTGTAAATAAACTGCACTTTATTTACTACTACCGATACAACTAAATAACGCACACAATTATTAATCGCTTGGAAATTCACGATGTCGCTTGATATGTTATCGCCACGGTCGCTTGATGTCAACTCTCCTCGATGCCAGGTCGAGTTTCTCTCTTATAGTGGCATCGAAGGTTCTGGATGCTGTTTGAACGTTGGAGTTTCCAGCACACAAGGATTTTTCTGTATCTACGTCGAAAATATACGCGTACCTTCTACGGCACCTCCACCAAAAGTCTTGACGTGTTGTGACCTACCGCTGCAGTCTCTCGATGCTTCGATGGTCGCGAGCTTCGTAACAATATTTCAAGAACGGCTCAGATATTTGATTCAAGTTTACGACGACTTCATGACCATGAAATCACGATTATTTGTGGCGATTTACATGTCTTCACCTATTTTGGTTCTTGAGATATTTGCACCTCAAGAATGTGGGTGCAAATTCTTAAGGTGCACCCTCAAGAATTTGCAAACTTGTTTGAGCAAGTTGAAAATGTTCACCTTGACATTCTTATTTCACCCTGTATATGCCGTCGGCATAGTTGCTATTGATGGCTTCAAGTTTCAATCAAAAGAGAATGGATCAAACGAGGGATCAAACAACACCTCTTCACAGTTTATTCTCCTTAGCTACCTGGTTTTATCCCCCTTCCCTTAAATGGTGTTGATACGGCGTTTGATAGATGCGTACTTGAGGTGGAACGACCGACTTCATTGAACAACCAGAGCATAGTGACAAGTAAGCGAATAAGCTCAACTTATACCCGAATTCCGGGCAACTCAGAACAAATAGCTTTAAAGATTGATATCAAGGGGCGAAAATTACCAGCGAAGTTAACACGATTTATAAAACTTTGATCTGTTGATTCTGTTGCAATATTAAACATTAGTGTATTTAGGATTTTGGGGTGCGGGAAGGAAAGTGGAGTCCTCTCAATTAGTTTTTAATTACCATCGCCGCCGATGCTGGGAGATTACCGTTGCCGAGGCTGCTGGAAAACTTGGTACCACTCCATGTTCACAGGAGCGGAATGAAAGTTTTTGTGGCGAGCAACTCGGCCGAGAGCTCAGTTACAGCTGTGTGAGGGTGCTTTTGCTCTGGTGTGTTGCGTACAAGGTGAATGGTACGTGGTACGTGATGTCCACATTACGCATTACACAATATGGTTTTATTGCGATCGTTGCCGTCTGGATTCAGTCGACTTGGCACGTCATTGTATGCCTATATTGCGTTCAAGTCGCGAGACACACACCGCCGCCCGTTCTGCCTAATCCAATTCACCACGCCACTGTTGTTGTATGTATGCATGTTGGGTTGCTGCTGTCGGCGGGCTTTCTCTCGGAATTGGAAAACCAGAATTTGAAAAGCGCCGTAGAAAACTTTTAAATTGAATCCAACTGTAGCGCAAAAGAAAAGGATGTGTATAAGATGTGGCCGGCATAATTTAAAAATGTCGATTGAGCTTGAAAGTGGCAAACAGAGAGGCGGCAATAGTATATTATTCAACAAGCTGGTAATGATTGCTTCTTACTCATGTAGATGCAGTTTGCCGACACGAGTCTTGGCGAGTGTCGTAAAGCATCCGAATGAGTAATAGCCATTACCCGCGAGTAGAATACTATGCTTTATACCAGTCTTATTGAAAAGTGCAGGCATGTATGCGCGTGATAATGCGTGCATTATTCAATAGGATTGAATAAAATAAAAGATTTGTATGTTTTAGTTTAGTAATTTAAAAGGGAGCCTTAATTTTGAGAGAACATTGATAATTTCACAGACCGCGATTATCAGCGTTGGTTACCCGTGCGCTTATTATCCGTGCGTTGCTGTTGCTCATCCGTGCGCGGATTATCCGTGACGAAAGCTGGAAATGACGTGTCTCCGTATTTCACCTTCCCACAAAAGTCAAATTTCCAAAACCAATAAAAACAGTCCACTGTAAAGTCGTATGCTCCGTTATAAATGAAAATAGAATAATGTATTCTTGTATTTTTGTTTTGTTCAACCAGTTTCTTTACTTTTTTGCTTATAATTATGTATCGAAGTGTTGGTAAATAGTGTTAGTTAGTAATCTCAAAAAATTAGCGCCTTTTGGGCATCATTTCGATTAGCCGTGTTTTTTCAATTACCCCGTTAAGGCTCGGTCCCGGCCAGTACGGATAATCGAGGTTCTACTGTAATGATGATAGTAATAATGCTGATAACATTACGTATTTTTACCAATTGAAGCAAGAAGAACTATAAAAACAAACAAAAATTGAGCTTCTCGCTTAACTCTTAACATAAGCTTTCCAAGGTTTCGCGAATACGTGGATAGGACCCACCAAATCAGAGCTTGTTTGTTAATTTCTTCTTCTGCCAGTGCAGTGGTGCGAAATTGCTTTTCTTCAAATTTCTGACATTTTTGGAAATTTAATTCAGCTATTTCAGACAGGCAGTAGAAAAATCAGGATTTTGTTTTTAGGTTTTTCAACTGTTTTCACTTTTTTGTTAGTGGAGCTAGAGAAAAAAAATTGTTCGCGCTCACGGGTCCCTCACGGGACACCGGGCTTCGATGATATCACCTTCGTAACCACCCTCTCGGCGGCACTGTCAACAGCAAGAGTTTATTAAGACCATTATCGCAACTATAGCTATAACTGAGATTCTCGAGAAATATCATTTAGACATTTTTTTGTCATATCGAAATTTTAGTTTTTCGAGTTAAGTGCGGCCATGGAGCTTCCACGACAATGATTCTCGCTTGCAGAAGCTCTATCTCAAAAACCATAGGTCGCAGAAAGTTGAGTTACAAACCACACTGTAGGGAATTTCATTGGCTTCAAAATGACTCTCCACATCTTTTGCTCTCAAATGACCCGAAATCAAGATATTTGGCAGAAACCACGCTGGTGCATTTCTTTTTGATTATGGCGACATGACGCCGACTTTTTCGAAAGGGGGAAAATTAGTATTAGTAATGGGGCATAGGTCGTGCCGTGTGCAGCTTCGTGAAGATATATAAAGAATTGTCTTAATCGATTCCTGGGGGATCAAGGACCATGGAAAATTATGGTGGAATATTGGCATCTACTGCAGGCAAATATGGTGGAGGCGCCAAAATGGGCTACATCTGGTAATAAGAAACTGGTTGTAGCTCTTTTGTTTTTCAACGGATTCTAACACCTAGAATGTAATTTTTTAGACAAAAGAATTCTGTTTTTATTTTATGCCTAAATTTACAAACGTCATTTCGGGAAACTGTCAAAATTGTCTTTATAAGATATGCTATATTCCGGCTTTTTTTGAAGGTTATCCGATATTTTTAAACCTGGCAGTATTAGAGATCTTGAGGTGCCCTTTCCAAATTTCTACTTTTCCACTTCGTATCTTTGCCGTTTTGGCCGCCATATTGAAAAGATGGCGCCCAAAAAAACAATTTTTTGTCAATATCCTGAATTCAACTGACTCAAGATTGAAACGTGTATATGCGGAGGAAAGTCCATTCAAAGTCTCTACAATTTGACATATCAATCATTCTTGTGCGCCTTACGGTTCTTGAGTTAGGACTTTCAGAACTTCCGGAAGCATCAACTTTCGGCATTCCATCAGCGTGTTAAATTGATACGGCCGTCATGTAGTAGGCCGTATCCATATCCATAGCAGTAACCATAAATAGCTCTTGGCTATTAATCATAGATGATAAAAATTAGAAAATCGATCATGGTGATGTTAATTGTGCAATTACAGGGTGAACTGTGAAGGCAAACTGACTCTAGAAAGAAATAAAGGCGATATAGCATTTGAAGAGTATCAGATACATTCGAAACTCATTATTATGATGAAATTTGGGGTTATTATTCAGAATATCCACTTTTCCACTTCGTATCTCTGCCGTTCTGACCATAATTTTAGAAAATTCGTCATAAAACAATAGACTTCATATCAAAGTGAAGGTCCAATAAATTCTCTTAGATTTGACATTTGAATCACCTATGTGCGACTTCCGGTTCTCAAGCTATACCTTTTCAAAGTCAATTTTCCCTTAGAGTTCACCCTGTAGTCGCATAACAACCGTTACCATGATTGATTTTCTGGATATTATTAATGGTTTGTGGTTGACAACTGATCATTATTTATGGTTGATTTGACTGCCACGTGGAGTTAAGATCAACTTAACATGCTGATTGGATGACAAAAGTTGATGCTTCAGGGAGTTCTAGAAGCCATAACCCAAGAACCGGAAGTAGCACGTACACGAGTAAGGTGTCAAATTGTAGAGAATTGAATAAGCTTCCATTCGCATGCAAACGATTCTACCTCACATTGACTGAAATAAAGATATTGGCAAAAAACTGTTTTTTGAGCGCCATCTTTTCAATATGGCGGCCAACAAGGCAAAGATACGAAATGGAAAAGTGGAAATTCGGAAAGGGCACAACAAGATCTATAATACTGCCAAGTTTAAAAAATATCGGATAGCCTTCAAAAAAGGCCGGAATTTAGCATATCTTATGGGGACAATTTAGACAGTTTTCCGAAATGATGTTCGTCAATTCAGGTACAGAATAAGAAGAAATTTTTTTGTTCACAAAATGACGTTCCAGATATCAAAATCCGTTGGAAAACAAACGATCTACAGCCAGTTTCTTATTACCAGATGAAGCCCAGTTTGGCGCCTCCACCATATTTGCCTGCAGCAGATCTCAATATTCCGCCATCATTTTTCATGGTCCTTGATCGCCCAAGAATCGATTCGGTCATAACTCTATATACATATCTTGATGAAGTTGCACACGGCCAAGCTTTTTTTGACCCTATGCCCCCGGACTATAGGTATGTTGAAACCCTAACTACACAGATCGTTTCAAGCTATAGTCGTAGCGGTACACCAAATTATTCTGCACTTCTAACGATTTCGATTATTTTCGGCACAGATGATCATTGGAGCTATTCAAGCGTTTTGACCCGCAGCACCACCAAATTTGCCCTTCAGGAATGGAGGGGTGGGGGTATCTTCAGAATTTGAAGCTCCAGGTCTAGTATGGTCCAATGAAGACCCACAAAGGCAAGTGAGTAGTCATTTTCGAATGATTTTCATCTGCTGATGTCGATTCTGACGTGAAAAATGAGTTGCGCAATCATCTGACAAAGATAATTGGTAATAATAAGAGATGAAGATGAAATCAAGTGGTCATCTATTGAGCTCTGTGGGAACTTGTTTTTTGTGATAAATACATGAAACTTGGTGTGACTGTTCATTATTACTTACTTCCCAAATATGCAGGGAGCACCACGCGTTTCGACGGATGACGTCGCGACGAAATATCAAAAAACAGTGGTCGCCATTTCCAGAACAGTCGATAGGAATATTATAATTTCTTTGATTTCTTTCATCAAGCCATATGCTTTCAAGATTCAATAACATATTTCTGTCGATTTGGGGGAACGGTGGGCTACCAGTGGTGAACCAGGTGCCTGTAAGGGGAACTGTGAGGTTTCTTCACCCCCAAATTTCCGCGGTCAACATCTTCGGATAAAACTGAGGATAAAACTAACTATTTTGAAGTCTGTGCATACAAATATGTTATCTGGTCAACATTTCTCGTGTTTCGTCCTTCTAGGGACTCCTCAGTATGTTTATACAGATCTAGCGATCAAATGAAAGGCACTCAGAAAGGTACTTGTTATTACTGGAAAAAAGTGATCTTCAATGTTGTACCATATTAGGTACATACTCGGTTACAGAACTCTTACAAACTAAACTATAAATTATTATAACGATTAATCGCCTGTTAATATCGATGCCACCGTACTGAAGAAAAGAAATCGCTTTGTATGAGACCGTATCAAATGATTGAACCATTATTGTTTGTTTATTTGTTGTTTTTATCCTTATCGGCATTTCTTATGTCATACGAGTTTGCTGAATTTGATTCCCAAATATCACAAGCTAACGGCTCGATACCAAGTTGGGGCTGAGACCGCCGTAAGTGTGGTTACCATAGCAACGGCGGATACCAACCAATCAGACCGCTGTATTTGGCGAGTTACGCCGTCCTAAACTTTGCACCTGCAACTTGGTATCGAGCCCTAAGAAACTTTGTTTCTATAGCACAAAGCACTGTGCCGGGAATCGAATTCAAGAATTCAAGTTTTTGATATTGGTGCTTTTTTCAGACGTATTTACTTCATTCATATCCGAGACTTTATTCATACCCTAACACTAGAATCACAGAAATTGCATTTACTCCTTTTTTACCCAATTCAAACAAAACGGTATTCCAGAATCGGTTACTTTACTAGGTAGTCTGAATGATCTCGCGCGGTTGCGAAATCTGTATAAACCATACTGAGGAGTTCTTAGAAGGACGAAACATGGAGAATGTTGACCAGATGACATAATTCTTCGTATGGACAAACTTAAAATAGTTTTATCCGAAGATGTTGACCGTGGAAATTTGGGGGTAAAGAAACCTCACAGCTCCCTCTAGCAGACACCTGACTCACCACTGGTAGCCCACCGCTTCCCCAAGTCGACAGAAATATGTTATTGAATCTCGAAAGCATATGGTTTGATGAAAGAAATCAAATAAACTATGATAATATATCGACTATTTTGGAAATGACGACCACTATGTTTTTTGACATTGCGTCGCGACGTCATGCGTCGGAACGCGTGGTGCTCCCTCCATATTTGGAAAGTAAGTAATAATGAACAGCCCTACTGAGTTTCATGTATTTATCACAAAAAAACAAGTTCCTACAGAGTACAGTAAATGACCACTTGATTTCATCCTTATCTCTTATTATTACCAATTATCTTTGTCAAATGACTGCGCAACTCATTTTTAACGTGAGAATCGACATCAGCGGATGAAAATCATTCGGAAATGACTACTCACTTGCCTTTGTGGGTCTTCATTGGACCATACCAGACCTGGAGCTTCAAATTCTGAAGATACCCCCACCCCTCCGTTCCTGAGGGGCAAATTTGGTGGTGCTGCGGGTCAAAACGCTTGAATAGGTCCAATGATCATCTGTGCCGAAAATAATCGAAATCGTTAGAAGTGCAGAACTTAGACGATTTTAGGCTCGTACCGCGACGACTACTAGTTTCCAACCTATAAACAATTATTTCCTTATTTAAATAAGTAAAAATCCATTTAGTCTTGTAGTAGTCCGGCTGTTAAGAGGAACCACCTTGCATTTTAGAGACAAGCGACGAAATTTGGCACACTTGTTCACTAGACCCTACTTCTCGATTTAAGAAATGTTGCCACCATCTGCGGTCGCGTAGACACTTTATACAGGGTTCAGTAGAAAAAATTTGTTGAAAAATCGTAAATCGTGAACCATAACCGGTGGACGTATGTAAATCAGGATATTGAAGACTGATTCCATGCCCATGGAGATGCTGCAACAGTTTTGAAATATCTTGAGGCGTTTCCGAAGTACTTTGGAAGAAGTGAAATTTCTTCAACTTTTTCTTTTTTCAATAAATCAGTTGTTTTTAGAGATATTGAGCTGCAACTTGATATTCCGGCAAACAAATATGTTTTCAATGGAACGCGATGTGGAGCCATCGACAAAGCCTGCTAGATTCGAAACTAAGATCTTCAACTTTTTTTCCATCATGAGCGCCATCTTCAAATTGCTCTTCGTGAAATTGTTGAAAAAACAACAGGTAACGACTTTATTGGACACACACGATGTTTCATCATGAAAAACCAGGTACTCAATTGTGGCAATGACCTCTTCGCCCAAGAAACGTTATCAAGTTCGTTTTTCTTGTTTTTTCTCAACTCACGTGACAGTCATGACCAAATCAAACTTTGGATCAAATGAATGTTTGCGATATTTCAATCAACATTGTTTTTCAACGTCAGTCACCAAATTTCATCATCATCAGTTAAGTAGTGTTCTTTTGGCAAACAGTTGAACAAAAAGTTTGCTTGAATATTTGTGAAAAGGGCAAAAAATGCAGGGTCACCTTCTGCCCTCAAACCTGATTAGAGAAAATATGTGCCCAAAAGTGCTACCAACTGATACTGAAATGATTCGGAGGAATGAGCTCCATAGTTTAAAGCCAAGCTCAAACTGATTGTTACATTTTAGTTCGCAGGAGGGACGTGAAAAGTGTTGCTACAGCTTATATTTGAAGCGTTTCTGGCAATATTCAACAAAAAACGTTTCAAATATTAAGCTGGTGGCAACACTTTCGACGTCCCTCCTGCCGAAGTAGCATGGGAAAATCCATTTCGGTTCAACTTGAAACTACAGCAGACATTCCTCCGAACTCTTCCAGTATCAATTGGTAGCATTTTTGGTAACAGATTTTCTTTAATCTGTTTTGAAAGGACGACGTGGACCTGCGGTTTTTGTTTTTTTCACAAAAACCTAAGCAAGCTTTTTGTTCAACTGTTTGCCAAAAGAGCACCACTTAGCTGATGAGGATGAAATTCAGTGACTGGCTGCACAAAATAATGTGGATTATAATGTCGTCAACATCTAATTGATCCAAAGTTCCATTTGGTGATGGTTATCACCAAAGTTGAGGGAAATCAAGAAAAACTAACTTAACAACGTTTCTTGACCGAAGAGGTCATTGCTGCAATGCAGGAACTGGTTTTACGTAATAAAATGAACGCGTGTGTCCAATTAAGTCGTTACCAGTTGTTTTTTCAACAATTTCACGAAGGGCAATTTGGAGATGACGCTCACGATGGAAAAAAAGTTGAAGATCTTAGTTTCGAATCTAGCAGGCTTTGTCGATGGCTCCACATCGCGTTCCATTGAAAACATATTTGTTTGCCGGAATATCAAGTTGCAGCTCAATATCTCTAAAAACAACTGATTTAATGAAAAAAGAAAAAGTTGAAGAAAACTGTTGCAGCATCTCCATGGGCATGGAATCAGTCTTCAATATCCTGATTTACATACGTCCACCGGTTATGGTTCACCATTTACGATTTTTCAACAATTTTTTTTTACTGAACCCTGTATAAAAAGTCTGCACTATTTCCGCAGATGGTGGCAACATTTCTTAAATCGAAGAGTAGGGTCTAGTGAACAAGTGTGCCAAATTTCGTCGCTTGTCTCTAAAATGCAAGGTGGGTCCCATATATGTAGCTTAACGTCCGGACTATAGTGGTGTTGTATAAAGTTGACAAAAGAAAAATACAAAAATTGTGGTGTAGTTTTAAGATTTAACCAATATACGTTCATATTTCCTTATTGTTTTCCCTGGCTCCTGGGCTATACTACATTAGATGCTGATACAGCTCTTTGACAGATGCATATACCTGATGTGGAACGACCGACTTTACTAAAAAACCAGAGTATAGAATAGTCATAGGTTATTTTTTATTTCCTGATAAGACGCTATCCTTGGGAAGCAGTTGTGCAAGCCATCGGACAACCTCGACCGTAAGAAGGATGTAAACCAGAATTTGACTGAGTGTTAGCCGAGAGAAAATGAGAAACGAAATTGGAAGGGGACGGGAACCCGGAAGGAAGACATGGGATCGCTGTAGATCGGCAGAGCACAATAAACACAGGTCACGTGTCGGCCGGCCAATCTCAAATATGAAGTTATTCGAAAACACATGACGGCACGTCGCGCTTCCATTACCATCGAACTAATCCGTCCGTCAGCGGTTTGCGGCCATAAACTCCTGTAACTGACAGCACCGACAGCAGAGTACTATAGTGCTGCAGAAGCTGCTGACGGCCAGCAAGTTGCCAACAACCGCTCGCTTAAAACTGACTCTGGCTTGATACGATTCCCACCACTCCCACCATGCACCCTCCGAATGCTTCTGGACCTCTCTCTCCCAGTTCCCATTATAATACACAAAACTCTCGCTAACTGTATTTCGTTTTATGCGGATGGGAGTTGTGTGTCATTTTGTTGGCGCCCGAGTGACCCGCGGCGTCTCGGAACTTGAAGTGGTTTCAGCAGGATGCGTATAGCTGGAAAGATGTTTTCCATTCTTATGAAGGGATAAGGGGGCAGCCAACTTCTCTCACCGTACAACTCCCACAAAGAGATAGTTTATCTTAAACTTTGCTAGGGGTGTGGGCTTGATTTAACTTGGCACTGTAGTTCGTTACAAAATGAAATGACCAACTTGACGACTTTGCTCTTGACTCGTCCAACCATTTTTCCACTAATTACGCTCTTGCTCTACCCGGAGGATATGCTTTTAATGAAAGATACATTTCCTCGCAAGACGTTATCTCCAATTCCGAGATGATATATGGCCATTTCAAAGTGGAACCGAAGGCACTATTATATTCCCCTCCCGCGTGATCCGTTCAAACTTTTAATGGGAGCGCCCGGCTGCCGAGCATGAAATTAAGGTCAGTGCATTTTAAATTAAAGCTCCTTTTGTAAGAATTGCAACGCCTCGGGGTTTTTTGCCTCCTGCCGTCTACGACGACGACGACCGCAGCGCCACTAACGCGGAATTGAATAACCTCCTGGACGGCGGGTGGTGGTGAGCGCTCGGAAACCGAGAATCAAAGTACGTGCTCCTTCCTCATTGATGTGCGGATGGGCGTTCCAGCGGTGTCGACTTATTGAAACTCTCTTAACTTTACGAAACACATAAATTTCCGCAGAATTAAATCGAGAAGCTGATGGTGCAGCGTAGCCAAGAAGGAAGAAGGTGCACGAGGAAAGATGGGGGTGGGGGATGAGATGAAAGTATGAAAAAGAGCTCCTTGTGCTCCTCTTTCATCATAAAAATTGTTATTCTGAAAGTCCGGGCGTTTATATAAACGCAACTTTTGCCAGTCCTATACTTTATCTATTAGCAGTTTTGTTCGTTGTTTTAATAACAGTAACTTGTTATTCTGTAGATAACTTGTTAATGAGCAGTTTTTTACTCGAAAAAACAATGCTGGTAGTCTAGAATCGCAAAGAAAACTTGGCAGGCAGAGCTTGGCTCTCAATCAGTGAGCCAGGGTCAAAAAATGACCATTTTGGTTTCCACTCTGGGGATTTGAGGTAGTGGACAGGGAGCTGGTGCCTTAAAACTTACGTCATAAGGTACACATGGTTTTAACCCTGAAGGTCTTATGTACGTTGATGAGGATGTTTTATATTTATTTGTCTTACATGTCAGACCGGGAGCTTCAGGCTGGTATAGGCTTGTCAATTTTCGAAAAAGGCCCAAAATTCACGTCATGGGGCACATGAATGAAACCAACGGGCTTTTGTGTTGGAACATCCCCTCAATCAAAAACCGGGTCATGAGACAAAATTTTTGGGGGCTCTCGGTCCATAAGACAATTTTAAAATTTTCAAAAAGGGCCAAAATTCACGTCCTCCTGGAGACTTCCTCTTAGAAATAATTTGAGAAATTATAAACGATTCTTACATGATTTTTCACGTAGGTTTCGAATCTGTTCACAAAAATTTTCAAGGGTACATCGCTTACAGGGTGCAACATCGAAATTTTTTCCCAAATTGTACACACTGTATTTCAACATGGAAATCGATTCCGTTTTTCATCCTGATCACAAATATATATCACACTTGATAAGTGATATGAGAGATGAGTTTCAAAACGCATGTGAATAAAATGATAAATTTTGGTCCTGTTTTGAAAACTTCAAACTTGTCTTATTGACCGGAAGCCCCCAAAAATTTTGTCTCACGACCATATCTTCGATTGAGGGGATGTTCCCACACAAAATCCTCTGTTGGTTTCATTAATGTACCATGTACTTATGACGTAAATTTTTTGCTATTTTTTCGAAAATTGACAAGCTCATACCAGCCTAAAGGCGCTCTGCACATTTTAAATATCCCGCCCGTTTCAGCACCCTCATGCAGCAGTTGCCAACATATGTGTGAGGAAAACTGTCAATATTGAAGTTCATGGATTGTTGAAATTGACATTTGCAGGTGGTATGATTATTCCAAATGGAATTGTTGTTATGGAAACAGAGAACTTCTTGCAGGAATTGCAAAAAAACGCGCTACTTTTGGCGCTAAAGCAAATCTGCAGAGTGCCTAAAGCCCCTGGTCTGACATGTAAGACAAAGCAATTTTTCAAAACCTTATCAACGCACATTAGACCTTTGGGGTTGAAATCATGTACCTCATGACTGAAGTTTTCAGGCGACAGCTCCCTGTCCATAGGTATTCATACCTTTTTGGACTCCCCACTACATCAACACAATACTTAATCCTAATACATTCAAATATCGAGTAGCTCAATGACTCATTTACATAGAACTGTAACAGCAACGCTCACGTTAGCGTAGAAGTTTAGACCTACCTTTCGTGCGTAATGCCAAATAAAACACAATAGAAGCAGTTTGCTGGTTTTCGGTTACAGCGCCGACAACCTGCCTTTGTTGTGTTATCTGCTATCTGCTTCACGCATGAAAGGTACAGGTCAAACTTCTACACTAACGTTAGCGTTGCTGTTATAGTACACTGTAAATGAGCCATAAGGCCACCATCATGATAAAAAAAATGGCCGCCAATTCAGTCCGATTTTTTTTTTGTCAACATCCAATTAAAATAGCAAAGCTGACAATGAACAACATAATTTCCTGCAGATATAGCTTACTTTAATGTCATAGTCAACGTTATGTTATTGTCGAATTTCAACGGGGAATTGTCATAGTTTTCAAATTAGCTTAATAGTGTTACGAATTTGCGTTAGGTACTTTTATAATTGAGAGACGAACGTTAAAACACACAAACTCTGTTAAATCGCTAGCTTCGCTGATGTAGGTACTCGCTGTCGCTGTGAATTCTAATCCAACCTCGCTTGGCTCAATCTGCGCTTATATACTCGACTGTTATCTTCGAGGACGTTCCACGCGTCCTCTGGTATATTGCAGCTTTTGGTCGCCAGTACATTTGACGCGGCTCTAAAAAGGGCCAACAGGTTCGCGCCAGTATATTCCGGTCAGCTCTGGGAAGTTCACACCTCCGCCAATTGTGCAGATGTGCTTATTCGCACGTCTCGATCTCTAACTTTCTCGGCCCTTCCGGAACGGCATCGCCTCGAATATTGGAGTATATGTATGTATTCAGGCTGTCCGTTTTTCGAGGCTAAGCATGGGTATCTCGCTTATCTTTAGAGATACAGAGTCGGTTAAATTAGAAAAAAGTTGCGAGTTTTCAAGACGATCAATGATCCATAAAGATATTAGTTTCAATTTTCGAGATACTGAAAAAAACAACAGAAATTTGTAATTTTTGTTTTTATTTTTTATTTGAAAAACGGTTAAAGTGAAATGAAACCATTTCTAACTAAGACATTGTGAAGGCACTTTTCCAAGGGAAATTCAATGTTGCCAAAATCTTCATTCTAGCTTTCAAAACAACCGAGATATGACATTCAACTTTTTTTTCTCTCATGGGCGCCATATTGGATTTTGACATTTTTGAATACAATATTTTTTTCTGGTTACAACGATGTGTCACATGCTACTGTTGAATTCATGCTTTTGAGCAAATAATTTTTTTTTATTTTTCAAAGAGTGCTTTGGAAACAAAATCAGCACCGACAATGAAAAAAACGTGAATGTAACACATCTATTCAACAGTGACATGTGGCACATCGTTGTAACCAGAAAAGGATACCATATTTAAAAATATCAGGTTCCAATATGGCGCACATTGAAGAAAAAAGTTGAATGTCGTAGCTCGGTTGCTTTGAAAGCTAGAATAAAGATTTTAGCAGCTTTGAATTCCTCTTGAAAAAGTGCCCTGACAATGTCTAGATTAGAAAAAGCCACCTTCAACCGTTTTTTGAATAAAAAATAAAAACAAAAATTCAAAATACCTGTTTTTTCACGATATCTCAAAAACTGAAATCAATATGTCAAATTTCTTTTCGGATCATTGATCGTCATGAAAATGCGCAACTTTTTTCCAATTTGACCGACTTTGTATCTCTCAAGGTAAGCGAGAACCCATGCTTAGCCTCAAAAAACGGACACCCTGTATAGCTTCGTGTTTATTCTTGAATGTAGTGGAATCACCAAAAAACCTCACAACTCGTAACAATAGTTTGCAATGTTCCAAAGCTAGATACCTAAAAGGCCGTAAAATTCCTATTCAATTTTTTTTTCAAGTTACCTATTCGTAACTTTGAAGTTGGAGTTGAAGCTGAAATATTTGTCGCCAAAAACAATACATTTGTCATTTTTGACAGTCAAACTATTAGTTACGAGTTACGATTTACTTGGTGCTTGGTGGCAACTGATTTGCCATTTCCGACGCAATGAGAAACTACGGTATAACGGTATAACCTAGTCTCATCAAGTTGTTTGATAACAAGCTTGATCAAGTCTAAACGTAACGTGAATGGTTGACAGAAACGTTGAAATGGGCGGCATCAGCTGTTCAATTAATATTACGGTTTAAAGTTCAACCGATATATTCCGTATCAACTCCGGCGTCGATTTAGCGTTTTACAGACGTTTTATTTGATGGCTCATAAACACTGAAGGTAACGTATCAAAGACGTTTAATATGCATTTCGAACACAATCATTGTGGCCTTCAAAACACGTTTTGGAAACGCTTAAAGTTGAAGTGTTTCAAACGATCAACTAGTTATTCTTAAATCATTCTTGAAAGGGTTCAGTGGAGCGTTTCACAAACGTTTAAAACCAGGTTGACAAAGATGTTTGAACGAGCGACATCCGATCGCTCATTCAGCTTTTCTTTTCAAATTCTCTGACGTTCAGTTTCCTGTCTGGTTTGATACGGTCCTGAGTCCCCCTGGCAGCAAGAGAATAATAATCCCAAGGATGCATGTTTTCGGAATTAATGGCAGTGTGAGCGCACTTATATGTGATATTAGCTAAGATCAAAAGTGTAGGTGGGATAACTTTCCCTGTTAATATATCAAACAAAGCCAAAGCCACTGAAACTTCAAACACTTTGCTCAGCAACGTGTAACAGAATGTGTCACTAATCCTACGTAGGAAGTTTAACCGAAGCTAATCGGCCGTGGCCAATCCTATTACGAGTTTAAGGTAATTTTAATGTAGCCAATTATTTCAAACCTATACTGCACCTGAGCTTTCAACCTTCAACTTTCAACCCGCCCGCGCCCGCATTGGTCAATTCTCAATCAAATAACTTCTCCCTCTTGCTCTTTCAGCCGCAGCCGGGCATATTGGCGAATAATGGAAATAACGATAGCGCATAATAAAAATCGCAACTTCCGAGCATGTAAACTCCAACTCCATTTAGAATTATACGGTTTCTTGTATTCTTGTTACGAAACAACTCGGTATAAGATGTAAACGGCAACATCTTCAACTCTTAACAACAAAACTTCCAAACTTCATCTGCAACTCATTAAGAGGCGGGTCGTGGCAGCTTGTATATGAAACAAGAGGAGAACTGGAAGCTGGTCGAGTGAAAAATCCCATAGCGCATTATCTGGTTTTTATACTGAGAAGCTTTTTCCCGTGTAACTACAGGAGCAATTTTATTGCGCAGTACTACCTATCGAAAACAATTCAATGTGATCCTTGAAGGAGTATTGGCCCCAATGCACGTCGACAGGTTTTCCGGTATAAAGGTAAAGGATAGGATGCCGCCGGTGGCGCGTGTGTATATAAAAGAAGCGCAACCATTCTTCAGGGAGACGCTACTTATACCGACACTAGCAGCGCTGTGATAGCGCGGGACTAACAGAAATCCTTTCTTTTATCTCCCTTTTGATGTCGAAAAGCGGCTTTGTAAGATACAAATAAATAAACAGCTTTAGCAAAAGTAAACCTGATGCATGGAAATGCCTGGTGAATTCAAATAAAACGCGCGCCTGAACCGAAACTTCCGAAGTTGTGTTGCGTCTGAATTGTACAGGGTGTTCTAACTGAATTGGAAGCGAGAACAACAACGTTCGCTACGGGTTGTTTCGGTATAAGTGCAATTCAAACGATCGTTAACAATAAGACCGCGAGAAAAAATCAGGCGCCAGCAGCATCAAACGGTAGACAACTTGCAACATAGCAACTTCAAGTAAACCGACACATCAATGAAAAGAAGGGAGGATGCGCTGAACAAGACGGGTCATTTTGACAGACTTGGGTTCTTGCGAGAGCTTCGAGGAGCTGTGGGTACACATACACAGTACAAAAGGTATTCTCTTATAATAGAAGTAGCCCGTAACAGTTTTCTGGAAACACCCTGTACACAATTAAAACAAACCATTCTTATTATTTGGATGACGAATAATGCTGGCGGTGGCCGAAGCGCTAGTGGTTCTTTACGGTCTTTACCGTTCCACCGCTATGCGCTAGTGTAAAAATCGCCAAAGGAGCAGCACCGTATAGCACACAGTAATTAATTTCACAAGCGCCTACGGAATTCCCTCTTTCTGTCTCCGTCTCTCCCGTTCGCACTAAGCATCATTTTGTTTTGCGCAATACAAAAAGCATGAATAAAAAAAAAGAGAAAAATGACAACGACGCCAGCGACGCGTGTGTGAGCGACGCTAACAGGAGACAAATTATAACTCCGGTTGTACACATTCAAGTCCGCCGCCGCTGTTGTTAACGGAATCGCTAAATTTTTCACGTAATTTAATCAAAATCCGCAGCGGCGTCACTTACACGTTTTTGCGCATTTTTAAGCGATGACGTCCTCTCTTCGCCGACAGTCCATCACGCTTATTAAAAAATAAATAAATGCACCGGAATGGTGTTCGCCCAAGCCTTTGCGGTCATGTGTGCATGGCGATGCAGTAATTTACTTTTTGTAATAGGCTCTGCGAGGAATATAGGAAAGCATATACAGGGTTAGTCAATTTCAAGCGCCAAAAATTGACCGTCATATTACAGAGTAGATATTGAAAAGTAATAGGACCCACCTCACAACACTTTTCTCAAAAACGCATAATGACGGAGATACAAGCCTCAAAAGTTGTAAAATTAAAGTCAATTGCACGCAACCTGCTCAAATTTGGTATATTGACGCCGTGTGTCACATAGCGTGTAACATGTGAACGATGGTGCCAACCCCCTACAATTTTGGTGGTTGTTAAAAATCTCTATACACAGTAAGAAAAGTCCCTAAGTCGATTAACTCTAAGCTAGTGTAAAGTAAGTAGTGTTAAATTCTCAAAGTAAAAACACACTAAGAACTAACACTGGAATAACGAATACTCTACGTAGTGAACAATTTCAGGCGGGAATATTTTTAATAGTTATTCACACGTAATAGTGATTCATTCTAACTTAAGTGAACGGACACTTAAATACACTAACTTGAATCGAAAACAGTTCTCTGAGACATGCGCAATGTGGTTGAAAGTTAACACATATGAACTCTGTAAGTGTATAGTTACTTGAAAGATTACTCTATTTAGATTCGAAAGAAGCGCGGAAATATTTTCATGGTGTTTTACTCTGTCTAGAGTGAATTCAGTTGAATCTACCCTAGTTAGTTTAAAGACAAGCTCCAATAAATAGTGGTGAAATTTGAGGTTCGTGACTGCAACGCATGCGCGCCAGCACTGTCAAGATCTCGGCATCGACAGTGGCAGAGTGCAGAGTGGCCAGACAGAAGTGGTGGAGCATGTTGCATGTTCTATAATGGAGCTGGCAGAGACAGGTTGGTGATCGTGGTAAAACTAAGCAGTTAGTTGAAGTTAGAATAATTCAAGTAGACCTAGCCAGTTTTATATAGTAGCCGTGTTGACTATGTAAAATTACTCTAAAATTACTGGTAAAATTACTTCACCATAGTCAACACGGCTACTATATTGAACTGGCTATATAGGTCAACTCAAATTATTCCAACTTCAACTTACCTCTTTAGTTTTACCACGATCACCAACCCGTCTGGCCATTCTGCCGCTGCCGATGCCTTGTATTGAGAAAGTAACACCGATGTAAGGATGAAATACATTTAAAAAGTAACACTATGTAAGGGTGACACGCATTAATAGAAAACACTAGAAATGGGTTTGGAAACCTTTGAAATAAAACACTAGTTAGGTAGAAAGTAACATCTCATGGTAGTTCAACACTAATTACATAAAAAAATCTCCACACTGCATAGTGTGATACTACCTCCAAGTTCAACTGTAATTTTGGATTTAATTGGAAACTCTAAGTACCTAGTGGGACCTGTATGTATCCTAACTAGTGTTTCCTAGTGTAAATTTTTGACTTCACATTGTATACTGTGTACTTTTTTCAATTAAATTTCAAGTCCGATTTGTAACCCGCGATAAGCTGTGTCACCGGCGCAAGCCATCGATATGCTCTGACCATTGGCTGAAAGGGATCACGTGACTCTACTTGCGCCGCTGCACAGGTTGCAAGTCGGACTGAAATTCAGCCCTTACCCTCCGTGTTGCAACACACAGAGGTTCGGCAAAATTTCTGGTATAGTGGAGGAAAGCATTCACCGGCGTCGGTGTTAGACCTCGTTGCGGAAATAGGCCGACGTTAAATAAACGGGAAAAGTTATTATGTTAAAAAAAAAATTTTACAAAAAGAGTCCTATTATTTCTCGATTCACAATTCTCGATATAATGGCCAATTTTTGACACTTAAACTGACTCACCCTGTAGTTACCCGACGGAAGACATTAGGAAACGAGATTGAAGAAATCATGAAACTTAAAGCACGCAAACTCCAATCAGGTTTTGTACTGTTATAAGCGGCGATCCCGTGCATTCGGGTAAACACGCGATCTTTCTGGATTCTTCATCCATCATGTAGCGATGTAGATACAAGTGGGTGCTCTGAACGTTCCCAGAAGTATACGCGATGGCTTGGAATTGGGAACCTTCAATGCTCGTTCAAGACACATTTTTCCATTTTGGCGGAGGTGCAGATTCCAGAACACACGGAAAGCACGCGAAAGGTGTGTGTGATTATTCAGGAGTCGTCTAGAAACCGCATATGCCGGACCACTATGGAAATTGCTGGAGGATGATGGAATGCTCGGGAACGCTAATCGGAGGCATATAACAGCACCGTCTTCAATGCGACAGTCCAGTATTGAATTGGAAGAGACAGAGAGCGGATAGAAGCGGAGTACCTGTCATATATTCCAAGGGTAGATAATAATTTTTGGCGTGTATTTATTGTCAGTTAAAAAAATTCCGCAAGGTTGGCTGTATGAGCAATCTTTTTGAACTGTGCTTGGAACACAGGCGATTCTTCAAGTTTATTTCAAGTTTGGCTCTCACTCTCGGAGAAAAATGATGGGTTCTTAACACTTTGGGCTAAAACTTGAAACCTTTTCTCAAGTCATAGACATTCGACAGACAGTGATATTTTCTTTGATTCCTTTAATGTTATACAGACCAGTATTTTAAATTATTGTGACTAGTGATATTCTTCTGTGATTAATCTATTGTTGTATTTTCCTATGACTGGGCACTTCTGCCTGTTGGAAATAAATCCTTCTTATTCTTATTCTTATTCTTATTCTTAAGTCATCTCGTACCATTCGCTTCCGCAGTTCCGTCTGTGGGGGGATCAGAAGCAAGAAGTCAAGCACGAGAGGCACAATCTATCTGACAAACACCGTCAAGTTTGAGCTTTCAATCGCTCTTCAACACGCACCATGACCAACACCAATATCTTGAAAACCTTAGTGAATTTGGGTTTAGAAGCTTCAAAATGGAATCGCCGCGGCGCGCCAATGCTACTTGACGCACTGTGAAATGAATTGAACGTAACAAGATGTAAACTATCACAATACTCCCTGGAGACTCCGACTCCGGGTCAAGCCGCAAACCTGTACAAGTGGCGGAGGCGCAGCCGAGTTTATCGCGTGAAAGTCGCCTTTTCCGCCCAACATGAAGAATTGTTCTTATCAATTTATGCATGCATGTTGTGTTAAGCTTTTAAGGCAAACGGATGAAATAGAATGGGAAGGCTGGCGGTCAAGGAGGATGGAGGTTCGAAGATATCCTGTGAGGGTAGGGAGTGGGAAGGGTTGGCGGACATGGGGGATTGGAGTTCAAAGACATTATGTATCAACAAAACTTGCCGGAAATTGGAAAAACTGCAGGACTGATGGGGTCCGCTGAAAAGCACAACAAATCTATACCAACATGCGATGAAAAAACAAAAGCAGATTTTCCGGCGAACAAAGGAATTAATTACAAATAAACGCATCACGATTCGAAGCGATGTCCCTTTCAACTTGTGCTTGTTGTATACCTACCTACTTTGAAGGGTTGCTGTGATAAAAATTATAGTACGATTCTGGAAAAAATAACATTCTATAAATGCTCTGTTATGTAAAAAATCCTATCGGCCATTGGCTGTCGCCTAGGTAATAGCAGCGTAACAAAGAATTCATGGTATGTAATTTTTTAGAGAATCGCACCATAAATTTACAGACAACTTATTTTTATAAAATTGAAATTACACGCTAGGTAGGTACCTACCTCCTGTGTATGCACGTTAGTAAGCAGGATAGGCACTCATTATTCAAGTTTATATTGTTTGTAGTTTGTAGATCCAATGATTCATGTATTTCACACTAAATTATGGTTGCAATGTCAATCATGTCGTTACACATATTAGGTACTTGTTATATTCAACACAATGTAAGCTGCGTCATAATTTGTACAATATTTACGCTTGGGCTCCGGGAAACTATGGGCATACAACTGAAGTTGTACCCACCTACCTAATGGCTATGCCCAATAAGTATTTGTTGACTAATGGGTGAACGCGAGTGGATACAAGACCCAAAGAAACGAATCCAACTGATTTGAAAAGCTAAGTTAATTTGGAATTTGGCTACAATAACTGGAACAACGCAAACGGATAAACTGCGAATCCCAGCTTAACAGTTTCCAATCTGATACAGGCACGTAGTTTAGTCGCGAATTTATTCACTATACTCACACTCATGTTTTCATATAGATTGGTGTAGTTGGTAGTTAATGTAATGTTTGTATTAAAATTGTTCGATGGTAATAATTTCGGAACTATCGGAAACATAATCTCATGTTATTGGCGTTATGGTGGTACACACAGGTACCTAATGGGATGATTTCATTTAGGCTATGACATTTACTGCAATTCGTTATTTTACGTCGGTACACAACATTTTAAATTTATAGCGGGAGTAAACCACAATATTGAAACAACAAGATAACTATTCGGTATGCATCAACTCAAAAAACGGTGGTGGGCAAACAGAAAAAGTTTACAAATCATCTTACTGCAAAAATGATCAATTGAAGGCTTCACTTCAAAATGGATATACAGGGTGGTGAAAATTTCGATGCTCACCATTGGTATTTTGGAAACGGTAAGAGATACGAGGTCGGTTAAATTAGAAAAAAGTTGCGCATTTTTGTGACGATTGAGAATCTGAAAAGAAACTTTGAATATTTTGATTGGTTTACGATTTATCATGAAAAAACTGAAAATTTCGATTTCAGAAATTATTTTTTATCTTTCCAACCATTCAAGCTATTTCAATCAAACTTGGTAGTTTTATGTTTTTGATCACTCCGAGTCGATCAACGTTGGCAGAAATTTTCCAGGCCTTCTAGATGTCAAATTATGATAGTCAACTTTTGTTTTTCTTATGGCCGCCATATTGGATTTTTGCACAAATAGATAGAGAAAAAAAATTAGCTTTCCGAATTAGTAACCAACATGTTATTTTAAGCGTCAAATTTTGAAATTCTCGTAAATTATTGACAAAATCGGGAATGCTTTGAAAAACAATTGAAATATTATCAATAGCAACAACAAAAAAGTGACAGATGGTGTGCAATTGACGTATCCAACTTCTTAATCGTGTTTTGTGCTTGTTTGTACCGGTAGTTCATAAATTGAATGGGTCCAAGGGTGTCTGTGAGTTCAAAAACGTCTGTCGGAACTAGCGTATCGTTCTTGTTAAAGTTTGACAAATTTATCCGTGCAAATTTATTAGAAAAGGAGTAAGGATTACCCTAGTTTCGACAGACGTTTTTGAATTCACAGGCACCCTTGACTCATTCAATTTATGAGCTCTCGGTACAAACAAGCACAAAACACGATTAAGAAGTTACGGCTCGATACCAAGTTGAGGCTGAGACCGCCGTAAGTGCCGTTACCATAGCAACGGCGGATACCAACCAATCAGACCGCGCTGTATTTGGCGAGTTACGCCGTCACAAACTTCGCGCTTGCAACTTGGTATCGGGCCCTTAGATACGTCAATTGAACACAATCTGTCTTTTTTCTGTTGTTGCTATTGATAATATTTCAATTGTTTTTCAAAGCATTCCCGATTTTGTCAATAATGTACGAAAATTTCAAAATTTGACGCTAAAAATGTCATAAAAAGAACATGTTGATCACTAATTCGGAAAGCTAATTTTTTTTTCTATTCATTAGTGCAAAAATCCAATATGGCGGCCATAAGAAAAACAAAAGTTCACTATCATAATTTGACATCTAGAAGGCCTGGAAAATTTCTGCCAAAGTTGATCGACTCGGAGTGATCAAAAACATAAAACTACCAAGTTTGATTGAAATAGCTTGAATGGTTGGAAAGATAAAAAATAATTTCTGAAATCAAAATTTTCAGTTTTTTCGTGATAAATCGTGAACCAATCAAAATATTCAAAGTTTCTCTTCAGATTCTCAATCGTCACAAAAATGCGCAACTTTTTTCTAATTTAACCGACCTCGTATCTCTTACCGTTTCCAAGATACCAATGGTGAGCATCGAAATTTTCACCACCCTGTATATCCGTCGAAATCTCAAAACTTTTTTTCTGCACGATTACAATACTTTTCCTTCCATGTTGGTGGGGGGTCAGGAAAGTAAAAGACAAATGAAAACAAAAAAGCTTCGCGGTGACTCCACATTGAATTAAAAGATTTCTGCGAAAGGCGCGGATCGTAAAGCGCCAGCGGTCGCATTCAAGCACAGCTCTCCAATTACGTTATCAAAACGTCGACGTCAAATTTTCCCTTGCTGTGAAAGTTTTGATAACAGTGTGCAGCATATTTGGCTGATATGGAATTTTCTAATTACGCTGATATGCCCCGCGAGCGCGTCCCGGAATTCTGGCACTGCTGCTGGCCGTCGTCCGTGGCTCGCGCCATCATCCATAGGCCATTGAAACTGCGATGGCGTGAAATTCGGAGCCCCAGTGTGTTGTGTTCATTGAACGGTTCAATTCGAGTGGACAGTGGTTTAGGCCCGGCCATCTAGATTCCAGATCACACAAAGAATGATAAAGGGGGCGCGCGCGTTGCCTTGTCAGGTGAATTAGTGGCGTAAATTATGAGGCGCTCTGCTCGGCAAGGACATTGAAGGATTACGGCCGGAATCTGGGAAAATTATTTAGCTGACAGTTTATTTCGTTCTTGACCGGAATTACCTATTTTTTCTTTTTCTCCTCCTAATGCGCGATGGTACGCTGGCGGTATGAAAAATCGCACCAAACCGAATGTGTGTCGCAGTGTCATTCAAGGCGCGTAAAAAACGTAATACTGTTGTTGTTTGAAGTCACTGAACTTCTGCACCTAGAGTCTAGACTATATGGCTGATCAGGATCACCATACAGTGAACAACAAATCGACGCTCCACCTTCAATACAGGGTGTCCACGGTTTAAGTGCTCTAACTGAAGAGTTGTATTCTTTGGACAAATGCAAGAAAAGTTTTCTTATATTATTTTTTCTTTTCGGGCTTCAGTTTCCAAGTGACAGGGTGTCAAAAAATTTGAAAAAAAATCTTTTTCTGCTATAACTTAGTAACTACTACTTTCACGAGAATCAAACTTGGTACGATTGATACACTATTGATTAGCTTTCATTTAGAGTTCACCATCACTTTGATGAAAAACCAGTGGCGTAGATATTAGGGTTACCCACCAATTAACCTCGGTTGTCTGCACGCCACTGAGATAAAATCAATCTTTGATAACATTTTCTGATTCCCCGGACAATTCTAAGCAAAAAATGTACTAGGTCCGAAGCTCCAAAGTTAACCATTTTCGAGAAAAACGGCATTTTATGATAAAAAACATGAAAATCGATCATAACAATAAATTGACTGATGAGACTTTTGTATAAGCTGTAGTATTATCGAAAGTATTGAAATAACTGAAGAGAAGACTTATTAGATATTATTGCTTCTGTTCAGTATTACTTACACTGATTACAAGATAATTTATTGAAGAATAAGTCAACAATTTTTTTTATAATGTTTTGACACCCTGTAACTTGAAAAATAAAACCCGAAAAAAAAATTATAAGAAAAATTTCTTTGCATTTGGCCAATGAATAGAACCCTACAGTTAGAGCACTTAAACCGTGAACACCTTGTAAACGGTGCCATCTAAACCTCGAGAGCATCAAAAATTTTGACAGGCTCTTAGATAAATATAAATAGATAGATTATTCATTCCAGTTTACAAGCAAACATTTAGCATCTCGGTCATGGAAATCGTTGGATTTATCTATGTTAGCTAAGAACCTAAGTATGTATATACAGTGAGGGGCAAAAGTATGGAACGCAAAAAATCGCATTTTTTTCTCGAAAAATTCCTCGAATAGGTCGATTCTGTTTTCCAATTCAGCACATTTTGATGTAAAATTTTCATATTTGGCGCCATTTTTGTAAAATATGTGACATCATTTCATCGTCATCAGCCATTTTCTCAAATTGAACCTCTTCCCTTTTTTTGCAGATTCGAATAGATTATGAAATTCTGATTTCATCAATATGCATATTATACTTTTTGGGCCGATAGTTTCGGATATTAAATGTCAAATTGCTTGATTTGAAAATTTTATTTCTGAAAAATTAGTTCTTCATTTTCATAAAAATTGATTTGGGACTCCTTTTATTGGATCAAATGCTCAAACTGCCACCCGTTACGTCTCATGGCAGTACGCAAACCTGTCCGAAAATTCTCGGATAACATTTTGGATAACTTCTACACTGATCAAGGGACATTCCACACGTTGATCTTTCAAGTCTAACAAATTTTGGGGTCTGTTGATGAAGACTTCTGATTTGAGTATCCCCGTAAGAAATAATCTAGGGGAATGAGATCCGCAGATCTCGCGGGCCACTATATCGGTTCTCGTTTGCTAATCCACCTTTCAGGAAAACAGGTGTCCAAAAAAAGTATAAGGACATGTCGCACATAGTGACCTAAAGGGAAGAGTGACGGGCCCTAAAGGGTCCAAATATTTTGAGAGATTTTATGAACATTACTGCGAAAAAAACGTTTTTATTTTGTCAAAACATCATCAATAAAAAACTAGAAATTTACCACCTTTGATAATTATTATTTTACGGTGGCTCTTGAAATCGAAACAACATTTAGCCCAGTCAAATTAGGTTTTGACCTAGAAATAATTCGCCCAAGGCTGAATTTTTGCACATCGACAGTTTGGACCTAGTACAACAACATATCAAAATACCCAAACTTTCCCCTGTCCGCGTCTTCGATTTTCAGGTCCTCAGGTTCTTGAAGTTGCATCGCTGATCTGCGACTCACGCCGTAGCATTATTCTTGGACCTATCAAGCTCAGGCTGGGCTTGAATTGAAGATAGAAGATCAAACAATGATCTTCTGGTGCAAGTGGCCCACATTAAATGCGCGGCAAGCCGGCAGACCCGCGAAATTCAAAATGAACGCTGCTATTTGCGACGACTTGTTACGGAATGCTCGCTTTGTATCGTTTGTCAAGAATTGACTGTGACAAACCATAGGTCAATGTATTCAGAAAATCTTCAGCTCTCCAGCTGTGTATCTATGGTGCCTGTGGAGGCACCGATTGCAAATATACAGCCCCCAGACTAAACGCGGGTCAGGGTAACGCGATCTCTGTGTTGCGCCATGTAGTAAAAGAAAAATAGATTTCAACCTCGGAAAAAATATGGACGTCCTGAAAATTTGATATTCTGTTCAGAATTGAGTGCTCTATACAACATATCCAAAATCGCCAAAAATCGCACCCGGGGGGTTTGGAGTTATTGGAGAGGGGGTAAAAAATTGCAGCTAAAAATAGAGTGGATGAAACTCGTCAATCCGTTGGATGCAGATACATTATAATTCGACGCATCATATCCGGTTGATACCATTTTGGACAAAAATTCTTGAAGGGGAGTCGTGGGGGGGAGGCATCTCTGCTAGGTGGTTCATTTTGTTTCCCTGGCTATGTAGAACCGATCATGACAAGTTTGGTACCTTTTCCGACTGAATTCAAACTCCTGAACTCGACTCCCATGTGTAAATTTGGATAAAAACAAGTTTGAACAAGTTAACCAGGAAAAACTTGTTTCTTCTTTGACAATTTTGACGAATTTTGTTTCTTACTGTTAGAGGTGTTCATCTTTGAAAATATTCCAGGGGCCATCAGATTAGAGTGTATTCTTCGCGAAAATCATTCACTCGATGTAAAATTTTGTTTCTCGAGTTTAAAATATCGATTTTAACCTGAGCCGGCCCGGCGCCGCATCTACTAATGACCAGAACACTACAGCATGCACCTTCAAATAAAAATAACTCAAGCTATTGAAAAAATGACGACTCATCTTTCAAACTTCAAGGATCTGTGCAGAACTGAGTTCCCTATAACATAATTCAAATCGCCATGAATCGCAAGGCAGGATTTTGAGTTATTCGTTATTCGAGGAGGGGCATAACATTTCAGCTAGATTCATACTCTATATTTCAAATGGGAGCTGTTACCTCTACCCTCAAATAACTCAAAACCCTGCAGTGCGATTTACGGCGAATGTTATAGGGCATTTGATTCTGCACAGATCCCCGCATTCTCAAAGATGAGTTCTTATTCAACCAATAGTTGAGGCTATTTTCATTCACAGGTGCATGCTGTAGTGTTAAGGTAATAAGTAGACGGTGCGCCGCGCCGGCTCAAGTTCAAATCGATTTTTTAAACTCGAGAAACCAAATTATATATCGAGTGGATGACTTTCGTGAAGAATACACTTCATTCTAATGGCCCTTAAAGTATTTATAAAGATGAACACATCAAATAGTAAAAAAAAATCGCCAAAAAAATCACCAAAATTGTCAAAGAAAAAACAAGTTTTTCCAAGTTCACTTGTTCAAACTCATTTTTTCCAAATTTACACATCGGATTCGAGTTCACGACATTGAATTCAGTCGGAAAAGATACCAAACTTGTTGTGATCGGTTCAATATGGCCCAGGGAAAAAAAGAACCGCCTAGCCGAGCTTCGCCTCCCCACGAGCACCCTTCAACAATGATCGACACTTTTTGTACCAAAATGATATCAACGGGATATACAATACATCGAATTACGATGTATTTGCATTCAATGGATTGACGGGTTTCAACAATCGCCTCATATGGCGCAACACAGAGATCGCATCACCCTGACCCACGCTTAGTCTGGGGGTTTATATCTGCAATCGGTGTTTCCACAGGCACCATAGATACACACTTGGAAAGCTGAAGAATTGCTGAATGCGTTGACTCCTGGTTTGTCACTGTTTATTGGTCACAAACGATACAAAGCAAGAATTCTGTGAGAAGTCGTCGCGAATAGCAGCGTTCATTTTGAATTTCGCGGGTCTGCCGGCTTGCCGCGTACCGGAAATGGGTTTGTCGCACCAGAAAATCGTTGTTTGGTCTTTTCTCTTCAATTCAAGCCCAGCCTGAGTTTGATCGGTCCAAGATTAATGCTACGGCATGAGTCGCAGATCAGCGATGCAACTTCAAGAACCTGAGGACCTGAAAATCAAAGACGCGGACAGGGGAAAGTTTGGGTATTTTGATATGTTGTTGTACTAGGTCCAAACTGTCAATGTTCAAAAATTCAGCCTTGGGCGAATTATTTCTAGGTTTTGTCGATTTTTGACCTAAACTGCCTGGGCTAATTGTGATCTGGGCAAGAAATGGATTTGTAACAATCGTAACGATAGTAAAATCAACAAAATTACGATATTGTTTCAATTACAAGATTCACCCAATAAGACTCATTGCCTATACTTTACTTACACTGTTAAGATTTTGTTTGGGGAAACAGTTGAGGACGAGCTGTGGGACGGTTGCGTGCGGTTGCATGGATGCAGGTAGGAGAAATCGGGCTGAAAATTTGGGCCAGGTTTTGGGATTTGAGGGCTTGAAAGTGGAGCTCTTGCAGGTTTCTCAGGCGGCCGGAATGTGGATGGTATATAGATCGGACGGCGCGGCAGGAACGACTTCGGCCCAAACGAGAATCGGACGGGACCTGTGACGAGTTGTGGACAAGAGCGGGAATTCTCTTAGAAGGTGAACGTAGTAAAGGGGTATAGGATTGAGTTAGCCTCGGGACAAGGACGGGACTAGTTTGGCCTAGGGTGGAAATCTTGGTTTACCAGGCGCAGAGCCCTGCCTCTGGCAGTGAAGCGAGGGAAGCTTTTGTTAGACGCAAGGGTACCGAGGAATGGATGATGCAAAGAACGGGGTATTGTCTTTTTCCGCCCACAGAGCTTTGGTCCAAGGTGGCTGCTGCTACGAGGTGAGTTAACAGAGTCCCTTGCCGGATATTACTGACATGTTGAAAATTTGACTTGAAATTCAAAAAATTAAAAAAAATAATAATCAAGAGAAGTTTTCGCAAGCACGGCGGAAGTTTGTTGAGAATAAGAAAAAAATGAGGGGGGTGGGTCAATCTCAAACCTTGTACCTGCACGCGCCCCGCGTGCATGCACGATTATTCTGCGTTGCGCTGTCGTGTTGCTTCTTGACTGCAATAAATCACCGCTCATCTGCAATTCTACCTGATTAAACACCTCTCGGTGCACAGAACCGACCGATTTCCCCGGCATAATTAAATTTAATGGTCATCATTTCACATAATCTGGGTAGGTACCTACCCTACCTGATATGCTGTGTTATCTTTGACGCATGAATCGTGTGCGTTCTGCATTCGTCAAGGATTCCTTCCTATACCTACTTGGAAAATGCCTCTTGAGCACGAATACCTACTATTCATTCAAATCTCAACGTTTCCCGTTTTGTTTGCTAGATTTGCAATTATAGATAATAGTTGTGGATGCATGAGGTTTTATCTTCCACCTGATGCGACAGCATATAAAAAACCAGAGATTTTCATGACAGTACAAAAGTACAGTGAATGAGTATACTTTTCCGTTTCCATTTTAGGAATCAGTCCGAACGGCAAAGTGTCAAAAACGACGCGCCCCTCGTATTCTCCTCTTTTCCTAAACAGCTTAAGCGAAGTTGACTTTCAATGAAACATTTTAGGTGACGTCGATCACCACACTGTTTTGTCCGCAAATTTTGAAATTTTTTGCCTGTGTGCGTCGTCAGCAGTGGTGAGATTAGAGCGACTTGTGACTGACGGCTGGCCACTCACATAGATGGACCTTAATGATTTCGCGCTGGTAAAGGTGGCGTGTGGAAATGGATCTCCAATAAAGATTTTCGATTTTTGGCGTGCCGGGCGGGAAATTGTCTTTCACAAGGCCAATTTAATATGCATGGTGATCATATCGGATAAGATGCGCCTCCGAGCCCAGCCACCAGCCACACACTTCATTCTGGATCGCGCACTTACGCCATAAAATATTTGATCGGATCCGCCGCCGCCAGCCGAGAAATGCGCCGCGCCGCTGCTCGTAAGTAATGTGAAAAATAGGGCGGCGAAAATTTAAAAACCCAATAAAACGCCCGCCAGACCACCAGACCTCTTCACCCCCGGTACCGCGCGCAACGCTACCCAGAAGCGGGATCAAAATAAGGGACATCAACTTACTTCCCCCCTGCTTCTTCATCCTCTCTCATTCCACGAGCCCCACAGATAAGATTAAAAGTGCTAGAAGTGGAATAATTACCAAGAAGTAGTATAGTCGTCGGTTCTCCCGCGTCATCCCATCAACTGTCGTTTCGTGCGCCATTAACTGATCGCGAAATTATGGCGCGTCTATTTGTAACTTGTGTAACTACACTTTTTGTGCGCTTTCAGCTCGATTTCTTTTTGTTTGGCGAATAAAACTTTGCGCGCCGACGCTTATCAAAGAACTTTTTCAGTAATTATTGTCGTTCTCATTGATGGGCGCCCTAATCGCGTCGGCCTTGAGTTTTGACCTCTTTGCATCAAAGGACCTTGAATATACAGGTTATTCACGGTCTGGGGGAAGAAATTCAACTGATGAAGAGTCATACATAAATATTTATTTAGTGAAGATTTTTAAGAAATTGTAATTTTTAAAGAAATTTCACGACTTCAAAGAATTAGTATATTACATACCGAGACTGGAAATACATCATTACTGCTGAGGGCAAAGAGCGCCTCCAGGCAAAGCATGAATGATGTATTTACCGTCGAGTGTACCGGGTGGGCCATAAAAAACCGTACTGTTTTATTTTCCTCGCCGATTTTTTGTTTCTTGACCGATTTTGACAAGCTTGGTATCATTGTGTAGCAAATTGAAGAGGCAACCAGAACCATATACAAATGATTCCCAAGTGTCAAAATTCAAAATGGCGGAAGCAACTGAAAATAGGTCTTCTTTTGCAGTCGTTTTTTTTCAAATAAAGTTTGACAGAATAACCAAACTAAAGACGTTTTCTGAAAGAATGAACTATTTTCTACATTTTGAGACCACAACTAGCTCAATTGGTTCATTCGTTAGGGAGATGTGGCAAATTGGAAAAAAACTTATTTGCCATTGTTTCAATCCAAAATGAATATTAAAAAATATTGTTTCGCCTGTCAAATTTTTGTTTCTGGAGCAATTTTGACAGGTTTAGTATCATTATATAACCAATTAAATAGGCTTCAAGTGTCATATACGGATATGATCAAAATGTTAAAATTCAAAATGGCGGACACAACTGAAAATGAGCCTCCTCTCGCAATCGTTTTTTTGATTTGAAATTTGACAGAATGACAGAGTTAGAAGCGTTTTTTGAAAGAACGAACTGTTTTTCACATCTTGACACCATCACTAGCTTGATGGGTTCTTTCGTTAAGGAGATGTGGCGAATTGAAAAAAACCTTATTTGCCATTGTTTCAATCCAAAACGAATAAAAAGAAATATCATTTTGTCTCTATAATTTATTCAAGGGGTGCCTGGGATATAATCACCGTTTTTCAAAATATCATTAAAAATTATTTTACAGGGTGTTCATTAGGTAGGTTCCTTTCTATGGACGCGGACTCCCTGGGTGCAAACATTTGAGAACCATCCTATTTTTTGCATTTGTGTTGGTCAAAGTTGTTGTTGATTACTTGAATCCATTGTTAGCCTCAAAATAGACATGTATCATAGGTTTTAATCTTATTGAGGGTAGAAAAATAATCTAGTAGTCTTTTCCACAACATTTGCACATCGTTTTCTCAAAACGCCTGTTCAATTCTGTAATTCTGTCAAATTTCAATGAAAAAAGACTGCAAAAGAAGGCTTGTTTTCCGCTATTTTGAATTTTGACATTTTGATCATATTCGTATATGACACTTGTAGCCTATTTAATTGGCTACACAATGACATCAAACCTATCATAATCGCTTCATAAACAAAAATTTTACAGACAAAACAGTATTTTTATCATTCATTTTGAATTGAAACAATGGCAAATAAGCTAAATAAACACACAATATTAATTTACTTTTTAAGTTTGTAATGTTCTTTATTGTTAAGTATTCCTTGTATTTACAGACCATTTATTATAATGGTAGGACGTTATTGTTTACAATAAATATATATATTAATCTAATACATCTCCTCAACGAATGAACCAATTGAGCTAGTTGTGATGTCAAAATGTAAAAAAAAGTTCGTTCTTTCAAAAAACGCTCCTAGCTCTGTCATTCTGTCAAATTTCAATTTAAAAAAAACGACTGCGAAAGAAGGCTCATTTTCAGTTGTGTCCGCCATTTTGAATTTTGACATTTAGATCATATTCGTACATGACACTCGAGGCCTATTTAATTGGTTACACAATAGTACTAAACCTGTCAAAATCGCTCCAGAAACAAAAATTTTACAGGCAAAATAATATTTTTTATTATTCATTTTGGATTCAAACAGTGGCAAATAAGCTGTTTCTTAATTTGCCACATCTCCCCAACGAATCAACCAATTGAGCTAGTTGTGGTCTTAAAGTGTAGAAAATAGTTCATTCTTTCAGAAAACGTCTTTAGTTCGGTTATTTTGTCAAATTTTAATTTAAAAAAATGACAGCAAAAGAAGGTCTACTTTCGGTTGTGTTCGCCATTTTGAATTTTGACACTTAGGAATCATTTGTATATGGTTCTGGTAGCCTCTTGAATTAGCTACACAATGAAACCAAGCTTGTCAAAATCGATCAAGAAACAAAAAATCGGCGAGGAAAATATAACAGTACGGTTTTTTATGGCCCACCCGGTATATGTATAATATTTTACCGACAATCATTATTGTATATTAACTACTATTAGTTAACAATTAATAAATACTTGTTCAACGAACAATTTAATCGAGTGAACAGCTATAAATTATTTGGGTGGCTGTGACTCAAGACATTTACAGTTCGTATAAAAATATAAAAACTATTGCAATCAGTGCAAATTCTCAAAATGTTGAAGATTCTTCTGATTTCACGTCTTTGACTTCTCCTGAACTGCGGCAAGCGGCCGGTCGCTATTTTGCGTCAATACATGCAGCTAAGAATGAATGCAGATCACGGAATATGCAGATCTAGGCCTAGGCAGTGACCGTAGGCCACGGCTTTTCCTAAAAAAAATTGCCACATTTTTGGGGCTATTTATCACAACCGGAACGAGACACAGGGCACTGTTTTCGGCGCTGGGCTGCTACATTGCTTGCCAACAGAAGATGTGATGTCCTGCAACTTGAAAGGTTAGGAGGATGGAAGTCCAGCGCCGTTGCAGAAGGATATATCGAGAACTCTTTGGAAGGGCAGGTACAAATTGCACACCTACTCACGACAGCTCCAGGGGCAATCGCATTCCAAAACCTTGTGTGTTTAATTAAATCATGCACTCCACTATAATCCTCCAAATTGTTCGCAGGGCACATTGAAGAAAACCAGAAAATAACAATATAACCTATCACAAATTTGCCTGTCAATAGGCTGGTGGACATGGGTTCTTTCAATTTCATTTTATGAAAGATCCTCCCAAAATTGTTGCATTGGCAAGATGATTTTGTTTGAAAAAGTTTTTGTACATACAGGGTGTCCCAGCTAAAACAATCAAGCGCAATTTTCTCAGAAAATATCAAAGCAACAAAAAAACTTTGCCAATTGGGAGAAAGCCTGATCCTTTAGCTTTCTTTTGAGGGGGCGCCGATGCTTGTATATGTGCTCTAGTTTCCAAGAAAATGCAATTTGAGTCGGGCGAGTCACAAGAATTCGAAAATTCATGACCGAAAAAATAAAATGCTTCAGACGAAAAAAAATCCTCTTTCTCTGGGCTTTCCATTGATGTGTCGCCAATGTCTGTACCTGGCCCAATAAGCCAGGAATTCTGCTTCAAAGTCCAGCAAACGCAATAATCGGAATCCGTGACGTCACCGATCACACACTTGTTGATTTTAACACCAGTCGTTACTAGGACTTTTTTATGTAAAAATCAACAAGTGTGTGATCGGTGACGTCCTTATGAATTCCGATTATTGTGTTTGCTGGACTTTGAGGCAGAATTTCTGGCTTATTGGGCCAGGTACAGACATTGGCGACACATCAATGGAAAGCCCAGAGAAAGAGGATTTTTTTTCATCTGAGGCATTTTGTTTTGTCGGTCATGAATTTTCGAATTCTTGTGACTCGCCCGACTCAAATTGCATTTTCTTGGAAACTAGAGCACCTATAAGCATCGGCGCCCCCTCAAAAGAGAGCTAAGAGATTAGGCTTTCCCCCAATTGAAAAAGTTTTTTTGTTGCCTTGATTTGTCTGTTTGAATGGCGCGGCAAGTGCGTGACGTCACATTTTGAAGAGCCAATAGAAACTCTAGTTGGCCATTCAATGACTGAAGAACACCTTCTCGTTTTGAACTGATTTATACCAAAAAAATAAAATGAAATGCTGGAGTGCTATGGTTTGATCTCACATTTTGGTCGATTCTTCCTTAAAATTCAGTTGTTTTTGCTCGTGCAGGCTTCGGATTGATGTCACAACAGTGTTATTAGTGCCATATGAGTGGCAGTACTGCGTGTGTCGCATGCCATATGTCAAGCCCACGTCAAATAATCTAGCTTTTTTGAATACAATTTCGCTTCATAATACATAATAACTCCATGCAATGGCATCAAAAACAAGTTCCTTGTAATAAAGTTGTGCTCGCACGTGAAAATACACCACTACGTAATGGATCCAGAACGAATGCTTAGGTCAAATGCCAAAATTCGTTCCCCTCTCCTTTCTCCCTCCCACCTCCTAGCCCACTTTCAAGCTGTGACGTAGGATATTATTCCTGATTTGAATAAGTCCACTTTCAAATTGATTTTTTTACCGATATGAAATCATATTTCGAAAAACTTTTCCAATGACAAATTCGTCATTCAGATATTTATCAGATTTATGATACTTTTATACTGAAATGCGATTGATGTCTAGTAGCCTAATATTGTATAAATGTGTGCGACACGTCAAAGGCATGAGAATCAAGGAAGGCTAGGTTTTTCTCTCCTAGAGGTGGAACACAATCATTACTGCCTTGTTTAAAGGCGTATTACTATAGTGATTGTCGATAATAGCTATTTACGATACGAGTGTTAAAAGTGACAGGTATTATTTTGTGAGCGGGGACGCTTGCGAAACGAGCATTAGCGAGTAGAGCAACCCCGCGAACAAAATAAGACACTTTTAACGCGTGCATCGTACAGGATTTTATCTAGAATGCTCTTTGAAATGTTTGGTAAATGTCAGGATTTATTGAAAATATGACAGGAATGCGCAGAATCATCATTTCTTCACGTCGCCCATGACGACGTGCTAAAAGTGACGGGTATTATTTAACGCTTGTAGATAATAGTATATTACATACCGAGGTGGAAAGCGTCTCATTACAGCCAAGGGATTCAATATATTACCGAGGCGTGCCGAAGTGAGATAGAATCCCGTAGGCTGTAATGACGCTTTACTCCGTGGTATGCATAGGACTTTATTCACAATAATCCAGTTTAAATGCAAATAATTGGCTTTATTTGAAGTTTTTCGCGTCAAACGTTTTTATCAGGTAGGCATAGTCAACCTTTCCAAACAACGCATCCATCAACACTCCGCGACAGCTGTTTAGATCAAATCACCTCTCTCCATACGTCACTTTCGGCCCGTGGTCCGAAAGTGACATTATTTTCCAACCTGTGAGGAATTTGAGGAAGCTCCTTTGTATCTTTTTGGGTTTGTCAGAGCCCTTTGAGGCCCCTTTGTGTCTTAATGTGTTATTTATAGCCCCACTAAGTCCCCTTTCATCTCGTCTTGTCTTTCGGAGCTCTAGGAAGCCTCCCTTGTAAAAAACCTTCCTCTGTTTCAT
Organism: Anaspis maculata; assembly: GCA_949128115.1. Taxonomy (NCBI): domain Eukaryota; kingdom Metazoa; phylum Arthropoda; class Insecta; order Coleoptera; family Scraptiidae; genus Anaspis; species Anaspis maculata. The sequence continues at coordinate 48,502,694 of OX421964.1, forward strand.
TTACATAGAATTGTAAGTACTGTAACAGCAACGCTAACGTTAGTGTAGAAGTTGGACCTGAACCTTTCATGCGTAAGACCGAAAACACAATAATAGCAGATTGCTGGTCTCCGCTTTCGGCGCCCACAATCTGCTTTCATTGTAGGCCGCTCCAGTCGGGTGATAACGTGACTGCAGCAACGCTGACCGCTGTCAAGAGTTGGATGTAAGACGGGCGTCTTTCATCTGGGAGACGGGCGTCAAACCCCTCGAGTATAACATGCCTCTAGCCGACGGTACGGCAAAGTGTAGAGGGAGACCGGCAGCGTAGCCTGGAGGACGTACGAAATCAGGAACGTACCGGGCGCAGGGCGTGGATGTGTCGGACATCTGTACTTGCGTTCGAGGGTGAAAGACAAAGTCTGTGAAACCGTGCGCTTGTCGGCCCCAGTGCTTGGATGGACCTACCATCAAGCATCCAGGCACCACTTTGTGGCTCGGTGAGTCCGGTTGGTGGGGCGCACTAAACTTAGTTTCAGTGTAGGGGCAACCCAAACCATAATAATAATAATAAATACTTTCCATGCGTGAAGCCAAAAACACAACGAATGAAGGGTTGTGGGCGCCGAAACCGGAAACTCAGCAACCTGGTATTATTGTGTTTTCGGCCTAACGCATGAAATGTACAGGTCCAAACCTCTACACTAACGTAAACTTGCTGTTACAGTTCTGTGTAAATGGCACTCAACTGTTAGGTCTGCTCACGTCAGACTGTCTTTTGTGAGGCTTATACATGGTGATAATACGAGTGTATATTACTGTGAGAAGGAATATAGAGTTTGAGCCCTGTATTCGAAACGTGGTTCATTTTCTGCATTCAAAGAATGAACGATCAACGTATTTACTCACCTACTTTGGAGGCGCTGGTGGCTGTGGGCAATAAAGTGCGAGACTAGCATTACGTTACCGTTCTGACAGTGATGGAACTTTGCTACCATTGCTTGCATTTGCGAATCCAGAAATTGCATGTGAAAATAGAGAAAGAATGGCACGTCGGATTAATCCTACCCATCAATAATGAGAGTTAAACAAGAAGAATCGGGTGGCGTAGGTATACAAAAGGAGGAATAGCAAGATGAGTGAGGATGCTCCAACTCCAACTTCAACCCACACACTATCACGCTGGATCTCTAGACAGGCCTAGAGAGACGAACGAAGAAGACTAGGGAGGAAGAGGCATTAGGCAGGTCGCCGGGAATACAAGAAACTCATTGTGCATTCTCGGCCCCGACGACTGGATCGCTATGGATTGGAATACTATGATGCGGGCTCAACTCTCGTCTCTGTATTGATTTTGCTATATCTATGCGCTATGCGTCTTGCTGAATTCTGCAATACTTTTCGGAGAGGCAACAGCAGCAGCAGCAGCAGCAGCAGCAGCAGCCAGCAGTAGTAGCGAAAAGGGGACGCAGGATATGCCGGGTGGTGGGTATCTTAAAGACTTTTATATCCCCTAATATTGGATGGGTTCAAACTGTCATTCTGTTGGGAAAATGCAATTCTGCTTTTCGATCCCTCATCTAGATAGTTCCGAAGTTTATTTACTTTCCCCCACCACCACTACCGTATGTATAATAACGAAGGTAAAGTAAGTACAAAACATCCGCGCGTCTTTTGTTTTCCCAACTTTCAGCCCACGCACACTACTCCAAATTAACTTTCTTAACGACTTCGGCACACCTACCGCCATTAAGATTTGTTGCACTCGTAACGCGTCCCATTCAGGATAATGCGCTGCTGCCTGTCTGCCTGCCGCTGCCCATATAGAACGTCCGGAACTTCTGTAGGTACCTTGCTCTTACTGAGTTGGCGATATTTATAGAACTGAAAATATCGTAGTTTGGTCAGTCTTTCAGATTATACTTTATTCCAGCTAGCAATAGGAAAGGGTCGCCATTTTATTATCACTTCTCACATTACTGTTGAGCTACACATTAATAAAAGCCGCATGTTCTCGTGCAGTGAGATGAACAGATAGCGTCCTCTATCCTCAAGCCCCAGTATCTCCCACAGGTTTATTCTCAGCATCGTATTACCATAGGATAGCACTACTAGAAGCGACACTTTGCCTTTCTGCCAAATTCATATTTATATGCGCATGTCTGAGGCGGCCATATTTTTGGTAGGGCACCTGTCACTGTACGGATATTACTTCAGAGTTAGTAGACAGATTTTGATGACATGATGCCAGAGCGATCCGAGTAATTTTTGTTAAAGAAACGGTCGAAATTGCTTGAGATAACCCATACCTAAGATAATTATTAGGTAACTTGAGTTATTGGGAGCTCGGCCAAAAACCTTCGATGAAACCGACCGCGCTCAGTGACGTTAGCCCTACCAAACCAATGGCACAAGGTCACGGAATATCACCAAAGAAAGATCAAACAGATAACCGCGAATGTCGCTTGCAAGAGAAAGCTGATTTCATTCCAGTTTTAATTACATATTCAACCCTGAAAAATAACATCTGTCAAGTGCGCATCGCGAGATCTGATGCAATGTATTATCCATTCCAAGCTCAAACAAGCGAATATGCCTCATGGGCATGAGGCTCAGTAGCGCACTTCCTTTTTGGAGGATTAGTGAACGCAAGATGTTAAGTGATTAGGGTTCTACCGTCTTGGGCAAAAAATTGCAATATGGCGGCCAAAATATCGACAGAATCATGAAATTCGGCTTGAAAATCAAAATGATCGTACTAGACAAGGGTAAGTTCCAAGTTTCATGAAAATCGTTCCACTAACAAGAGATTTCAATATGGCAGCCAAGATGGCGGCAAAATTATGAAACTCAGCTTGAAAATAGGAATGATCGTACGAGACAAGCGTAGCTCTCAAGTTTCATGAAAATCCTTCCACTTATAAGAGATTTCAATATGGCGGCCAAGATGGTGGGGCAATCATGAAATTTGGCTTGGGAATAAGAATGATTGTACTAAACAAGGGTAAGTTTCAAGTTTCATGACAATCGTTCCACTAATAAGAAATTTCAATATGGCAGCCAAGATGGCGGCCGAATTATGAAAGCCAACCTGCCTATTTGGTCCTTGAGGACCTAAGCTATCCACCGGATAAAGTTCAATCTTCAACGGCTGTAGCTTTATTTCCCGAGGAGAAGTTCAACTTCATCGAAGTGCACAGGAGATCTCTGTTTTTTGAGAATAATGATAACGATGTATGGATAACAAAAATAGTGCCTATTGGCCACCCTTGGGGACATCAGCTATTAATCGGAAAAAAGTTCCAAGACTCTTGTTTCAATTCTCGAGAAGGAGTACAGCGTCTTAATTTCTGCACGGACTCGGACAGACAGACAGACAGACAGACAGACAGACAGACAAACCGGCCACATAAGCGTCATTCTGTTACTTATATAAAAAAATGTTCTCCAACTGATTTCGACCTCCTGAACACTAATATCGGGTTCACTTTTGAATTGGAACATTTCTTTTTTATCGAAAAACCGAAAAAATGGTAGCCTTGTCACATGATTTTTAGTGATACCTACCTACTTTTTTTTTGTTATTGAGCGAACATCTTTCGTAATTTGAGTGCCATTATCCTTCAGGTACCTAGTATTGACTATTTCAAAATGTTCAATTACTATTTCGGCACGTCTGATTTTAAATTTGTAGGGTCGTGTAATATGCGCCGAGCCGTGGCTTTGCGGTCGTTTTCAAAAATTGATAACAATTGACCCAACGGTCGGATCGAAGTGGGGTTTTTGTCAAAAGAAAGTTCAAATTGTTCTCTAAATATAATGCCGTACATGCAGTGATGTATTTCATTAAGAAATTGTAGTTGCCTGCATATCGCAACTTTCTACATCTTACCGCGAATGCCAGCACTTGATCGGCGAAGCCGCCCTACACCAAAATGTTATTTTTGTAATTGTTCATGATTATTTCGGCAAAATTTTTCTTGATTCGCGTACCAAGGCCATGAGCTACCCATTCGAGTTGAAATATTTTCTGTATTGAATTTCGTTTTGTTCGGAGGAAAGGATATCAAGCACCAGCAAGCAACGAATAAATCATTTGCGGCCGAGCCGTAGTTTCGGAGTCATTTTCAAAAATTAATAACTACTAATCGGCACCTCGCACCGATGTGAAATTTTCATTAAAATAAAGTTGAAATCATTCTCTAAATATAACTCCGCATATGTATTATGGTAAAATGATAAGATCGGGTACTTCCTCGCATGTGATAACTTTCGAGATCAGGCCGGCTTCTGAAATGCAGCATTCAACGGCGATGCCGCGTCACACTAAATTGTTATTATTGTCATTGTTTATTATTATTTCGTCAAGATTTTTCTTGGTTCGGGATACAAGGTCATGAGCTACCCAATGGAGTAAAATTTTTTCGCAAAAACCTTTTCGTCTAGGACTAGATGCTGTGACGGACGGACGGACGGACGGACGGACGGACGGACAAAGCGAGGACAAAAGCGCCTTCCCGTTTGGAGAAGTGCGCTAAAAATGATCGAGGCGAACCACAGTTTTACCGCCGTAGTGTGATGTCGTCGGCAAGTGATCTCGTGACCTGAGCTCGTCGCGCCCTGTAAGAACCTAGGTATGTTAATTCACCCTCTGTTCCAGGATCATGATTTGTGATTCTGGCCAAAAAAAAGTTGCTGAGGTCAGTGAGCAAACCTGTGACCTGCCGGCAACGCAGTCCCCTGAATGACAATTTGACAACACGGCGTTGTTCAGGTGAAGGTTTCATGTCAAACGGACGCAAATTTTAACGTAACCTCCCTTGTATCAAGATGACATTAAACATAAAAAATCAGGGACACCAACAAAACTCGAATTTTTCATGGCCAGCTGTGGTTTTTTAAGCTTGGAATGGATTATACGTTCTCGAGTGAAAATTCCGCTCACAAATCGCCAGAACCGATCGCTTCGATTCCGGATCGAATATTGGTTTTCAGTTCTCACAGTATGCGGGGTTCATCAGCATGGACTCACGTCCTCAAGAAGCCCCACATAGAGCAATCTGGCGGCCTGAGATCGGGTGATTTCGCCGGCCAATTAGTGTAACAATTTCTCGAGAGGAAACAAAAGGGCACTTCTTGGAACGTTAATAAAAACCTGTCAAAACTCCAAAACATTGCAGGGTAAGTTGGAAAACGAGATATTTTGGAGCTCTTCGTATTGCGTCGCAGTGTGCATTGGACAAAATGTTTTTTTCTCGAAAATTATCATAATGGTGAAAAATGGAATGGAATGAGCTTTCTTCCGCTTTTTGATCGATCTCTCTACCTCAGTTCAATAGCCAGTATTGGCCTTGCGAAAAGTGGTCACACTGGCTGAAGCACCCTTTACCTACGCTATGAACAGACCTGATTTGTAAGCAAATGAAAAATTGATATTCAGCTGATCAAGTGCCTATATAGGTACTCGCAGTTTGCTTTCATGGCTTTTAAACGCTTTCCCGTTTTCGGCACCGCTCGCCATCAAAACCATGTCGGTATTAATGGAATGTACAATAATATACTTTGTCTTGCAACATGTGGTCTTAATATTACCCTGGGCTCGCTATCAGAGAACACACAGACAAATATTGCTTAAAATTCTTGGAGCGCCAGAATCGCCAATAATTCGCACTGGGGTTCGTCTCTCGGGGTGCTTTGGGGCACAGCACTTTGCGTATATATTCAGCATCTAAGGCACATAATGTTGGGTTGGGTATTAACACGGAGAGGCTCTCCTGTATGCTCTATATTAGAGTATTCCTGGTTTAATGCCCGCGGGGAGGGCCTCCCTCGTTTTCCATAACCCTGTAGCTATTCTTGGTCTAATTGTTATTGCTGAATTACGTGCACTCTTGCCGTTTATTACCTGCCCGTTTTGTCAGATACTGCAGAATTTTATGGGTCGTTGCAATAAAAGGCTAAAACTTTTTTTGCCGTTTCAGGGAGGCTCAACGACTTCTTAAAATTAATCGGCCCGTTTACTTTTAAATAAAATCCCATTTATGGATGATTAGCAGGTCGTTTGCGGTAATAAAAGGTATTCCTATTGTGAAACTGTGTCTATCATCCGTTCAACTTCTACTTGCACCAGAGTGGGTCCTGAATTTAGATTTAGACAGATCACTTGGATTTGACACCATCATTTGTAAAAGTGGACCGCTCTTGGTGTCAATGATAACTCTTTATAGTACAAGAAAGATGATTTTGACCTCGAACAAAATATGGACGTGCTATGAAAATTTGAAATCCTGGTTAGAATTGAGTGCCCTGCTACATGCCAAAAATCGCACTACATCAGGGTTTTGAGTAATTGGACAGTGGATGAAAAAATACAATTTCAAATGAAAAAGAATAATATAACAGGTTTTTTAATCTGTTGCATACATATACATCGCAATGCGACGGCGCCGCATCCTACTGTTAGGTATTTCGCGTACGGGTTCGAATATAATTGAGACAATCGTTTTAAAACACAAACTGTTGATTACTGCGTACTACAATAAATACACGTCAACAATTATTTACTCAGGAATATATCGAAGGTACTATCGCTTCTTATCACCTCGCTGTACAACTTCGCATTCCAATTCAATACTACTCGTGAGCTGCCGGTTGATGCCTTATACCGGGTGATCATTTGAAAACTATCCACCTGCAATCACTCCCGATTCCTAGTGAAAAAGTCTCCGAGCAAAAATAGGTCGATTTTTATATCAAGGGGGACATCTAAAACATACATCGCCAAATTTCTATCTTCATTCTCTTCAATTTGATGTATTGCAAGGTAGGTAGTGTCATTTGAAATTTCAAAGTTGGGGGAGTGGGGGCGAGAGGGCTGGATATAGAAATTTGCCAATGTATGTTTTAGATGTCCCCCTCGATATAAAAATCAACCTGTTTTTGCTCGAAGAAATATTGACTAGGAATCGAGAGTTATTGCAGGTGGATAGTTTTCAAATGACCACCCGGTATAGGCCTCCGAATAGTGTTCCCGAACTTTCCGTCATCTTCCAGCAATTTCCATAGTAGCCCGGCATATGCGGTTTCTAGACGACTCCTGAATACTCACACACCTTCCGCGTGCTTCTCGTGCGCTCCGGAATGCCTGCACCTCCGCCAAAATGAACAGATGTGCCTTGAACGAGCGTTGAAGGTTCCCAATTCAGTTTCACGTACACGCACGCTCTGAAATGCACAAGAACACTCCGCACTTGTACACTGCGATCTAATGGATGTAAGAATCCAGAGAGATCGAGTGTTTACCAGTATGCACGGAATAGCCGCTCGTAACACTACTGTTAACGCAGTTTGGCATAAAAGTGACGATCATTGTTGAAGGTTGGTCGTTAAGGAGAGGATTTCGGCTAAGTAGGCTCTTTTATTTGTCCGTCCGTCCATCCGTCCGAGCTCATCTTCGACTCTTGTTCAAACATCATGCTTGTGAAGAAGTGGATTTCATTGTTTAGCGCACTTTCCCAAAAAATGGGGAAAAGACGCTTTTAGCTTCACTTTGTCCGTCCGTCTGTACCCGGGATAACTCCTCAGGGAATAGAGATATCGATGCAGTGTAAACGCTAATAAATGTCCAGGATGTCAAGTTGACTTTTGGGTTCTTATTACTTTGCCGCCATCTTTGATCTGCCATTTTGAATTTCTATAAAAGTGATCCGATTGGAATGAAATCTGCATTTGCAGGCATGTAAACCACATCAAGATACATCCAATTTCCAACAATTATGCTCTGCCCCCTTCTTGTATTCTCCATATTGAACATGTTTTGAAGTGATAGAACTATAGGAGAATCATGTCTTATTGAAAGAGATATCGATGTGGTGCAAACGCCAATCGAATGCGTTCGTGTCCACCATATGAAGTTTGTCACTTTGCCGCCATCTTTGATCTGCCATTTTGAATTTCTTTGAAAGTGGTCCGATTTGAATGAAATTTCCAGGCGATGTAAAATTTATTATTTTCGATCATGTACGTTTCGTGCCTTGCGATGGAAACCATTATAATTGATTATTACACGCAACGCCCTTGATTAATAGACCTACAAGGATAATATTCACTTATCTAAATCCCACTGTCAATAGCAACGGAATAAAATTGATGTAAACAACAAAATCTGACAGCTGTCACTTCGGACTTCTTTTTTGTAATAATCACCAAAATATCACTCGTGCTCGAGATTTTCCCAGATAATTTTGGCCAGGCGTTTCCCTCGGGCTGGTTGTCCCTAGATAAATGCCCTCCTCTTACGGAGTCGGGCATTTATCGCTACAACCAGCACTCGCGATGGCCTGTCCAAAATTATCGTGAAAATCTGAGCACTTGTGATATTACTATTGACTATTACATACAACGCTCTTGATTATTAGACCTACAAGGATAATATTTACTTATATAAATCCCACTGTCAATGGCAACGGAATAAAATGGATGTAAACAACAAAATCTGACAGCTGTCACTTTGGACTTCTTTTTTGTAATAATCATCAAAATATCACTCGTGCTCGAGATTTTCCCAGATAATTTTGGCCAGGCGTTTCACCAGCACTCGCGATCGCCTGGCCAAAATTATCGTGAACATCTAAGCACTTGTGATATTACTGTTGAAAAGGTTTCAAAAACCACGACAACCAAAAAATAATAGCCAAAATGCACGACGCTGGTTTCTGTTTTTAAATCCAGAGGCACTCTTGACCAATTAGATGATTTATGATCCCACGGTAGATCGTTCGAGTCGAACAACGTTTGTTGTGGAATTATTCTACATCAAATATTTAGAAAAATGTTACCTAATAAAAAGGGATTCTGTCCGAAAGCAACCCCTCTTCTATCTTTTTGCCTCATAACGGTATAAACGAAAGCTGAATAGATGCCAAATACTTACACAAGTAAAACGGATCTCTATGCCAAACAGAATTGATTTCGTCGACTTACCTGAAACAAAAAAAAAACGTAAGAAAACATTATTCACACTTGAATGGGTAATATTATTGATGATAAATGAATATGTGATAAAAGTAATCCAATTATACGTATAGGCTTTTGATTAAAAAACAACCATCATCATCAAATCGTTTTTTGATTTTACCGAGTAAGGGCCTATTTTCGTTTGTCGACCATATCAAAATTAGCGAAAGTGGTTAGAAATACATCCGCCCCTTGGCAAAAACCGGTTTTGACCTGTTTTGTGGTGACTGTGGAGCTGCTCGTCCAGTCGCCCCTTTATCTGAATCGTCCACGTCGAAGCACCAGGACGGCCCCCTGAGTGTGGTGACGCCCGGACAACAACTTGCCGACAGCTCTCCGTCTCTCCGCTATATCAAGCTTGACCCGATTTTGTGCCACGACTCGCATGCGAGAGAAGAAGGACCCCCCTTATCGTCAGGAGGCCCCAACTCCCATGATAAGTACACTTCTTGCTTTACTTGCGATCTGCGATTACTCACCAGCAGACATTCTAGTCTGGGCTCTATACCGTGAGTATAGTTTCAGTTCATTCAACTTGTGACGTTAGGTATTTTCTATTTATTCTATTTTGATAGACCCGTTGAGAAAAATTGGCGTTTTGTTTGGAAAAACCTTCCCACGTAATTAAGAGCGCTCATATAACTTCAAAACTTGCCATGTTTCTTGCCCCGGACACGGAAACTATAGAGGAAGTTTAAGAAAGATTCTATTAGTTCGAGTATCAACAAAACGTGGAAACTTGCAGCGAAATTTTGAATCAAGAGCTAATGAGAATTCTTTATATCAGCAAAACAAGAACCGGTGGCACTTCACCCAAAGTCCGATAGAGCGGTTTAATCAAACTATTCTTGATTTGGTATTGGAATGTGTGAGTGTATGAGCATCGAAGACATTGGGACGATACGATTCCATTGTGTCTCTTGGGGTATCGTACAACTGCGTCCACGGAAGTATGAAATAGTAGAAATACAGCCCAGCAATAAATAAACTTTAACTTCCGGTCGACTGGAAATGTGATTCTTCCCCACAAGAATCATAAAATGATTCCTCATGTACGCAAGATCTGCAGGAGGGACCATGGTCACTGCACAAATCTGGCCAAAACCATATTCATGCAGCCAGCAGTGCCAGCGACCGTATGAAAGCCTGTTATGACTGAAAAGCCAGTGTTTCTAAACAAGTTAAAAACAAATATCGATTCTGATTATTAACAATGATTCAGTATAATGTTTCTATTGGGAACGCCAAGTAGAGAAAAAGATATCTTCCTTTGTTTTCCCAAATCGATATAGTGGCATGGATGATGTGAGAACACGTAGAATGGCTCACTGGAGAAATCCAGTTTAGCAATTTCAATCTGTATTAGCAACATCGAGTTTTCACGATACACCAAGTATGCTAATGTGCAAATGGTAGTTCCAGGCGGCATGAAATTGTATTGATATTCGCCTAGTGTGCGAGCCAAAATATCAATTTCTATTATCGGAAATGGGATAATCCAGGTTACCTTGTGTTAACGACCCATTTGTTTCTTTGGATTCCACTACTCTCAGAATTCTAACGTGTATGGCAATTAAAGTATAATAATAAGCGACGACGACGACACCTTCCAGTGCTTTACGAGCCTCGTAATGACTTGATGAGATGGCGCTGAAGAAAATTCCATTATTGCATTATTGTAGGTACCTCACGAATAATCTCGGGTGCATCTGGCAAAAAAAAAATAGAAAAGAACACGACGACTAACCGCGATCGTTTAATTTAAATGCATTCTTCCATCGTGGGGGTGGCGGCGAAAGCGTCGAGGAGGACACGAGCATCACGACGAAATTTCTTAATTAATTTCAGGAAAGTTATAAAAGGAAGATGCATTAAATTTATGAGTTAATTTCACTTAAAAACCACTCTCTGTCGATGTAAAAAGTTAATTCTTTCATAAAACTTGGCGTTCACTCCACGCTTTCCGCAGCTGAATATTGTCCCGGAGGCATATAAAACGGATGCCGAGACATGGTGGAGGGTGAAGGACCAAGTAGATTTTCAATGTGCAGTCTACCTATATGCTATATGCTGGTACTATGTACGCCTGGCCAGTGTTAGTGCAAAATTCTTTAATTAAGCGTTTGTTGTCGGGCTGGTGGAGCTCCGGTAACTCTGGAAGGCGTAATGGAGCGAAAGAACACGAATACCGGAAGCATAACATAAACGTTATAATAACGCTAAAACATCATAACAGCCATGTTACGATACGCAACATTATTCCGGAGCGCAGCAAAATCATAAGGGGGTGGCAGCGTGCTCTTTTATTTTCTTCAGAAACTGGTGCAGCACCAGCAACCAACGGCGTGTTATTTCAATCTAACTGCTATGAAGCCATGATGATCGCATACATTTTACCGATGTTACTTTCGCATACTCTCTAGGAGACGTTAAAATATGAAATTACATAATAAACTCTTTAGTCTTATATTAAGTCTTCAGTTGATGGATTTTTGCTTCTCTTCCAATCAATGGAAATAAGAGAAGTATGGTATCTATCATCGCGAAAAAAAAAAGTTTTTTGGACCCCCGCATGCTAAAACGTGAAGATCTGTCAAAAAAATTTAAATCAATTCCCATGTCGGTTGGTCTGTATGTCTGTTAGTATGTGAGGCTTTTTTTTGTTCGGGGGGATTCATTTATTTCCAAACCGTCTAACCAATTTGGACCAAATTTGATGTGAACGTAGGGTTATTGGGAGAAAAAAAAAAGATTTTCAACGTGATCTGTCAACGGGAACTGTCACTGTCAAAAAGTGACAGAAAATGTTGACATAACGATTGATTTTTGAAAACTCATTTTCAAGCCCTTGAAAAACTCTATTCAAAACATGTTAAACTAATGACATATCTGTCACCTGTCAGCTGGTTGGCAAAAAATTATTAGCTTTAAAACTACGATGAAGGGATAGCGCAATATACTTGCCAAATGTCACTTGAGATAAAATGGCCATTTATTCAAAAAGTAATAAAACGAAAGTGGAAGAAAAATTGTATGCAACACCTATGGAGTACGGATGACTATTATTTCACTAATTTTAAAGTTTATAGAAGACATGAACAAAGCAAGTCCGAAATAGGACCTTTTCGATGTAGAAATTGGCGGTGAATAGTTTCATCTCCATCATACCTATTTTACGTTAACACCATGGCACCGTTGAGGGCGCCTTTCGCCCCATAACTCGGCTAGCCTGAACGGGAGCCTTGTTATTTTTTGTAAAGAGCAAATATCTGATTATTTCTGTAAAAGCTCAGCTTTATACGAAAACGCCCACCTCAGTTATTGTAGTGCATTTTGAACAAAAAATATGAGTGGCATGTGCGCACCACTTCCTAGTTGTGGCGTCAGAAAAAAAAATCGTATCGAAAAAACTATAAGTCCTGAATCAAAATTCTTTGCATCAAAAAATCCTCCAATACTTTGGCCTCATTTGCTTTGCTGGTTGTGCCCTGTGATCAAAACCATTCCGAATTGGGGTAGGCTGTGCCCTGGCGAAAAGCAGCTTTACATCCCGAAATTCGACCATGTCACAGCCTACCTCAACTCGAAATGGTTTGGATACGGTATATACAGGTTGTCCGTTTTTCGAGGCTAAGCATGGGTATCTCGCTTATCTTAAGAGATACAAAGTCGGTTAAATTAGGAAAAAATTGCGCATTTTCATGACGATCAATGATCCAAAAAGAAATTTGACGTATCGATTTTGGTTTTTGGGATATCATGAAAAAACTGGAATTTGAATTTTTGTTTTAATTTTTTATTCAAAAAACGGTTGAAGGTGGCCTTTTCTAATCTAGACATTGTCAGGGCACTTTTTAAGGGGAATTCAAAGCTGCCAAAATCTTGATTCTAGCTTTCAAAGCAACCGAGATACGACATTCAACTTTTTTCTCTAATGGGCGCCATATTGGACTTTGATATTTTTGAATACGATATTCTTTTCTGGTTACAACGATGTGCCACATGTCACTGTTGGATAAATGTTGAACATTAACGTTTTTTTTATTGTCGGTGCTGATTTTGTTTCCAAAGCACTCTTTGAAAAATAAAAAAATAATTTTTTGCTCAAAAGCATGAATTCAACAGTGGCATGTGACACATCGTTGTAACCAGGAAAAAATATTGTATTCAAAAATGTCAAAATCCAATATGACGCCCATAAGAGAAAAAAAAGTTGAATGTCATATATCGGTTGTTTTGAAAGCTAGAATGAAGATTTTGGCAACAATGGATTCCCCTTGGAAAAGTGCCTTCACAATGTCTTAATTAGAAAAGGCTACATTCAACCATTTTTCAAATAAAAAATAAAAACAAAAATTACAAATTTCTGTTTTTTCTCAATATCTTGGAAACTGAAACTGACAAGTCAAATATCTTTCTGGATAATTGATCGTCATAAAAATTCGCAACTTTTTTCTAATTTAACCGACTCCTAAAGATAAGCGAGATACCCATGCTTAGCCTCGAAAAACGGACACCCTGTAGAAAATTGTGGAAAGAAAAAAGTTCCTCGCTGGCTGAAAATCATGGTGCATTCATAGCCGATAAAAATGTTTATAAACTGGATAAATGAATGATAAACCATTGTTTCTTAATCGGTGTCACACTGTAACAAAGGTCTGGATATGTACTTCATTAAAAAAATGAGCACATACCTCCATTAGATCCAAAGGTACCTACAATAGGTATCTACCAGTAAAACATCATTTACAAATATTTACAGTCAAACACAGCTGGTTACGACACAGAAACATCAACAAATATTGAATATTGGAAACTTCAATCGTTCTCCCACTCACAAGTATTCATCAAGCGAGTAAATTAGCTGATTTACTGAAGTTATAGTTAACTATAGTTAGAGTGAATAAATTATAGTTACTCCCAAACTATTAAAATTTTGTTATTACGTATAATTGGAACAAATAGTTTATGTACAAAAATAATATTGCATTATAGAGGCAATTTTAAAGCCAATTCAAATCTTGACGTAAAAGACGTCAAAGACGTCAAATCAAAGACGTTGCAGGAAGGATGACTACGATGAGAAGTCTCGCCGCACACATGACGACGATTTTTTGGAAGATTACCATGAAAGTGTTACAGAACAAGATATTCATCCTGCTCAACTGCATAAAAAGCTGTACTGTTGAAGTTCAACTAAACATTATGTGCGTGATGAATTCCTTTCAAAAAGAGAAATGCGAATTGTAATGCCTGGATTTCTTAGATGCAAGAAGAAAGCTAAGATGGCGTTCTGTATGCATACCAGTTGCATATTTTCAACTCGGTTACATTTTGCTAACAACGTAATGGAATAGCGTGCCGGTGGTAACGGGATGTATCCCGGTCGTCCCTGGCGTTAATACGATCCAGCGTAAAGTATTTTCGCGCGATATTATCGTGTTAGGTTTTTATCGTCGGGGGAAGAGAGTCAGGGTAGGCAGCAGAGGCTTGTTTATTCGATATGCCCGGGTATTCCCCATAACACTAGCATCATATTGTGTTAGCTCTGGGTGTGTGTGTCTGTATATGTGTGATATTTCAGCGCTTTTGTTTGTGGAGGCTGTAAAGAAGTCGAATTATGACAACATTCATGAAATATGTAGGCGAGCCAGAAGTTATCTGGTGGGTGCTTGCGAATTTGAAGAATTGTCTTGTAAACAAAGACGCCCTCATAACTTGCCCCCAGATGAACCGATGGAGAACGGCTCGACATGGAAGAGAAGGAGGAGGTGGAGAAGGAGGAAGAGGAGGAGGAGGAGAACAAGAAAAAGAAATAAATAAAAACAACAAGGAGTTTTCCATCGTGAATGTCTCCATTACGTTACGATCTACTTATGTACTTATTACAATTGCATGAGCCACGTTTTATTGGCTTATTTTTGATGTTAGAATCTTATATTAAAATCCCGAATGTTAACCCGACATTATAGTAATCACACCTGCTTACTACACGACAAGAACATAACACTTTGATTATCGCCGCTTGATTACGATTCTCCAGTTCCAGTCTGCTTTACTAACTTCAGTTAGGAGTCCGAGAGGAACGCGACTGAAGCTACAGTCTCTTTTCGACAATCCCAAGCGTTATTTGGTAAATGCAGTAAAAATGGCTGTATGAGCATTTTTCTTGTTGAATTTCTTCAGTCATACCGCAAGAAGATTGATTTTGCTCATCTGTGTAGCCATCCCTATGTCGAAACAACCGCGTTCGTCTTTACTTCATTACGCTCCCTTTCATCCGCTGATTCGTCGAGCATAACTCGGACTTGATTACGTTTAATTTATTTTTTATGCGCATCCAAAACATAAAGCCGGCCACTGAAGAGACGTTTTTATGTTCCAACTCCCGAAAACACTCCGGTCTTAATTGCTCATCAGTTCTACTAATTACGCGGGTTTTGTGGGCCCATTCCAGTGAGTAATTTTTACGTACACACCACCTCCCGGTCTCTGTTTCCCTTGTTGGCTCTTAGGACCCCTGAATTTACATAACCCTAATCGAATCAATACTTCGGCACGGACGTATACATGCTACACACCGCTCTGAGCCATTGGTAATTATTAATTAAAACCCGGGCCGTACAATATATTCCTCTCAAAGGGCTTCGCCAAGCAATCGCCATTCTATGCGCCAATAAAGGTAATATCTTCGATCAATTTCGGGGTCGCGGTCAGTCACATCATTCACGTCTTTCACGGCATTGTTGCCATTGCCAAAGAAATCCTTTCAAAAGCGACGGCGGCGGCGCGCCGCTTTTGCGGAACTAATCACTCCATAGTTGACGTCCTCTGGGGCGGATCCGCCAAAAATAACACACCACGATGGGGCCAAAGAGCTCAATTTTTGAGATAAACCTCACGATAACAGAGCGACAACACTATTTCGTCAAAAAGTACGTTTGTGATGTCTTTCTAGCTTGCATCACTCCAGGAGCTATAGAGCAAAAAATAGCGAGCAAAGATGATGTCCTTCAAATTTTATGATGCCGAGATGGCGCTTGGTATAACTAGGTCTTATTTGAATCATTGTCTTCGATTGAGACTTCTAGACATCAGCAACAACCATCTCGGCGGCATATACGGAGTGAGAGCAAAATAAAGATTCAAACATTTTTATTCCAAGGACCAAAACAGGTGAAGGCCTGAAGGTCACCACACATTATCCTGATTCTTTGTCCATGAAGTCATTGAAAACACTAATCAAGTATCTTGAACCATTCCTGAAATATCTTGAGGAAACTTAAATTATTACAACACAACTGTGATGGTACGCCCCTTTCCCTCTCCCTCACTGACATTTCTTGCAAAATTATTCTTTTATGGTTTTTTCTCAAAACACCCAACGTGTGACTGACATAAAAATGGACTAAATGAGAAAAAAACAATGTCACAAGAAAACATAAAAATCAATATGTACCATAATAAATTGAGAACAAGACAACAAAATATGTCAAAATGCCAAGTCAAAGAAGAGAGAGAATGACGAATCCGGAAAAAGAGCACTCAGTGGAAGAACCCGGTCAAGAAACCCCTGACTATTGCCCTAAGCAAAGGACTCTCAAATATGGTGAACAAATGACCAGGACAAAAGAACGTCACATGTAGGTGCATTTTATGCAGGGCCGTTAACGATGTGGATGTGGAAGCAAATGGTAATACGCTGTTATTGCAATGGGAGGTAAACGGCGTTCGCGTGTGTTGTAACTAATTACCATTAGCTTGTATGATACCAGATTTTAATTTTCAGTGACTGATTACATAAATCATAACAAAAACAATGTTTGATTGCTGTCGAGCACTATTCCAGTGGACTACACTCCAGCTCAGCGTTGCCGTCGACGCGACTCCGTATACATTATACTTCTTAATTCACTATAGTATTATTATCGATTCGACGATGGATCATTCAAATAAGCTCTTCTTATTCATGTCCGTGCGTGGCGGTCGGTGATGGTGGTGTATTTGGTATAGGGGAGCTACGTGGAAAAGGGCATCAGCAGCGCTGCTAATGGGCAAGTTTACGTAAGCGCGGCAAATAACAAGTCAGCCTTGCAAGAATTAAACTATTCCGGAGGTCGGATTAGGTTAAATCGAGGACGCTAATTACTTAATCTTGAATGGGGATATGCATGACCGAGTTCCAAAGTTTTCCATTAAACAAAGTACACATACACTGATGAAATACACCGCCGTGTATAAGTATGCACACTGAGAACACGCCATCCTAACTGTGTGTACCCATATGAGGTCAATTCTCAAGGTATACACGGCTGATAAAATTAAAAATCACTGCTATGCATATTGTTCGTCAACTCTATCGCCAAAAGTCGGACACTTGGGGTGTTTGTTATCGTGTGACGTACTCGGTTACCGAATGAGGAGCCACTGGTATTATTATTATTGAGTTGAGTTGCCCCTGCACTGGAACACAAAGTTTATTGTGCCTCACCAACCAAATGGTCCATCCAAGCACTGACTGAGGCCGACAAGCGCACGGTTTATACCTGGACTCAGTCTTTGATCCCCGAATGCAGATGCGGATGCCGATACATCCACGCCCTGCGCCAGCACGTTTCTGATTTCGTCAGCCTCCCTGACTGCGCTGTGAAACGATTGACAGCTCCACATTTACGAAACACTGACAACCACGTCCCGGAGTAACCGGTAACCATTGGGTATCGCTTTTTCGGTTACCGGTTCAAAAGTTATGAAATAGAACAGGTCCTAAAATGCGTCTTTTCAAAGTTCGAAGCTTTTTCTTCAACTATTTTATCAATAGTATCTATATTCGTAAAAATAAGCTTTCGGCGTTGTAATTTGCCGTTTATTGTCAAGTTAAAGGCTATAATGGTGTCTCAAGCAACCAAATGATACTTGTGATATTGAAAAATGTTAGATGTACATTGTACAGGGTGTTCACGATAAAATTCACTCCCCCTCTAGGAGATTCCCCTTTGAGATATTTTGAAAAACTGAAAACTTTTCCAAACGATTTTTCCCAGGGATCTTGAATTGATCGTCTGAATGTTCTCACTTGGTACCGTATACAGGGTGCGACATGTAACTTTTTTATTTCAAGTGCAACACCTTATATTTTATTACGTCATTTGATGGAACCTTTCTTTCTGATCACAAAGATATATAACATTTATGATTTATTTTGACAAGGGAGCTCTCAAAAAAATAATAAAATAGGTAGCCAAACAAATTAAAAATTAAAAATTACGCGACACCCTGTATTAGAAATGAATTAGACCATTTATCCATGCAGAGTTGAATTCTGCAGACAAAATGCTGCGAAAATAACCTTTTCCAAGTGAACTGTAGAAACCGAGGTAGAAACCAAAACCATCTTGCAGCGAAACAAAATTATTTGACTACCTATTTTATTATTTTTCCGACAACTTAGTTGTCAAAATAAATTATAAGTGTCATATATATTTGTAGTCAGAAAAAAAAGCTTCACGAAATAACGGAATAAAATATAGGGTGTTGCACTTGAAATAAAAAAGTTATATATCACACCCTGTATACAGTACCAATTAGAAACTTTTAGAGGATCGATTTGAGATCCCTCGGAAAAATAGTTGAGAAAAATTTTTTAGTTCTTTGTAATATCTTGAAGGGGAATCTACTGGAGGGGGGTGAATTTTATCGTGAACACCCTGTACTTTTCTTTTCACTGTGAAATTGTATAACTGGTTGCCTGCTGATTCACAGGTGCTGGTGAGAACTTTTAGAAGCTTAGGGACAAACTGTTGTTCTACTTTGCTCAAGGTGATGTAGACAACACTGAGTTTGCCATGAAGAAGCTAACTAGAGATCTCAGCCACATAAAGTACCCGAGCACGTAAAAACAAGTAACAAAACTGTTACTTCTGTTAGTCGAGCACTAGACGATGATAGTATGTTTGCGTTACCAGAGCGCTTGACTGCAAGAGTACAATTAACAACTAAAATGAAACTTTTTAAACGATGATAAATAGTTGGAAAATCTGAGGTAAATAGGTACCTGTACTGTAATAAATACCAAATAATTACCCACCACAGAGCGCATATATAACATGTTTCTTGCGGGAATTCCACATAATCCGCGTTATATTCCAGAACGAACCGAGAAAAATACGATATCTAACTCGCAAACAACCTTTAGCACCGACTGGGCCAGGCGTGCACGAAAAATCCTCGTAAACCAGCAGAAATCATCAAGGGGACGTGTACAAGCCATATTTCCACCACGGGTGACTCTAATATATTAAAAATTTAAGCACGGAAGGGACTTTGTCACGTATTCTCACAGTGCAAGTACGTGGCGATGAATAAGCGATGCAAAGTTTGTTTTCCTCGCGCAGCTATTTTAATAAAAACGTCGAAAAGTTTTACAAAATCACCTGCACCTCGCAGGCAAGGAGCGGCGGAGGAGCAACAAAACATAATACATTTCACAACCGCTGAATTCCAAGCGAGTCTGAAGAACATCATTCGGTTCAACTTTTCCGGGTTTGAGGTAGGGTCGACTCTTGGATCATCGTGTCAGATGAAGCATAGACAGTAAGGCAGCAGTCACACTGGAGCCATCACCACCTACTACCACCCACCACCACCCACTACCACCAAGCAAAATAATCCGCCCTGGTCTCACTGAGCCACCGTCCATCGTCCACCGGTAACCACCGTGTCTCCCTCCTGAATTTGACATAATCCTGTTTTATATAATCCGTACTACAATTCTGTAGCGAAAGTTGCCTAAAAACCACGATTTTAGGCAACATTCGCTACATCAGTGTACTGCGGAATGTATTTCATACTCCCAGGGACTTTTCTCACACGATTCAAGAATAGCGGCCCAGCTCATGACAAGATTGACAAGTTCTCTGATTGCAAGGATTTCGTCTGATTACTCAGATATCGACGAAGTTGTAGCTTTATACTACATTTCGAAAAAAATCCGTAAAAAACGCCGGAACATATGGGTGCGTCAAATGTTTCTCGATAGCGAGAACAACTAGGAGAATTTGATCAATTAGTGCCGCAGCTTGTTGATGATGAAGAACAATTTTACAGTTATTACCGTATGAACAAGAAATGTTACAATTTGTTGGTGACAAAAGTGAAACCCTTGTTCTCTTCGGGACATACACATTGTATGTTGTACGTATGCACAAAATGTTTGTTCTGCATGCGCATCAAGATGCGCATTGTTAACCACCGACCACTGACCACCACTTTGGAAATTTCAAACACATGGCCACCGGTGGTCACTGGGCGGTGGTAAGAGGTGGCTGCAGTGTGACCAGCATCATTACATTGCGTGCGTTTGATTTTTGGTTGATGGTAGTGGGTGGTGGTGGGTGGCTCAGTGTGACTGCTGCCTTATAGAAGAATCACGTCGTGGAATCAAGTAAAGTTGGTCTGAGGAGACATCGCACGTAGCTCATCTGTTTTTCTTCCAGCAGGACGCCTATTTGAGCTTGGCGCGCTGTTCCTGCGCTGTGATTGGCAGACACCTGTGTTTTTCGTTTTTGTTACAAGTCTGTTATTTGACCATTGAAAGATAAAATACCCTATCAGATGTGATGGTACGTCCCCCCTCCTCCTAACATTTTATTTGTTTGGCCTGTGATCGTCTCAGCCCTTTGTTGTGTCCGCGATTATTCTGAGGGAAACGACCCGAGGGGGAAGAAGGTGGAGTTCAATGAAGCACGCTCATTGCATGGAAAATTACATTTACTCAAAGCAAAATAAAGTTGCAGAATTATTCTATATGTTTCTTTAATCAAAACGCCTACCATAGAACTGACAGATTGGAAAAAATGACACACAATGGACAAAATCAACAAAAACAATCAGAACAACAAAAAAATATGTCAAACTGTCAGTCAAAGGAAAAAGAAGAGTGACGAATTCGAAAAAGGCACTCAGTGGAAGGATTCGCCGAACAAACCCCTGAGTTACGCCCAAAGCAATTGACTAATGTGGTGTGATAAATGATAAAAACTCACTAGTAATTTCCGATATTCAATGTGAGTAAAATTGGTAAAACAAAATCGAAAAAACATCAGTAAACAAATGTAAGAACGTTATTAAACAGTGCACAATAAAACCAACAACAATGCAGATAAAATCAAGAATGCTTTTGAATATCTGACAAAAATAGCAGCGAGCATCAACAAAAATGACATATAAACATGAGTCACTTTCGACAGTGAACAATGACATTTACATGGAAATCAAATCATAACACAGACAAAAATACGACGCACAATAATTACAGTCAAGTAATCACATAACAATCAAATTACATAAAATTGATGAAATGATCATAAAAAGACTGACATAATATATGCAAACGGACAAGTTCAATTCGTGTAAAATCAAAGCACGGCGGCAAGACAGAAACTATCGTGCGTGTTTGAAAATAGCTCACAAAAGAAAGAATGCGTATTAATGAGTGTGTGAGAAAAACGCATTTTTGAGAGGATTCAGCAGTAAATTGGCAAATCAAATCCAACAGTGGTCAAAAAAGGTGTCTAGCAAACCTACAAGTGATGAGCAAATAGTAAAAATCAATGTATCTACTTACAAAACTGCACAAAGAAAACAAACACATGTGGTGGCCCTTCAAGAAGCTGACCAAGTCTGCCCCAATAGTTCTTCATCGCGCGTTCCCCTTGAAACCAGGCAAAAGGCATGAAAATTTCCCTTGGCTCTTCACACCGCTCCGACTCCCAGGCTCATCACACGTGTGCACAAATATGGGTTTGGGCACATTTCGATACAGTTCGAAAACATACAAACAGAGAAGTTTTAAAACTATCGCATGCCAGCGCGCCAGTTATTTGAATAATAAGGCAAGAAAGTTGATCTTTACAGGGCTAGTAGGCATATTCAAGGACGAGCGTGAACGGAGCCCGGAAGCTTTCATTCTCTTGGTGAAATTACACATAATAAAAAATGTCAATTTAGTGTCACAATATCGATGCTGCCGGTAGAATAGACCTGACTGTCTACCTTCAAGTCAAATATCGGAAAAATCCCAGCGGTTCTAAAATTGAGTGACAGAAGTAACAGAAAAAAAAAACAAAAGTCGAATGAAAAAACTCTAACAAGATCTGATGACTCGATGGTTACTTTTTCCGCCATAAATCTAGAGCACCCTGTATACTTTACCTTCACCTATGTAAGAATCTAAAGCTCGTTAATTATTCTTGTATATCGATTCATTTGCTACACGACGGTGGAAGAGCAGTGAGAATTCTTTAAGAGGAATCTCAGTCTCCCAGGCGGAACGTTTGAGCTCCCACAAATGATCAAAGAACTGTTTGTTCACTTTTCAAGATCAAGAGGGTTTGCACTGCAATCGCTCCAAGTTGTACCTCGACACCGCCGTTGCCGCCGCCCATCCAGACAGTTTATAGTAGGTAGTTGCTCCGAGCAAGACATTAATAATTCAAAGATACGCGCTGTCAAATCTAGTTGGGCCGACTGTTTGTGGAGGGCATGAGAGCATCAGTAAAAGACCCAAAACTGACGACAACATCCTCGGACTTTGAGAAACTTTACAGAGAGAAGTCTCAAATGATTCGAGACGCCTGCGCCTCTACACCAAGCCACGTCCTACAGCACGCAACCAGCACAACGTGATTTCCGGCTTGCGAAGACCTTGACGTAGGGAGGCGCATTTCCACTAGATTTATTAAAAAGATTTACTTCCAGCCGAGCAATGCAGAGCGCGCGGAAGGAGGAATATTGACTTTCCTATTTACGGGAACGACTATCGCCAAAGTGGGCTATTTTTATTTTGAAACGGAAAGCGAAGCCCTAATCGCGAAAGAGTCATCGTTTCCAAATCGCATTCGAGGACCCTCTCGCACTTGAGCACCTATTCGGTGGAAATCGGTGGTAATCAACGACACATTTTTTAGATTTTCGGATCAAATGCTTATTGGAACGTTACTACAATTATTATGGGTGAAAAGCTGATGAGGCAGAGGAAGAGAAAAAAGGGGACTGGCGAAGGATGTTGAAAGGATGATCGTCGGGAAGCATCTAATAACGAAATTTCCCTTCGCAGGATACAGGGTGTATTTTTGGAGGGTCTTTAGGAGAAAGAGGGTATAAATGAGCCCTTCGATCTGCGAGCTCTCAACTTTCGTAAAAACCCCTTCGAGGTGAATAATTGATGTGTGGATTTAACGTTCTTTCTGAGGAGAGTGTGCACAACTGCAAAACTTGCTCACTTCATTACAGGAAAACATCGTGTGAAACGCTATACAGGGTGTTTCAGGGATGATAGCAACAAATTTAACTGTGGGTAGATCTCGTCAAAATATGACGAAAACCTATATACCATTTTGCAAAAATCGGCCTAATGACGGAGATACAGCTCTCTAAAGTTCACTTTTCTCGGATTTCAAAAATTTGTAACTCAGGAACGATTCGACAAATTTAGCTTCAATTCAGCAAAAGCTGGTTTCACATAATTATCTATCAACCTGCCAAATTTGGGAAGAATCCAACCAGTGGTGTAGGAGTTAAGAGGGTCAATAATTTAGAAGCATCCGAAGAAAAGTTGACTTACGAGTCCTCTGTACGCTTAAAGCAGCTCCGACTAAAAGGCCTCTAAATCGAAGGCGGTTATTCTCTTTCAACTGGTATTTGATGATTATACTTTATATCTCCATAAAAACATGTGAAAAGAAAAAAATCCGAGGAAAGCCGATCACAGCCGAAGATAGTCAAATTTTACGGGCGCCATCCTAGGGCCCCTATTTGACTTGGAAGAAAATTTCTTTTTCCAAGGTGGACTCTCTACAGTATCATTCTGCACCAACGTACCGGGTGATTTTTCAATAAAATATCTGGAGCCAAAGTTATTTGGCTGTGAAAATTGTTGAAAAAATGCTCAAAAATTTGGAGCCCCATAACTTCAGCTGAAATTTTTTTACTGAAAAACCACCCGGTTCGATTATGCAGAATACTGCTGAGAGTCCACCCTGAAAAAAATGATTATTGTTTCAAGTCAAATAAAGGCCATAGGGTGGCGCGCGTAAGATTTGACTATCTTCGGCTGTGATCGGTTTTTCTCGGATTTTTTTTCCGGTAACATGTTTATATAGAGATATGAAGTGGAATTTCTAAATGCCAGTTCAAAAAAAATCACTGGCTTCGATTAAGAAGCATTTTAGTTGGAGCCACTCTGAGAGTACAGAGGACTCTTAAGGTGACCCCTCATAACTTCTACGCCACTGATTGGATTCTTTCCAAATTTGGCAGGTTGATAGATAATTACAACAAACCAGCTTATGCTGAATTAAAGCTAAATTTGTCAAAACGTTCCTGGGTTACAAATTTTTGAAATCCGAAAAAAGTAAACTTTGGAGGGCTATATCTTCATCATTAGGCCGAACTTTGCAAAATGGTATATAGGTTTTCGTCATATTTTGACGAGATCTACCCACAGTTAAATTTTTTGCTATCATCCCTGAAGCACCCTGTATACATGGTATAATAAACTCACTTACTGTCCATCGAAACACCTCCAGCATCATTACAAAAGTTCAGTACAGAAGCCAAGATGACGGACGAGTCATGTCTGATGTGGATTCATGGAATCGGCCATAGCCTCCGATGCATTGATTTTTTTTCTAGACTTTTTGTTTTCGAGATTGTCAAGATGGGGACTCCGACTTGGGTATGTCGCGAACCAGGGGACTTCGACTCTGGATAAGGCACAGACCCGCACAAGTGGCGGAGGAACCGTTCGAGAGCTTGCCGGAGCCAAGCAGTTGACTGGACTTCATTACAGCTTTCCTGACAAGACAAAATACTGAGAAGTACACATTTTTGTTGACCTTCCCATATCGGTGAGGGGTATGTATATGCCATACCCCAGGCCTGATTTTCCTTATGACTTTTTGAATGGCTTTATTTATATTCGGTATGAGGTTTTTGTATTCTCCTAAGCACAATAAAGCATACAATTTGAAAAAGAAACGGTGGAAATATGCTTGAATTTTCTTATTATATTTGATCATTTAAAGCTGGTGTCTGGTGTTTTTAGAACGTCTCCCGAACATTTTCTCTTGTAAGTTAGTGAAAAGAAAAGATGGAAATCTGGCGTAATATAGCTCCATGGAAATTCATGGAAATTCATGAAAATTGCTAAAATAATAAATATTATGTAGTATATTCTATTATACGAGTTTAATTAGACATAATATTGCCACACGACTGGTTTTATTGTCCACTTCTAAGGAAGGAGTGTGATAGTACGTTTTATTAATCGAGTGTTATACCTACCTATATTATTTTATCTATTTTGCCCTGATAATTTTCTCGGTTTGAAATTCTAGCAGCTGGGAATATAAATGTGTTGACAAGGGACACTTCGCGTCTGAAATTCGCCTATCTTCCAGTAGCAGTAAACTGTTTCCATTGTTTTCAGATGCCATATTTAAAGGCATCAGGCTTCGAGGCCCTGACTGGTCCTTCGACCCCCTAGTCTGGGGGCATAGGGTCAAAAAAGGCTTGACCGTGTGCAACTTCGTGAAGATATATAGAGATATGTCCTAATCGATTCCTGGGCGATCAAGGACCATGAAAAATCATGGTGGAATATCGACATCTGCTGCAGGCAAATATGGTGGAGGTGCCAAAATGGGCTTCATCTGGTTATAAGCAACTGGCTGTAGCTCGTTTGTTTTTCAACGGATTTCAACATCTGGAACGTCATTTCGGGAAACTGTCAAAATTGTCTTCATAAGATATGCTAAATTCCGGCCCTTTTTAAAGGTTATCTGATTTTTTTGAAACTTGGCAGTATTATAGATCTTGAGGTGCCCTTGCCGAATTTCCGCTTTTCCACTTCGTATATTTGCCGTTTTTGGCCGCCATATTGGAAAGATGGCGCCCAAAAAACAGTTTTTTTTGTCAATATCTTCATTTCAGTCAATGTGAGGTGGAAGCCTTTGTATGCGAATGGAAGCTTATTCAATTCTCTACAATTCGACCCTTACTCGTGTACGTGCTACTTCTGGTTCATGAGTTATGGCTTCTAGAACTCCCTGAACCATCAACTTCTGGCATCCAATCAGCATGTCAAGTTGATCTGAGCTCCACGTGGCAGTCAAATAAACTATAAATAATGATAAGTTGTCAACCACAGACCAATAATATCCAAAAAATCAATCATGGTAGCGGTTGTTGTGCAACTCCAGGGTGAACTCTAAAGGAAAATTGGCTTTGAAAAGGTATAACTTGGGAACCGTAAGTCGCACATGAGTGATTCAGATGTCAAATTTCAGGGAATTTAAAAGACCTTCACTTTTGATATGAATCCTAAAATTTAATGACGAATTTTCCAGAAATTTTCCAAAAATATGTTTGGGCGCCATCTCTTCAAAATTATGGCCAAAACAGCAGAGATACGCAGTGGAAAAGTGGATATTCTGGATGATGACCCCGAATTTCATCATAATAATGAGTTTCGAATGTATCTGATATCCTTTAAATGCTATATTACCTTTATTTCTTTCTAAAGTCAGTTTGCTTCCACAGTAGGGTGGGCCGCTGCTATAGGTGTAGTTTTTTTGTTTTCATAATACGGACTTCTAATAGCGCGGAAAAGTTGCAGTTTCATATACTTTTCAAATATCTAGAAGCTTTTTGTCCCAAGTTTTCGTCTTCAGCCTCCGCAAGACGTGTCTTTCAGAAATATCTCAACGTTCAGTTTTTGCAAGATAACGAATTGAGTTATGGAGAAAACTGTTGGAATACCTTAGTGAAAAAATAGATAAACCTCTTTATTCGACAGAAATTGAGTGATAAGACTTCAGTTATCAATATTTTATCAATATTTTTTATTTTATCTCACTCTGGGTTGAAAATTTTCTAACTTACCAATATGGGCATCAGTTTTCTACATTCATTCTTGCTGTAAATAGAGCCATATCTTGATTCAGCTCCACAAACTGCTGATGCTGCTTCTAAAACTGTTTTCACAAATCGCTCTACTGATTGGGTATAACAGGGAAAACGTGGAAATTCTAATTGAGGAATTATATCGTAAACATTCAGTAATTCTTTTAGTTCATTGTTCGACATACGGGGTGGTTTTTTGAAAAGGACTCACCTCCAATTTCTCGCTGCACCATTTTTTTCTGAGAAAAAGCAGACACAAGTCGATTTTCTTTTTGAGAGGAACATCTAGAACACGTATTGCCAAATTCTCATCTTCAATCCCTTTGCCCCCACCCCCTACCCTAGTTTGAAATTTCAAATTGCAATACCTATCTTGTGTGATACACCAAATTAAAGGCAATAACATTGTTTCCGTTGAACATACTCTGGAATCTTCAAACTACCCTCTTAACCCTTTTAAAAATTCTTTCATTGTTGATTAAAGGAATGTTTTTCTGTCAACTGCATATTCTTGAGAAATAGATTTCCGAGCAAAAACAGGGCGATTTTTATTTCGAGGGAAACATCTGAGACATGTGTTGCCAAATTTTCATCTTCATTGCACTCTCTCCCCAATTAAGACCATTTTTGAAAAGGATTAGAGGGCGATTTAGGCAATTTGAAATCATTTTTGCATAAAGGAAATTTTCATACTTTCAATTTGATGTATCACAAGGTAGATAATTTATTGCAATTAGAATTGAAGTAGGCTAGGATGGGGCCGAAAGGGTTGAGAATAAAACTGTGACAACATGCCACCCTCGAAACAAGAACCGACCTGTTTTTGTTTAAAAATATTTTTTCCAAGAATCGGGATAGTTGACAGGATCGAGAAAAGCTTTCCTTTGATTAAGGATGAGAGAATTTTCGCAAGGGTTGGGAGGTGACTTGAAAAATTCAAAATTTGTTTGTTAGAAAGAGAATTCTATTATCTTCAGTTTGATGTGTCACAAGTTAGGTAATGCTATTTGACATTTTAAAGTTTTTTTTTTCATTTGGGTGGTCTCTTTTAACAATTTCGATAACGTTTTAATTGATGTATGATATTATTTCATCATTGCTAAAACTCTTGTATGAGAAACAGTTGGAATTGAAGTTTTCGCCCTAAGTTGGTCAATTTTTATTGTGACTATTTCTGCAACTTAAAGGCAATTGGGCTTTTTCGGTGAATTCAATTTCATTAATTTTTTTGTGATTGAAAAAACAATACTGGAACACGGGTTTTTTGTGCCTGACTGTTTAATTCCATATTTTTTTTTGTAAATATATTTTTGAACATGTTCTGGCCTAATAAAAATTTGCGATTTATTTTCCAAATATAGAAATTTCAACGTCATTGCGGACCCTGAAGTGATGATTTTTTTTCAAAAACGCTGTAACAATTTTTTTTTGTAATTTGATTATGCATCTTTTCCGCACTATTAGAATAAAAAAATCGAAAATATGATTTTTCGGCCCACCCTATTCCACAGTTCACCCTGTAATTACACAATTATGACCATCACCCTGATTGATTTTCTCAATTTTTATTATCTATAGTTAATGGCCAAGAGCTATTTATGGTTAATTTGCTTACTACATGACGGTGGTATCAATTGACCATGCTGATTGAATGCCAAAAGTTGATGCTTCTGGAAGTTCTGAAAGCTCTAACTCAAGAACCGTAAATCGCACATGAATGATTGATATGTCAAATTGTAGAGATTTGAATGGGCTTTCCTCTGCATATGCACGTTTCAATCTTGAGTCAGTTGAATTCAAGATATTGACAAAAAACTGTTTTTTGGGCACCATTTTTTCAATATGGCGGCCAAAACGACAAAGGTACGAAGTGGAAAAATAGGAACTCGGAAAGGGCACCTCAAGATCTATAATACTGCCAAGTTTCAAAAATATCGGATAACCTTAAAAAAACGGCGGAATTCAGCATATCTTATAAAGACATGACATTGACAGTTTCACGAAATGACGTTTGTAAATTTAGGTATGAAATAAGAAGAGAATTTTTTTGTCTACAAAATGACGTTCCAGATGTTGAAATCCGTTGAAAAACAAACAGCCAGTTTCTTATTACAAGATGAAGCCCATTTTGGCGCCTCTACCATATTTGCTTGCAGCAGATGCCAATATTCCATCATAATTTTTCATGGTCCTTGATATCCCAGGAATCGATCAAGACATAGCTCGGTGGTCCAGGATTTAGTCGACAAACTTTGCAGGCTGATAGAGGATAAAAAAAGAAGTCGACTCACCCTAAAAAGTACATATCTGAAATGCATATTAAAAAATTGACAGGCCTTCAAAGTTGCAGAAAAAAAATATTTTTTTCTTGAGAACTTTTGAACAGCTTGACCGATTTCGCTCAAATTTTGCACATAATATGGTTAACAAACACGTCCCCAGTAATTTGTTGAAAAAAAATCTGTCAGAATGATGCAGTGCCGTAGATATGGGGGGTACTAACCCTCTTACCCCCCTACTTTCTACGCCATTGGATATTTTGGAAAACCGTTAAAAGTATTGAATTCGGCGTTCAATTCTGAAGACAAAATTGGCGTGTCAGTGCTACATTTGAAGCAGCGGTTTCGGAGATTTTTGTGTTTAAAGGTTCAAAAACAACGAATCACGCAAATGTTTAAAAATTCGAGCAAACTTTGATACATTAGCTTTCAAATTTTTTTTCAATTTTAAGTTAATTGATCCACGATTTAGCTCATGAGAAATTGAAAATTGGTTGTGAAAATTTCTAATTTCAGTAACGTGACCAATAAGAAACAAAGGGCCCTTGGTTCTTACTAAACTTCCCAACTATCAGTAAGTGAATAGGTACCTATTGAATATTCAATTGTTGTTGAAATTATGAATTTTCACTACCAATTTTCAATTTTTTATGAGCTACATTATGGATCAATGAACTTAAAATTGAAAAAAAGTTGAAAGTTAGTGGATTAAAGCTTGCTCGAATTTTGGAACATTTGCGTAATTCGGTGTTTTTGAACCTTTAAACTCAAATATCTCCGAAGCCGCTGCTCCAAATGTAGCAATGACACGCCAGTTTTCTCTTCAGAATTGAACGCCGAATTCAATACTTTTAACGGTTTTCCAAAATATTCAGTAGCGTAAAAAATAAGGGGGTGAGAGGGTTAGTACCCCTCATATCTACGGCACTGCGTCATTCTGAAAAAAAAAATTTCAAGAAATCACTGGGGACGTGTTTGTTAACCATATGCGCAAAATTTGAGTGAAATTGGTCAAGCTGTTCAAAAGTTATCAAGAAAAAAACAATTTTTTTCTGCAACTTTGAGACCTGTAACTTTTTTATTATGCATTTTAGATATGTACTTTTTGGGGTGAGTCGACTTCTTTTTTTCTCCTCTATCAGCCTGCAAAGTTTGTCGACTAAAACCTGGAACACCCTGTTTATCTTCACGAAGCTGCACACGGCACGACCTATATTATACTACCCTCTATTTTCTTCTGTTTAAAATATTTCAGTGAACTCTTCTTAACAGACCAAAAGCGATGTTCTTGAACTTTTGAATGATCTCATTTACTATACAGGGTGAATCGAAAATTCTGAAAATCCAGTTTTTTTTCGAAAATGCATGTAGAAAATTTCATATGAGAACTGTTTGTGTTATTTGTTGCTCTACATCAGTTTTATAACCTCTAGAATTTTTCACGGGCATTTTTGAAAAAAAAAATAGATCTTAGGATTTATGACTCACCCTGTACACTAAACAAAATTACAAAACACATTCAAAGGTTGAAAAAATTTGCTTTTAGGTCTGATTAAAAGAGTTCACTAACTTGTTTCAAAATAACGGGAATAGAAGGGGTCGAAGGACCACCTTTTGACCCTTCATATTTCCAAAAATAAAAATCATACTTTTCTTCAATTTTTTTTCTGGCACTTCTGGAGCATTTCCTTACCTTCTGTTCAATTTTCTACCCCAAACTTCTGTAAATTCGATATAGTTACGAGTAGTAGAACCAACACAAGACCCTATATACACCAACAATAAGTATGGATACGTTGAAATTTGAAATCCCGTGAAAATGAAAATAACTTAAGTAAAAAAAGGTCTTCCGGGTTGACCTTTACTTATTTTGGAGAATGTTACAGGTAATAATTGTGAACGCTTCAAAATAATGCTTAGCGATATTTTTGGACTGTGATTAAGTGTGACAATGGAATAAATATACTCACTTGCTAAATTTATTGGTATAGGCACCTACATCCCAAACTACAAAGTACAATGATCCTATCTACGGCTACTGCAGAACACCATCGGAATTGTTTACCAGGAGCTTCTCACAAAACAACCACCAAAGCGCTGCGATTGAGGATTGGGAATAAGGTGCTGATGATCCTAAATTACAGAGTTTAAAGCCTCATCCTGCACTCGAGGTGTTGTACCTTTTTCCAGAGGAGCACCAGAGCGCTCTCTAATCCTTATTCCTCCTCCTCTTCATTCTCGCCGATAAGACAACTTCCCTCTCCTAATGCGGGGGTGGCGCATAGCCGGCGTCGTCGTCCGGAGGGCTCCGCTGGCCGGTCGGCCGCCGGACGATAACTCAAAATTGGAAGTCATGGAAGTAATGTGCCGAAAACAAATGTACGAGAGCAAAACTGGAGCAGGAGCAGCAGGGAGAGGGTGCAAGCAGGCAGTGAATAGGTAATCGGGGTGTCGGGGGTTAATGTGCAAGAATGCGGAGCAGAGCGCGGGTGGGTGTGCCCGCGATGTACCGGGCGCGCATGGCGGCCGGGCACACAAGGCGCCCCGACGAAAGCGTCGCGATGCTGCGGCGCTCAGTCGAGATCTGGACCCAGTCGAGACGCCATGGCGCCTACGCCGTCCCGACGCCGCTTCAGTACTGCCACCACCACCACCACTTCTGGTCTCATCACCCACTGTGTGCAAGCCTCCTGAGGAACTCTCCACATTTACACGCGAGGGCCGTCGCGACTGCCCTGCGGCGCGCCGTTATCTGTGACAATTCTTTCCATCTGATAAGTGGAAAATCGCAAAATCTACGTACTTTACCGGTGTTTAGCATTTTTGCTGCTATCACCACGGAAAGTATCAGTGACGATTTTTTTTTCGAAAAAGAGTTTTGGTGTCCCCGACCTTTCCCATTCAGTGTGCGACAAATGGAGTGCTCTCATGTATACGATGACGAAGTTGATGTTTGAGAAGACGGCAGCTGGTGCATTTGCACGCCAGAAACGGCCGCATCCCCGAAATAGCAACGCGGCTTCGGTTACCTCTCTCAACACACGGGCTGCTGATGCTGCTCCATGCCGAGGCTGTCCCGCAAGTGACATTCCAACGTGTTCTCCATACCGCGGGCCTCTTCGAGTCCCTCCGACCGCCAACCCTTGCTGTGGTCACAGGCAATGTGCAGCTTTAGCTGGTTGAATCCGGGTCAAATTGTTACTTTTCCTATTTGGTCCCCTTCAACCAGCTGTGGTTGACATTGCAAGCAACAAAAACAGTGATTTACCGCCTCCAGCCGATGCCGATGCCGCTGCCGCCAACAAGGATGAACGCCGCAGAGAACGCGAACACCCCAAGGTATCATTATCTCTAGCTGCCAGCTAAGCATCCAAGGATTACATCTGAAACTGTATATCCACTGGCATCATTTTTTGCTCCCCAATGTGTCCCCAATTTCCAAGCGTGTGCACATTTAAAAATACCCACTGTTGTTGTATACTGTTGTAGTGACAACCACTTTGTTTTGAGCATTTTCCACAGAATTCCGCAAATATTTCGCGCTGATTGGTGATTATATATTCGAATCCTTTGGTGTTCCTGCTAATGAAGTCATTGAGATCCAAAAATCATGGATAAAATAACCGTGAAAAAATTGCTGATAAGTCAAAAAATAATTGACTTTAATGACATTTCTCTTAAGCAGTTTTCGAATAATGTGCTGATATTCATTGAACAAAATTTTTATGAATTGGTGAATTTTTGAATCGATGCTCCGGACACAAGTATTTTGATGAATTCCACCACAAACTTGGCGACGTGCAAATAGTTTACCTGTGCCCAGTTGTGGCAACAAACACCTACTCACTCGAAGCCGGCGCGCGGTATTTGAAAGGCTACTTCAGCTACACACTTCCATTCATAAACGAAGTGAATTTCCAAACGAATGCACTCCAAAAGGAAATTACACTCGAAGCCTTTTCTGGAAATGTGTTTGATCTATTAATTTCATATAAAGCAGATCTCACTTTACGTAAATATTTGATATTTTTCCAATGTGACATACAAAAACTAGATATCAGATGTGACAATTCTTTGATGGTAGTAGGATTTTTCAATTTATTTTTGTCAATTTGAATGACTGCTAAAATATGTGATGAACTAAGTTTATTTCCGACACTTCTCTGATCGAAAGTAAACCTTGTGGAGATTTTAGTTCTGTAAGTATTTTAGATTTGATTTCAATGACGGCAATAAATTGGTAAAAAATTATTGCACATTCGAAAATTTATTTTAGGCATATAGAGAAGCAATGCTGTTGAAATGATACACCTCTCTTAAAATTTTGAAGGGCCATGGTTAGCTAGAAACATTTAGAAATCGGCTTTATGATGGTCTGATTTTTTTACGGCCTTTATTAAATTTAACCGCGCTTCATACAGAATAGGCTGTATTGAACTGTGACGTAGGTATACCTACTGAAAGCAGTAAGTCATATAGAAAATATATGATGTATTATTGTAACGTATCAATATTATGATTGTAAAATCCTGTTTACATGTACTTAATACTAAATTATATCGAGATTAAAGTTATAGGCCAGTTTTATATTACCCCTATTAATTCAGTATTGAGCTATATTATCCATATGATCCCAAAAATTGAATTTGTGAGTACTTATGCATGCTGCCCCAAAAATTATTCTACGAATAGCCGCTATAGTATCATTGTAAAACTGGCCCTTGGCTGAATCGGATGCAAAAATTTGACCGTTTAGTATACCGAAATTTGACCTTTGACCTACATTTTTGTATCAGGAGTCAGGACGAAGCCTTCCTAATTGTAACAAGTTTATGATGACCTATAGAATATGCACACGTTACAACACATTGAGGGATTTGCCGCAATAATATTTTTTATGTCAGACTTAATGACTTTATTGGTTCCAGAAATACAGGGGAAGAATATGGGATATCAAAGAAGCAATGCGTTACCAGACTTGTGTACATTGCTGATTTTCAGATGAAGCAGCTACGGAACCACAAGCAGACTAGATTTGGTAAGTTCTTGTTTGATAGGTGCATAGTGACAATAGCGCGATTAACAAAGAATTCATTTGGAATTTATTAGCTTGAGAAAATTTTTCAACTCAATGGGAGCGACTGGACTGTATCGTCTGAATAAGTGCTATTCACGAACATATTGGAATTGGTCAATCTTGAAACTTGTCAACTTGCAGATTCACTAACTGTTTTGTAGCCCTGCTCGAAATGACTGCATAAAGATTAAATAATATCTTTCTGTTGTCATTTATATGTCAAGTTTTCAATATTGAGTGAAGTAGGTACCTGTCGTGGATAGTGGTGAATTATAGTGAGCGCATCATTTTGTCACAAAAGTCAAATTCATAACGGAGATTTTGTTTTTGTTTAAGTAATTTATTATATTGTTCCATTTTGTCTTATTTAGTTCATATTTTTTTTTAAATTAAACTTTTGTTTCAGTTTCTCACGTATTCTTCGAGACTTTACACTCAAACTTTTTTCACGCTATTCCATTAAACCCTGAACTTCGATCAAAGTCTTTGAAACTGAAATGAGTAAAAGTATAGTTTAATACTGAAATTATTAAAAGAAGAAGATTACTCAAAAATTGGAGCCGCCTTGAAATAATTTTGTTTGTCTCCAGGTTAAGTTGCTATTTCTGGGTTATTAGAATGTTACAGGTTGAATTAAGAATTTTATTAGGTTATTTGGAATAAAAAAGCGACTTTCAATTTTTTCTCAACATTCCTCAATGTTTTCTTTCAATGGTAGGGCAGAAGATAACAAAAAGGATTCACTTCCTTACCAAATGAGAAGTCTTGTGTTGAAATCAGTAAAAAAATAAAAGTGATACAGCAATTTTTCTTCTGACCTTGCTAAATTATTTTGGCTCTTTCGCCATATTTGCTTGCGGCAGATGTCAATATTCCATCATTTTTTGCATATCCCAGAAACATAGCTCCATATATCTTCACTATATAAGCTGGGCATCGCGAGGCTATTGAATTTTCTGTCCCTAAATAATATTCGCCATTTTGAAAAAAGGGCGCCATTTGACTACCAAGAGAGAGGGAAAAAAAGCACTGCTGGTCAAATCGTTTATTTAGGTCTGAGTTATGTATCTATGTATATCCTGCAAAGTGGTTTGCCTTTATCACCGTCTGCAACTTTTTTTTTTCTACCACGTCCACTCACTACAACAAAACTTAGTAATGATAATTATTGTTGGTCAGAATGCCTATTATTTATACTGGTGAAAATCTATGGTTTTCGATGCAATTCGTTAATCAGAGATATCGTATTGGAATTAAAATTATGGATACTGCAAATTTTGTGGGTAAATAATTCATACCTTTGTAAACAATTCATTAATTTTGATGCAATCGGGTACCTATATACACTAACAGGCTTTATACGATATGCGCTTGGGTATGATATGAAATAATATTTTTTCCATTAAAATCTTCACATCGTTTGTTTAATAACTGTATAATAGCATAACTGTATAACATACAAGAATATGTAAACAAAACCGTTTTTCTGCCTGCAGCCTTGATGCAGACTGCCATCCTGATTTGTGGAAGTACATCATCGCCATGCCCATACAGGGTGTTTCAGGGATGATAGAAAAAAATTTAACTGTGGGTAGATCTCGTAAAAATATGACGAAAACCTATATACCATTTTGCAAAGTGCGGCCTAATGACGAAGATACAGTCCTCCAAAGTTCACTTTTTTCGGATTTCAAAAATTTGTAACTCAGAAACGTTGTGACAAATTGAGCTTTGATTCAGGAAAAGCTGGTTTGTCATAATTATCTATCAACCTGCCAAATTTGGAAAGAATCACACCCGTGATGGTGTAGGAGTTATGAGGGTCAATAATTAATTAGAAGCATCCGAAGAAAAGTTGACTTGGTGACCCCTCATAACTTCTACGCCACTGATTGAATTCTTTCCAAATTTGGCAGGTTGATAGATAATTATGACAAACCAGCTTATGCTTAATTGAAGCTAAATTTGTCGAAACGTTCCTGAGTTCCAAATTTTTGAAATCCGAAAAAAGTGAACTTTGGAGGGCTGTATCTTCGTCATTAGGCCGAACTTGGCAAAATGGTATATAGGTTTTCGTCATATTTTGACAAGATCTACCCACAGATGATTTTTTCACCACCATCCCTGAAACACCCTGTACAGTGTACATTGCACATGATACGATAATAAATTCCTTCCAAAATACATATTCATAAACTGAACATCAAAATTTTCAAATATGTAGAGCATTCCACTTCAACGAATTTTCGAAAATACGACCCCGGTCGAATTCAAATATCGTTAACGATGTCCGTTCGTATACTTATTTATTGGATCATTAGCATTTAGAGATTTTAATGTTTTAATGCTTATCAATGGATCATACTTCCATACTTTCAATGCATTTTTCCAATAAGTATAGTTGGATATCAACAAATAAAGCTAGTAAAAGATGTTACATTTTCGTATTTAATATCACAAGAGATAAAATTTTGTCGGCAAAATTTTTCGATTGTTATGAAAATTTGTTGCTTGGCAATTTCGCGAATGGCATTTGTAACAAAACCACGAGCCGTCAGGCGAGTGGTTTTGATTAAATGTCATGAGCGAAATTGCCAAAAAGCAACAAATTTGAATATTACAAGAGGAAAATTTTGCCTTCAAAATTTTATCTCGAGTGGTATTCGACATGACTATTTTACGAGAGAAAAAGAGGCTTTCTTTGAACAGCTTTTTCATCCAAAACCAAGATACCTATCTAGTTCTAAAATAACGTGAAGCCCATAAAAGGGCCGAGAGAGTTTCGGAAGTCATGACTAACGGCGTATGGAGGTATAAGAGAGCCCGCTAGGATCTTGAGCATCCAAAGAAAGTATAGAAGAGCACAGAGTCTCGGGAGATGAAGAAAAGAGTTTCCACTAAAACCCTGACTGAAAAACCAAGAAAATACAAGACAACACACCAAAGTTTCGAAAGCCAGAAGAAGACGCAATGGGGCTTACAGTACGTCATAAGAAGGTGAGCTAGGTCTTTGAACGGCACATAGACATCCACATCAAAGGGGCCCGCAAGGGCTTCGAGCCACAGAAGAAGACACAAGGGGCAACTCATTAGGGATATAAACGATGCATGAAAACACAAGGGGGCCCGCTGGGGCTTCGATTGATACAACAAGATGCAATGAAGCTTACTAGTTTGCTTGAATACTGTTTGTGACGACCGCCGATTCAAATTGATGCAAAAGTGTCAGTCTGACAAATATTATAGGTAACTCAATTTGAGCTTGCTTTGTTTTCCTGTGCTCATCTTTAGGTAAATTTCGGTCATTTACAAAAGGAATTTTATAACAAGACGGACGGCTGAACGGATTGGGACGGACAGGCGAATACAAAGTATAAAAATAGCGTCTTCGGTAGGAAAATGCGCTACATCTACCTAAAGCAGTTTGAATGTAATGAAACGATTGAAACGTCAAAAAATTGCCGCTGCAAAACCATCATGTTGGTTTTGCCCAGGTAGGTATAGGTACGTGTTTTGTCATCTGAATACTAGATTTTATTGTCGGTGTAATACACTCTAGTGAAATAGTCAAGACAATTTTACATTAATTTGAATTATCATCAAGAACGTTGACAGACATGACGATGACTTTTTCCAACAGAAGAAAAGTATTTTGATTGTTCGCATCCCTGTTGAATCTGACAGAGTAGTGTAGGCAAAATTGTTTCAAGGGTCGGTTTGTCAATGCATAATGCAAGGTGCGGATTCAACTAAGGCTGTGCTAACGGTGAAGACTCGTTAGTACATTAGGGTGCGGCGCAGCAAACGGACTCATTTGAAATTGAGATGAGTATCTCAAAATGTACTGGCCCCATTTTAACCAAATTAGCACCAAATTGAAGAGAAAATGATGCATTTTTATGTGTGGGTACCTGAGTTGCTCAAATTTGTCTTTACAATTCATATCTACTAGTTGAAGAAAAAACGTAGAAAATCGGAAATATTAAATCAAAATTGAAACTACACAACAAAAGTGTCTTTCTTCATGTTTAGATGTTGAAAAATAATAGTCTATTGAATACATTATAGGTGTGCCTAAAGGTATTATAGGTATATAAATTCTCAACTATGCCCTAAAGATGAAATACCTCAAATGTTGCCCATGCATCATTGTTCCGGCAAGCTTGTAAACGCAACTGGAAATTTCTGAGCACTTTATACAACATCTCGTCTGTTATTGAAGCAATTGCTTCTTCAATGTTGCCTTTGAGCTGCCTTTGATGTAGTCAGTGATAACTTGTTCCAAAGTGAGTGTCGCAATGGAAGCAACTAAACAACTCCTGCTCAGTCATCAAAAAGATGCATCAAGTCATGAAGGGTTTTTGACAAAACAAAGAACGCTCTGGCAGTCTATACCCTCGCAGCAGGATTCAAATGTAAAAAATGCATCTAATGATATAAACAAAGACACCTAGCCGTTCAAAGTTGCGTATTGGATCGAAATTGATGTGATAACCTTCATTTTGCCATTTTTTACCGTTTTGGGTCCCACGCGAGACGAGTTTGTATCGGCGCTGCCTGGCCGCCGAAACAAATCTCGAGGCCACAGATTCCAAGGAGGCCCGCTCTTGCGATTTTGGTGTCTAAATGACGGAGTTTGTGACAACGGTAACGAGTCACTGTTGCACCTTCCTTTACTATACTATCTGGTACAGCAAACAGATCAAAATTGCTTTGAATAGTTAGGTACTTCGTAATATGAAAATTGTAACGAATAGTTGGGTACTTCGTAATATAAAAATCGTAACTTATCGCGAAAAGTTTTTCAATAAAGCTTGATGTCGCCATAAAGGAGGATCGTGCTTTGCTTTAGCGACACACATATACGTTGACGAATGGGTGGTTACACTCCTGACGGGTGAGAAAAGACCAAGAGGTAGTTGCACAATGAATGAGACGCAGGTCGACGTCGAGCGACCTTCGCCCGGTGTGTTTAACGAAGCGAATATTCGCTTCGCGGGCGACTCACCTCTCTGCAGGGTGATGTTCGTGGAAGAGAGAACTCTCCCGTCATCAGTAGCAAAAACTTTACGTAGGCGTAGGACTTCACTTTTTATTCATCAGCGGAAGTTGTTTTTGAATGGGGTAACTTCCTTATTTTGTCGTGCGTGGGTCGTGCTGTAAACAAACATAAAATCGCCGTCAAGTTTGTAGCGGGACATCTTATTAAGGGAGTCGGGCGTCTGCATGTCAATTTACAATATTGCTTATTTTCTTGACAAAATTCATCATTAGTATACACATTTGATTAGCCGTAATTATTTGCATGTTCAGTGAGCGAGCTGTGTTAAAGGGGTATCACGTATATATAGAGTAAGATTTGAGCAAGTTTGAGGATGTTGTATCGCAAATTACTTTGTTTTTTGTTCTACTGGGCTGGGCTTGCTAGAAAGCTTTCGACCATGATCACATTTTTTCATGAGATTCTTTCTCGCGTCTGCACTGTTTTGAAATGCATTTAAATATTTAGGTACTTTGGTACTTAGTTAATCTAAAAAAATCGCAGTAAGTGTAGTTCAAGTCCTTTTTTTATAACTTCAAGTCTAAAAATCCAGATTCTTTTTCTAAACCTAGGTTGAAAACAAATAACAAAGCTCTCCACTCCCTTGTCACTTATGTAGGTATAGAAGTTGGCCGTATTAGAAGTTGGACGAACAGGAGCCGACTCCCTATTTTCCGACTCACTGGTATTCTCCATCAAGCGAATTGAAATTCCAAGCGCTAAGAAGGTTACTTCAAAATGCCTATTCTGAAGTCTATTCTGAAGTTGAGCAAGATTGGTTAGCCGGTTTTCAAGCTGTGATGAAAAAAACATTTTCTAAAGCAACTTTTAGGGGATGTATCTCCGTTTCATTGCGTTTCCGAAGTATATTTTTTAGGGCCAGTCTATTCACTTTTCGATTATTTAGCGATTGGCAAAGTTACCGCATTTACTCCCGATACCCTGTACTTAAAATTCGCAGAACAGAGACGCGACAGAGGCAGAATTCGTTAATGTCAAGTGTCATTCAAAACTAAACCTGTTAGGTACAAGATAACTTCTTTACGTCAATACTTTCCCTGAAAATATTGAATTCCAATTTCAATTTTGTTTCCTCAAAACAGCCCACGTGAAGTATCATTCTCATTTTAGTCAATCGACGCGACGCACCAAAAGTTTGATTTTCACAGAATCATTTATTTTATTAATCATTTATTGCAATTTTCCGATATTGATCATGATTGAATGAAAAAATTCCCCGAAGCAGTTCGATTTAATGAAGACAACAGACCTTCCCAGTTTCACGTGCGCTCTGTTACGGTTCCTTTATTTTCGGTCGGAGCACTTCTCAAACGTTTGTCGACTTGTCAGCATTATAGTCACTCCTTTTCCCTGAATGTAATCGGAACATTGGCCCTCTAAACCTTGATTATAAAAATTCCCTGAAATTTTGCAGTGAGTCATGGTGGTTGAAAACTTAAACTGCACTGTACAGAGTGTTTTTCAGTATAATGTCACAATTACATTGGCTGATAAATAACGACTCGTGGCTTAACTCACACTCACACTCGTGAGTTGAGTGTACCCGTAGTACTGAAGCGGTCAGCCCGATGGTAACCCATGCAAGTCGAGTGTCCGCTAAAATTTAACCTGCTCTGTTTAATGCTGATTGATGTTATTTCTGGTTCAATGAGGCTCAAGGCTGGTCAAAATTCAAGTATAAGAGACAATAAGGATCATAAGATGCTAATCCGAGACAAGTTTTGCCATTACTGTGACTTGTCAACCGTGGCAACCGATAAGTGGTCACCGGTATAAACTGCCGGCAAAAAACAGGAGACATTGGATTTTCGCCAGTGAATCTGAATAATTTTGAAACATGTCTTTTTTGGCATAGTTGCTTATTTGGTAAGCATTCAACAGCCTATTACTTCTTTGTTATCTGCACTCTTTCTCATTTGATAGATAAAAAAGAATGAAGAACTTCTTAGTCGGTATCACACTTTTTCCAAATTTCAATTCTTTTTCACGTTTTTGTGTAGTAGTCCAGTAAAATGAGGCGATTTTTTTGCCAAAGTTAGAACTAATTAGGGACAGGATAAAAAAAATATGGCGACTTAGAGAATGAAAAACTGAATAAGAAAAACCGAAGTTTTATTCCTAGCCATCCCGGGAACCATGGAAAAAAATGGAGAAGATGGAAAAACATGCGCCGCGGTATTTCTCTTGAAACGGTGAAAGAACGGTGAGAGATGTGTGAAAACTGCCAGGGACAAAGTTGTAAGGAATTTATTAATTTACAAAAAAGTCTCCCGAAACATGCGTCTAACTTCTTTATTTCAGCCGTCAATGGCAGTCAAAGTTGCGCGCCGGTCTAGTGAAGTGGAAAAACTGTCCTCGTGACCTTCCTTCTTGAATCCTGCGAGAACGACAAGAGATATCCGAAAATTGTGAGCAACAAAGTTGTAGAGAGTTGAATGCTTCACTGGAAAATTTTCGAGGCCAATTATTAGCTCTCCTAGTTTAGCGGTAAACCACGTCCGAAGTTGCGCGACAATCCTGTTAATGAAGTGGTTTTTCTGGAAAACTTACAAAAATCCCAGAATCAATGAAAAAAATATAACAATGTAGAGGATGAAAAACTGGTTCTAAAAAATCAAAGTCTCATTTCACACCGTTTCGGGAAATCTAAAAAAAAAGGAAAAGTCGGAAAATATAGCGATTTGCACTCCCAGCTTCCTCATTGAATACTGAAATAAACGTAATAAATATGGAAAATCTTAACAAACTAGCTTGTAGAGGATTAAATGATCTATAGAAAATCCCGTGATGTCATGTATGCATCTTTGTAGACTTAGCTGCGGAGCGCTATCAAAGTTGGGGTACATGACTAGTGACACGTCGCATATATGGTCAAACTGGCACGACGCAACGTTGCCGTTGTGGTCATTGTTCAATTGATTAAAAAACATGAGTTGCGTGCTTTTTTGAACGTCTGGTAACTATTGTTGGAGATGTAACTCCGCGGATGAACGCTTCGTTATCTATAAGGTTCATTGTTTGAGATAAGTACTCACTCGTATTTTGTAACACAATATGTATAATAATTGAAAAACGTGATTCACGTTGGATAATGAGATGTTTTTCAACTGATTTCTGATGAACAATGATCATTCAACAACAGCTCGGAGATAATAAACAACAACTGTCCACTTGAACAATGGGGTTTGAAATTAAACATTTCTCTGTTGAAGTCTATTAGAACCCAGGATAACGTGTAGCTCTCGAAAATCTGCTTCGGCTGATTTCCTGCGGGTGCTTGAAAAACTGCGAGAAGCGTTGTGAATGCATAAAAGCTGCCCTCAAGTGTACCAAGTTTTGCCACCACCGCGGTGGAGCCACCTGTTCTGACACTTCCTGCATTGTCGTTTCGGAAGACGATGATGATGACTACAATGATAATTCCAACAATAAGTATCTACCCAGATGTTAAACAAAGCACGCAATTTTTTCAAATCACTAGATCATGTTTTATAATCAATTAAACAATGACCGCAACGTCGTGCCAGTTTGACCACATATGCGACGCGTCACGAGTCATGTACCCCAACTTTGATTGCGCTCCGCAGCTGAGTCGACAAAGATGCATACATGACATCACGGGATTTTCAATAGATCATCTAATCCTCTTCAAGCTAGTTTGTTCAGATTTTCCATATTTATTACGTTTATTTCAGTATTTAATGAGGAAGCTGGGAGTGCAAATCGCTATTTTTCAAAAAAATGTTTTCTTCTAAGGTTTCCCGAGACGGTGTGGAATGAAAATTTGTTTTCTTAGATCCAGTTTTTCATCCTCTACATTGTCATAGTTTTCTCATCGAGTCTAGGGTTTATGTAAGTTTTCCAGAAGAACCATTTCAACAACAGGATTGTCGCGCAATTTCGAACGTGGTTCACGGCTAAACTAGAGAAGCTAATAATTGGCCTTGAAGATTTCTTAGTGGAGCATTCAATTCTCTATAACTTTGTCCTTCAGTATTTTCGGATATCTTTTGTCGTTCTCACAGCATTCAAGAAGGAAGGTCACGGGGACAGTTTTTCCACTTCACTAGACCGGCGCGCCACTTTGACTGCGATAAACGGCTAAACTGAAGAAGTTAGACATATGCCCCCAGGGACTTTTTTGTAGGTTATTAAATTCTCTACAACTTTGTCCCTAAGAGTTTCTACACATCTATCACCGTTCTCTCACCGTTTCAGAAGAAAGACCACGGCGCATGTTTTTCCATCTTCTTCATTTTTTTTCCATGTTTCCCGGGATGACTGGAAA
Source organism: Anaspis maculata (assembly GCA_949128115.1). Lineage (NCBI taxonomy): Eukaryota > Metazoa > Arthropoda > Insecta > Coleoptera > Scraptiidae > Anaspis > Anaspis maculata. The sequence continues at coordinate 48,546,358 of OX421964.1, forward strand.
TGAAACTTTGGTTTTTCTTATTCAGTTTTTTATTCTCTACATCGCAATATTTTTTTCATCTTGCCCCTAATTTGTTTCAAGTTAAATCCTTATTTTACTGGACTATAGTCTTTCAACTCAGAATCATGCAATTACACTATTTGAATAAAGTTGAAGCCAATAGGGCATTTGGTGTGATTCACGCATTTGGTGGCATGCGACAAGTCGATGTTGCGGCCAAGATGTACAAATGCCCGACAAGACCGCTATATTGATTACCCAAAATGCAAGAAGGGACTTCACAATATCGGCCACTCTGATAGTTCGCCGACTCCACGCCTCCATTGGTAGAAGGGGTTCGGTTTGTACCATCCAAAATCGACTCCATGAAGTTGGTTCAGTATCCCGAAGACCTCTCAGGAAAGTACCACTTACTGATCGATACCGACCAAGATACGCAACATTGGGTGGCCAAATGGAACACCGTAATGTATTCTGATGAGTCCAGATATGGTGTACACAACGATTCCAGACGAGTAAGGACTTGGAGACCAAGAAACCTTCCAAGACATCGCGGGTTTATCCAAGAAGTTCACCCCTTCAGAGGTGGCTCCGGTCTAGGGCGCCGGACGACACTGTACATTTGTGAGGGTAATATTGAACGGTGAACTGTACAGAAGAGACATCATTACCAACATTGTCAACCCTATTGCTGAGAAGGAAGGAGCAGTATTCCAGTTTTTAAACGATAACTCCCGACCTCATCGTGCAGCAGTTGTCCGTAACACCATGACAGATTTTGGAATTGTGCCTCTTCCTTTACCGCCGATGTCACCAGACTTGAATGCCATAGAACACATGTGGGATGTTCGTCAAAGGGTGTTAGATACCTACGAACCAGCTCCTACAACATTTCCGCAGTTGAAGGAGGCTTCCCCAAAATCTGGAACAATATCCCTCAAATTACGATTGATACCTTGATACAAAGCATTACTCATCGCATTCAAGCCGTGCTGGCAGCTAATGGTGGTCATACCAGATATCGAATCAATTTTTGAAAATTCTCTTTTTGCAACAAAATTTATCTGATTTTTTTTTAAGCTTAGAATAGTTGGCGGTTTGCTGAATTATGTGTAGAATTATATATACTTTCCAAACATGTGTTTGAAAATTTGCTGAAGGTATATTCTTATTCCAGCCGATCTTCTAATATCCCCTATTTTTTGCCGTCAGTTTATTTTTGCGTTCAATGGCAATAGTAAAATATGGAATTACTCTGGACAGAGATAGCACAAATGAACTGGTTGTCATCATTGGTCACTCGCGAAGAATACCCCAATGCCAAATCTTGGATTCCTCCCAGAAAACTTGACGCACAACAAAACTATTTCGCAGTTTGGAAAGCGACATCTATAAGTCTGCAAAGTCGTCTGGAACTTCCAGGAAGTACACGGCGTGTAAACACATTTCACACAATATCTTCAGGTGCCGCTGCACACGGTGTGCCTTCCCATAAATCGCTTAGGTGCGAGTCATTATTCCCCAGTTGTAAATTGAGCTCTGGCTCTGAGCTCCTTATATTCGTCTCACCCGTCTTCCTGTCGACGTGCACGTCGCGCGTTTCTCATTATGAATGTTGGTTTAGCCGCCGGAGGATCCCCGGAGCGCTCGAGCCCACAGAGCCTGCCAGCCACCCTCAAAGGGCGCCTCAAATGTATTATATGCGCGCGGGCGACCTGTGTTGTCCGTCCATCACACGTCGCGACGCCTCGTCCGTGATGCAGGAGCTAGCAGGAGCCCGCTACAGCCAACTGCCGGGACGTCGGGTCGTTCGGTGTGGTTGCCGTTGCTTCTCCTCTGTGTGTGTGTGTGTGTGTCTGTGTGTGTTTGAGCGAGCGCGCCCCTTCGTCTAAGGGAACGTGAGGAGAATTTCTTTTCCGGCGACGCTTCAGCGCAAACAACGTAATATTGCGCCCCGAAGCGGCCACCAAGCGGTGGTCGTTCTTTATATTGGCTTCAATAATAATTGTACGCCGAGATGTATTATATGATGGCGAAGAGCACGCACTTCTGAAACGGCAACCGATGCTGCTGCCAACAAGCTGCTCGCTGCATCATTCGTTGTTGTATCAAGCAGATCTGGACTACTGGGGATTGAAGTCTGAAACTCAATTAGATTGGACTTACCGCGTCACTTGACCGGCATGCCACTTGCATCCAAATAAACCATGAGCTTGTATAGGCTGCTTTTCAAGAGTAAACGACATCTTCATGGTTGAAGCAAGCTTTCAAGAGGTAGAGGTGAAAAGCTGAGGAACTATACGCAGAAACGCGGTCTTATGCTTGTATTCATAATCGTTGTCAAGTGCACCTTGTCCAAGGATCACTTTCAATCAAGCTCTAGCTCAAGTACGATTTCTGTTTCATAGACACATTTTTGGCTTTTCCCGTGAAATAGTGTTCCTCAAGGGAAGCCGAAGTTATGTCTATGGAACAGAATTCGTACTTTACAGCTTGATTTAAAGTGATACTTGGACAAGGTGCACTTGACAACGACTATGAATACGGGCATTAGTAAATCTTTTGGGTCATCTGTGTGCAGGATATTCGTTTCGGAACATCCCCCATTCGTACATGGAAATTACTGGATATTACTAATGCCTTGAATTAGGATCAATGTCAAAATTGAAAAGGAAAAGATTTTTTCTCAAATGTTCTTTTCTTGAACAAAACAAAATAATTTTTTTCCAAATTACAATCACAACACTTTATTTGAGATAAGAAGATGAAATTTAGTCGGGAATGACACCAAAATTGTCAATTTCGTCCGAAATTACCAAAAAAAGAAAATCTGTGCCGCGGCTGGAACTATCTCTTTCCATTCCCCCTCCTTCAGTAATATTGACATTTGTTGTGGTGAAGTTTCAGTTGTTGCCCCTAAAAAGTAGGCAAATGTCAATTCTTACAGCTGCAAGGTGGTTCTCACTAACCGCCGCACGAAAACCATCAATCCTAGACAAGCACAATTTTCAGTCTATACTTCCAATCACGTCTTTAATAAAATCAGGCTGTTACAAATACAAACTATACAATTCAGAAAAAACAGAAAAAAATACTGAAGTTTGCTACCGGGTAAATTATACTTGAGTAACTATTTTGTTTGCAGGTGTTATCCAGCTTGAATCAGAGACACGGCAGCTCAACCAGCTCCAGCTCTCCAGCAACAAAATGATGCTTAGTAGCCAAAGCCATAGCCTAGGCTCATATTTAGGTTGCTTCAACGAGTTGGCTCACGTGAAGAAGCGCAAACTGAAACCTGTTGTGGATGGTTCCGGAATCAACGGATGTACCCCTACGAGATGTTTGGGGGAGCCCACTCAGCGGTCCACAGCAAAATCAGTCCACAGCTCAAACGGCCCAACGGAAAGAAGTCCACGACTCATTCATCCCCTGGGTTCTCCCACCGTGGAGACATTCGCTGCCAAAACGATCAAAAAGTCCACCACGCATTCATTCCCGAAATCTGACACCGCAAAGACATTCACCGCTCAAACGGTCCACCGGAAAAAGATCCACCACGCATTTATCCCCGGGTCTTCACACCGATAAATCATCCCACGGCTAGAATGTCTCCCTGGAAAAAAGTCCACTGCTCATTTTGCCACTTTCATATGCCGTCTACAACCATAGACATTTCAAAACTAGTGGATTGGTCTGTTGGATGTATGTTTGGTTGCATAATTATATTAGCATGGAAAACAGCAGCAGTTTATTTCTTGTCCTTAGCAAGTCCCAAAGGCAGGAGTGCGACGAAACGTTCTATTAAACGAGAGTAATATACCTACTATGTAATCCTCTCGTTGGATAGGTAATGTAAAATGTTGTACGAGTACGACACTCGAGCACTGTGCCATTTCAGGCCCTCGGCCTCTTTTGCAGGATTTGTCTACGCCTTCGCAGTTTGCACACAAAACAATTGAAGCACTCAAAGGTAGGTGGAATATTTCTTTAACTGCATATGCTAGGATCGTTTCTATAGCTCCCATATAATAAGTTCTTTGAGAGGATTTGTTGCGATGGCAATACACAAGTATAATAATTATGCAACCAAACATATACCCAACTTCATCTACTTTTGCAATGTCTATGGGCGAAGTGACCTGACAGTGGATGAATGCGTGGTGAACCTTTTTCCGGTGGGAAATTTGAGCTGTGGGCTGATTTCGCCGTGGACTGCTGAATATTGACCCATGTTTGGCACATCTGAATTCATAAGTCGCGAGAACAACAGAAATGGCGTACTAAAGATGGGTTTATGGTAAAGGGTGATTCAAATTGAGTTTCCACATAAAAAGACGCTGTATTTTTGACATTTCAAAGAATTTTTCAATGTCAAAGCGATCTTTGTGGAGTAGAAAGGTGCGAAAAATTGTCTACGGAGAAAAACACGACTGAAAATTGGGTGAAAATTGTACAAGCCTATTACAAAAATGGACGTCAGAAAGAGTGCGCGTATCTTTCTTCACGCCCCTAATTTTGGGTTTAGAAAATCGACCTCTTGAGCACACAATTTGGAATGTGATGTGGAAACTCTGTGTATGTATGTTTGTAACGAAACCATTTCGCTCAAATTTTGGACAACATTCCAAATTGTGTGCTCAGGTGGTCGATTTCCTGAATCCAGAGCAAAATTATCCGCGTGGAGAAAAATACGCATACTTCTTCTGAAACGTGCATTTTTGTAACAGGCTTGGACAATTTTCACCCAGTTTTCAGTCGTATATTTCTCCGTAGACAATTTTGTACACCTTTCTACTTCACAAACATCGCCTTGACATTAAATTTTTTTTTGAAATTGAAATGTCAAAAATACAGCGTCTTCTCATGTGGAAACTCAATTTGAATCACCCCTTGTAATGTTATTTTCACTAGTACTTGTTAATACAATTTTCATCAGTTGTAATAAATTATATATACTAAGGTAATTTATTGAGCAATTGCCGCTTCATCAAAATAGTATTTTATGTAACAAGTACGCAAAATTATTCTTTAGCGGACGAGTTCACTTGCTTAAGGACGAGGCGAAAGCCGAGTCCCTAAGGGCGGATGAGTCCGCTAAAGGTGCGTTCAGTCAACTTATTTAGCCGCAATTTTAGTTTTAGCCGTAAGCGCTGCATCGCTTATTGGCTGTTCCGAGGAGGCTGGTTCATAAGAGCCAATGGGCGTCGCTGCGCTTGCGACTAAAATTAAAACTTGCGGCTAAATAAGCTGACTGAACGCACCTTAAAGCATTTTGCGTACGTGTTGCATACAACGGTTTTTGGTATAAGCTCTCCAAACCCTCTGTTACGGTTTCAAAAATCGACTTGGCGATACAGAATAATGAGACCAGGGGAACAAAAAACAAACAAAAGAGAGTTGGTTGTTATTTTTGGAGGCTCCGGCTGATTCTGCAAAGAAAAATCCAATAACTATCGGCCGAGTAGCAATTCAATGTTCCTCTGCTGTTCCTGTTGATGGCAAGCAGTACCGCCAGTCATGTGAATGATGTGCCTCGAGAACCAAAATCAACGAAAGCGGCGCTAAACGCCACTCCTAGAACGCCGCCTTTGTTTGGCAACAACTGTCAGTAGCGATTCTCTATTCGATTCGATCTTCTATTTTACTGTTTTAGATTAGGTTACCTATTTGACATTTAGCGTGTTGTTGTTACATGTATTATTATTGTCTCTGCGTGAAGTAAGAGACGTTATTAGGGGGTAGCATGGAGGTTAGAGGTAAGGAGACTGATCGAGGCATTCAAATGTGTGCTACTTTTATGTCGTGGAAATTCCGGGAGCCGTCCACTGTTGCTTGCGCTCGTGTGGCAAATTTTGGAATTAATCATTATTTGTCAAAGTGACTGATTCAATTTGCTTGTGATGACAGTAACAAAACTAGGTGTAGGTAAATTCCTTCTTTATTCCTTCACCGTGTCTTGCTGTGCGCCAGGGTGCACAAGCTCCAATGGAAATGAGAAGACCCGGTTGAGGAAAAGTGGCCAAAAATGCCGAAGCATGTTCCGACCTCACGCAGTAAGTTCAACTGTATAAACTTTGTACCTACTATACGTGGGGTTCCGATCCGACTCTCTTGGTTCCTCTATGATATATTTATTCTTATTATAATAGTATCTGTTTAACGTTTTGCCTTGTTGAAGGACGAAATGGCTTGTGAATGGAGGAATGCCATCAGGAGGCAAGGTAGACTCCTGACATCGAGAGAAAAGGTTTACAAAGGTGATCCCTGTTGTGAACTACACTTTAGAGATGATGACATTGAACGGTATCTGTTTCACAACAGAGCTTTCGGATGGAACAGTCTTCCAGGTGATTAAGAGGAGCATTCCAAAATGGAAGGAGAATGTAGTTCTCACCACTTTTTCAAAACAGCATGAATCGTTTGACCAAAGGGAGGTGGAGGTTCCATCAAAGATAAGGAAAACGAATGAGACTGGAGCTGAGAAGATCGTGCTCAGACAGCCTGCAGACAAGCGAAGCCCCATTGACAGCCATGTTTCACTGCACCTGCTCATCGACAGATACCCACGATCGAAGACATAAACGCACCCGAACATCGACCAATGCTTATTACGGACGAAGAAATTCGATGCAAATTTCCCTCCCATCAGAGTATTGGTTTTCGTGCAAAATTCGTGGCAAAATTGGATTCACATGCTTGCCATATTGATAGTAGATATTTTCAAATGGTTCCCCCATTACCTTTTCCTTTTGATATAATTATGTATCGATGTTTCTTAGAAAAAATACAAATATATGATCGTTTCCGTTACACCTCGTTCACATAAAAGTCCATGCAGAAAGCATGGCATAAAAGCATCATCAGGGGCCCGTTCCATAAAGGTTTAAACGACAATTTACAAGTGTGTAGTCTTGGTAACCCATTGTTGCAACAATTTGTCGTCAAGGTTATACATTTGTAATTTGTCATTTGTACGTAATGTTTCATGCCGTTTGTAGTTTTATGAGACGGGCCCCAGATCTAAACCATGAATAATTACAGAGTTCTATCCTTTGAGCAAAATTACAGTTTCCTGTGAGCCGTCCCCAGATTCCAGCGACACAGTGTATAATTTTTGAACTGCATTTTTGCGACATAAAATAGTGCCATTTTTTATGACAGAAACCAATGTCGTTCAGTCTCCTTCTCTCTAACCTCCATGGGGGGTAGCTATACCGGTTTACTACACCCATTTCCTTTGGGGTAGGACGGCGGTATGTTGTTTTTCGTGTAGGTACTCTGTTTCAGTGTCGTCGCTGGAGCTTCGTTGGGCCCTTCGGGTTCTCGCAGCGTCATCGAAAAGGTAGGTACCTACGTTATAGTTCGTAAGCCAAATCTTGCGGTATTGCTCACCCTTTCTATTGGCGTCCTCTGCGCAACGCCCCTTTATTTTTGTTAACACGCCATGTCAAGTTGAACTGTAAATATTCTTGAACCTTTTCTTCCCGATCATAAACCTGATTTTTTTGTAGTTTATTCTGTATTTTTAATTCTCCCAATCCCAACTATCTCCACCTCGGAATCAATCACTTTCAATTACGATTTCAACCCGTAACACCTCTTCAACTTCTTCAAGCAGTACCTCTATAAATAAGGCCCTTGACTGAACAGTGACGTCTGTCAAATAACTTGACATGACCTCACTTATTTCGTTTCGTTTCATGCCTTCGCTTATTAGCCCTTTCCGTAAACTCCTCAGCTATTTTTGTTGCATGCTTGTAGCTCGTGTAACGTTAGAGTCGGCCGTTGCCGTTGGCCTGAATCTTGGCATCTGTAAATAAGTACAATAACTGCCTCGTGTGTTAACCAGGTCCGCACCCGATGTTGCTGCCTGGGTTCATCATATCTGAAGTCTACCGTGTCGATACCCATTTCGTCCAGGACGTCTTTTACGCGTGGTGGCGCCCATCTAACACCTTCCGACTAGCATTCCGTCATAGTTAGCAGTCGAGATCATTTCTGCATTCGACCCGGAAGCAGAACGATTTCGGGTAGCTCCTGAAGGCGTATACGAGGTGGACAGGACCTCAACACCATCGAGAGGCTCCTATGAGAAGTACCTTTCCGCTTCACTTGCGCATTGTTGTCGGGCGATCTTCAGTCACCTTCGACTCATTCCCAGCTCATAGTTTTATCTTTATAAAACTCGACACCTTTATGCCGTCTCCAGATCAGTTATTTAGATTGTTTGTTCGTAAAGAAGACGTCTGCGGTGGTAAAGTACACTCCTTCTCTGTTTTAAGAACCTTTCGACTCTTGATGGCTTGTGCTAACCGTGCCGATGGGAATCGCTGTATGCTAGTGGGAAAGCGACAACCAATAGGGAGGGTGTCAGTTACCGCACAAAAAAGAACCCTTCACAGGTGCGCAAACAAGGTTCGTGGTTGTTTGTTCCCGGTGTCACTTACATTGCGTTTCAAATGCTTGCTGTTTTTACAGATCACTGATGGCAGACGACTTTGATTACATGTGACTCTTTCTTGTGAACCTCTACTGAGAAAGATTGTGGTTGTCAGGAGTTCTAAAATCACCTGCAAGGTCTTGATAGACCATTTGAAGGACTTGAACCTTTTCAAAAATTATGAGCTGCAATCCGTGTCCGGCGGGGGTCGCTACAGAAACAAAAGTTTTGACTTGTCGATATCATGGACTCGTAGTTTTGTCTTATGATATGTTACAAGGTTTTTAGATCATATACTTACGACTATGTTTTGCCATAGGAATTTCATGGTAACATGGTATCCTGTTCTCAAAAGGAAGTGATTTCAGCCTTTCAGTGACCTTTAGTGATCTTCACTACCTACAAACCGTGAATAAAATAATCATGGACCTGACTGTACGTAGCTAGGTATATAAAAAGTAGGTACCACTATTTTGTTAACAATTCTAAACCTCTTGTAAAACAATCGCAAATGAAAAAGTGAGTAAACATTGTCGATCATTTGGTAAGATCATTATTCACAATAAATAAAGTGGCGTTCACTGTAAACTGTGAGTACTTCATGTTGGCGAAAATTAGTTTACAACTACGACAGGTATATGGTTTTTAACTGCGCAGTTCGAGAAAGTACACTTTGCAGGAAATTTCGAGCACTTTTTGCTTTACCATGAAAAATGAATGAACCCGCATACGCCTAATTTAGAGGGCAATTTATATTCGCGGCGAACGAATATAACGAACGCATCTGCAGTTTGTTTCATGTTCGAGCGACGAGAGTTGTGCACGTCGATGATCAAAGCAAGTATAGTAGTGCTGTACCCGCTTCTATTAGTTTTTCTCTGGTCTCTTTTTTCTCCCTTTCTTCCTCTTCACCAATCCCTCCACCTCCATTCTTAATTCCAGTCCTATCCTGCGAACTCTGCGAAAGCTCGTCGTACAGGCAGACCGGCAGCAGCAGCAGCAGCAGCAATACAAAGCCTGAATCAAGGAGGAATTAGTTTTATGCCAGAGCTCTATGTAGGTGCACTAAATTGCGAAGTTCGACGAGCAGGAAACTTTCCGAATGTTAATCTTGGCCGTTGAGCAAAATTAAAAGTCACATTTATTTGCAAATTGTGACAGTCCAGCGCCGCGAGCGGTGAGTTCTCCGAAGTTTTTTTTGTGCGTGCTGCCTTAAGAAATCTTTTTCCACCGACCGACGCGGTCTTTTCTCAGCGACCGTCATTGCACACTCTTAATTCCAACTTTTGGGGAGTCCGCGCGCACCCATCAAGTTTTTCCTTGAGTTTTCAATTATACAGGGCGCTCGCGCTGAGACTGTGGCTGGAATTACATTATTTCAATTACAAATGTTCTTGTGTGGGTTTTTGGGAGTAATTATTTGCAAAGCCCGCGCTCGTGCTAAAAGTCTGTGGGTTCCGAAGTTGGCGAACCGTAAAGTTTTTCCCCGTGACAACATCAGAGGGCAAAGAGGCAGCTCTGCTGAAGCAGCTTTCTAGCTCATACACAGAGAAAGCTGCGCAGCTACCACAACCACCGCCACAGCCACTATTTGAATTATTTATGCTTCAGATTTAATTAAACTTGCCCGCTTTCGGATACTTTAATTAGCACTACATTAAAGTTTTTTTTATTTCCATAAGCAAACCCATGCGATAAGCGAAGAGATGACGACGGCACAACGCTTTTGATTTCGCTCTGCTGCTGAGCGCAGAATAAAAGGCAAGGGATGATTGCGAGAGCTGTTGGAACTTTCCCGTGCAATCGTCTCTTTTCTTTGTCTTCCTTAAAGACGACCGGCTGTGGAGTAAGTGGGGACCACAGATGACCCAGATGCGCATCTGCAATGTTAAACGGCTTCCGACAGATCCCCTTGCCTCGCACCCCCCGCAAAGTTTCTTGAACTCTTTCAGAGATGGCGCCAGCAATCAAAAACCCGCGAAACTTTGAAATGTGAAGTACCTCAATATTCAAAATAATAATTAAAATTATCCATTTTTTCACTTCTTGACGCATTTCGGCAATCATAATAATTTTTTAAAATTTATTCAACTGGTTTTTTAGAAAAGAAAAATCAACACTTCAAAAAACCATTTGAAAAAAATTTAAAAATATTACAAGAGCCGGAGACATCAAGAAGTGAAAAACAGGACAATTTTAATACATTATTACAATCGAGTTGATTTTGATAAAACCCTCAACTATGGCCGCATTGAAAGACAAGAAGGCAAAGTGTTATGTTATCAATGACTATTTAATCGGAAACTATTTTTCACAAATGCCTACGGAAAATCCGAAAATCTATTTCGTGGTCTGAGTTTGGCCCACAGGTTTGGCCTATTGTACACCATGTTTTTACTTTAGTTTTTGTAACTTATTTAGTAGTAACAAGAATAACGTATAATAATTAATTACTAATTATGCAAAATTAAAAGTAGGTATGTACAAAATAGTAAAATACTTTCATAGAATTTTCAAACATTTTCGAGATAAACACCTATTAAGTCAAATATCACACATGTCATTAAAACACCTACTACTGGAATAGAGGTCCGATTGATGATAATGATAATGAACGTTCAGCTCTAGGAAATCATCACTAAAATTAGATGTGTTGCTTTTGACTATGTAACAAAAATTATGCTATGGTCGAATTAAAGGACGAGGATTCTGCTGCAGTGGTTGTCTTGTATTGTAGAAATCGAAGACGACAACGTAAGGGCTCTGTTGCACTAGTTGTATTCAGTTGTGGAAGTCGAGGGCGACAGTTCAAGGGCTCCGCTGCAGTAGTGGTCCTAAATTGTGGAAATCAAAGCCGATTATTTACGCTTGAATCAGATTAGAAAATGATATACCTAGCTAAAAATATTTACACAAACCACAGCATCAGGTAACTTAATGATATATTTATCATTTGCATGGGAAATTTATGCTGTATTTTATTTATATTTACGCATATTTACTCAGGAATGTTAGCAGATAATGCCTTATGCGAAAGAAGAAAATACTTCGACTGTCGACTAGTTGTACTTTTGTATTCAAGCAAATTAACTTTACCTCTACTGGGGGGGTGGAGCCCCGTAATCCAGTGATTCCTCCTCGTGCCCTGTAGTGACTGTTGCAGTTGCCCACTTTGACTTCGCTCCTGGCGGCTGACTTCCATGGAACCGGCTCTCCAGCAATCCGTGGAGGCTCGACTTCTACGACTCCAATCTAAAAATGAAATCAGATTGGGGTCATACTGACAGTATGAGCAAGTTTTGTTTTGCTGAATGTTGTTTCTATAATGACTTACCACTGGCTCATACGGAAAAAGTGTAGAAACGGCATTCCGGCCTATTCAGCCGCTGCCTGGTTCGTTGGTGAACTATGATGGCTCAAAATACAGTGGTCGGAGGAAAAGTAATCCCCATATTTTGGAACCATTGCCTTCATCTAAAAGTTAACAATACGTATCAGTAAGTGGGAAAAGTTAAAACAAAGAGATACCATCATATTATGAGACCGAGTATGAGACATTGTAAAATACAAATTTTTACTAACCTTGATTCATCCTGAGGGAAGTAAAAGAGGTGCGTATTTCTCTCTCTACGAATTATGCACAATCGCCACGGAATTTTAGCCATTTCACACCGAGAATTTCACAGTTCGTAAAGTTTTTCGCGGAGTTCGACAATCGACAAGTTGGATTCGAAGTTTTTATTTTGACAGGACTACTGAAATAACGAATCGTGCGCACGGAGAAATCGGTAAATGTGGGCAAAGTAGATTCCTACTGAAATTCAGCGCCATCTGAGAAAGAGTTCAAGCAACTTTTCAGGGGTAGGGGTATCGGATACTTTTTCCCGGCAAGTTGCGACCGCCTGGTGGGGACTTTGCTGCTATTGTACTTCTACTACTACTACTGCTCAGTGGCGCAGCCAAGGGGGGGGCTAGGGGGCTATAGCCCCCCCCAGACAGTCTCGCTTTTTCACCGAAGCAATGAAAAATTTTGAACAAAATAAAAAATTTATTGTGTTCGACTGTTACCTTCTTTATCATTTAGAAAATGGATCATTGATCTCTCTGTGTAAGAGTTGCACTGCGATTGGATTGCGCGTTTTTTTTTTCATTTGGTGCGGAGAGAGAAGCTCTTCCGGTTCAAGGACGGAGTTGAATTGGTAAGATAAGCGTTGCGGAATCAATCCTGGTGGGTTTATTTCTTGACAGAATCTCATTATTTAGGTTTCTACCGAAAGCTACAAGGATGCACTTTGGCTTGAGCCCATTGGCATTTTCAAAATCCAAAAATCAATCAATCATCAAAAAAGGTAAAAAAATGATTTCAGATTTTGAAAATGCCAATGGGTTCAAACCAAACTGCATCCTTGTAGCTTTCGAGAGAGACCTAAATGGTAAGATTCTGTCAAGGAATGAACCAACAGAGATTATTGATTCCACAACGCTTATTTCACAAATATAACTTCGTCCTTAAGCCAGTATACTCACCCACTTATCAGGCTTATTTTGTAACTTCTCGTTCACTAACGACTCGTTAGCGAACGATTATCATTCAGACTGCCAACCAACGACTCGTTAGCGAACGATTATCGTTCAGATTACCACTATCGATAGATCTAACAAAAGCACGAAAAACCGTATTTCGTGAACAGCTGCGTTCGGCCGTATCGTTTGTATGTGCCGAACGATCGTGTATGACATTTCTACGTGCGCGCGACGCGGCTGTCAGTTTGCAAGTGTCATTACTACCATTTATTACTGTCATTTCCCCCGCAAACTCAGGGAATACCTATGGGGAATACTGAATTTAATACCTACTTCAATTTAAGGTAGGTAACATTGGTACCACAATAGTTATACTTGAAAATATGATGACCAAGGCCCTTTTTCCGGGGGGGGGGGGGAGGGGTTCGCCTTTAGCGCAGCTTGCTTCGCTTGCGTTCGTTAGCCCCCCCCATGGCTAAATCCTGGCTGCGCCACTGCTACTGCTACTACTAGGTATATACCCACCTGGACGACGCCGACGGAGGGAACGCGCAAGAACAATAGATGAAAAGTCATTATTTTCGACTAGGAAAGCAAGCGTTCGAAAACCTGCACCAGTGGCGTAAAATTTGATATTTCCCTTCTAAATGATTGTTGCTGTTCGCTGTTCTGATGCCACGGCTTGCATAGTATGAATTCAATTTCATATGTCATTCATTAACGGCTGTCGTTGTGTTTCATCGCTGATTGAACCTATAACTCACCAGCTTTTTGGATGAATCAGAAAAGTAACTGGTCGGAAAATCACCACCACCAGCATCACCACCAGATGGATTAATAACAACAATTTGATTGTACAGGTTGATCGTAGCAAAGTTTTACCAATTTTAGGAAAGAGTTACTGAATTTGACACGTATAAAGCCTGCATTACTATAAGATCCATTGGATATTTGTTGAAATAATTACATTTCCAATCGTTTCTTTGATTTCATGATTTCGTTATGCAATTTTTTTTGTCCTTTGTATAAAACTGGAACGCTTATTGTCATAGTATTGGCATAAAAGCCCTAGGTAAAAGTTCATCCCTTGAACATAAAAAGCAGGCACGTGTAGCCAAAGTATCGCCGAATCGTCCAAATCAGCAGACGCTAGGTCATTACCGCATTGGAATAGAATGAAGACGAAAGTGTTGCAGGATCAGCAAGGCATAGCTGCGTCACTGACCTGATTTGGATGATTCGATAAAAGTGGTTCGAAGCTTTGAACAGGGGCCATTCGATCATTGATTTTGATTCGGTTGAGATTATCGGTACTGTTGGCTACAAATGCAGATTGTTCATTAAGGGAATGAGGCTGTGTCCTCAGGTTCAAGTTGATTAATTTTAATGTAAGCAGAACCATTCTCATATCTGCCATGCGAGTAAGATGTCGGGTGTAATGAGTGCAACATTTATTAATAATTCAATAAACGTAGTGTAGTACAATGCATGCGTTCCCATTTACTAGTTTTTCAACTGTGCTTAAAGAACAATAACAAGCAACCCCAGTTCACGGATAGGACTAAGGGTGACCTGGCCCTATAAAACTCTTAATACAATTAAAGATAAGCTCAAGTACATAAACTGCTCACAAATTGAAGTGGATATTTTTAAAAAAAGGTTTTTTTGAAATCGCCACAAAATTCTTGAAAATCACTCGATTGTGAAACCGCTTGCACTGTTTTGAAGAAAAATGTCAATATTTTCAAGAACTGCTGAAGTCCTCCACAAAAATCACATGGATATGTCTAATACAGGGTGATGAAAAAAGTCGTTCAGTTTTGTTCTTTTTTACTCTTGTGCAGGAGATTGTTCATCCACCCTGTACACCTATATTTACTTGGATCTTATAGTCTGCAGCTTATGTAACTCGTCAGTTTTTAGTTTTTTGCTTTCCGTTGCGTACTTACCGAAATATAGCCTTTTCACTTTCCAAAGTCGTTTTATCGATGAATCTACTAAATCCGGGCGCTACTGGATTTTTTTTTGTACTAAGCAATGCCACTTGTACTTTTAGAACGATTTTTTGCGCAGATTTCAAAATTAACGAAGATATGGCGTCTCAACCATCTGATGTATACAGGGTGTCGCAAAAAAAATCATTTATAAGATTCATTTTATTTCGAAATAATCAGTAGCAAAATGCCGTTGCAAAGATCAACTCCAGGTAAGTTCGATATCGTGGCAAATATCTTGCGGAATGGTACAAGGCAAAGAGAAATTGTCAATTTGGTGAACGTATCACAAAGTGTCATCGGTGGGCAAAGAGACGACTCCTTGCCACTGGCAGTGCCCGAATCACACATGGAGAAGGTCGCCCGAGAATAATTCCAGTAATGGACGATCTCTTCTTGTTAGACATAAAATTGTAAAATCGAAAAGTGAAATTTTCTACAACCTGTAATAAGGTGTCAGAAACAAATTTCTTCGTTCATGCGACAACCTGTATATTTTTATGTAGTCTTCCATTCGAAATCTGCTCAAAAAATCGTTTTAAAAGTACCAAGTGGCATTGTTTTGTAAGTACCAAAAAATCCAGTAGCCCCCGGATTTATTCATTGACAAAATGACTTTGGAAAGTAAAAAGGCTATATTTCGGTAAGTACGCAGCGGAAAGCGGAAAAATAAAAACTAACGAGTTACATAAGCTACAGACTATAAGATCCTAACAAGTATAGGTGTACAGGGTGGATAAACAATCTCCTGCATGAGATTGAAAAAGAACAAAACTGAACGACTTTTTTCATCACCCTGTATTAGACATATCCATGGGATTTTTATGGAAGACTTTAGTAGTTCTTGAAAATATTGACATTTTTCTTCAAAACAGTGCAAACGGTTTCACAATCGTATGATTTTCAAGAATTTTCTGGCGATTTTAGAAAAACCTTTTTTTAAAAATATCCACTTCAATTTGTGAGCAGTTTATTTAACAAATCAAACTTGACAACAATCAAATGAATTATTATTGTAGAAAATCGGTCAGGATAGAATTCAGCCTGATCAGGGCAATAAGTATGAGGATAAGGGGAACTAGGAAAATTATTCGCGGAGTAGGCTTAGAGGATGGGTCAGGTATTTAGATCTCTACATGCATTATATACCGGGTGTTTATAAACGTTTGTGATCACATCACCTTTGGAATCCGCTTTCGATCACTACAATTGCGCCTGTTACTACGTTTTTCGGCCTGACCCATGCCTGCCGCGATCACAGTTTCTTATAAACATCCCGTATATTCATATTCCATACCTTCTACACATTTTACATTATCCTTTATTCATTTTATATAATTTTGTAATTTCCTTCACGAATAAAAATTGTTGATTCTTATTGTAGAAAATGCCAAGAGCACAGCTGAGGGACATTCCTTGATCAAAAACCCTGTGATAAGGTTTTGTTATTGGTATTTATTCGCGGCAAGGAAATCATAACCGGATCAACCAATCAACTGCAAAAAATGTGCTGTCTACAATCATATCAAGAGCATTGTGGTTTAAGAAGTCTCAGGAGGCTGTAGGACTTCAAAGGTGATTATATGGAGCTAGGTGGGTATGTACTTACAGTACTTGCGATCAAAATGCCACCCTCAATGAAGTTTTCTTCAGTTCACTCGTACAGAAGTGTTTTCACATTTCACAGAACATTTATTTCACGAGTGCGTCAATTCGACAGAATTATTTTCTAACTTGAATTGTCAGGCTGACAGGATGCTGTCAAGGACAACCTACATATCAGATTTTCGTAGTGATAAAATAAATAAAAAATAAAAAGGTGACTGTACAAAAATCTAATGAATGCAATGTTTGTTTCTTAATCTTCACCAAATTATTCAAACTTGATCAGGGACCTGTTTTGTGTTGACCTGAAGTTGCGTTTGTGTACCGAATTGTAAGTCAACCTAAAATATTTTTTAAAAACTTGGGCAGAGAAACCAAGAATCAGTGTGGTACCTGAGGGCCTTCTTACTTCAATGTAAACAGCGCCTGCTAGGCTAAAATTATGCCCACCACCAAATTTCAACATAATCCAATCAATGATTTTGACTCAGCATCAGCAGTTAGATACTTATTGTGGAAAATTGTAGCCATACATACACACAGATAGGCAGATATCACTATGTAAATGGTGTCAATCGTCTTGAGAGACGTAACGGATACATTTATTTTTTGTTATCGGAATTTATTTCTGCAGGACCACAAACAACACTTCTAATTCCCTGTAATTAAGTGAGGGGGGAGGAGCAGAAGTGAAAATACTCCTATCTATTACTTTCTTCCATTTTGAATGAAGTGTATATAGGCTCTGCGTTCTGCGATTGTCAAAGTTATTTTTGTAGAATAACAAATGATTTTACGAGACTGAGTCACTTTCCAATTCATATAAATGTCAAAACAACCGATCACTTTTGCGTCCCTAAAAATAAAAATTACAATCTAAATGATGGACAGTCGGTTATTTTCGTCGCTAGATTTCGAAAGCTGAATTCCGATTTCACCTGTTTCTTTTCGCGCTTGGACTAACAAGACTATATTATTTGTACCATACCATTGATAGTTTTACTACGTTAAATCAGGTATAGGTAGGTACCATTATCACTGATAATTGAAATTATACTGAAATTTGATATTTTCGACGACACTGGATTTCCGCGATATTAAAGTTGAACTGAAATACGAGAACATCAATTTGTTAATATTTTAGCCCTTGAGGCCTAACCAGAGACCTTCTGATGAAACTTCTAGTAGGCACTTGGGCAGGTATCGTTGCTCCTGACGAGATGTCTAAACAGACGTTCAATCCAATCCACTATATACATACATAGTTTTATTGAATATACCTACATATAAATAAGAATCTCAGAGTAAAGTAACTATTATTTCAATAGTCTAGTCAAACAAAAGCATTGTACGCTACTCGGATCGTGAGAAAAAATATCCGCTGCTGTGCTCCCAACGGCTCCTAATAGAACTCGGGGCTATTTCGGTCGTCTAGATTGCTTTTAGCCATCCCGTGCTGCACTTGATTCACGATCTTATGATTCTGTTATGAAATAGCCTGAACTTGACAATTTCGCTGTTCTCTGACCTATGCCAAAATGCGGATGATTAAATTGAGCTATTTCTGTTCTCCGTAACTTTGCATCGGAAGCGAATATGGCGAAACAGAATCCGTTGTATGCAATTTGTGAATAAACACAACGCCAACCCAATGAAACCCGTCAATCCAATAGAATCCCGCAGTTCGACGCATCACATCCCGTTGATACCATTTTGGCATAAAAATGTTGATCACTGTTGAAGGGCGTCGTAGGAGGGGTCGAAGCTCGGCTGGGTGGATCTTTTTGTTTCTGTGCCATGAAGAATCGATCACGACAAGATTGATATCTTTTCCGAATAAATTTAATCTTCTGAACTTCAATCCGATGTTTACATTTGGATGAAAACAAGTTCGAACAAGTCAACTTGAAAAAACCTGTTTTTTCTTCAACAATTTTCACAGAACTTTTTTTTACTGCTAAGAGGTATTCACCACGAAAATATTTCAGAGGCCACTGGATTGAAGTGTATTTTTTACGAGAATCATTCACTCAATCTATAATTTTGTTCCTCGAGATAAAAAAAATCAATTTGAACTTGAGCCGGCCCGGCGCCGCGTCTACTAATGACCAGAGCACTACAGCATGCACCTTCAAGTAATAACTCAAAACCCTGTAGTGCGATTTATGACGATTTTGTTCATGTGTCAGGAAATTCAGTTTTGCACAGATCTCGAACTTTCGAACTAAGATGAGTTTTAATTTTTTCTAATAGTTTATTAATAATAAATTATTATTTAGCAATTGATAATCTAATAGCTGCGGAGCCATTTTCATTTAAAGGTGTATGGTGTAGTGTTCTGGTCATAAGTAGTTGCCGTGCCAGGCCAACCCAAGTCCAAATCGATTTTTTAATTTAAATTTTTTTTTTTAATCTCAAAAAACCAAATTATAGATCGAGTGGATGATTTCGTGAAGAATACACTTCAATATAATAGTGGCCCCTGAAATATTTTCGAAGATGACTATCTTCGACAGTAAAAAAGTTTTGTGAGATGTCAGAAAACAGGTTTTTTCAAGTTAACTTGTTCTAACTTGTTTTCATCCAAATTTACACATCGGATTCAAGTTCAGAAGATCAAATTTAGTCGGAAAAGATACCAATCTTGTCGTGATCGACTCTTTATGGCACAGAAAAAAAAATACACCCAGCCGAGCTTTGCCCTCCTCACGACCCCCTTCAACAATGATCGACATTTTTTGTGCCAAAATGGGATCAACGGGATGTGATGCATTAAACTACAACGTATATGCATTCATTGGATTGACGAATTTCATCCCTGTCAGTTTGAGTTACTATTTTTCTTCTGCCCTCCAATAACTCAAAGCCTCGGTATGTGATTTTTGGCCATTTTGGATATGTAGTAGGGCACTCAATAATTCTGAACAGAATATCAAATTTTCAGGAAGTCGATATTGTTTCCGAGGTTCTGGCAATTTGTTTACCATTTTTTCTATACTAAAATAAAATTGGCTTCAAAATGTACAAAAACGACGTGTTAAGGCAGCATTTGAAACTTTGCATATAAAAATGTACTCTTCACTCATTTCTACATGGTATAGAACTAAAAAATCTTGACTGCGGTGCCAGAGACCGGCCAGAAACAATGTTTGCAGAATTTACCTCTAGCAGGTATATTAACCGCAATACAATATTAACCGCCACATCTGGAATTGCAAAGGAGGGTCTTCTGACTGAACAAGTATGCCAAATTTCATGCTTCAATCACAAAATGCACAGATAATTTCATTCTTGGCCGTTAGCCCCCCCCACTACACAAAGTAAAGTACCTATAAATGCTGTCGAACCGAGGTCTCAAATCTTCCGTCAGGTCCATACAGGGTAGGTATTGCCAACTAGGAAATGTAGTGCGAGGCGCAGAAGTCACAAAGATTGAATAATAAACTAGATGTAGTAGTTACTTAATGTAAAAATCAACTTAAGGTCCCGCTCTAAAATAGTTTTCTTTATTGTTTCTTCAATTTCTATTGTTTTGTATTGTTTGTTTGGTTTTGCATAATCGCATTTCTTTCAAATATTTCCTAGAATCACCGGCGGCTTTCAGACTAATCGAGAGCCTGAAAGATAACTCATAGAATACTCGACTGATAAGACGCCCTCAAAAAATTACAAAAGCAAGTAACATCTCGCCGGTACCCACGACCCAGCTCTAAAAAAAAAACAAGCAAAAAGCATTTTTTACGCATAAGAACGACTTGTTCTGATACTGCAAATGTTTGTCGCAGGTTTAAATTTTCTCAAATTCGATTCAGTTCAATTGGCAACATCTCCTGCAACTGACAGTCGTCGACTCGTCGATTGGAGAATCTTGGTTCAAACGGCAAGCCTGCATACTTACACCATGGCCTATAACTATAATAGCATTAGTAAAATTACCCAACAATAATACTATACTTAGAAGTACCTATTCAGGTACTTAGTGGCAATATACGATAGCAGAAGAAGAGTTTCATTAAGCACCGTGCTTGTGAGCTGGATGCTCAATACCGTCTCTACCACATTCCGCTATACAATGTAAATAATAGCATAATATCTGAAAGCAAGCGCACTGCATCTTATTCTTCCACTTCTGATCGTTCTATCTACCCTCCACTACCAGCAGAAGCAGCAGCAGCAAGGTAATTACGGAGACAGTGGCGGCGCTTTTCTCCTTTTCGCCCGCGTCTTAATTACCGGTTACGTAAACAATAAGCAGACAAGATCGAGTTACGATAAACAGAAGATGCGCGCGATTTGAACGGAATAGGGCAATTTTGATGATCCAGCAGTGGTGGTAGCAATAGAGGAGTACTTCTCTGTAGTGATGGTGGTGCTGGTTCTGCCGCTGCTCCCCCTGCCACTCCTCTTCTC
Organism: Anaspis maculata; assembly: GCA_949128115.1. NCBI lineage: Eukaryota > Metazoa > Arthropoda > Insecta > Coleoptera > Scraptiidae > Anaspis > Anaspis maculata. The sequence goes on from OX421964.1 coordinate 48,567,331, forward strand.
ACACAAACATAGCATGATCCATCCATATTAATCATTCAGCTCTCGGTGGTTCTATTTAGTATTCATCCCGGCGTTCTTATCGTCGGGTGTAGTAGGAGAGATACGGGATAGAAGGACGGGGATCACCTTTGTCTGCAACATCTTGCCTGTCATCTTGAGCGACGCTAACTAGCGACCCCTCATTATTTCATTTATTATTATTTCATCACGCTGACGAGCGCCGCCTGCTGCACGGCCTATTGCGCACTCGTCCCTTAACCACCCCGCATCCGCCCCGTGGCGGCGTCCCCATTAAAAGACCCGGGGTCTTGGGACTGGTGGTGGTGGTGGTGGTGGTGGCACGGTAGTAGTGCAATTGATAATGAAGGAAGAAACGCTAAGAACAAAATAAATTAAGTCCTGGCATTGTTCCTTCCGCTCGTTCTGCTTGCGCCACTGGAACTGGATTTCCAGACAGACAAACGGCGCGAGTAACTCGGCTGTTGCTGCTGGTGAAACAATAATAATTGTAAATAATAGGGGTCGCAAATTAAATAATTGAAAACGCAAGCAGCGGCGGCGGCGGCGGCGGCGGCGGCGGAGACGCCCCGACACAATGGAAATGAAGAACACGGTGGTGGAATTGATATGCGCCAAGGAATAACGCCGGGGGCTAGGTTAGTGTATAAGAAATATCAATGTCGGCGGAATGCTGAACGGCGGAGAAAAGGGGGATGGTGTCCCCTTTTTCTTTTTGTTGTTCTTGTTTTATTCAGTTTTTAGTTTCAATCCTGCTTTGAAAGTGCATACCTGTTGGAGTCAATAGCGTGGGAAAATGCTGAATTATAGTCGATTTTCTGTCTTTATGAACCAAGTCAAACGAATGCCTGCAAACGACGGCCCAGCAAGCAAAATTGCCCGGTAGTTCCCTTATCTTGTAGAGCCAGAGTGATCGGTAATCACCTGGCAGTGTGCACCTCCTATTATGGTCTCAACTTTTCAATCCGAAAAATAAAAGCCAGTAGCTCTTGTTCTGTCAACAAATAATTCCGTTAAGCGGGCCGACTGCATATGTGCGAGCAAAATGCTAATTAAAACTTCCTCTTCATTCTGCACTTGCGTCAAGACTCCACCCAATACAATATTAGTAGCAATTTTTGTATGAATCACGAAAGGTTGGCCAGAACTCGGATTTATCAAAACTAAAACAAAAACGCGCAACTGTTTGGTTGCTACAAGCTACAAGCACGGTCTTGGTCTCTTCTATCCACTCAATGGTCTCTTTTATTGCGTCCTTTTACCATGCCGTCTATTAGTGCCATGATCGACAAGAAATCGCTGACAAATCTTCATACCACAAGTACATTCCCATGAAAGTTTTTACATCTCAGTACAGTATGTTTACGGTCGCGAGCAGTTCACAATTGCTGCTATCGTGCGTGGATCTGTATTGAGTACTATTTGGTCTACAATTTACCCGACGTATTCAATCGATAAGCGGGTAAAGTCACATTTCTTCAAACGTTTCATATGACCAGCCTGATTTAAACGACATTTACCTTGTACAGCAAATTCAAATAATCTTCAAATGTGTCTAAGATGACCACAATATCATCCAAGTAGCACAGCACGCGCGATTCAAATTCTGAACCGAGATATAATTTATCAAGCGTTGCTGTCTCTGAGCCGCATTGCTCGGGCCAAATGGCATCACGCAAAACTGGAATATGGAACAGAATGAAATGTTTCTTTCTATGTTTCATTCAACGGCACCTGTCAAAACGCGCTGCTTAAATCCAAGGACGATGTGAACTTAGCGTCACCAAGACGGTTGATAATCTGGTCAGCTCTCGGTAGAACACAACGGTCAGGTTTTTCCACGGTATTCAATATATGTCGGGTACTTCACAAGGGACACCTTTCGGAATCTGATACAGGAAGAGATATCCGTTGAGACCTGACGGGTGTTTTGGAAGACCTGCATTACGCAGAAGATATCTGCTTGTTTTTCTCCGCAGTGCGTAACGAGGAATCTAAACTTAACGATCTAGTGATTAAATCTGAGAAAGTTGGACTAGAAATGACTAGAAATAAAACCAAAGTACTAGCAATCAACACCAAAAAGCGTGGATTATCAAACTAGGAGATACACCTTTAGAAACAATAGACGAATTCACATATCTCGGCAATGTCGTTTCGGGCGATGTAGGAACGGCGACGAACAATCGGCAAACAATAAATAAAGCGAGAGAGGTATTTGCAGGCTTGAGAAGCGCCTGGCGTTCAAGTCATCTGAGACTGCCAACAAAAATGAAAGTTTACAATGCCACAGTCAAGTCAGTTCTGCTTTACGGTTCAGAGACTTGGATGACTACAGCGACGACGAAGCGAATGCTCCAGTCCTTTGTTAACATAGGTATGTCTGAAGAATATATTGGGAGTATGGTGGCCGGAACGGATGGCGGACAAAGAACTATGGCGAAGAACGAATCAAGGTGATATCAATGAAGAAATCAAGAAAGGAAAATACAGATGGCTAGACCATACGTTGAGAAAACCCGAAAACGTTCCGAGTCATTTCGCTCTACAGTGGAATCCTCAAGGAAGAAGAGCGAGGAGCAGACTACGTATAACTTGGAGAAGAACCGTATCTGGTGAAACTGAAAAGACTGTCGCTCAGCTAAGAAGAACTGCACAGGACCGAACACAGTGGAAACATTATTTGAACACAATATAATACATACACCATTGTTTGTATATATATATATATATATATATATACTTGTATGTTTTTTGCACTCTATGTCCCGCAAGGGAATAATGGATGATAATAATAATAAATAATAATAATACAGTAAGTTTTCGGTCGCGAGTAGTTCACAAGTGCTGCTATCTTGCATGGATCTGACTTGAGTACTTTCTGGTCTACAATTTATCCGACGTAATCAATCGATGAGCGGATAAACTCACATTTCTTCAAACGTTTCTCATGACCAGCCTGATTTCAACGATATTTACCTTGTACAGCAAATTCGAATAATCTTCAAATGTGTCTGAGATGACCACAATATCATCCAAGTAGCATAGCACGCGCGGTTCAAGTTCTGAACCGAGATATAATCCATCAAGCGTTGCTGCCTCTGAGCCGCATTTCTCGGACCAAATGGCATCATGCAAAACTGGAATATGGAATGGAATGAAATGTTTCTTTCTATGCTTCATTCAACGGCACCTGTCAAAACGCACCGAGTAAATCCAAGGACGATGTAAACTCAGCGTCACCAAGACGGTTGAGAATTTGGTCAGCTCTCGGTAGAGCATAACGGTCAGATTTCTCCACGGTTATCAATCGACAGTTGTGTACTACTCGTATTTCATGTAGTTGACCGTTGGTCAACGTAGTGCACTGCATACTGCATTAATATGTGGATTGCAATGTTCCCGATTAATTAAAGCCACAGACCCCAAACCCAAGCAATCTCAACTGGCATCTTTCCCGACCATCTTCACGCACGATATATTCCAATTTTGTTATACAGGTGATGAGGTTAGGAAATATCCCCATAACAATAATTGATAATAACTTAAATGGTTGGCCGACAGCGAAACGGGGGGATCTCTGCCTGCTTTCCGTGTTATTAAGATTGAAAAGTTTAATTTCGGGCTGCCGAGTTGATTGCGATCGTTAATAAATTGAGCAAAATTTAAGCGTCTTAGTAGAAGTGTAGTTAAGCCACGCAATTTACGATTCATTTAACTGCAAATTTGTTACCTCAGTCAAAAGGTATATTACGGCTTCTGATCGCAGTAATTGCCTCACTGATATTATCAATCTAGAGCAGGGCGAGGCTATAATGAAGGGACCAGACCGGGAGGACGCGGAGCAGGATTTTAAAACAAAAAGTTGGCATTGTCCCTGCGGAAACGATATCTCTTGTTCCGACGGTAATGATAATACAGCGTCATAAGGAGTTGTGTCGTGTTCATTAAAATGAATTAGGGAGTTTTTGCGCTGCCGCGGCGGAGCAACTTTTTTGCGCGGATGTAATAAGGGGAAGTCTCCAGCTGCACATTCCCGAAGCTCTGCTCGCATGTTTCCTACAATAACAGTTCCGCACCACACCAACTCGTCTTCCCACCCCCCGTCATCGCCGTCATCATCATCACGGAAAGTTTCGCTGATGGTAAATTTTCATATATGAGTTTGTGACTTTTGGTGTGGAGTCTAATAATTTCTAGTTTTGTTAGAATTTATGCGGCTGTGGAAGTTGCGCGAAATTCACGACTCGTTTAACATCGAATTTGTTGCCCATCCGCTCCTGAGCACACAAACAGAAGCACACATACCATTTATGTTACCCTAAATATCTTTATATTAAAATTAATAGCGTTGACGCCGTGGCGGAGGCAATGTCACTCGGGAAATAAGGGTCGTACGCGGAAGGTGATGATGGCGGTAGGTACGCGTAGAGGTGGAGGCACAGGTAGGTGGTGAAGGTCTTCAGGAATTGCGGGGCGCATCTCGGAGAAATTGGTTTCGCGTCGCGCGAGAGGTGAAATTCGAAAAATTTCCCTCGAGTTGTGCCGCACAAATACACCGCGGAAGTCTCACGGCGGCTGCGGAGCGTGGGTGGCCTAGTCAAGGCACTCCTCTAACAGGTTATATGCCAAGGAACAATACTGTGGGGCGTAATTTAGTTTCTTCTCCGTTGTGCGTTTTCTTCCTCATGTATTATCTGCTGCACACAACCACTGTGCGGCAGCGAAGGCGACCTCAGGAAGGATAAAAGGAAGTGGAATGAAAAGTCTTTGTTCTCAAATTTATAACTATGAAGCAGTCTCATATTGGTGCTCACATGTTGATAGTGCCAGCGTTATAAGTCTGAAACCACACTGATATTGCATCATGATGTGATCCTTCAGTGCGAATTAGCACACAATTTTTTTTATCAGACTATAGGTTTTACCGGCCCACTAGTCCGGGCCTAAGTGGAATCGTCATGAGGAAAGAGGAAAGTAGCCTATCCTGCCTTATTTTGAGTCAGCTATCCATCAGCGATGCCACGCCCCCAATCCACCAGGTCCTAACAAATTCTGTAAGCGACGGCCGGCCAGTCACAAGTGGAGAAGGCTGGGTTTTGAGTTTCTGAAGAGGAGCCACGGATTTGGAAACCCCGCGCTGCTCACTACTGCTAGATCTCAAGTCAAATCCGAAACACTGGACGGTACCCACGGTATACGGTACGACAGTGAGGTTAACTCAGTCTCTTCATTTGCATACAGGTGAATAAGGTACTAAAGATTGTTAACCCTTGCAGAAACAAAAGCTACCCGCGACAGGAATTATGACAAACGAAGGTAATGGAGGAAAGACATCCCACTCAATTCAGGCTGGAACACAACGGCGAAGTGATGTGGCCAGGACATCAGTGATCGCAAACTGGAACAGCAACAGGAACGTATCGATAACTTTTTGATGTTGTAACGGAAAAACTGAACGTTACAGCGATAGAATTAGATCGCTATATGTACTTGGGTTTTCGTTTGAAAGCGGTTGCTGGGAACGGACTTTTGATTTGAAGGCGGCGACACAGAAAAGTAGCCTATCCCGCCTGATTGTGTCATCCATCCATCCATCAGCAAAAGAAGTAGGCTTACCGTGGAGGGAAACAATTGCAATATACATGTTATTTCCAGTTGACCGGGAACGGTTTTCTTTATGTTAACGGCGCAATATGAAACTTTAATATAGTCTAGACCGGCCTTGGGAGTGGCAGTTATGTATCAACGGAGAAGCTACGCAGTGATCGAATAAATTTCTCCTCAAGGGAGGCCTTGATCTCCTCGCTAGCCATGTTTTTTCGCCAGATTTTCAGGAATCAAAGGCGACTCGAGGAGAAATTTATTCGATCACTCGTTAGAATGACAAGTAGGAAGATGAACGTCTTGATTGAGAGGAGTTTCAGTTACGGACACCACCGGACACCGGACGGATGGACAAAGCGACTGTAGTAGCGATTTTTATAAGTGAGAAAGTGCGCCAAAAAATCATAATGTTAGAACCAGGCCTTCAATTCCAGAAATAATGAAACTTGACAACAGACTTGTAACGTTCTGTACGCTAAAATGGCAGGAGCGTCCCAAACGCTCGCGGCACTCGTGAAGTTGCGGAAGAGCGGGCGTGGGTTCGCGTCGTGTGGAATTTACATGGCGCCAACCAAAGTTACACGAAAACGAAGGTCCAGCGATGACCCAGGGAGCCTTGGTTTCCCTTTCAGACTCACCTTAAATGATGTTGGGCTTTCTAGCCCTGCCCTTCCCTACTAGTAAAATGGTGCTGGCCGCGAAATGTCACTGGTGACAGCTGACGTTAGCTTTGACGTTGATGTCACATCCAGGCAAATGAATACACCAAAATGGACTTTTAAAGGTATTTTAATGAGAAGAACGACAGGTTACGTGATGAATTTTTGCTGCTTACATTGGCTCGACACGTGTGATGATTTTAGCTGTAGCGAGACCGCGTGGGACCCAGCGAAAGCCCCCAAATGTCGGCTTTGCAGAAGTGAGGTTATGCGTGATCGTCCCGACAAAACCTAACGACAGCGTGCGTAAAACCAGAGACGGGGACCTAATAAAGGAACGAGAAATGGCTAGACGCGAATACTACGAGCTCGAGTTAACGTCCAAACTCCGTGTCACTCGTTTGGGTCCGGAGTGGTGCACTTCGCAGTTTCCGGAGTGCAGCTCCGCAAAGTCCGGCAGCTGACCGTGGCGATGATGGTCCGCTCAAATGGAGAAAATAGGCGCAGCCTGTATGTGGACCCTTTCTAGCGCTGTTGGGAGGAGGCCCCTTCCCATAACTTGACGGTCACTTTTAAACTGGTAAAAACTGCTGACACCAGGCAGAAAAGGCACAGATGGGCACTCGTGGCCAAGACAAAACACCTCAACCGTCTCCAAAACCTGCCCTTGGGGTGTGGGTGGACACCGAATTAACTGATGGGCATCGTCTTCCCGAAGACACCCCAAGAACGTCAGAGTATCGCTCGTTGGCACGGAAGGATTTCCTGGACCTCATCCAGCACTTGACAGTTGTTATATCTCCCTTTTTTTGTTTTGTTCCAAGCCCTTATCAAAATAATATAAAGAACGCGCGGAATTTGAATTGTGCCGCATACGGGTATCTATCACCGCTACAGGCTGAAACACGATGCGTCATGATCTTTTCATTGGGATTAAAAACATACACCTATTTTTTTAGAATGACGGTCCGTTAATCATTATCTTTTGCACTGTTTGACATATCACCCTGTAGTAGATATTGCAACCTCCTGATCTTCCAAAAATGGATAACGGAAAAATTCAGCTAACCAACTCTCAATCTCAAAACAGAATTGAAAGAGGGTGTGTCACTCAAAAGTTGATGCGGTTGGAAATCGATACTTTTTTTCACGCGACAACATAATTTGTTTGGGATTTCAATTAAAAAAACGCCAGTTCAAACCATACCCGCGCCGCGGTCAAACATTTTTGTAAACCCTTACGTATTGCAGATCTGATGAAGATAAAATACTGAGTCACTATGCAAGTCGTTTTTCCTAAAGCAGTCGCTGGCAGGTATCTTAATTGTAAATGAATATCTGGTATATACATACAAAATAGTGCCCAGGAAAATATTTCCACCTCAAACGTTTAGATAGGCCTAACCAAACCTCAGTGATGTGGTCCAGTGAAGTAAGCAGCGGCGAACTGGTTGTTGGTCCTATGCTGTGCCTAACTAAAATCGACTAGGTCATGTTGACAGCCTATTTGCATTTTACATCATTTGGGTCAGGTATAGCAACCCGAAGTAAAACCCAACGACAGAGTGTTTACACTGAACGGGATGAATTATCCAATTAAAGTTCAATATTGCTTCAACGTTTACTTGGAGTGATAAAAAAATGTTGCGTCGATACAGGACTTGGGTCCAAGTTCCATATTCGGGGAGCGTTGAAAGGATCGATTCAGGTGCGGGATTGTCTAGTTCGACAATTCGAAAGGAATGGAAGGAATACAAGCATACCCTTGCATATTATTTGGTGGATATAGGAGTTAAAAATTTATGATCGGTATTCAAGGACTATCAAACTAGCAATTTTCAGTTAGCAACTGATAATAATATATATATTTCGTTACTTGTTGGTTGTTGGTTACGTCCGAACAGAGGATCCATTTTGAAAGATTTGAATCATGAGTCTTCATCAACGACTTACGAGAGATTCTATGTATTCAGGCAAACAAAACTAAGAACGACCCAGTCGATAGCACAGTAGCTCAGCCCCGCTTCCAAAGGCGAAGGTCCCGGGTTCAAATCCGCACTGCGCCAGATGGACTTTTTAACGCGTCCCTTAGTACTGAGGCATCTACGATCGTGCGGTGATGATGCCCCGGGAAGAGGGATGAAACGAGAAAGCCATCGAAACAAACCCCCACTGATAAATCCCCTACTGATCCAAAGATGTAAATCTTATAGTACTTCGTTGTTATCGTCATCATTGTTACCGTCAAAAAAAAACAAATAAAACTAAGTACATTAAACATGTGGGACCTGATTCAAGCCTCTGATCTTCAGCATGAAAACTGCATGAAGCTGCTGTAGTAGCAGTACACTACTTAGTGCCACCAGTCTGTGCTCTTTAATCCCTAAAAATAGAATGATAACAAAACAGAGAGAACGACACATAAATGCTCCGTTTAGAGGAGTTATTTCTAAGTCGCGGCGAAACTAGAGGATGACGTGCGAATCCACACATACAACCATACACTCTAAATCACTGGGGTAAATCTGCATCGTGCAAAAGGGCGCCTCGGTGGTGGAAGCCAATGCAGGCTGCGGCCATGTACCGCTATACTGATGCTGCTGCTGCTGTTGCCTGCCTGCCTCTGCTCGCAGCCAGAAGGAATCCCCGGGCTTAATCTTGGCAAAACAAAAGCCGTAAGTGGCTGTTCATATGCGGAGGCGAACCACCCCCTTATTGTGGGCTTATTTAGACTCCTCGGCGGATGGTAATTTTGGCATCTGACGCTTGCGCAACGCACAAAATGAACAATTAATGTGAGAGTCGTCTGTGGTGGTGGTGACTGGTGGCGGCGGAAACGTCATCGCACCTCACTGCCGATGCGAGAAGCAAGACGAAGCTAAGACAATATTTATAATTCACTGGAGTATTGAGGCGGAAAACCTAACCTGCTCGTCACCAGAATGATGGCAAAGGCGACTGGTGGCAGCGAAAGGGCCAACTTTTAATGGCATTTGTGCGACTGATTATGCGTCTGCCGTGCCACCACCACCCCCGTCCTTGCGCTTTCCTTCTCTGCCTGTTCATCCACATAGGCGTAGTTGACTCTTGGATACAGGTGTTCAAGAGTTATCTATCAGACACCGACTACTTACCCAAATAACATAAGATCAAAAGCCTCACAATCCGTCATCTATACCTACCAGTCCTACCACACCAAGTTATTGGGTCGTATGACTGAAAGAAGCATTCGCTTCTTCTTCACCTGTTACTAGACTAGGAGTTGTCAAGGAACATTTGCATAGCAACTCCTAGTAAGAGGTGAAGTAAAAGCAAATACTTTTTCCAATCATACGACCCAAAGTGTATAATGGTATATCACATACCGATGTGGAAAAGGTTTCATTACAGCCAAGGATTCAATATATCACCGAGGCGTGCCGAGCTGAGATAGAATCCCGTAGGCTGAAATGACGCTTTACCCGTGCTATGTATGGGACTTTATTCACAATGATCCAGTTTGAATGTAAATAATTGACTTTATTTGAAGTTTTTCGCGTCAAACGTTTTAATCAGATAGGCATAGGCAACCTTTTTAAACAACGCATCCATCAACACTCCGCGCTCCGCGACAGCTGACAGCTGTTCAGATCAGATCACTTTTCTTCATACGTCACTTTCGGCCCGTGGTCCGAAAGTGACATTATTTTCCAGCTTGTAAGAAATCATTAACTTTCCAAGTAATTAAAAGTTGGGAATGTATCGCTGGCCAACTCGTTCTGAATATACAAGTAATGTATGTAAATAAAAAAAGAATTTTTGATGGTGCGGCATATCGAAACCCTCCTTTGTTTTTTCACAAGCCCAGAAATTGTTGACAGAGCTCGCGCGAGTTTAGATTCCAGTCAAAATTTTACGGGATCGTGGATTCTAATTAAGGTATTAAGAGTAGGTACTAAGGACACTAAGTACCTACCGTAAACCGCCCTCCGGTTTCCCTTCTTCTAACTACGCCTATGCCCCTTCACCTTCACACAAGAATAATCTCATTGTCGCCATCACACCGCCAAACTCACCGAACCGCGGCTCTCAGGTGACGACGCTCGGGCTTACCTGGAACAAAAGAAAAATTAGAACCAGGGTTTTCATCGTAAATACTTCACAATGCGCCGGAAAAGAGGGGCATCATAATTTACGAGCAAAATCTTGACAATGAGTAAACTTCTGCAGTGAGATGTCTGATTATTATCATCATAAAAGAATGGAAGTTAATGAGAAGGCGAAAGAGTCAACACTCATAAACTTGGGGATCATGGTCATCTTTGCTATACAGTATGAATAAGGGCTGTTCGGCACGCTTCTGTAATTTATGGATTCACATTACACAATCATGCGAGGATTTTTATTTTTTACCTGTGTACACGTTTGTGTAGGTATCCCGAAGAAAACGCTGATTATACAGGGTGTCACACTTTTTTTGTCAATATTAAAAAAAAAGAGAGAATTAAAATTCAATAAAAAATTAAAAAATATTAATAACTGTCTACTTTGGAATTATAACACAAAAACCATTTTCAAAACTCAACTTTGAAAGCTTTTATCTCCGTTATGATGCTTTACTGATATACAGGTGTTCCGTGATCTATGTGACAAACTTCAACACTGGATAGAGGATTCCAAGATGAGTTGAGACCAAGGAGTGAAAAATTTTCATGACCATTGGTTACGAAGATACAGGGTGTTTATAAGAAATTTATTGAATACAACATAGTAGAGTTACAGTTACAATAAGTAATCATTAAGTAATTATATAATACAAATAAATAAATAAATAGTAAATATCTATAAGTAAAAAACTTCATCCAATTTAACTGAATCTTCAAACGTTCCTAAAATACTTGCCGCATTACCCCTTTGAATTTCTAAACTGATTTTTTGAATAAAAAAGGACTTGGCTTTCACATTGCCAGATTTGTCAATTAAAAGTTTCCCAAGAGAATTTGCAAAATTTAAAGCTTCTGAAGACCAAACACCTAAAGTTTCAACGGCGAAAGCAACAAACTCAAAATGCTCAGATAGAGCAGAGTATTTTCTCGTTTTGTCTCTTACAGCTTTAGAGGCAGCAGCACCTGCTAACAAGGACGTATTTTCGACATGAGAGGGAGCAAGTGTATCCACACAAGTGGAGTCCCAGATGAGAGAGCGACCTTTGCCCCATGGAATTAATGACATACCGTCTGGTCTTTTACCGTCGGTTCTGCTCAGGCCAGGTGGTTCCAAAATTGAGGGTATGTCGACAGAAGCCAAAGCACGCTTGATTGTGTTGTTCAAAGCGGCATGCCTTGGAATTCTGCCAACACTCCTAGAACAAAATAGGCCATGAAGACCACGGGCATTAACGTTGGCTCCGCAAATGCAAGTATGTGGCTGGCATAATTTAGAACCTAGCCGCAATGCTACTGCTATTCTCAACGTGTTCTTGTCCAACAGGGTACCCAGAGGAAGGGATGGATAGGCTTTCAGCCAGGCACCTGATTCTTCTCGTGCGCAGGCCAATAAACGTGCTTTATCGGTTATTTCAGTTGAAGATCTTAGTAGTTTGTCAAGCTTATCCTCCATCAAAGGTATATCCCAACTTTTTTGAGAATTTGGGTTCAGTGGGAGGCCGGCTTTCGGTTGTAAAGCTAACCAGCTATTTTGTGCTTCGGACAGACAGTCAACTTCGAAATCACCTAGTGATGGAGAAACGATTGTACCAACGAGGTTGACTGTACTGTAGACCGAAGACAAAAAAGCCGGAAGGGCTACATCTAAGGCACTGCGGACTCCCAAACCCCCTAAATTGACTGGTAAAGAAGCTTGGTTCCAACAAGAATCGGTCAACTTTATATTAAGAATTTGTTGCAAGCTTATCTGAATGACAGAGTCTAGTTTGGACAAAAGATTTTGACATAAAAAAGTTGGGCTAGATCTGAAAAAATAAGTTAGACGTGGAATCCAGAAACAAGATTTCAATAGATGTAGAGCAATATGCGGTTGAATTTCAGAAAGGTTTTTTGTGAAATGTTCTATTTTTCTAATCTTTGAATCAAAAATTTCGTTCATCGACTCTTCCATCAAAGGAGATCCCAAAAGAACAAAATTCTCCTTGTTCGGAACTTTTATGCCAGGGATGATCAAATTTATTTGTTCTAATATTTGGGATCTTCTTTCTGGATTTACGTGATCAAGAAAAATCAATTCACATTTATTAAAATTCAAAGAAAGACCAATTTTTTGAAAATTTTTGATAACGCTTTCTAAATCCTGAAATACGATTTCAGCATGTCCACCAAAAACTCCATCATCCAAATACCAGCTGTTGTATTCTGAAGATATTTGTTCAATTATATCATGGATACCAAGACTGAAAATAGCAGGGCCTAAAGGGTCGCCCTGTTGACAACCAACAGAAGATTCTATAATATTATTTTTAAAAAACAAGTGAGAAGGATGCGAGTAACATTGATTTAGGTATGGAAAAGCAGATGGAATGTTTTCTTTTACAGAATTTAGAAGCGAATCACGTTCTATCGAATTAAAAGCATTTTTTATATCGATTTTAACAACTATCTCTAATGTGATAGTTTGGGTGTTTTGTACTTTTAGTTACAATTTTCAAAGTGAAATATTTCTGCAACAGTTTCGTATAATCTACTGAAATTTTTATGTTACATTCACTTACTGATACTTCATAAAAAGCCATAGCAAGTAGAAAAAAATTTCAGGACCGGACTAAAAAGAAAATTATTTAGGTTTTCGTGTCCAAAAGTACCATTTTTGGGCGGAATTCAAAAAAATAGTTACCATATTCATAAAGCTGAGGAAAAACTCTACACAAATGGCTTTTCAATTCTGACGGCACACTCGAGATTTTCGAGCAAAAAAATTGGAAAACAGCTTATGTACTGGAGGTAGAACTTTTACCGGGCATAAAAATCATAAGAGTTCGATATTATCCACATTAATACTCCAGTTCCATAATTTTTGTGGACTGCTGTCCGTGTAGCTCATACTGAATGACGTAGGAAAAAATGTAGAGTCGGAAATAGTGAAATTTTGATTTTCTTGTTTCCCTTCCACCGAAACAATTATTTCTTGAACTTAGAGGAAAATTATTGTCGGATTAGGAGAATTCAGAAAAAACTGGGAGAATCGTCAGTGTATTCCTTCGGCATCGTTCCACTCTTAATAAAGAATCAGAATTAAGTTAGTAGGGAGTGTTGAAAAATGGTCTAAAAAGTTAATAAAATATGATAACATTTTATTAAATTAATAGAACGCTTTACATTAACTATTCTAATTTGAAAAACTAATTTGAATAAAGAATAAAACAGTCTAAGTAAAAATTCGAATTGGACAACATGAGAGCAAAGAACGTGTTCGGAACGTGTGTAGGTATCTACCTCTTGTTTTATTATCTGCCGGTGGATTGTAATTGATTGAGAAATCAATCTTTCTCCCCAAAAACGCGGAAAAAAAGTGACTAATTAAAAGAAAATAACGCTTCATCTTTGTGAAAATTTTGACTACGCCATTGTGCAACAAACTTCAAATGCCTTTTCTCACATGTGGTGTAGAATAATGGAGGATTCCTTAATGGGACCACCCTTATTTTGAGGCTGACTGATTGTATCTCGATTTCCTCTAGAACGTTAATTAAGTGCAATCTACTCTAAAATTGATAACTTGCATCATGATGGCCATGCACCTCGCTCAGACTCCCGAACTGACAATAGAGGACTATTACGCATTGACAGATAGTACCCAATCATCATCATGGATTTATTTATCCAACAACGAATAAAAAAAAGTTCTTCAAGAATAACAAATTGTTGCTGATTTTTTTCATTTGTTAATCATTACTAACCTCAGAAACTCATGCGAAAATGTTATGAATAAGTTAAAAAGCATCTTACTGACAAAAATTTAAGAAAAATAATACAAAAACTCTAGCTAATAGCTTGATCAAGGAGCAAAAACAATTGATTGGAATTTCGATTAGTACAACCCTGTTTCTTCTTGATCATGCTTTTCGCTATGTTGACTAAGTAGAAGATTTGATGGAACTGGAGTATTTATGTAGATCATATCAAACTTTTTCAATTTTTATGTCCGGTAAAAGTTTTACCTCTGGTGCATAAGCTGTTTTCCAATTTTTTTGCCCGAAAACCTCAAGTGTGCCGTCAAACCTGAAGAGTCATTTGTGTAGAGTTCTTTCCCAGCTTTATGAATATGGTAACTATTTTTTTGAATTTCGCTCAAAAAAGGTAATTTTGGACACGAGAACCTAAATAAAGTTTTTTTTTAGTCCGGTCCTGAATTTTTTTTCTTCTTGCTATGGCTTTTTATGAAGTAGTTTTTTCCCCAGCTTTATGAATATGGTAACTATTTTTTCAAATTTCGCTCAAAAAAGGTAATTTTGGACACAAAAACCTAAATAAAGGGTTTTTCTAGTACGATCCTGAATTTTTTTTCTCCTTGCTATGGCCTTTTATGAAGTATCAGTGGGGGAATGCAGCTTGGAAATTTCAATCGATTATACGAAACCGTTGCAGAAATATTGCACTTTGAAAATTGTGACTAAAAGTACCAGAGACCCTGTATCTTCGTAACCAATGGCCAAAAAATTTTTTCTCTTGTTGATCTCAACTCATCTTGGAGTCCTCTATCCAGTGTTGAAGTTTGTCACATAGAGCACGGAATACCCTGTACATTTTTCTAAGAAGGTCTACTTATTTTTTTCAGTAGCCAATTCTTTTCCATTTCTAGTCGGCTATCCATATAGCGAAAGAATTAGATTGTTATGTCTTCGGGTTTATGTTTTTCATGTATAAAAAATATCGATGTTCTTCTGTCTATACACTACTTTATAAAATCGTTGTCTATTTTTTGCCCAATATATATTTCGAGCTGATGGCGCTCATCTTCAGGGTTTTTTTGTTTTAGATTTTTGAAAAAACCCTGAAGATGAGCGCCATCAGCTCGAAATATATATTGGTCAAAAAATAGACAACGATTTTATAAAGTAGTGTATAGACAGAAGAACATCGATATTTATTAAGAAACACACTACAGACATTGTTAGCGCGGTACACATAAAGACGGCAGCCTTCCGATGAAGGCTGCATTAAAACAATAACTCTTGGATTAGGAAAGCAGCAAGCGACAGTCAGAAATAAAATTCACAACAACAATCAAAAACTTTAATGCAAAACAAAAGAAAAAAAAAACACAAACAGACAGAATTACAAAACAATAAAAAAAAACAATGTGAATTGAATGAAATGAAAAATCCGAGTGGTTCTGATCGGGGGCAGATTCGCTGGCGCCGAGTGGCGTCGGGATCTTATTCGGTGGCGGCGTCGTCCTGGCGGAGTCCGAAGGCGGCGTCGTGGTGGATGGCCGTTCTGGTGGTGGATTTCCTTTTGAAATGCACGAGTGCCCGTGTTCGTCACCAAAATGGCGGACGAACGACTCGATCCCGTCCGAAACTGGAGCTTTGTGTGCGGCTGGCTGGTCCAAGCCGCTCCCCGGTGAAAGCGGTGAAAACTGCCGCTTTCTGGACTTGGAGATGCTGCAGAGATCCTCCAGGAGTCACTATCGGACGCGATGGGCCTTGGATGGGCTTCTGGTCGAGTACGAATGTACGCCGATGGCACGACAAGATGGCCGCGAGAACGATGACCAAAAAAAAGACGGCGTGGCTTCCCG
The DNA here is from genome assembly GCA_949128115.1 of Anaspis maculata. Classification (NCBI taxonomy): domain Eukaryota; kingdom Metazoa; phylum Arthropoda; class Insecta; order Coleoptera; family Scraptiidae; genus Anaspis; species Anaspis maculata. The sequence continues at coordinate 48,583,347 of OX421964.1, forward strand.
CTCGACGTACGGAGATCGACACCGCTTCGAACGAAGCGGCAAAGGCACGAGCGGAAAGAAAGCCGAAGAATGCCGAAGACGGCCGAAGAAAGTGCTGGAGCTCGTTTACGCTTGCGCCTGACAGCCAAGTGCCAGGCACACCGAACAGGGGGTGAGGGGTGAGGACTTGGACAACACAGGGATATTTTGGGTTGCATACCCTCAGTGCACACGAATGCAGTTTTCAATGAACGGGGCCGAGACATACTCCCCACCAAAATACCACTCGGGGTATTTTCAAAGTTCAAAAATTAATGAAATCAAACATGATACAAAAAGAAAGAGCATAGTGAGAACAATGACGGAAGTGAAAACACAGAATGCTCACTGTCCTGAAGGGAGGGGACAAAGTTTGACCATTGGGCGTCGCAGAACGTCGCGTTGAGTACGGACATCTGCGACACGACAAATGCCATCTTTGCCGGGGAAGAGTTTTGAAATTCTGCCTAACCTCCACTTCAGAGGGGGAGCGTTTTCGTCCTTGATGAGGACTAAAGACCCCACATCTGCGGATTCAAGGTGACGTGACTTGTGCCACTTGCCGCGTTGGTACAGCGTGTGTAGATATTCGTCGCGCCAACGCGCCCAGAAACGCTGTTGCATGGATTGGACCAACTGCCATCGCGACAACCTGCTGATCTTGAGGTGGGACAAATCTGGGTCAGGTGGGGCCGTTAACGGCTCGAGCGTCAAAAAATGACCAGGCGTCAATGGGCACAGATCATTTGGATCCGAGCTCAGCTCCGAAAGTGGCCGTGAGTTGAGCAACGCTTCAACTTGGGTGACCAACGTGGTCAGCTCTTCAAAGGTGAGTATTTGATCACCTATCACGCGAGATAGATGAGTTTTGACAGCTTTTATGCCGCTTTCCCACAGCCCGCCAAAGTGGGGACTGGAGGGAGGAATGAAGCGCCAAGTGATGGCTTCGGATTCCGCGGCGAGTTGCATTGACGTCGTCAATTGCCTATGAGCTCCGACAAAGTTTGTGCCATTGTCGCTATAGATGGTAGAGCAACGACCGCGCCGGGCAATGAATCTGCGCAAGGCGGCGAGGAAAGCATCTGTTGAGAGATCGGAGGCAACCTCGACGTGCAATGCCTTGGTGGCGAAGCACACGAAAAGACAGATGTACGCCTTCGTAGTTCTGACACCGCGAGCGCGTGACATGAGGATTGGAAAAGGGCCACCATAGTCGAGCCCGACGCAGCTAAAAGGTTTTAGCTGAGAAATTCGCGCCGAGGGGAGGTCGCCCATGGTGGGAGAAAAAGTTTGCGGCTTAGTCCGGAAGCACCGGTAACACGATGCAAGATAGTGCCGTACCGCGCGTCGCGTGGACAATATCCAAAAATTTTGCTGCAGGAGATAGCAGGTATTGTTGAGTCCCGGGTGGCAATGTCGGGAATGAACTTGTCGAATGACGAGTCCTGTCAAGACGTGACGAGATGGAAGAAGAGCAGGGTGTCTGGTTGCAAATGGCAACTCATGACAATGCTTCAAACGTCCGCCGACGCGGAGAACATCGTCACGATCGAGAAAGGGTGAAAGTTTTCGAAAGGGTCTTGAACAGGGTTTGCCGTTGCGTAACGACGCGATTTCGACGGCAAATACCTTCTGCTGTACATGTTTGACAATGTACAACAAGGCAAAATGGAGCTCTGTATCCGAGAGAGGTCCTGTGAACTTCTCATCGGACTTGCATTTGCAGAACCGATAGAAATAGGCGACAGCGCCCTGAATCTTCCGTAAGGAGGATATGCGCAAAAAGAGGTCGTCGATGTCAATCGGCGGCGGCTGCGGCACACGCACGACCAAAGCGAGCTTTCGCTCTTCAGACGCAATGTCTGGGGAGGACACGGAGAATTTGTCATCCGGCCATGTGTCATCCGCTGATGACAGAAAAGGTGGGCCAGACCACCAGAGGGAGCACGAAAGCATGTCTTCGGGAAACAATCCGCGCGAAGCTGGGTCGGCGGGATTGTCCGATGTTGAGACATGTCTCCAACACTGAGGCGGGACACGCTGTTGAATATGCTCAACACGGTGAGCAACAAATGTTTTCCAGCGGTGCGAAGAGGAACGCAGCCAGCTGAGAACAACCGTAGAATCGGTCCACGCAAATATGGCATCGAACTGTACGGTTCCTGCGAGCGCTGCAACGGTGAAGGCAACGAGATTGGAAAGTAGGACCGCTGCACACAATTCGAGACGGGGTACGGTCAGCAATTTGACTGGAGCCACCTTTGATTTGGCGGTTAGGAGACGAATGGTGGGAACACCATTTCGAAGGTAACGAACGTACAACACGCTCGCGTACCCAGATTCAGATGCGTCGCAAAAGGCGTGCAACTGGCACCTGTCTGCAGGCGACGGAAAAGTATGCCGTGGAATTTGCAACCGCGAAAGTTGCGATAGCTCGGATTGAAAACGCAACCACTGCTGACATACGATGTCTGGAGGGGTGTCGTCCCAATCAAGGCCAAGTTTCCATAACCGTTGGATTAAATGTTTGGCGAAAAATGCAACAGGGCACAGAAAGCCGAGCGGATCGTAAATCCGAGCCACCTCCGACAAGATGGACCGTTTTGTGCACGGTAGTTCATTTGGATGAACCGTGAATGAAAAGGTGTCTGTTGCCGCTTGCCACTGGAGGCCAAGAATTTTTACAGTATTGTCAGCAACGTCACTGAAAGTGGACGGCTGAGTTCGAACGTGATCAAGTGGTATGTCTTGCAGCACATCAGGGTGATTGCTTGCCCACTTGCGCAATTCAAAGCAACCCGATTGGAGCAGGTTGATTAGCTGCGTTTGTAATTCCCGTGCTGATTCCACGGAGTTCACACCGCAAAGTAGATCGTCTACATACAAATTACGGCGAATTGCCTGCGAAGCCAATGGAAACTTCGAGGCGCTTTGTTCTGCCAAGTGAAGCAACGTGCGAACCGCTAGAAACGGTGCCGAAGAAACACCATATGTAATGGTGTTCAATTGGTACGTTTCAATGGGTCGATCAGGGGAGAAACGAAAGCGAATGAGTTGATACTTGCGATGTTCGGGCGAGATAAGTATCTGCCGATACATCTGACGGATGTCACAAGTAAAAACGATCGGCTCACACCGAAACTGCAGTAGAAAAGCTGCTATGTCCTGTTGTAACTTAGGACCGACGAGAAGCGTCTCGTTGAGAGATAAATGATTCGGCGCTTGCGCCGAAGCATCAAAAACGACGCGAATTTTCGGCTTGTCGTCTTCGATCTTGACGATCTGATGATGAGGGATGTAATACGCCTCAGAATCTGGAGGTTCTGCGTCCAGCAAGGTCATGTGACCTAGGTCGAGGTAGTCGCGCATGAATGCTATGTACAGATCACGGAGTGTGTCCTGACGGACCAGGCGACGTTCGATAGCTAACCAACGGCGGTCAGCCATAGACCTGCAATGGTCAAAGGTGGGGGACTCCCTTTTGAAGGGAAGCGAAACCCCAAAACGACCTGACGGACAACGGTAGACAGAGTCCCGGAAACAAATTTCTGCACGTTCATCATCTGGGGACAAACGTGTTTTGGACGATGGTGACGAGATTTCCTCTACTTCCCAAAATTTGTGCAGAGACTCGTCGATTCCAGTTGGAGTGCAAACCAAAAAGGAATGCAGAGGTTTTGACGGGGTTTGAAAGGGACCGAGAAGAGCCCAGCCAAAAATGGTGTTTATGGCAACAGGCTGTGACGGACCTGACGAGACGATTCCCTCTTTCACGACTGACGGATAAACGTCGGCGCCCAACAACACTTGAATGGGGCCTGGCTTGAACCATGTGGGATCCGCCAGATTCGATAAGTTCAAGTGGAATTGATCCGGGTTCAAAGCGGTGTCTGGCAGGTTACCACAAATCCTGCGCAGGACAATTAACTCCAATTCAGGGATTGGGAGAGACTCATCATCAGCCTTGACCTGGCAAGTGACTGTGCCACACGTCGAATTGGCGGGGGTGAGACCCAAGCCAAAAACGGGCACATTGTGATTTGATGGGGATAGACCCAATTTGCGCACGCAGGAGTCCAAAATAAACGATGCCTGACTGGCAGGGTCTATGAGCGCACGGAGGCTTTGGTAGCCTCCCCACCGGTCACGAACGTGAACGATTGCCGTGGCCAACAAAACATGAGCTGCCTTGAGGCTTGAGGCGAGATTCGTCACCGAATTCGCGACATTTTCTGGAAGACCAGGGGAAACGATTTGCGGTAATTCAACTGGATTCGATAAAGAACTGGGTGACTCATGACCTGCAGTTCTATGTGGCTTGGGGAAGTGCAGCAAGGTGTGATGCCTTGCGTGGCACTGCCGACACGAATACGACGATGGACATTTTGGAGCGCCGTGATTGGTGCTCAAGCAGTTGAGACAGAGCTTTTTCTGTTTGACCGCCAAATATCTGTCATTTGGGGACATTGACAGAAAAGTCTTGCACGCGGTGACTCTATGACTTCTCGCCCCACAATGAGAACATGCTGACTCATGCGACGTCGCTGGGGCAGATGAAGTCTGAGACACCAACGTATGTGAGGCCCACGACTTGCGGCTGACCTCGGGCTTCACGGTAACGGTGTTTGCCCGTGTGGAGCGGGAGTTCGATTGCGTTTTAGAATTTAAGGCAGTTGCCTCGAAAGCCTTGCATTGGTCGAGCACGAAAGACTTGACGTCTTCGTATTTGGGGAAGGGGGTGCCAGCTGACTGCACCTCGAAACGTTTTCGCGTCGACTCATCGGGTTTCTGGAGCAGCATGCTCGACAGGGTGAAATCCCACAGGTCGATATGCGGATACTGCTCGAGCGCCACTAAATTTTCGTTGAACGTGTTCACAAGATGGCGAAGCGCTTGCGCGGAGTCAGATGTGACGGAGGAGGCGTTCATCATCGACTGCCAGTAAAAAGTGACTAGCACGCGGTCGTTCTGGTATCTCTCAACCAACGAGTCGAACGCAATTATGTAATTATCTCCCGTCAATGGCAGGTGTTTAACCATTGAGAGAGGTTCACCAGATAAAGACGAGATCAGATACTGAAACCGTTCAATATCTGAGAGAGACTGGTTTCTGTGTATTAACGCCGTGAACAGATCATAGTATGGTGGCCATGATTTTAACTTTCCGTCGAACAACGGCAACGCGATTTTTGGCAATCGGACATTGCTCCGGCCTGTCTCGAACCAAGTTTGCGAGGCTTGGCGAGAGAGCGAGGAAGTCGGCTCTGAATTCGAAAACGAGGCTTTTACCGCAGCAAGTTTGCCATACAAGCTGTCTGCCCGGAGTGTACGTTCAAGAAATGTAGCCTTCTGCTCCTCGGAGGCACTGGGGAGAGGGGCAGTGTTGACCGTGCTCTTGAAACCGTTGTAAATTTCCGCCGCAATGTCAAACGTGGCTAAAAATGCCGGTTGGAGGCTTGGCTCGGTGGTAGCTGTGACGCCTTGTTCCAGAAGGGGCTCAAGGCGCGCAATAGCTATCGCGATGGACGATAAAGTTGCGTCCATTGTGTACGACACAAAGAAAAATGAAAACAAAGCAACTGACACTTAGGTTGGCGTACCTGAATGGCGAACCCAACCCAGGTGAAAAAGTGCGAATGAGACGGGCGAAAAACGAATTGATCAACACGCTGGACCAACGCACAAGTGTCACGTGGGTTTGACCCGTGACTTTAAAGTTTCAATAGTGAGGTGAATTAAATTCCTGACTGTACCATGCTTAGCCTGTATCCGGCTCGAAGGACCAATTTATATGTTAGCGCGGTACACATAAAGACGGCAGCCTTCCGATGAAGGCTGCATTAAAACAATAACTCTTGGATTAGGAAAGCAGCAAGCGACAGTCAGAAATAAAATTCACAACAACAATCAAAAACTTTAATGCAAAACAAAAGAAAAAAAAAACACAAACAGACAGAATTACAAAACAATAAAAAAAAAACAATGTGAATTAAATGAAATGAAAAATCCGAGTGGTTCTGATCGGGGGCAGATTCGCTGGCGCCGAGTGGCGTCGGGATCTTATTCGGTGGCGGCGTCGTCCTGGCGGAGTCCGAAGGCGGCGTCGTGGTGGATGGCCGTTCTGGTGGTGGATTTCCTTTTGAAATGCACGAGTGCCCGTGTTCGTCACCAAAATGGCGGACGAACGACTCGATCCCGTCCGAAACTGGAGCTTTGTGTGCGGCTGGCTGGTCCAAGCCGCTCCCCGGTGAAAGCGGTGAAAACTGCCGCTTTCTGGACTTGGAGATGCTGCAGAGATCCTCCAGGAGTCACTATCGGACGCGATGGGCCTTGGATGGGCTTCTGGTCGAGTACGAATGTACGCCGATGGCACGACAAGATGGCCGCGAGAACGATGACCAAAAAAAAGACGGCGTGGCTTCCCGCTCGACGTACGGAGATCGACACCGCTTCGAACGAAGCGGCAAAGGCACGAGCGGAAAGAAAGCCGAAGAATGCCGAAGACGGCCGAAGAAAGTGCTGGAGCTCGTTTACGCTTGCGCCTGACAGCCAAGTGCCAGGCACACCGAACAGGGGGTGAGGGGTGAGGACTTGGACAACACAGGGATATTTTGGGTTGCATACCCTCAGTGCACACGAATGCAGTTTTCAATGAACGGGGCCGAGACAGACATGGAAGAATTCCTGTGGAAAATTTTTCATTTATCTCTGACTTTGAGGGCGGCGTGTGGGGGCCGCAGCATTCGGCAAAGTAACTGTTGCACAGTTTGAGTCGGGAGTTTCTAAATGTTTGAAGAAATATGACAATCAAGGAAAATTGTGAAAGTTGCATTTTTTTTTGTTTGGGGGCGAAAGCTGAGGGTGGCGACTAATCAACAGTTTTAACAACAGAGACTAACTTCTCAGGGAAATGTGACGTTACACGTTTCGTGGAACCTCAACTCGTTCACGACTTATTGATGAAAAACTAGTATAAAAAGTCAAACTTTGAAGAGCTGTATTTCATTTACAGAGCAACTTGACGGTCACGACATGAGCTGGGGTATTCACGGATAGGTACTTTTTCCGCCGTTAATAATTGCCGAAAGCAGTGTATGCAGAAGGATACTCTCGCTATTGTACGATTGTATGGCTAGTGAATTTATGTCTCGGAGAACTTCAAACTGCCGACGTAACGTCCTGTCTGTCTAAAATATGCACCAACTCTCCTAATTTTGACACACACAAACATAAACGCCCCCTAACTGCCGCCGTGCAACGCCATTTAAAACAAACGATTCCGCCGTTGCTACGCAATAAAATTGCAAAACAAACGAGCAACCCGACGCTAATTTTGCACAAGTTATGCCCTCTTGAGGGATGAGAAGGTCCTCCACTCCAAATTACGTAAAACTGTCGTGTTTAAAGAGGTTTGAGCAATTTTGCCCAAGATCGATGGTGGGTTGTGTTATTACGTGTAGCAGCTACAGCCCGAAATGTGCTTTCACAGCGTTGGACTTGTAAAACGCTCCCCTTGTCCGCGCTTGTCGTGTATGCTCACGATGGTTCGCGTTTTGTGTGAACTGAATTACTTCTCATAGAGGCCCCGAACAATAATTTCAAAAGCAATAAATGTATTTTATAAAATATTGAAAGCTATAAACAATAGTTTGCATGTCTGCGTTCGAATCCAGCCACGCTAAAATACATAAATACAATCCGCCATTCTGTGGTTCGGTATGATGTAGGTTCCTATGTGAAAAAGAAAATTGAGGGAAAACAAACAACAGATGTGTATTTGATTGTGCACGTGTTGGCTTTTCATCATGTCAAACATCCAATTCTGGAAACTTTCTTATATTTGCACCTTATACCCAATTTTAAAGACATTTGGAGAGGGCGCCCTCAATATTTTTCTCGATTTGTTTTCCGCAAAATGTGCCGGAGCTGGAGTCAATGCAATATGGAATTTGCCACATCATAAAGTATCGTTTGATTTTTAAAATACTTCAATGTTGAGTCTCAAACTAAGCAGTTCATTTTCGAAAAAAAAAGGTTTTTGTATTGTTATAAGTCATAATAAGTATGTATTAACTGCGCAACGAAATAAACTGCTGGACAAATTATTGAAGTGTTGGTGACACCGCAAATTTCCAGTGAATTGAAGTGGATAAGATTTTTTAAAAAGAGGACTAATTCGACTAATACACTTCAAACTCAACTGCAATTTTCAGCTGTTACTTTTGCACAATAATAATTATCTTTAGAGCTTCAAATTGATTCGGTATTATTTCCAGAGGATCATGACCTGAAATGCTTTGAAGAGAACTGAGACTTTCTGAGCTAGTCAGGAGTTTTCTTGAATTGAAAAAATTGTGAAATTTTGGAGAATGACATCTACTTCGCTGCGTAGGTAGTCATTATCTATTGTTAGATGGTCTTTAACCTAGTACGTCCGAGCATACAATTTCTTTTACAATTTTTGGAACAATATTTCAATCAAACAATCAAGCTCATTGTTCTTTGACAATATTTTGGGAAATTGTTAAAAAAATTTCAGCAAAAAAAAATTATCAATGTATACTATGAATTAGGTGTAATACGGTTTTGACACAAAACGCGAAACTGATCAGCAAAACTCCGGAAAGAGAGAAGTCATCCGGAAATCTGCATGCAGTATTTTTGTTTGGAGAGGAGCCTTGTTTTTAATGTTATTATTGAGTTTTGCACAGAAAGGGCGAAAAGCCGCTGCTCGCTGACGGGGCTCGTTTAATATTTATGCTGCTGGCGAAACACCTCAGGGACCTTCCAGTATACGCTCTCCGCTCTCGCGGAATTATGAAAACTCACCTTGTTATGGCATGAACATGCGAGTGTGTATGTTGGGAAACCACAAAGTCTCCGACGGCTTTTGATTTTCTCCTTTGAATTAACTCCAGATAATTGATGTCACTTCCACGTGCCCGCGTCGTGAGATTCGTTGTTATTTTTTCCCCATCTTGTCCCAACATAACATTATTTCTGCTATACGGAGCATCACATTTTCCGCACCGCTCATCTCGCCAGAATTTCGCATGTCCATAAATTAGGGACTATATTCGCTGATCATATACGCGCGTAGCCTATTAAATCTAATACTATTATTCAGTAAGTTAATAACTGTCTGGGGAGAGAAAACTCTCAGGTGATGTCAAATTAATGTCTCCGATCCATTGAGAGCCATTAATAACTTTTATGCGCGGGTACTCCACAGTCCACACTGCTGGTTTTACGTGAAACTGATCGTAGGTAACGTGTCATTAATCATGGTTGCGATAACCGAGTCGTAACAGATTTTCACACAGTTTTCAAATTTTGTGTCCTTTTCGAATAGCATAACTTAGGTTAGGTTACATTTTTACTGGTAAAATTTGAGCTGAACTTCGTTTTAATTTCTTGTTGTGAAAATGTAAAATGAATGGTTTATGGTCGGCCACGCCGCGGGTGCTAAGATCACAAAAATGTGGACAGAAATTCACGAAGCTATGTACAGAATGTTCACGATAAAATCTATGCCTACTCCAGGAGATTTTTCTTTGAGATATTTTTGAAAAACTAAAAACTTTTTCTTCGCGATTTTTCCCAGGGACCTTGAATCGATCCTCCAGAAGTTTCTAATTGGTACCGTATACAGGGTGTGACATGTAATTTTTCCATTTTTGCATTGCTCAATTGTTCATTAAATGCAACATCTTAAATTTTACTGCGTCAGTCGATGGAGAATTTTTTTTTGATTACAAATATACAGGTGTCCCGAAAATATATCGACAACGTTCTAAGGCAGCTTCCTCTCATCAAAACAAGAAAAAAAGTTCCCATGAACATGGGTCCGGAAACGCTTCCTAAGGGAGCTACAGGCCCCTAAAGGTGGGACCCTGAAGATGGTTTTTATTCAATATCTCCGAAACCGTTCAAGGAAAATCAATCAAACTTGACACATCCACTAACCTTCTTATGCCCAACAAAATGAGGCAAGATTAATTCCACAATAATTTACCAGGGGTGGATCAGGCTGAGGTGTAGGGGTAAAAATAACCCTAACTTGTTTGAATGTGGATTGTTTCCAAATTTAACAAAAAATTATCAAATATTGGTGTTTTCTTCCAAAAAAAGGTCCCTTTATCCAACCTCGATAGATGCACCGTTTGCGAGAAATTTGAGTTTGAATGTATGAAAACGTGGTCAGAAATGCCAATTTTTAACTACGATATTCAAGACGAAAAAAAATCTATTTCAAAGCAACTTCATTTTTGTTAGGCATTAAAATTTTGTTAGGCATATGAAGGTTATTAAATGTGTCAAGTTGGATCGATTTTCCTTGAACGGTTTCGAAAATATTAAATGAACAACCATCTTCAGGGTCCCACCTTTAGGGGCCTGTAGCTCCCTTATGAAGCGTTTCCGGACCCATGTTCATGGGAACTTTTTTTCTTATTTTGATGAGAGGAAGCCGTGCTAGAACGTTGTCGGTGTATTTTCGGGACACCCTGTATAAACTGCTCCACAATGAAGTTGTCGCCACCAAAAAAATTACTTGACTTTAACGGCCAATAACTTTCGATTGCCGAAAGTCTATTTTGTTTGTTGCGTTTACTAGCCCAATCTATCTTCAACAGATTTTGTAAATGTGAATTTCAAGAAATTGCATGTAATATTTATACAGGGATTACAGGGTGATATGTAAAAAGGTGAAAAATTGCGACAATTTCATCGAACCCCTATTTGCAAATTTTATTTTTTTTCAAATTTTAAAGTGAAAATAATGAAGTGTGATGCATTGTCTTAAAACTGTTTTAGAATGACCGAGATTGGAGGTCTCACACAAAAGATATGAAACCCCTGAATATGGTAGACCTTCATTTTCCGTGGAAGAGGGGATCCCCTGGAAGTTTACTTGTTGTGCTTGTGCTATGCCTGAGCTTTACGCTAATTGGCGATATTTCGGACATTTTTTTTGGCTTGAATCGAAAGAGGTACAGCAGGTAAGACCAACAGCTTTAACATGATCATAATATTTTACGCTCAACCTATTCAATGCTATGTGAAATTTTCGAAAAAGTTGGCACCTCGGTTGGCACTTTGGCTTTATGAGGATGGAACAGTGCGGTGGACTTATTAGCACTTGAACGTCCCTCTTCTGTAAAGAAAATCGAGCTATGTTTATTGTGTTTAGGTTGGGCCACCTGTATATAATATGTAGTTTTACTCAGATAAGAACAAAGCTTCTCCAAATGTAGTAGATTACATTTGGATGAAAGGGTGAGTGGAATAACATTGGTTTCAGCTGCATTTGGTCGAAGGTATATACCAAGAACTGGACAATGAAACTACATTTCAATCTATTCCCGCACGCCAAACGTTCACGCAGAGAACTTTCCTTTTCTTGGTTGCTTTCGCCCGCTCTAACTTTTATTCAGCCATTAGAGAGGTATATACGGAGCCCCCCCGACTTTCGGCATCATAAAAGCTGAATTATTTACGAAATTCGCCACCACCGGTGGAGTCGTTTCGGGTTTTGTAAATCGCGGTCGGTACGTAAGATGAACGTTTCACTTCAATTCTTTATTAAACACCAGCTCCATGGAAAATGCCAACGTTCTGGAGCCCCGTCATTTTTATCGCTGGACTATTTACAAAAAAAAAACACACAGCGTACCCATTTACTGACTAAATCTCTACTGATTTTTGATCTATTACGTTCAACGGTTCAACACGTCGCGGCGTGAAGTGCTCATTACTAACTCCTTGAAAAAATGGATATAGGTATAGCAAGTCAATGGAGATTGGAGAAGGCCTATTTCAGTCATTTCTGTCTAAATCGGTCTATTTTACAGGTCTGTATTATCAATTTTAGTGGCCCATTTAAATGACGGAGTCTTGGGCCCCCCAGCGTTCCAACTTATCACTTTTTTTTTGATCCAAAAAGTCCCAGTTCTGCATTTGAAACGTGAGCAAGTAATAATCTGTGGCCTGGGTTGGTATAATGAATCGGATCTGTTCAGCACCACCTCCGGGGATACAGTAGTTGATCATCGGATATGACAATATTGAATCTGATCTACAATACGCCAACCGACATGATGCGGTTTCACCTGAGCGTATAGCAAACAATTTTCGATTTAATTCAATGGCTACGTTCCTAAAGCGTTTCCGTTTTGATCTAGTGTACTCGCATGGCAATGCAATTTCCGGGGGAAAAAAGTAGGTAACCAAAAAAATGCTACCAGGCGGACTGAAATAAATCAAAAATCCCGAAGTTTCAACCATAGCTAAACCTGCTTGAAATAATTCATTGTTGAATTTAATAAATGTTAGAGAGAGCACGTAACTGTCATGGCAGATCATCAAATATTTGAGCTTATGCATGCACTCAACAATACTATCTATAGCGATTAGCGAACAAACAGTGCTTGTGTGATTGGTTTTAACACAAGATTAAATCAATCGTAACAATTAATTTATGTTAATCATTACTTAGTAAATAGAGATTTATATACTTGTACTACTGGTATCATTATAACAGTCCGAGAGCTCACGTGAAAACCTATACTAATGGTGCGATTCCCTAAAAATGACATTCCATAAAGGCTATGTACGCTGTTATTACCTAGGCAACAGCCAACAGCATACAGGATTTTTAGCACATTTTCCATCTTGATGAAAATCGCTATTGCAACCGCTTTGTCCGTCCGTCCGTCCGTTCCTCGAACTCCTCCCAAACTAGACGACCTAGCTTTCTAATTTTTTCGCTGTTACATAGCTGCCACTCTCAAAGGAGGGCTAGGCTATATTGGATGTCTATATTGCGCCGCCAACATAGAGAAAACCGCCCCCGATAAACTTGAAATAACATAATATTGCACTTTCTACCAGACCTGATGCTCTGGTGTTCTCATTTTTTGAATAATACATAGTTGTCACTTATAAACGTGAGCCAAGAAACATTCCGTCTTCAATTTGCGCCGCCGACATGAAAAAACTGCTGAAAACCGCCCCCAATCATTTTAAAATGAAAACATAAACCCGAAGACATAGCGATCTGATTCTTTCTATATATAAATAGCTGACTAAAAATGGGAAAGGATAGGCTACTTTTGGTTAGTCGCCGCCCCCAGATTCCGCCCCCAAACGATAAAAAGTGCAACTTTCACAAATGTTACTGATTGAGATGTTCGCTTGAACATTTAGGAACTGCCAACTCAAATTGTGCAACATTTGCTCAGCCGAACGCTGCCGCTCCCACACGTCGCCCCCAAAGTAAGAGAGAAATGAAAAACATGAACCCGAAGACATAGCGATCTAAGTTTTTCGCTATATGGATAGCTGACTGGAAATGGAGAAGAATAGGCTACTTTTGATATGGCGCCGCCTCCAGCTTCCGCCCCCAAAAGAAAAAAAGTGCAACTTTCAACAATTTTCACTGATTTAGCTGATAATGTTACCTCGAACATTTAGAAACTCTTGACTCAAACTGTGCAGGAATTTCTTTGCCAAACTCTGCCGCTCCCACACGCCGCCCCCAAAGTGAGAGATAAATGTAAAACATGAACCTTAAGACATAGCGATCTAATTCTTTCACTATATTGATAGCTGACTGAAATTGGGAAAAGATAGGCCACTTTTAATAAGCCGCCGCCTCCAGCTGCCGCCTCCAAACAAAAAAAAATGCAACTTTCACAATTTTCACTGATTGTCATATTTCCCTTACATTCAGAAACTCCCAACTCAAACTGTGCAACAGTTACTTTGCCGAATGCTGCCGCCCCCACACGCTCCCCTTACAGTGAGAGATGAATGAAAAACATAAACCCGAAGACATAACGATCTAATTCTTCCGCTATATGGATAGCTAACTAAAAATGGGAAAGAATAGGCTACTTTTGATATGGCGCCGCCTCCAACTTCCACCCCCAAAAGAAAAAGAGTGCAACTTTCAATAATTTCCACTGATTTACATTTCAATGTTACCTCAAACATTCAGAAACTCTAAACTCAAACTGTGGAAGAACTTCTTTGCCAAACTCTGCCGCTCCCTTACGCCGCCCCCAAAGTAAGAGATAAATGTAAAACATAACCCTGAAGGCATAGTGATCTAATTGTTCCGCTATATAGATAGCTGACTAAAAATGGGAGGAGATAGGCCCCTTTTGATTAGTTGCCGCCTCCAGCTCCCGCCCCCAAACAAAAAAATGCAACTTCCACAATTTTCACTGATTGTCATATTTCCTTAAACATTTAGAAACTCCTAACTTGAACTGTGCAACAGTTACTTTGCCGAATGCTGCCACCCCCACACGCTGCCCTCAAAGTAAGAGATGAATGGAAAACATAAACCCGAAGACATAGCGATCTAGTTCTTTTGCTATATGGATAGCCGACTAAAAATGGGAAAGAATAGACTACTGTTGATTAGTCGCCGCTCCCAGCTCCCGCCCTCAAACAAAAAAATATTGATGAGTGAAAGAATTTTCATTCAAATCTATTTCATTGGCAAGTACCCCATTCTGATAACAAAATATCCCAATGAGTTTCGAATGAAGAAAGTGGGCAAAGAATGGTGTTTCTCCTTCAACCAAAATTCTTTATGTTCACAATATGCCTCTTTGAGAAAATGCGCTACTGAGACTCACGCACGTGAAGGCATACTCACTTGTTTTACCTAACAGAGCTTTCATAGAATGTTATTCGGTCGGTCGGGCGTTCTACACGGAGGCGGAGGAGGAATTCATTAGCTCATGAACCGTGTTTAAGTGTGTCACTTATTGTCTTTTTTTTTGGAATACGGACATTTCACCGACAACAAACTCACCGACTGGACATTTTACAGACACCCAACTCACCGAATCGCCGACTGGACATTTCACCGACTCGCCGATTCGCCGACTATGGTCATTTCACCGACACGCCGATTCACCGACAAGACATTTCACCGACTAGCCATTTAACCGACATGACATTTCACCGAATCGCCGATTCACCGACAGGACAATTCACCGACTTGCCATTTCACCGACTCGCTATTTTACCAATAGGACATTTCACGGAATCGCCGATTCACTAGGTAGTTTTTGTATTGGTCGTGATGGGAGTGATGGGACTGTGATTGACTGATTAATGTGATTGTCAGTGTTTTGCTGGAGATCAAGGTAGATCTCGTCATATTTATGCCCTGCTGTGCGTGTCACTGGTGTCAGTGTTGAATCCAGAGACACAAAATCGGTGTCTTACACCCTTTACTTTTTCCGCATCAGTGCCATTGATAGTATGTAAGGTACCTACGGGTACTCACTTACGATTTTTGAGAATAAACGTTTGCGCAATGATAAGCTTTCTTCTTGAATTTGACTTTTGAATTGGAATTATTCTGACGGAATTTTAAATTTTGACGTGGTCTGTTAGGTCGGTAGAACAGGAATTTCTACAGTGGGGTCATACCTCCTTGGTTCGCTTTTTGGCAACTACGAGTCGAGTCGGTGAAATGTCCGTTCGGTGAGTTGGATGTCGGTGAAATGTACCAAACCCGTTTGTTGATCATGTAATGTAATTGTTTATATATGTACTCCAAGATAAGATTTTGTATATAGTTTTTTATACTGTTGTTTTTATAATGCTGTTTCATATACTTAGTATTAGTATAGTTCTTTGACGTGTATAATGGGCATTATTGTCTCTTGCACAAAAAATAAATTCTATTTCTATTTATACCCTTTGTATAAGTGAAAGAAGAAACAGTTGAGGATTCGAACTCCAGTCCACACATTGCGAGTCAGATGCCCTTCCAATTGAGATAATGAACTCTCAGTTGGAATAAAAGTTGAATTGTGAGCATTTGTAAACATATATTGCAATTTTTTGTATGCTGCAATTTTTTCCAACGTCAGATTACATCTCCGAGGTCGTCTACTTCAAGAACAGCACCACTCCCAGAAGGTAGAAGGATGTCGTTAGATTCACCACGATTGTAGAATTGGGTCTAACTCTAAACACAAACACATTTCCATCAAGCAAATCCAAAGTTGAATAGGTTTCACGCGAGCTCTCGAACTAGAAATAATTTGCAAAGTAAGTTGTCCATGGTTTTGCCCAGCCCGCGGTGTTGCGAATTGCGCCCTCGATTGTACTCAAGTTGACTCCATTTCTTCATGCTGCGCGCTGCTGAGATGTTGCAGCGTGCTGTGTGCAACAAAAATGAACTTGTTTTTCAGTAACGATTACCACTACTATCACACCATTTCCATTACTTATTCCATTTAAAATAATTCTTGAGGCTATAGATGCTTCGACAGGGCGGAGAGGGTTCTGCCATTCATATTAATCGTTTCCGCAGGTTCAATCTAGGCGAGGAGATCTGCGAGGTCTGTCGGCGTGGAATGAATCAATTTGCCAACGTCCGCCGTGCTCCCGTCAGGTGCAAGACAAGCAAATATATGGGCATAGAATCGAGGACACAAATCACCACAATAGGAGAACGGGTGTGTCCGAGAATTATGGTGATTAGACGACACCTCTAATCCTGGCGCACACATCAAAGACCATCAATCGATCACCGTGCCTTCGACGACGTGTTAGCGGCGCTAGTTCTCCACACCCCAATCATATTATCCGATGTTGTCTTGGGTGGTATAGGCAGAGTTCTCTTTTGCCATTATTTAATTCCTGGGAGAAATAAGGGAGGAGGGAGAGGGAGGTAGAGAGAGTGGCCATACCAAAGGTGATTATTATTACACGTGCTCGACAGTTATTCAGATTTGTTATTTGCTGGCTGACGGTGGCTAACATAAACTGGAAAATTACGAGCCTTAGAGGCGATAAATCTGAATGATTAGCAAATGCGAGCATCCGAGCCGGTGCGGTGGCGGTATTATGGAAGCGAATGAACATTGTTAACGGCGATCACATGGGACTCGAACTAGTTTCTCATTATTCCCTCTTTCGGCCAAGCGCGTAAAGCTTCGTGCACCACAAAAATGATTTATTCGCTTGATGGGAAAACACAATAGATTCTTTTATACCTCCATGGTCATGTGATTACCCAATATCGCCCTTACAATTATTCAGAAGTGAGCTGGCAAGACTTGCTGTTATAATTATTGTAATTCCATACATCAGATGGAAGGTCTGTGATCATAGGATATTATGAAGCAAACCTCCAAACTATACACCATCACTTAACGATCAGCTAAAGTAAACGGTGATTATTGTTTTCCATTGAAAGCCTCTCAGTCGGTCCATTACACTTCTTTTTCGCTTCATTACCTTTTTTTGCGACGCGAAATGAAAAGCATACAGAATACCTTTCAGATAATCCTCGCATCCATCTGCTTCCGTGTTTTTGCTCCTCTCGGCTCCTCCGGCATCAGAGTGTACGGCTGAAGTGAACTACAGGAAAGAACACCCCGAGTCAATAGTCCAACAAATAAAACGGACGGCTAACGAGCTCCAGTGCCGTCTCAAGTGCAACCGGACTTGGCTTTTACAGCCCCCGCCCGAGAAAGTCCGATAAAATTATTTAGGCAACCCGGCCGACGGCTTCCTCGATCACGTTTTCATTATTTGTGATGAGCACTTTTACACCCTCCTAAACATCTCCACGGTGCGCCTTTCCACACCGGCACTGCGCCACAGTTCTCGTACTTTTTTAACGATTACGTCATTAAAACAAACGAACGAGAGTCGCATCAAGCTAAATTAAACGAGTTTGCACAGATCCGTTGATTTATCTATCTCTACAGGAGGTAGGTACACTTTGTCCATTTCAATGTTACTCAAAAATCTCTAGGCACTATGGGGATGAATGCGGCACTACTATGCTTAAGTACCCATAGAAAACATTTCCACGTAACTTGTATGTTGAAGCGATTCATTTAAATTGTCCACCTCGAGTTTAAACAGGCTACCCATATTTGAGGTTTGGTTTCTCAAAGTTCGTCGTTCAGCGATGTGGTGACTGCAAACGTTACATTTTAACGCTTTGGCTTGCACCCGACCATGAATTTGCACAAATTAACCTGACGTGGCGGTCACATGGAGTTCTCTTGGCAATTAAATTTCGCAAATAAAATTGTGAGTACAGTGAGAAACTGATTTCGTACTGATTTCGTACTTCAAAATTATGTTAACATTCATTTATATCCCGTTCACTTTTTATCTCCGGTAGAATGACTTTTTGGAGTGGAGCAAAAATAAAGTGACAAGCTGGGGGGCTACGGCTACGGCTTGCAAAGTTTTGGAGCGAAAGTATCAGCGGCCATCAGCCGTATCCTTTCAGCGCTCCAGCTTGTTACTTTATTATTAATCCAAAAAGTCATTCTACTCGAATTATAAAAGTGAACGAGATATTCTAGACACCTACATAGATATAGGTAGAGGATGCAATCGATATCAAATTGAGGGTTTTTTAGACACTCGTTGGTAGTTTTTTGGAATTGTTTTGTATTGTTTTAATATTTCTTGTTTCCTAATGTGTCTTCGGTTTTGTTTTTTTGAGTGTCTGTGTTAGTTTACTAATTTTGCTTGATTTTGCATTGCCACAGATACGAAAAATAGCAGTGAGTTTTCTGTCACTTTGTACAACATATTTGAGAGTCCTTTGCTTTAGGCATAACTCAAGGGTTTGTTTGCCAAGTTCTTCCAATGAGTGCTTTTTTTCCAACCTTTTTCGTTGACTTGACAATTTGACATATTTTGTTGTGCTGTTTTCATCGGGGTGTTTCGCCGACGAAGAAGACGATAGATGGCAGCGTACCATCACAACATTCTTGGTAAATTGATAAATAAGAAGTTTAAAGTGGACTCTAGCGCGAAGTGCTGGAAGTTTTCAAGTTTAAGGATCGACTGTCTCGACTAGAAGTAATAATTCAGGCTGAGGGGTAGATCTGATGGGAGATAGTCTCACCTGATGGCAA
Source organism: Anaspis maculata (assembly GCA_949128115.1). Lineage (NCBI taxonomy): Eukaryota > Metazoa > Arthropoda > Insecta > Coleoptera > Scraptiidae > Anaspis > Anaspis maculata. Next base: position 48,602,288 of record OX421964.1, read on the forward strand.
ACCCTACCACGAGATATTGTGATGCTTGTTATATTAAGATTCATTTATTGATTCAAGATTATTTTTGTTTTTGCTCCCAGTTGAATGTTTAGAACCATTTTTGTATAGTTAGATACTCCATAGTGAGTGAAGTAGTAAAAATGAACACGATTCCGTTACTGTAGCTTGTAACAAGTTCGTTAGAGTGGAGCACGTAGTGCACACGTAATTCTGCATCTGACAGGCAATAGCTCACCACTTTGTACATCCACAGACTAGAGGCACACCACTAAAGGCGTGACGGTTTAAAACGTATGCGTCCCTTTTTAAAAGTACCAGTGACAAATATGTACCAATTTTTCATGCTATGCTATACAGTATCCACATACACCGTACACACACATACACAAAAGATTAAAGCTTGGAAATGAGTGAAGTTTCACGAATAATACACCGCAGAACAAAAACACCAGGTGAGAGTGTTCAAATATCCTCATGAATATTTTAGAAGCATTTACATTCTTCAATATCATCTAGAGGTTGTTTTCTCACCTTTCTCGGCAAAGTTCATCCCTCATGAAGCCTTTAAGGTGTTTGTTAAATGGAGAAATGAGCTGCTTATTTGGTAGAGACGTTATTCAAGTGGCGAATAAGTAATCACGCTATGTTCAACGTCGAGTGATGTTTCCTAGTTATTAGTATTATAATTAAGCATTAAAATAAAGCCCAAAATAAATTCCTTTGGTCCCTCAATCCGACACGGGGAAGTACACGGATCCTTCCATTTCGATAACGCAAGCAAATATCTTCATAAAGGGCAAAACTTCAGTCATCACTTGCTGCCATGCTAACGCTAGAATGATATTTTTATATAAATAGAACATCCTAGATACACAACCCGAGGACGGTGAAATCTACTAATTTAATAAAGACACTAATGGTGAAATGCAAGGTGATCGCGCCGTAAGAGCTCCGCATCCAATATTCAAGCTCCTTTAACGGCAGGTACTTCACATTGTAACAACGGACGGATTCATAAATAGGTAACCAGGAAGCTCCGAAAAGCTCCCACTGATGCTATGAGGTTAATTCAATGATAAAGGAATAGCCGTTGTACGAGTATACTGAATGGCGAATGATTAAAATTTGAATTCGAGACTCTCATGATGTCATCCTGAAGCCAGAAGTGATCGACTTTAATAATGTATAAAGTTGTAGTAAATCAGTCTTCTCCACTTGTTTTTTTATATCATTTACTCGAGTTTCGGCTAATTAAATATATAAAGCCATTTTCAAAAATAATGTGACATAGCATAGAACTTTATGTCTAAGTAATGATGTAACAATGAAGAATAGACGTAACAGGTAAAACAACAAAAGAAAATGAAGGAGAGGATTATAAAATTGGGAGTAGAGCTGGTATAATGTAGATGTTGTCAAAATCGGTTTGTTCGTTGAGGAGGCTATCTGGGTCAAGATTGTATTGTTTTTTTATTAGCAAAATTTCAGAAAATTCAATTAGGTGTCTGTTGTCAAGTTTTTGGATTGGTTTCAAACAATTAAAAGCAAAATCATGGCCCTCGGCAACTACATGTCTTTTAAAGTTTGATTTTATATCGAACGCAGGTAGTTCCCTGCGGTGCTCATTTAGTCTAATTTTGAAAGATCTTATTGTGCGACCTATGTATATTTTGCCGCAGGAACAAGTTAATTTGTAGACTCCACTAGAATTTAGAGGGTCAATGGGGTCTTTGGTTTTTACTAAATGGGAAAAACACCTTTCACTTTAAGCTCCCATTTAGTAAAAACCAAAGACCCCATTGACCCTCTAAATTCTAGTGGAGTCTACAAATTAACTTGTTCCTGCGGCAAAATATACATAGGTCGCACAATAAGATCTTTCAAAATTAGACTAAATGAGCACCGCAGGGAACTACCTGCGTTCGATATAAAATCAAACTTTAAAAGACATGTAGTTGCCGAGGGCCATGATTTTGCTTTTAATTGTTTGAAACCAATCCAAAAACTTGACAACAGACACCTAATTGAATTTTCTGAAATTTTGCAAATAAAAAAACAATACAATCTTGACCCAGATAGCCTCCTCAACGAACAAACCGATTTTGACAACATCTACATTATACCAGCTCTACTCCCAATTTTATAATCCTCTCCTTCATTTTCTTTTGTTGTTTTACCTGTTACGTCTATTCTTCATTGTTACATCATTACTTAGACATTAAGTTCTATGCTATGTCACATTATTTTTGAAAATGGCTTTATATATTTAATTAGCCGAAACTCGAGTAAATGATATAAAAAAACAAGTGGAGAAGACTGATTTACTACAACTTTATATTATACAACTCCATTTTGAGTACTATGGATCCCTTTATCAATTTTAATAATGTAAGCCTTGTGTGTCTTTCGAATTGAAATCATTGGCTTCTCGTGTTGAATTCTTCAATTTTTTGGGGACATCATGTTTTCATCGAAAGATGAAATTAGTAATTGGTGGGAAGGCGACGAATTCAAGACAAATTTCCCTCCTCAGTCAATGGGTGCGGATGAAGGCTCTCGTAATAAAAAAGTTGTTTCCCTCGGCTGTCGTCGTCTAACGCTCTCACAAAGGATCTCCATAGCCACCGCTGCCACACCATTACGATCAGTCATTCCGCTCCACAAAGACAGCTAATAAAGCAAAATCCATACCGGGAATGAAGACGATAATCTTGATTGAGCGTTGTAGAAATGTAGGAAACATGGCGTGCTATACTCGCCGCCTCGGGGGGCTACCCATGTGGCTTAGCACTATCGAGGTTCTTGCGCCTGTTTTCTCCTTTTATACCGCAGTGATTCTCAACCTTTTCAAAAGACTTTTTTATCATGAACATCGCAGAAGAAATCCCCCCAGCCGAGCCACGGCAACGGGACACCCCGTAGGAAAATCTTGCGATGCAAAGTTCATACAAGGCCGCTCCCTGCCGGGGTATCAGCGAAATCGAATCTTTCGTCACGTCCTGGAAACCCCGGCGAGTTTGAGGATCGCTGCTTTGCAGAAGGCCAGTGCAAGGGGGCATAAGGTCGACCCATCGCTTGTAGTAATTTTAGCCCGCCGGTAATGCCCTGGAATGGGGTAACGAAATTATAGTAAACTTTTGACGTGGGGCATAAATAATCGATAGCCCCCAGTATACTAGGCCAGATAAGAGGAATGGAGGGCAGCAGTGTGCCCCGGCGTATAATGGCGAGGATATTTTTGCATTTATAACGGTCCCTTGAACGAATCGGGAAAGAGGCCAGGGCGGCACATATTTCGCAGGGTATGGCTGATTGTATTGCGCCCCAGTGACCGAAATACAAAAGTTTGCAATCTAAAAGAGGACGATTCTAGGGGCGACAGGACTCGATATATAGGAAAAAGAAGGGGGCGTGTTTTGCGTGTTGCCATAAAGCTTGCTTATACAACTTCAACTTGGGCAGTTGCACCCCGCCAGTGTAAAGCCGACTCCGCAATTATATAGGTAGCCGGTGATAACGACGTTAATAAAGCTGGGGGAAGTTTAATTCGGATAATTACAAAGTTCAGTTTACATAAATTTTGTTTATCCTCAACAAGTCAGTCCGGCCACACAATTTATTATTCACCTATTAGCAACCGGGTCGCCAGAGCCCACCGCACACTCTACCTAGTATTTCACTATTATATGGATACGGATGCTGCATGCTGCATGCTCGTATTACTACTGTTGTGTTACTATCAGTCGCTCATAATGTGATGGTTATAAAGCTTTGCCTCCAGATCAAATCCTTTGGTCAGGATGCCTAAACCTGGGTTTAGCATATATTTTACTGCAATCGTATGTTGTATACTATAGGATTATCCATTCCATCTCTTCCGGATCGTACGCAGCAAACTATAGGCCGCGGGAACATGACCGTCACCTTGGCACCCGTTATGGCAACGTTGCAAGTGTGCCTGACGTGGCAACAGCGCATTGCGCGTTCCAGCGCTTCTTAGCCGCTTTTGTTTTGCGCCAGGAGCTGCTCCGGGTAGATCCCTAGATAGAGAAAGTAGATTCATACGCCAATCACAGCCCAGCTGGATCTACTTTCTTTGACTTATTTGGGTACCTTGTCGAACGACGTTTAAGAGTATAAAGTTCAATCAGCTTCGAGTATTGGAGAACGAGGCAGGATAAACCATTCAATTGACTTTTGGATGCAGGAAATAACATAACGTTGAAATGAACAACGTCTGAAGATTAACTATGCTTGAGGCCGATGTAATTGCTTAGTTCTGGTTCTGACTGTTTCTTAATCATCAATTTTTTGCACCTGATGCATTCGAACCAGAACTTTGGCACCATATATAGGTTTCTGCAGTTGCAGTTTTACTTGTCTAGTTCTAGAGAGTTGTGTTATTTCTTTCGACAACTCCATATAAAGTGAAGGCAAGTTTCGCAAGAGTTTGTGTACGTGTCTTTATGCCATCAACAAATTTGATCTGGAGTGTGTTCAGGACACAAATCCAGCAAATAATGTCCTCCTTTCGAAGTTGGCAACACAGTGGCACTGCTTGCCAGAGAGAACGGAGAAGGAGGAGGAGGAGGAGGAGAGGAAGGTCGTTAAAAACACACGTCTCGCGAACATCTACAAATAAAAGCAACCGTTCTCGGTGAGTCATTAAACATGACTTATGTCGCTGAAACTGCCGTTATCAACACTACACCGAGTGCACACACACAGGGAGTTTGGAGTTGCCCTGCTGCACGCCACTGACGTCGGACTCCCATGCTGCCATATACACACCGCCCAGAACTTCTCCACATTTATCACTCAGCAGAATAATATATGGGACTATGATTATAATTGCTGGAAGTTATTACCGCCGAGGTTATGCAATTAACAGCTCTTCTCCAGTATGTACTTGTATTCCATTCCTACGTACAGTTAGTGTATTACCGCGTCGCCATACCCGACAATTCCTGAGTGTGGGCCCGACGACGTATAAACTCAAATTAGGTGCAATACTAAACTCCGCAGGGAAGTCTGCGATACAAGTTTTTGAGTTTGCGAGAAGCAGGACGACTGACTGGGTTTCTAGTATAGTAGTCTGCATGATGCCGCTAAAGTGACATGCGAACTAAGTTCCCTCAGTGGTACAGTTCTTCATGTCTCCTACATAATGTATACCTACACAGATGCCTTAGCTCTTGTGTATGTGTCTGTCCGATCGTGCATTCTTCCTAGCTGATGGAAATTCAAATGTAAGATACATAACCATGAACCAAGAAAGGCCATTAGCCTTGCCATGAGCTTACATAATAGGAGGTCCTGAGGCTTTAGACAATGAGTTTCAAACGTTCAAAAGATGCGAGCAGCTGAAAGCTGAAATACTGAATCTTCGGAATCACTGCCGGAATAGCATGGACGCTGAATTATTAGCCACAAATTGACACTGACAATGAGCACAATAATTGTCGCTTTCCATCTCGTCGTTAACATCCGCAGAAAGTACTTTGGATCCTGCATCTATCTCCTCTGAATAGCTGATGCTCTGCAGTATATTTGCCAAAGTTCTCGATAACTGTTTGCCAATCAAATATAGATGATCGAAAATTCGATTAAAATGAATTGAATAAATGATTGTATGGAAGTACTCTCTGTTTGTCCCTATTTTAATTCGTTGCAACAACGTTTCAATTTCCCCTAAAACTCATTATATTCTCGATAGTCTATTAGCGTTGCAAGAATGATTGATTTCACAATTAAAATTTCGATCTAGTAACTCATTAGGTACCAATCCATCCGTTTCGTCAAGCGCCAGAACCGATCGTTCTAAAATCTCTGTGGAATGTGCAATGTGTGCATACTATTAGATACATGACTGACCAAAGGACGGCGTGGCAATGGAAATATTATGAAATGATAGATCTGCTATAGGATTTTGTGGGAGTTGAAAGGTCGGGCGTTTAGGAAAAAATCGGTTGTGTCACTCCAAAACTTTCCCGACGAGCAGCAAGAAATGGAAAGAAATTTTTGTACGAGACGCCCCTTCGAGTGGAAAGTCAGAATTTGAGAAAAATATTGAAACAAATTTGAGGCATCTTCAAAAATCACATTTTTCGTTGAGTCGAAATGATTCTTGAACTTGATCAACGCTGTTGCAAGGACTTTCCTCTCTGTCTCGGTCAATGGGAGCATATTCAAAATTTAACCGCTGTTCTCTCCGATCAGATTCAGCAACAGACCTTTCCAATTTCACATGAGCTCTTAGGGTTTGGCAATGGTTACCATACATTTCTAGTTGACGTGCATTCAAACAGCAGTTTTTTATTCGTTTTTTTTCTTTCAACTGCAAGAATTTTCAATATTTTTGTATTAGAGAAGGTCTCTTGTCCATTGGATGCTCCAAAATCCTTATAAACATTGAAAATGTTTGATTTGAACACGAACCCTAATGTGAAAAAAAATTCTTGCTAGCGGGCTATGAGACCACGCCGGTTCATTTAGGGTAGAATGGGGGCTTAAGATTCGGTATGAACTAACAGGGCACAAACACCCAGCTCAAGAAGATTTTGCACAGTGCTATTAACATGACTTCCGCATAGGTTGTCACGTGTGGGATTCTGAGTTGATTTTAAAATGAATTGAATATAAGCGCTGCGCCGTCTATGCAATAGTTTTGAAAATTCCCATTTTGCATATGTGTTCGAGACTGGAACAAAATGCGAGCGTGAATTCTTGTTGTTAACACATGATCGTCGGGTTGTTTTGAACAGACACGTTTGGGGGAAGATTCACCTTACTTGCCACCCGCTCTAGGGCTGTTTCTAGGTCACGCGAGGACATTTTATTACCCTAATTAATTTTGCTATATTTTCAATTACTTGTGTAGTTGCTTGTCGCCTTTGTCTGAACACTTGGTTTGATTTGCCAATCTACTGCTTAACTGAATTGAAAGTACGTCCTTTTCAATTACCGTCCAAGCAGGATGTACGGTACTTTTTATTGAAGTGTCACGTTCATTGATTTTGATTTGTTTTTTTTATGAATTATTTGTTGTTACCTGTCAGGGAAGGGGCCGGGTCTGCCATAGCGGATATATTTGGTTGGTTGCAACTTAGTCGCTTGCGACTCGCGTAACGAGGCACATGTCAGATTTTGTGTGAGTCAGATTCTCTTGCTGGGTCATCGGATACAAGATACGCAAATAACACCACCATTTTGTAGTTGTACTGTAGTGTTTGTCTGGTATACCCTGTCTACTAATGTGTCTTCGGTTTTGTATTTTGAGTAGGTTTACTAATTTTGCTTGACGCCAACTCTGAATCGGAAAGATGCCTTGCCTTTCTCACTGGCGAACCCTAACAGGCAAAATTGGAAAGGTCTATTCTGGCCAAGGCTTTCTGACAAGGAAAGCAGAAAGCATATTTGGCGACCTATATTCCATTTTTGCAGTAATTTATCAAATGTCAATTTTGATACTCTCAGAAAAGCACTTTCAATCTTAGAATGAGAGTTCACACTTTCACCTATAGCCTCTTAATTACATCATGTTACGTCCTGGAGGTGAAGTTTCTATTTTCATTATATTCAAGAGCTAATTTTCCATTTTATGTTGACGTTTCTATTCTAGTGATCTCCTGTTTTGATTAGATTTTGTTTTCACATGGTTACATTCCACGATCTTCAACCTCATGCATACAGTAATATGTAATAGTTGAGCCAGCTTGATCGCTGTCAGCGCTGCAGCATGCTGCGTTCTGTTTCTGTTGATGATTTCATCAGAACGACTTTTTTCCGGTGATTGAGTAAAGGCCTTCAGAATGCACGGAAAAAGAAAAATGACGGCACAAATAGCAACTTGCTTATTGGCTGTTGTCTCGACTGTGAAAAAATTGCTTCATCGATTCCAAACAACAAGGATTTCGAAAGAAATCCACGATTCTCCAGAGCAGAAACTGGAGCCAAGCCGCCCTAAAAATAATCATTAGAGCTATTGTAATAGCTCCAAGGCAATTATTCAGCTTTTTGATGAGTGCGGCGGAGCCCTACTGGTTTCTTGTGATATATATCTTTCACAGGCTTAATCGTTGCAAACAGAAATATTACCAATTTGGTCTGGCGACGGATAGAGGCACTGTGCAGCGGAACGACAACGACCGGCGCTGCCTACTTACAAGCCTGCAGCGGCAGTCGTCGGCAACGCAAGCACACTACTTACGGCTTGTAATAAGGACGAAAGCCCCGATGTAATTGTAAAAAAGCCATGTTTGTGAGCTCTTATTAATTTATGAGGCCGGCTTCCACCTGCTGAGCGTTATTAGTTTTTCTTGTATAGCCAGAGCTGAAGCAAAGCTTCACAAGTCACCCGGGTTGCAATTTGCAATTTTGCGCGAGCAGATGGCGTGCGGTGGTTTTAATCAATCAAAGTAGTGCTGCAAGAAACAGTGAAGAAACACAAGTTCTGAAAATGAACGAGAAAAAGTTTCGCGCGCGTTTCAAGATTTGAAAGGAAAAGTCTCCAGATTAAGACACGTGCAAAGTACTATTCCTTCGAGACGTTTTCCGGTAGAGAATCACCATCAGAAGCCCAAGCCGCTCAAACTCCATATACACGACGACGTGTTTCAACTTCCAACTGAGTGATGCAGGATTGCTGCTGTTGAATTGTGACGACCATCGCAGCGACTGCAAGAAAACTAATCAATTAGGTAGTGTTTTATCTCATTCTGGAAGCCACCGATGCTTCTATTGAGATTCAACTGGCCATCTGGCAAAAAACTGAGATTTTCAAGAAACTATTGTCAGTGTCCGGCGCACTTTTTCAAGTCCGTGGTTCCGGATGCACGTCGCTGCGTCGCGGCGGTGGCGGAGGCGTCGCGCCGGCAGATTGTATCATCGGAAGGCTATATGGGCGGCATCCTGTGTCAAAGTCACGGACTCACGGCTGGTGATGGAGGTGGTAGTGCGCACTCCCGTCTGTGTGCTTCCCTCTGTGTGCGAGCGAGTCTCTGTGTCGTCCCGAATTTACTGCAATGCGGATCTCAAAACCGGAAGTTCTTGGTGTTCTTTTTAACGGGGAAGGGCGGCCAGAGCCGGAACAGCACACGGCTCATTCTTGTGCAGATGCACGTGCGACCCCCGGCCCCGGGACGGCATGGCAGTTGCTGCTGTTGTGCAGTCTTCCACTTGTGAAGCAGTCACATAGCATCACCGCTGCTTCATTTGTTCCGTCTTACAAGCTTCTGCCATTAAGTCAATTGCCATCAAATTTGCGTATACGATCTGCGCTGATGTAGAAATAACCCAACAATTGAGCTATCCCTTCTCTGATGCCGGCCACTAAGTTCGGATCCTCGTGAATGAAATATGTAGGTATTAGAGGAGACCTGATTCAGTCAAATACTCAATCTCTCAAGATCGCAAGATCAATTCAAAAAGTAATATAAACAACTGAATAAACAACGCGGACAAGATATCCATTCTAACTAAATCAAGAAGCTTGTCTTCGAGACGAAAATCCGACCGCCCACGGTAGAAATCGAACCTACGACCTCTGGCGTGGCAGTCGAACGCGCTGAATAGTAACACCACAAGCTCGTCAATGTTAAAGTTTGGGCTTTCACAATCCATAATCCTGCGGTAGTGCGGTAGTCAGAAGGGAAGTCAAAAAAATTACACTTTGATAGCTACACTGCCACGCATGCCGGCAATGCGGCGAAAAATAGCCACAGATTAGCAGGACGGACAATATCAACTGTAGAAAATGAAAATCCCTTGTCATCTAGCATATCCGCCTTATACTCGGGCTCATAGCAGTGCACGGTATTTTTTCTTTCCTGCATCAACTACTGGGTTATTAGCAGGCTTTTTTCGGTGATTTTTCTGTAACGATAACAATGAACGGCAACACAACGAACGTGTAGGTAACAGTTAGGTATAAGTAACTGTGGGTGATTTTCAGCATGGTTTTGTTTTCGATAGCTCCTCAGTTTCATCTCTTTTCCTGGGGCTTCAACGCACGATAGTATAGATGCCTCAGTACCTTCTTACCGCGACCTAAAATATCAAGCCACAAAGCGATTCGGGCCATAGCCCAATTCACGAAGCTCATTAGGCATACATTTTGCATAATTCCGAGTTGAATAGGCTGATGACGGCAGTTGCAAAAACCCACTTTCATTTCACGAACAAGAAGAAAATAAGTCTCGTAAAACAAAACTTATTACGCCAAAGTGATTATGCGCGCCCAGAAACCCAGTCCAAAGCTTTCCCGGCTCATACTGCTCCGTACCGTACCTACCATTATAAGGATCGTAAAACAAGGAAGTGAAGTGACAATTAGGAGTGCGGTAATAAAATGACCGTTCCCATAACTGGAACGACACGTAGAGCGAAGCGAGTCGAATTGTATCGCGCTGTCCGGAATTTATGAATGGACATCCTCTTTTATGTAGAGAGCACCTACTCCTATATACTGCTCGGCTGCTCTGACCAACTTTGCCGGTTATAGATGGCTAACCACCTATTATTAACAACTGCGTGAACACTGCAAATCGCTTATCATATGTGGATTTAAAATGGGATGGATCCACATGGTATCGCTTGTTCGTGTCTGGGCGGTCGGCGTCGAATCATGAAGTCTAAACGTATGTATTATGTGTATCCTTGGGCCCCTGCTAGATGCGGGGCTGGATTATTACGTGCCTATATTTAGGTTTAAGCACCCAGATTTGAGTGTACCGATACACGGTTTTGCATATACCTACCCCTAGTACACGATAAGATTGCTCACATGAAATCGTAAAAGAAAAAAACAAAAATGCGATTCCAATACCAGTCCAAATGTCACTAGGCGTATATGCAATGCTGTACGTACTTGGACGACCTCCAGTTCAAATCAGGGCGTGCAGGCACCATTTGGAACACTCACCTGGAATAAAAAAGAAAAAATTAGTACTGATCACTACTAGTCATAGATTTAGTATTCTTCCACATGAGCAGGCATCCGGGAGTGTTTTTACCCACATTTTCACTGGCACAGCAAGTTTAATGGCATAATGGTGGCCCTACATTGAGCATCAAATGCTGCAGCTTTCTTTGCAGCAGGACTCTGATTGGTCACACATTGGTCATTGACAGCAATGACAGGCGTGAGGTCCAATCAAAACTCAGCAGCTTTTGATGCTCAATGTAGGGCTACCATAATGAAGCTGCTTTAGCATCCTGGGGCTTGTGGTTTTTCAACGTTCAAATTATCAGAAATTGAAAATTGCAAATTGGACAATACAAACACCCAAACTTTGCTGCTATAAGTGAACACAAAATGGATGTGGCTAAGGTCATACACGGCATGCACACGGCTGCAGCGACTTTGGAACTACGGTATATGAAAACTGAAAACTGGCCCCAAAGTGTTACTTTACGTGGAACTCCTGATCGTCGTATGCTTTGGCCACAGGCCACGCCGGCCGTGATCTTAATCTGACCAATCACCGTATAGTAGGCAAAATGTCTGACAATAGCTATAGCACTACACAAATTTGTGTCGTGTTATAAAAGGACAACGTATTTTTCATTAGGGTACCTCGTCTAAAATTGACCATTGACCCCCCTCCATTATTTTCCTTATTCTTGGAAGTATTCTTGTCGGTCAAAATGTTTTCTTGAATAATTTTTCATTCATTTTTTAAAGACAATGTCAAATTTTCTTTATCTTAACAATACAGGGCTGTTCAGAAATGTTAATTTTTCCAAATATAATGTTATATATATTTTTCTACAGTTCAATAGAGTATAGAGTGTTTCAAGGTAAACTAAAAAATATATCACACATATATTTACTTCACAAAACAATTTTATGGGACATAATATGCCGAAAGGTTACGCTCACTAGTGGAGCAGAAAACTAACAATAAGCAAGCCATGATTTTCATGTTGCCATGGCTTCAATAAACAATAAGCTATATGACCAGAATAACACATCATTATATTGTAACTAAAGCTATAACAAATGTTCTATAAATCCTCCATTATTCTTTACGCAAAGATTACATCTTTTGATGAAACTATAACTTTTTCGTTAAAATTAGAATTATTAAGAGTGCTTATTTCTTCACCGATCAACTCTTGGAGATGGTAACTGTTTTGAATATCTTGAACGTAGATTTTATCTTTTAGAGTTCCCCAACAAAATAATCGAGCGGATTAAAATCTGGGCTCCCGGCTAGCCATAAAATAATTCCGTTTCTCCCGAGCCATATAGGATATCTTTCATTTAAAAAGTCTACAACCACCCTCTTAATGCATCTTCTCATCATATGTTCCCTCGTTTCTGCTTCATCTCCACATATTCTACATATTCGCTCTTCGTCCTCCTTCTCTCCATCTGAATCTTGCCATTATCATTCTTTCTTTTGCGTTCTGTTGGTTGTTGGTATTTTAATTGTTAATTTTTATGACTTTTTGGTTTTCAACTTCAAATTTTTGACATATTTATTCCTTCTTTATACACTGAGTCTTATATTTTCACAATTCCTGTAAGTTCTCGAATTTTATGATGTATTCTTAGTTATTTATTGTATTATTTTTAGTTACTCACCTTGAGAAAGACCTCGCCACGAGGTTGAAACGTTGGCAATTTATTAAAAGAAACAAATTTACAAAAAACCGTCTGTCATTCCCGTGATATCATAGAAATAAACAAGTAAAACAGACAAGAAGTAGGATCACCTGATATTGCTGCAATACTTGAACAATTTTGAATTAGGTAAGAATTTAGTACCTACTACTCGAAAGACTTGTCTAATTGTAAGATTGAACAAAAAGTGTCACAGCTTTCTCGTGTTGACTGATACATACATGCATCGCTTGAATTAGCTATAGATTTTGTATTTCAAACTTACAACCTCCCGGTTTGTCTGCTGGCAATGCTGGCATGTAAACTGCACATCAAGCATGCATCAATGCTTTGAGACCTCTACAAGTCTACAACACTACATAAATGAAAGTTTAAGCACTTGCTCAGTATATACATCATGAAACAAACATGATAATTGTCATGCAACATCCCAAAACAAATCGCTTTCCATCCATTTCACGTCATCGTCAGAATTTCAATAGCCAAGTACAAAAGCGTCAACTATTCAGTCAGACTCTTGTGTGCGGTGTGGCTCTATCCTCTCACACACGGCCATCAACTAACCGACAGATCGGCAAGAGGACGCGACGGTGGTGCGCCGACCGGATAAATTGTCGTATATTGTCAAAAGAAATAGTCCGAACTGTGTGTGCGGTATAGGCAAACGGGACTGATCGATAGGGAAATGTCAGCGGCTGACAATGTGGTGTGGTGGTTGGAACGCTATTGCTGGCTTCTCTCAATATATACCGCTGTTACTTCCTTTCGGTCGTTTGGCAGCATGCCGTTTATCTGTGGAAGGAGTCTTTTTTCTGGCATCTATTCAAAACCAAAGGAAAATTGAATTTTCTGCAAGGCTGAATGTATACAGAGTATAGTTCGAACGTAAGCCGAATATCTTTGATGATTCTAGATACACCACCTAAAGATAAGTTGGACTTGACCAGAGCATGCAATTTGTCATCTTCAGCTGCAATTATTGCGGATAAAAGATCACATGCTACAGTTGAACTACGAAACAAGCTATGGAACCAGCTTTGCAGAGGATTTTTTTTTAAATCTGAATAGTGAAGTAAACTGGAAAAACTTTGTTCTGGTGCTAGTTTGCCCTTTATTTCAACTGTTCAAGATAAAGCCGCAGTTCTAACCTCAACATGTGGATCACAACAAACGAATGTCTTGTCAAAAACTATGATCATTGTAACAAATGTCACCGGTGGCGGCTCATATAATTTTTCACTCCCGGCAACCAAGTTTAAGAAAGGCGTCGGTTATGGTAAAGATAGGTTTTATTCGTATTGAAGAAGTGAATTGATTGTTATTATGATTATTCCGGTTTCACAGACTTCTATTTGGAATGAGCATGATCCAAATGCAAAATCTGAAATTCAGTATTTGATCATCGATCTGTTACGGCTAGGGTTTCAGGACGTCACAATTTATGGTTACCTGATGAATGATTAGATTTATGATCAGATCGTCAGTACTATATCCTTTGACAGGCATTTTCGTGGTCGGGAGAAAATCATCGAGGTCGGGAGGCTGCCTCAACTTCAATCCAACTGTCAACCAAAAGAAAAGTTCCTTTATTCGTCATTCAATCACTCACATCTTTTCGTTGATCATTTCGTCAGAGATGAGGCCAGCTTAATCCGGTAAAACTAGCGGGAATTTTAAAGAGCGACACTCACGAAAACGTCAAGAAAGTCGCTCCAAATTTTTCAGAAGTTGTCAGGTCTCTGGTAAAGTTAACGCGCAAAACATCCAAAGTAAGATTCAAGAAAAAACATTCAAGTAGCTATGAGGGCTGCTCGCACAAGCTTCGATCCAGGGACAAGCTAACCCAGATCTGCTTTACATTCTGCGATCTACGTGAACGCCTCCACGACGTACTCCACTGCTGACTTTGACTGAGCAGAATTCTGTGACCAGAGAGCGTGAAGCTTCGGCTATGATTTACGCAGCTGAGAAATTCTGCAGTTATAGGTCATATCTGCGTGACGTCGAATGCCTGAAAATCGGCCATTTTGTAGAAGCTAATCAAACTGACTTTTGTCACATCAACTGGAGCGTTGCAGAGCTCGTGCTGTCAAGAACTCAGAAGATGATTGTTTACGCAATGTATGGCTGTTCGGCCACCTACTTTCTCATGGGAGCATCGGTTTCACTGTTTGGACTACCCTGGAGTGATGAGATCCCGTGGAGATCAAGCGCAGGAGTTATATGAACAGCAGAAGCCCTAATGGCTTTCTCGGCCAAATCGAAGATATTTGATCAACAGAAAACTTACAAGAAAGTTTGCAACAAACACTTCCTGCGTGCAGTAGGCTATGGGCTTCTAATGCTTCATGGGCTTTAAGCTGCTTGAGCGAAAGCGTTTCTTTCCCAACACCAAGTCTAACAAGGGGATACGGACATTTCACCGACAACCAACTCACCGACTGGACATTTCACCGACACCCAACTCACCGAAACGCCGATTCACCGACAGGACATTTCACCGACTCGCCGTTTCGCCGACAGGACATTTCACCGACACGCCGATTCACCGACAGGACATTTCACCGACACGCCGATTCACCGACAGGACAATTCACCGACTCGCCATTTCACCGACAGGACATTTCACCGACACGCCATTTTACCGACAGGACATTTCACCGACACGCCATTTCACCGACAGGACATTTCACCGACACGCCATTTCACCGACAGGACATTTCACCGACACGCCATTTCACCGACAGGACATTTCACCGACACGCCATTTCACCGACAGGACATTTCACCGACACGCAATTTCACCGACAGGAGATTCCACCGACAGGACATTTCACCGACACGCCATTTCGCTGACAAGACATTTCACCGACAGAACTGTAGCGTTTGGAGTTTTGGAGCAAAATCTATGAGCGAAAGAATCTACGACCAACATTTGAAAGATTGATATGCTTGATTCCCTACCGTTGGCGCCATTTGACGGCGCGTTTCCGAACACCATGGTTGCTGGTCAGCGCCAGTCAGCGCCAAAAGTGAGGGATGGGTTGACAGCTACGGTCTTTTTTTTTCTGGCCATTTTTGGCAAAAAAGTCTAGGAAAATTGTTTTTACGACAAAGGCAAGTTTCCCTTGGGTGCACCATGCATTTGAGTTAGTTAAAATTTGGAATTTTCCATTTGATAAAGTAGACATCTGAAATAAATTCTCCACGTAAGCGGTAGAAGCCATGAAGGCAAAAGGTCATCTCATGAGGCTCGAGTCTAAGAAAAAGATCAGAAATAAAGAATGAAGGCGCGTGTAGATGTATCAGGGGTGACTAGGAAGTCAAAACAGCTTGGTTTTGAAACAAGGTCCACAAACTTCCAGATACCTACACTTGAAATCAATTTCTAATGAATTGTTAGTATTTCTTTGGTGATCAGAAATTATATGAATTTACCACAGTTTTTCCAGATCTTATTTCACCAACACATTGTGTAAATTATATTTTTATTATTGATCACATACACAAATATTTTGTATGGTTTTCAACGTTATGTGTGATTTTGGTTATTGGACCATTCACCGACACGCTGATTCTGACAAGACATTTTACGAACTGATTGTTGACTCAAGTAACATCCTTCTTTTCAGACTCTATCAAACTCCTTTCTAGACTCACCGGATAAGAATCTGATTTTCAACTCGAGTTCATTCTTCTTTTTAGACCCACACAAGTAAAAAACCAAATGAGAGTTCAATTTTTGCTCAAGTATCGTCCTTTTTTCCAGACTCACCTGATGAGTTATTGATTTTCGGCTTATATTCCTTTTTTCTTAGACCTGCCAGTTGAGGAGTTTATTTTTGACCCGAGTATCATCCTTCTTTTTGGACCTGCGAGATACACAGTCGATTTCTAAATTTTTGACTCGAGCATCTTCCTTCTTTTCAAGTATAATAATCTCAATAATAATTATCATTATTCTTGGACCCAACAGATGAGTAATTGATTTTTGCTCAAGTATCATCCTTCTTTTCAGACCCACCAGATAATAAGTTTTTTTTTTCTATTCCAGTATCATTTTTCTTTTGAGACTCACCAGATGAGGAATAGATGTTTGACTCGAGTATTATTCTTCTCGGACCCTCCAGATAAGATAAGTTAATTTTTTGCTCAAGTATCCTGCTTCTTCAAAGACTCACCAGATAGAGCATTGACTCTTGACTCAAGTTATGTCCTTCTTTTTAGCGCCACCAGATAAGGATTCAATTTTCGAGTCAAGTATTCTTAGGCCTACCCTACCAGATATATGGAGCTTATTTCCAACTCAAGTATCATCCTTATTTCCAGACCCACCAGATAAATAATTGATTTTTGACTCAAGTAGATACCATCTTTCTTTTTCAACTCACTACAAAGGTGGAGTCTATTTTTGACTTGACATTCTTGTTTTCTTCACACGCTAGTTCAGACATTTATCTTTGACGAGTATCATCCTTCCTTTAGATTTACCTGATGCAGGACCTATTTTTTCGTTTTCGATTGAAGCGTCCTTATTCCTTCCCAGACCCATCAGATAAGTTACTTTTTTACCCAAGTATCATCCTTCCTCCCAAATTCACCTGATACAGAACTGATTTATTGACTCAAGCATCCTTCTTCCTTTTAGATTCACCAAATAATAAGGTCATTTTTCACTCAAGTATCACTTTTTTTTTATATCCGCCAGGTAAGAAATTGATTTTTGAGTCGAGTATCATTCTTTTTTCCAGATCCAGCAGATAAAGATTTTTTTTTTGACTCAAGTAACATCCTTCTTTCTGAACCTA
Source organism: Anaspis maculata (assembly GCA_949128115.1). Lineage (NCBI taxonomy): Eukaryota > Metazoa > Arthropoda > Insecta > Coleoptera > Scraptiidae > Anaspis > Anaspis maculata. The sequence goes on from OX421964.1 coordinate 48,619,724, forward strand.
GTACAAAGGTGAGGTCTTTTTTTATTCAAGTACTTTTTTTACCCGCTAAATTAAGACTTTATTTTTGATTGGGTATCATCCTTCTTCTTAGACCCACTATAAGAAGTCTATTTTTAAATCAAGAATCCTTTTCTGAACTTTTGACTCAAGGATCTTCTTCCCAGACCCACCAAATAAGAAGTTTATCCAATCCTATTGAATAGTGCACGCATTATCACGCGCATATATGCCTGCATTTTTCAATAAGGCTGGATAAAGCATAGTATTCTACTCGCGGGTAATGGCTATTACTCATTCGGATGCTTTACGACACTCGCCAAGGCTCGTGTCGGCAAACTGCATCCTCATGAGTAAGAAGCAATCATTACCCGTTTGTTGAATACGAGGTTGAATAATAAATAATAAAATTATAAAAATAAAATTTATCATAAAATATTAAAACTTTGAAAATAATCATTTCCATGAGTTCGAATCAAAGAAACCAAAATAGACAAACCCAATGCTCCTTCTTGTTTTCTTTACCTGCTAGTTCAAAAGTTCATTTTTTGATCGAGCATCATCCTTTTTTTTAGATTCACCAGATACTGAGCTTATATTTGAATGTTTAATTCCAGCATTCCTTCTTAGACTCGCCAGATAAGAAGTTCATTTCTCATTCAAGTATCATCCTCCTTTTTAGACTCGCAAGATAACTAATCAATTTTCTAGTCAAGTATTGTCCTTAATTTTAGACCTACTGTAAGTTTTTTTTTAATTAAGTATCCTCAGGCATATCAGATAAGGAGTTTATTTTCGATCCAAGTATCATCCTTCTTCTCACACTCACCACCCACAAGATAAGAACTGATTTATTCACTCAAGTATCGTCCTGCTTTCCAGACCCACCTCATGATTTTTGGCTCAAGTATCATTCTTTTTTCCGGACTCACTACATAGCTGAAGGCTGAAGTCTATTTTTGACTCAAGCAATTTTCTTTCTTTAGACATGCCAGTTGAGGAGTTTATGTTTGACTCGAGTATCCTTTTTTTTCTCAGACTTACCAGATACACAGTCCATTTCCGAATTTTTTACTCTAGCAGTCTAGCATCCCCTTTCTTTCCAGGCTTGTCATATAATAAATCCATTCTTTAGTTAAGGACGGCATTTCCTAGCATGAAAAATGGCTAAAGCAGACTACAGCAAACATAGAGTATTTTTTTCCGCATTCGCCAACACCAAACACGATATGGTTACGTTGCGGTATTTTCCGGAAACTCATTTATACGCGAAAATGGAAAATTTGAGGGGGTACTCACTCATGAAGGAAATGGGAAATTTTTTCGAAAATTGGATTTTTCCAACAAAAATGAAATAACCACTTTAGTGAATTCATTTTGAACGATACCATATCATTGGTTCGTTTCTTGGATTTTCCGCGGGAAATGTGGAAATTCAGTTTTTCACAATTTTCCGCTTTTTTTCCTAACTGACCGCGAATAAGACGTAGAAAACAATGGTTAATGACGAAAACCATTTACGTGAATTTCCCAACGTTGTTCGGTGAATAACGGCAAATTTTCTCGAATCCATAGGAAATCCGGGATGTTTGGAGATCCAAGACACGGAAAAACTTGTAACTCGGTAACCGTACGTCCGAATCCAGATTAGTTGATGTCTTAGAATTTATGATAAATTTTTGCATTTTATCATACCAGTTCATTCTCCTTAAATTTTTCAGAAAAAAGATACAGACAAGAATTTGTTTTCCACGTTTGAGCTTCTGTGCGCAATAATGTACAGGGTCAGTTTGTAAAAACATGGAACCCACACCAAAACATAGAGTATTTTTTCCGCATTCGCCAACACCAAACACGATATGGTTACGTTGCGGCATTTCCCGGAAACTCATTTTTACGCGAAAATGCAAAAGTGCAGGTATAGGCTGTCTGATTTCTACATGATTCTAGTCGGCTGCGATTCAGGCCGCGATCGGCCGATGATGACCAGAAACACAGACCACTAGACTCATGTAGGAATCAGACAGCCTATACTCACTTGTGAAGGAAATTTGTGAAAAAGTTTTTTCGAAATTTGGATCTCCCCAACAAAAATAAAAATGACCACTTCAGTAATTTCATTGCAAACGATCCTATATCATTATGGCTTCTTGGATTTTTCGCGGGAAAAGTGGAAATTAAATTTTCCAGAACTTTATTTTTGATTGACCCTGAACAAGACCTAGAAAACAGCGGTTAACGACGATAACCATTTACGTAAATGTTCAACGAAGTTCAGTGAATTACGGTGAATATTCATGGATCCATAAGAAATTCCTAATGTTTGGAGACCCCAGACACTGAAAATTTTGTAACTTGGTAAACGTACTTCTGAATCGAGATTGGTTGGTGTCTTAAAACTGATGATCATTTTTTGCATTTTGTCATACTAATTTTTTTTGCCTCGAATTTTCCCGGAAAAAGATACAGGCAAGAATCTCCTTTCCTCGTTTGAGCTTTTAGCAATGTACAGTACAGTGTCAATGTGGAAACATGAAACCTACACAAGAAAGTTTTTATCCCGCATTCGCCAATACCAAACATGATATGGTGACATTTTGCAGCATTTTCCAAAAACTCATTCTGAAGCAAAGTTTTCTAAATCGGCGAGTCGGTGGAATTTCCTGTCGGCGAATTGTCTTGTCGGTGAATCGGCGTGTCGGTGAAATGGCGTGTCGGTGAAATGTCCTGTCGGTGAAATGGCGTGTCGGTGAAATGTCCTGTCGGTGAAATGGCGTGTCGGTGAAATGTCCTGTCGGTGAATTGGCGTGTCGGTGAAATGCCCTGTCGGTGAAAGGGCGTGTCGGTGAAATGTCCTGTCGGTGAAATGGCGTGTCGGTGAAGTGTCCTGTCGGTGAAATGTCCTGTCGGTGAAAGGGCGTGTCGGTGAAATGTCTTGTCGGCGAAATGGCGTGTCGGCGAATTGTCTTGTCGGTGAAATGTCTTGTCGGTGAATCGGCAAGTCGGTGAAATGTCCTGTCGGCGAAACGGCGTGTCGGTGAAATGTCCGTTCGGTGAAATGGTTGTCGGTGAAATGTCCTGTCGGTGAGTTGGTTGTCGGTGAAATGTACCAAACCCCTAACAAGATCTTGCCACAATGTTTTTGACACAAAATCCAAATTGCTTACGAGCTTCGTAGTATCAGCAAGAGTGGACGCCAGAAGTTCACAGATCGCAAGTATATGCCGTTCACGTTTTAATTCAGTAGAATGACTTTTTGGAGCAAAAATAAAGTGACAAGCTGGAGCGCTAGGAGTATACGGCCGATGGCCGCTGTAAGTTTCGCTCCTAAAATTGGCAGGTGCCATCAGCCGTAGTCGTAGCCCCCCAGCTTGTCACTTTATTTTCTCTCCAAAAAGTCATTCTACTGAAAATAGGAAGTGTATGGAATATAGGTGTGCAACGACAACGAAGAACTCGCAAAAATGTTACAGATATAGACAACGGCCTGATCTCTGATGTGATACCAGTCCCAGAAGGGGTTGCAACTATTTATTGCCACTTACTGATTTATCCGCTTACGTAGCGCAGGTAGGAGAGGTGTGCAGAAGTCGGTCAAAATCGCCCAGTGGAGACTGACTGATGCATATTACGGGTTGAAATCGTAATTGAAAGTGATTGATTCCGAGGTGGAGATAGTTGGGATTGAGAGAATTAAAATTACAGAATAAACTACAAAAAATCAGGTTTATGATCGAGAAGAGAAGGTTCAAGAATATTTCAGTTCAACTTGACATAGCGTGTTAATAAAAATAAAAGGGCGTTGCGCAGAGGACGCCAATAGAAAGGGTGAGCAATACCGCGAGAGTTGGCTTACACTCTATAACGTAGGTACCTACCTTTTCGATGACACTACGAGAACTCGAAGGGCCCAACGAAGCTCCAGCGACGACACTGAAACAGAGTACCTACACGAAAAACAACATACTGCCGTCCTACCCCAAGGGAAATTGGTGTAGTGAACCGGTATAGCTACCCCCTAATAACGTCTCTCACTTCACGCAGAGACAATAATAATACATATAACAACAACACGCTGAATGTCAAATAGGTAACTTATTCTTAAACAGTAAAATAAAAGATGAGAGGCAACATTTGGTTCGCCCATCAACGAGTCTTGAACGCATGAGCTTCGGGACAACCGCAACGATTAGCAGGATCTTGATAATCTGGACCAACTGACAACGTTGGTGAAGACGCCGATTGGACGGTAAGGTAGTGAACTGATTTGGTACCTTTGAACATTCCAGAAACTCACCATACGCTCTGGCATCTGAACAGACGAGAGAAACAGGACCGAGATGGTCACTTCAACGAAGTTGGCGATTACTGACAGTTGCTGTCAACTCAAGGCGGCGCGGCGTTCTAGAAGTGACGTTCAGCGCCGCTTTCCTTAATTTTGGTTCTCGAGGCACATCGCATGACTGGTGGTACTGCTTGCCATCAACAGGAACAGCAGAGGAACACTGAATCGCTACTCGGCCGATGGTTATTGGATCTTTCTTTGCAGAATCAGCCGGAGCCTTCGAAAATAACAACCAACTCTCTTTTGTTTTTTTGGTTCCCCTGGTTTCATTATTCTGTATAGCCAAGTCGATTTTTGAAACCGTGACATGCAGTTTCGAGAATCTTTTCAAGTTTTATTTTCATCAATTTAGTTATGTTCCCAAGTAAATTCTACTTGGTAGGTGTGTGATTGATTCTATACTTCAACGCCTTATTAATGTTGGCATCAAAACAAGTATAAGGAACAACTTTTCTAGATGAGGGTCATCAATATTCTGATCAAGTAGAGATCTTAATGTCGATCATAACGATGCCGATAATTGTATTGCGTTGGCCGTTCGTGCACCAACACCAATGCCAACGAAGCCGAAAATGCGAATCCCGGATCCCTTTTTGCTGCGCTGTTCTCTTTCAGTCGGCCCTTCGACAAAGAGAAGAAACTCGCCAAGTGTGCGTGTGTGCGAGCGCGCGTTAGGAGTACCGCATCGACGAAAAAAGACAAAGAAAACTCTGAGAAACTGGAGGATTAACCAAATGAAACCGTTATTACATATTCAGCAAGCATCAGGAGCGCTAAGCAGCGACGAGAGCGTGCAGAGCTCGTAGTAACTGCAAGAAGTAGAGAGACCAGATGCAGATTGCATGCACAATGGACGAGTGACGATGGGGAGGAATGGAAGCGGCGTGGAAGCTTGTGGGTACTTCTTACACGTCTCCATCCTTTGCGGAGGCGTACTATGTAATTACCGGCAGCTGAATAATCCAGAATGGTGCTGCGAGAATACCACCGACTACTTCATCTTAATTGGCAATTTCTCGAGTAGATAATTCGTTAGATAACCGATGTGTGGCTGGGAAGAGAGAGAGAGAAGAAACCTCGAACGCGCGCTCCATATTATCACCACCGCACGACCACTACCACCGGATACTGAATTTTTATCAGCATCTTTATTTGCACGAGAAAAGCTTCCCTCTATCTCTATGCACAGCTTGTTGAACATAATTTGAAGCCCAACTTGGTGTTATAGTGATTGAGTCACCCAGTGACCTCTCCGGGCTCGTTTCGCTCACCTTTCGCGCGAGGCGCAGGTTTTTATCCTCAGTTTGGAAAATTACCGTGCATACTCGAATTCGATATTGATACAATATAAAGTTGATCGTATGTGAGTGAGAAAAAGGAGCAGCGCGTGTTAAATAAAAGCTCACGCCGCACTATATACGGCGCCCTCGCTGCTGGAACGAGACAAAGCTCCCCACACAGGGGCGATGAGGCGTAGATGAGAGAGGATGTGCTGCAGCAGCTCTCCCAGGATCTGATAACGCAATGATTTGCGTGAGATGAATGGAAATATGCGGCAAAACCACGCAAAGTAGCAGATTTTCGCTGCGAAGCAGGAGAGCGCAAAACGAAATTATAAGTCGGCGTTAATAGAAGAGATGCTATCGCTTCAAAAACTGCACGCACCGCAGATTGGTTTGCCGTTCTTGACTGAAAATGTATAAGGAAATGCATTTAAATGACAAGATTGACATGGACGTGCGACGACAGAGTGATTGCCAAAAGTGACATACCTCTTCCCTACCACAGCCAATACACGGTATAAAATCTGCTTGAATCATCAGTGAAGTCAGAATTACCTTTCCAATTTTACCTGAGCTGTTATAGTAAGGGGGACGGATGCAGTTTTAGTACCCCTATCGAGTTATGTGTAGAGACTATCATCTATGTATCGAGAAAATATGTGTAACCATGGAATGGCAATCGTGCAAAAGTAAATCCTGCCGGATATGCAATTAATTAAATATACTGACGGCCAAAATTGAAGGGACACTTTCTCGGAGTTTCCCCACAGGAAAACCACTTGGCAGATTTCGTCCAAATTTTTTCATGAGGGAAGCTGGAAGAGTATTCTACAAGCCCTCAAACTCACGAGTTTGTGGACTCCAACATTACAGGGTGACCTGACTGAGATTGACTGAGATTGTAGCAATGTGCCAAAATCGCTTCTGCAAAATTTTCAATTGAATTTATGAGATTGTTCTATAGCCACGGGAAGTTGAATTACACCCCAACAGGTTTGAATCAACTGCTCACACTCAGCGAAGTCCTCTTTCATCGAAGTTTTACTAATGTTCTTACTTACTGTCAGGATACAGTTCTTTGTTCTGTATTATGAGAAAACAGCTCTGTGATAATAATCAAAGATGGTTCAGGCCTACTACAAATGAATTTTCCCTATCACGAAAGAGGTCGCTAACCTATGGACTACTAAAAACCTTCCCCAGTCTTCTGCAACCTCCTGGTCTGGTTGGCTATTGTTTCTACCACTGTAATTTCCAACATTTTGCGTTATCTGAAAACATTTTTATTGATAGTGAGGATTTGTTTGTACCTTTGGTACTTATTGGATGCATTTTTTGTGCTTTATGTCCCTAGCGAGCCCCTCTACAGCCTTCTTTTACTACCTCATAGATGAGTGGTAACGAGACAAGTTCTTTTCGTAATCAGAGACGCATACGTTACTGACGATTTTGAAACGTTGAGTCACATTGTCAAAAACCCAACAAGTCATCTTTTTGTATTCGAAGTGCTCATTTCTGCAAATTTTGAACATCAATTTCACCTCGACAGGAAAAGCTTATTTTGTGTAGAATTTTCCTTATTTCAAGTTTCAGTGTAGGTCATTGCTTTTGCTTGCAAACTTGACCGCTACAGTGCACACAAAATCTCTCTTTTCCGTGTTATCCGGCCTCATGTTTGGCTGGCAATGCACTTTCTCAGGTATTCACGGTCGACCGGCCGGTGTATGACCGGTTGCCAAGATATTCAGGTGGGTAGCGATAAGTAACGCCATGGGAATGCGAACCTGACAATTCGCAACTGTCAATGCAAATCCCGAGAACGAATCGCCAAAAAATTAGGAAAGACGAGGTCACTAGGATAGTGCAGCTTGTTGATATAATGAGCATTCCTTGACGGAGGTCGCCAAAAAGTTTGAGAGGTTCCTCATCTCATAAATTGAATTACCGAAAGCCTGTAAAAGTTGATTCACCTATGTGAAAATTGAAAAATGTGCTTGTAATTCACTGGTACAAGCCGCCTACAATACCTTAGCAACCGGTCATACACCGGCCGGCCAGCCGTGGATACCTGAGAAAGTGCATTGCAAGTCCAAACATGATGTGGTGGATAACACAAGAAAGAGAGATTTTGTGTGCACTTTAGCGGTCAAGTTTGCAAGTAGAAGCAATGACCTACACTGAAACTTGAAATAAAGAAAATTCTACAAGAAATAAACTTTTCCCGTCGAGGTGAAATAATTGTTCAAAATTTGCAAAAATGGGCGATTCGAATACAAGAAGATGACTTGTTGGGTTTTTGACAATGTGACTGAACGTTTCAAGATCGTCAGTAATGTATGCCACTCTGATCACGAAAAGAACTTGTCTCGTTACCACTCATCTATGAGGTAGCCAAAGAGGGCTGTAAGGGGGCTCGCTGGGGACTTGAAGCTCAGAAGATGAATCTAATGGTTACCAAAGGTACAAACGGATCCTCACTATTAATGAAAATGTTGTTGGATAACGCAAAATTGTGGAAATCAGTGGTAAAGACATCGGCTAACCAGACCAGGAGGTTGCAGAAGACTGGGTAAGGCTTTTAGTAATCCATAGGTCAGCGACCTCTTTCGTGATGAGAAAAATTCATTTTTAGCAGGCCCGAACCATCTTTGATTATCATAGAGCTGTCTTCTCATGATTCAGAACAAAGAATTGTATCCTGACAGCGCCTGACAGTAAGTAAGAAGATTAGCAAAATTTCGATGTAAGAGTACTTCGTTAAATGCGAGCAGTTGATTCAAACCTGTTGGAGTGTAATTCAACTTCCCGTGGCTATACAACAATCTCATGAATTCAATTGGAAATTTTACAAAAACAATTTTGGCACATTGCTACAATCTCAGTCAGGTCACCCTGTAACGTTAAGGTCCACAAACCCGTGAGTTTGAGGACTTGTAGAATACCCTTTGAGCTTTCCTCATGGAAAATTTTCAAAAAATCTGCGGGAGGGTTTTAGTGTAGGGAAACTCCAAAAAAGTGTTTCTTTAATTTTGGCCGTCAGTATAATTTAAAAACTGTAGAATACAAAGTTCAAAATTCTTGCTAACAAATGTCAGTTACGTTGTTGATGGCACACAACAATCACCCCTTTCACGGGCCACTGCAAGAAACTCATCTATAATCAATTCCACGGCTTTTTGCATTGGAGGAAGCTATGGAGAAATTGAATTCTGTTGGTACGAATGAGTATAAAGTCATGCCATAACCGTCGTCGCAGATAGTTTGTGTAAATGTGGTAGGTATATTGAAAGGTTAGGTATTGTGGCATTTGTGGCAGATGTCACTCGTTGCGCGGTGTGATGCACGTCAAAGTCAAAATGTTCTAGTTTATGTGACGAAAACAGATAAACGACGCGAGTTTCTTGGAGTATAAATTTGATGGACACCGTCTTCACGGGTTCGTGAGTCTTTGATTGTGCTCCAGTAATGGCAGCCACTGTATAAAATGAAGCCAAAAGAAGTCAGCGGCAGCATTGATAGTAGAAAGTACTACGTACTCTAGCTTGTTCATACAACAGTAAAACTGACTAAAACAGCATACAAGCCAGAAGAAGATGAAGAAAAGAATACCTACATAGTTACATGAAAGGAACAATTATTTCATGTTGATGCGATCTCCCAACACAGAGTGCACTCATGCATCGAATAGCTGTAATGCGTCGTGTCTCGATTCCGTCTTGTACAGTCCAACTCCATAAATCATTGTCCATCCAAGCGAATTTTCTCAACCTCACTGGGGCCACTGGACAGGCATTTTCATCAAATTTTCTTTTCTTTAGTGATGCCGCTGCGACTTCCTTTGACTTCATTTTATACAGTGGCCGCCACTCACTACCAGGGCACAAGCGAAAAGCCACCAACCCGTGAAGACGGTGTCCAGCTAATTCACACTCCGAGGAACTTGCGTCGTTTATCTGTTTTCGCCACATAAACTAGAAGATTTTGACTTGACTTGTATCATACCGCGCGACGAGTGACATCCAGAGAGTGACATCTGCCACAAATGCCACAATACCTAACCTTTTCACATACCTACCACATTTACACAAACTATCGGCGACGACGGACAATTTTTAAATCATTTAATTATTGCATTTCCGGCAGGATTTACTTAGGCAGGTATGCCATTCCATGGTTGCACATATTTTCTAGTCTCCAAACATAACTCGATCAGGGTACTAAACATGCGTCCGTCTCCCGGACTATTAGGGTTCGGAAATTTTTGTCATACATTTCCGGTTGACGTGCAGTCAAACGACTATCAAATTGTCAACTCAACAGTGATTTAAACTCTTCTTCTGTTACTCTGTTACTCTTTTCTTAGTGCAGTGGTTCAATTTTGATCTGTGCTGTGAGATTTTTCTTATTTGTGAAGGTCTTTGATTTACTGGAAGCTCCAAAATTTATCAAAGAAGTTAAAAATGGTCGATTCAAGCACGAATCGGCTATGAGGCCGTGCCGTCCCATTAGGGGTGAATTAGAGAGTGAAGATTCGGTATGAACTAAAAGGACACAAGCATACAGCTCTGGAACACGTTACCGAGCGCTTTCCACATGATTCACATACTGGCTGTCACTTCTGAAAATTTAGTTTTGACCTGCCAACTCTGAATTGGAAATATGCCGCCTCCATTGACGAACTTAACCAGGTGAAATTGGAAAACTCTACGGTACGCTTCACATAGATCCACCTTGAGCAGACTTGTTATTGCTTTGGCGACACGGTTTCCGGAATGGTGAAAACTCCCTTTGGGGACAGCAGTCTGCAAGTTTGGGGTGTATTTATGGCGATTTTATTGGGAAAAACTATTGAATAAATCACAGAGGACAATGTAATTAGGGAGGCTTTTACATGACGGCGGTGGGGGCCTTCGTGGTCGTGCCATTAGTCCCAGTGAACCGCATCTGCAAACATAGGAACTTTTCCCGTTTAATAGTGTTTTTGTCGGTCCCCAAAGACGGACGAATCGAGCGTCGAAAGTCCTTCGGAAAGGTGGCGTCCAAAGCTTCTCGTCGTCCTACTCCATCTCGCGTAGAGGCGTTCAGACCGTGCGGGGGGCATCGGGCAAGGCTGTGACCTAACGACCTGTGCCGGGTCTCTGGAACGGAGACATTAGCCACTTATTTATCCCTCCGGAACCGATCGCGTTCTCTCCACTATACTACTGGCTATACGCCCCCAACTTGGATTTGTATGCTATTTATGACGTCGCAAATAAAATAAACTGCAAATACCCTGCCTCTCCGGATTAAAAGGCCGGAGCGCATTTTTCACTCGTCTAATACGTATTTGTTTTGCCTCGGCCGGCCACCACCGCAACCACCCACCCTCGCATACGCACCAAGAGTTGTGTGTGCGACGCCGACGAGAGTTCCCAAACATTTCAGCTCTCAGCTGCTGCCTGACTATTTGCAACAAATATTTAATCTTGTGTGCGGACCTCATCATCGTGATGGGTATATCCTACTTATGTGCTGGCGAAAATTGCATACGCCACCGTCATGCATGACGCCGACAATTTCAGCTGGTTGGATTGATCGCTACAGGCGTGTGTTTTCATTTTGTCTCCTTGTCTCAGGAATTCAGCTTGCTGCGAATTTGTTCACCTGGCAGCAAGCAAGCAGGGAGCCGGTAGTGTATCTGGTAACGGTAACGCAGAGAAGCTGTGGCGTCGGTGTGTTTACACGACAGGGAGAGACAGGGATCGAGATCATTTCGTTCCCTTGCGACTGAAGAGGTAACTCGATATCCAGTTATCATGTGCCGTGTGCTTGTCAGCCTGTAGATCAAGTTTGTGTTAAATATTAGCCAGTGGAAACACTCCGCCTTGATGCTCGATACACTTTCGGAAGACTCGACCGAAGTGCAAAGTGGCCATCGATCGGATCGATACTTCAAATTGCCAGGTAATTAGAATTCGAAACAAAAACACAATGTTACGATGAGAAACTTGCACCAAGGTGAGACAAAATGTCCACGGCTTAGCTACCTCCCGCAGAACGGTTTCTAGGCTTACTTTTACCGTGTAACGGGTTGATGTATTGCACAGCAGTCAAAATTCTCGTTTGCTGGTATTGCTCTAATATGTGATAGCCAGGATTCAGTCTCTGTTATTCAATTGCCTATCAGCCACGTGTCTCACTTGGACTTCCCGGTACAATGCTGGTAGTGCTGGTACTTTGAAATTGCGTGAACGAGCGGCAGAGGCTTGTTGAATTTTGTTGAGTGCCTCTTGATATTTTCACATGTTTCCGTGGAAAACAGTATTTTTGGTTATCACATTTCTTTCTGTCCAGCGTTAGGGTTCAACGATTACTTTTACATGTTCACTGTGCGAGTTGCAGTGGGAACGGGAACGGTGCAAGGCATAGCTGGTAGACCACATAGGTCGGATTTTCTGATATGGTCAAATGTTATTTTTGCAATTAGAAATTACGCGATCTGAATATCTCTAAATATACGACGGTTCTAAATATAATTGTGAACATTAAAAAGCCCTGATGAATCATGAAAATTTAATGTGACCAAACAACATAATTTTGGAATACTGCCCCTATCAACATAAAAACAGAAAAGATATTAATATAAAAACTTTATTTATACCGCAGCAAGTGTTTCCAACCACCACCAAGTAATAATAAAAAATGTATATTAGAGTGCACCCACCAACACCACCGGCTCTGAAGCGCCACTGCTTACTAATGCGATTGTAAAAACGGAAATGCTTAGTGATAACGACCAAGAAAGGCAATTCCGCGAGATATAAAAATTAATTAAATTGAATGAAGCGTAAAATGGGAGAAACAAACTAGGTCGTTAAGGGCTCATTTTCCGTGGAGATCAAAAAGTTTTCAAAAAGGACGCAATCTAAATTCAAATTCGCCAGGAAATTATAATGGACTGTAGATAATTCAGACGCCGACCTGGCCGTGCACGTATTCGAATTAAAGTATTTTATACCTTACTAGCACCTACCCTCACGCCATTACTCAAGACTAAAGTCAATATGTACCTTAGCATCTCTAGGTAAACGGTCTAAGTGTTTGCTTTATTAATCTAATTACCACCATCATATACGTATAGTTTTGGAGTATAGCGCCTCTCGCACCCACCCACCGGTAAAATACAGGGTGTCCATTTCAAAATGTACAATCGTTCATTATGTCTGCAATTAAATAGCTGTTACCGAAAATTGCTGAATGACCGGCATCCATTTAAAACGAGTTCCGATGTATGGTATGATGGTATGATGTCTGTTCAATACATTTACAATAGAATTTGATGTTAAATACGGAAAGTTGAGGAAAACTTTGCAGCACTCTTCCCTGGTTTATCAAGGAGATCATTTCCTTTCTCAAATTGAAAGAATTCAACAAAAAACGAAAAATGTCAACTCGGCGTATCTGAGCCAATAAAGGAAACCAAAGCAATATTCCTCTCCTCATATCTGAGACATCGAATCTAATACGTTGACTACAAAGGATGCAAATGAGCCAGATTTATTGCTAGGTCAGGTGTACCGCAAGTATCTAATCTGGGTCCTCTGTTCTTGATTATTTTTAATCATGATCTCTGAATTCAACTATTCCATCGGAGAGGTTTCCGCGGATAGGTTGGAACGTATAAAGGACCTAAGTGTTACATTCTAGGGTAATTCGAAGTTTGACGTTCACATACAAAATAGAATCAACGCTGCATCACGCAGTCTGAGTTTTCTGAAGCGTAGCTCATGGGAATTAAAAAATGCCAGTATCTCAAAAATTGCTCTATGATTGTTGGTGTCAGAAGTCAGATGGCTCACGGCAGAAACGTGTGGAATCTCCAACCCAAGTGCCAATTACAGTGACGCTAACCTTAGTGTAAAAGTTTGGACCTGTAGAGTTCATCTCTGAGGCCTAGAACAATCGAAAGCAGGTAGTCGGCGCCGAAGCCGGAAACCAGCAACTTGCCTTTGTAGCGGTCTCGGCCTCACGGATGGAATATACAGGTCCAAACTTCTACACTAAGGTTGCTGTTATTGTTACGGTCAACGTCTATGTAAATGACCCTTGAGAGATTACATAAAAACATTGAACGCAGAATAGATTTCTGAGTTATATTTTTTTCAAAAAGTATGGTAGAGGCCCGGGGTTTGAGTCCTTCCGACCCATTCGTAACGAATTCAGCATACCTGAACTTGATCGAAGAAGAACAAAAGCCGATTTGCTGTTTTTATACAAAATAATTAACAATTACCCTAACAATTACTATGATAGTCCTTATGGAATACGGACATTTCACCGACAACCAACTCACCGACAGGACATTTTACCGACTCGCTGTTTCGCCGACTGGACATTTCACCGACACGTACATTGCTAGAAGCTCAAACGTGGAAAACAGATTGTTGTCTATAATTTTCCCCGGAAAATTCGAGGAAAATGAAATTGGTATGATAAATCTGCCACTCAATCTGGATTCAGACATATGGTTACCGAGTTACAAGTTTTTCCGTGTCTGGGGTCTCCAAACATCCCGAGTTTCCTTATGGATTCAAGAAAGTTCACAGTTTTCCACCGAAAAACGTTGTGAAATTTACGTTATTGGTTTTTCCCATTAACCGTTGTGTTCTACTTACATATTGCTTGGGGTCAATGAGAAAGAAGTTGAAAATTGTGGAGGATTGAATTCCCACTTTTCCCGCCGAAAATCCAAAAAACGAACGAGTGATATGGGATCGTTAAAAATGAAGTTACTGAACTGGTTATTTTATTTTTGTTGGACTGGATTCTCACTTTTCCATCAGAATAATGATAGGTACTCAAGTGAAGAGTAAACTTATTTGTTAAATCTGAAAAGAGAAGGTCAAAAATTCAAAAATTGACTGAGTATCTGGTAAGTCTAAGAGGATGATACTCGAGTCAAAAGAAACTCCTCAACTGGCGGGTCTAAGAAAAGAAGATTGCTTGAGTCAAAAATAGACTCTATCTAGCCAGTGCAGTGAGTTTGAGAAGAAGAATAATACTTGAGTCAAAAATCAGTTCTTGATCTGATAGGTCTGGAAAGAAGGATGATACTTGAGTCGAAAATAAACTCCATATCTAGTAGGCCTAAGGATACTTGATTCAAAAATAGACCTCTTATACGAGTAGTGGGTCTAAAAAGAAGGATGATACTTGAGTAAAAAATGAACTTCTTATCTGATGGGTCTGAAAAGGAAGAGGATATTTGAATAAAAAACTCAAAAATAGGCTCTGCATATGGTGAGTCTAAAAAATAGCATGATACTCAATCAAAGATACACTCCTGAACTAGCAGGTAGAAAAAGTGTTCTAGTCAAAAATATACTTAATCTATGTAGTGAGTTGAAAAAGAATAAGGATGGTACTTGAGTGGAAATCAGTTATTTATTTGGTGGGTCAGGAAAAAAAGATCATACTTGAGTTTGAAATGAACTGCATAATTATCTGGTAGGCCTAAGAATACTTAGACTCAAAAATTAAACCCTCATCTGGTGGCGCTAAAAAGAAGGATGATACTTGACCAAGAAATAATCTTTTTATCTGGTGCATCTGAGAAGAAAAATGATACCTCGGATGATACTTAAGTCAAAAGTCGGTTTCTTATCTAATAGGTGCAAAAAAATTATACTTGAGTTAAGAATACACTTCTCATTTTGTGGGTTTGGAAAAGAGAAGGATGCTTGAGTCAAAAATTCAGAAACTGACTGTGTATCTGGTGGTAATTACTAACTAATTACTAGACTTAAGTCAAAAAAGAAGGACGATACTCTAGTCAAAAATGAACTCCTCAACTGGCGGGTCTAAAAAAAGGAAGATACCTGAGCAAAAAATCATTTCCTCATCGAGTGGGTCTGAAAAGAAGGAAGATACTCAAATGAAAATTAGGTTCTCATCTGGTTATCGAATACACTTTTGGAGCTGAACAGCAACCATGCTTGGAATCGCACCGGTACGGAATCGAGCATATCAATCTTTCAAATTAATGTAGGTGTCTATGGTCCCAAACTCAAAACGCTACAGTCCTGTCGGTGAATCGGCGATTCGGTGAAATGTCCTGTCGGTGTAATGGCGAGTCGGTGAATCGGCGAGTCGTAGAAATGTCTTGTCGGTGAATCGGCGTGTCGGTGGAATGTCCAGTCGGTGAATTGTCCTGTCGGTGAATCGGCGAGTCGGTGAAATGTCCTGTCGGCGAAACGGCGTGTCGGTGAAATGTCCTGTCGGTGAATCGGCGATTCGGTGAAATGTCCTGTCGGTGAATCGGCGATTCGGTGAAATGTCCTGTCGGTGTAATGGCGAGTCGGTGAATCGGCGAGTCGTAGAAATGTCTTGTCGGTGAATCGGCGTGTCGGTGGAATGTCCAGTCGGTGAATTGTCCTGTCGGTGAATCGGCGAGTCGGTGAAATGTCCTGTCGGCGAAACGGCGTGTCGGTGAAATGTCCGTTCGGTGCAATGGCTGTCGGTGAAATGTCCAGTCTGTTATCTGGAACATAGAAGTTAAGTCTCGAGAGTAGGTATAAGGACTGGGTTTGGTCCTTGGTCCTCTCTCGAGACTCAACTTCTATGTTCCAGATAACAGAGTTCGGCCAAGACCGCAGCTGTTTTTTGTTCGTCATTGACACATTATGTTGCATATTCACTAAGGAACAAATCGCTTATGTTCAGATTCAAGAATATCGTGGAGAGATCTTTCAGGAGCAGCGCTGAGCACTATCACCATGACAGTCGTGTTTGGTCCTTGGTCGTCACGGGGTTATATCTCGGACTTATCTTAATTTAAAATCCGGGGGTACGAACTGACCTATTCAATATCTCACGCCATCAGCCTTGAATTTTACCTGTGAGACTGAAATCCCAATCCCTATCTTATAACACTCCGCACAGAGCGGGGCATTATTGCTGCTCTGCTTGTTACATGAAAACGTATTCTTTCTGAGGCTGCGCGGCCAAGGTTATAAATTGCAATATCTTCCATAATAGCTTTAAATAAAAGGCCTTTTCATAGGCCAACTTCAATCTCTTGGAGCGAATTCCTTCCACCCACGAGCACACGAGCACAGTATCCTAAAACAAATTCCGACTTGACAGGGCGTAATGAAATGGAAACAGTTGGGAGGACGAGAGTGAGTAAAAATATGCAAAAATTTGTATGCATGATATTACGAAAAAAAGGGGCAGCAGATATCTTTAAAGCGGATATATGAATGTACGCAAATAAAAAATTGGACGAGCACGCAAAAGTCAGCGGGATGACTCAGAAACGGCTTTTTGGTGTAACACTCAACATCATATACAGGGTGTTTCACTGGTCATGTCCAGTGCCAAAACAATATTTCTTATCGGTTTTTGAAATCCAAATTCGGCAGAAGTAGACTATAGTATACATATCTCGCTACAATACGGCCGCATTACCTGAGTTGCAATAAAAAAAAAATGGAATTGCCCGAGGAATTGCCACCTCATACATATCTTATCTCAGGAATTGAAAAAAAAAAAAAAAAGGAGAATGTGTTTGAAAAGGCGTCACGTACACGTTAGTGAAATCAAGAATATTCAATTACATTTTATTTTGCAGTGAAACAGGATCGCTTCAGTCGGACTCATCCAAAGTCAAGTGAAATCAATTGAATTACATAGCAACATTTCACATGGACGTCGGCTATTTCACGACCCACTAATTTACAACAGACCTTACTGTGCGGGGTTCGGGTACTTTTCCAGTACAAAACCGGGATGTCAATCCATTGTGCGACATCCACTGAGCAATTAGGTAGAATTATTGTGGGCCAAAAAACACTACTTGAACTTTGGTGCATGTAGCCGCAAAGCATAATAGTTTGGTGACAGTTTATAACGGCCAACGGCCAACTGACTTACTGCCACTGATTTTGAAAATCCATGTAATTTAATTACTGTTGAATGTAAAATTTTTGTAATTAGTTGTTATCAGTTTTTCGGTTTGTGGCCACGGCTTCAAGAAAATCAAAGAGATGACATCAATTTGTGTCTATACGAAATTGCAATTTGTAATCAAAACTGGAACGAAAAAAAAAAAACGTACAATCGATAGCATCATCTTACAGTGCCCAGGTATATTGTATAGGTAATTTAATTATGCTCATTTTGAATTTTTCATCTCGATTATAAACAGCTCTTTTGGCGCCAGACATAACCAATGAAACATCCTCTAGAAAGAAAAAACAAACACATCAAGCAATAAATATACAAATAACCAGGCGCTTCAGAAATTAAATTTACAATTCATATTCCTTTCTGGAATCGCACTAACAAACTACTGTATACTTCACTCTTCCGACCGTAAAGTTTTTTGTGTGTTTTATTACTGGTACAGGAACCGCCGGCGGCATTATCCTGGTGGATGTGTTGCGGAATGCCTGCATTTAACGAACTATTTTTACGATATAATTCGCGGTCAAGTGGTAATACCGATTATATGCGAGAGAAGGAAATGGGAGAACGTTCTTTCATAAAGAAACCGTATAGGCGATCGTAAATTGCTTGCATGCAATTTTTATAATAACACGCGAGAGCCCACTTATTCCTTGGCGACCTCACACACAGGAGGGGAAAAAAGTAAAAAATCCAAGCTTTGATTGTTTCCTACCACTACCACTCCTGCTAGGGCTAGGGAAGGCGATTGATTGCTATGTATTGATATAATTCACCTATTTACATACAATAATACAATATACAAATAAATAATGCAAATCACAGTGTCATCGGGTTGCGTAGGTCATTACCATAATTGGTCATAACCAATTACCTTGGTTATTTACCATAATAATAAACTACAAAATTTTACATCACTGTTTATTACACTAGCCGAGTAGCCGCAAAACAACCGACCGACGCCGAGAAGAAGTATTCAAGCTACGAGTTAGAAGTCCTCGCCATAATTGAAGCATTGAAGAAGACTACGAGTTTACTACTTGCGGGCTCTCCTTCCGTGATTCTGACAAATTGGTCAGCTTTCCAGAGGACCATGGATGAAAGGGATGTACTCACTATGATTGCAAGATGGGTTCTGTATCTAGAGGAGTTTGACTACAAAATTGAGCATCGCCTTGGCATTTGTAGAAACTATTGAATTCCAATTTAAAATTTCAAGAAAAATGGAAAGGCATTTCACACAGAACATTTTATTATTATGTGATAAAAGGTCATTTTATTGGTATGGAGAAAAATGTATGCAAGGACCCTATTGCGCGCTAAAAACAGCAGTCAATATGACAACGGTGACAACGTCTTTTTATACAAAAATGCCAATTTCAAATTAAATTATCAACCACAACGATCCATTGAGAGTTTCTGCTCGCTGCGCTGTGCCTATTCCAGTTGAGCTACACTTGAACGTAGCAATTTTGCAGCCAAAATACACCATATGAAATGGTGTCACTGCAGCCACAATTTACCTCACTCATTAAAATAGTAGGCCGTACAAGTGTATTACCACCAAGGTCATGGGTAAAAACACTTCATGGCCCTCCAGAATGACCAACTTCAAACTTTCAAATAGTTTTCACTTTTTCAGGAAAATTTTCAGAGTTGTTCGGTTAACTGTCTTAACGAATACACCTGTAGGTTCGATACATTATCGCTTATATCTCGATTTACACTCGGATCCCCTCGTGAAAATCCTCGATGTAGCGATAATAATACACCTCACGTTTCGGTGTATTACATACGACAATATCTCACCTATTGCAACACATTCAACAAGTCTCTTGCACAAATAGTTGAACAGAGCATATCTTAAGTTGAAATTCATGTCAAATGTTTCATACATTGCCCAACATTTTTCAAGTGAAAAAGGAAGCGCAAAAATGTCAAAAAGACTGCAAATTGTGATCCTCTCGGGACATCGAAAGTGAGGAGCCTTTTCTACAATGCACCACGAGCACCATCACCACGGCGTATTGATCCGTCATGCTTATTCCTATACTGTTTATCCTCCATACTTCCTTCCGAGGTATTTTGTAAGGATGGAGAACGGGTGGCGGTGGTGGTGGTGGTAGGCTTTTTGCCGATACGCTATTCGTTTTGAAGTGCCAAGACGAATCGCTATTGCGCCTAGAGATAAATAAGCTTGTCGAAACTTCAATACGTCTTCGACACCATTACACCCCCCTGGCGGCAGTTTCGCGTTTTTCCCCCTGATGGTAGAGCTTAAGACCATCATCCTGATGACAAAGACGGCTTTCGTACTCGTACCTTTCATGATTATCTCATTTGGTGACAGTTCGGACGACGACGAGCTGACGACGTTTTATTAAAACATCCCGTCCCGTCCTTCTTTTTGCTCCCGCGCGTCGTTTTCTTTTTAGGGAGTATTTCGCCTTCACCTTAATGCAGGAGAGAATCAAGCCCGCCTTTAATAGTTTTTTCTGGACGATTTATTCGGACGCTTGTAATGGCTAAGGCCCCGCTAATGGGGTATAAATAACGCGATTAATTAATATCTTTGGAGTTTGGGAGGAGGGTTCTTGGGGCTTGCTGGCGCATCGCTGCGCTCCAAACAAACCAAAACGTATACTGCAGCTGTCGTTTTATTCTTTTGTCGTTCTATACTCGAACTTGTATTAACATAATGCTCTCCTCCGTTCCTCGGATGGAATTTAGTGCACCAGCAGCAGCAGCAGCAGCAGCTATTGTACTCCTTTGATTGTTTCTTGAAGTCATGTTCCGGAATCCAATATTGCATTCCTGGATGATCAATTCTTTGTCATTAGCCTCATCTTCGTGTGGTGTTGACAGCAAGGGGATTAGAAGGGAATCTACCTTGTCTAAAATCGACGTATATAATATCTCTAATATAATCAAACGCGGTCTATTCTTGACACGTCAGGGTATGGTGTGGCGCGGCGCTCTGCTCAGATTAAAAGCAGTGTTATTGGGTAAGGTGCGTGGCGTGAGAGGCATTCACGTGCCCTTTATGGGCCTTTCATCATAACTGTGTAACTGCAGACCGGGGCTCAGCGCAAGTTTTGCATAACTACTCCCAGGAGCCATATTGGGGTAGAGCTCTCTGTCGTCCCTATCTCCTACGGCATCTCTTATCTCGTTTACACCGGTGCCCGTACCACAAAGCCATTCAGCTTGGCCCTTTATTTCTTTATTATTGTAACGTGGCGGACATTGTTAAGTCGCTTCCGGCTAACTCTATCCGTGTATCTACGTATGATGTGCTGTTTATTATCCACCCCCGCAGCTCCTTCTGGTTCTGTGGCCACACAACCTGAACCATTCTATGCATATGTCGCATCCAGAAAAATTCAGAAACGAAACCAAAATACGCGACACAAAACGTATCGTTGATATTGCTCTCCAATGATCCTTGGTGACCAAAGAGCAAATAGGTCAAGCATTTTGTTTACCCATCGTGCTGTCGGCAACGATAGTAGATGGCTGAGGGAAGTCTTGAAAGGGGAACCGGTTGGTGAGTAGGGGGTTGCCAAAAAGAGCTAAACAAAGAATGTCAATAGGAGTCTTCCTTTCTGATTTTTCGCATCGCGAAGAATGCAGCAAACCTCGAAAGTACCCAGCCGCCACGGAGTCTCTTCTCGATCCTCATCAGACTAACAGAGGGCAGGTTACCGTCTCCTCGGGGTAACGGTTCAGTTGCTTTCTCAGGGTGCTGTTACACATCCTAAGGTTTTTGAGAATAGGTTTTAAAAAGCTCGACGCTTCTCAGCGGCGGCAATCTCATGTTTGACTAGGTAACTAGTAAAATTTGACAAGACTCCAGCTATCTTCTTGAACCCATGAATGGGTAGACAACTCATTATACTTCAATTTAGTTCAACTTATTTGAATTAAATCACATTTACCGCTTTTGGAACCGCTTGGTCGATGATCATCTAGTATCAGGACGCCATCCTGTTGTGTCTTTCTTCTTGTTGTTCGAGGATAGAGCTCTCGAGATTGTCTAGACAGGTCTGACTACGAGTTTGAACACAAGACACAGTATACATTTTTAACATAACTTCAATCTATTGACTTCTATGTACCAGTCAAAATGGTTAAATAATTACTCGATCCTATACGTAGTCACCGCACTTCACTGCAGGATAAAATATCTCAAATATCTAAGCAGTTTCCGAAGAGATGAGTTCCCCATAATTGATTCAGGAGTCCCAACACCCTAACCCTCCGACAAACACCTGATTCTACACTTTGACCGACATTTAATTGTGATTGATTTTCGTGGTTCAAAGTTCTTTTTGTGGTTCAATCAGATCCAACACTTATGTTCGTGTTAGAAGCTATGTTAGAGTTAGGCCCGGCTTCTAGACACAGAAAAAGGAGGAGTGACTTCAATCACTAGTACAATCAAAGATTTGTGGGCCGGTGTGTGTGTGTGGTAGCCCACCTTTTTGTGGCATTCTTTTCAAAGGCTGCTGCTTGTTTTTGGGCCATGGTCTCTTTTGCCCGTTTGGGAAGGATTGGATATGGCCTGCCTTTGTGGGGCCTATCCCCTGTTTTCACCGTGAGTCGCCCCCAACGCTTGGAAAGATTCCCGCGGTCGCGAGTGTCTATAACCGGAAATTTAAAAACGGATTTCGCGCGAAACAATTACTCAAATCAAGGTACAAACTTTATTGTGGAAAACTTTTTGGGCACGCCCCGTAAACGTGCTAGTTCGATGTTGTTCACCAGTCCGTGAGAGAACAATAGATAATCGCCGTCTACACTATACCTGCTCGAGCCCTAATAACAATTCATTTTCACAAAGTCCCTATCTGAACTGAACGGTGGCGTCGTTGGGTACCGGATTGAACTCATCAGTTTCGAAGAAGAACGTCTTCATTCCCGTAACAAGCTGATACATCATCTATAATTTCAGACGATTGCTGCAACAGAAATTATTATTTTCGCGATATCAAACCGTGTATCTCTCCAAGTAACATTCCTGTTCAAGGCATAATTATTCTCTTGTACTTGAAAGCACAGCCAACATGGAAATACCAGGAACTGTCGCGGCGCTAAAACGAAGTTATCAGTTCCAAGGAGAGGGGTGGGGGGAGTTTCATCCGGATGAACAATTGCGACTTTACGGCAGGATCCGAATCCTGATACAAACGCGATTCTTTTCAATTTCAGTTATTTGATTTTTTACGCGGTTATCAAAATTTACATTTTCCGAATAAATGGGAGCTTCAGAAACGCAGAAGAGGCTCACCCGTGAATTTCCAGATCTAACCCACCAGGTCCGGTGCTCTGAGTGCCGCAGTCACAACGCAAAGTCCAGAGGGCTCAGGGGCGCGAATACCTTTCCTGTGAAGGCATCCAACTAAGGACGAGGCTTAATAGTGGCTGTACCGGTGGCAGACAGTAGCGCAGATACCAGCACATGCAGGCAGATTCAGAACGAACGCGAAAACCCCATCATACATTCTCCACGGCAAAGCCCAATCGTAAGTAGCAATCCCAACTCACCAAGACTAACCCTCTGCTCGCCGAGGTCAGCACTCCGCTACAAGAGATACCGAAATGAGAGAACTCGCTTATATCGGGTCTGGCTCATCTAGGGGTTTCAACTCTACATCCTCAAGGTGGATCAAAACTCTCCGTCAAAGGATCGCAACTCAGCATTCTGGAGGGGGATCGACACTCATCATCAACGGATCTCACCTCTACTACTTGAAAATGGATCGAAGCTCAGCATCGGAGGGGCCTCAGCACAACTACCTGGAGATGCATTTCTTTCTTACTTCTGCCTTCTCTCTTGATCCGGTGGCTAGATATTTTGGTCTAGTTATTATTCACCCTGTAAAGTGCGGTGAATTGTCCGGAAAAGTGTTGGAATTTCCAGCGCCGCAAACACAAAATCCGTTTGAAGTGTTATTCAATTAATCGATCGGAACGTTCGAGCAACGGTTTAGAACACTTGTTAAGTGGAATTTGCGCGAAATAATTATGTTGATGCCGTGTTGATATCGCAACCAAACTTTGGCGCGTAACACCGTGAATAGTCCGACATTGGCGGTGGCAGCGGCGGCGGTGGCGACGAGGCCAATATCAATCCATTGATTAATTAATTAGTGATGGATGGCGTAAAAGTTTCTCGCGCGACGGCAGCAACCCGCACGACGGCCCACAATCGCGAGCCTTAATTGGCGCGGAGGATCCAGGTCGAAAGGGCCGTTAAGATTCAGATAGCGTCCGTCGTCGGAATCGGCAGAGAGCGAACCAATATACGTATATATAGAGACACAATCGAGGAGATACATTGGAAGGAATATAGGTAGGTGTCCGGTCCAAGATTGGAAGATGCTATCATCTCTCCCTAATGGGAGGGAGGAGAGCAAGGGCCAGCGTGCGCTGGGGCAATGGGCAGGAGGACAGTCCCCGACTCGAGATCGGATTGCGGTGTGGCGGGCCGCTCGTTATTTAGGATAAACTGACGTGAGGTTATTGCGGGGCCATTCCAAATCTCCCACGAATCGGTCCAGGCGATCTCCGGAGGGGCTACGGAATTCTCTTCGGCCCAAATCAACAATCACCTATATTTCGCACGACGGCCGACGACGGTGGTGGTGGTGGTGGTAGAGGCGGCAGTTGTTCTCACCTTGAACTACTGGGGGAAAAGAGATTTTCTTCTCTCCTGGAAAACAGCGTGTCTAATGGCACGCAACGACGGACTTCGTGTGCGGCGATCAAACCCTTCTTACAGGGTAAGCCGAAAGTGGCAGGTGCATACTGTGGAATTTCTTGAGTTGTCCTTTTCAATTACTAACTCGGCAAGTGGGGATATTTAGAAGGCAAAGAAACAGGACCAGATTCTTGCGAGTGTTACATACACCCTTGTCCTCGTTGAAACTATGATGCACAGACGCAACAGTGAAAAAATAATGTATCACTTGTGTGATCTGAGTTGGTCGACCTCTGAGTTGGAACTTATTTGCCGAATAATGGTACTCATATTTGAGAAATTTATGATCACTAGCTGGGTTTTGCTATTTATACAAATTCTACTGCATCGTTAGAGATTCTAGAAGTCTCATGGTTGTGTCTCCAAGAACAATGACCTCGTGCCGACTCCAGAGACAAACTGTTCACCTGACAGACAAAGGCTAGACTAGGAGTCTTTCTACACAGTTACATCCTAAAGTAGTATAAAATCTAAAGAAAACAGCAATGTCTGGCACACTGAACTTCCGACTTCCGAAAGAGGATTACTGTTTCGACGCTACTGATCATCCGCAAGAAGGCGTTTCTTCAGGTCTCAGCATAAATTCCGTTCTTTTTCATCTAGGATCAGAAGTCATTATCTACACAACTCCCCTGTGCATAATTTGGCCTGTATTTACGTTCGCCATGGCTTCGTTTCGGAAAATAGCGGCGTGGCCAATAAAAAAGTAAAATATCGAGCCGGCCGACGCCGACGGTAGTATAGTACCTTCGCTCTCCGCCGCGGCCAAGAAGTCTGGTAGTATCCTAACTACGGTGGTATATAGGTGAAAGGCTGGTGGAGGAAGCCAAGGCAATCGCGTGTATCAGAGTATAAACCACGATATGAACCACGGTGAAGTTTTGGGAACTCACGCGTCACCGCCACGTTATTGGAGCCACCGCCGCGGGGTGAAATGCAGTAATGACCTCCACTCTATGCACAGCTGCGATATAATTTATTCGTACGGTTGCAACTATCAAATGGGCGAATTCTGGACATTTTAGGCCGTTTTCATGTCCCGATAACTTCACATCGCCGATTTGATAATTGCAGATAAGTGCGAACGAATTATGTCACAGGCCAAAAGAAAGAAAGAACTGTACAGGTGATCACGGGAAAATTCCTCCATACTGGAGGTTTCCCCTTTGATAATCAATTTTTTCCGTAGATTTCAGAATTCTAAACTATAATAACAGGGTGCCGCAAAAAACTTTTTTGTTGATGTGACACCCTGTATATTCGAGTCTCAATCGATGTAGCTATTAATCTGAATACAAATAGGTTCATAATATAGAGTTTTGAAAAATCTTTACTATCGTTACTGAAGATCTCAGACGGAAAAAACCTGCTAATAACCTAGAAGGGCAAAAAGAAATTCAACCAAATTTGAGAAATTTTCTAGCCAGATAAACGGAAGTTTAGGTCAGTATCATGGGATTTTTGTAATTTTTCTGCAATTGGGAAATAACTCAACACTGTGGTATATAAATTGCTGGACAACGAAGTTGTCGGTATCGGAAAAATGGTCCGACTTTGGAGATCAATATCTCCCGATTGCCTATTGCGATTTCCATTTTGTTTATTGCGTTAACTAGCTTAATATTTCCGTAACCCATCCTATAATAGTGAATGTTGAGAAACTGCATGTAAATTTTCTACAGGGTGATACGTGAAATGGTGCAAAATTGCAACGACTTCATCGTACTCCCATTTGTCAAAAAAAAATTTTATGTATTCTAAATAATACAAAAATTAAGAAGTGTGGTGTCTTATCTCGAAACGGTTTTGGAATTTCCAAGATTGGAAGTCTAACATTGAATATATAAATTTTAATGTTGAATGTTATAGATTTACGGAACTCAGGCGTAGCACAAGCACAAAAAGTATAACGCACAGGGGCCTTATTTCCAGCAAGGAGCGATCACCAGGCGATCACAATTCAGCCAATCACAGCCCTGGTTGGCTAGCAACTTCACATGTAGCCCAGGCATTTTAGTCGAAAAATCGTGGTAACCCGTAACAAATTCCCTCAAAGCTGAATTTTGGTATATATGTTCTCTTGGACCTACGGAACAACATATCAAAATACTCGGACTTACACCCTCGTGCGTCCCTTGATTTTCATCATCAAAGGTCAAGTTCTAAGAATTAGGGAGATACCTATCTCCAAGCTGTTCCTGCAAGTGAACGGAGTATCCGATCGATATAAGATATGTTTCAAATGAACAAAAGAGATTTGTTGTTAGTGCTTAAGTGTGTGAGGGAGCCTTTGTAACTCTTCCGATTGGTTAGTTCTGCGGGAAAGGCGGCTGAGTGTTAATTTGTCGCCCGGATATTTCAGGAAAAACCATGTGAGAATTTAAAGCCTCAAGCAATGTCGCACAAAGTTGAATATTGATATATCACTAGTATGATCCCTTAGCAAGAACATATCAAAATATTTGGACTTACACCTCTGTGCCTCCTACGATTTTGGGGCTTTGAATATCTAGTCAAAAAATTCACCCAGACACTTTTCTCTAAAACTGTTCCTGTGGACGAACCAATCATTTTAACAATATAAGGTGGGTCTCAAAGGAAACACGGTAAATTGTTGCCTATGAAGTGGACTCCGGTAGCCATGAAACATTTCTGCTTGATAGTGGCGTGAATAGTACGCGCAAGGTGGAATTTCTCTCCTGGATCTTTGAATGAGAAACATGTAAGAATATTTTGTGATGGCCAATAGAGCTGAGCATTGTTAATAGGTTCTTCTTCCCATCTTCGAAACAGACCCAAGTGATGAGACTGTTGAGTGAACAGTTGATATTCACAGTGCTCATCCCGAAAATAATGAATTCTTTACAAAAAAATTGTGGTTTCTTCATTCAGGGGCATCATTGTCTGAAGCTGTCAAAAATAAAAATTACGGACAAATCCTATATTTATGTTTATCTTGGACAAAAAACAGCATCAATTGCTTACGCCTATTTATATTGAAAAGTCAGAGCATCAATTTTTATTAAACAAGTTTTACACCTACTTTTTTTTCTGAAAATGGAATAACGGCTACAGAAAAGATGATTTTATGTTTCTATTGCCCGATAGATACAATAGCCTTTGGTATTTTCCGATAGAGGAAGAACTTCGCTTAGTATTACACATAAAAACAGTGGAACTGCTTCATCATTCATCAGTAAAAAAAAAGAACTGCAAAAATTGTATGCATTTTCGGGAAAAAATTAAGCACATAATCACTTTCACAACAGATCAATTTTCTGATCTTGTAATGAATACAGGCACATTGTTTTTATCGTTTTCAGGTATGAAATGGTTAAGAACAATGAATTCTGTTATAAATACTCAATTGAGATGATTCTAACCATACGGAAACCGAAATTACAAAACGACAATTTCAGATGGCAAAAATCGTCGTTTTTTCAGTAAAACTTGTTTAATCGTGTTTCAATTCAATTTTAAATACCATATTTGACATCAGAGGCCAAGATTTAGTTAGAAACGATATCACACTTGCCGATATCAATTCGAGGTTTTTGAGAGAAGAACAAAATAAATTTTTCCGATCTTCTTTTTTTTCCAGGCAACCCAAACTACTTATCAACAATTCAAACGTCAAGCAAATATTGTGAAGCCTTGAGGCATCTAAATATGATTTTTTTCATTCATATAAGCTACAGGGTGTCATTTACGCATTTAAAATGGCAATATTTAGCCCCCTCCCCCACAATCAATGACGCACAAGGGTGTGCCACCGAGTATTTTGATATGTTATTCCTTAGGTCTTACAAGGCCCGTATACCAAATTTCAGCATTGTGGGAATTTGTTGCGGGTTAAAACCTAATATGCCTGGGCTAATGGGAACGGATCACATCCTTCCTAGAAATAGGCTCCTAGGGGAGCTTCACTTCACTAGGACACTGAAGTTTCATATCGTTACCATGTTCAGGGGCTTTAATCTGCAAATAGAACATGTTCCATATTTGAAGTTTTGATGGAATTCTGACGAAATCCAAGGTACGAAAAAAAGGCATGGACAACCACTTGAAAAAGTGCCCCCTGCTTGGCCCCACACCAAATATCCGGGTTGTGTTGAAAGTTTAATTGTTCTGGACTGTTGTACGAACAATCTTGATCAATGTCAACATCCATTCATCAGAAGTGACTTAATCTCGCGTGCCAACAAGGCAAATCTGTAGCAATCAAAATAAAAATTTATATTTTGGATGTTAGACTTCCAATCCGGATAATTCCTAAACCGTTTCGAGGTAAGGCACCACACTTCATGATTTTTGTATTAGAATACATAAAAAAAATTTTTTGACAAACGGGGGTACGATGAAGTCGGTACAATTTTGCAGCATTTCACGTATCACCCTGTAGAAATTTTACATGGAGCTTCTGACCATCCACTTTCATAGGGTAGGTCACGGAAGCATTAGGCTAAATAACACAATAAACAAAACAGAAATCGCATCCGGCAATCGAAAGTTATTCGTCTTCAAAGTCGGACCATTTTTCCAATACCGACAACTTCGTTGTCCAGCAGTTTATTTGTATTCAGAATAAATACTGTTACGAGCGGCGATCCCGTACATATTGGTAAACACCCGATCTTTCTGGATCCTTCCATCCATTAGATCGCAGTGTAGAAGTCTGGATCGATCTGGTGCATTCCAGAGCGTTCGTGTATGTGAAACTGAAGGGAGACTTCAATGCTCGATCGAGAAAGATCTGTCCATTTTGGTGGAGGCGCCGCTCCAGAACCCGGCAGAATTATACGGAAAACGTGTGTATTCAGAAATGGTATAGAAACCGCATATGCTGGGCCATTATGGAATTTGCTGGAAGTAGACAGGAAGTTCTGGAACACATAGAAACCGCATATGCTGGGCCATTATGGAATTTGCTGGAAGTAGACAGGAAGTTCTGGAACACTATTCGGAGGCCTTATATAAGGCATCAGCCGGCAGCTCAGACCAGTATTGAATTGGAATGCGAAGTGATAACGAGTGCGAAACAAGCGAAGGACCTGCAATATAATTCCAAGTAGATATTTGTTGGCGTGTATTGATTGTAGTACGCAGAAATAAACCGTGTGTGTTTTAAATCGATCGTCCCAATTATATTCGAACCCGTACGCGAAATATCGTAGCAATACTAAATACATCGATTGCAATTCGAATATTCAGGGTACAAGGTACAGTTGGGAGCGAAATGATTCATACGGCACCGCCAGGAGGTCGGCTGGATTTCAGAAATGTAAGCTGCATGGATTGTTCTTGAATGTCAGTTCTGATTCGAGATTGATAATAATCAAATCTGGCATTCAAGAACGATCCAAGCAGCTAACATTTCCGAAATCCAGCCGACTTCCTAGCGGTGCCGTATGAATCATTTCGCTCTCAACTGTACAATATACAGCAAAAAAAAGCTTTTTGTGCCACCCTGTATGACTATTGAATTTTCGAATTTTGAAATCTACGGAACAAGGAATTGATTATCAAAGGCGAAACCTCCAGTATGGGGAGAATTCTCACGTGATCACCCTGTGCAGTTTTTTTGTACAGTGTTTACCCAACCCACCAGCCTATACTCTAGTTCACGTAGGTAACTTGGCCACATCAGTAACCGCAAAACCATTACCACTGGAATATATTTAAAACTGTGATGAAGCATCATCAGTGCAATAGACATTATAAACATAATCCCTCGCGAATGTATCGTATGGGCTGTCCAGTGGATTCAATAATGTATTATCGTAAAAAAGGATGGCACGCGGTTCCAGCAGCCAATTAATTTCAAATTGGAAATGTGACGATGCGGGGGAATTATGGAAACCCGATGATTTATGCGCCTCCCTCTGCTACCTACACACTTCACGTACAATACAGGTACGAGGTAAAATATGAGTTTTTTCTTTTGTGAAACGAGATTAGTACAATTTTTAGCGCATTTTCCATCTTGATGAAAATCGCTATTGCAACCGCTTTGTCCGTCCGTCCGTCCGTCCGTCCGTCCGTTCCTCGAACTCCTCCCAAACTAGACGACCTAACTTTCTAATTTTTTCGCTGTTACATAGCTGCCACTCCCAAAGGAGGGCTAGGCTATATTGGATGTCCATATTGCGCCGCCAACATAGAGAAAACCGCCCCCGATAAACTTGAAATAACATAATATTGCACTTTCTACCAGACCTGATGCTCTGGTGTTCTCATTTTTTGAATAATACATAGTTGCCACTTATAAACGTAAGCCAAGAAACATTCCGTCTTCAATATGCGCCGCCGACATGAAAAAACTGCTAAAAACCGCCCCCAATCACTTTAAAATGAAAAACATAAACCCGAAGACATGGCGATCTGATTCTTTCGGTATATAAATAGCTGACTAAAAATGGAAAAAGATAGGCTACTTTTGGTTAGTCGCCGCCCCCAGATTCCGCCCCCAAACGATAAAAAGTGCAACTTGCATAAATGTTACTGATTGTGATGTTCCCTTGAACATTTAGGAACTGCCAACTCAAATTGTGCAACATTTGCTCAGCCGAACGCTGCCGCTCCCACACGCCGCCCCCAAAGTAAGAGATAAATGAAAAACATGAACCCGAAGACATAGCGATCTAAGTTTTTCGCTATATGGATAGCTGACTGAAAATGGAAAAGGATAGGCTACTTTTGATATGGCGCCGCCTCTAGCTTCCGTCCCCAAAAGAAAAAAAGTGCAACTTTCTGCTAAAAACCGCCCCCAATCACTTTAAAATGAAAAACATAAACCCGAAGACATGGCGATCTGATTCTTTCGGTAAATAAATAGCTGACTAAAAATGGAAAAGGATAGGCTACTTTTGGTTAGTCGCCGCCCCCAGATTCCGTCCCCAAACGATAAAAAGTGCAACTTTCATAAATGTTACTGATTGAGATGTTCCCTTGAACATTTAGGAACTGCCAACTCAAATTGTGCAACATTTGCTCAGCCGAACGCTGCCGCTCCCACACGCCGCCCCCAAAGTTAGAGATAAATAAAAAACATGAACCCGAAGACATAGCGATCTAAGTTTTTCGCTATATGGATAGCTGACTGAAAATGGAAAAGGATAGGCTACTTTTGATATGGCGCCTCCTCCAGCTTCCGCCCCCAAAAGAAAAAAAGTGCAACTTTCAACAATTTCCACTGATTTAGCTGATAATGTTACCTCGAACATTCAGAAACTCTTGACTCAAACTGTGCATGAATTTCTTTGCCAAACTCTGCCGCTCCCACACGCCGCCCCCAAAGTGAAAGATAAATGTAAAACATGAACCTGAAGACATAGCGATCTAATTCTTTCACTATATTGATAGCTGACTAAAAGTAGAAAAAGATAGGCCACTTTTAATTAGCCGCCGCCTCCAGCTGCCGCCTCCAAACCAAAAAAAATGCAACTTTCAAAATTTTCACTGATTTTGTCATATTTCCCATACATTTAGAAACTCCCAACTCAAACTGTGCAACAGTTACTTTGCCGAGTGCTGCCGCCCCCACACGCTGCCCTCAAAGTGAGATATGAATGAAAAACATAAACCCGAAGACATAACGATCTAATTCTTTCGCTATATAGATAGCTAACTGAAAATGAGAAAGAGTAGGCTACTTTTGATATGGCGCCGCCTCCAACTTCCACCCCCAAAAGCTGATTTACATTTTAATGTTACCTCAAACATTCAGAAACTCCGAACTCAAACTGTGGAAGAATTTCTTTGTCAAACTCTGCCGCTCGAACACGCCGCCCCCAAAGTAAGAGATAAATGTATAACATAACCCTGAAGACATAGCGATGTAATTGTTCCGCTATATAGATAGCTGACTAAAAATGGGAAGAGATAGGCCACTTTTGATTAGTCGCCGCCTCCAGCTCCCGCCCCCAAAGAAAAAAATGCAACTTTCACAATTTTCACTGATTGTCATATTTCCTTTAACACTTAGAAACTCCTAACTCAAACTGTGCAACAGTTACTTTGCCGAATGCTGCCACCCCCACACGCTGCCCCATTCTGATAACAAAATATTATAATGAGTTTCGAATGAAGAAAGTGGGCAAGGAATGGTGTTTTTTCCTTCAACCAAATTTCTTTACGTTCATAATATGCCTCTTTGAGAAAATGCGCTACTGAGACTCACGCACGTGAAGGCATACTCACTTGTTTGTATTACTCAACTGAAAATTATTGGGTCTCACTCTGTAACGCTGCAGAGGGTTACAGACACTTGATTTTCCACTGTGTTTGGATCGTCGTCATTGTTTGGTGAAAAATCTGTTGTGAGCGGCACAAAACTTTCCCGATTAGTATCCATGAACCTATGGAATTTTTTTTCTAGTCGTCCCTTCGGGTTAGAAGCTGATGGATTCTGAGAAATAGATTGAAACTTTGCAGGAAATTGAAAAAAATCTCTCGGAAAACTCAGAGCCTTTTCCAAACTACATATTTTGTTGTAGAATCATTGATTAAGGCTTCATTCCCAACTCCATCATTCGAATCCGCTCTCGGCGATAAGCAGGTTTTTCATTTTAAGCTGCAAAACTCCCAAAAATTTGGAAAAAGAAATTGTTGGAAAATATTCAAGAACCAGTTACCTCTCAACAACAATTTTTACAACAATTCACGGGGTAAAAAAGTTACAAATTTGCAGTTTTTCCAGGGTGGAAAACTCAGAGTTGCACGTTGATCCGATTTCAAAAGTTTTCTTCTCAAAAAATAATTCAGTTTTTTTCCAACTAGGTATGACTCGCAACAAGTTAACATCTAAAATGAATATTTCATGGGGCTTACCGCACGCATAAAAAGGTAATCTTGAGTTAAGACAAAGCGTTTAATGTCAAGTATATGTTAAGTTTGTATATACGCAAAGAGATGATATTCTCACTCCAAGAGTTTTAGTTTCTCCAAAAGAAGACTGTCATAGTATCAGCTGAAAGCTGTAGCACGTTGAATTTGAATATAATACTTATCAAACGGAGTATTTCCAGTAGTCGGGGTGCTACGATTTTGAATACCGCAAATGAATTAGACGGGATGCCCTTTGGCATGATAACTACTCATACCAAGGTGATTAATTTTCTCCAAGGATGCGTCAACATTCCCCACTCAGAAAAAAAGATGGCGACGATTTTTGACAGGACCTGAATTTTTGTAAAACATAGGCATGTGGGATATGGTTTCTCACTAATTTTGACCTCCTGAACACGAATATCGAGTTTATTTTCACATTAGAAATCAAATCGACCTCATATTTCACATCTGAAAACCGCAAAAATAGCAGACTCTCGCTTATTTTCGAATTGAAAAATTTGTGTGCCATGTACAGCGATTTCCAGCCTTGAGCTTGTTAAATAGATCCCACAGAACAAGTTAACAGTGTAAGTTCTGCAAAATAACTCTACAAACATCGCCAGGGTGCGCCCCAAAACACACAAAATATGGGCTCTGGGAGCACATTTTTCTGCGGCTGATTAAGAAATGTAATTGTGAAATGGAAAATGTTTTGTGATATATTTTACTGTTTTATATAGTAAACTTACATATACTAAGCATTTATCAACATATAATGGCAATTTCAGATGAAAAACTGAAAAAATAAATTTTCATGATTTATTTTCATCACTTTGCCCCTTCCAATTTTTATTATCTGAAGAACTTCCAGTAAATTTTCGTCTTTCTAAAAACAATTGCAAAAAGTTCCAGACGTCCCCAATGCGATGTGAGACAGGAAGTAAAATAATTCGTTTCCATAGAATTCTTCTACTCTTCTACAGATCATTTTTAATCATTAAAATCTGTATTTTTAGAATTTTGAGTCGCTGGCGGGCGCCGCTCTGTACAGTAAGTAAATAAATTTGTTGCACACACACTGAAAAGCTCAATTATTTTGCAATCTCATCAGATAATAACATAAGAGGGGGCAAAGTCCCACCCTTCGACGCCCCATATCTCCAAAAATGAAAATACAATTTATTTAAACATTTTTCTGACAGATTTGTAGCAATTCCCTTAACTGGCTTTGACTCTGAGGCACGAGTCCTGGGACCCTGTATACCTAAACAAGCTTATGGATAAAGGCTGAAATTGCAACAATTGAGTATAGTACATTGAAAAAAATGTATTTCGCAGAAGTTCAAATACAAACATCGATAGAAATCCAAATCGAGATGAGTATACATTTCAAACAAAAACGAATTCTTCGTATTCTTTCTTCTCATTCTTCTTCTTTCTTCTTATTCAAAAACAACAAGGTGCCGCAGCACCCAACCGGCACTGCAACATCACTATGTGGACAACTTGCGTGAATTCAACTGAAATTTGCACGAAAAGAGAATCTCGCATAATTATTTAGGTATACATACACAAAATTTTATGTAGTAATGATGGGAAAACACTGATCATCTTAAGCTCCTTTATCAAATGATACCATGTGATCCACAAAATTCGGAGTTGGGGTTGGCTTTGGAAACAAAATATTGATGGATTGGAGCCATAGATAGACTGAATAGACCAAGGAGGTTATAATTATAGCAGGAGGGAACATGAGCTCAAAAAAGTGAAGCCGTGTGACGTCACGTTCTGTGTATGCAACCCGTAAGTTATGAACCACACGAAGGCACACGACCACGAGTCACAGAGGTCCATCCCACAGAATTATGAATCTGTCACTTCGAATAACGTAGTGACAGAATCAGTCAGTTTTTGTGTTTGTGTTTTTCCTTCGCCAATTTCTCATTTTCATAATGGCGGAATCAGTCGCTTTCATGGCTTTTGGATGCCGAGACCACCAGCGGTCACCGCCCTGAAGAAAAAAGAAATTTTTCGAGCAGAAAAAGCAAAAGGGCATAGCGTAGCAGAAATGGAGAGCAGAACAGAAGGAACAGACACGAACAGAAGCAGGTGCAGATAAACAAGCTACAAGACTCTAGATATGCCAAACCAAGAATACAAAGAGCTACAAGGCAAAGTGCCTAGATGCACGCTTAATCCAAACGTGAAGGCTGGAAGCAGCGATTTGCAAGGTTGTTGTGGTGTAGTGATGGGGTACAGACTCGGGTACAGACGAGTAGCTACTGGAAGCTACCAGGGTATATCGTGTTGTGGAAGGGAGTGATGGAGCACTTGAGGTCATGTGAGGAATCGCTGAAGGAGGGCAGAACTCTGAGGCAGTTGTTGGGAGAGGACGAAAAGGGGCTGAAATGGACGACAAAGATTGAAAGAAAACAGAAGAGGTGCAACACTGATGATGACAAGATGTGGCAGTCAAATTTTGTTTCATATTTATCAACATACTTTTATTTTGCGGCGTAGTGTGAATAATACAAATAAAAATGTAACATTCTCATAAAATATCAACAATAAAGCTCAGTTCTTTCTCGACCTTATCAAATTTTTCTTGATGTATGAACTTCTCATCGTCCCTTGTCTTCAGCGAGCGTTCTTCCTTTATTCCAGCTCAGTCAATTTTCTGTTACTATTTATTTCACTGTTGCGTCCCATGCTTCTTTTTGTCTTACCTGATTTCTTATTTCTGTCATTCTCGCCTATCGTTCTACTGGTCTATCCTCGTTTATGCTCTCTAGGCGTCCTCAGCAACTCAGTTGTCTCTTATCTACAAATTTTGTTGCAGGCCTCATCTTAGCTCTTTTCTTACTCGGGGTTACGAAATAGAATAGAATAGAATAGAATAGAATAGAATGGATTTATTTCCCAACAGGCAACGCCCAATTACAGGAAAACTTTATAACAAAAAAAAAATGGAATTGAATGAGAAATTATATAAAACAAAAAATCAAACACAATCATGCGAATACACAAAAAGAAAAGGTCAAAATAATATCAATAACATAAGCAAGTTGACTTCGTGGAGTCAGTCATTGCCCAGGACGGAAGACATAATGGACTTGATGCTGCTGAAATTAATATCACAAACATTAGAGATTTTGTTGAACGTGTGGCACATAATAGAAATAGGGGAATTGAAAAGGACGTTGGTTCTGGAACTGGGATTATAGAACGTGGTGCGTTGTCTGGAATTTATACGTGGTATAAAAAAATTAATTTTGGATAGAAGATAGGGACAATCCAAATTATTATTCAATAAGGAGTGGAGAAGTTTAACAGCTAACATGGTACGTCTAGTTTCCAAGGAGTGAAGGTTAAACCTGGATAATAATGAAGAGTACTCGATGCCACGAACAGGATATACACCATCCACGAGGAAACTCAAGTGCTTGAGAAAGCGACGCTGTACCAACTCCACACCATGAATGTGAACACCGCAGTAACAAATGTGTCTAATAAGAAATGTGCCAATAAGAAATGTGTCTCCTCAGTATTTTTTTTACTCCGCAGGTGCATACTTCATCCCCGTTGCTTCACGCTCCTTCTGCATTCTCTTAGGTAAGACCTCCATGTCTCACATGTGAGTCAGCAGTCAGTACTGATCTGAAAATCGTCTTATAGGTACTTTCAGCTTGGTCTTCTTTGTTACTTCTTTTTTATTTATCAGTGTCTTAGTAGTACATATTACTGGTGGTATTCTTGTACAGACTTTTTCTAGCACTAGTTAGTTTCTTTTTCACATCTCGTTGCTCTCTGAATTATTTGATGCACTGTGAAGATGAGGCTTTGCACGCTACCTTTTTTTCGAAGTCCACTTTGAGTGTTCAGCAACGTTGGCTCTATTATCTTTTTCAGTTTCTTTCCCAGTAGTTGTATACTTTCATTGGCATGTTCAGCAAGGTAATGCATCTATGGTTTGCACACTCGTTAAAGAACCCCCTTTTCTTTCCTATGCTTTATATTGTAGATTTCCAGCAGCAATCTTCTCCCTCTTCTCCTAAAGCTATTTATTATCTCTAATGTAAATTTATCATGTCCAGGAGCTTTGCCGTTTTTCAGTTCCAGGAATGCTTTTGTTCTCCCAGGTCTTCTGTTAGCGTCCCTTCATTTCTGTCTTCGATCGTATTTTCTTTGTTAATGTCGTCTTCATCAGTCTATCTTGGTTGTGCACTCAGTAACTCTCGGAAATATTCACTCCATCTTTCCATTATTTCTTCAGAGACCACCAGTAGTGCTCGATCCTTCCTTATTGATTATGGAATATTCTGGTGAGGTTCAGAGATCTTGAATATGGAAAAGTTATTTTCAATTGTAAATTTTCAAAGAGATTTACTCAAGTTTCAATAATAATTCTTAGGCCAAGCAGTATCATTCATCTGATTCATCATTATTCTGTGGTTTTTTAATGCCTTTCATCATGGTGCTCTAAACTAAGATCTAGGCCTCCTAAAGCTAAGCCTCACATCATATCCATGTCATCAAATCATCACTTATGCACAAAAGAACTTGAAGGTGGACTGAGTCGAGGCTCGAGGCGCCTATACTTCAAGTGTCTTTTTTCTTTGTTCACTTTCTTCTTGAGTAAAAGGCAGTATCTTCTTTTCGATCGTGCATGTGAAATCCAAAAATAGGCATCCTTGAATTTGGAAAGATAAAACTAATATTATCAAAATTTTGTGGCATTTTTGACTCTCAATTACCTGATTGACTTGCTTCCATTTTATAAGTATGAATTATCCAGTGTAGGTGCACACTAGTACAACACACACGTAGGTCCGTACGCACAATATTGGTAACTGTACTGGGTTAAATAGGTAGGTACACAGCAGCTGTGCACTGGGCAGTGCAGGAGGCATACTTTGGCTTGCTCGAGCTTTTCATTTGTTTGGTCTTCCATGAGTTTGCAAGGCGGTTGTGTCCTTTTTAATTCGGCACTGGACAAGGGCACACGTCGTAGAGGATACAATCAGATCATTTGGAGCTGCAAATCTTGAATTGGGCATATTCGTAACTTCAAAATTTATTGTTCTAGGTTCACTTACCCACTTGTGCAACAGTATTTTCTAGTTTGGATTGTCTTCTGCTTGGAAAAACTGTCTCTGAACGGCGATCGCTGTGGTTTTCATATTCAAAAACCTCAAAAGCGATTGAAAATGCCACATTGAAGAGCGAAACTGACAAATGAAAAAATTTAACCACAAAAACGAATGATATGCTGTCACTTTGCTCTATAATTCTGTGGGATAGACTTCTGTGATTCGTGTGCCTTCGGGTGGTTCATAACTTACGGGTTGCATACTCAAATACATGATTTCCCCTCACCCCGTTCCGCATCAAATTTCCTCGCCTACAAGCTGGGTTACGTTCCCTCCTTATATTCTAACCTCCTTGGAATAGACCCATTCAGTTTTACCTGGTTTGCGCGCGCATCTGCACGATTCGGTGCCATGATAACGGTGCAGGTGAAATGGTGAGAAATGACATCCTTAGAAAAATCAAAGTCAAAGTGTCAGACAGTCAAAGTGATAGGTGTACGGTATATACGCGTGATCCCTGCAAACATCACCTTGGAAGAAGAGTGGTTAAAAGCAACAAGATGTGGTTAGAAGTCCCCTAACGCGGAAAACACGGACCACGGACCGTAGCTAGTAACTAGCTCCCAGACCCCCAGTTCCTTCGAGTGTTTTTGTCCGCGATAGTGTGACAAATTCTTACAGGTCGGCCTGTCTTTGGCTACTGTCACCTTCTGGGAGCATTTATAGGTCACAGTCGTAGTTCTCTAGGCCCTCGAAGAGTTGCTGTCGGTGACAAAGGATGCAAAGCTTCTTCCATGAGGTTGACCCGGAATACATGTTCTGTAATAGGTGGGAATGCTGCTGACCTGTATGTTTTGCGGTTACACGGTCTCTGCCTCTCCTTCCTTTAGAGGGGTAGCCCTGGCACACATCTTGTTCCATGTTGAGTGGAGGTCACCTCATCATTCAGCTGTGAATTCTCACTAGCATAAACGTCAAAATGACGGCAGTTGAAGTCTTAATCCACATGCTCTGTCAAAAATGAAACTTACAGGGAATATCAGGAGCGCAAACCTCATGCTGAATTTCCCTAGATGGTCGTTCAGATGCGCGCGCAACTCACTTTGTGTCTCTTTTCTCACACAGATTTCTGTATAAGTCTGTCTCTCTCGTTTTCACCGAATAGGTCTATTGGCTGAATGGCCGAATTTCTCGACTTCAAAGCCACCTCCGATGACGAATTTTGTGGATCGCACGGTTTGTACAAGTGAGTAAAGGAACTTACCTCTGAATTTTTCGATAAGTTCTGGATTGCAACCCCAAAGTTGGAGATACGGGTCCATGTTGCACACGCGGTAGGTATAAATTTTTCTGCAGGAGCAGAAGTAGCTCACATTGGCGTGTTTGTGCGCGTGCTAGTGTTGTTGTCGGAAGATGACGCAATACAATGAAACTTCGGGCGGATTGATAATATATATTCTTGATCCAAGAGTCTCAGTTTTCAGACCAAAAATATACAATCATTTCAAGAATAATTGAATATTTGGGGGAACTGATCATCGTCTTAGTTCAAGCATAATGGCATTTGAGTTCAGTAAGTTGAAATGTTGTTTCGAAAATTGCATTTTCAGATTGAAATCGCAATATGTTCTAAACTGTGAAGTTTTCAATATTCTCAGTTGGAGATCTTGAAATGCTTGAGAGGAAATTTTCATTAGTTCTGAACAAGTTTACCTAAAAATTTGTTTCAAAAACAAAGTTTATTACATCTAAGATATTCGATAATATCAGTTCAAAAGAATAGTCTCATTTTGAGAATGTCTGACAAAACTATTACATTTTTCGAACAAATACTGGCTTCGTATTGGACTGAAAAAACTATTTCAATTTGAATGTATTGAATCATCAAGCCAAGTCAATGAATCAAGTAAATATGATACTATTGGATTGAAATTACGTTTTTATGCGTGCGCTGTCGAAGGAATCGCGTCGCATTTGAAAGTATGCCCATTATACGACATCCAATGCAATCCAGGTTTGTTATGTATTGGAATTTTTTGAAAAAAAATCGATCCCTGAACAAGAAAGAGCGTCTCGAGTTGAGCTCTGCACCAAACGCGGGTCGTTCTGGTCAAAAGCTGGGTGGGCATAGCCCTCTCGGATGGTAACGCCCAGGAGAAAATTTCAAAATTCGCCACGCCTTGCTGGGAGATGGTGGAAAGCTCCAACTGCAGACTGAATAAGATTTTTTTGTTGTGTGGCTTCCTGTGGAATTTGGTTCCAATCCATCGGATAGGTTTTGGATAATTAATATCAAAGTTTTGAAATTTGACATTTTTCCAATTACTGACAAGTGACGAGTTGCAGGGTTATTTTCAACTGTTCTCAATGCAGATTTTTTTAGGGCTTTTAAATAACTTATAGCAAGTGGAGTTCCGTGAGATCAAGCTTTCACCATTTTTTCATGGTTACACTTTCGTTTGACAGATGGTACCCAAAAACTAATCAGCTCAGTTGACAGAAAGACCCTGTCTCCATACAAAATTTCAAGTCGATCGGGTTAACGGTTCGACACCTGTCGTGTCAGAAAGTTTTTCATGCATCATTACATAACTTTCCCTCCCGAGTGAGAGGACGGGTCGGGAAAGTAAAACTGATACCCAAATCTCGCGAAGTTCAAGCTTTTTTTACTGGTTTCCCCTAGTTTGTAAACCTTTTGTCATATGCCATGCCTAACCAGATTCTACGGAACGAGCTAGAAGCATTTTAATACGTTCTTCTGCTGAAATGCGCGGATGCGTCTTACTTGAAGAAATACTGGAAAGTTTCAAGAAATGTCTGATGTGATGTCTTTGGACCAGGGATTACCTTTGGACGTCACATCCAAACAGATCGTTAGATGTCAAACAAAAACGTCAAAAAACTCAACGTCATTTACTTCTAATTTTACTATTTTATAATACTTTATATATTCATTTTCATCGGCAATGTCGAAACAACAGAAGCCTTTGACCGAAGAAGAAAAGGAAGCCCGGGCTCTACGGGCCAAACGCCGATTTAAAGCAGTGGTTCGTTTGGTGATAGCCAACAACGCCTGGTTGGCGGACGCAGAAAACCAAGAAGAGCAAGGAGTTTCTGATAATGTAGCAAAAAACGTGCACATGTTGACAAGAAAGAAACGTGGTGTTACGGGCAATCCGCTCAACCTCCAAGATAAAAGCATACTGAGGAAACCATCGATCGCACGTACGGAAGAGGAGAAGCATCTTCTCAGCTTGAAATTGGGCGACCTTGAAGCATTTCGCCGGTTTCCCCAGGAAGTCAAAGACGAACTGCCTAGTGTCATGTTTTTTGTCTACTATGAAGCTGGACGTGAGGTCATACGAGAAGGTTGCGATCCCATCAACATGTATGTGATTTTATCGGGCGAAGTCTTGGTTAGCAGAACGTACTGGGATTATGTACTGAACGCCGAGACGACGAAAACTTTGGGCTCATTAGGATTTGGAAGCATTTTTGGAGAGTCCGCTCTGCTGTACGACACCACAAGAACCGCCACCATTACCACTTTATCGCCCTGCGAACTCCTCTTTATGAACGATGACGACTTTGAGCAAGTTCTGAAAGAACCTATGGAGAGGGTTTGCAATGAAATAAGAAAAGATTTGTCTTCCATAAGATATTTTGACCATATGGAAGAAATTGATATCAGAGAAGGGTGCATGCTCGGCAGGAAAAGGACGTTCCCTGAAAATGAAATTATTCTAGCTAATCGTCCAGACCAGTGGCGGAGTAACGTCCATTTTATCACCAAGGGCTCAGTTTACATGCTCGAATACATACTGATTGGAATGGAAACGAAAAACGGCAAAAAAGTCTATCAACATTTGGACGGAAAACATGCCAGTGTTGACCCGGCCAAAGTGGCCACGTCGAACGACATCCAAATGTTCATGAAAGAAGTCGAAGATGCCGAAAACAAGTCTCGCGTCAAGACCGGCAAAGCAACAGAAGAAATGTCCATCAAGTGGCATTTTATAAAAATTTGCACATACAGAAAATTGGGATGCTTCAATGTGGGCGAGAGTTTACAAAACAGGCTGATAGTGGCGAACTCAGATGTGGAATGTTTGATTTTGCCACGTGATTTTCTGGACGATAAGTGCGACGTGACCTTCACAAACGTTGAGTTGGCCATGATCAAGGGTTTGCCAACCCCACCAAAAGTTTTCGACGCGTACTTGGAAAATAAAGCTTGGATACGGTATAAGGAGAATGTGATCAACAATATTCTGAAGCGAGCAAACAGACTTCCTGTAAACACGATCCACAATGTTCCGTACAGTATTCGATTGACCGACGATTTAAACTTCTGCTGCAATCATTAATCATAATAATATTTTTAACCTTTTAAACATTTATACGATGTATCATAAGCTTTTTTAATAAAGTGGTCAACAAAAATAGTGTCACTGTAAAAATTTGCCGTCACCATGAAACGTGGTAGGTATACAGGGTGACTTATGAATTCATGATCCAAAAGAACCCCAAGGCGAGTCAAGATCAACGAAAGAAAATTTTTGTTTATTGATCACGAAGATGTAAGATTTTTTTGTGTTGGGTGAGAAAATTTCGATGACCGATATTGTTGAGATTTTGTTGAGATTGACCAATAATATAACTGTGTTAGAACTTGCCAAGGGAAATACATTTTCTGACTGCTTTTGTCTTGATATTTCTTTTCTATTATATCTTATATTGTTGTGCTTGTTCTATTTAATTCCTTCACCCCGGTTTGTTCTGTTCTCCCCGATAACTGCATGAAATATCTCCTACATTTTCTCATTTTCATTTTCTCGCCTCCTATTTTCTCCTATCTTTGTTGATGTATTCCTATACTCCATTCTCGTTTTTTATCTCTCTAATCTTCTTTTTCTTCTGTTTTCCTCTCTGATTTCCTTTCTTTGCATTTTTCCCGGTATTTTTTCCTGGATTCTACAGATTCCTTTTTCGATGCTCTTTCATTGGCAATTTGGATGGAATTGGTCGCAATGCCCCTTGCATCCTTCATGCTTGGAAAAATAATTTTTGCGAGAAGTCAGGAAAATGATTTTTTATTTTTATATAATATATATTATGTACAAGAGAGAACAAAGTTTACATGTTTTGTTTCTATACCCTTTATTTGGTATTACCAGATTCTATTTATGCAATCATTTCCTTGAATTTCGAATTTTTGGTTGATTGGTTTGCCAAGAAGAGGTATTTTGATTATCCACTTTATTTTTTCAGTGTCCAAATAGACATTATTGAAATCATCATCAGGAATGGATAGACTGAACTATTTTTTGAACATTGTGTCGAGACAATCAATTCTAAACCGCGCATGGAAAATCCACGAATTATTTTTCTTTCAGTCGAGTCGGTCGAACCGCAATGCCTAATACGCCAGTAAAAGAGAACGATGAGCATCTGCAGTTCAAACTAGCAGGAAAACTGCCTAAACAAATTCAAAACTGACTGAAACTCTGAGTGCTGACTCAGAATTGAATGCCGAACTACATAATATGACTGAATTTCAGTCAGTTTTGAATTTGTTTAGGCTTTTATCCTTCTTATTAAAATTGATTTTTTAGACATAACGTTTAGAAAATACTTCAGTCCAACCATTTCTGATGAATATTCCAATGACGTTTATTTGGGCATTAAAAAAAGAGGGTCTGAACTGGATGTTGAAAATACCTAGTTCTTGGCGTACCAATCCTTATATACAGGGTGATTCATGAAACATGCTCACCCCCAATTATTTTCTTGAGAACCGTTTGCGATATCGAGTCGCGAGAAAAACTGTTGAATTCACCATATCTTTGAGGTCTGACTTCATATGCTACCAGATTTTTTCACCAAAACTTTCTGTACGGGGGCGCCTCAAGAATTTGTAATTTTCTTTACACTGTACAATATTGCATGACAAGTCATCTTGAAGGGCTTTAAAAGTTCAATGGACAAGTGTAGAAAGTTTTCAAAAATATTTAGCCGTTCTCCCTCCATGATAACAGCAAAAACCTAAAAAAACACTTTTTGACGTATAAAATGATACGGGTATTTTTTCAAACTGCAAACGGCATTCAACATAAAAACGGCAAGTACGGTGTTCAAG
This sequence comes from Anaspis maculata, assembly GCA_949128115.1. Classification (NCBI taxonomy): domain Eukaryota; kingdom Metazoa; phylum Arthropoda; class Insecta; order Coleoptera; family Scraptiidae; genus Anaspis; species Anaspis maculata. The sequence continues at coordinate 48,664,119 of OX421964.1, forward strand.
TACTTCAATATGGAATGGTTATTTAAAATTTTGAGATCTTCCGAAATTGAAATTTTAATGGTTAAATTGAATTGCCGCTAAATTTTGAAATAACTATTCCACATACCTACATCAAGTCCTCAGGGTGAAAACCACTCTGGTGTCCTGGTTCACCGACTATGCCTATGCCAGAAGCCCAACAAACAAATCTAGTAAGCTATACAATGATAATTATAATAGGAATATTTTATTGATCCCGTAATGTTTAGATACATCTAAGAATTTAGCCTAACAATGCTGCAAGCCTAACAATGCTAACAATTTAATGCCCTAACCAGTACTCCACATCCTCGTTGAGTCGTATGCTGTACGGGACGTTGCTGATTGTATTTACCGCAGGTATGTTCCTTCGCTTCACGATATCTTTGACCAAAGCCTCTTTATACCGAGTCCAAGCCTTTTGCTCCAAAAACCACTGGAATGTGTCCTCAGTAGAGGGCAGGGTTCTAATCATTTGCATCTCTACAGCCTTGAACGTCACGTCGCACTTTTCGTCCAAGTAATGACGCGGCAAAATCAAGCATTCCACATCTGACCTGGCAACTATCAACCTGTTGTGGAAACTTTCGCCCAAATTGAAGCTTCCCAATCTTCTGTATGAGCAAATTTTAAAAAAATGCCATTTTGCGGTCATGCCCTTAGGTAAATAGTCAACAGGTTGTCGTTTCTCAGCATCGTCGACTTGCTTCATGAACGTTTTGATCTCCTTCGACGTTTTAGCCACTTTCGCTGGGTTGACTTTGGAGCATTTCTCGGGCAACAGTTTATAGACTTTCTGGCCGTATTTCATTCCCGTTCCGATCAGCATGTACTCGAACATATGAACTAAGCCTTTGATGATGAAGAAAACGTTGTCTGCCCTATGGTCCGGCCGATCCATCAAAATGATTTGGTCTTCGTGGTAAGTCTTTTTCTGGCCGAGCATACAGCCATCCCTGATATCGAGTGCATTCAGTTTGTCAAAGTACCGGAATAAAGACATGTTGCTTCGAATTTCATTCCACAGGTCTTTGACGGTGCTTTTGAGAACACGTTCAAAATCGTCATCGCTTAAATAAAGCAGTTCACAACCCGTTAAAGTGGTGACGGTGGCTGTCCTCTTTACATCTTCGTCCATCAATGAGACCTGGCCAAAAATACTCCCTGCACCCAACGTGGCCAAATCCTTTTGCTCCTCGCATTTTAGCACATAGTTCCAAAACTTCTTGCTGACCAAAACTTCACCAGATAAAATCACATACATGTTGATAGGATCGTCACCTTGCCGTATAATTTGTCGACCAGCTTCGTAGTAAACGAAAAACATGACAGTGGGTAGTTCGAATTTGACCTTTTGAGGAAAGCGGCGAAAGGCTTTGATGTCACCTAATTTTTTTCTTAGAAGAAGCGTCTCTTCTTTTGTACGTGCTATGAGCGGCTTTCTCAGTATGCTTTTCTCTGTGAGTGTCAGCGCGTTGCCCGTAACAGTACGTTTTTTTCTTGTCAACATGTGGATGTTTCTCGCAACGTTATCAGATACTCCTCCTTCCTCTTGATTTTCGGCATCGGTCAACCAGGCATTGTTGGCTATCACCAGACGAACCACGGCTTTGAACCGGCGCCTGGCCCGGAGATCCCTGACGGCCCTCTCTTCCTCGCTCATAAAGCCGGTCTTTTGATGGGCGGCAGACATTTTGAAAAATCCCTTGGTCCAAATCAAAGATAAAACCAAAAAAAATAGGAACATACAATGACAAACAGTGTATGAAAAAAATTACAAAAACTGACAATTATTATGACAGCAATTTGGTTTTCTTTTTTTTGCCAAGAATTTTGTTCCCAAGTATGCCGCGGAACCCTCAATTACGGTCTTCATATGGTCTTCTAGCATGCTATTTCGGCCCGTACAACTTTTTGATATAATGGGCAGTGTCTAATATCATGGACAATACCTATTCTACTTAAGTGACATTACTTCGTTGTGAGATGGAGCAGGAGGAAAAGGAGAAGAGGAAAAGTAAAAGGTCAAGTGGGGAGTTTTCTGAAATAAAAAAGTGTCAATATTCAAAGCGATTGGAAGCTGTTGAAAACGTTATTGAAATTAATTCCATACTTGCTGGCATGATTAGGCGAGAAACAAAAACCAAACTGCTGACAATTTTTTCAGCAGCTATTTGGACTGTTTCACTGTTGAAAGATCAACACCAATAAATAAAGAAAGATCAACATCAATAAATAAAAACAAACAGCTTTCAACAACATTAGCAGTTCCACGGAGAGCATACTGTAAGGCTGAAACACTGCAGTGTTCGTCCGCGTCCAACTTAAAATCTGCTCGTGTTTCCGGCAGTGAAATTCGACTGTTTAATTTTTTTTTTTTCATTTAACATCACCCTATTGCATTTGGAACATTTGACCGAGTTCCAGAAAGACGAGATTATTGCGGCCTATAAAAAAAACAAGGGATTTCTTATAATTGCAACAGAAGTCGGTTGCAATGCTGATGCGACTGTTATGCGATGCTGGCGGAGATGGGATGAAGAGGGCAATTATCATCGACGAAATAGCCCAGGCGCCAGGGAGCAAAAATCAGCTCAATAAGGAAATAATTGTTTCCTGGCTGGAAACTAGCTTAAAACGATCTGTGTGGCTTAGCTTTTGACATACTAATTTCCCCCCCTTTCGGAAATGTCGGCGTCATGTCGCCATCATCAACAAGAAGTGCACGAGCGTGGTTTTTGCCGAATATCTTGATTTTGGGCCATCTGACAGCAAAAGATGTAAGAAGTCATTTTGAAACCAATGAAATTCCCTACGGAATAGTTTTTAAATGACCTTTCTGCGACTCATGGTTTTTGGGATAGAGCTTCTGGAAGCGAGAGGCATTGTCGTAAAAGCTCCATGGCCACTTGACTCGAAAAACCAAAATGTCGATGTGACAAAAAAATTTCAAAATGAGATTTCTCGAGAATCCTTCATGCTATAATTGCGGCGATGGTCTTAAACTCTTTCTCTTGAACCGTTGAGTACGATAATAGAAAAGTCAAAAACGTCACATTGTACATATACAGGGTGTACTGAGGGAATCAAATCAGATCAGAGAAATTTTACATATTTCTTCGATTTAGCCTATATGCGACACTCTAAGCACCTAACACGAGTCTAATATCAATATGGATTTGCTCTATGAGCTTTACTTGATACACTAAAGAAGTGGTCAGCTCACAGCTTTACTGTAAAATGTTTTGAAGGCCCTCTGAAATCATCAAAATATTAAAAATTTACAGTACCAAGGAATGTATTAAACAGTATATTATATACCAAGGGAACAAAGTGAATTTTTCAATTGGGGATTTGGACCCAAAGGGCCCTCGAGCAACAAACTTCACCCAAGGGAATAAAAATTCACTTTGGTTTTTTGGTATATAATATACTGTTACATACATTTCTTGCTACTGTAAATTTTGATGATTTCAGAGGGCCTTCAAAACATTCTACTGGAAGGCTGTGAGCTGACCACTTCTTAAGTGTATCAAGTGAAGCTTACAGAGCAATGCATATTGATATTGGACTCGTGATAAGTGCTTAGAGTTTCGCATAGGCTAAATCGAAAAAAAATGTCAAATTTCTCTGTTCTGATTTGATTCCCGTAGTACACCCTGTATATGTACAATGTGACGTTTTTGACTTTTCAATATTCGTAATCTACAGTTCAAGAGGAAGAGTTTAGGACCATCACCGCAACTATAGCATGAAGAATTCTCGAGTTATCTCATTTTGAATTTTTTTTTGTCACATCGACATTTTACTTTTTCGAGTCAAGTGGCCATGGAGCTTCCACGACAATGACTCTCGCTTCCAGAAGCTCTATCTCAAAGACCGTAGGTTGCAGAAAATTGATTGAAAAACCAAACTGTAGGGAATTTCATAGGCTTCCAAATGCTCCTTACATCTTTTGCTGTCAGATGACCCAAAATCAAGATATTCGGCAAAAACCACGCTGGTGCACTTCTTGTTGATGATGGCGACATGACGCCGACATTTCCGAAAGGGGGGAAACTAGTATGTCAAAACCTAAGCTACACAGATCGTTTTAAGCTAGTTTCCAGCCAGGAAACAATTATTTCCTTATTGTTTTCCCTGGCGCCTGGGCTAAAATGGAAATGGTCTTCGTAGAGTCTCCCGTATGGCCTTGCAAGAGTCATGGGATGGCTTGTCACAAGCGGCCATCGATCACTTGATTGGAAGCATATAATCAATTTCACGGCTATCTGCATTAGAGCAAGCTATGGAAAAATTATTTTTTGTTGGTAGGAATGAGTAGGAATGCATAACCATCGTCGCAGATAGTTTGTGTAAATGTGGTATGTGAAAAGGTTATGTATTGTGGCAGATGTCACCCGTCGCGCGGTGTGATGCACGTCAATGTCACACCCAATTCGAGGTGGACTGTGTTGCTCCGGTTAGTCAGGGTTTGGGGGTGGGTCTTATACTGACTGATTCCCTTTGTGTTTCGTTTTATTTAGAAGGGAAAATAGGCGCCACCGCTTTTTTTCTCCACGAAGCTCAAAAACGGAAAGCTTCAAAAGTTTCAAATCAAATCTCACTGGGCTGTCGCACAAGGAATGGAAAATAATTTAAAAGAACTAGGAAAAATACGTTTAAATAGATTATTATTAAAGAAGAATGTAATGATAATATTGAAAAGGGAAAAAAATGTAGGTTTTAAATTAAATCAGGCAATCAATAAATGAATAACAAAAAAAAATTAGCAAAATAGACGTATCGTAAGGATTATTCTTTTGAAGAAAGAACAAAAGAAAAACAATAAAAATAATGGAGGTCGCCTAGGTCCAATGGAACCGTTCTAAAACTACCAAAAAGCCTGTCTTCTGCGCCGTTCTTATCGTAGGTACAGCGTGTTCAAACTTAAAAATGGCTACGATAACCGCTACGATAACCGGTAAAATTTATCGCGTTTCCTTCCGACCGGCCGTGTACACGTCGCTCAAAGTTCAGCGCAAATAAATACGCAGTTACGATAACAATTAAATTGCGCGCAAATAATGAATTGAAAATAACTAAAAGTAGGGCTTATCTGGCAGTTGACAAAAAAAAAGGCGGTCACAAATCCTCCAGGTGACAAAAGACGTCCTTCGCAAATTCGTCGTCAATCGATGAAAATTGCCGATACTCGATGATGGATGACGGGTAGTAAAGCAGGTAGGTGGTATGAAGGAAAAAGACAGCAACAGTTTCCAGGCCTTTCGGCGTTCCTATCTCCCTTCACAGCTCCAAGGGTGGCAAAAACCACTTCGAGAATTTTGCAATTTTCGACAACTCCAGCGGCAAAAATCTGCCGGAAAGCTAGGCTGGGGAACAACTAGGCCGGAGAACCCTAAAAAATATACATTCTCCATCAATAAATGGACATCCCTCGGCGACTCAGGAGAAAATTGAGAACTGATAACTTTCTCTTTTTAAGTTTGAACGAATAAGCACTAACCTTTTAAAAAGGGTCTCGCCAACACACAATAATTTCCGCTAACAACAATAGCGATCACAAAACGGTAGGTATTTGTATTTCCGAAGGAAGGCCTGCAAAGAATATTAATTTTGACGAGAAATGTTGTCAAGAGACAAAACATTTTCACTCACGCTGAATCGACGTATTCAAATCCCAAATTAATTGGACACTCCAAACGATCCCTCCGTCACAACGGCACAATTTCGACACAACCAAATTGATTGTTTGGAGTAATGAACTCGGTGAAATTACTTATATCCTCATAAGAGTTGGCACCATGCACATTCGTAATTTCACCTGACGCCAGAATGGTAAAAAGTCTTATCTCCCTTTTTGTCTTTTTGTTCAAACCCAAAACTCGCGCGGCAAGAATACCTATTTACCTACGCCTGCGGACAGCCATTTCCATCTAGCGGAACCAATTTTAATCAAAATAACAAAATAAAAGAATATCCGTTGGCGCGACTTTTTGAGTCGTGACATCAAGTCAAAATGTTTAGTTTTATTGGGAAAAAACAGGAACAGCGTGTTCCTCGGGGTGTAAATTTGCTGGACACCGTCTTCACGGGTTGGTGGCTCTTTGATTGTGCTCTGGTAGTGGCGGCCAGTGAGCCAGTGTATGAAATGACGCCAAAGGAAGTAAGCGGCAGCACTAAAGGGAAGAAAATTTAATGAATAGCCTGTCCAGTGGCCCCAGTGAGGTTGAGAAAATTCGCTTCCATGGACATTGATTTATGGAGTTGCACTGTACAGGACAAGGCAGTCGAGACACGACGCGTGAGTGCACTTTGTGTTGGAAGATCTTCTCAACATGAAATTATTGACCATTTCATGTATGTATTCCCTTCTTCATCTTCTTCTGGCTTGTATGCTGTTTTAGTGTTGTAGAGCACGTAGTACTTCCTACTATCAGTCCTACTCCTTTAGTGCTGCCGCTGACTTCCTTTGGCGTCATTTTATACCCTGGCTCACTGGCCGCCACTACCAAAGCACAAGTAAGGCAGCAGTCACACTGAGCCACCCACCACCACCCACTACCATCAACCAAAAATCAAACGCACGCAATGTAATGATGCTGGTCACACTGCAGCCACCTCTTACCACCGCCCAGTGACCACCGGTGGCCATGTGTTTGAAATTTCCAAAGTGGTGGTCAGTGGTCGGTGGTTAACAATACGCATCTTGATGCGCATGCAGAACAAACATTTTGTGCATACATACAACATACAATGTGTATGTCCCGAAGAGAACAAAGGTTGTAGTATAAAGCTACAACTTCGTCGGTATCTGAGTCATCAGACGAAATCATTGCAATCAGAGAACTTGTCAATCTTGTCATGAACTGGGCCGCTATTCTTGAATCGTGTGAGAAAAGTCTCTGGGAGTATGAAATACATTCCGCAGTACACTGATGTAGCGAATGTTGCCTAAAATCATGGTTTTTAGACAACTTTCGCTACAGAATTGTAGTACGGATTATATAAAACAGGATTATGTCAAATTCTGGAGGGGGACACGGTGGTTAACGGTGGACGATGGACGGTGGCTCAGTGAGACCAGGGCGGATTATTTTGCTTGATAGTAGTGGGTGGTGGTGGGTGGTAGTGGGTGGTAATGGCTCCAGTGTGACTGCTGCCTAAAGAGCCACCAACCCGTGAAGACGGTGTCCAGCTAATTGACACTCCGAGGAACACGTGTTCATCTGTTTTCCCCAAATAAACTGAACATTTTGACTTGACGTGCATCACACCGCGCGACGGGTGACATCTGCCACAAATGCCACAATACGTAACCTTTTCACATACCACATTTACACAAACCTTCTGCGACGACGGTTATGGATTCCTTCCTACTCATTCCTACCAACAAAAAATAATTTTTCCATAGCTTGCTCTAATGCAGATAGCCGTGAAATTGTTTATATCTCGTGGGTTCCTGGGATATGCAATTTGATGAACAATCTGTCAATTGAACAATCAAGTTCATCGCTTTTTTACACCATTTTGGCAGATTGTTCAAGAAATTGTACAAGAAATTGTGTGGTGTAATACAGCTATAATGTCCATGTCAGGTTAAGTTTTGAGTTTGACCCGTTAGGTACCAGCTCCACGCAATGGCATAGTAGATTCTTATAGGATTTGGAATTCGGATTTATCGTCAAAAGGAGAAAGAGGCGCTCCAACTAGGTCCAACGTTCCGTTTCAACTCATTCTGTATTCGGTTTGTTTTACGTCATCGCTGTCAGAAAAAAAATCGGGATTTATTCTGGTGGTGGCGCTGGTGGCGGCTCGGCAGAGGCGGTGGCTGCTACGGCGGTCTTATCTTCAGGCCGCATTATATTTAGCATTAGGTATTATCCTGATTTAGAACTGTTGCCGTTAGCCAACGGGAAAGCCAACCACCCTCTTCTGTATACCGTACCCGAGCGCTATACGCTAACTTTTGGACAAATTTACTATCGTGCTTGCGCACACCACCACCACCACGTCCTCCTCTTCGGCTCCACCATCGACACACCAATTTTCGCGTATTACCCGTACGATGGCGCGCAGGCGGCGGTGGTTCTTACATCATTAATCACGGCGGCGTATCCGGTCCGCATTTACATATTCCGCTATCAATTTTTATCTCCTGACGTCATAAATCGGATCCCACCATAGCCCATCGCGGCTAGTATACGCGTCCGGAAACCGAGATGCTACCACCGCCACAGAATCCTGGATTTGTTCGATTCTTCCTTCTTGGCCTACGGGAGCATACACGGCCAGATACCTACTGTAGGACGGTAAACGACCTCGTCCGATTCCCACACGTATAAATGTGTTTTTCTGAAGTGGGTATTTTCCCAAGGCCGCTGGGGATTTTACACGCCGCCCAAAATATAAATTCCTAGCATCAGCCGAGCCATGGTATGGGTATATAACACATACATACCTATGCAGATAGGGTTTTCTGTTTTGCTCTACGCTATTACTGAATGTTTCCTTTTTCCGGTTGTGAGTTTCAATAAACGTAAATAAAGGCGGGAAAAAAACCATTGCCGAGATCCTAAAACACGAATCCGATGGAATATAATTCGCAATTCAAATTAATTTTCCCAGCACAAAATAAATGGCTACCAAAGACGGATTATAGTGACAGGTAATGACAAGTACCTACATGTAAGTGATGTAGCCCAATGGGGTACTTGCCAATGAAACAGATTTGACTGAAAATACTTCTAATCATCAACAAGAGTAATAAAGAGTATTTCCTAAAAATTTCCAGAAAATATATCCATTGCTTAAAAAGATTTTTTTTTTATTTTTTATTTTTCAAAGGGTTGGTAACAGTAGGAAAACGTCAATGGGATTTTCATGTATGTATTTTTCAAATATTATAATGTCACTCAACAGTTTTTTGAGTTTCCAATCCAACGGTGCTGTTTGTTTAGTTTTTAGTATATTTGTGACGTCACAAATATATTTTTAAAACACGCATCACGGCCGCAATTTTGGAAATTTGAGAAGAAGGGAAAATACGGGTACATTATTTTTAACCACACTATCGATTAAGCCAATAAAAAAAATGGGCAAGTACCCCATTGATTGAAGACTTCTAGGTCATTTTTGAAAAATATTCTGAATACTGCCGCAACTAAAGGTAAGTTAGGTACAGTGGTAACAAGTCTACCAAGTAAATTTATGTTATATATTTTACGCCTTTGTTGTGTTCAATGCATAAAATTTAGAAACTTTTATTCACAAAGAGTTAGCAATCGATATATTCCTATAACTTTTGAAAAGTTGGAAGGTGAATGATTCCTTACAGATTGGAGAACAATGTCACTTTTGGACCACGGGCCGAAAGTGACGTATGAAGAGAGGTGATCTGATCTGAACAGCTGTCGCGGAGTGCGGAGTGTTAGTCGATGGATGCGTTGCGTTGTTTGAAAAGGTTGCCTATGCCTACCTGATATAAATGTTTGACGCGAAAAACTTCAAATAAAGCCAATTATTTGCATTTAAACTGGATCATTGTGAATAAAGTCCTATACATACCACGGAGTAAAGCGTCATTACAGCTTACGGGATTCTATCTTATCTCAGCACGCCTCGGTAATATACAGGGTGATTCATGAGTGACCTTGCATAGGCTAATGGGAGATAGAGGACTTCGAGGCGAGTCAGGATCCACTGAGGAAATTTCATTTTCTCCAATGGTTACGAAGATACAGGGTGTTTTGTGTGTTTCGTATGAGACTTTGATAAACGATATTTCTGAAACGGCCAGAGGTATTTTGTTGAAATTCACCAGTAATATTTCTCTGTTGGAATTCACCCTGAAGCCATACCGGGTAAGTCAAAATCCAGGGCTGGGCTAGAAAAAAGGTGCCCCTTTTTTGTTTCATCAAAAAGTACATTTTCTGACCGCTTTTCTGAAAAACTGCTATCGGATTCAAAAAGCTAAAGAAAAATGCTCCAAGAATCACTCTTCAATTTGGATGGCACACTTAAACCGTTTCGACAATAAAATTAAAAGTAAAATTTGTGGGTGAGTTCCCATTTTCGACCGGACATAATCGACTCATTGTTTGATTGAATTCATCAAAATTCTCTTTTTGGCTTGTCTTTGTTGAATAGAAGAGCTTGGTTGAAAGAAAAATTCCAGAGCCGACAATTTTTTTTTATGGCCAAATCGAGAGTGAAACCAAAATTAGACTCGATTTGGTCGTCAAAAAAAATCTTCGGCTATGGAATTTTTCTTCCTACCAAGCCCTTCTATTCCACAGAGACAAGCTAAAAAATGAATTTGAATGAATTCAATCAAACAATGAGTCGATTATGTCCGGTCAAAAATGAAAACTTACCCATAAATTTCACTTTCAATTTTTATGTCGAAACGGTTTAGGTGTGCCATCTAAATTGAAGAGTGATTCTTAAAGCATTTTTCCTAAGCTTTTCAAATCCGATAGCAGTTTTTTAGAAAAGCGGTCAGAAAATATACTTTTTGATCAAATAAAAAAAAGGGCACATTTTTCCAATCCCGGCCCTGGATTTTGACTTACCCAGTACGGCTTCAGGGTAAGTTCCAATAGAGAAATATCACTGGTGAATTTGAAGAAAATATCTCAAGCCGTTTCAGATATATCGCTTATCAAAGTTTCATACGAAACACACAAAGCACCCTGTATCTTCGTAGCCAATGGAGAAAACAAAATTTCTTCAGTGGATCCTGACTCGCCTCGAAGTCCTCTATCTCCCAATAGCGTATGTAAGGTCACTCATGAATCACCCTGTATTGAATCCCTTGGCTGTAATGAGACGCTTTCCACCTCGGTATGTAATATACGGGGTGTTTATGAGAAACTGTGATCGCGGCAGGCATGGGTCAGGCCGAAAAACGCAGCAACAGGCGCAATTGTACCTAGTGATCGAAAGCGGATTCCAAAGGCGATGTGATCACATACATTTATAAACACCCGGTACTATCAAGTTGTATATGGATTTTACAGTTTATATGCTTAATTTGACACTTGTCAAAATAACTTCAAAAACTACAAATTTGTTACAATTTGCAATGGAACAAACACGTAAAATGCTTGTAACACAAGATATTTTCCGACACAAAGCCTTCTGCAGAACTCGGGCTGCGCTCTCGCCCTGCAAATTTCGGCTTCGTATCTGAAAACCACTTATGTAACAGCCAACTCGTAGATATCGTAAGCTACTATTACCTACTCCTATTAAATAATTTTGACATTACCTTTGCGTTTCTGATTCATTATTGGCATTTATGACACACTGTTTTCAAAGCCCCGCCCTGTGGGTTATGGGATCATTACCCAATGGCTACAGCCTACCGCAAGTGGCAATAGGCTACTGGACATCAATCGCATTTCAGTATAAAAGTATCATAAACCTGATAAATATCTGAATGACGAGTTTGTAGTTGGAAAAGTTTTTCGAAATATGATTTCATTTCGGTAAAAAATCAATTTGAAAGTGGACTTATTCAAATCAGGAATTTTATGCTATACGTCACAGCTTGAATGTGGGCTAGGAGGTGGGAGGGAGGAAGGAGAGGGGAACGCATTTGACATTCGACCGAAGCATTCGTTCTGGATCTATTACGTAGTTGTGTATTTTCACGTGCGAGCACAACTACTTCATCACAAGGAACTTATTTTTGATGCCATCACATGGAGTTATTATGTATTATGAAGCGAAATTGTATGAAAAAAACTAGATTATTTGACGTGGGGTTGACATATGGCATGCGACACTCGCAGTACTGCCACTCATATGGCACTAATAACACTGTTGTGACATTAATCCGAAGCCTGCACGAGCAAAAATAAGTGAATTTTAAGGAAGAATCGACCAAAATGTGAGGTCAAACCATAGCACTCCAGCATTTCATTATATTTTTTTGGTATAAATCAGTTCAAAACGAGACGGTGTTCTTCAGTCATTGAATGGTCAACCAGAGTTTCTATTGGCTCCTCAAAATGTGACGTCACGGACTTGCCGCGCCATTCAAACAGACAAATCTCTTTCATGTTTTTTTTTATATGTACAAAAACTTTTTTTAACAAAATCATCTTGTCAATGCAACAATTTTGGGAGGATCTTTCATAGAAAGAAATAAAAAAAACCATGTCCACTAGCCTATTTCCGCAAATCTGACATATCAAGGAGGCTTATGAGATGACATCAGATTTTCAGTCAAATGTCAAAAATAAAATTTATCAGGTAGGTACCTACCCTGTCACTGTAAATTCTTTTATTTTGCTACATTCACGAAGCTAGAATGAATTCGTACGAAAACGTAGACCATGAGCCCCCAGAATTTTAGAAGCGGCGACATCAATGGCCCTGAATCTACTACCGGAAAAGTCTTGACACAAATCGACTTATGTCGACTGCAGACTGTAGGTTGGCGGGCTGCATCCACCATCCACTAACGCGGTGCGTTCTGCAATCCTATGCAGTCGCAGTGGCAAAATAATTTGTCAGTTGGTCATTCAGTGTCTTGCGTCTTTCAATCATTGAAAGTGCTGTCAGAGGGTCAAAATGGTGAGATAGGTCCCGGGGATTGCCTATACCTACGTCAAAAATATTTGGTGATGATTTTTTTATTTTTTTCTCACTTCATGATTTGACATATCAAAAAAAAAGAAAAAGAAAAATGGGGTCGCTAATTTTCATCACAGATTCTAAATCAAATGATGCCCATTGACAGTTGTCATTACAATTTGCCTTTGACAGCTGAAAAAATATTTTGAATCACGATATTATTATGAAAAGCATCTTTCGACCCCTTTGAGTTGAAACGTTATAGCTTAGGCATGAATACCTATAATCATCGTCAATACCGATATTGCATCAGGACATCTCTTTGTTGAGCTTTTGATCATTTTGATTGAAAAATACAATGTTCTTGACTTCTTGAGATAGGTACTGTGTGGTAGAAAAACGTGATCAAGTGAAAATACATAGAAAAATACTGATCGTGATCGCGAGAATATACCATATCTCTTCATTTTCTGCAAAATTTGAACCAAATGCGCACAACTTGCCATCAGTTTGTCATCAATTGAATTTCAATAACAATACATATTCCAAAAAAAAGCTTCGATGAATTACGCCCATACAGCGCTGATGATACGCGAATATCAATTATTAATGAATTAAAATCAAACACCATCCATAAATTGTGTGACTGATTCATGGAATAAGTACGCTCTGCCATATATGAAGGGCTTAATGACGTTATTTATAGTTTTAAAACCTGATAAATTTAAACAAACATGGCACGATGCAACAACTCAGCGCGTTGTTTGCGCCATATCAGTAATTAATGAGCATCAACAAACAAAATCATCTTCCGCATCGCTGCGTTGCATCGCATGTCACGTTTTGAGCCAGAATTTTTGGACAACCAACTTACCGCGTCTCGTGCATTGTTCCAGGGCATTTCAATTTCAGACATTATCACACAGCGTAAGCTCACCTGCAACAAAAAGAAATAGTTGATAAAATTTGCATGACACTGAGAAAAGAGTCAAGAGTAGGTAGAAGAAAGTTTACATAATTATTATGCTGCACCATAATAGAGCTTGCAATGTCTCAAAATTCTCTGAAGCTGTCGATAAGGAACTATAGGCGATTCACGTTTAAAAAACGCCACCTGGTGTAGAGCTCGGTACTTGATCGTGGAGGATATTTTTGAGAGGAACACATACTCCGACGTCTAGTAGCCTAGGTGAGCACTAGTGGATACCTGCAATACCCACATTATTGACATGGAAATTTGACAAGTAGAAATAATGTGAAAAGGGGTTTGCATTTGTGTCTTTTATTTCATGTTATGGTTAGCGTATTTAGCAGGCTTATAGTAGATCTAGCTCCAGAGGTGCGCAGCTGAAAGACTACGCCCCCAGCAATGCATTACATTGCGGTAAAAAAAAGACAACGTTTACGTCCCGAACACAAAGGTAGCTACGGCGAGCTTATTAGAATGAAAAATGCGGATCTCCAGCTGAAGTCCAGGCAGAAATCCTGTAGAAAAAAGCGAGGAAAAAGGGGGGTGGCGGTTGACTCTGCAAGGCCAGTCCGAGGTGATTTTTTCTTGGCTGACAGGCTGGTCGACCGACGGGCTTGTGTGTTTCCCTCCGTGCGGATGTGACAGAGTCCGTTGCTCTTCCTTGGGCGGAAGCTATGGATCTAGGGGTGGGAGAACATAGCTGAGGGCGTTTCAATTACACACCATTTTGCAAAGTTCGGTCTAATGACGAAGAAACAGCCCTTTGAAGTTCACTTTTTTCTGACTGCAAAAATTTGTAACTCAAAAACTTTTTGTTGTCCACCATCACTTTTTGTCACTTTATTATCGTCACTTGGCCGTCATCTTTGATTCGCCATTTTGAATTTCTCTGAAAGTGTCAGGAGACTGGAACTTGCAATACTTCATTAAGATACATTCGATTTTGGACAAATGATATGCTCTGACGCCATCTTGGCCGCCATATTGAAATTTCTTATTAGTGGAACGAGTTTCATGAAACTTGTTGATGTGATGATGTGTATACGCATGTTGGTCTTTCTGGATAGTCGCTCGACTTGTTCGATTTTTTCATTAATTTCGCAACCAAGTCTCCTCTTCACGGAGGGACGTCTAAATCAAAATCATTACTGACGTCTCTGGATACCATCGGGGAAGTTTTGTGTCGCCCACAACAGATTCTTTAGATGGGTCTGATGCAGTTCAGAGTCCAGACACGACACAATCCGTATTTGGCTGGCTATAGATAAAAAATCGACACTTTCAATGTTCTGCGACAAGTAAACATTTCCAAGGCCATCGTTTGCATCATACTTGCACAAAACTATACATTATATACTGATGCACATCCCCTTTACAATTCGAGTATAGGTACCTGCCTACAAAGTTGCACCGATCCCGTGCATTTCGCACCATTCAATTCAATCTGGACGAAAAGGTATATGAAGAGGATCCTGCCGCCTGGGGATTTTGTGTCGCGGGCGCTCCGCAGTTTTCTGATATTGGCTTTACTCGTCAGGAAAATGTACATTATAGTTTTATGAATCACGAACTTCGATACGGGACGGGGTAATAAAAAAACGACGCAGTAAACCTTCACGTTAAGACTCCCAGATAGTACGTGATGCATGCGAAGAAAGCTTGCGCTAAGTAGCTGTGGCGACGGAGCACCGCCACCACCATAATATTATTTATTTTTTCCCTTCTGTTTTATTGCAGAAAATTCGAAGTTCTGATCTCGAAACTCGCCGTGCTCCGCCCGCTATTTACGACGCCATAAACGGGAACAAAATTTTATGAATAATGAAAACGCCGCGAATTTTTCATCACTAGATAATTACGTTTTAATTATCCCCCGCCCGTTTTCATATAACTGATGCCACGTGAGTTGCTGAGCCTGTGGGGCTGTCGGGCATAGTGGAACGATGAAAATAATAAAAGTGTATCGCAAGAGACGAATAAAATGTTCAGCTTGCTGTTTTTTATTTATTTCAAACTACCCGGAAGGATTTACGATCCTATTTAGAGACCCGTTCTCTTTGCTTTTGCTTTTGTTTTGTAATTATTCCCAGTTTTAGTAGTGGATAGCACGGCGCGGCGGCTCACTAATGCAATATTGGCTTTTCCACTCTAATGTCTTGTTATTTGTACGAAGAAGACGTCTCGAGATTGCACTGATTGCCATGGAAACCAAATCACGGTTCATCTCTCTAAAAACGAGGTTTCGCCATCCAATCCCTTCGGTCAAGATAATTTCGTGTCTTTATCTTGCTACAACGTGATTAAGTTCATCTTGATATGGGAAAGAGAGACGGCAAAGAGCGAAACCCGGGATTCGGTATTGTTTTCATTCCTTTTTCCAAGCTTAAGGAACGTTGTAGCCTGATTAGTGTAATGACGATTCCGTTACTTTGAGAGCGAAGTTTAAAATTTAGTTACGCGAGATTCACGACCTACCCTTCAAATGAATCGTCTCGCGTATCCTGAGTTGTTTTACGTTCATAATGTTCACTGATCACTGCTATCAGGTATTCGCGGAAAAAGAATGCTGATGTTGTATTTTGGAGGAGATGGTCAAAGTTGAACTGAGACTGCGTCTTGACAATTTTTCTTTTCCCAGGCCCCCACCAATATGGTATTTTGATCGTTAAGAATAAAATTCTGTGAACGTCAGATCTTGAAAAGAATTCTAAAACGTGCGTTCGTGCGTGCGTGCGAAATGTTAGATCAATCACCTTTATTATACCCTTTATTAGCTTCGTTACTATGGAAACCTGACCTTTACGCCGTCACTGGTAGAGTTCTGTCAGCCTGACAATTCAAATTATAAAATTACCAACTGTGAAACAAGCCCACTAACGAAATATGGTGTAGTTAGTCCAGGAGCATATGTAAATAAAAAGCATTCCGTGGGATTTTGAATGGAAGAGCATAGCGACTATGTGGAATACATTTCTTGAATGGGCAGCAATCACACCTCACCGGGTGTTTTGCTTGAATTTCTTGCAGGGGATAATTACAGGGTGGAACAGGAGAAGAAAAAAGAAAAAAATCATATTCCATGAACTATAGAAGGTGGAGCGGTACAAATCACCAGGTGAATGCCCGACTTGATGCTTTTAAAGGTTTTGCTTGAAAAATTGACATTCGTGGTAAATAGAGTGAAAAACAAGAAAACTTGAAAATTAAATTTATTATTTTGAAAAAATCATCGTCGGACTTGAAGCGAAACCGTGTCGGATTTGAAAATGGACCTACACGACGCCCAATGCAATTTACTTCCGATATCAGTTGGAATTTTTCGAAAAAAGTCAATCCCCCACCAGGAAAGGACAGATGAGTCGAGTCCTGCACCAAACACGGGTCGTCCTGGTCAAAATCCAAACGAGCGGTAACGGCCAGGAGAAAATTCAAAACCTCGTAACGTCCAACTGGGAATTGGTGGAAGGCTGCAATTGCGGGCTTGATTTGATGATTTTGTTTTGTTGCTTCCTCCCAAATTTGGCTCCAATCCATTGGATAGATATTGAATAATTAAATGGCAAAGTTTTTTAGATAAGATTACGAAGCTGTGTGTGTCTGTGTCTGTAATCTTCCACGATAACAGCCGCAACGTTGATTCGATCGACTTGAAATTCGGTGTGCGGACAAGATTTTGCCGTCGAATGAGTCTGTTACATTATGGTTGTCATCTGTCAAACAGAAATGTCACCATCAAAAATGACAGAAAGCATATGTCAGGAACCTTGACTCGCGATATGTTTTTTGAAAGCCCTCGAAAAACTGTATTCAAAATTGTTAAAAGTATTGCTTCCGAGATTGCTTCGCATGGCATCTGTCAAATATTGAAAATTTTCAAAGTTCAAAGCTTTGTCATTTAATTCTTCAAAATGTATCCGATGGATTCGGACTAAATTCAACAGAAATCAACACAACAACAAAATCAAATCACGAATGCAGTTTGAACTTTCCATCTTTTCCCAGTCTGGAGCTACGAATTTTTATTCATTATTTCTGTTTCACCCTGTATAAATTTCCTGCAAGAAATTCAAGCAAAACACCCGGTGAGGTGTGATTGCTGGCCATCTAAGGAATGTATTCCACATAGGCGCTATGCTCTTTCATTTAAAATCCCACGGGATTACATAAGCTCCTGGACTATAGTATCCCATGTCGAAGCAGTTCTGAGCGAGCGATACGAAAAAAGAATGTTATCGAAGCAAGATGCCAAGCTTTCAGGAGGCCAGGGAGTTCCCGATGAATGGATTCCTCGCTTATGTTCGAGCAGAAAAAAAAGCAAAGTAGAACCACACTACACCGAGACATCGTCTGTGGGTCGATAGTGGACCAAGCCTAGCACCGACGCCGGCCGGTGAATGCTTTCCTCCGACTATACCCTGTACCGGAGGCAGGTATATCCTAAGATACCGGAAATTTTGCGAACCCCTGTGTGTTCCAACATAGGGTAGGGATTTTAATGACCACCAACATCGCACGGGGTCGGCACCATCGTTCGTATTTTACGTGCTATATGCGACACACGGCGTCTTGCATTTAGCAAGCATCCCAACTAAACCAAGAAGCTTGTTTTCGAGGCTAAGATCTGTCCTCGGCGGAGATCTAACCCGCGACCTCTAGCATGGCAGTCGAACGCGCTGACCACCACAACACAAGCTCCTCATGTAATCATGTTATTATGGAATTTAGAAAGACAATCCGTCGTGGTGAAGGTGGATTGGAGGTAGTTTCTGGTGAGGGTGGCGAACCTTTAGGCTACCTTGTAAGTCTTGTAACGGAGCTGGGCGGAACATTTCGATGGCAACTATACACTGTACCACCTATAATTACATATTTAGAACCATATTTCCTTCAGGTTCAAGTCCTGCAGCCCCCTGAGACTTCTTGAGCCATGATGTTTTTTTATGGTTGTTGTAGACAGACCCGAGTTTGTGTCTGCAGATACTCAACCTGGTATAGGTTTGTTTTTCTAATTTTCTATCAGGTTCTGCTCTCCTTCCCGAGAGGACGCTATGAATGAAAACTTATTTATCTACGCATCTCTGCGGAAAAAGTACTGTGGTGCCACAACAGATTTTTAGCAATTCAGCATATTTTCCATTTTTTTCAACTTTTATCCACATTTGGAGCGGTGGTAGCCGAGTGGTCCAGGTGATGGCAAGCCAAACCATTCGCGCTGTTCGAATCCTACTTCATCCATGGATATTTTGTGCTGTCCCCGAGGTTGCATGGTAGAGCAGCTTATAGCTGAATGCCGCCTCGTAAAATAAGACAATTAAATAAAAATTTTTTTTTTTGTCAACGGTAGGTACAACCAAATCACGAGAAGGACGCTTCGGGATTCCGCTAATTTTGATTAGGCTACAGCTTCCGGTCACGTCCGTCCAAAACTCCGCACAGTTCTGTGACTTCCGAATAGTGTTGTTGGAGTAAGCAAAGGGGCCATACCGGCAAATTTTGCTGCGACAAGAGCAAGAAAACTTGAAGACTGAACAAGCAATACTTGAATTTCATGCACTAGATTGGGTTTCAATATGTTTTATGATTTTGTTAGCTTTCGGTCGATCAATATCGGGTATGACGGTATAAAATTCGCCGCAGAGCTCTTGTAATTTTGAAGGGCATCAGAGTTACGGATTCTGCTCTTAGAGCTGTTACACTGAAGTTTTGAGCGAATCAACTTTATCACGCTCATAGTTGCAATGCAACAGCCAATTATGTATGACAAGTTGTTTAGTTACTATGAGCGCGATAAAGTTAATTCTCTAATAAGACTTTAGTGGAATTGGCCGTTAATCGTGTAACAATAATCTTCCGTTTCCGATCGACAAGTTCCGGTCGATGATTCCCAGTTTCCACATTGTCAGTATAGCTTCAAAATGAAAATAATACCCCTCACGTGGTATCAACCCTTACGTAATATACGATCGCGATTAAAAGCACCTATCTACTATACACGCGCCATTCCCACCCCCTAAATTAACGACAATGAAATACAGTTATCGGGGTAGCGCGCCGCGCGGTCTCTAAAATATGGACGAAATTACGAATTATACGATGTTCTTTATTGAGGGCGAGCCAGAACCAGGGCGCTTCGTCGAACAAGAGATTATACAGAGTAGACCATTTGGAACTTTTTGCTCTTTTACTCGCCGCTCTTTTCCCCGGTGCCGCCGGATAAATTAGCCGATGTTTTTTAATTAGGGAAATTACGAAGCAATTTTTATCATTTATTTATAATCTTTTACATCTTTACGACACGGCTTCAAGACACCCCAGTCATTGTACCTTACCTCCTCAGGAGCGCACAAGGAGATGATTTGAACTTCTATGGTTGCAGTTCAAAACTCAGGCCTGGCTGTCACCAGATGGAGGGAGAAAAAGTATACCTACTTCACTATTCTTGTAATATCTACTCCCAAGGTTCATCTATTTGATCCGGTCCGATGCTTCCTCCAAACAAAGAATTTGCGATAGAACTTCCACATGACATGAGCTCTGCATATTCATGCTCCATGAATCTACTTCGGATACCTACCAAGACCATTGATGAGAGCCTAGGCAAAGAACACCGACATAAGCCAAGGAAGATTTGGACAGCTGAACATCTCTGAGTTCGCTAGAGCTGTAGAAACGTGAGATATGTTGAGGGATTCGGCCCGCTACACTCATACACCAGCAATAGTATAAACAATTTCACGGCTTTCTGCATTAGAGCAAGCTATGGAAAAAATGGGTTGCGCTGGTATGAATGACACGTTGACGACTTGTTGGCAGCTAGCTGTCTTCACGTGCAATTTTTAATGTGACATTGTCACTGTTTCGAGGCGTCATGTACGCGAAAGTGAAAATTTTCAAGAAAATGCGAGGAATTGTTAGTTTTCTTTGAGTGATTTGCAATGTAGTCGATAAGGGATATTGTCTTCACTGGTTGGTGCGGGTCTTTGCCAAGGCTATTAGGTTTTTGCCGGCCACTGAGAAACCGGATGAATCACGGACATGCCGAAAGTCCGTGATTCCGTGAAGAAATGGAATGTGGAAAGGAAAAATCCACTGTCCAAGATGACACTTATTCTTAAGATGGACAATATGGATAGTAGGACAATAATTTATGGAGTTGAACTGTACGGGGAAGAGACAAATTGGGCGTGAGTAGGTAGGTACATTGTGTTGTCTGCCAGCATGTGTCTTCATACCTGCTTGCTGTTGCAGTAGGTATGATAGGAAGAGCTAGAGCTAGAGTAGGTACTTAGTACTCACTACTCCAGTGATGTGGATTAGAAGATGTAGCCTTCTTATTCTTGGGCGGTGGGCTTTTTCATCCGAGTAGTATCGCGCCGATGTCCGAGATCATCCATTAGTAGCCGCCAAAAACCTAACAATCTTGACGGAGACCCACCAACCAGTGAAGGCAATATCCCTTATCGTCTACTCTGCAAAGCACTCCAAAGAAACTCACGATTCCTGGCGTATGCTCAAAAATTTTCACTTTCGCGTACATGATACCTCGACACGGTGACAAGGTGTCGCATTGAAAATTGCACGTGTAGACAACTGGTTGGCATCCTCTTGTCATCGTACCATTCGTACCAACACGACACAATTTTTCCATAGCTTGCTCTAATGCAGAAAGCCATGAAATTGATTATAGTACAGCTACCAACAATTAAAGTTGTCATCGGAACAACAAAGTACCATCCACTTCACCAAAAGTACCCCGATTTGTTGATGCCAACGCCATTTTCAACTGCAATCAAACATAATATTCACCATCACATCGAAGCAGATGACAAACTTGTCCACTGCAAGCCTGGGCGTCTCGCTGTAGAAATATATTATTAGAAAAATACAGAAAATATATATTATAGGTATATTCATTTATTTCATTGAACGTATTTTAGTCTTGGAAATGTCTAAATACACGAAACGTATAAAAAAACAGCAGAAGAATCCATTGAGTCCCTTCAAATTGGTTGAGAGAAACACCGCATTAAAATTCAAAAACCAGGGGAGTGAAGTACAACATCAGAAATTATTTATACTGAAAGGCAGGGAAAAGGCAGGCAGTCGTTGTAACATGGATGAATAAAGAGTTGATCCTCTCGGGGCTCTCGTATACATTCGTTAGCTCTTCCCATGTATGCACATAGGTAGATTACCCACACAGTGGACTACTGTACAGTGTACACTGTACAGTGTACAGGCGGAACTTGTTAACATCACCGATTTAAATTACTTGATGCACTTCTAACGACCGCGCTCAATTGTGATCATGTGCAAATTAGCCGGGTAATTTATAGTAGGTAACGCATTTAGAGCGCCGTTGTCGGTCCAAATGTGAAATGCTCATCTCAACGCAAGCCGCCGATACTGCAGAGAAGCCGACTTACCCTCACACACACACACACACAAAATAAATTATTATTATTCCAGCAGCGTCAGTGCACGCGGCGGCGGTCCTAATGAACAATTATTATTCCACAATTGGACGTAAAAAAAAGAGAGAGATAGAGGGAGGGGACGCGCTACACTGTTTGGATCCAAATTGGATGAGAATTGATTCAATCCGGAGCTGCTGGAGAAGGTGTGGATATACCTACCCTTCGTGTTGTATTATAGTATACGACAATGGCGCGGAGTTTATGTCGCACATGAAAAATGAAAGCGGTTATAAAAACTGCGATAAAGCGCAGATCAATTTCCTAGCAACGGTGACAAGCAAATAATAAGTCCGGTGTAGTAAACCGAACGGATGAGATTTTACTGGTGCTTGTTTTATCCGATAGATGGATCATTACTGGCGAAATCTATAGAGAGACCTGGATCTGGTTACCCAGAGAGAGACGAAAGCCAAGTCATTGAGCGAGAGGGTATAGAGAGAGAGAAAGCTAGAGCACTAGGGTATTTGCACGTCAGGGTGTGGTGCCATTGCTTGTTACTAAACCACCCTGCGTCACAGTCAAAATGCACGACATGAGCTGTCAATATTTTTGTTTAGGTTAAGTCGACTGTTTCATCTTTCAACATAGATTTTTTCACTAAATTTAACAGAAACTCTTAAAAACTGTTCTAGTCATGTATATTGTGTTCCATACATAGCAGATGCTTTCGATCACCGTATTTCAAGTACTGCTGGCATTTCGTCGAACGTAGGTTTCATCATCCAACTCATTCCGTCGAACGCAAATTCCGCTGATCGTTGAATGCAGTAACCGTCGACGTTGTGACCCCATCGTGAAGATATATTTGTAACTGCCATACGCGCAGTAGGTATACTATGCATTTCAGTGGGTACTGGCCCCAAACAGCTGAAAAACCCAAAAAGTACAATAATAAAAGTTCATCAATTTTGCAAGATTCTATACCTGATGGTTTCTTCGGCAAGGAAAACATCACATCTTCCCGACTCTTGTACTGCTTCACGGTGCACCTTTTCCGTTTTGGCACTTTTAGCCCGGATTTCGGCGATTTCGGCAAGCAAAATAATGACAATTCAAATTTGTAAACAAATCGTGGAAATGACAAATGTCAATAGCAACCACGCCCACCCCAGCTAACTATGTTTTAAATTTTGACGAGGCCAGGAAATGCCGAGATACTGACAGAGAATACCGATATATCCCTTTCATAGCTTCGTCTCTCTAGGTACCCTTATTCAGTCTCTCTAGAAATCTACGTCTTGGTTCTGGTAGACAAAAAATGACGGAAAAGTGCTCTCATGATGTGCATCCTTTCGCATTTTTTCGCTTCAAGCAAAATCTTTTCATAAAAATTTCAATCAGGCAAGATCATCTTTCTCGGTACTGCGATCGATGGAACTGGGCCAGAACGATCCAGAATCAAAAATATAAAAAGGAATACTTGATCAACAAAAGATAATTACATAAAAACATAAAAATATAATATGGACATTTAACAAAATATGATATACAGTTGTATACAGGTGATTCAAAAGTGTCGGACTAAAACAATGTATAGTACACAGAATCCTTTATGAAGCCCAGAAAAAATATTCAGACAATTCTTGGACTTTTATTTTTGACGTTATGAAGGGTCGAAGGGTAGTCCTTCGAGCCCTTCTACTCAGTTCCATAATTTCAGAAGAATTTAATAAAAGTACTCCTGTTCTCGTCCATCAGATCGATTAGCTTGAAGGTGGTAGTTTTCTTGGGTTATTGGACTTGGTTAAAAAAATCCTATTTTTTAAAATGCCGACGTTTCGTCTTTTCGTCGTTTTCGTTTTTGAAAACCGCCCGCCAATAATTTCTGTCTTGTGTATCCTCTTCGCTCAACCCTCACTTCTTTATCGCTTTGCTTATCCCATCTTTCCATGTAGTTCTTAGAAGTCCAACTAACCTCCTTCCTGGTGCTTTCCAAAGTCATCATTTCCAGTGGCCACCTCCTGTCTTCCATTCTTTTGACATGTCCAAACCATCTCAAACCCTTATGCTATGCTCTACCCTATCGATGATTGTTCCTTCCTCTACTTCCATTCTTTTTCTTATTTCTTCATTCCTCATGCGTTTTCACCTCGACACCCTTGCACCTCTTCTCAAATAATCCATTTCAACTTCACTAATTTTTCTGCGGTATTCCGCGTTAACACTGACAGTCCAAATCTCTCCACCATAAAGAAGAACCGATTCTATCAGCATTTTCCCAATATATTCTTTGGTTTTGATGGTTGGTTTTTTATCCCACCAGATTGAGTTTAAACATATCAAAACTTTTCTGCTCTATTCTAAACGCCTTTCAATTTCATGTGTCTCAAATCCATCTTTGTTGATCTCGACCTCCAAATGTTTGAAGTGTTCAACTTGTTAAATTTCGGTATTGTTATACAGGGTGATTGAAAAATGGCGCATTTTCTCCCGTGTACGTTGTGGGAGACGTTGAGGGAGCACGGGAAAAATAGTAAAAAAAAAGACTCATTTATCCTTCGAGTTATGAAGAGGCAAAGTTGAGAATTCAACTTCTTCAGTTTGCATGATTTTAAAGCAAAGCATTGTTACTTGCCAAGGGTCATATGTCGTTAGTACTTCCCGATTGAAAATATCTCTTGCAATTGAGATCTGAATCGTATTTTCAAATTTCAAAATTCGTCTTTCATCTCAAAAGTGCCGTGAAAATACATTTGGCAAGTATGTTTGGTATGGTCTGGCAGGTTCTACGGAGTTTCCAGGGTAACAATACAATAATGCTATTGTGATGTACTGTTATGGTTTCAAAAATCGACTTGGCGATACAGAATAATGAAACCAGGGGAACCAAAAAACAAAAGAGAGTTTGTTGTTATTTTCGGAGGTTCCGGCTGATTCTGCAAAGAAAGATCCAATAACCATCGGTCAAGTAGCGATTCAGTGTTCTTCTGCTGTTGCTGTTGATGGCAAGCAGTACCACCAGTCATGTGATATGTGATGTGCCTCGAGAACCAAAATCAACGAAAGCGGCGCTGAACGCCACTCCTAGAACGCTGCCTTTGTTTGACAACGACGGTCAAAAGCGATTCAGTGTTCCTCTACTGTTCCTGTTGATGACAAGCAGTACAACCAGTCATGTGATATGCCTCAAGAACCAAAATTGAGGAAGGCGGCGCTGAACGCCACTCCTAGACGCCGCCTTGCCTTTGGTTGACAGCAACTGTCAGTAATCGCCAACTTTGTTGAAGTGGCCATTTTGATCCTATTTCTCTCGTCTGTCCAGATGCCACAGCGTATATGGTGAGCTTATGGACTGTTTAAAGGTACCAAATCAGTTCACTACCTTACCGTCCAATCGGCGTCTTCACCAACGTTGTCAGTTGGTCCAGATTATCAAGATCCTGCTAATCATTGCGGTTGTCTCGAAGCTCATGCGTTCAAGACTCGTTGATGGGCAAACCAAGTGTTGCCTCTTATCTTTTATTTTACTGTTTTAGAATGAGTTACCTATTTGACATTTGACGTGTTGTTGTTATACAGGGTTATTCAAAAGTCCGGAATAAAATTCATAATTTTTTTCCATATTTATTTCGGAAAAAACGCTCGAACCGGTCGATTTGTAATAACGGTAGGCCGTTTTTTCATGTAACGTGTCATGTTCTACCGTCAACCCCCTAACCCCAAGCCACCCTCAGTATTTTTTTTTCAAATGGCACCCTATGGCTTATGGGAGCTCGTTGGAAAGCTTGTCAAAAACTCTATTCAGATCTACCATTGAAAATTAGATCTGAATAGAGATTAGGATGGAGAATTTTGTTCCGGTCTGTTAAGTAAACTGGAGTTCCTCAAAACTTCATGGTGACTTTATCCGATCTAATTTTCAATGGTAGATCTAAATAGAGTTTTTGACAAGCTTTCCAACAACCCTCACAAGCCATAGGGTGTTATTTGAAAAAAATACTAAGGGTGGCTTGGGGTTAGGGGGTTGCCGGTGGAACATGACACGTGTCATAAAAAAAACGGCTTACCGTTTTTAGAAATCGACCTGTTCGAGCGTTTTTTCCGAAATAAATGATATGGAAAAAAATTATGAATTTTATTCCGGACTTTTGAATAGCCCTGTATGTATTATTATTGTCTCTGCGTGAAGTAAGAGACGTTATAAGGGGGTAGCTATACCGGTTTACTACACCAATTTCCCTTGGGGTAGGACGGCAGTATGTTGTTTTTCGTGTATAGGTACTCTGTTCCAGTGTCGTCGCTGGAGCTTCGTTGGGCCCTCGAGTTCTCGCAGCGTCATCGAAAAGGTAGGTACCTACGTTATAGTTTGTAAGCCAAATCTCGCGGTATTGCTCACCCTTTCTATTGGCGTCCTCTGCGCAACGCCCCTTTATTTTTGCTAACACGCCATGTCAAGTTGAACTGTAAATATTCTTGTACCTTTTCTTCCCGATCATAAACCTGATTTTTGTAGTTTATTCTGTATTTTTAATTCTCCCAATCCCAACTATCTCCACCTCGGAGTCAATCACTTTCAATTACGATTTCAACCCGTAATAGTACCTCTTTGATCTGAAGGTGCCAGTTAGGTACCAAAGCGATGCTGCCAGATTGGACAGATTTGTTTTTGGTTAATAACTTGCAAATCGAAGCCGATTAATTTTTTTTTATTATTTTTCCCATGCTCCGTTAACGTCCACTATAACGTGTCCGAAAGGAAATGCGCCATTTTTGAATAACTAACTCTGTATCGTCAATCATAATTTTAAATTTTTCATCTGAATTTGTCACCAAATACTGTCTTCTTACTGTCTCAATTTGAAATTTAAAATCTTGAAATATTGTTAGAGGACAGTCCAACCTATTTTTCCCTCATAATGAGAAGTAATCCCTAGTTGTTATCAGTAATATCGACTGGGAAAATTAAAAAAAAAACGCTGTTAAATTGGGCAGTGGAAATTGATCACTTCTTTGTTTGGCATTCTCTCGAAAATAGGTCTGTCGCAATTTCGACGTCATAAATAGAATGTGCTGATGAGGAAATGTGGAAAAAAATATTGAGGTTAAAAAAAAATGAAACAAACTTCTCGTACTAGCCGCAGACTTTACTTTTTTCAACATTAGAGACCGATAGCGACATAGTGACTGATCCTGTTAAAGTTCATGATAGAGTCATACGTTTCCCCTTTATTGAGTATAGCGATAATAAAAGTGATTTCGTCGGAGCTCCGGCACTTTCACTTACATAGATTCCGTGTACCTTGAAGATTAAGTTCACTAGAAATGAATGAATCTCTGCAGACTAAATCAACGAACGAAAGATTGATCAATCAAATTTCTAGTGGTTCGCAATCATGCAGCGCACTAGGTACTTGACAAGCTATTGGGACTGCGTAACTTGGGTTGCCGCACAGATAGCAAAGCAGAACCGGGAGAGAACACACAAGAAAAAATCAAAAACAAATAATTTAAACCGTATCCGACAGTCACATGCATATATTACGGTTTGTAACATTGGGCTCTGGCCGTCGGTCCATAAATTTCGGACATTCGTTTAATGCGTTTTCCACCGTGCGACCAGTGGAGCTTTGGTCCGGTGTTGCGTGCTGGGCGCGCGCGTAGGTACGTACGTTATAGAAAAGTTATGTGAAGTCGATTTCCTGATTGCAGCGCGATGTTGTTTATGGTGCGTATGGATCAAATAACCGCCCCGATCGGACCCGGAGCCCTATTATACTACCAGCGGCCACCACCACCAAAACCCGGCGCTACTGTCTGCTCTCTGGGCTGTTCTCTCGCCGGCTGGGGTAATTTGGGAATTTACCGGAGCGTCCAAAAACAATCGAATCCATCCATACACACGCACACACACACTTTAGCTTGTTAATTGCCGGACCGTATTGCGGCGCACTGGCGGAGGAAATTTACATTTTGGGATTGGAGAGAGAAAAAAGCGTCCATCGATTGATGGAATCAACACGGCATTTTTCTTGTATCGACACCAATGATAAAGAATCGAGAGTTGGTGGAATCAGCAGAAGACTGATTGTTACATTACCGTACGTAAATAAACACGGATCCAATTAAAAGGGATCGACGATTTGCGCCTGGCACTCATGCAACCAGCAATACATTTTAACCACGGTTTGCAGTGCAGCATAATATTTGGCTGCTAAAATTTTAACAACTACAACAACAACAACAACAACAACAACAACAACAACTACAATAAAAAAGTTCGGGTGGTTTTCCAGGACTTTATTGTTATGAACAATAAAACAATGATGTTGAGTTTCAAATTCACGTGCAACGTATAGGTGAAACCGGTGCGTTCACGACGTTGTGTTTTATGATGCTCTTGCAGATGCTTCTCAGTCCACTCGGAGAAGTTCGAATCTTGGTGTTCATGACTGATGGCATACTGCTCGTAACACTTAGGTCATCGACTATACGGCGGCGGCGATGGACAACTGGACAGTGAGTGGGTATTAAAACCTCAAGCAAAAGAGCCTACATGATAGCCTAGCTCAAGAATGGGCCAGATTTCACAATACCGTGCTACATATCCGAAGATAAGCTGGACTCTACTCGTGGGAATGTGATGGTCCTAACACCCTTGGCGCATAAATCTTTGTGGCAGCCCTACAGCTTCGTCGTTCTGACGTGTTGGCTGGTTTTAGGGGCGATTTATGAAATGTAGCAAGACGATGGTCACGATGAATGGAGGTTTACAGCTTTTAAAATAAAAAACTCAAACCAGATTGAGAGAATTAAATTCTCTTTCTGGAAAAATATTTTCAAATTTTTTTGACACTACTTCTTGTCCAATACCAATCCCGGCCAAAGCCAATCCGAGACACTGAAACACCTCCTCCAGAACATTAAGATGACGCTGTAAATCTGGGGTGGCAACGGTGATATCATCCAAGTGAATGAAGACGAACGATTCCAAGTCAGCTCTCAGAACTCCGTTTATCAGTCGCTGCCACGTAGCTGAGGCGTTATGGATTCCGAAGGGCATACGCAAGAACTGGGAGAGCTAGATGTCATAAACTGACAGGCGGATTCTCAATGTTACCGTTCACTTGGTCGCAGTGCCGCTAGTGTGGTACAGTGCCGTCCTAAACTGTATTGCCTTATCTACAAATGGCACCGAACCAAAATATTAGGCTTCAAAGTTTCTTCCCGCCATGCTGCTTGTATAGATGCAGCCATTGCACAATCGATTTTTTTTTGCCTATAGACTTTAGAAATGACCTTTTCCGATCCGATTTTTTCCAAAAACTTAATTTTCGATTTTTTTTGTTTTGTAGATACGGTGTTTTAGTTGAAGTTTAGAACGGCAGGAAAAAATTAAAACGTGCACACCGCCCATCATAGCTTAAATGGGCAGGGAGCTGGTGCCTCAAAACTTACGTCATGAGGTACATGATTTTAATCCTGTAGGTCTAATGTGCGTTGATGAGGTTTTTGAAAATTTCTTTGTCTTACATGTCAGACCGGGGGCTTTAGGCTGGTATAGGCTTGTCAATTTTCGAAAAATGTCAAAAATTCATGTCATAAGGTACATGAATGAAACCAAGGGGATTTTGTGTGGGAACATCACCTTAATCAAAAATCGGGTCATAAGACAAAATTTTTGGAGGCTCTCGGTCCATAAGACAAGTTTGAAATTTTCAAACAAGGCCAAAATTCACCTCCTCCTGGAGACTTCTCTTTTTGCATAATTTTAGGAATGAGAAATGATTATCACATGATTTTTTACGCAGGTTTCGAATCTATCCACAAAATTTTTTAACGGTACATCGCTTACAGGGTGCAACATCGAAAAATTTTTCTCAAATCGTACACCCTGTATTTTAACATGGAAATCGATTCCGTTTTTAATTCTGATTACAAATATATATCACACTTGGTGGGTTGGTCAACAAAACGCCTGTGAAAAAATTGATAAATTTTGGTCCTTTTTTGAAAATTTCAAACTTGTCTTATAGACCGAAAGCCCCCAAAAATTTTGTCTCACGACCAGATTTTCGATTGAGGGGATGTTCCCACACAAAATCCAGTTGGTTTCATTCATGTATCTTATGACGTAAATTTTTGGCCATTTTTTCAAAAATTGACAGGCTCATACCAGCCTAAAGCCCCCGGTCTGACATGTAAGACAAAGCAATTTTCAACAACATTATCAACGCACATTAGACCTACAGGGTTGAAATCATGTACTTTATGACGTAAGTTTTGAGGCACCAGCTCCCTGTCCAAAAGTGTCTGTTTACGATAGTTAAAATTTAAGTAATTGCTTATTAGAAACTGAGCCACGATGGGTTTTGAGAGATCAGAAAGTTTCGCAGTTTTGGTTGATTAACTGAATTGATCAATGAACCAAGCACGCTGAACAAACTGTTTATAGTATAGGCAAGCACGCAACTTACGCCCGGCCGGCCGGAGTTCCCCAGTTCCGGTTAGCTCGCGTTGTGTATGTGTGTATATGCGTTTGCAGTTTATGAGTGTCCAGTTGATTGACGCGTCTACAAATTGCCGCGTCACGTGGTCGAAATTCCCAATCGACGGTACGGTCCCTGAATACTTATTATTGCACCCGCTGTGCCCGACCCGTGCAGATCTGAAAACTGAAATTGTACGAGCAACCCCCAATTGCGGCAGTAATAAAACGGTTTAACTCAGCTTGTATATTGTGAAATTACTTGCCATTCCCGTTGTTTGTTTTGCGCTGTTCATTACAGTTGAATGCTGTATGTATGTGAGTTGTTTGTATATGTATGTAAGCAGTTCGTGATTCCGGTTTTTCAGAAATGTTGTCTGTTTATTTTGAAAAAATAATATAAAACATTAAACACCATACGCTCTGCATAGTTACGCGTGTCATTTTCACCATTCAGATGCGAGCAATTTGAGCAACAATCAGTATGGATTCTGGGTTTCAGTTGAACCAATAGCGAAGTGTCATTCAACTAACGTGACCGCAGACCGGATCGCAATCACAAGGCTAAAACTGGTGACTAACATGAAGTTCCAACTCATATCACGAGTGATTCTTTAGTGTTTGCACTAGTTTTTTCTTCGCAATATCTGTCGAAAATTAGTAAGTATCTACGAGGTGCAGGAAGCATACAGTTGAGGTGATTTTTTGAACAAATTTTTTTGTCGTGGCAGAATGTGTCGCTTTGGTAACAATAGTAAGACCAGTGGGTATGGTAGGGTAGGGTAGGTTCACTTCTACTGTGACTAGTTGACTGGGCAAATTTTCTATTTCAGCATTGTGGGCTAGCCGCTATTTTACCTGGTGTGAAACTGGCTTCTCCGAAAGTGATGTTATATTTCTTAGCAAATTGATATTGAAATGTTGAAAAACTGACCTTGTCACACGTGGAAATGCAACTAGAGGGGCACAGAGCCGTATTACCGTCATTTAGATGGCAAAACCGCACGCCCCCCCTTCAATCTAAGTTATCTTGACGGCGGCCATTCAAGGCCAACAAAAACTAGTTCCGCCAAGCTCCAAAACGAAAGCAAATTGCAAATTGAAGGTACTCACATGAATTTCAGTCCAATACGCAACTTTGAGCGGCTGAGTTTTCTGAAATTCGGTACTTTTTACACGTAAATCCTGCTGCAACTGCAGACCTGCTGGGATGTTCCTTGTCTTGCCTATAGTTCTTCATGGCTTGGCGTGTCTTTTCGACTGGAAGAGGTGAAAGGACTGATGATTCCATGGGTTCCCTTTTTTGGACGAAGGGCTAGTATATTTTTAGTTTGAATCATCGTAAAGTTGAACTGGCTTCGAGAGGTTGAAAATATTTTTGACAACTGTCAAATGTCAAAGCTGCTTTGATTTATTTGTTCATTGGCTAAAATAAAAAAACAGGTCGAAAAATTACTACATTTTCCAATAAAATGGAGAAAGTGTCAAACATCACGTCCCGCGAAAGTTTTCCGTATATCTGCAGAGAAAATGCGTAAAAAATGTGTTCCAAAAGTGGTCCGAACGACTTCGTGTCTCTTCATGAATTATTGGGCCGAATGAAACCAGAGCCAGCCAACCGTAAAGTTTTGATAATTTCTATATTTCAGATTTATAAACTTAGAAACAAAATCTCACAGCCGACTAGAATCACGGTAGAAGTGAACATACTATAGGTGCGCCGTATTTTGTGCTTCAAAAATACATTAGCTTAGTGCGAATGCGTGAATGCATCAAGTACTTAGTTGATATAGGTTTTTTTTTTTTTCCACTTTTCAAACCTTTTTACGGATTTACGGGGCACCCCAAAGACTGCAATTGCGATCTCACATCTACGCCTTGCAAACCCAAAAGGTTGAAGGCCCTGCGCCGGGACAGATGACAATGACACTATTGACATTTTGCCATAAACTCCCTCTACATGCAATCACCCTATTGCATGATGTTACTTCAGCTTGTCGCCACTTGGTGGCTTTGGTTGGGCGGCACAACGCGTTTGCGCCAAATCCAGATGATAACGGATAATTGGTGAGGCAAGATAAATGTGAGGCTCGATGTGAGGTTATTCAAGTGCCAAAATGACGCGATTGACAGATATGATACACGATTTAACGGTTTGCAATATTGATAAACCTGAAGTCCCCAAGTGGCAAACGGCGCCACAAGCGCCCCCTACATGCAATCGCCCTATTGATATCTAGAAAAACATCGTCGACTTGTATCCATCACTTAAATTCCGGGGATGAAGTAGATTGCAATATTAATAATTGACATGTTGAATAACGCATCAAGTCGAGCAACGGCGACGGTCGTCATGTTGTGTTCTAACTGTCCCTCTGACAGCCGCGTCATTTGTGTTTTGTTTGTGAATTTTTGACGCATAACCTCCAAAAAAAAAGGAGGCCCAGCTTGCACTGTTTCGTTATCACTCGTGCCCTTGGCTGTGGGCCCGTTTAATGCTATTGCTGTATAATTCCACCGATTTGTACGGGTTTTCTGATTTGGTCTGTATTTCAGCGGCGCTGTTGGTGCCCCGGGTGTGGTGACTCCCCCATGGAATTGTGTTAGGCCCTGGGGACACGACAGAAAAACTAGACTCTGGCGCTCGCGACCCAAAAACTCGAACATCAGTGCTCTCCGACAAAGGAAGTCGGTTTCTGCCCCCCAGAAGAGACGAAACACCACATTTGGCAAGCGGCGTCGCGGTCACACTGGATCAGCGGGACAACCAGGACCCACGGACTAGGAGCGCTCACTTATTTTATAGTTTACGTGATTTCTCAGCTAGCTCGTATTTATCGATTCCGTCTCGTACCCGCTGGAAGAGGGATGCTACCCCCTTATCTTGGGGGCCCTTTTGAGGCTAGTTCAACTAACCACATAGCACCCTGCACTTCGATCCCCCTGGTATCAACGGGATATGATGCGTCGAATTACGATGTATTTGCATCCAGTGGACGAACGAGTTTCATCCCCTCCATTTTGAGTTGCAATTCCCCCCCCCCCCTTCTCCGATAACCTAAAGCCCCAGGGTGCGATTTGTGGTGATTTTAGATAAAATGTAGTAGGGCCTTCAATTCTGAACAGAGTATCAAATTTTCAGGACATCCATATTTTTCCCGAGGTTTTCGCGATTTTTCTTTCTTGTACTATAGGGACTACCTTATTTTAACTTTCAAGCTTGCGATTAAAATTATCTACCTTCCTTTTACAACAAAGGCGGCAAGGACTTACACTGACTAAGGCCAACTTAAATGTGACTGTGCTGTTTTTTGAATTTATTTTTAATTAATAAAAGCGTACTTAATAAAAGACTAAGAAGCAGCGGAGCACAAAGGAGAAAATTTCAAGACTCGAATACAGCACCCAGCTATCTGAATAATTTGCTTGAGGGAGAGGGGGAGGGTGTATGCCACGTTAATAATGTCATCTCACGGACGGTACCTATTGTACCCTATTTACTCCTAATTATTTAGACACTCAGTGCCTGTGAACACTTGTGATATTGTTGATGTGCAAAATTTGCTTGCTGCTGCTGCTGCTGCCACCGGGAAATTACAACGAACGGATCGATATTACAATAATTATTTTGGCACCGTTCTCCAAAGAGGGAGCGAGAGCACACGCGTCTATTGAAAAGAGAAATTATTACGAAATCCGATTAATTTTTATTGGGCATGCAACACATTCGGATTCGACAAATGTTTTATTATTTTTAAATTAAAAATCCCATGCATCCAACAATAACGGCACATTCGGGGCATTTATTATTTATCCGCGGAGCATTACTGTTTTAATCGCTGCAATAATAGAGAAATACAGCTTTAATTAAGAGAGGATCCCGATCCGATGGCGCTCGGTTCTCTCGCGGCCATCCAGAGGGAACGAGGGGGGGGCAGGGGTCCAGGGGGTCGGCAGTACGGGAATGGGGGAGGGAGGGGCAGAGAGTGCCGCCGATAAATCCAAAGTACACGAGCGTGTCCGGGGCGGTATAAGCAGAAGAGAAAGAGAGATGGAAAAAGAGGCAAACAAACGACGCGCCACTGGAAAAAAAATCGGCTGTGAATTACCACTTTTTATACAGACTGGCCGCCCCCGCCCCAGCGTCGGAGTTAATCGGCAAAGGTGAATTGATCCGTTCACATTAGAGGACAGGCGAGCAAACAACTTGAAATGGACAATTAAATGCAACGGTTATGCGCATGTTACTACGAGCTATACTACTCGAAAATCGTTTTGTTGTACCATGTGCAACCATCAAACTGCATGGGTTGTAAAATTAACGACATGACACTAACAATAACGTTTAGAACGTGATATGGTGGCGGCCGTTTGCGGCAGCGGCGAATCTTGTTCCAAATTGCAATAGTTTGCACTTTGCACCAGTTTTCTGGCGCGACAAATAGACAGCGAGCCTTCAAGCACATAAAACTCAAGTCTTGAATTATTCTTCTTCAGATTCAGTTCTTATTCCTATTTTGAAATTGCTCATTCACTTCTTTGTTTTCCGTCCTTCGTTTGTCCCTGCCTTCCATCCCCTTGAATGATCAATTCCGATGGTAGTAACTGACACTTGAAAATGAAAGACCTCGTTTTTGCCCACAAGTGGCATTCTCACGTGTTGGCCTATGAGTGGTAATTGGACGTATAAACTGGCAATATGCAGTAAATCCTGAAATCGGTGGCTTCTGAACTGAATTCCGTTGTCCATAACAGGTCTTCAAGCCCACTTCTAGCCCATCTTTGTTGACCACGTACCTCAGGTAGCTCAGCTAACTCCGACAGAACTGACGTTTTTTTTTTATTTGAGGTGAGGTCTACCCTCGTCAGCCGGCAAAATACCTCTGCCATCATCTCTACATGCTTCTTAGACGTGGGAGTCACGATGACGATGTCATCCAAATACGTAAACGAGTAGGGCTCGAGATCTGGTGTGATCGCTTGGTCGATCACTCGCATACAAGTGGTCGGGGCATTATGCAGCCCCAAAGGAAGTCTCGTAAATTTGAACAAACCGTGCTGAAAAACCGCGAATGCGGTGATAAGGACTGATTCGACAGCCATCGGCACCTGCCAACATGCGGATTTCAGATCTCAAGACGATAAATACTTTGCATACCGCAGATTGTCTAAAATGGCAGAGACATTTGGCATGGGAGATGCGTCTCGTCGAGTCACTTAATTTACTCTCCTGTTGTCCTACAGAATCTGAAGGAGAGATCCAATCCAGAATTGAACAGAAAGCGGTATTCAACGCCTCGGTAGTATCTGCGTGGTCTATGGCGCCCGAAAAACCATTACAGAGGCGTAATACCGACGCCGGTTAATGGTTTCACCCACTATACTGGATATTTTTCCAAATCCCCATGTGTTCTAATACACTGATGCCCGATTGCACAAACGTGGTATTAAATATTTAGTTCGGTATCAAATCGTTTAATACCGGACTAAACAACAAAATGGAGTGCAGAAACAAAAAAATCTGACATGGGATCAAAATTTGGTACCGAACTATTCTGATACCGCACCAAACGCCGATTACGCCCATTTTGGATTGCACAAGGGATTTGATACCGAACTAAACACACTAATACCGCATCAAATCTGATATTACCTCGACCCCGGTATTAAATTGACAGAATGACAGATCGTTGGAAATTCGATCGTTTCAGGATGATCCGTGCGTTTGATTCGGCATAAAATCACTGCAAGTGCATATAATAGCAGGTTTTATGTGCATACAAGCTATTATTTGTGCATTTTCATTCAAAAATTGTTTTCACAAAATGTATTTGACACACACAAATAATGTGCGTGCCAACCCAAAATAACATTTGAAGTTGGCTGGTCGTGTGGTTAGGCTCTCGCCTTCGCATGCGGGTGGTACCGTGATCGAATCCCGTCAAAAAGAATTTTTTTTTCAACCATTTTACCTTTGAATTCAAGAATAATGTCAGATTTTCAATTTTTCATATCAGAACAATAAACTTGAGAAGTGTAGCCCTTATATTTCACGTTAAAGCAAAAAAAAATTGGCTTGCTGCTGATGAGGTTCGAACCTGGATCCTTTGGCATCGGAAATCAAACCCTTCATCACCATGCTACGACGGCTTTATTTTCAAGTGCCAGCCGCATGAAGTCAATATGACGATCGCCTCGATGCTTTTTGTGGCTCGTTCACACTTGGTCCGGGGTTAGTTGATCTTGGATCTAATTTTGCTTCCTGCAATGCGATTACGATTAAATACCGCATCAAAATTTGATGCGGTAGTAATTTGATGCGGTAGTACAAAGTTCGGTATCAATTTTTTTTTGTGCAATCGGGCATGAGGGTGGCAATATCTTGCCATAACCAATGTCAGTTTGATAAACGTCACCGGTTGTGAGTTTTTAGGATCTTCGTCGTTCAGCCAACGCTTTTACTTCAATGTAAAACGTCATTCTTATCACGACTTATATCGCTATTCGCTTAGTCCTCTTATTACACCCCTGATAGTCAAGGCCTGTACTCCGAGAGCACGAGTGTCGAAAGCTGCGTTGATGAACGGTTGCTGTCTTTCGTTGATGAGAACGTTAGCAAACGGACGTTATGACAAGCACGTCAGGTTGACGTGTTTATTTTCCTAACGTTGAACTAACAAAAAACGGTAGAACTCAAAACTCCGTTGAAACACGAAGTTAAATAATGTCGAAATCAACGAAATCGACCAACACCAAGTGCATCAGCTGAACGGTTGTCACTACTCGAGGAAGGGCAAGGAAAGAAATGTTCATTTTCATAAATTCAAGGCAACGATAGGAGAACAGCTTGAATTTGAGGTTTTGGGCTTAGAAAAGCTGTGACACCGCTGGTGTCAACTACGAAGGTCTGCTTGATTGATTGCTAAGCAATGCCATTCTTTATGCATCTGTTATTCATTATAAGTAGGTAGATTCGCGGGTTTCCGAACAACGGGCATAGAGCACAGCTTGATGATTGGTTATTGTAATTTTCAACTCCGAATCAATTTGAAATTGTCATCACAGTGATCGACACGAAAAACTCAGTAGCTACGCGATTCCGTGGTAACTGATGAATGACAAATGATATCACGTCTTTCACAGCGCCACCATCGGTAGTTGGATTTGCCAATAACAACTAACTATACACTTTCACAGTGTAGCAACAACTCGTAAAATTTGATCAGAATGCATGAGCCAACAAGAAAATCTATAAAAGTATTTTATAACGCCGGTATCAACACGATTCACTTTGTACAGCGTGCAAAAATTACACGATGTACCACCAACCCCGAGGAAAATAAACGCGAGCAGCTTGCGTCGTTCTATTATTTTCCACGTACTATCCTAGGTTGTACCATAGAGTGTTGTACCCACTATCCACGTTGAATTGCACGAATCGACCATACCACCGCTATACACAACTACCTACCTTGACTACCACCAGCACCGCAGTACCACCAATCTATGAACATGAAACTGCCGGCGATAAAAGCCGGAGCGTAATAATCACGTTTCGCCATTGCTAAACATCCAGATCAGTTCAAGTTCTGGAACTCGGTTAGCTCTAGCGAGAATTAGGTGGCAACTTGCTGCTGATGGTGACGACGATAACGAGGATGTGCTTCTCTCATTTGACGGTTCGACGATAATAATGTGGCGGGGCGGGAGAGCTCAGCGAGGGAGAAAGATGTGCGGCGCATGGTTTACCTGCAACAAATTAAAAGGTTTTAATTAACGTCACGTCTCCAGGAAGGTTGGTAGAGGCATAGGTACATATTCAGCATAACTTCCGTGACCAGAAAGTTCAGAAATAGGTACTAGCTACTCGTGTATAGACTACAGACATGGATATAAATTTTGAAAATGTGACATTTGCCCGCAATCAGCACGCTGATTTGAAATTCGACCTCTTTTGAAGAGGGTTAGCCGGATAATTGACAGACGTATAAGCGAACAGAACACACAAACGAAAGCTATGGATTCAATAACGTCGGGCGTCAAGGTATTACAGGACACCAAGACATTAATCAAGGTATGCTCGACACAATGTTACTTTTTTTTTGGGAAATTCATCCTGACATTGAAACGGATATTATGTCTAGATATATGCAAAAGAGGTCAACCGTGTTGTTGAGTTGTCAATTCAAAGACACTGACAACACCATAGTAACCTCGATAGTAACTAGACTTGGTATGTTTATTGGTTCGGATAATCCGATGTTGAAAAGGATCTACCAGTCAGTTGACATTTGAATAACGTCATTACTCCTCATACTGGAACCGCTACTATCAAACTGCCAAATATCGAACCAAAGGCTCGAAAAATCTAACCATAATTTCGTCGGCTCTCGTCGGTTCCAATGACTTATTGATGCTAGAATTTTCCAGCATCTGTTGTTAGTCGCCAGAAAAGTCTAGTGTCTTTAGAAATATTGTTTTCGATGCACGCCTCCTTCACCAACTCTGAACTGAGTATGTTTCTCATCATAGCATCGTGGTTGCCAGCGAACATCGTAACATTATCAGCTAGAGCTCTCGAAGCAGCTAGTCGTCGTTGGTTGAACTTCGGAGGCAAGTAATAATAGCGAACATCACTTTTGAACGAAGTCGAGTCGTTTCGCTGAAAAGTTCTTCTGTAACGAAATTAGTGTTACTTGGATTCCTAGCTTTGCACTATTCCTTAGGTCATGAACATGTGAAGTAGGTAGTTCCTATATCCGCACGGCGCGCGATCAAAACTGATTAGAATTTAGGGAGTTCGTCTAGCTGGTGTAGCTGTGCTACCATGCATGCACACATTACAATATTCGCAGATTTAACAAACACGCTTAGGTAATGAACGTCGGGAGACCTGAAGATTACATTTGTTTTGTACGTGGTGGCACTACTGACTCACGCACGGTGCTGGTGGTGCGGCGGCGGTGCGGTGGTGGAAGCTTCAGCGACGCGGTGGTTGGTATCGCGCGGCGCGACAAGTGCCTCCAATTAACAACAGTTCTCTCTTTCATCTCCAACCCGTTTAGCACGAATAAAGGCGCAATCAACATAAATATGAGATTATCACCACTTTATTAGGTATGCTGAAGTGCGGGGGCGAGAAATAAAACGTTATTTGTTTTGCGCTCCGTTTTTGTGCTTCCGCGACCCTTTTGTCTGAATGCGCTGCGGCGCTACCGGCCCACCACCCTCACGCTCGAACTATACAATCAAAAAGAGACATCGTTATTACGATAAAATCTTCATTATGATGCCGAGCCGCAACAGAGTGCGCGTTTATAACATCCGCGAGTAAGTTGATCGAAAATGAGCGCATGTATCAAAGATGAATTCGTCGAATTCATTCACTGGCCTTTGAAGCTGAGTTTTGAAAAACGACCTGGTCACCTCTCGCGACTTTTTATGTAAGGAATCTATATTTAAGCGTTGGCTGCTTCATTCTGGGCTCTAGGAGACCTCTTTTAGCCTGGTCCTGCCCGGTCCTGAATGAAACCGTCGCGAGGACTCCGCTGACTCGCTGACAGGCACACATGGGAAGAACACGTCAAAGAAACCCCTGCGTATTGCCTGATTGAGTGCTGAAAAATCCCTCCTCAAATAATCTGAACAAAAGTCGAGTGTGGATGAGTCACGAAGAAATAAGAGAAGTCACTCCAGTAGTAATGAGTTTTTCACATCCTCGTAAATTGGTGCTCAAACCTCTTTAGATAGTTTGCTTAGTTCACAAGTTATTCACGTAGCAACAAAAGAAGTCAAAATTATGGATAAGTGAACAATAAAGAAATGATGGGTAAACAAGTAGATTGATAAACAAAGAACAAATGAGAGATGAATAAGTAGAGAAGTCAACAAGAAAATCAACGATAAGTAAACAAGTAAAATCGGGTTGGATCATTCTCTTGATAAGCAATTGGAAGAAAGAAGTATCTAAAACGCATTCGCCCGAAATGCCCCAGCGATTACCCATCACAAACCCCACAAACATACATACAAAACAGAAGAAGAATTAGTAAACAATATAGGCAAAGGTGCGACTAGGTCCGCGGTCCTCTCTTGTCGTTTTTCAAAGTGGAATCCCACAACGTGAATTGAAGAGGTGAATTTGGAGCCCAAGGTATTTTCGTTAAATCCTGATGGGATAGACAAGGAATTCTCAAGAAGCCTATTTTTGATGAGGCCCACGTGTGGAGTCACAAAATTAAATGAAAATGACTCATCCGTAAAAAATGATAATGAAACCTCAAAATACGCACGTACAACAGAGTGTAGTCCCGGAACAACGTCATAAGTGTGCAAAGTGCCAACCTACTAGATTACGGTTTTTGCCATCAAAATTGAGATCATTTTGAGATTAGATGAATTACACAAAATTCAAAGCAGTGCAAAGCACCTGGACTACAAAATAGGGGAAAACTGCGAGTTACGTAAGCGCGTTGGAAACAAAGAGCAATCATTTCGCGCTAGGTACAATGAATATGCGGACAAAATATGTATCGAAATATCATGCATGATTTGGTGGATGGGTGGAAGCCAAAATTACTAACGTATGGTTCAAAAATTTTGGGAAATTGTTCAAAGTTAATAACTTTTTCTGAATGGTCTTTATTGTTTAACTTGATATTGCAAAAATCAACACATAACAATAACAAATTAATATTCAACATATTGATAATGGACCATTATCTTCGATGGGTCTCAATTTTCTTCTGCCATGTTCCATGATTTTCTGTATCAATTTCTCAAATGTGAAATTCTCTAATGTTATTGAAAAATGCCACGCCGTAATTGGTCTTCATTTGCAGCTTCCCATCCCTTGTCGTATACTATCCTGCTCAATACTCACCAAAAATCTTATATTGGTCGAGCTTGCGGTATATTGGGAGGCAGGAGCTCGGAGAAATTAATCCTGCTGTTGTCCAGAGAATGATCGAACATGGCAGAAGAAAACTGAGAGCCATTAAAGATAATGGCCCATCTTCACCATATTAAATATGAATTTGGTATTGTTAAAGATGATGCTAGTTTTCGCAATAATAAGCTACAAAATTGAAACTATCCAAAAAAAGTTATTAGCTTTTAAAAAAAATTCCCAAAACTTTCGGACCATACGTAATACAATGACCAGTAAAAAAACCAACTTTGAATTTGTAACAACAACGCACACTCCAGCACTCTATGGTTCACGTGTCAGTCACAACAGCTGATTTTCTTCCCTGCGGCTGCCGCGCGCCCAGCGCCATCTTCCTCTCCCATCGGCAAACGCTACGAACGATCCTTCAACGACGGTACCTACTTCAGGTGTACCAACGTACAAACAAAACAAAGGGAGAATACTACAATACTTTGGGATTTCTGTTTTGACTGTCAAGGACTAACTCGTTAACAAAGCACAATGTTAGTAAATTGAAGTTTGCCTTGATGAGTCGCGGCCTCACCGCGCAAATTTCAAATTCGACGCGTGTCGCAGTCTGTCAGCTTGACGTTGACAGATCATGGCAGGCCGACATAATCTAGCTTTTTGAAACGATTGATTTGGTTCTCCCTTTGAATAGTGACTGTAAGCGCGGGCCTAGACCCTCTGTAATCATACTTGCGTTAAGTGAACAGTGTACACTAACCGCTTCTGAGTGGAGTCCACCTGGATTCTGCTCACGGCAGCCTACGTCGAAACGTCTTGCAGTCTTGTCTTTCTGTTCCACAGGAGCCACCAGGGGCCTTATTTCTAGAAGGGAGCGATCACCAGGCGATGGCGGTGCAGTCAATCACAGCCCTAGTTGCCTAGCGACTTCGCATGTGAACGGATCACATCTTTTCTAGAAATAGGGCCCCAGGGGCGGGTCCGAGCCATTTTGTTGTCGATGCGATGCCGCAGTGCCTGAGCACAGTGTAGCTCTCCCAACTCAAGATCGTTCCGACTTAGCTAACCAAGCCTTCACCGGGCAAGGCTCGTCTCGGGTGCAACCTTCCTCTGGGGAGCACTAGCAAGCGGTAGAGAAAGCCCCCAGCAACGCTACTGGCACCTTGTCAAGTACCACATTACTTCCATTGTGTTGTTGGAATTTCCCACCTAGTCAGTGTAAAATGATCTAGTCCGACCATCGATTTAGTTTACTTATTCTAATTTCGGCCTTCAACATCTACTAAAGGTTAAAAAGTGTGTATTTGTGAATATTGTTAATCCCTTGTCGTTGTTTTATAGAGAAAAGTGAAAAGTGAGTGCGTAAAATGACAGGGAACATCTTCAAACTTTCACTTCCCGCCGCGGGACTGACTGCTCTGCTTCTACTGGTATTGGTTGTTGTACTGCTGTTCGTTACTCTACTGTCTGCTTACTGGTCTGTTAGGACCTGGATAGGACGCTTCTGTTTTTATACAGAAACTGTAGTTCTTTATCTCCTTTGTGTGGCCCAGAACGTGCCTTATCTATCTCACATCTGCTACAATTCAGCGAACGAACTCTTCAACAAGCAATTTCGACTTGACATTGAGTATTTTATTACCACTTGGCGTTCTGGACTAGCTTGGCATTTATTGCGCTACTATTTAGGATTTTCTCCGAATTAGCTCTACAGTTCTACAAGGGGTTTTTAGACAGAGAATTTCTAGTCGCCATAATTAAAGTACTTAACTCCCATATACTTTCTATTTTTAGTAGAATGATTTTTGAG
The DNA here is from genome assembly GCA_949128115.1 of Anaspis maculata. NCBI lineage: Eukaryota > Metazoa > Arthropoda > Insecta > Coleoptera > Scraptiidae > Anaspis > Anaspis maculata. Next base: position 48,707,301 of record OX421964.1, read on the forward strand.
TTCTTGCGTCATTCTGTTCTTTGTTTAAGAAAAAAACTCGCTTTCCTAGTCGCTCCCTATTTTTAAATCATCATATTTTCTCGTGGCCTCCTTATAAAAATAATGCTTAATTTGATAGGATGAACCTGAAGGGTTATTGAAGAGTTTTAATTGCAACTGAAGCAAATTCTATTAGTAGAAGAATTAATTAGGATAATTTTGTGATTACTCTAATTGGATAAACTATTGTTCTCTTCCTGGTACCACAATCACGTCGTCGGTTAGACCAATTTGGAAGGCAACAGACCCCAAGATGGCCGAAAACGACCCAAAAATACGATGTCGAATGTTTCTTTTTCTGGAAAATGACCGCCATTTGTTGGGACGAATTCTCAGGAGCCACGGGTCAAGTGGGAATCCATTTCCATTTTGGTCATTAGAAAGTCTGTGCAAATAGATTTGCCTAACATCGTTATAAAATTTTAATTGACCATTATGTCAGTAGTTATCGAACAATATCTTCGATTTTGGATACCATTACCTACCTAATGTACCAGTTCATCAATGTTGAATCTGGATAAATTTTTACCATTCCAGCAATAACTGATGAAGGTCTTTGCTGGCCTGTCACCCCTCCGTGCGTGCAATAACGTTCCCATGTTTCATTCTCACAATCGTGTGAAATGTGAATGCAGATATGAGAGACCGTCTCGTACCCAGTAAAAAGAGCCTTCTGGCGACGCCATCCATCCTCCGTCCGCTCGACCCGCGCAATAAAAACAGTCGTCGTGCACCGGCATCCCCATACAACAAAATCGAGAATACCAACACACACGCATACACTACACGCCTTCGTTTCTAAACGAATTACAATGGTAAATTGTATTCTGAAGGACTCTCCTAAAACAAAAACAAAAATATCACCATACCACACCCGCCCCAGAGCGAAGCAGAGGATTCGGAAGAGCTAGGCTTTGACCCTCCTATTTAATATATCGCCGTTCCGTTTTTGTGACTGTTTTCCCAGGCACACGCAAAAAAGAACTCGAATTAATTGTATCTCGGCCTCTTTACTTCCCTGCTGCAAAGTTCCCGACAACACGCCGACTAATTTGTGTTGTGTAATAAAATTACGGAGCTACACAATTCAAAAGGGGCTCGCTCTTTCTGTTGTACAAGAATTGTGCGGTGTGGTGCGTGCCAGGCGTGTGCTCCTTTGGAATTTGAACATTTTCCAAAAAGAACACTCGACGTCTTTCGGAATGTGTTTCTCCACCCACCCCTCTCTTTATCTCTGTCTCCCCCTATCGCCTCTTCCTCTTCTTTTCGTTCTCTCACAGACACACAAATTAACATTTCTCTAGCGCCGGTGGTGGTCAGTTTTATTGTTGTTGAAATATGATTCCAAAAACCGTCATAATGGGCCATAACTCTAAGTATGCGGTTAACGCGCGCCGGCATTAGTAACAAAAGCCGCAATTGCATTAGAGTGCACGGGGTAGCAATGCAAATGCTGTTAATAACGTTCATAAATCTGCCAACTGCTGACCAGATCTATTTTGTTCACCCAGCAGAGAGCTACAATGGTCGTCCAGTTGAACTCGGCCATCAATTCCAATTCTGACTGTTCCAAGTTGCTCCATTCCGGGTACGGCCCCGGGATTTGCGTCGCATGACATTGCTGAAGCAGAGTGTTTCTGTGTTGGGACAAAACCATTCACATATTTGCATAAGCCCCGACTCCTTCAATTTGAATTGAGTATATTATTCGTGAAAACAATCAATGAGTATGCGGGATTCGTTCCTCACCGCATAGATGAACCGTTGATTGATCATTCAGCACCTATATTATAGGTATGCATATCAGGCGTATGAGCTTATGTAGATATCGCATCATCTAAGTGCATACAGGTTGTGTAAAATGAGGGAGTGTGTAACGTTATACTGAGACAAGGTGGAAACCATTGATGTTGCAGAAACAAAGTGATGAAGGGCGCGTGATGAAGGCACACTAAGTGTTTGAAGGACTTAAGAGTCAAGTGAAACTAAACCATTTCCACTGCCAAAAGTTGAAGGTATATTCTTTGGCATTTTGCGTTTCAATGTCAAAAAATTGTAGAATTATGTATGAGGCAAATCTAGAAGCATGGATACAGGTACAGTTGTTAATGAATTAATGATAAGTTGTAAAAAGAAGCTGCCAAGGCGGTGTCAAAAGTACGCAGTAATTGCGAGTAGTAAATAGCCAAATGCCTCGTCATCTAATTGGTGCCACAAATGATCACCTATTATAGTCAGGTTATTATATTACAGTTTCACAGCAACACGATAGAAGTCTCTTTTCAGCGCAGAAGAGAATGCATCAGAAAGTGAAAGAATGCCAACAGAACTAGAAAACACAAAACCATGATCTAATAATAATAATAACAAACCATCAAGTATATTGCCCCTTAAGTAACCTTTAGAAAAATGTAGTGCTTGGTAGGAACAAGTGTAACAGGGACGTTTATGATAAACCTCGTAAAACGTAAAACCTCATCACAAAGTCTAAGACTTATATTTCCATTGGCCTGCCTATTTTTAGGAGAAATTTACATGGAAGCTCTATAGAAGGAGATACTAGTTTGTTTCACACAATCTATTGAATTGCCTTTGATCCAAAAATTTTACGTTTCGAACACAGCGAAACGTCTCTTTCGAGGGATAATGTGTTCCATCTTCACGGCAGAAAGAAGTAATATCTGATATGTAGGTTACTAAAACTGTACGACCTATTAGCATGAAAAACGCCATCTATCTAACAGCCGACACAGTAGTTGCACAGGCTTTGCGACCCATCCCCATAATGCCTTTTCGTTGTTGTGCTGGTGGTGTAACAGCCGGGATGGCCGGGTATTCTGACCCTGGGACGCCTCTACTACTACTGGGACAATAAAACAAAGGCGGCATCGCATTACTTTGCACAGATAAAGGTGGAATTAAAAGGCAACAGGGATGGCACGGCAGCAGCGGTGGGCCGTATAACGGGGTGGGCAAGCCCCTCTCGTCTAGTAGAAAGAGGATAGGAAGAACGCCATACCGCCACCAACACCACCACCGCCACCCCGGCCTGGCCTGCGGCGCTCCCTGCTGCTCCGCAGGAATGGATGGGTGGCGTTCTCGTTTACGGCGGTAGTGAAACACAAATCGTCCTAATTAAAAGCAACACGCATGGAGATGAGACACAACATTACCAGCGTTGGAATTTCGGATAAGCCCCGCCGGATGGGATTACTACACTACTACCTACTACTACTACTACTGCTGCTGCTGCTGATGCTCCGCCGGCGTAATGAATAAACACGTTCCTGACGGCGCAATTATTGCCGCCTCTATTTGATTCCACTTTTACCAATCTCTCCTCCTCGAGATTCAGACATAAAGTTGCGCTATATGGTCGGGAGCATCCAGAGTCTCGTAATAAAAGTCCAGGAACTTTAAAAATACCGTGGAAAAAAGAACCCCTTAAAAATGGCGATCACCAGGGGACGCTGCTATCTAACCCGCTGCGTTGCAATTGTTTCTAATTGCACTAGGTAGCTATCCTGCGGAAAAGCATCATGATGCGATTAAAGCTGGTGGCGTAATTGCCTGGGCTGTTTCTCAGAATACGTTTTAGAGGCCCATACATATAATTTGTGTCCAGATATTACAAAAATCTTTTATTCCCTACAGGTACATTATGACTGAATAACATGGACCTGTGTTTAAGATGGACTGCTGATCACCCTACCCGACCAAACAACAAATGACGCCACAGGGGCGCTACCATTATCGTTATCATAACAGAAGTTCTCAAAAGATTATAGAAAATCTGCAACTTGCATCGGCACATTTTGTACTATAAATATTTCTGGATATAATATTATTTTATAATAACAGATTCAATTTACAATAATATGTTTTTTACTTCGAAAGTAGCCATCAGGTTTATCATCGCAAGTTCGCAAGTTGAAACAGTCATGAAGTTTTGAGAGTCACTGTCTTGCGAATTTATCGAAGGTTGTTTCAAAATCAACGCAGTTGCGATCAGGGATCACGGTTGCGATTTATCAGCTTTGCACATTGGGTACACCTTTCCATCTAGGTGTACCCAATCGTGGAACATGTTCCGTCTGGTGGTATTTGTACCGTCTAGGTAGAAAGCACCCACTGTGATTTCGGCAGCACAAACCACAGCTACTTCCTACTGGACCACAGCTCGGGCCTTGAGAGTGTTTTCTTCTCACAAGTAAGATTGCTGTCAATCAATTATTGAATGAAATTCTACTATTTCGTTACAGAATACAGAAAAACACAAAGAACGGCGTTTGCCAGCCATTGGGGAACATAAACAAAAAAGCCGAACGGCCTAGTGCCCGACAGCACACCGTGTATTCAACACACTTCAGTTAATAATTTTTGATACGGAACATCGTCCCTTCTATTGAATTACCGGAACCTATGAACACATGTACGTACAAAACGCCGCAAGCGACCGAAAGAAAACGGCTATGCCTCTCAAGCAAATTTGAAAATGTCATTTTGACACCTAACCTAAACTTAACACTGCGATGTCATGAAGTATATGGATGTCATGTCGCCATCAGACAAAAGCCATTATAGCAGAACGGTCAATATTAATTGGGGAAAATGAAAGTCCCTAGGGAATATTAATTGGGGAAAATGAAAGTCCCTAGGGATAACGAACATGTCGGCATTCTACTGGAGTCATGGCGATATACGGTATTATAAGTCCAGTTTAAGTACAGGTCCATGCTGAATAATGTCTTGGTTATGGTATGTATGTATATACAGGGTGTCCGTTTTTCGAGGCTAAGCATGGGTATCTCGCTTATCTTGAGAGATACAAAGTCGGTTAAATTAGGAAAAAGTTGCGCATTTTCATGACGATCAATAATCCAAAAAGAAATTTGACGTATCGATTTTCGTTTTTGAGATATCGTGAAAAAACAGGAATTTAAATTTTTGTTTTTATTTTTTATTCAAAAAACGGTTGAAGGTGGCCTTGTCTTATCTAGACATTGCCAGTGCACTTTTTCAAGAGGAATCCAAAGCTGCCAAAATCTTTTTTTTAGCTTTTAAAGCAACCGAAATACGACATTCAACTATTTTCTCTAATGGGCGCCATATTGGATTTTGATATTTTTGAATACGGTATTCTTTTCTGGTTAGAACGATGTGCCACATGTCATTGTTGAATAAATGTTTGACATTTACGTTTTTTTATTGTCGGTGCTGATTTTGTTTCCAAAGCACTCTTTGAAAAATAAAAAATAAATTTTTTGCTCTAAAGCATGAATTCAACAGTGGCATGTGACACATCGTTGTAACCAGGAAATAAAATTGTATTCAAAAATGTCAAAATCCAATATGGCGCCCATAAGAGAAAAAAAAGTTGAATGTCATATCTCGGTTGTTTGGGAAGCTAGAATGAGGATTTTGGCAACATTGAATTCCCCTTAAAAAAGTGTCTTCACAATGTCTTAATTAGAAAAGGCTACCTTCAACCGTTTTTCAAATAAAAAATTAAAACAAAAATTACAAATTTCTGTTTTTTCTCGATATCTCGAAAACTAAAACTGACAAGTCAAATATCTTCTTGGATCATTGATCGTCATGAAAATTAGCAACTTTTTTCTAATTTAACCGACTCTGTATCTCTAAAGATAAGCGAGATACCCATGCTTAGCCTCGAAAAACGGACACCCTGTATACCTATACATATATATTAAGAAGGTCATAATAACCAAGGGAATTATGAAATTCATAATTCATTCCCTCTAAGGTTATGAATCCGTAATTCCCTTTCTCTAATGTCAAATGCCAAAAATGACTGATTATTAAAAGAAACACTGTAGCTTTTACAATAAAAGTTTCTCCTATATGGAATATGATCGGTTTACGGGAATTCAAAATGACAACAAGCGATCTACTGCTCCTCGGGGCCTCAAAAGGCCCCCGGAGTGGTTTGTTATCCTGGGTAAGGTATTCTACCATCGTTATACAGATGATTCACGACTTGTGACTTTCCTGGCAAGGGTATGTAGATTCTTTGTCCAATTAATTATATTTATTACAAACGCCTTAAAACGCATTTGTCGTGAATGGTTCAGTTTTCAATTTGAAGTTGAGGGTAAAATTAGGTTTTTGTCAGTAAAAAGTAAAAACTGCATTACAAGTTTGAAACTTCGAGTTTTTTGAAATGCCATATCCACACGTATTTTATCGTGTTTATTTCTTCACGAAGAATATTATAAAGATTATAGAGCCGAAAGCGACAGATGGACATCTGAAAAAATGCGTCTAATAGGGTAGTGACCACTATCGAAAAATATAAAAAAAAATCATACTAATCGAATGTAGAGCCTTAATAACAAGGCTACGTTTCGTGAAAATTCGAAAAAAAAGTTCCAACTGTCTCAAAATCTGCCTTGAAAGTGGCTACTTTTGCGAACGATTTCAAATCTACCAAGCTGTAAGGCGGGCTGTGACGTTTCAATCTTTTGACAGTAGTGGGGATGACCCCACCTCCGTTGCCTGTGTGTCAGTGTTGACGTTGACGTTTGCCAGCATAACATAACCATTGAAGTCTGATGAAGTCTTGAAATATTCATAAATCATGAAAGATTTTACCAATTTTCCATATTTTCAAGCAAAACAACACGAATCACCGCACAGATACACAAAGCATTAACAATATAACAATCAGCTGTTATGAGCGTTGACGGGTTGACGCTAGTGCTTTTTGTCGTAAGTTCTGTAGTGTTGTCAAGCCTGCTTCTCCGCCTATGAAAGATTGTGACGTCATCGCGCCAAATTTGAAATGATCGAAAACTTTCATAATATTTTTTCACCAAGAAAACTTACGAAAAAAAATCTGTTAACTATATAGCGTCACTTATCAGAAGTGAACTTGAAAAAAAATTAAAAAAAAAATTGGTCACAACCCTATTATGTTTTGATTGGAATAGTCTGCGATATTTTTGAATTTTTTCTTCCGGCTGCTATCAACAGCGTTCATGATTGATGGACGTACTGACTTTCAAATCAGGTCGATTTCATACCTCGTGTCGTTCCCAAAATCCTATCAACAGTATATGCCTCAACACGCAAAACTTTTGACTGAGTGGAGCCTTATACTAAGCTACGTATATCACCTCTCGCACAGTGCAAAAGTTTCATCAAAACTTAATACGGTATTAATATCTGATACCTATTGTACCGGGGACATGAATGAGCAAGCATCACACCAAGGTTGTATACGCCAAGAGAATTTCAAGTGCTATTAATATGATAAAAACCTCATTACCGCAATTCTACTCTTGCACGTAGTGCTAGGGATGTCGCTACGTTTCGTAATTATGCACACGTGTTTTGCGCATTGTCCCGAGCAATGAATACCAACTATGTTTCTCTCCTACAGTTACTACTCGTACTATATACACACGGAGCGGTAGCGCCAGCAGGAGCAGCACCATCACCAGCAGCAGCATCGGCAGCAGAATGCAGAACATCCCTTTCCATGATGGTCCTTTCTGGCGTTGCAGCATATCCTCTATGCATACTCGTGATATTACACAAACGGGAACATTTCGAAATTACTACACACGTGCATTGTTCTGGGTAAAGCCAGCTCGAAACATAATTGTCATTTTTCATTTAGTCGTCGCGGTAGCACGGCGAACTTTTACGTTTTGATGCTGACAATGGATTTAAAAGAAAATACAGCGACCCTGGTTGTGAGTCCTGACAATAGCGAGAGTGAGAATGAGAGAATCCTTGGATGGTACAGTCCAACGTTGAATGTTGTTGTAAGTTACGGAGAGCTGCGGAACAGATGAAGTTCCCAAAGCCGTGCCTAATAGCAATAGCGTTTTCTCAAGTTTTAACCTTCCACCCGAAGGGAAGTTCCATAATAAAATTTCCATCCGTTTCTTGCTACTCGTCGGGGAAGTTTTGGGGTGAAACAACCCATGTTGCTTCATTTTGGTCATGAAATGTTGACAAAAGCCTATTAAATTGATATGTACCATTGTTCGTCTTATTTTGTCAGTTTTCAATAAAGAAAAAACGAGCCCTTCAGTTGACCTATTTTCAACTGTATCCGCCCTCTTGGATTTTGAAATAGCAGCCATTTTGGATATCGCTGTTTGAAGCCTATTTTATTATGGCTATCCAATGAAACTCAACATGATATTATCGGACTAAAAACAAAAATCTATCAGTGCAAATACCAAATACCGAAATTATGTTCTCACTGATGCTCCCGCCTTGAAAACGCCAAGCAGGCCGTTTTTAAATTTGCTATTTCTTTGCAACTCGTTAGCCGACCTTTTCCATTTTGGTCTTAAAATGTTGACAATAGCCTATTCTATTGATATGTACCATTCGCTTTCTTAATTTTACAATTCTCAATCAAGAAAAAACGAGCTCTTCAGTTGACCTATTTTTAACTGCATCCGCCATCTTGGATTTTGAAGAAGCGGCCATTTTGGATATTGAGTTTTAAAGCCTATTTCATTGGTTATCCAATGACACCCAACACGATAATATCAGAGTGAAAACAAAAATCTAGCAGTGCAAATATAGTAGGTTCACTTGTACCGTGATTCTAGTTGGCTGTGAGATTTTGTTTCTAAGTTTTCAAATCTGATATTTGAAAACTCCCTAGAACTTGGCAGTTGGTTGCATTGATATTTGAAAGTTTAAGCTTGACGACAAGATCAACAACTTTTCCGTTTGTCAGATCGAGTGTCAAATAGACTGAAAATCACGAGTTTTGCGAAAATTGTGGTGAAATTATGCCCATTACTGTGAAAACTGTGTTTGCGCCTCAGCTTGTGTCCTGAACAATAACGTCCAGTGCCCATTTTAAAGTCCTCGAGAGTGCCATCAAGAACTCGCTTCTGGGAGAAAAAATGGGCGGAATGGGTGCTGGGCATGTACCACATAACGTTCAGCTTTGCGAAGAAGACGTGAATCTATTTTCAAAAACCACATATTATGGAAACATTGTGAACTATTCCTGGTTTTTTAAAAGAAGTACCCACACTCTGGAAGGCTGGAAACGATGGGAAGGTGAACCTTCCTAATTTTTGTGGGGATGGGATTCATCGGCGTTAATACTTGATTTCACTGCTCAGGACATCGTACTGGAACAAGAAATTTGCGGAACTTGTGAAAGGTGAACAACATCCACTCCATATTTGCAATTTGCAAAGTTGATTTCGGTGAATTTTCCATTTTTGACAGCAACAGTCAACACACCATCACACCAACATAACCTATCTTTCGAAGCCAGACGCTCAGGCGCACACTAGGCAGTTGGACGTGAAGTCTACAATGCCAAACTGTGAAATTTGCCCAGCCTACTAGAATCACGGTACAAGTGAACCTACTATACCGAAATGATTTTCTCACTGTCCCCGCCTTGAGAACGCCAAGCAGGCCGTTTTTAAATTTGCTATTTTCTTGCAACCCGTCAGCCGCTTGTTTTCATTTTGGTCATAAAATGTTGCCAATAGCCTATTCTATTGATATGTGCCATTGGCTTTCTTATTTTCATAATTCTTATGAAAAAAAAACCGAAGGCAATAATAGGAGACCTATTTTCAACTGATGTATCCGCCATCTTGGATTTTGAAATAGCTACCATTTTGAACTTCAGTGTTTGAAGCCTATCCTTTTGGCTAGTATCCTTTCCATTGATACTAAGATCGTCGGAATCGGAACAGAAATAAAAGTTTTACAAGGAGAAAATTTTAGTGCAATTTTCTTGGCCCACCCGGTAGACAAGTTGGAAAACAAAATCACATAAGAAATTACCATTCCACACATTATAAGTGCTGATAATGTAAAATTATATCGCGGACAAATCCAAGAATTTACTGCCTGCAGATGGCGAATATTATTTGCGCGATACAATTACCGCAGCAATAATTTGCCATCCTTTGACTTCATACAAATGTATTTTTGTGATCTCTTTGCTCAAGTCGATAAATCATAATAAGAGAAATTCAGTGATAAGTACTTTTTGCCGGACTCTGTATTTACAGTGATTATTTTCTATCGCACAAAATAGGCACTTTTCCTTTCAGTTAAACTGGAGATTGGGGATCCATGAAGGGGTATATGTGTATCTTTGAATCATGTTTATAACTTGAATAGATCTGTTAGTACGGGAGACGGACGCGGTTTTAGTACCCCTATCGAGTTATGTGGAGAGAGGAGCCCACTAAACAACCCACAGCGGAATCATCCTACCATTGAAACATCCTACCGGAAAAACAGCCACCGCTCATTTTGCCACAAATTCTGCAACCGTGCAAACATGCTACTGCTAAATCAACACACCGGAAAAAGTGTAACCACGCATTTAGCCACCGAGACCGCTACCGCGCATTCATCCTACTGCTGAAGCGCTCTCGGTGGCTAAATGAGCGGTTGCACTTTTTCCGGTGTGTTGATTGAGCAGTAGCATGTCTGTGGGGTTGCAGAATTTGTGGCAAAATGAGCGGTGGCTGTTATTCCGGGTGTGTTGCTTCAACAGTAGGATGAATGCGCGGTAGCGGTCTCGGTGGCTAAATGCGTGGTGGCACTTTTTCCGGTGTGTTGATTTAGCAGTAGCATGTTTGCACGGTTGCAGAATTCGTGGCAAAATGAGCGGTGGCTGTTTCTCCGGTAGGATGTTTTAATGGTAGGTTTGATTTCTCGGTGGGCTGTTGCATAGGGACTCGTGGAGAGACTATCATCTATGTAACAAAAAAATATGTAGCCATGGAATGGCAATCCTGCCTAAGTAAATCCTGCCGGAAATGCAATTAATTTAATAATTTAAAAATTGTAGAATGCAACCTTCAAAATTCTTGCTAACAAATGTCAGTACATTGTTGATGGCACACAACAATCACCCCTTTCACGGGCCACTGCCAGAAACTCATCTAGTTTTGCGTATGCCTAACGATAGTTGCTTAGCAGCACCATGTAAGTTCTGACAGTGGCGCGTAAAAGGGGTGATTGTTGTGTGCCATCAACATCAACAATGTGACTGACATTTGCTGACAAAAATTTTGAAGGTTGTCTTCTACAATTTTTAAATTATTTAATTAATTGCATTTCCGGCAGGATTTACTTAGGCAGGATTGTCATTCCATGGTTGCACATATTTTCTCGATACATAGATGATAGTCTCAAAACATAACTCGATCGGGGTACTAAACATGCGTCCGTCTCCCGGACTATGTAATATCTTTTAAAAACAATCAGAGTGAACACTGACCACTACGACGCGACAATCTTTATCGTCGATTACAAACTGAAGCTGAAAATAAATTGCGGTACGAGCATCGGGGACATCATTTTGCAACGCAACTTAATTTGGTATTGGAATTTTGCGACGATCTTGCATCATGCATAAAACTTGGTTTGGTGACCGCCGTAGACGGTCTTTGAGGCGTTATAATAACGGAGCCGGACGGAAGCCGCAGTTTGGAATACTGCAACAACAAATAATAACCATTTGCAAGATAAAGAGCTCCGCTTGCAGTAAAGAGGAAGGATTCCGAAAATCCTACCTGTGCGCTGTTGGCTGTGAAATTAACTGGTCCAAAGGGAGCGAGTTTTTTCTCTCGTTTTCACAAGCCATCACCACCAACCGGTCTAGACTAAAGCTTTTTTAAACCCAAACGCTAACATTCTCGCCATTTTGTTATTCCAACTTACCAAAAGCCTTTCAATTAACTTTTAAAAACACCAACACCATCATGAAGCGCGTTAATGACGGTGGTGGTACAAGTTTCCGTTGCTAAGAGCTTTCGACCAACATTTTTGGTATATACAGGGTGGCCCAACGAAAATGAAACAGACTTTTCGGGCACTTGACCTCACTTGTTTATACATGTGTATATACTGTAATTATGTTTACTAGACGGACATAAGCCGCGTCATGGGTTCGGCAATTACGAGCCAGCCTCCTAGAAGGTGCTGTAACCCTCCGAAAACACTGAAATTAGCATTATCTTGAGAAATTTGCATCGAATCGAATAAAAAATTAACACCGCTAAGACAATTGAACCAGCTTTGAAATGATGTATCACTCAACCCCAATTGTCATTTAAAATTTTCGAAGAGGCTGCTACCTTGACTACGGGGGTGAGACTTCACAGTTAAATTAATAGCAGTTGAACGTCCCCCTTGAAAACAAAGTTGAGCTGTCCGAGCTTATTTCGAAAAAATGAGGGCGAATGCTCGAAAATCTGTCAGTTTCGTTTTCAATGGGCCACCCTGTATACCAACCAACAAAGTTCATGACGTGTAGTTTCCGTATAGTACATCAATGGTGCAGTGGTTTTGTGTCTTGGTGCGGTGTTAATGCCTGCAGCCTGCAGAGTCGTGCGAGTCCTTTTTGCATCCTCCTCCGCCTCTTGATGTTTGCCGGCATCGAGACCTCACTATACGGAAGAGAGAGTAAATGCGAATAATGTGTAGTCACACTAATGTGAGGACGACCATGAAGATGGGTGTTGGAAAAGGCATATGAACGGTCTTAGCCGCACGTCTTGTTTGATGTAGCACACTGTGCCATCTCCGGAGGGCTGTAGAGTGCAGAGGGCTATAGATGTGACCAAGGTGGCGTGTAATGATTGCGGCGTGTTCCAGAGGTGGGCTCTTATTGTAAAGTAAACACAGCCAATGACCCTCTTTAAATTGCAAATGTGCATTAATAACAGAGTCCGCAAAGCTCCGCGTGCTTGAATATTCAGGAGAACAGTTTGGCCGACTGCTGCTGCTGCTGCTGCCGACGCTATCCGCCTCCGCTTCTGCGTTTCCGATTGCAGCGCATTCGGAATGGATCTTGATGGACATGCAGTCGACGGGTGCGTTCTTAATTGCATATTTCCATCAGGCCGTTTTGTCTAGCTGTTCTCCGACTGGGTTATGAAAAGGAGAGGAAATTGATGGACACCATACTTTCTTCTCCAAATTGAACTGATCGACTATCTTAATTTGAAGTTGTTGAGTGCCATACTGAATTTGTTTAGTACCAACTTGGAATTGATGCCGATCTGAGATAGATTATTTCCAATGTAAAGATCATACAGGATTGGAGGAGAACTACAATATATTGTAGCGGACACCGATCATTTCGTATACTTTAAGCCGGTGATCAATTAATTTATTCACGCTATAGATCTAAAATACCTGAGTTAACAAGACAAGAAAATTCCAAGTTTCTGCCCAATGAGGAACCCCCCGGTATGCCAGCACGCCCCTGGCTTGTTTTTTGGGCCCAAGAATAGTTTGAGGAACAAGATTATCAACTTTTTCAACAATACTCAACCGGCGCAACAAGCTAATGCAACTTAAGAATGTGGCACACCGAGTTTACCAGACTACATATTCATGACCAAACGTGAATGGCTTTCCTACTCGCCGCACCTCAATCCGATGGACTTCAGGGTGTGATCCATCAAAAAGACACGAGCCTGCTCTAAATTTCATAGAAGTACTGAGACTCTGAAATTATCATTATGGTTGTGGTCGAGTCCCATATCTCTGGAAAAAATTTACAATTCTTACGTTTTTTAAGCAAATATACTCACTATTGAACTTAATAAAGAGTGTGCTCCCATTGTCGTGTGAGAATAATCATCATTGACAGAATGGAATGGAATGATTAGTGATAAGTCACGCGATTTGCGGAACATTTGGTCGAGCGATTGAGGACTAAAAATCAAATCCGACTTGCAGTCGAGGCAAAGTCTAAAGTAAAATAAAAATTTACTTCAATCTGCAGTTCCCTCGGCTCTAAACCTGTGTGTGAAAACCTTTCCCGTATTTAGCTAAGATTTGAAGCTCGCGGGTAAGGTAAATCGAACTAAAAATTGAACGCTTCAACATTTTGACAGCGTGCGACTTTGCGCGGGTAGCAAGTTAGACTAGAAATTGAGTCCTAAGGCTATGAGGTGTATCACTGTTAGAGGTGGCCGCACTTTTAAACAAGTGAGTATGTTTTCACGTGCGTGAGTCTCAGTAGCGTATTTTCTTAAGGAGGCATATTGTGAATGTAAAGAAATTTGATTGAAGAAGTAACACCATTCTTTGCCCACTCTCTTCAATTGAAACTCATTGTGATATTTTGTTATCGGAATGGGGTACTTGCCAATAAAATAGATTTGAATGAAAATTCTTCCAATCATCAACAAGGTTTATATTTCATATTTATCTCTTACTTTGGGGGCGGCATGTGGAAGTGGCAGCGTTTGGCAAAGAAACTCTTGCACATGCAGTTTGAGCTGGGAGTTTCTAAATTTTTAAAGTAACATTAACATCTGAATCAGTGAAAATTTTTGAAAGTTGCACTTTTTTCTTTTGGGGGCGAACGCTGGAGGCGGCGCCATATCAAAAGTAGCCTATCCTATCCCATTCTTTGTCAGCTATCCATATAGCGAAAGACTTAGATCGCTATGTCTTCGGGTTTTTCGGGTTCACGGTTTTCTCTATGTTGGCGGCGCAATATAGACATTCGATATAGCCTAGCCCAGCTTTGAGAGTGGCAGCTATGTAACAGCGACAATATCAGAAAGCTATAGGGCGTCTAATTTGCGACGAGTTCGAGGAACGGACAGACATACGGACGGACGGACGGACGGACGGACAGAGCGGCTGCAATAGCGATTTTCATGAAGATGGAAAATGCGCTAAAAACTGGGTATGTTTTCACTTACAGATTATGAAAAGGTGGTGTTGCATTCTCACGTTCATTTTCTTTGGGATTCTCAATATAACAAATAGTTGAGTATATTTTATGCTGCCACACCCTGTAACAACAGGCATATAGACTTTCTCATAGAGGCGGCTCCCTTGCTCGTGCCCAAGTCTTTATATAAACAAGTTTGGAAAATATTCACGCGTTTGCTGTTTGTAGTCAAGTGGTGATGCGGGCACTCGGGCAGGGATCACGTGATGCAAGTGCGACGCAATGCCCTGGTCGAAAAGTCCCCAAAGGTATCCATGGTCACATTGGGCATATCCCCATAGAATCTTGTGCACGTTACCATGCCTATGTTCACCTGCCCATGGGCACGGTGAAGCACCTAAGGAGACTTACAGTGTGACCATGGGTAGGTGCACATCAGTGGTTGTGTGACCATGGGTAGGTGCACATTAATGGTTGTGTACACAAGGGTACCTATTGGTGTGCTCTTGGATACATTACTGTTCCCATAGGTATGTGATCATATTTATAATGCACATATGGTTACATATGGCGCGGTAGGTACCTATGTAGTTATGAATTTATTTTGTAATGTAGTCTGGCTGGGAGTCCATAGGTATAAGGGATGTCTCGTTTAAATTCCGATACTTCGAAAATCCATAGAGTATAAAAAAAGTAATTACTTTGAGACAACATATATAATTTAAAAGGAAATAATAATGGGGATGTGCCGCTAACCCTTCAAAGTTGAAAGATAAAAATCGTTTTTTCCGCCATAATTTTTGAGTCGTTCGAGCGATTTAACCCAATTTTTGACCAGAGTTCACAAAATCAAGTTTCCAATCAATGAAAATGTTACGTACATTTGGCCAAACGGGCTCACTGGCGTAGAAGTTAGGGGAGGGGTCCTTTTTTTACGCCCTATATCTTCTACGACACTAAAGATTTTGCAAAACCGACCACGACATGTTTGGAATCCTTTTTAGAAGCTAGACAAAAAAGTTGTTCTTGGGATTTGAAGCTTCTTTTTTGAGCTACCTGGATTTGAGTTATCGGAAACCATGTCAAAAACACCAATTTCAAGGACCTAAAAATTCAAATTTCATAAAAAAAATTAGATTGATATTCTTTTATTTGAGGAAGTAGTAAAAAACCTGATCAAAAATTAAATTAACAATTAAAATTAGCAGATATGAAGAGCAAATAAATCTCAAATAATTGATTACAATAATGATTTTACTAAGTACATTATACTATACAATATAGGTACCTATGCTATATTTACCTATATCTAGAATAACATTTTTGATTACCTAAGCACAAAGTTTGTACTTGCAGATTTCAGGTATCCTATGGGCAGATTTTTGGATCCTAATGAGCACATCTTCATAGTCATCCCATGGCAACCTTGTCTGGTATCCATGGGCAGATCTCGGCTACCTATGGGTACGTCCCCATAAGCATACACACATGGAGACGTCTCCATGGTCATATCCCCATGGGCAGATTTCGGCCACCCATGGGCACGTCCCCATGATCATATCCTCATGTCCTCATGGTCATATCCTTATGGGTACATGGGGATATGACCATGGGGACGTGCCCATGGGTGGCTGAAATCTGCCCATAGGGATATAACCATGGGGACTTTCCATTTTAGTGCCCATGGGGACTTTTCGACCAGGGATGCGAGCAAGATTGAAAGCGCGCCCACTGCAGCAGCCAATCGAAATAGACAAATTTGAATTTTAAGCAATTCGATTGGTTTGTCCAGCCGAAGCACTTCTCATATAAACCCATTAGCGCAAAGCTGGAGTATACGAGTTGCCCAGTGCCCCAAGTATCTTAGGTGAATGAGAATGGCTATACATAGATACAGGACGACTGCTTCTTTCTTGCCCAATGTCTGCAAGTGACTTTCGCACTCAACCTTGATCGTATAGCGTGACTGTCTGCCGTATGAAATTAACCTGTTACAATTATATTTGTTAGTGATAAAGTCAATTCAAAATAATTGTTTGGCGTGAAAATCAGTCGGAACAACACTCCTTGTGAATTTTTCGACGCTCAATGACTGTGATGCTGATGAGGGCACGTTTCTGAAGCTGGCCTACCGCCGATAGGTTGGGTCCTTCGAGCAGGACCTCGACGGATTTCATCGATGAGAAAATATAAATTGTTTCCACGAGTACAAATGAATATATTCAAACCTCCCCAGATACTCAAAATCGAATTTTGTTGCGGACTCGCGTTCTGCCACGATCCACGTCCTCTTGTTGGTTCCATTGCAGCACTCATGCCATTTCCTCGGCATAGCCGAGCTGCACTCTATACCATTATTTACCATTGCGATGAGCCAGATTTCATTCCCCACTCCGACGGTTGCTTCTCTTTCTATGTAAATGGAGCTTTTTAACTTCCGAAACCCATACATGATGCGTTATGCAATATAGGATCTGCCAGTTTACAGCGCATGCCCTCTTAAAATTTGGACATGATAACTTATCTGTCAGGAGTGCCAGAGCCCAAGACCATTATCATATAGATTTTGATATGCTAATGGAGGTTCGCTTTACAGAAGACCCAGAAAAAAAATGGTAATTACATGGCAGTAGCACTTTTTTAACGAACGCACAAACCATCACGGTACGTGCGCTTTGTGCTTTGATCATGTTTCGCTTTGCACAGTATATTTAGTAATTACAGAATGAAAATGTACATTGTACACGGGCAAACTTCAACCGCGTCGCCAAGCCTTGTAGTGGGGGGGTTAGCGGAATGGTCTGTGCATTTTGTGATCAAAGCATGAAATTTGGCATACTTGTTCAGAAGACCCTCCTTCGCAATTCCAGATGTGGCGCCACGCGAGATTTTGCGCCAGAGACGCTGTATTGCGGTTAATATACCTGCTAGGGGTAAATTCTGCAAAAATGGTTCCTGGCCGGTCTCTGGTACCGCAGTCGGTATTTTTTAGTTCTGTTTAGTTAAAACTACATGTAGAAATGAGTGAAGAGTACATTTTCACAAGCAAAGTTCCAAATGCTGCCTTTATACGTGGTTTCAATACATTTTAAGGCCAACTTTGTTTTAGTATAGGAAACTTGGTAAAAAAATTGCCAATACCTCGGCAAAGATATGAACGTCCTGAAAATTTGATACTCTGTCCAGAATTATGTACCCTACTACATATCTAAAATTGCCAAAAATCGCACCCCGAGGCTTCGAGTTATTGGAGAGGGGGTAAAAAATTGCAACTCAAAATGAAAGGTATAGAACCCGATGGAACCCGTCAATCCAATGGATGCAAATACGTCATGGTTCGACGCATCACAACCAGTTGATACAATTTTAGCACAAAAAGTGTCGATCATTGTTGAAGGGGGGTCGTGGGGAAGGGCGAAACTCGGCTGGGTGGCTCTTTTTCTTCCTGGGCCATGAAGAATCGATCCCGACAAGATTGGTATCTTTTCCGACTAAATTCAATGTCCTGAACTTGAATCCGATGTGTAAATTTGGATAAAAACAAGTTCGAACAAGTGAACTTGAGAAAACCTGTTTTTTCTTTGACAATTTTCACGAAACTTTTTTTTACTATTAGAGGTATTCATCTATGGAAATATTTCAGAGATCATTAGATTGAACTGTATTCTCAACGAAAATAATCCATTCGATCTGTAATTTTGTTTTCCGACATAGAAAAAACCGATTTGAACTTTAGTCGGCACTGCCCGGCGTCTACTAATGACCAAAACACTACAGCATGCACCTTCAAGTAATAACTCAATACCCTTTATTGTGATTTATAACGATTTTGTTTATGTTATAGAGAATTCAGTTTTGCACATATCATCGAACTTTCAACGATTAGTTATAATTTTTCAGATAGTTTGGGCTATTTTCATTTAAAGATGCATGGTGTAGTGTTCTGGTCAGTAGTAGACGACGGGCTGTGCCGACTAAAGTTCAAATCGGTTTTTTCTATGTCGGAAAACAAAGTTACATTTCGAATGGATGATTTTCGTGAAGAATACAGTTCAATCTAATGGCCTCTAAAATATTTTCAAAGATGGATGCCTTTAACAGTAAAAAAAGTTTTGTGGAAATTGTCAAAGAAAAAACTTGTTTTCTCAAATTAACTTGTTTGAACTTGTTTTTGTCCAAATTTATACATCGGATTCAAGTTCAGGACATTGAATTTAGTCGGAAAAGATACCAATCTTGTCGTGATCGATTCTTCATGGCCCAGGAAGAAAAAGAGCCACCCAGTCGAGTTTCGCCCTCCCCCACGACCCCCCTACAACAATGATCGACACTTTTTGTGCCAAAATTGTATCAACGGGATGTGGTGCGTCGAACTACGACGTATTTGCATCCATTGGATTGACGGGTTCCATCGGGTTCTGTACCTTTAATATTGAGTAGCAATTTTTCACCCCCCTTCCAATAACTCGAAGCCCCGGGGTGCGATTTTTGGCACTTTTAGATATGTGGTAGGGCACTTAATTTTGAACAAAATATCAAATTTTCAGGACGTTCATATCTTTGCCGAGGTTTTGGCAATTTTTTTAGCATGTTTCCTGTACTAAAACAAAGTTGGCCCTTAAATGTTTCAAAACAACGTATGAAAGCAGCATTTGGAACTTTGCTGTTGAAAATGCACTCCTCACTCATTTCTACATGTAGTTTTAGCTAAACAGAACTAAAAAATACCTAGTGCGGTACCAGAGAACGGCCAGGAACCATTTTTGCAGAATTTACCCCTAGCAGGTATGCTAACCGCAATACAGTGCCTCTGGTGCGAAATCTTGCGTGGCGCCACATCTGAAATTGCAAAGGAGGGTCTTCTGAACACGTACACCAAATTTCATGCTTTGATCACAAAATGCACAGATCATTCCATTTTTGGCCGTTAACCCCGCCACTATTGATAATGCCTACCAAGAAATCAGGAACAATTAAACAACCTAGATAAATTGGTTAATAGACATGGGGGCTAGAAATTCTGATCAGTGGATTGATGTCAAAGTACTAGTAGCATACTGACAGAAGATGAGTGACCCGAAAAGCACATTTTAATTTTGGTCATAGCAATAATAATCAATCACACATCGATCACACACACGCTCGCTCCTCCTTTTTGAAAATAGATGGGTGGAAGTGAGTTTTGCGATGCGTCCAATTTATTCAATAAATCAAGTGCGGCTGAACAGGGGAAGTAGCATTCATCCCGTCATAATAGGTATCCCATAAATTACACACAAGAGCAAGCTCAACAATAACATTTTTCGATTTCCTAAAAATTGCACAGCGATAAATTGTCGACCGTGATCACAACAGATGAAGATGAAAACAAAAAGCAAATTACTCAATTTCACCGTAATTAGAAAGGTAATTTTCTTCGAGCTGTCGCTTTTAAACCCACATCTTCTGAAAATGAAAAACAACGACCATATCACCAGCACGGTACATAATTGATGCGCCATTTTTTGCGTCGGTGTTAGAAGTAACTTTATAATTGTTTCATTAAACCGGAACGAAGCGCAACTTCTTGCTGTGTGAGCTGCTCCCTTTGCTGGCTGGCTATATGCTCCCGCAGCGGAACTTGTGCACTTTTGTTTTGACAAAAATGGCCATCTTTTGTGTAAACTTTAGTCTCTCCGAAGTTTCACATACTTTAAGTAGTTCACGACAAGAAATTTCCAACAAACCTGCCGGAGAGTCGGCAGAAATGCTTGCTGGTGCTCGCTATACTCGCGCTCCTTGTGTGCATTATGCAAGCATGTTTCAATCTCGCAGAGCATTCGTTCGCCGGAATAAATTAACCCTTGAGTTGCACTTCAACAATGTTTCCTGCGCCATCACGCGGCTTTTATTATTATCTCGTTAATGCAAGAAATAATATTTGGATAGCATAGCTATGCTGTTCTGCGGCAGGTATGCCAGGCATATACCCCGTCGAGCTTCGAAACTTGAGTGCATAAAAACTTCGCAAGAGCGGAATAAAAATTACATCAAAATGCTTATTAGACTGCTTTTATTAAATTTCTTAATTCACCCGCCGACCAAATGACTTGACATATAAATGGAATCATGCTGAGCTGAGGGGATGCCGCATGAACCCCTTTTGAGAATATTTATTATTACGAGTTACGAGGCTTTCTTAGAATTCCAATACATTCGAAAGCAAACGCGGTGATTCTAGATTGTTCGAGAAAGCTGGAGATCCAGATGCGCGAGTAAGACATATCAGCACATTGGGCGGAGGTTCCGCGATCGAGAGCTTGTCAGAATATACGCGAATCTGACGAACGTTCCTAAAGCCGCGGCGAATCTCGGTCAATGCCGTAATGTGTCAGAGAACGCGTGCGGAATGTTCTCGAATGTAACACTCGCAGTATATAAGCACAGATGAGCCGACCGATATCAGATTTGAATTCACAGCGACAACGAGCGAGTGATCGGCTACGTTTAGCGAGCGAATATTCAAGTACGGAATAATAATTGACGTGTGTTTAGTAGTACGCAGTGATAAAACTATGTGTTTGAACGTTCGTCTCTCAATTAGGTATCATAAAAGTACGCAACACAAATTATTAATAATATCCTCAACTTAGATCTAGTCGTCAGCTCCAATTACACATGATCTAATCTTGATTAGCTTAGCAATCAGTTGTGCATTAGAGCAATAATAACTGTTCAACTTTAGCTACATGGAAAGGCTCATGCGTGAGACTTAGCCGTTACAATGCATGATATTTGCATTTTTTCAAAACTTCACACCACTGAGCATTACATAACAATATACTTTGTATACCTACATTTATAACGACGTAATGACCGTAATCCAAAGCCCATGTTCCTCAGATATGGAATCCTTGGTAAAGTGCAAATGGTGTATGGGTGGCAAAGTGGTATATGGCTCGGCAAATGGTGTGTGGGTAGGTAATACAACACGTTCACAATACAGCTAATTTTTCATACGTAGGTATTAACCCAAGGTATGTAGAAATACTCGAATGATGGAGATCAACCGAATGTATGCATTTCCTACTACAATTTTCGCGATGTATACACAGCTTCGCCATTATGGATTCAAATTTTACAACAACAGCTTTAGTGCATATTATTTCGGCCATTTTCGGCGCAGCGTGCGCGAAAATTACAGAAGCAGGTGATGTATTTAGGGCAGCGCCAGAGCCAGAGGGATAGAAGGAAAAGCTCATTTCTCTTTACGGTCCCGTTTGCTAAGGCACCCACCTTATAGGTGGCGCGCTGCGAAATTCGTCACAGTCGGCAAATTTTTAATAATGGCAATAATAATTTGCGATCTCGTAACCAGACCTACTTCGTGTCGTAAACGGACGCGTTTTCGGCTGTTACAAGAAAATTAGAAAGGGTCCACCAGGACTGACAAATTTCCAACGGAAATTATTCAATTTCAGCCTGTGAGAAGAGCTGATGCCTTGGGTAGTGTACCGAGGGTTAAATTGAACACAAGCGGTGTTTATGTATACTGTTTGCATTAACCGTGAAGGAATATAATAGAATGATGATGTGTGCAGGAATTACAGGATGGGTCTCAGAGATTATTTTCCTGTGGACGGTATGACCGTTCAAAACCGTATGTATGAACTTGAGCTAACCATCATTATTTATAAACACAGGAACGCTATTTAACATGAATATTGAAATGTCCCAGTCTCACACTCACACTAGGTTATTGGAGCCATCTAACCTTTCTTTGCGTTGTAGATTAATAGCGTGTTCCGATTTAAGGTAGATACATTTTACAGAATTTAACGAAATTCGTTCCGAAATTGTAAAATTTACCGCTGTCAAATTATAAAACGGGACGAGGTAAATTTCACAAGTTTAGCGTAGGAGAGCCGGTGATGTTTGGTAAATGTGACACTATGACAGTAATGGCATTAATCCCTGATCAAGAAACCCGAGTAGAAAATAATGGCAAATGATAGCTGGCGGGACGCGGAGCGTTATTCCGTCAGCTATGCCCGCAGCTGGAATAATGCATTTACCGTGGAGGTATGTATACGATTTTACCCACAAAACACAATGAAGTAATGGTAATAATTAGTTGTAGTTGTGAATAAAAAATTGACATTTAGGCATTCTTGTGTCAATTCATGATAATTAATAAGTAGGTATGTCCGATTTGGAAATCGAAACGCAATCAACTTCGCCCAAACTACGAGAGACAGCGGCAAAAAGGTAGAAAAACCTTTTGACAATTAAAAATCGCGGCCGGCACGAAAGTGCCTGCAGAACCTTCAAGGATTGGGCCAGCCGCAAAGGCGCAGACATTGGTGAAAATGTCATGATGTCCTATTTCGATGAACTGGCGAAAAATATAAAGTCTTCGACGCTTTGAACTAGTACTAGCGGTTCACAACATAATCTGGTACAATCCTGCATTTTGTGATACAAACAAGAACTTCGGCACAATTGTTCCTAGATCCAAAATGAATACTTTGGCCCGCTGTTCTTTTCGATTACCCCCTGCTGGTCCGGGATTTGGGGGGTACAAGGGGTACATGACTATCTTTTGCTGCAAGCACTAAACACTGCTATTGAATCATGTTTGATGTATTTTAAAAAGCTAAAATAGTGAAAGCTTTTTACTATTATACCTCTGACGACGGGAGACTAGAGGCCCCGAAACTGCAGTCAGAAACATTTTATAAACGTTTTGTGGGAAGACCGCCTTTTATTCATATATTTTTACATTCTATACCCACTGTGAGCCATGGCGGATGAATTTCTGAAGGTTGGCACTAGGGCTTGACGCCGCTTTTAGCTTTTTAAAATAGTAAAAAGCTTTTTACTATTTTACCTCTGACGACGGGAGACTAGAGGCTCCCGAAACTGCAGTCAGGAACATTTTATAAACGTTTTGTGGGAAGACCGCCTTTTATTCATATATTTTTCCCTAGTGTCAATGATAGCAATCAAAGAAAGCTGGGCGCAACTGTCACTTTCTTCGCGTATTATATGCACGGGAAGTAAATCATTACATACCGAGTAGATGGCAGTTCACGTATCAATTACTTGTTGTTTGCGGGTAAAATAATAACCAGACTTCAGAGCACTGCGTAGCAGAGACCAGGCAGAGACTGTGGAGCTAATACGAGCCAGTCATCAGAACCAGTACATTACAACGATCAAAGATGGAAGAAATCATAATTGTGAGTATTGTTATTTTGTGCATACGATAGTTATGTTTGCTATGAAAACTAATGATAATTCATCTATCATCATTATGATAGATAAATGATGATAAATTGAAAATTCTTGTAGGATACTCCGAGGCAATTTGCCTGTGGCAGTGGCAATGGTTTCCTTGATCCTACTGATGCTAGCCGAACCAAAAAAGTTTACGACCATTGGGCTAGTGATGGGAATGGAACCAAATTACTTATGCTCAATTCACATACTTTGACTCGCCTATGCAAAACAAGAACTCTGTTTTTGAAACAATCAGCGCAGAACTGCATGACAAAGGAATCCCAAAATCAGCCAAAAAAAAAGAGAAGAAATGTGGAGAAATCTTAAGAAAAGGTATCACCATTATACATATTATAGTGCTTGTGGCAGAATATAAAAATAATAATTGTTTTCAGATACGACAGAGAAATCCAAACCAACAATCAAACGGGCAATGGTAGAACGCCACAGTGGAAGTATTTTGGAAGCATGCACAAAATTTTGTTCAAGGACCCTAAGTTTGTTCAATTTTGTAGAGTTACTAATGTTTCTATAAAGACAAGAGAATCTTGCGAGGAAGCAGGTAGCAGCGAACATGATAGACCAAGACCATACAGAAAGAAGAAGAAGGTAGTAGCGCATCAGCTGGAGGAAAACCGTGGAAGACGACATGCGGAGAAAATGCGACAAAGACAAGAGTTTTTTGATTGGTTCAAAAAACAGCAAGGAAATTAAAACTGAATTAAAGGACTGTTAGTTATAAAACTGTTTGTGTTTCATGTTTTCAATGCTTAATTCTTAGAATTATTATTTTAATACTCAATTATTTTTTCAGTCGACAAAGCAAAACTTTCGCCATGAATATTTCATTACTTCAGCCCCTATAGGTCCCGCTATTCTAAAATACCTAGTTCTTTGGACTGATATTTTTTGAGCTCGGGTGCAAAGATAATAAAGGGTAACCTCCCATTTTTTCCCCTATTTTCAATTTCCCCAGTTGATAAAAAAAATGGAGCCAAATTTTGAATTCTACCTTCAATTTAGGTGAAAAAGTTACTCCTGCAAATTTTTGATTGAAGGCTTTATTTTCGAGATAAAACTTCTTGTTTTCCAAGCAAAAATGGTGGTTTATCAATTTAATATAGGCTGGAAAACCTATTGCAGTGGAGGAATCATGACTTTCCTCGGATTTTAATTTCTGGGTTCTTGAAAGTGGTGTTTTCAAGATGTTTTTCGAAGTTTAAAACTCAAATATCTCAAAAATGAAACCTCCAATCAAAAATTTGCAAGAGTAACTTTTTGAATAGAACGTATAGAATCAAAAAATTGGGACCGTTTCCAAAAATATTGAAGGGCTGAAAAATTAGAGGGGGGGCGGACACGGTACCCTCTATTATCTTTGCACCTAAAAATTTTTGATGGAAGGCGTTTTTTTTTTGTTCGACAAAGACTTACTCCAGTAACCTTTGATTAAAATTTGATCGAAATCTGTTCTAGACAGCTCAAAAGTTACGATAAAGTTACGGTATTTCAAAAATTGAACTTTAAGGGGGTTGGCGCCACATCTGAAATTGCGAAGGAGGGTCTTCTGAACACGCATACCAAATTTCATGCTTCAATCACAAAATGCACAGATCATTCCATTCTTGGCCGTTAACCCCCGCCTCATTAAGGGGTTCCTGATGCGACTAAAAAGTTGTTGACGGGAATCGGTTTCATTTAATTTTTTTCGTCAAGTAGAAACTCTTCCAAAAAGAAAATGTACAAGCATTGCTATCAAATTTTGAAAACTTCCAAAAAAATTTTAAAATTTCCAAAAAAAATTGAAAATTTTCATTTTTGAAAATTCAAAAACCAGAATGATAGCATCGACAATGCATATTTTCTCGAGGAAGTCGCATGCCAAATTTGAACTTTTTATTTTTAAAAAAAAGGTGCCAAAAATGATTTCTCGTAGACATGAAAAAGTGGATTAGTAAAAATCATTTTTGGTACCTTTTTTTTCAATAATAAGTTCAAACTTGGCATGCGACTTCCTTGAAGAATGATGCATTGTCAATGCTATCTGGTTGTTGAATTTTCAAAAATCAAAATCAAAAATTTTCAATTTTTTTTGGAAATTTTTAAAATTTGATAGCAATGCCTGTACATTTTCGAAAGAAATTCGAAATTTCATGAGAATGATAGGCTGGCAGGGGAAGCGTATGTACAATATGACCTCCCTTTCAAGGCGTTGGCCCATGGTGGACAGGATAAGAAATGCTGAACTTTTTAACAGCTTCGACGTGGTTTCTGGTATTGACGTTGGATATTTTTCGTGCTACATTGGGATTTCGGTCTCGGATTTCATTTTTCAGAAAATTCAAAAAGTGGCACAAATCAATTTCATCTTATGGTTCCATTTATTTACATAATATCGGTATATCGGAAACATTTCATAACTTATGCAGAATTCCTAAATGATTAGTCCGTATTCAGTGTTCGCATTATACACAAGCACGGAGGATATTCATCGCAACCAACTGATGAGCTGTCCTGTCCTCAAGCGTTTGTTATGTGAATACTTCGATCTTCTATCTTTTTGGAAACGATCGCATGTAAGTTCCACTTTGAATAACTCCCTCGAGATATTCCAGCTAACTCCTTTGGCACAGTAGAGTAGAATACTTAAGAGTGTGCATAGCTACTCTGCCAACCACTAACACGAACACTTCAGCCTATCTTTCGGGAGCCGATCTCATCTGAATTTACACTCGACTGACCTGCATTGATCTGAGCACCTCAACGATCATCTTTTGATTTTCTCGTTTTTGAAAACTTGAGGAAGTGCATCTGAACAGCTGCTATATGACAGTTGTTTAGGAATATGATGAGCAGGTACTTGATACTCAAAATTCTTTCGTACTCTCTTGATAAAACTTAAGTGTATTCTTTATTGAAGAAAATCTGAAAATCTCAAGTAGCAGAAGTGGATTGCTTGCTACATCTTTTGTATAGTAGGTGAGCTCGAAACTTGGCGGATGAAATATGCGAAAAGTATGCTTAATATAAACAGGAAGAATTCGTGATTTTAATGGGCGCTGCAGGCAACGAGTTCCGATCGCGTGTCGCCGTAAATTGCTCTATAAAAAAGTAGGGGGTGTTAATCAGTGGAGCGCCACATAAACTCGAATAACAACAGAGTTTTGTTTAGCTCCGCATTGTGCCTCCCAGCATTTCAATCGCAAGTAGGGTATGGGAATGATCAAACGTTTCCGTCGCCCCCCCTCGCTTGCAACGGATGAGGAGTACAGGACGGACGCCGACCAGCCACCACCCAGCAGTGCATAGCACAATTAAACCAACCCAGACGGCAGCTACAGCGAGTCAAACCCAGAAGAGCGAGAGAGCGGCGAGCATCAAGTCCTTAATTGGAGAATTTCGGCGCGTTTTCCCTCCGAAGAAACTTGCGGTTTGTTGCGAACAAACAAAAACTAAAGTATCTGTCAGTGGATCTGGAAGTTTGCAAGTGAGCCCTGGCTCCTCCAGGATCGCCACTGCGCTGCTACTGCCTGGAAGAGTGAGCCCTGTAAAGCAGTTTTTAAATTGCAGTTGTCCTAATCCCGACGGATGCGGATTGAGGCGCCGAACGCGATAACTGTCGGGATAAAACAAGGTGGTGGGACTTGGGACTTAGCTAGGAGAGAGGCCAGGATTAATGCGTTATTTACAAAAGAGGAAACTTTCGCGATACCGAATTAATTCGTTTTCGGGCTCTCCGCCGAAAAGTTCCGCAGAGAGCAGTATAGTAGAGGGCTGTCGCTCATTCAGTCAACACTGTTGTTGAAGAAAACTAATCAGAGGAGATTTATTAGCGCCAGTAAAGTTTCAACAATTGAACGGTAGCAGGGCCTTGGTGGTGGTGTAGTCTCCGTGGAATCGATACTTTTAATCATTATGTCTGCTGTGCGGAGGCGCCTTCGTCTTGTTTGAGAGGGTCGCCCCAAAGAACGGCGGCCTGTGATCCGGGACGTGTTTGTTTACACACCTTTCTTCGGAACAAAACGTGAAAGCAAAGATAGATCTTTCAGAACTCGCCTGTAATTATTTAGGCAACTTTGCGCGTCTGAATCTGGCTCTATCGGAAACTTGATAGGTGGATAAGATCTCGAACTGAAGACATAGTTTGGTAGTCAAAATGAAAGTTTTGAATCAACCGAAACGGCAATATCGCAAGCTTTTTCGATTCTGGAAGATAACTTGAACATTCATTCACAAACCAAATCAAAAGACTTTCCAGGAGTCGAGAACAAGAACCTATGCATAGGAGTTTTTTCCTTGGTATCAGAAATTTACGGAGCTCTCTTTAAGCTGTCGGTGTCGAGCCTTATAAATAAATAAAATTGGGAATTATGTACGACATTGTGCAACGATGCACGATGCGATTAGTCTATCAAAACAATTCCATGATTTAAAAAAAAAACGCATCAACTATGTGCCTTGATGGCAATTTGTTACAAGCCAAAAAGGCTGGGTCCGACTTATTCGGAACACGGCCCACCAGCTGCCAGTGGAGAAGGCTGGATTCGATTAGATGGTAAACGGGCGCCACGCTACTCAAAACAAAACTTTTGGCGAAACCGAGGAAAAAGATTTGCTAAGATTTCAAAATACAGTGTTTATTTAATTTACACAAAAAGTTTCGTCAGGTTCCACTGGGAAATATGACACGTAATTACCAACACGTTCTAGAAAATCACAAAAGGTTGAGAGTTGAAGTTGAATTAAAGCGGGACTGGGTTAGCCCCAAGTACTAAACTGGATCAACTAATTGAAAAAAAAATACACAAGTAGATTCAAGAAAAAGGTAGGCAGTTGCTCTACGTGACAACATAATATTCAAATTTGCTAATCTTGAATCACCCTAGGGTCCGAAACTAAGTACAAAGGACATCAAACGTCCAAATTGACCAGTGCGTATCGAAATGTAGAAATGAATAACAACAATCAAAACTGCCTACGAATATTCAACGCTACACATCCACCAAAATGAAAATGAGAGATAAGGCATTCAAACTGATAAGGCATAAAATCGAACTTCAGGTAGTACTACCTAAATTTCACAATGAACTTGAACTGTACGCTGTGGCGCGTCGATGAGGTTTTTTTATGCCGTCTCAGAAAAACTAAACTGCTCAACAATTGAAGTGGTCCACTCGGAAATTTCGCCCGATTTCAAATACGAATATCTCGGAAAAAAATTGACCGATTTCAAAAAGTGTAGTGTTTTTGGATAGCTTATTCTTTTCACTATAAGGTGCAATAAACTTTTTGTTTTTATAGTGGTAACTTTTTTGTTTGTTAACCGATTTTCACAATTTGGAGCTTATGTTGAAGCTCAGTTAAAAGGAATCGAATCACAGAATTGAATTAACACATAATTTCAAAAAGAGGGGCTGGATCAAATGTGACCTAAGCATGAAATGAGGCCGAGATCCGATTTGGGGAGATTTTTTAACAAGTATCAACTTGTCGTTGGAGGAACCACTTATTGCGAGCATTTCAAGATCAGTCTCGCTTATACAGGGTGGCCCAACAAAAACAGAACAGAGGGGTTTTCGGGCATTTCACCTCATTTTTCAGAAAAAAGCTCGAACCGGTCGATTTTTATATTCAGGGGGACATCTGAAACATACATTGGCGGATTTTTATGTTTAGCCCCTTCACCCTCACCTGCACCAACTTCGAAGTTTCAAATGACACCATCCACTTTGCAATACATCAAATTGAAGAGAATTAAATTCTCTTTCTGAAAAAATATTTCTATAATTTTCAACCCCACCCCCCATTTTTTCTGAAATTGTCAGAGTTTCCAATGTAATATTTTTGATCTCTTAATTCTCTTCAGTACAGTCAACGTCATCCTGCACAGCATCGAGGGGGAAAATTTTCTGTGTGAAAAGTGCCACCCAAATTCACCCCTTCACTCCCCTACCTCAACTTCAAAATCTATAATTTTTTTTTAAATTAAATTAATGTTTTCCTCCTTCTCGGCTTATCAGTGCCATAGGAGTTTTTGCGCCTTTTATTGATAACAGTGAATTATTACATAGGAATTACAATATACGCAAATTTTTCAACAAACACAAAACATCCATGACTTACCAGGATTCGAACCCGCGCCGTCCGCACCACAGACGCCAGACGACCGACTGGGCTACGGGGCCGTCATTCAAAATCTATAATGACACTACCTACTTTGTGATACATCAAATCAAAGGGAATTGAATTCTCTTCCTGAATAAAATATTTTCAGAATTTTCAAAAAAAAAATAGCAGGAGAGAGGTTGAAAATTTCAAAAACATTGTTTTCAGAAAGAGAAATCAATTTCCTTTTATTCGATATATCACAAAGTAGGTGGTGTCTGTTGAGTTGTGAAATTGGGGTGGGAGAGAGGAAAGGGGTGAATTTGGGTAATACTTTTCTCCACCGAAAATTTTCTCCTTAGATGCTATTTAGGTTAACACTGATTCAATTGAAGAGAATTGAGGGGTCAAGGATATAAAATGGTACAATCAGAGAAATTTGGGAAGATGGGGGGTGGGGTTGAAAATTTTGAAAATATTTTTTTCAGAAAAATAATTTGATTCCCTTTGATTGATGTATCGCAAAGTAGATGGTGTCATTTGAAATACTAAAGTTGAGGTGGGTAGGGGTGGAGGGGCTGAAGATAGAAATTTGCCAATGTATGTTTCAGATGTCCCCCTCGATATAAAAATCGACCTGTCTGAGTTTTTTTCGAAAAAATGATGTGAAATGCCCGAAAACACCTCTGTTCTGTTTTCGTTGGGCCACCCTGTATGAGGCAACAATCAACGACGGAAAACCCAAATTGAGACTGCATGTTTTCACAGGATAACTGATGCCTTTGCTCACCTGAAAACATAGTACTTATTGTTACTTTTGACTGTTTCTGTCGACCCTCTGTTGACTGTACAAATCGCGAAGGAAACTCGATCAGTGATTCTCGTAACATGGGTTACGTGTATTTTCAGGTGAGCAAGAGCATCGGTTCTCCTGTGGAAACATGCAGTCTTAATTTGGGTTTTCCGTCGTTAATTGTTGTCCCAAATAAGCGAGACTGATCTCAAAATGTTCGTAATGAGTGATTTTTTTAACGACAAGTTGATCTTCTTGAAAAATTCCCCCAAATCGGATTTCGGCCTTATTTCATGCTTAGGTCACATTTGATGCAACTCCCCTTTTTGAAATGATGTGTTAATTCAATTATGTTAATCGATTCCTCTCACCTGAAGTCTTCGCTTCAACATAAGCTCCAAATTTTGGAAATCGGTCAACAAATAAAAAAGTTACCACTACAAAAACAAAAATTTGTTTCTTTCACATCACCCTGTAACCAAAGAAGATAGGCGGAAATTTCAAAAACCATTTCGAGCCATGGATGTGCACTTCTAAAAAATGTACTCGGAAAGACTCAGCGAATTTTTTTGCAAAAGTGGGACGTGCTTTAAAATGAAACATTTCAACACTCTTTTTGTTGTCGCCCTGTATATTATGCATTATGTAATCAATTGTTTAATCTATCGGGGCACCTTATAGTGAAAAGAATAAGCTATCAAAAAACACTCCCCTTTTGAGAATCGGTCGATTTTTTTCCAAGATATTTGTATTCGAAATCGGGCGAAATTTTCGAGTGGACCTCGAAAAGATATTTGAAAACCAAATTTCAAATCTTGACGGGATTCACATGAAACTACAATATAATCAAATGGCGAGCAGGAATGCAAAAGTTTTCACAAGAATTCCCACACCAAGCTTTCTGTGTACCTTTGAACTGGTGGGCAAAAAGAAATGCGGATTTGCCCCCTGGGACACTCGCTGTCATGCAAGTACTTTGTTACCTGAGTCCCAAAAAGGACTACCCAAATAACCCCCCATCAAAGCCTATCTGCTTTTCACAGCAAAATACTCGAATATGTTTTGCAAAGAAGTATCATAGGTCGTGTTAATTACAACCTCAAGGCAGAGAGAGGAAGGCGTTTCGGCACTCCTCGCCGAAAGGGGTGACGTCTGCCGGGTCTAGCTACTTCCAGTAGGTGAATGACCTAATCGAGGGCCTGCCCGGGGAACAATTCGAGCGGTGAGAACGCCCTCGAGACACGCAGCGGTGGTGAGAGCTGAAACTGAGCTCCGGAAGCCGACTCCTGGGGTACGACTAGGTTTGAAGCTTCCTCTGGTTCTAATATCGTGCACGGACTGCAACTCCTCGCAGGGAGATGGCTTGACTCGACGTAGGCCAGCCTCTTGCAACGAACTAGGCTCCCGTAGAAACTGAAATCCACCGTAGAAAGTGGGAACGTCCTCGAAGGTTGAATCTTGTAGCAAAGTTGAAATAGAACTTCGAGTAAAACTTTGAAATCGCCGTCTATTGGAAATCACCGTACAAGTGGAAATGAAGTTGGAATCCGCCATACAATTGGAAATGGAGTTGGAATTCGCCATACAGTTGGCAATGAGGTTGAAATTCGCCATAGGGTTGGAACCTGATTAAATCACTCGTGTAAGACGCAAAAAAACTAACTCAAGCCCAAAGAAAAAAAAACGAATTTCCTTTTCGTTTACCTTAGCTGCTGTGTGATTCAGTAAAGGTAGGCCGTGTGGTGAGAATGCTTATTTAGCTGGCAACAATGCCTCTTCGGGGAAACTACTCCTATCTGTTCACATCGCCCCAATCAAACCTGAACAATTTCGGAAACGTGGGATTTCGATAAAACCAAACAAAATAACCACAATATGGTGACGGACGGAACGCAAACTGCACCACGACTGGCGTTGGCTCAACACAATAACGATGTGAAGCAGGGAAAAGAAAGTTTTCAGCGCGTACTTTCGCTTAAATAGTCGCACCTGGAAAAACTGACAAGAACACAGAGGTCGAAACGTCAAGACGAAGGCATAAGGCGGCGGCGCAGATGACAAAATTCATAGCTAGCCACTACAATAACACGAAGGCACCAATTTTCCCATGTGTGAGACACAGCTGGCCCAGCCCAATCTGTCAATGGGGCATTTCAAACCAAAACCACAAGAGAAAAGAAAAATAGGTGAGAAATTTTATTGCTGTTGATGTTCATTTCAAGAATGTGTAGGTTTAAAAGCGACAACTTGTAGTGCAAGCGGTACACACCTAAAAACACATCGATACTGCATTTTGAAGTGCAGTAACGAGATTTGGTATGGGCATACTTCATACCAAGACAAGCGATTTGACCCGCAGCACTCTATATTTCGTCCCTTAGGGGGCCCATGGGGGCCCTCCAAATTTTCAAGATGCAAGAACTTCCACATGACGATCATTGAGTATCGTCATGTATGTCATAAGTGAAGCTTACGGGTCTATTGAAAATATTTTCATCAATTGTCGTTGTGTCCGATTCATTCTTCACACTTGAAAAAAAATTTCTTTGGCAGAGGTCAAAAAAACTGTTTTTATTTTTTCTTCTATGCAAGGAAACGATAAATTCATATGTTCTGCTGCGTTCCCAACTAAATCGCATTCCCTAAACCTAATTATATAGAAATTTTTCTTGTAATGGTATTTTTCAAAGAAGTGGTGACCTCTTCCGTACCTCTTTTCCAAGAGCATTTCTTTCTATGTCCCCACTGGATATCACTCGTAATTTTTGCAGGAATGTAAACCTCGAACTCTTTTCCTGGTAGTTGCGAAGCAACATGACTCTAAAACGCCCAAGGGAGCCCAAAAAAAATTTTTTTCTGCTGGGCCGTCCAACTTACGATATTTTGATTTTATAGTAGGAGAGACGCGGACCAGTATCCAATCCAGGCTGCAGGCGCAGGCGATTTGGTTTCAACAGAAAATATTCTTCCATGCCGTGTTTTATTGCAGTACAACAAAACGCAGAGTCGTTAGGTGTAAGTAGGTATATTTTCCGGTAGATTTTATTCGCCTAGACTAGATCTTATTCATTTGCGCGTCTCCCCTACTAGAAAATCAACATGCCAGAAATTTGACGGCCTAGCAGAAAAAAAAAGTTTTGGGGCTCTCTTGTGTGTTTTGAAGCCATGTTGCATGGAAATTACTAAGAAAAGAGTTCCAGCTTCTCATATCTGCGAAAATTGACAGTCTTATCCACTAGGAACATTGAAAAAAATGCTGTTGAAAATAGTGTTCTGAAGAGGTCACCTCTTCTTGGGAAAATGATATTGCAAAAAAATTGTCTTCATATTTGGGCTTACGGAACGCGATTTAGTTGGGAACGCAACAAAACATATGAATTTATCGTTTCCTTGCACAGCAGAAAAAATAAAAACTGTTTTTTTGACCTCTGCGAAAGAATTTTTTTTTCAAATGTGAAAAATGAATCGGACACGACGACATTTGATGAAAACATTTTCAATAGACCCGTAAGCTTCACTTATGACATACATGACGATACTCAATGATTATTTTGTGGAAGTTCTTGCATCTTGAAAATTTGGAGGGCCCCCATTGGCCCCCTAAGGGACGAAATATCGAGTGCTGCGGGTCAAATCGCTTGTCTTGGTATAAAGTACGCCCATGCAAAATCTCGTTACTGCACTCCAAAATGCGGTATGCTTTTGCGTACCGCTCCCACTATTGATGAAAATTACCTTTTTGATTACGTGGAATTGAGTAATTTGCTTTTGTTCTCATCTTGATCAGTTGTGATAACGGTCAGCCATTTATCTTGTACAATTTTTGCCAAATCTGAAAATGTTGCTGTTGTGCTTGCTCTTGTGTGTAAATTATGGGATACCTATAATGTCGCAGACATTGATCCTTACGGCTAGCTCTAACACAATAAAAACTTCAGTTATAGCTGTTGGTATTGGCCAGACTTGGGAGTGGAAAAACTTCGTGGAATAATATACAGCGCATGGCTCACACATAATTTCTGTGACAGAGCGAGACGCAATCGACACAGAACAGAGGAAATGGAAATGATGACATTTTCGAGCCCAAGCTTAACTTATCCTCTCATCCCTATTACAGACTCAGAGTACGTTCCCGCTATCTCTTGCCATTTTCACGAAGAAAGTGCCTAGTAAAACTTCACTGTCTGACGATATTCAATGGACCCAATATCCATGCTGCACCTGGATTACGTTTACGGCCATTTCCAACTCCAAGAACTTCCTAATTTCCACTTCTAACCTCAAGCAGTCCACAAATGCTTCCAACGTAGCTACTCCATCCCATCCCTGCAGAAATACCATCTAGTAAAAATGTATGGTCCATCACCGTTGGGCGTGCATTATCGTCGCCCCGGTGGCTGCCGGCCGTTCGTGTCGTTAACTCTCTCATTGTAATCATGGCACGAGATCAATCCAGGGCTTACTCTGATCCGATCCCGGGCCCGGCAGTTTCGCTACACTCTCTCTTCCACGCCATTGTGTACGTGGCGGCACAGTGCGAGACAGCTTACGATCTCAAATAACAATCGGTTTGACTGGATAACGTACGGGATTCCAGTTTCAAAAGCTTTCCCGGCAGAGAACGCGCCCGGCTACGGCTACCGTTAGTTAGCATTTCAATTACGTTTATGCACGGAAACCCGACGATGACGTCGGTTTGATTCCGTATTTCCTCTGCAGAGGCTTTTTTTTGCTGGAAACCCAGGGCAATTCTCGTATGTCATCTATTAATGCCACTCACGTTCGGGAGGAGTCTCGCACGGCAATCGATCACAAAAGGCATCGCCGCTGACGACGTATCGATTAAATCAAAAGCCTATCGGACTCATTTACCTAATAGTACCTACATATTAATTTACAATAAGCTGACAATGGACCTATAACTCGACGAAATGGCCGTGATGAAACCCAATAATGACCGTTCCGTGCACGTGTAATGCCAATTATGAGAGCCACTAAGTCTGCCGGGCTTAATGATATGTTACTGGTAGACAGATTTATGCAAACAAAACTTCGCCCACAAGATCGTCAATCTGTTTACTAATAAAGCTGCGACGAAATGTGCGCAATTTCGGATAATGACAAAATCTGTTTTTTTTTGTCGCACCACAATTGTCTCCCGGCGAGTATCCAGAAATTGAGTTTTCGTTCCAAGTTTGGGAAGAAGGTCAAAACTTGGCTGGAAAATTGCAAAAAAAAACATGATCTAGCAGACTGAGTATCATGAAAGACATACTTGCGTCTGTCTACAACCATAGAAAAGAACTTATAGCTTAACAAGTCACAGGACGCTGCAGGAGATCAGCTTGTCATGTCTTTCAGACTCGATACAAGCAACTGCGAAAGATGGCAAATGTGCAGAGGGTGAAAAACATCGGAACAGTGGAACTTCCAATCTCTCTAGGAAACAAAGTCCAGACCGACGAACTGTTTGTTGATCTACCGCATGGTTTGATTTTGAGCATTACTACTACTAGTACTACTTTGACAATTTGGCACATTTCGATTATTACTAGCAAATGCAGATGGTTCCTAACTTACGTTATGTATCTGAATCATGGACCTGTATTCAAAATGGACTGCTGATGGCGTAACCAGACCGAACAATAAAATACGCCGTACAGGCGTTTATCATGGTTGTTAACAAGTTGGTCACAAGTTGCATCAAGCAATAATATGTTTTTTACCTTGAAAGTAGCCATCAGGTTTGTTTGGTTTCGAAAAACTCATCGCAAGTTAAAACAGACTTGAAGGTTTGAGAGTTACCATCTGCCAATTTAGCTCCGACAGGTTGACGGTTTTCACTGTCAAGGGCAACCGAATGGATACAAACAACAAAATCTGACGGCTATCCTTCAGACTTTTTTTTAACAATAATCAGCAAAATATCACTCGTGCTTGAAATTTTCCCAGATAATCATGGCCAAGCTCTCGGGATGAGCGTCCCTAGATAAATGCTCTCCTCTTACGAGGTTGGGCATTCATCGTTATAATCAGAATTCGCGATCGCTTGGTCAAGATTATAATGGAAATCTAAGCACTCTTGTAATATTACTGTTGCTAGTCAACTTGTCACATTACAATACTGACAAATTTCAATGAGTTCGTGAATAGCACTGATTTGAGCAATGACCTTTGTCAAGCTGATATGCAAGAGAAATAGGCTATCGACTAGCGTTTATGCCAGATTGATGGCTGTTTCCCCTAAGGAGAAGTTTGCGTATAGGAGGCATAGGGTATTTATAGATACAGACAAAGATAGCATGCACAAAACAAGCTCGTTATGAAATACAGAATAGGCATGAAAGTAGTTACAGTTGAAAGCGCCATTCCCTTTGGGAAAGCAGATATCTTTTCACCCTGCTACTCTTGCAATCGAATTTCTAAAATTGCTGCTACTCATTATGCCGGCTGCCATAATACCCAGAGCTTGAACGTACCTACTTATTACCAAGCATTGATGGAAGCTCCTATACGAGATTATCTTGGAACCGGACCAAGAGATTTTTCCCTTTGCACAATTATCCATCAGGTCGGACTGTTTAGTTCACACATGGCAATTTTTGCACTAGCTGAATCGCTGCTTCGGTTGTCGCTACGTTACACACATATATTTTGTACGAGTGGATTGAATTTCAATTACATTCTTGAGGGGCGCAGGCGCAACACAAATTGACTCCAATTTGACTGGAGCTTCTCAGGTGAAAGAAAAGCCTCTGCAAAGATGCCGCTGGCAGTTTTCATCTTGGTCGCAGCAATCGCTATGGCGGAGGCTTTATCATTGAGTAATCTGAATAAGTGGCGAATGGTTCGGAAACTTGGCCAGTGAGGCAGGAGACCATGGTCGGTCTTTCACAGAAACTAAATGGATATTGCACGACGTCTATATAAGGGCGGGCGGGGTCGCTTCTAACGGATAGGCAATCTTGAACGGAATTGCTGCTAAACAAAGTAAAGACTGCCGACCGAGAACCACCACCATCGCCGCCACCACTAGACTGTGCCTCGGCTTTCTCTCCAATATGGGGATTTCAATAAACTCGACGATATTGATGGTATTATCGCTCGTAGCAAACTTTGGAAAATTGATTATTACATTTGACCTTTTTCCCTTGGCAAGCCGCTCACGTTCCCGGAGATATTAGCAACTCCGTGCTGGCGTCTTGATTAATCCACCCCGAAATACGCAAGCGGAAATAATATCGAAATTCTCTGGGCCTGGGAAAAATTTCGAAGCTCATTCGTCTTGAACATGTTGTCTATGCTGGAGTCTCTTCTCTATAGTTTGTTCACAATCTGTTTGAACACATTTTTTCTCAGTTTCCTCAAGTCAAGCGGGATGGTCAGTGAATCAAATCTATATTGATCTTCGGTACTAGTTCAGGTAGCTACTGCGCATGCGGCAATACTGAATATTGTATCTACTATTTATACAGAGCGATCAAATACACGATTGCTCAAGTTGGCGTACGATGCTCAAATTTTCCTCAAACACTCGTTCATGATTCGGCCGTTCGGGAAAAAGTGAGTACCGTACGCCAACTTGAGAAATGGAGTATTTGATCGCTCGTTATATCAGTTTTACACACTTGTACACTATTGGACTGGTAAAAGCAAATATACCTTCTCTGGTAGATGAATAGTAAGACGAGGTATAAGATAAGTAGTTTGATGAGAGCTATTCCCTAGCAAACTTGAGAAACATGGACTGTAAATTATTATCATTGTTCACATTTCAAATAATTCTCATTCCACAAAACTGTGTGGCTCTTGTTGGAGTCCTTGTTCATTAGCCACAGCTCAGAATGTGTTAATTACGGAATAAATGCTGTGGGAACGTCGACAGTCTCTCTTATTATGATGGTGGCGGCAGTGGCGGTGCAAAACAGCGCTGTCTGGCAGAAAACAGCGGGACGCATTGGGAATTCATTTTGAAAATATGACGTGCGGTCCCAATTCCACGTAAAGTCTCAATTAGAACTTTCCCTACTGCACAAATGAAATAAACCGAATTCGACGACGACGAAAGTCAAAATTAGTTCCATCTCGATGGAGACTCGGACAAAACATGCCTTCATGCAAAAGCGCAATAGCTTTGGGCGAAATGAGTTTTACACGAAGTCGTGGGTCCTGATGTAAATATTCAGCATGTACGTATGTACTCATACCTACCTACTCTCTTCTAATCAGATTTCGTGAGTAGTCAAAATTCTAAATACAAAGAATGTTACCTGACATGCAAACAAGTCGAGTGGTGTGGTGTGGTGGTGCACGCGCGCCGTGCGGTGAAAATTTTAAGGTTTTATATTCCTGTGACGGCCATAAATCCGCGGCTCGGGAAGTTTTCAAGAATTTTAAGTGAAAAGTTTAAATTAAAATGAATCATACAAAAGACTATTCCCCATTTGTAATCCCCGCCTGTCGAGTGGCAGTGGCGGCAAAGGAAGGTAGAGAGGCAGGTAATGGTGGTGGTGGTTTTGGAGCGAGCGAGAATTGGCGGTAAATTAGGAGCAGAAACTACTGTAGGTACCTGCGAAATTGCAGAGAATTCTTATGAATCCTAGTTTTGTCAAATATTATTATTATCGTACACTCGCCGTTGGCGTTGATGTTCAAATCAAAAAAATATGCATTTTTAAACTACATCTTAATTTCGTCCCCAATCCTCTCCCTTATCTCAATTTCCCAAATTAGCCGAGAAGAATGTACCTTTTCAATTCCATCTGTTAGATTTCGGCGACGGCGGTGGTCATTTCCAATTTAGTTGACAGGTTTAGGAAAAATTAAAAAAAAAACAGATAAGTATGGAAGTCATGTGGGAAGTGTTGTGCAACGTCTTCCAAAGCTGTGTGCTCCGCAACTCCCAGCCCCATCGTGCATGATTTTCCTACAAACACGGTATAATTGTGATCCTAATAATGGAATTTCAATTTTCACTCACCAGAGTTTTTCAGTTCTTGATCAGCCTGTAACAGCACAGCAGATTGAATGAATGTCTTTTCAAAAATCCTGAACGGCTGTCCCCGAAAAATGAACGAAAACTGAATCAAGTTGTCGTAAATGTCAATAAATATTGTAACAAATATCACATTTTCTTATGAGGAAGTGACAGCGTGCAGCGTGTGCACCTGGTCCTGTTTTTCCAGCACTAGAGAACGAAT
Source organism: Anaspis maculata (assembly GCA_949128115.1). Taxonomy (NCBI): domain Eukaryota; kingdom Metazoa; phylum Arthropoda; class Insecta; order Coleoptera; family Scraptiidae; genus Anaspis; species Anaspis maculata. The sequence goes on from OX421964.1 coordinate 48,747,379, forward strand.
CGTTTTGTTGGACAACCTTATAGGTATTTTGAAGCTTTCGACCTTAAGAAAACCCATGAAAAAAAACAACGCGGCAGATCATAAGCAAGCGGTGTTATCGAAACGATGTGTAAATATCTATTATAGGTCGCGGGAACATAACGTCACCTTGACACCCGCTATCGCAACGTTGCAAATATGCCTGACGTGGCAACAGCGCATTGCGCATTTCCACGCTTCTTAGCCGCTTTTGTTTTACGCCAGGAGCTGCTCCGGGTAGATCACTACATAGAGAAAGTAGATACATACGCCAATCACGACCCAGCTGGATCTATTTTTTTTGTCTGGTGATCTACCCTGATCAGCTCTGCATGCCGTCAAAACGAAAGCGCCTCGCCAGCTTCTTGCCCGAGTTTGCGCATGATGGGTTGCCAAGGTACCACTGTAGAGATCCGCTTGTTTTTGACATTACTCAGTCAAATCGTGAGTTAAGCACATTATTTTTTTTGGTAAAGCGATAACTGTTCAATAAATCATCTTATTACCTTATATATGTATGTATGTACATTATATACCTTATATCTTATATATTTATTACAACTTTACAACTAAAGAAAATTGTATACACAAGTAGGTACTAGTGAAATAGTATATTATATACCAAGGTTGAGAAAGTATTATTATAGCTGAAGCGCCAGTTTAGATCCCGAAGCGCAGCTGAGGGATATAAGGCGCTGAAGCTATAATAATTTTCTCGACCGTGGTTTATATAGTATTTTTTTTACTGCTAGAAAAACGCCTTTTTAGTTCAGGAACAGGTTAATAATGATGTACTTCACGGCTAGTAGTGAAAAAATAACATTATACCATATACCCATCTTTAGGGAGCCGTTTTTGTTCCCGCGACCTATAGGGCCACTCTTGTTTATTATCTAGTGCTAATGTACCTGTAGGTACATTGTTATTGTTATTACATAGAGATTGTTGGCAGTTGCCTAAGAAATATAATAATATAAAAATTAATAAAAATATACACGTTGAATCATTCCATATTTTAATAATAGCAAGACTATTATGCTATATTGGTGACCCCGACGTGATTCAACGGCGCAGTGCGACCCATCCCGACCGTCCCAACGTGCGATCCATCCCGACCGTCCAAACGTGCGGTCCGTCCCGACGTGATTCAACGGCGCAGTGCGACCTATCTCGACCGCCGCGACGTAATCCAGCGCAACGAGATCCACCCCAACACGATCAAGTCCGACCGAAGTAATCCGGCAGATAGACGATCCATCTCTGCCCGAAGTGAACCAGTGCAACGAGATTACTACTCGACGCAACCACTCCGACGTGATTCCTGCCCGACGTCATCCTGTCCACACACAACGTCAACATGACAGATCAACAAGAAACAGGTGCAGGTGCCGGCGACAATCACAATAATGTCCTGCGAGAACAAGCCGCAACATCAATTAAATTACCATCATTTTGGACACAATGCCCCGAAGCATGGTTTATGCAAGCTGAAGTTCAATTCAATTTAAAAGGTATAAACAGGAACAATACAAAATACGAATACGTTGTTGCCTCTCTGCCTCAAGAGGTGATACTGACCGTATGGGACAAAATTAAAAATCCCTTAAATCAAAATTACGATCAGCTAAAGGCCACATTAATTCAAAGGCATTCAATAAGCGAAGAAAAAAACTCGAGGAACTTTTGTCTAATACTAACCTGGGCGATCGCAAGCCTTCAGAATTGTACAGGTCAATGGAAATATTAACTGGTACCTCCACGACGGTAGGCAGAGAGCTCTTAAAACAGTTATGGTTGAAAAAGTTACCTCCCGCTATCAACATCGCTCTCATGGCTTCAAGTAAAACCGATATTCAAGAACTCTCTGACATAGCCGACAAAATATGGGACGTATCAACCCAAACGCTTCATCATGTCAATGCTTTCCATCATTCACAACATCAACAGTCATCTCATCAATCGACTGTAGCTCCCGATATATCTTTAGACATTATGAAATTGATTTCTAAATTATCTTGTCAGTACAACGAAATTCATTCAGAAATGGCTGAACTAAAAAAATCAATTGCAGGTAACACTTTACCATCAACATCATGTACAGAATGTCATCGACGCCGCAGTCGCAGCAGAAGTGGGAGTTACGAAAGGCACTCCCAGCGTAATGCAAGCAAAAACAGGAATTTCCTTAAAAATAATCAACCTTGTTGTTGGTACCACTTCAACTTTGGCGAAAAAGCAAATAAGTGCATCCAACCTTGCAGCTATACATCTTCAAAAAACGAGTAAAATCCATTGTTGAAATGGCTACCAACAACAATGGATGTTTCAAATCTTACCGCTTGTTTATAACTGATAGAAATAATAATTTAAAATTTTTGATAGACTCAGGAGCTGATGTCTCTGTTTTACCAAATTCCTTTTTCAATGCATACAAAACAAATAACGATATTGTCCTTTCGGCAGTAAATGGTTCAAATATTAAAACTTTTGGTACCAAATTACTGAAAGTCAATTTGAATCTACGCCGCGATTTTGTTTATCCTTTCATTCTTGCAGAAGTTAGTCGCCCTATTTTAGGAGCAGACTTCCTGGCAAAATTCAACTTATTAGTAGATTTAAAAAACAGAAGGTTAATTGATTCACACACCTCTTTGTCTATAAATACACCTATCATTCGAACAAACACACCCTCACCTAAAATATTCGCAATCGAAAACATATACGCACAACTACTTCATGAATATCCATCACTCACAGCACCACCAGATTTTTCCGTGACAGTCAAACATAATACACAACATCATATAGTAACAAACGGACCTTTACCATACTGTACACCACGTCGACTTAACTCTGAAAAATACAAAATTGCCAAAGCAGAATTCGACTATATGGTAGAACTTGGAATTTGCAGGCCTTCATCTTCCAGTGTAGCTTCACCTTTACATTTAGTACCTAAAAAAAATTCCAACGATTGGAGACCTTGTGGAGACTATCGCAAACTGAACACTATAACTGTACCAGACAGATACCCACTTCCTCACATACAGAGTTTCAATCAAAATTTGCAAGGTTGTACCATTTTTTCAAAGATCGATTTACTCAGAGCATACCATCAAATACCAGTAGCACCAGAAGATATTTTCAAAACAGCAGTAACGACACAGTTCGGTTTATTTGAATTTGTCAAAATGCCCTTTGGCATGCGAAATTCAGGCCAGACATTCCAAAGATTCATCAACGAGGTAACTCAAGGACTAGACTTCGTTTTTGTTTATTTAGACGACATACTAGTAGCAAGTAAAACCGACTCAGAACACTTAGAACATCTGAAACAATTATTTGAGAGGTTGTCAAAATACGGTTTGAATCTAAAGCCCTCAAAATGTATTTTTGGAGTTAGACAGATAACATTTCTTGGATACGACATCAATACAAACGGGATCTTACCCTCCAAAGACCGTGTTAAAATCATTTTCGATTTTCCGACACCGGATTCGTTAAAGAAACTCCAAGGCTTTGTTGGTATGATAAATTATTATCACCGATTCATTCCTAAATTAGCTGCTACAATGAGACCTTTATACGAACTACTCAAAGAGCTACAAAATAAAGTCGAGAAGAAGAAATTTCAGTGGAACACAGATTGTGACAAAGCATTCAATAACATAAAATCATCATTAACTTCGGCCTGTTTATTATTTCATCCAAAAGAACATACAAAATTAAGCTTGACCGTTGACGCTTCTAGTACCTCCGTTGGAGGAGTACTAGAGCAGTTCAATCAAGGTGTCTGGGAACCTCTAGCATTTTTTTCAAAAAAATTGTCAGTTACCGAAACAAAATATTCATCATTTGACCGCGAACTTCTCGCGATCTACCTTAACATACAACATTTCCGTTTTATTCTAGAAGGGAACGAATTCGTCGTTTTCACCGACCACAAACCATTGACTACAGCCTTATACACAAAAACAGAGAGAAGTCCAAGACAAACGCGTCATTTAACATACATTTCAGAATTCACATCAGATATCAGACATATAACAGGAAAATCGAATATCGTCGCAGATACCTTGTCTAGAGTAGATAAACAAGAAATAGGAATCCTAAATTTAGCCGATATTGACATAAAATCACTAAGTGAAGAACAAGAAATAAATGACGAGCTAAAAAACTTACTCAAAAATAAAAAGCCAAGCAGCAAGATTCAATTTAAAAAGATAATAATGCCTTTCTCAGAAATACCTTTGTGGTGCGAAACTTCTACAGGTCAAAATAAACCTTTTGTACCTGTAAAATACCGTCACATGATTTTTAATTGTCTGCATAACCTTTCCCACCCTGGAATTCGCGCTACAAGAAAACTCGTGTGTTCGCGTTACTTTTGGCCATGTATAAATAAAGATATTACATTGTGGGCTGAGACATGTATTAGCTGTCAAAAATCTAAAATTAATCGCCATACTAAATCAGAATTAGGTAAATTTGAACTACCAAAAGCTAAATTTGAGCATATACATACAGACCTGGTAGGCCCATTTCCACAATCAAACGGATACAAATACATTCTAACAGTAGTGGACCGGTTCACGAGGTGGCCCGAAGCGTACCTTTTAAAAGATATATCGGCTGCTACAGTCGCAAAAACATTATTTTTTAACTTCATAACACGTTTCGGCATACCTGCAACTATAACCACAGACCAAGGAACACAATTCGAAAGCAAAATTTTTACAGAGCTTACAAAATTACTCGGCTGCCATAAAATTCATACCAACACATATCACCCTCAAAGCAACGGCATGGTGGAACGTTTCCACAGACAACTTAAAGCCAGTCTTATGGCAAGACAAAATACTGTCAATTGGAGTGCAGAGGTTCCAGTTATTTTATTAGGTTTCCGTACAGTTTTTAAAGAAGATCTAAAATGCTCATCGGCAGAATTACTATACGGTCAAAAGCTAAGAGTTCCTGGAGAATTTTTCACCCCCTGCACTACAACAGCCACTGACCCAGCAAATTATTTGTCAAAATTAAAAGAAGCAATGAATATCATACGGCCAGTGTCACCTCGAGGACGGAGCGAAAACAACGTATTTGTACACCAAGATCTGAAGTCCTGTGATTATGTTTTCGTTGGTATTCCCAAGAAAAATTTCAGTTTGCAGCAACCATACGAGGGGCCTTACAAAGTCATAAAAAGAACGCAAAAAACATTTTTTATATTAAAAAATGATGCCGAAGTAGCAATTTCCATTGATAGATTAAAGCCGGCATATACAGCAATGTCCCCTGCACCTGACGTCACCGTCACAGAACCAAAAAAAAACGGTGACATTTCAAATAGAAACTTTTCGGGAAGGGGGGTATTTGTAGGTACATTGTTATTGTTATTACATAGAGATTGTTGGCAGTTGCCTAAGAAATATAATAATATAAAAATTAATAAAAAATATACACGTTGAATCATTCCATATTTTAATAATAGCAAGACTATATGCTATAGTACCCATATATTATTACGAACCTGTGCTCAACCCATCAGTCAGCCTTGTTGCAGATGTTTCTTTCTCAATATATCGAGCAAGAGTACATTTGTGTGAACGTTTAATTTTTTTTTCTTCAAAAAATCAGCTACCAGCCGTTAACCCAGTGAAAGTCATAACTCTCGGGATATAACCAAATAAATATGTATACGGGTATCCAGAAAATAGCAGAAAAGCTCTGCAGCACGTTGTGCAGGACCCTTCAGGGAATCCCAAAAAATGATATAAAAAATCTTCGAGTTTATTTTTGAGAAATTTTTGGGTCAAAAACTGGTCCTTCAAATATTAATTTTCTTAGTTTCAGACTCACCCTGAATGTGAAAAAAATTCAATACACGTCCAGTGGTAGATATTTCTTTCTCATAATTAGTTAGTCATAATTAGGGATGGACAAAAATATTGATATATCAATAAATTTATCAATATATCGATATATCAACTAATGATATTATTTTTGAAATATATCGATATATCAAATATCGATAATCATCAAAATATCAAATGTCGATAATTATCAAAATATCAAATGTTGATAATTATTATCAGAAAATCAAATATCGATAAATGTAGGATATGTTGATGTTAATAATAATGTTAACATATCATCAAAGTATAGATAATGGTTATCATAACATTGAAATATCATTAAATAAAAGATAAAGACCTAAGACCGCCAAAGAAGTAAGTTTCACTCATCATGCGAGTCTAGACTGAACATAGATCTCGACATAGATGATATATTTTTCATATTATTATTTGATATCCTTATTTTCATATTGATATTTTTATAATTATAATTTTTTATATTTTGATAATTATCAATTCTTGACACTTTGATAATTATCGATATTAGATATATCAATAATTATCGATATATTTTTTTCTTATCAAACTTTGATACTCGGATCACGATATCGCCCATCCCTAGTCATAATTCTGCCGTTAACAGTCAACTGAAATCTTTTGAATTAACAAAACTAGAAGGGTTCAAAGAGCCGTCTCTTGACTCTTGATAACCCCAAAAATGAAAGTCGAAGAATTTTTTCATCATTTTTTCGGAGTTCCCTGAAGGTTCCTTACAACCTACTGAAGAACTTTTCCGCCATTTTCTGGACACTGTATAATTATGTTTGTTACTGTTTGTCTGCTGTCATCAAGCATGTCATGCACACAATGCAGTCGGGAAGCAGGTAACCAGAAATTCAACGCTGTAGTTTGGTTGGATAAGTACACAAGAAAATTGCTCCACCCCTGAACGTCATTACCTGGCACAGTCCCCTGACCATCCGTCCAATATAAGTTGTTCACCATTTTCGTCCGATGGTGAGCTTAGTGGAGTCCCCCTTGGCGCAACGTAGAAGTGAGGCCTGTTGAAACAACTGTAGACTGCAGAAAGCCTCCCGAAAATAGCAAATGACGCATACTGTTGTTATTGCTGTAAATGAGATTCCACGTCCCATAGTCCTTGATTAGGCACTGTTTTGCTTGTGCCGTTCACCTTCCAGGCCATAAATCTAAAGAGCCTTCGCTCCCCGATACTCAAGCCAATCCAGTAACGAAGCAAAACTGGATGAGTGCCGTTAGGCGAAGGGTCTATACGAAAAAATTGCCCTTTTCTCGAAATTGCGCAATTTAATCATTCCATCGAAACAATATCCAGCGAGTGGGAGCATAGTGGGAGCATCGGCGGGATGATCCCGACCTGCCCGGGGTATATGATGACTTTCTCGGAGAACAGAGAACCGGCTTGCTCGTATTGTGAGAAACGCCGAAGGAGCCAGAAGTTTCGATTCTCCATTGAGCGCTCCTCGATGTGTATCGGATTGGCATTTCTCCTGGGCGGAGGAGAATGTTTTCTACTATAGTATGCCGAATTCGGCAGGAATCACAGACGTTGTTCGGGCGCCCTGATAACAATCTTAAACCGGAACGATGGCTGTAAGTCCGGGGAAAAAGAAAGAAGTCGCAGCGAGGATTGCCGGGCTTAGAATGCAATGACAATCTATCGGTTCACTTGTGGAGGGCTTAGCCTGGGAGATCCGGGCGGTCGGCCTCCTCTCCTCCTCTTCTCTTTTGCCAATTCCCACCGCCGCCCGATAATCGCCACCGCCGCGGCGACTTGCGGAGGCGGCTGCCCCTCTTCTCCCGTCCGTGTGCTGAATTCGGTTCTGGCCGGGTACTGGTAGGGCATACCGCACCACCTCCTCCTCCCCCTCCTCCTTCGCCTCCACCCCCACTGCCATGTGGAAAGAGATGGTTCACAATTACAAAGACAAACCGCCATTATTGCCCTAATTAGGATAATCTAATGTATGTGGATGTGTGTGTATGTGTGCATGTGTTAATTAAAGCGTGCCTGTCATTCCCGTAATTGGAATTTAATTCTGGCAGTCGTTGTTTTGCAACTTTGTGTAGTGCGTGGAATTGCACATAGACGAAGTTGGTAAGCCAACGGCATCGGCACCGGTGCACGGTGGAAGCGTACTGAACATAAACTAATTTCGGCCCTTTAGCAACTACAAAATGAAAAATGGTGTTCCATTCGGAAAATGGTATTATTTGCTTCATTGTCATAACTGGTACTGTAGGGAACGAACTGGTCATTGAAACAAAGGCAAGTTGACTTCTTTTCAAAGCTCGGATTCAACTTAGGTATTAATAATGGAAATCTGGCGGGAGTTTCGCAATTCCGTAGCAGAGGTATTCCTCTTGGTTTCATTCTTCGTACATCTCCGTATTCTTAGAAAATACTGTGGAAATCAAGCTGTCTAGAGATTCCTAGATTGTATTAGTGCAAAAGCTCCGATCGACAAATAAAACCATAAAATTATGAAGAGCTGGTTTCTTTTTGGGGGGCGGAGGGGGAATATGGGGCCCTTGGAAGGTGATGTGAGGGTTAGAGGGTTAGATCAATGCACTTTGCCAAATAACTTGGTTTGGCTTGAGTTCTCACAGCGAATTACAGCGAATTCCGCTGATGGATCATCAAGGTAGGTACAGAATCACTTTTTTTTTTCGAAGATGGAGACTGGGAATAATACCCCTCGAATGAGCGAGGATTAAATCCAGAGGTCGTGGTTCTGCAAAGCAGGTGCAGAGATCATTATTGTTTCGGGCGAAAGGCTGAAATGTATGAAAAGTGCCGCAACGGCGATCTTAGGCCGCGCATACACAGTTTTTTTGTTCCACTGTAAAGACGATCTTGCTTGGCCTTTGAATCTCTCAGTTTCACGGGGGAGACTCAGGTTGTCGCGGCGCATGAAGCAGTCAGGCAAGAGGATGCAAGAGGCGGCGGCGGCGGCGGCGGAGAGAGGCGGAGTGGCAGAAAGGCCGACGTAGGCAGCAGCACATTAGAAGCTCTAGTCGTAAATCGTAGCCGTTTATCCGGAGGTGAGTCCGCAGCTCGCTCCCGGGACACTTTAACGGGGATTACCCGTGCTGACAATTATATACAGCTTCCTACTCCGTTCCATTTTCCTCGCGAAAGAGAATAAACGCAACTTCTACTGATGGCTGGGCTACACCAGGCACTCACTTCTGGTAAAAAAGCATTGGTTATAACCGCAACGGATGATCCCTAATCAAAAGAGTCTTGCAGGATGGTCTGGGTTTCAAAAAGATCAATCAACCAATCCAGCTTCGCTTATGATCATGATGGATATTCTGTGGAAGCCACTTCCATTGAAGTAATTAAATTAGATGGAAAGGTAGAAATTACGTCAGAGGCGAGTACTGTAGTAGAAGCCAGCAGCAGCAGCAGCAAGAGTAGTAGCAGCATATGCCCAACGGGACGAGATTAATGCAGACTTAGTCGGCATAGGATAATATCCTCGGCGATCCTGCTGATGCGCCGTGCCGTCCCTGTTGTGGATCTCTTCGTGATTCCGCCGAGTTTGTGGCTGTGCCCTGCTGTGTTTAACTTGTTGTCGTTCTGGGACGTGCGATAGCTACTACCAGCTATACTCTTACACAATGAACATGTAACACACCGCTTATACAACTTGCCCCAATTAATATCATTTCACCTCACGCGAATTAACTGGGGCTTTTGAAATATGGGTCCCAGATAAACGCAACGCCCGTTAATCCGCCCTCCACGCTTGCATAGAAACGGCACCGGCACGTGAATTACAACACCAGATAAGGCCAGAGAGAGCGAGAGACCGACCGAAGATTACATTCGTGGTATACATTCGGTCTAAAAGTGTACTCGAAGGTACAACATCTTAATTTCCAGCGAGTTTTAACGAGAACACGTGATTATAAGATCCAGATTTAGAGACACCTGCACTATACTTTCGCTCGTTTCTCCCTCCAGTTTACCTCGTAGTGCCGTGGTTAATGATCACTTTTCAGCGGAGTTTTACACATTGTGATAAAAGCATGGAACTTTGCATACATGGTCTAGAGACTGTGCTCTTGCTCTACAATACAAGAGGTGGCGCCACGACAAGAACCGCCGTGTGCTGTCAGAATTGCCATTTGTCTATTTTTCAAGGGCAAAAACTGAAGGCGGGTATCAGATTGATTCAAATGTAACGTTTATCGATGTATTAGACCTTCACAGTAGAGCTATTACAACAGATGACAATATTGTAAAAGTAGTCCGGAGGCTAGTGGCAAATTTAGGCCACAACCTTGCAAATCATGATTAAGCGATGCCATTGGGAACATAGGCTCTCTAGACCCCAAAGTCAATTTCTAGAGGTGGGACCACTACCCCACGCCTTGCGGTTCCCCCTTTTGAAAAATTTGAGCTGTCTCATTTACTGAATGAACTATATCTCTGGAACTAATGTAGGTAGAAAGTTGCGGTTTGTACTCAGATCTAGAGAGCTCAGTATCCTACTCAGATTTTCGGTTTTGAGGTTATGTTGCTGAAATTTTGATTAAAAACTGCGTTTGTGTTGCGGAGAATTTGTTTTTTCACGATGTAAAGTTGCTGTCGTGATTTTGTTGTTGCTATATGTTGAAAGTTTTGCAAGATATTTTGAGGTTGGTTGCATTTAATTCTATTATTATGTGAGGGTAATAACTATTTGAGTAGGTAGTGTCTTCCGCGCTTGTCTTGTGTGGGTACAAAATGGGTCCGATATTTAAACTTATGGACTGTGACTGGACTGCTGATCACAAGCAAAAAGATATTGATTGGAGCAAGTGTATTCCATGCCAAGAAAATAAGAACGATGACTTGCGTGATCCAAGCAGAAACACAAGAGTGAATGAAGACGGATACGCAAAACTGGCTGGTAACTTGCAGGAGTTTTTGAAAATAGGAAAGGCTCCATTGGGCGTGGGTGTCAAGTTGTTGGAAAGTGATGGTGGTGTCGCCGAAAATTTGAAAAAACATAAAGCTGTTTGGCATAAATCGTGCCGAATGTTGTTCAAAACCAGTAAACTCGACAGAGCCACAAAAAGGATCCAATCCGAATGTGACAAAGAGAAAGTCCTGTGATCTCTCTAAAGAAAACTAGGAAAAGTATAATTGCTTACACTCCGGGTACCTGCTTGCTTCGCCACGAAAAATCAACCAGATCAAACGTATTGAGTACAGTGACTGAGGAGGGAGCCTGTAAAATAACTGAGTGCGCGAAGCAGCTTAGAGGCACACAAATCCTTACGCACTCTGTAAGGGACCGGCCTTAAGGAGTCGGAAGATGTTGAAGACTTCGGTGAAAACTATAGGTTTGTTTTGGCAGCGAGTTGCGGACGGTTTGCTAACTGTGATTCAGCGCGCATACTCGACTCCAACCAGTTTTCAAGTGGTTGGAAAGTTTTTGCTGCAAGAACGCGTAGCGAGCGGTTCCAGTTGAAACTAGGGACACAACAACTTGTCAAGTTTTCCCCGCCAAGCCGAGGTCTTATTTAAGGGGTTTCTGATGCGACTAAAAAAGTTGTCGACGGAAATCGGTTTTATTTTATTTTTTTCGTCAAGTACAAACTCATCCAAAAAGAAAATGTACAGACATTGCTATCAAATTTTGAAAATTTCCAAAATATTTTGAAAATATTTGAATTTGATTTTTGAAAATTCAAGAACTAGATAGCATTGACAATGTATCTTTCCTCAAGAAAGTCGCATGCAATTTAAACTTTCTATTTTCAAAAAAAAGGTACCAAAAATGACTTCTACTAATTCACTTTTTCATGTCTACGAGAATTCATTTTTGGTGCCTTTTTTTGAAAATAAAAAGTTCATATTTGGCATGCGACTTTCTTGAGGAAAGACACATTGTCGATGCTATCTAGTTTTTGAATTTTCAAAAATCAAAATCAAAAATTTTCAAAAATTAGCAATATCCGTACATTTTCTTTTTGGAGGAGTTTCTACTTGACAAAAAAAAAACCGATTCCCTTCAACAACTTTGTTAGTCGCATCAGAAACCCCTTAATAAATTTACCGAATTAATGTAAATATGTAACTTTCAGCGGGTAAAACTATTTTAAATTAACCTCGAAAATGCGTCTTTATTTACCTTTCTGTCACACTGTCACATTACGCGCCACGCCATCAATCAAAGATCGCCCGATTGCGAAGAAAGGCGTACGCATGCGTCTGATCACCAGTTTCTTTTCAATTCTCAAACTCCTCTGACCGTCCACAAACTGTTTTCGAACCGTTGGAGGCACCTGCCCAAACAGCTTACCAACAGTTGGCAACTCGAAGTTTACACTGCCCGAACGGCTTAACGGAAGCGCGCAGAATCCAAACGGTTGGAAACGGTTGTGTATCGCTGCCAAAACAAACCTTATATCTCAGCTGCTAGTTTACCACGCAAGGAAAAGGTCTAGAGGACACACCAGAAAGCACTCCAAACTTCAAGAGACTCCTGTTCCACAATATGTTGCTTAGAAGTTGTACGGCACAACCAGGAAGGAGCAATTGATTGACATTCATTTCAAGCTTGGCCTTAGTCTGTCTTATGACAGACTGCAGACAAAACTGGATGACATGGTCCTGAAGGCGTGTCACCTATACAGGGAACAAGGCGTCGTGTGCCCCAGCACACTGAAAACAGGAATTTTTACTACGACTGCTGCCGACAACATTGATAAGAACACCAGTTAGAATCATGATTATACCTATCAAGTTCACAGGCCTCTAGAACTGTATGTTTAATAATTCTGAGACCAATATAACCACGCTAGATGCCTCTGGGCACTTTGGTGGCCACGTTGCATGGCTCTACGTTGGTGACGTGCATGTTAAGAAGAATGGAGAAAATCTGCAGAGCGTGGATACTATGGTTGTGGATTTGTCGCCTCTGCGCCCCCTTTGGGACCTTCGAATGGGCCTAATTTGGAGTTCACAGTAAAAGAAAGGTTACAGGGCTCAAACATTTTTTCACCATACAACATTTGGGCCAAATGTAACCAATTCCATTGTCCACTTGTCGGAATTTACCTTATTTGTCCCCGCAGCCACTTCAGGGGCTCCTACAGGGCCCATAGCTCCATCCGGGGTTCTGGCCGACCCAGGTGTATTCAAGTGGTAGAATACGCACAATCTGAGCCAAGCCGCAACTTTCTATCTTCATTAGTTCCAGAGATACAGCTCATTCAGTAAATGGGACAGCTCAAATTTTCTAAAGAGGGGTAAGGGGGGACCGCAGGGGCTGGGGTCGTGGCCCCACCTCTAGAAATTGACTTCAGGGTCTAGAGAGCCTATGTTCCAAGTGACATCGCTTAATCAGTATTTGCAAGGTTGTGGTCGCTAACCTCCAGACTAAATAAAGGTGGGGTGAATGGGAGAGGATAGTTCTCTACTCTACGAGTACTCTACTGTGTATATTTTGGAAAGTGGTCCATAAATAAGTTTACACCCTTTTGACCAACATGGAACTCAGCCGGCGGCACCATTGATCAGCTGGCTGCCCGTTTCCCAAAAGCACTTCGGGGTAAGTCTACCGAACGGAGACGTAACCATTTTAGCAGGGAAAAAGCTCCTGTTCAAGCTCTTTTATCGTTTCTCAACTGTCTTTTGCGGTGTAGGTCACTAGGACATACGGAGCAAGGATGAGTGGACGGCACCCAGGCCACATCTTTCAAAGATGATCTTGATGACACGAACGCTGTAAGGAAATCGACTGATGGTTTAGACGCCAAGACGTTACCCTATTTGTTACCTTAGAGAAAGGCACCCGGAAAGGAAGCACGATACATCTCATACCTAGGTCTATTAACCATATTGGCACAGGAGCTTTAGTTGTCTCCGATGTGCAGGTTTCATGAAAGAGACAGAACATCCTGTCGCGAATTATGGAACGACAGGTGACCGACCTTTCAAGTTTCAGCGGGGGCACCGAAAGGATAAGGCTCACCTCTGAGCACACATCTGCCTCCCCAACATGAACTAAGCCACAGCGCATCGTGAATGTGCGGGTACTTTAAGATTCACGAAAATGGACAGCTCTCTCCTTACAGTTATTTCCATTTTGTATTTAAGATTTGCCGAATGTTTGATATGCTCACATCATTACATCGTGCCCTTACGGCCCTAAGGTATTCAACTCCACAACCCCATTTCGGATTAGAGACGCATAGCTTTTCACAAACATACATACAAGAGCAAAAAGTGTAGTACAGTCGGAACACGTCGACACGATCTATTTACTGCGAGTGAACAAGAATTGAAATCGAAAATCCCGGCTCTTTCCCGGAGAGGCGAAAAACATTTCAAACTTCTTGCACGTGATAGTTCGACACTGATGGCGGAAAAAATAGTCGCGGGCGGCTGCTGGCAAGGTAAGAAACTGTGGTGCCCGGGCGTATGCATATATATTACATGAATTTCACAACCAGCGAGTGTACGCTTTTTTATTATCTACCTCGTTCTACCACACTGTACCGACGACACCACTAGGCCACCCCCCTCGTGTTTCGATCTTCTTTCTTCACACACACACACACACTGTGCTGGGGGGCGCTTTATGGTGGCCCAGTGGTTTGATTGTGACTGTTACTGGGAGGTTTGACAACGTACATTTGCATAACCGTACGCGCCCCTGTGCTCTTGCAGAGTGCTTTTTTAACATCGCATACATGCGATACTAGGTATATACCTCGGCTTTTCATCGAGATTGTGCATGGTAAAAAAGCAAATTTATTACTGGTGTGTTTCGTGCCAAATCCGTCGGAGCAAAAAAAGATAGATCCAAGCTGCTGTATTCTAGGTCGTTCATTTTAAATTGCAATTAAGGGATTTGTCCGCGGGAGTACTATCCAGGATAATGTTTCAACAAAGAGCTTTCAGCTGTAAAACATGATAATGATGATGATGATGGTGACGCAGTACGTTAGAAACTTCAGGGCGGTTCTTGATATGCCACCATAATCAAATTGCTGCATGAACAGCCAGGCAGATCAAAAACGAGTAACATATTAATTAGCTTCAGCTACAGCATCCGACCATTTAGATGGAACGAAACCTCTCATTACCGCGGTGGGATTTCCAGGCCTACTAAGAACTGCCAGTGCTGTCACAGATGTGGCGATTTTCCAAAAAAATCGGTTCAAAAATTCATGGTACGATTGACAGTGTATAATCCCGACTAGTTGTATTTTCCGCTTTGGAATTATAGCTCAAAATATTCCTGAAACATTATCGAAAATAATCGCACCACTTATGGTATATATTATATTACTACTGGACTACTAATATGCCTTCGTGTTCTTCTACATTGAATCAAGTTATGTACTGATGATAGAAATTTGAAGCAAAACTGACCTTGTAGTTGCAGTAGAGATGACTTACTGCGATAAATATAAGTTTTTTCAATTTAATTAACAATGCACGATGCAACGGGGGGCACTTGAAAATTCATCAAGAACCGCATCATGAAAGGAGAACTGGGGTCCCACATCGCATGGAGTAGAATTTCAACCGCCAGTTTATCCAGCAGCCAGGCTTTCAGCGGAGATCTGGTCTAGCAGCCAGCACCATTCCAGGTCATCAGTGGCCATTACGTTTTCGTTGCAGCATCGATGATACGTAGTAAGCCTGAATTTAATTAAAACCGTGGAATAGTCGACGACACTCCAACATAATAAACGCTTAATAGGACACAAGAGCCAGGAATGGAATGCCACGTTGGGGTCTTCTGGACACCTTTGCATTGCTTACTCAAGTTTAAAAGCTAGGCATTATTTTTGTTTCGTCTTCCCCAGCTATTATTTAAATTGATAGTATATTATTCAATGAGCGTGTACCGTGTAATGATGGCTAATATTCAAGAGGACGAGCCGTAGGCGTAGGCGAGCTCCGTATGGAGCCAGGCTCCCACCGTTCCGCTCCACACTATCTGTGGACAAAATGGCGGAGGTCGCCATGACAGCTCAAGTACATCGGCAGCCCTATTTCTGCCTTTCGGAGCGCCTACGCACCGCGTGCGATGCTCGACACCGCTAGCCACACGTCGCTGATCACGTTGCCATGCTGCCCATTGTCACGGCTGCTTCTGCTCGACCTGTAGCCCTGGGGCGCCGCCTGTTCTCCGGCCCGAGCTTCGGCTGACCTTCCCGTGCAACGCGCTATCGAGCGCAACCAGCCTTGCACGACAGAGACGGGCCCCACACGCTCCCCGGCGTCATGGCGCAATCGCCGAAGCCTTCAGCATCACCGAATTTTTACTTCCCTTCGGAGACGCCGTGCTGAGCTCCGAAGCCTTCAGCATCATCGAATTTTCACTTCCCTTTGGAGACGCCGTGCTGAGCTAAGTGCTTACATTGCTCAAGTGTGATTGGCGTGTGATTGTCGGCCTAACCTTTTCTCGTCATTTCTGTAACTTAATTATTTTGCTAAAATCGTGAAACCCCGTTGTGAGCTTTGATTCTGACCGGACAGCCCTCGGCGTCCGGTCAGCTGATGTCTCGTATTTTTGTGCCTCCAGCATTTCACCGTGGTAATGCCTGCCACTAAACTGATCAACGCCTGTGTGCAAATAACCGATCTGAGGTCGTTGACCCTGTCGTCAATTATAGTTCCCTTTTTTTTTTCATTTGTCGAGGCCTAATAATCTGCCGGTATTTTGTGTTGTTTCAGGACGTCGGTCAGGGGGCACCCTCCTGCCTCCTTATTCACTTCAGTGTCCGCTGCACTGCATAGAGGCACCAGGTGCGAAGCAAGCCCTTTTCAGCAGTGACGCCAAGATGGCATAGTGAGCTAGCCGGTAACATCATGTTGGGCCACCTAGATGCCGCATCGCTACAATAAGAGTGGGGACCCGGCCGCCGACGGTCCTTGAAGAACACAGAAGCCAGACTGGAGCAGATTTTAACTCCAAAAGGACCTCGGTGACGTACACTTTTGTTTTATAATTCATTCCCGTATCTACGTAGTTTCAAGGGCCTTCTGCCATAACTATTGTAGCTAGGTTGCTGGCCTAGCAATGAGATGTTTTCCTGACAGGTTCTCAATAGATGTCCCTGGTAGTTCGTAAGGGGCTGAGAAACATTCAATTATCATAAATTGGCGACACTGACGCAGTTCGGCTCGTTCGGCTGCCATGATATTTCAGCGGGTGTTTAGAATGTGATGGTTCTGCAACAGCTTGTGGTCGTTGCCATAGAGTCGTTGCCAAATATGCCGAATGCTAAATTGTCTATGTGGCAGCTGTTGTCAGTTCCAAATTCCCCATTCCCGTGTCATCACGCACGTCCTTTGTACGGAAGCTTCTTGGTGCTGAACAGCTTGGTATAAATGAAGATACAATAATAGAAATCGATTGAAATGGAACACAATTTTCTTATTGCTGGGTAATGTGACGAAATTTCGGTATGAATTTCTGTTCACACAAAGAAGAGAGAAGCACGCACCCTGTGGAAGGCGCGGCCACAAATGGTTCTGTGAATAACTTCGTAGCTTGAGAGGCTGAAGAGACTAGAAGGTGTAGTGCAGACTGCAGACTACAACCAGAGAATAGCCACAACCACTGAATTGAACGTAAACTTCAGCCCGCTATTCGAGGAGGTCGAGTGAAAGCCATGCAAACTATTTCAGGAATGTTTTTAATAAACAAGACTATGTAGAAATTACCAGGTTTTATAAATTATTCTAACTCGTATTCTCATGTCGCCTTTTCTTTCACACGAAGCAGGAAGTAGGAGGAGACCAGAACCATAATACCCAAACTAAACTCTGTTGAGCATCTTCAGATAAGCACTTCGGCGAAGTGTTGAATTCAAAATTAAGTAGCGTCAGTTGCACTTTCTTATTCCTTGATCTTATAGGCATGGTTTTGCTGCAGTTCACGTTCGTTGTGATTGTTCAACGAACAAAGAATAGCCAGCGAAACTCAACACTTCAGACTTTGACACTTTTGAGAAACGTCGCCCAATTTTTTTGGTTACATTTCAATTTTGAACGACAACAAGCAGTCGGTTGAGTTGTCAACATACAGAACACAAATGTTCCCAAGCCCCTTACGAACCACTAGGGACATCTAGCAGAGTTTCTTCAATTACGCTGAAAACATCCCATTCTAGCATTAGCTTGTATCATAGGCAGCTTGATTATACCCCGATCTACCTGAAACAAGTAATTTCAAATTGCCATAATGCATCACTGAAATCAGTCAAGTCAAACTTCGCAGACGGGAGGTATGACATAGGCTCTTAGGCAGCTAGGTACATGTGGCGCTATTTCTCGGCAATCGAATTCGCGAATAGCAGCTATGTGGCGGTTTTGTTGGTATTTGATGTATTTATTTATATCCTCACATAGTGTTCTAAAAGCTACGTCTTCACATACTCACTAATGGTATGTATATGTGGTCCTGAAAATAGAAAATAGTATAGGGAAAAGAGATCCAAATAATAAATTTCCTCCCATTGTGCCTTCTTCGAGGAAACACATAAATCAACTTATCAATATAGGCAATAAAAAACGGTAAGAATGTATAATAGCGAGTACGATTCCCGTTTTCCAAGAGATGGATATGCAAGTGGGGCCGCTTCAGAACCCATTTCGAAGATCTACTGCCGCGATATGCGTCCGCTCTTCTCTCGCTGGAGGCTCCCAGGAATCGATCAGGTATATCACGCAGGAGGAAAGGTCCGAAAGCCCAGGTTATCCTCCACAAAAGGATTGAAAACTATAGATTTTTCCATTAAAATCCGGGCACTTAGATAACGTTTGCGCGATTTATCGACATGAATAAACCAATCGAAGGAATCCATGCCGGTGTGGTGAGATAAAACCATAAAAGGTCAGGTGAATTTCGGTACCCTGCCTATAATAGTATGCGCATGATGGCGACTAGGGAGGAATCAAGTAAATATTGGGGGCTGCCACACACGAGAATTACGTGTTCAAGGGAAAAATATGTGTGCCAGTCTAGGTACCAAGGATCAACGGATATTCAAATGCAGCGCGCAGAGGGGGCCAGAATGAAATTTTCTGGGCTGTGCTGGTTGGCTACACTGAATGTGAAATTGCTTGTGCCCTAGAATACACCGCTCCGTAATGGCGCAGTATAAATCTTTCCACTGGAATATGAACATCATGATGTACAGCCTGTCTGCTATGCCAACGACGGACGACTTAAATGTCTAATATCCCACACTTTTTTATACGATAAAATATATGACACCACACACACACACACATCCACACACTAAAATCGCGCGTAATATGAAGAAAACACACATCAACTGCATCCTTTTTCAAATCTCTAGAGTCGTGCTAGATAACCTCAATCTGTTCCATCATCCTAATGAAGACGAAAATCCGGCTGAGCCGCAAGCAAAGCTTCGAATCTCTACTGCTTGATAGACGCCTGTGCGGTAGTTGAGGCATTATAGCACATTATTGAAGTATAAGTTTGTAATGGAATGATAAAGTGATGTATACCGTGAATTTTAATATAAAATACACTTTTTGATACTGATCCCAGTTTAAAGTGGCCAAAAATCCACCAACTTCAAATCGATGTGAAATGCTTGAAAATAATCGGATTGTGAAACACTTTACAGGAAGTTCAAAATACATGTATCGCCTTCCAAAAGCTACAACTACTTCTATAGGTCATGATCATGAGTCATGACAAGAATATTTTTCATATAAGTTAATAATGGTCTCCTTCACACTCTCACAGAGCTAGTACTTACAGGAAAATCAAAATATCTTGAAAACAACGCAATGTAGAGCAATGAAGAAAAAAAATCTATAAAATTGTCAAAAACTACAAGCCACTACTTGTTATTCATTCTGATGTAAGTGGCAATCATTTGAAAAAAAACGAAGTCGGTTCGCTTTTTAGAACTTTAGGATAATGCGTTAGAAAGTACCTATGTGTTTCTTTGTGGAATGGTTTGTGAACGGCATCTAGGTATATTGGGTAGGAACACTAGAACCCCGTCATCGTACTGAAAGCACCCTCCACAGTGAAAAGAAAACAATTTTGGTGCGAAATTGACGTTTTAAAGGTTGGCCAATAAATTCCAAAAGTAAAATTGCATGTCTACGATATTGCCGCACGTACGTACTATATACGAAGCGAAGTTTTATAAATCAAATCGATACTTTACAGCGGCATTCCGATACATTTCCGGGTGTCGGATATTTTCCGCGTCGGCCTTAAAAACCCCTCGACCGAATTGGCAACAGAGAATTTCCCTTGTAAAAGTTTACTGTCGCGAAATTAAACAGATTCCCATCAGCTCACAAAAGCGCACCCCTTCCCTCTACCGATACACAATTCACAGCAGCTGATCGCTGAAAATGAAATAATAAGATAATGCCTCCGGGACAAATGGATGTCCCCGGAATTAGGTTTTTGTATTGTATCATTGAGACAAACCCCAAGCGATCGAATGGAGCTCTCTCTCACTCACCAGAAAGGGTGCAGAAGCATCCACTAATAATTTCGAAATGAGGCTGTACATTGCAGATATACGCTGTCTGATTTCTACATGACTCGGGTGGGCTGTGTTTCTGGTCGCCATCGGCCGATCGCGGCTTGAATCGCAGCCCACTAGAAGCATGTAGAGATCAGACAGCTTTTATATTGCATTTTACTGGGGTCGCTGAGAACTGATATAGAGAAAAAGGTCCTTCTGAGTCACATCATCACTCACGCCAAAGATGACCAAAGACTAAGCACTTATATTTTTGCATTCAGATTTTACTGGATAAGAAACTTCGAGGACTTCAACGAGTGAGGAGGGACTTTAGGGCGATACTAGCTTCTCTTGTGAGGCTCAGACGGACCCAAGGGATGAGTTGAGATTTTCACCTCATCTTGAGATTTTTGATACCGTCACGGGGTGCATGTAGTGTGGTTTGCTTATGGTATCCTCTGTACAACTTGGAGCTAGAGCGTAGTGGTGAGTGTCAAGCTATTTCTTGAGCAAGACCAAGAAGAATAATCGCAATGGAGGACATCTGTGACCCGCGAAAAGGCAGTGGCAAGGGAGAGTGTTACGGTTTCAGAAATCGACTTGGCGATACAGAATAATGAAACCAGGGGAACCAAAAAAAACAAAAGAGAGTTGGTTGTTATTTTCGGAGGCTCCGGCTGATTTTGCAAATAAAGATCCAATAACCATCGACCGAGTAGCGATTCAGTGTTCCTCTGCTGTTCCTGTTGATGGCAAGCAGTACCACCAGTCATGTGATGTGCCTCGAGAACCAAAATTAAGAAAAGCGACGCTGAACGCCACTCCTAGAACGCCGCACCGCCTTTGGTTGACAGCAACTGTCAGTAATCGTCAACTTCGTTGAAGTGACCATCTCGGTCCTATTTCTCTCGTCTGTTCAGATGCCAGAGCGTATGGTGAGCTTCTGGAATGTCCAAAAATACCAAATCAGTTCACTACCTTACCGTCCAATCGGCGTCTTCACCAACGTTGTCAGTTGGTCCAGATTATCAAGACCCTGCTAATCGTTGCGGTTGTCCCGAAGCTCATGCGTTCAAGATTCGTTGATGGGCAAACCAAGTGTTGCCTCTTATCTTTTATTTTACTGTTTTAGAATAAGTTACCTATTTGACATTTAGCGTGTTGTTGTTATATGTATTATTATTGTCTCTGCGTGAAGTAAGAGACGTTATTAGGGGGTAGCTATACCGGTTTACTACACTAATTACCCTTGGGGTAGGACGGCAGTCAGTTGTTTTTCGTGTAGGTACTCTGTTTCAGTGTCATCGCTGGAGCTTCGTTGGGCCCTTCGAGTTCTCGCAGCGTCATCGAAAGGGTAGGTACCTATATACGTTATAGTTTGTAAGCCAACTCTCGCGGTATTGCTCACCCTTCCTATTGGCGTCCTCTGCGCAACGCCCCTTTATTTTTGTTAACACGCCATGTCAAGTTGAACTGTAAATATTCTTGAACCTTTTCTTCCCGATCATAAACCTGATTTTTTGTAGTTTATTCTGTATTTTTAATTCTCCCAATTCCAACTATCCCCACCTCGGAATCAATCACTTTCAATTACGATTTCAACCCGTAATAAGAAGGAGAGTTTGCTGAAGAGGAAATGTACTCATGACTATAGCAACATTTTTCTAAATCTTCCGTGATCTTCCGAACAGTTCAACATATCGAGTTCGTTCTTTCATTAATCGAATGTCATCTATTTTGGCTCGATACCAACGACATTTGTTTTGTCTTTTTTTTTTCTTTTCAGTTTTTTCTTGCTTCTTGTTGCTTACGTTGATTTCTTATTATTTAAAGGCGATCGGTGAAGTGTGAACAATCTTTAACAACAATTAATTTGCATGGGTCGCCAAACTCGTCTGAAGGCAAATATTCACTTAACCTTTATGTCGTCATATCCTTAGATCTAATTCAACTATGTATTTTTTTTATTGAAGTATACAATACATAGCGACCATTGTAATAGTGTAACAGCGATCAAAGAACAATTATTCAATAATTTATAATAAACCAGGTAACATCTTGAACAGCTATAAATGCATTATCCTTTACAGCCAGCGGGTAGCTTTTTTGTTCTTGCAAAGCTTTATATACACGAAGCATAAGAATTCAAAGCACTGGGGATGGAATCTTCTGAAAAAAAAGATTTGGGACTTATAATTTTATAGATATGACTTTTTTTCTCAAGCATTAACTTTAAAGAGTGCACGCAACAGAGTAATGTGAATAGTGAGGGCAGTCATTTTCAGAAAGTCATTTAGATACACCATCAAGGGTGAAGATACCAACACAAATTATGGAAAAGTATGAAAATGAAAAAGAAAAACAGTTTCACCAGTACTAATCAGAAACTTCACGGAGTTGTTGAGATCTTAAACACCAGCGGTTCTCGATATTTTCTCAAAACTTGAGATAGATAGAGGGGCGGGCTCAGTGCGGTGATCACATCAGAGTGGATTGTGTGTTGGGAGTAGTGACTCGCGTGAAATTCGCTCGCCGTTCGGCTTAATTGGGGAACGAAAATCATTGCGTCATGAAACGGCACTTGAGTGCGCTAGCTGTAAGTTCGCCTGGAAGGAGAGAACACTGGAACGTGTGGGAACAGGCCACGATGTTCTCGCTTTATCTTGGCTCTGATGCTTGAGGGTTGTGAATGGAGGAAGGGCAGCGGGGACTACGGATGGCCGGATGGCCGTTGATGGTGTAGTAGTAACAGGAAGATGTAGCTGATTATATTGGCGTGTTATCAGAGCGCGATTGAGTGAGCAATTTGCAGCGAACCAGCGACATTTTGCTGGTATTTGGTGCACGGCGAACACTGCTCCACGCTGTACTTGCAACACGTAATACGATCACCACCGTGTGTCTCCTCCAACATCCACTTCGACAGCAGCAGCAGCAGCAACAGTAACAACACGCTGAACGCTTCCCACTCGTAAAACTTGCATGGTCGTTGAGGGGTTGTTCTGTTAGTTTGTTGTTAGTTAGTTAGATGAATACCTATACGAAGTGAGAGGAAGCATCGGAATCCGATTTCGCCGTTAACATCAGTGAAAACGTTTATGCAGTCGTCGACGCGATTCCCTTAAGCTCTTTAGAGTTACCTCAAGAACTGTTCGCCCGTATTGAACGGTCGTATCAATTATTTCGGGAGTAAATACATACTTCAATCGTCACAAACAGCTCTTTATTTCGTGAACTATCATGCGGGATTGATTGTTTCAAGCACCATCAAAAGTTGCTAACAGCGTTTAACATATACAGGCAATCAAGTATTGCGCCATCGACCACTTGAAGTTCGCGGGCAGAGTTTCATTATATCTTGCAGTTTCGTCAAAATGATTTCCGCAATGTTATGCTGACATTTCAAATTCGGCTAATCAGAAAGAGATGGGCAGAACAGAAGGATATACAGGGTGTTTCAGTGACCTTGCATAATACTTCGGGAGGTGATTCCTCTCAAGAAAATAAGTCGAGAAGTTAAAGACAAATTTTTTTCCCCAAGTGCTCCCTGAGGCAGTTACCCCCTCAAAGGTGCAAAGTGCAACAAAGTTTTTGATGATTTTCTCAAGAACTGTCAAAGGTACGAGCACAGACGTACGAGCTTCAAATTTAATATTTTCGATAGGCTTGTTCAATCCAAAACTTTCATTTCTCTTGCATTTTTCAAGTGAAAAAACACGAACGTGTCTAGAATAATTTTCAACATGATCCCAATCCCCTCTAATTTCACTGCCACTGGTTAGATTTGTTTAAAACTTTGCATGTACATTTGCACTGTTGAGAAACTTCTCTACACTAAATTTGAAGTTCTTTTGACGGTTTTTTAGCAGACTTTGTTTTTCTACGTACCTTTGAGGGGCTGTAACTCCCTTGGGAAGCACTTTGAGAAAAATGTTACTCCTACTTTTCAACATGGTTTCTTGAGAGGAATCACCTCCCGAAGTATTATGCAAGGTCACCGAAACACCATGTATACAATACCTACCTAACTGTACTTTACCTAAATGTATTTAGGAAGGTTGAATAATAATACTTGCCTGTGAGTGTAACGAAACGTCTTTAGACTAGGATCATTTTTGAAAAAGTGGCCTAGAAAGTGGTTCTAGAGGCAAGTCATGTTAAAGTTTGGCAACGTATGTTTCAACGGTATTTGGACCTCGCTAAATACGAAAACCATTGTTGCCAAGCCGAATTTTGCACCGAAGGCCCGCAATGGGGGGGGGTAAAGGGGAGGGAAGACCAAAAATCACAATTTTTCACCATTTTTGATACCAGAACTGAGACCTGTCCTGTCAATAGGTTTGTTCGCGTCGCATGAACTTTCTGCACTTTCTGCACTCAAACTGCTGTGATTGGTCAGCTGCTGCCAGGGACCCCACGCTATTGGCTAGGGTGCAGAAAGTGCAAAAAGTTCATGCGACGCGAACAAACCTATTAATGTGGAGTAAATTACATCGTATCTTGATGAACTGAGGTCTTATACTATCATCTTGAAATAATTACTGTCAAAATTTCCAGAGAGGGGCGACTGGTGAGGGAAATGTTGACTGTGTATATGACTCTTCTTTTTCCTTGATTTTGAGCAAATATATACATGTTTGGTATCTTTTCATTCTTTTCCTATCAAGTTTCATATTCTCAATTCAATTATGGTGTCGCGAATCGACGTTGCAGCAAGGTTGGTTGTGAACCAAAAAGCTCACGGAGCAAAGAATTGTGTTGCGCGCCGACATCCAATCGTGCGCTGTCTGATAAAAAGTAGTACTGTCAACGTATGTAAAAAGTCTGTAACCGAAAATTAAAAGAACGTTTTGTAGCAGCAGTTTTTGTGGATTTTCCTAAGAGAACCGGCCTTTTTGGCCATAGGAACGGGTAGTTCCGCGATTTCGAACATTTGGCGACCGTGACAGGACAGTTGGAAACTCCACAACGTGTACCGGAGCGAGCTTAGAAAAAGTGCGAACGTTATTTTGAAAACATTCCTGTTGAACTGTGGGACTCGGTGGCTTACGAAGGACTTTTCGACGTGCGCGAATTCATCGAGGATGGAGCGTATCAGGAAGTCCAGGACCGTGCACCGAGGTGCCTTCACAAGAATTGCAAATCAACTGAGCGCATTGATAGCAGTAGCGAACCCCGCCGTACCAGAAATTCGGGCCGCGTTTGAATTGCTGCAAGAGAAGCAAGACGCTCTTCGAGAACTCGATAGTCAGATTTATGATTCCATGTTAGAAAACGACGCCAGCGAGGAGGACCTGGGCCTGGAAGTACTGGAAGTCTCATTCTGCAGACGAGTATTTGTCAGTTTTTACAAATATATCGGTTCGGTGTCGTACCATTGGGGCAGAGCCGGACGGGGACGATGGTTCTGCAAGGACCCCGGTTAGCAGCCGAATCAATGGCGGCGGACGAGTTTTGCCAAATCCGCGCAATTTCAAACTGCCAAAAATCGAACTGCGTAGATCCGGGGGCGACATTCGCGACTGGCTGCCGTTTTGGAGTCAATTCAAGAAAATCAATGGCGATCCTGATATCGCAGAGGAAGACAAGTTTCAGTACCTAATGCAAGCTACAGTACCAGGCTCGAGAGCGCAAGAGTTAGTAGAAAGTTTTCCGCCCACGGCTGAGAACTACGCAAAGGTGATTGGAAGCTTAAAATCGAGATTCGGCAGGGAGGAGCTTCAGGTGGAGGTGTACGTCCGCGAGCTGCTAAAACTTGTCCTTGACAAAGCGTATCATCAGAATGGCGTGCCATTGGTCAGTTTATACGATCGAATCGAGACTCAGCTGCGAGCCTTGGAATCACTCGGAGTCACGACCAAAAAATGCGCGGCTATGTTGTATCCCTTGGTAGAGTCATGCTTGTCTGAGGAGCTTCTAAGGGTATGGCAACGTTTGTCTCATTTCACTCAGTAAACGCGCAAACGATAGATTGGTTGGAAGAATTGATGACATTTTTGAAAGCAGAAGTTGAGAGTGAAGAACGCGTGCGCATGGCTGCGGAAGGGTTTGCCAAACTGGGCCACGATTCGACGGCGAAGAAAGGCAGACTGAGATCAGCTGATTCAAACACACCCACCGCTTTAGGTTTGATTAACACTCAGCTTCCAAAATGCATCTTTTGCGATGGTGCGCATGAAAGCGAAGACTGTTTTAAGGCGCAGAAAATGGCTAACCAAGAAAAGCATCACGTTCTACGGTCAAGGGGAGCTTGTTTCGTGTGCGTAAAATTGGGGCACTTGAGTCGAAAATGCAATGTTCAGGTAAGATGCTATTTTTGTGGGAAGCGTCATTTCATATTGTTGTGCCCAGAACTGCCAAAGTATCAGAGGAGCGTTTCCGATAAAAGGGGCGAAGAGGAAAGCTCGGAAGAGTCGTCAAGAAACACAGAGCAAGCGTTGGCAAACAAGACACATTCGTACGTCTTTCTTCAAACCTTGAGAGTGAAGATTCGAAGCAAGTCGCGGGAACGAGAGGTACGGGCCTTGATAGATACGGGTTCGCAGAGATCTTATGTACTAGCATCGACAGCGGTCGAAATGAAGTACTCGGCCAAACGAAACGAGAAGATGACTCATGCTCTTTTTGCGGTACTTATTCACCGGAGGAGAGTCATTCCTGCTACGATCTGCGGCTATCCAGCTTGGACGGAAAATACGCTTGTCACTTCGAAGCTTTTGACCAGACAAGCATTTGTGATAGCATTTCTGCAATTTATGACGGTAGCTGGCTGAAAGAGCTAGAAAAGTTGAAAATTCGTCCTACTGATGTCAAAGATTCTGCGAAGATTGAAGTCCTAATCGGTGCTGACGTGGCTGGGAAATTGCTAACTGGAAAACGACACCTACTGAAATGTGGAGTGGTGGAGGTTGAGACTTTGTTGGGATGGACACTTATGGGCAAAGTTCCAGACGTAACGCCCAGAAACAGTTCCACTATGGCTGTTACATCATTGTTCTCCAGAGAAATCAAGGTTTCGGAGTTTTGGAAGTTAGACGGGTTGGGCATTTCGGATCCCGGAAGGAACAAATCTACAGAAGAAAAGGAGGCTGCTGTTGGTCAGTATTTCATGGAGACTGTCAAAAT
Organism: Anaspis maculata; assembly: GCA_949128115.1. Lineage (NCBI taxonomy): Eukaryota > Metazoa > Arthropoda > Insecta > Coleoptera > Scraptiidae > Anaspis > Anaspis maculata. The sequence continues at coordinate 48,774,909 of OX421964.1, forward strand.
TGATGAAGATGACCAATACCAAATTCAGTTACCTTGGCTATATCCACCGCTGCCGACTAATTTCAACATTGCAAAGAAACGGCACAGAGAAGAAAGAGACCACGAGAAGCAGGTTTATCGTCATGAAGCTAGCCAGCTGATGGTTGAAGATCAGTTTGAGCTCGGATGGTGGGAGTAAACAAGCGACAAATCCTCTCTGCCGGTCAACGCATCTCCAAGTCGATCGGATTCACAGCTCCGGCGATCCGAGTCGAGTCGAAACCATATGCCGGGTCATCGTGGAATTTGCTAGAGGACCGGTTGAAGATTCCAGAGCAATAGTCGGAGCTATTTATATAAAGCACCGATTCTCGGCCTACGGAGTAGTTAGTATTCAATTTAGAGCGATAAGAGCGAGTAGTATCGGCGATAACCCAAGCTTATAACCATGGCTTATGACATAATTATGGATTCATCAGAATATCTCTACAGGGCAGGGTCTCCGGAAGTGGCTACACCGACTACTTATTTTTAGTTCCCACGTCCGATTGTTGAGTAGCATTTAGATATAAATAATAGCGGTAAGAAAGCTATATGAAGGAAGTTTCAATCCGCGATTTTTTTTACAAAACAGAGGTAGTTCATCCATTTATGGTTATCTTCACAAGAAGTACCTAAATGTAACAGATGAAAAAACTGGGTAACAGATGGAAAAAACTGGCCCTGAGAGGGCTTCACACCTTCAAAAGGTGCGATCTACAGGGTGTTAACTTGGATTAAATAATGCAGTCGCAGCCCAGGATTATAGCGATCAAAGAACAAGTATAGTCTTACCATTATTTATCGATCTCGACCTATTCTGTTGCATCTATACGAGCATCTATACACGGTCAATTAGTGAATGAAAATGCACTGAGGAGTGAGGATTGATGGATGGAGGAGGGGGTATTTCATGGTGTCGTGGAGAATAGACCCTTTAACATTTCTGAAAGGGTAATAATAAATTAGAACTGTTTAATGTCGTCGCTCGCAATATAAATGTCACGTGTTTGTGTATTGAGAACGATGACGGACTATGTATGTGTACAAGTAGATTATGTACTTCTTTCTGATTTTCCCGCGCGGCAGAGGCAGATCAGGACCAGGTGACGACGGTTTGTCCATTTTACTGGACTGCTGGAAAAAAGTATATACCGTCGTTATGTACTCGTCGTACTTTATTGCATAGTGTGATTAAAAATGAATTCCGAACATAGGCAAGCTGTGACATAGCCATACGTAGCTTCGCATCCTGAATTCAACCAGACTTCAGTCTGATACCCGAATAAGAATTCATTTGATCACATGATAGATCATTTGATTCCCTACAGCCTGGGTTTGCAACAGTTTTCCGGTATCTTCCACCGTTTTCTCACCGTTCCAGAGAAAAGACAGCGGGCGCAAAATTTTCCATTTTGTCCATTTAGTTTTCTGCGGTTTCCGACGCAGTAGAACACGTCACTTCGCTTTTTCTCATTCAATTATTCGTTCTGCAATTTTTTTTTCATCGAACTTATAATTAGGTTTGTTTTATCAGAAATCTCAAACTAGTCAGAGCCAATGAGAAGCGCCCAAATCAGTTTGCGTTTTGCAAACTGTATTCCTAGATTCTTATTGGCTCTTACTAGTTTGGAACCTCTTGATGGAACAAACCTATTGTCATTAGTTCCAAGGTTAAAGGTCAAGCGAATTTCGGCTGAACTACTGGGCAAATTTTGGAATTGAAAAATAGCCCAGGCAACACACGTTAGTTTAATAAACGTTTATTCAACGTATAATCGGTATATTTTTGGTTTAAGTCTGGTAAAGGTATATCGCATAAACGTTTATATTAAACGAATTTATAACTAAACGTTTGAAAATCGTTTTATAAACGTATGCAAAAACCCATTTTTGTAAATGTAATTTATTATCTATTGAATTTAAACGAATAATATAGTTTATTCAACGATTTTAACAAATCAAACGTGAACCATTCTTGTCCATGATTCAAATAGGTATATTTCACGAACTGCAAAAACGTTTGTAGAATAAAAATGTATATTCCACATTTAAAATAAATGTTCGAACTATTTTCTTGAAAAATAATTTAATTTATATGGATTTTAAACGAATGACATCCCAGCCATCCGGGCCGGTTTAGCAAAGCCGCTCGCTCGGTTTTTCCTCCTGCATCAGCCTCCGCATCCAATACGCGCGGGTTAGTTCCGCGAGCCACCGAGCGGCCGCGGTAGTATCCCTCTCACTAGCGCGGAGTACGCCGCTTTAGTATAGGCGATTTGACGGCCACCGCCTTCAGCAACAGATACTAAGCCTGTTCATACGTAATAAATATGAAAAGTGCAGTCATTGTACATGACACGTCTATACGACATTTGCAATCTACTAGTCGACGCACCAGTGGCAGAGCCCGAGTTCCTCTGGCAATTCATAGAGCTCTCAAATGGTAGCGTAGAAGCCAGAGACAAATGCTCCGCTGCACCCATTTAAACTGTCTCTCTCAAGGCAAAGGGGTCCTAAACACCTACTCCTACTTCTAATCATTCGTGGATACCTTCTGGTGTCTTGGTGGTATCCTCTACCTCCCCAAATAAATCACACAAATAATTTTGGTATAAGTTGGCAAACGTTCTGACATTGAATAAAGGTTGAATTTATACGTTTATTGTTGGTAGTTTACATAGATGATAAAAACGTATAAATCACACTGAACAATTGGCCAATATATTGGTTTAAGACGCGGACATTCTGACATTGATTATACGTTTATCATCTACCGTATATATCTCCAGTTTCTGACAAAAAAAAAACGTTTATTAAACGAAAGTGTGTTGCCTGGGAGGTCTATAAACAGAGTGTATGGTCGGTTTAACTCTAAAATTCTGAACAAATATCTATTCACCCCCATCCAGCCAGTGTGATATTGTTGATGCCTAATTATAGAAGTTGTTAATTATCGGCAATTAGCATGGCCAAGGCCATAACAAATATTTGCTTTCCACTGTGTTACTTTCAATGCGAATTATGATAAATCGAACAAATAAGTGTAATTAGAAGCCTCTGAAAGCATGGCCTCGGTGTTGTCCACAAAATGTAATAAATTAGTGCTGCCAACGATCGTGATGGTGGTGAGTGCGGTTTTAGCAGAGCAAATAAAAACGGTCTGCCATCGATAATAATTTTCCTGTTATATATCAGACTTAGCTGAAGCGGGAGGGAGGAAGGGCAGTTCCATAATAATATAGTTGAAGTTGAAGATATCCATTCGGTTCGATTAGATAAGTTGCTTTTAGACCGATGCGCTTCAGCAAAAAAAGTCAGCATTTATATGGAGCAAACGGAAACATCGAAGTTTTTTAATAAATATCGGCCGATCTGGCACACAGGCGGGCAAGTTTGGTTCAGCGAATAAAAGTAAACGGTTCGCGGACGTCGCCGTCGCGCCGTCATCCCCACTAAAACGAAACTTTTCAGTCTGGTCTTTATTGTCCGCGTTCATATATGGAAGTCGAAAAGTGATAAAAACCTCACATGGAGAGAGAAAGAGTCATGGCTTGTGTATCTCAATATAACCGCACTCTGCACAACTTTTGGAATTGCATTTGTAGGTGTGCAGCAGCAGCAGCAGCAGCAGCACTGGGTTATTGGCTGTGGCCTCCATATTTCTTGCTCCGAGCCCTTCCAGCACCAGCGCACCGAAAGGAGTTGGTTGGAATCGGGAGCCAAGTCAAAAACACTGCCGTTAAATCATTGCAGCACAGCCGGGCCCCCGGAGCTGAGCCCAGAAAAGCATCACTCTCTAGCCGGAGGCTTGTGCTGTGCTGCTGGAGGTTCGCTCGGATTTGCCAACTTGTGCATAAATCATCGTTTTTGCATCTCACCGCCATTCCGCGAGAGGCTCTCGTGACCACCGCACACCGCCACCACCCGAGCACCAAAACGAAGAGCTTTTTGGAGGGTTATTATCAAGTCGTTAATGAGTTCTTCCTCGCCCGCTCGTTTATGGTCCGTCGTTAAGCTGAAATTTGTGTGTGCTGCCGTCATAACGATTACACAAGGAGCATTGTACTTCTTACAGCGGCAACGACTATCTTTTTGAAATGGCACTGAAAATATACTCATGTTCAGAGTAAAACCGGTGTTGTGATCTACGGTAGGTCAGATAGGTCGATAGGTCAGCTAGGTCGCTTCGCTCCTCGTGCTTCAAAATGACGCGTGTGACAATACGATGTCTAGGACGATGTCTTATAAAACTTGTATTATAATATACTATTTTAGGTCTAATAATCAAGGGCGTTGTATGTAATAATCATAATTAAAGATAAATGTACTGTTACGCATTTAGGGTTCAAGTACATTTATAATTAATACGATCGTTCAAAAACACACTCTGTTTATTTTATATTTATGTTTATTATCAGTCAAAATTTTACCGAAGCTACATTCAGAAGAAAAATAATAGAAAAGTATACATGATTTTTTTTCCTTTTTTTCTGTTTGTTTAGTTTTCAATTAATATATATAAGAATTGTTTAATTATACATAATGATTATGGTCCACTTCAGACAAAAATGTCTGTTGGAGAAAATAAACTTATTATTATTATTATTATCATCATTACTGCGTACTACTATAAAATACACGTCAACAATTACTTGCACTTGGGTTATCGACGATACTACTCCCTCTTATCTCTCGGAATTGAATACTAATCCGTAGGCTGAGAATTGGTGCTCTATACAGCTCCGACTATTGCTCCGGAATCTTCAACCGGTCCTCTAAAAATTCCACACGACATGGATCTCGGAAATCACGTCCCTGTAAAAACGTCCCCGGAAGAAAAATATTCTGGAAATGACGATCCCTGCAAAAAACGTCCCCGGGAAAAACGTCCTCCGGACTACCGAGGCGACTCTCGAAAGTACCTTCTTTCGCGTGCATTACCGCTTTGCCACCTCCGCCATTTCGTCTGATCTTTCCTACTCGACTATTCTGCCGTGCTAAGCTTGAAGCGCGTATCTACATTTTGATAAATTTGATACACTGCTCAGTATAATGCTAAGTTTTTATGCCGTTATGTTATAGTATAATATGAATAAAGCAGTTATTTGAGAACTCCAATTATTGCGCTATCCATGTATAATCATAACCACATGATCGCGAACATCATAGCCCCTAAAATATGAGCCTAAAAATGCAGTGTATCAAATTTATCAACATGTAGATACGCGCTTTAGGCTAAGCACGGCAGTATTGGAGTCTTCCATGTTATTTAGATGGCCAAACCATCGCGTATGTCCTCGTAGCACTGAGATCTGAAGCGAACAGTCTAGAAAGACCGCGTGTGCCTCAGAATGCACGCGACAATCGCCGCTCGTAACATTACGGTCGTCGATGCTTTTTACCTGATTTCCTTTTTTTCTCTGAAACGAGTTTTACACTTGAAGAAATTGAATTTGAATTTCCTATTTTCAACAAAGACCCCTTATAAGCCGATTCTACTAACCCACATTTTCAGTTGCATTTTGCATTATAAGTTCCTTTCGCTGGGAGACTCCAGTAGGGGGATAAGCTACAAACCTGCACAGTGGCATGTTTTCACCGCCCGAATGCGCTATTGTGGGTGGGGGTCAATCTGTGAAAATTCAGAATTGCAGGGATCAGTCCTAGCTTCACTTTTGTTGTTCAACCTTTACATCAGTGACAAGCCAGATACCAGCTCTGAGAAATTTTTTCATTCAGACGATACGGCGATCGCCGCCCTAGTGAAAATGTGCCCATATGGGCACATTTCGAACACCCATGTGCATCATGAAGAAATGCTCAACGTACCCATGGGGATGTGACCATGGTTGGTGCACATGACTACGCTGGGCTCATCTTCATCGTGCACATGGGCACATTGGGCAAACCCCCATGGTGCACATGGGTGTCCGAAATGTGCCCATATGAGCACATTTTCACGAGGACATTCAGACTAAACATTTTGGCATCAAGGCGAGAATATTCTCAAGGGGGACCTGAAGAAGTCGGGCCAGTATTATCAGAGATAGGGGCTATTTCCAAAACCGGGTAAAACAGAAGTGTATCTCATTCATCTTTTAAATTCAGAGCTGAGATTTTTTTGAACAAAAATAAAATGACAAGCTAGAGGGGGGGGCTACGGCTACGGTTGATGGCACTTGCAACAGCAATCAGACGGAATAGCAACCATATCAGACGTAGTCATATCCTCCACTTTGTCATTTTTGAAGTGAAACTTCTATTCTCGCGCCTAGATCACAACACACCACTAATGCAGAACCACACATGGGAGTGAAATTGCTTCATAGCATCAGTGGTTGTAACGAACGCCTGTAACGATGTGCTGTAACGTTGTCTTGTCTGACCTTGGGGTGACCAGCGTCGTCCCAGGAAAAGAAAGAATAAGCTGTTGCAGCGTTCGCCGCGTTCGGTTCTATTTTTTACTGATCGCCGACACTGGACTGCTCTTCGTGTTGTCGTACTGTTGGCCCGACAAGAATGGCTCTCGACTTGGCTTGAATAGATTCGAGCGGACGTGACTTATTATAGGGATAGGGAGGTATATTCAGGGCCGGGTCTAGCACGCGTGCAGTGCGTTCCGGCGCGCAAGCGAGTACGGCTGGCGGCAAGTCATAGGGGCGGTAATATAATAATTAAGTTGAACTTCGAAGGATTCTTTTCATTCCCGCATTTGATGGGGCTCTCCACTGCCGAGCGCAGCGAGAAAAGAAATAAAAGAAGTCTAATCGTGAAAAAATCATGTCGAAAGTACTCTGCCCTTTGAGTGACTAATAATAATAATAATAAGATTGATAATAAGAAAAACAAGATGATACAAACCGTGAGGGAGCGGAGCGGGAGTACGAAAAGAACACCTCTTCGAACGTTGTTTGCTGATTGATTCATATGTATAGAAGTTTCACTTCTTCCGAGGGTGACTATGGTCACGTAGGTACTCACGGTTTTTTTTTTATCCAAACAGTCCTAGTTCTGCATTTACAACGTGAACGGGTAATACGAGTATAAGAATTTCATTTGAATAATCTTGAAAACAGAGAGCTGTGAATGTGAATTTTTGCGAAAAACGCATCAAGCTGGATCATAATCCAAAATACCTTGGCACTATGGGGGAAGACATGCCATGCCAACAAGGTTGTTATCTGCTTGAACTATTCATCCTAGGTCCCATATTATTCATCCCAAATAACATCGCTCAACCTGACTTATGAAAAAAAAAGACAATAAATGACATTTTTATCCAGAATCTGGATAATACGCAAGCTTGCAGACTTTCGGTTTTACTCCATTCCCTCCATGTTTTTTATTAGACTGGATTAGGATAAAACCAGGAAGCGTAATACAAACTTCGCAAAACTACGTTCTGTATACATAATTACGAGGATATTCCTTGTACTTCGGACTATCAGGAATTGCCATGTCTGTAATGGAGCTCAATACAGGCTGATTTTCACTCCTTGATCCGTGAACATGAAAATAATGACGTCTCGTGCTGTAGAGTTCCATTCTCTTGTAATAAAGTCGGTTCCAACCACATAATAACACTCAAGTATAAAAATTTTCACACTGCATATAATGTAAACTTTTCCATGGGAACTGCCGGACTCCGGAAGGACTCCTTGGAGGCCTCCTGCTCAACTATTCGAGACAATCAGCTATAAGAGGTGTGTAGCTATGAGCTGTAGTGTCTCAAGCTTGGTGGGGGTACAGCCACAAGATAATTAAGCAATCATAAATCAATTCATAAAAAAATGCGACTTTGATAACTTGCCCACATTGTAAACACTGATGTCACAAAAGGTTGAACATCTGGTATTGCACGTACTTAATATTAGGTATTTGATAATATTAGCGAGAAATTTATGTTGTGAATTTCAACGTAGGATTTCCAATAGAGACAACTCCAACGTATAAGTATACTAGCTAATTGCTAATAAAAGAAACAATAAAATGCCGGGATTATTCCTTATTCATGCTCCATCTTCCATCTCACGGCAGAACGACAATAACAAATCTTATGCAATGCAACCTGCATTCACAGCAACATCTACCCGGTACACGCCAGGCCGATTGCATTGGAGGATAATGCTTATCGATTCATTTGCAGTATCTGTTTAGATAATGCAGATAATTTAAGGCAAATTGCATACACAATCGCATTTCACAGTCCGGAGACACTATCTTCTCCAGCCAACCAACCGGCAGCAGCAATACAATACAGAACGTGCAGGTTCGCAAAAGTCACGAAATTATTGCTCTCTATTGGTACGAGTACTGCTGGAGAGCATTACTGTCCATGCCATACCTTCTGTAAGTCGCCTCCTTCCACTTCGACATATCCGGCTAACGCAAAACGAACGACTCTCAATACGGTTGACTTCTTATTTCCGAGAGCACTCACCTGAAAAGAAATAAAACGGAATTAGTACGCTGTACATGCGTTGCGTTTATATCAAGCTGTCATAACTCATAACTGTCACTTGACATCTGAGCAGCTTTACGGCTATATACAGCGGTGGCGCCCTCTACATTCACATGGGCGGGATTGAAGTTTTTCATTGATTTAGTATACAAGGATCTTGAATGCTATATAAATTCTGTATCTCCGGGCTGCACTATACACATCATTATGTCTATTACCATAGAGCTATTACCTACTCGCATTGGCGGTGGATACTGGGTAGCATGGAGACATGTGCACGAAATACGAAACCCACAAGCTAACGTCATAAGAAATATTATTGGACATCTTGGAAAACAATAACCGTGTAATGCCCCTGTTTATGTTCTCAATTAGGCCACTATACGGCGCTGCTGTTGCGGTTGGAGCTGAGGTAGGCATTATATCAAAATGGATGTAAGTAATTTCGGTTGAGCGGCCGAGCGGAAATTGGTGGCCGCCAAACTAAAGTGTTTAGGTACATCTGCTCGACCGCCCCCTTCGGCCATGGAACTTCGGACCAAAATATTAAAACGCATAAACCACGCACCACAAGGGACGCATTTTAATTTGACTTCAGCCTTTTGGTCTCCTCAACACAGAGGCAAAGGTTTTCTTGAACACACGATGTACGCCGGAAGCTTTTACGAATAGCTTTGGATTTTTTTATTGGAAAACAGACGTATATTTCTTGCGGCGCGGGTGGGTGTTTCGCAGAAGAGGAGAACCGAACAAATCGCGGTTAAAAATGGCAACTAGATCGCAGCGTACATTTGCTATAAATCAAGAGGCGACCGCCGATATGCGGAGACTACGAAGAGGAAATTCGACAAGAAAGGAGAAAACGGTAAAGAAATATCGGCCATTCCCGATCCGATGCCACACATTTCGACGGCACCAGGCAAAAAGAAAGAGAGAGCCGCATGTGCTATCCGCCGCGACGGTTTTTGCAATAACAGCCCTTCATCATCTACACCGTATACCAACCCAGGTTGAATTTCGATGATTTAAATCAAGCGTGAACAAAAAAGTCCTCGAAAATTTGCACGACGCGACTATAGGAAGATGATTAGCGATTTTAATTAATAAAGTTCGGAAGTTGTAGATTTACGCAGAAGAAAACTACTAACTCCCCAAGAATATGAGTGCAATCCAATAACCATGGTTGACAGCCGAGACGTTGAGTTTTCGCTGACTTGAACTGCCTTGTGTCGTCGTCTTGCAGCAAGCGAGTAGAGGAGTAGCAGTAAGCGATATGCAGCACAGCCAACGGTAATGGGAATGTCTACGACACATCATGGCGTGTACTGCAAGAATATTGGAGATGACACTTTTACAAATCATCATAATGAAAAAGGACGTAATTGCTATAGGCCCGAACGAGGGAGCTTCTTTCCACGCCCTTTCACAAAAGATAACCACATCAAGTATTGGTGTGGATAACTGGATAATGAGCAAATTGTACCTCTAAATCTTTGTCTATCCAAGTTTCGAGATTTTATATTCTATTGGTTAGCTCGATCAACCCTCTCCTGCTCCTCAAGCAAGTGGAGCTTGGAGAACGTTGGAGACGGAAGGACAACGCTAACCTCAGAATCTTTTTCCTATTTTGATTCGAAATAAACTTGGAGTCGATAAAGGTGTGTACACGGAGTTCATCAAGTGCCCGAAGGGCTGTTACCTCCGAATTATACTTCTATTTTGATTTGAAAAAACCTGGAAGTCGATAAAGGTGTGTTCATGGACCTCGTCAGGTGCCCGAAAGGCTGTAAGCTACGATTCATTTTTGTAATTTGGAAGAAGCTTGGATACGATAAAGGTACGATCGCACGCAAAATAAACGGAGACAGTGTTTCGCGCGGAGTGTACCGATTCACTGAATTTTGGCTTGGTGTCACAGTGACAAGAAGGCTAAAATCTATTAAATCAGTACACTCCGTGCAAAACACTGTCTCCGTTTATTTTGCGTGCGATCGTATATCATTGGCATGGAAATTTGACAAGTAGAAATAACGTAAAATGGGGTTCTCTTCCGTCTCTCCTATTTGATGTTATGGTTAGCGTATTCAGCAGGCGACTAGTAGATCCAGTTCCAGAGGTGAGCTACTGAAAGACTACTTTATCGTGCGGTGGAAAATTGTTTCTGTTACGTTGACTTACGTTACATCGTTCGGCAGACGCAAGCATGGTGTGCTAGTAGCTCCTACCGTAGTGCTTTTCCCTGCCATAGTTCCTGCTGAATGATCCCCAATGTGTCACGCAACGAACCTAAACTTTGTTACGTTCGGATTTTCGCCCGAACGGTGGTTCGCTTCTGTGCACACCATCAGTTGCTCGCATGCCATTTCCTGGTTACTCCTGGTGAGATCTGGGAATTTTGGTGTGCCGTGTTCGGCTCGTGTTTTTCAGTAAAGTTTTTCGGCGATAAGCGCAAGCTATATAAATCGTTTCGAAAGGAAAACTCGTTATTTTCTGTCGCCGAATTCGTACCGACCAATGCTGCATGAGTAGAAAACGGCCGCCGGCCGCCGCGGCTCATCCTCTACAGGTAACTAAAGCACTGCTTGCACTGCGGAATAGCAAATCATGGTGAATTCGTTCTTAGGGGCCTTTTCCCGGCGCTATTGCCCATTTTCCATCGCTATTTTCCACGTTCCGCCGCCGCTGGTATTGCCGCCGCTGGTATTTCCACCGCCGCCGGCTATCGCTATTTTCCACGTTCCACCGCCGCTGGAGTTTCCGTCGCCGCCGGCTATCGCTATTTTTCACGTTCCACCGCCACTGGAGTTTCCACCATCGCCGGATATCGCTATTTTCCACGTTCTACCGCCGCTACAGTTTCCACCGACGCCGGCTATCGCTATTTTGCACGTTCCACCGCCGCTGGAATTTCCATCGCCAGCCGTGCTCATTGCCGAGCTTACGTCGCAACTTGCATCGTCGGCTACCGAATCAAACTTAAGTGGTTTTATTATTATTTTTCATTTTTTTAGAACACATACAGGATACCTACATTCTACTTACATGTGTTCGCAAAATATAACAACAAAAATTAAAATAAACAGTGAAACTTGAAATAGTCTTCCCCACCCAAACAAAAAACAACAAATTATTACATTCTCAACCATATTCTATGACTAGCGGTCTTGAATCTAGATAGACTATAAAAAAAAATGTCTACTTTAGTAGTGAGGTGCCGGTCATTAAAAATAACATTAAAGATAACACGCATTCCATTAATCACAGTGACATTATTAGAAACAAAAAATAGAACTGATCTAGGTCTAGCTCTGTTGTTCGGCACATAAAAGTTCAGTCTTGATAGCAGGTAGGAGCTGTCGTAAAAGTTGTTGATAATTTTATATAGAAATAGCAATGTGGCTGTTGTCCTCCGAAACTCCAACTTTACAAGACCAAACTCATCGCATATCGGCTGAAAAGACTCAAACCCTGGACCCCGTCCGTGCTTCTTGACAAAGAGAAAAGCCAGAAACTTATTCTGCACAACTTCGATACTTTGCTTCATAACCATAAGATGAGAATTCTAGACCGTACTGCAATATTCAAGTTGACTTCTAACAAGATAGTTGTAGAGTGATTGGATAGTGTCGATGTTCCTGAATTTGCAAGATGTCCTCTTGATGAAACGCAAATTGCGTAGCGCCCCACTAGAAATATTCTGAATGTGAGCATCAAACTTCAAACTGCTCTGAAATGTCACTCCCAAGTCATTTATTTGGTCCAGTTTTTTCAATGGAACTCCCGCGATAGTGTAATAAATTCAAAATTGTTCTTGGATTCTTTGGATTATGTATCGATGGGCAAATTTCCCGTCTTGACGAGAATTCAAAGAGCTGGTGAGCGCTTGTGTCAGTAAGGGGCGAGAATCGCAACCGCCACCAAAACGTCATCTCAACAGACTGTCAATGCCATAACCTATAAAAACCGGACCTGACACGCGACTGGAATTTTCTTGCGTGCTCTAGTGTTCAATTTATGTATAATTGTCTAGCCTCGTAACTGGAATGTGCCGGATAGCCGCCTTTGATACCGTCAGTGTTATTTATCCTCCATTTTGCCACGCGTTGTGCATGAGCTGATCCGTTTCTGTTGTCTGTCCCCCCCAGGTCCATGGTCCCGACGGTGAAGAGTTCCTCAGACCAACATCACCCGGCGTCGGCCGAAGCTACGTCAGGCCTGGGCGTCCTGTTATTTTGAATTACCGACAATTTTCCGGCTGAGCTAGCAGAACCACGGGCCGACGCCAGGAACATCCGTCGGAGATCCGGTGGCCTGGTGGGGCGGCAGGAATGGAGACGCCAGGACTTCGGCAACACACGTCGGCCACAGGGAAGTCCTTTTCCATTTTTTCTTCCACTTGCGAGAAAACTAGAAGTTATGTAGATCCGGCACGTTGCGTTTTGAATTTTATTGTCATATTGCGGTGGACTTATGCCCCGTATTCACTTGGGAGAGTCTTCAACTCTTTCCAGTTTAGTTTGTAAGCGGCCCTCGCCTGCAGTATTTTTGTATTTTGAAACGAGAAGCTCCACTTCTCGTATCTTGTACCTGACCCGACGGGCGTTATTGTGATTGTGTTCCCAGTTCATTTATTTTCCGTGTGTAAATTACACGATTTGTATGTATGTATGTATGTATGTATGTATGTATGTATGTAATTTATTTGTTTAAACTCTTGGGGTATACAAAGTAAAGTAAAAAATAAAATAAATAGGCAGGTACACAATCTTCTTCAGAAATTAACTTAAAAATTAGGTAAATACAATGATAATAATTGATAAAAGTAACTAAATATTATGTACTCAATTAACAAAAATAAAGTAGGGACAAAACAATGGAGGTGTGCCAAAAATTATGTCCAACCGCAGGAGCCACAGAATAAGAGGCCCAGCAAGATCCATCGAGCACTATTCCTCAATCAGAGACAGGAACTTCTCGACTGCCGAGAAAAAGTGAAAAATATTGATGAGCTTTTCAATGCAAATATTGGCGAACAAAAAGTGAAATTCCTCGCGCGTAGCTTGAAGACTTATATGACCGACCAGCCAGCGATTCCTCGATCTTGTAAAAATAGGACAGTTACAAACCAAATGGTAGAGGTCATAGACTTCGTCGGTGTTGCAAATAGAACAGGTTTTGCCCTGATCAAATACAAATTTGGTCCCATTAACATAAAGCCTTAATTTCCTATGAAACCCCAACCGGATTTGCGCAATCAGCCTGATCTTTCTTATAGAAACATTCTGCGTAAGATACCCACTGTAGCCAAGCGAGTGTTCTGAGCTGTCACTGCTGAGTATCTCCCTGTAGATGTTACTGTAGTGCGACTCAGATGAGATTTCTAGATCGGCTGCCATCATGACCCGTCCGCAATCGTCCAAAATTGACTCTAGATTCTCCTCAACAAAAAGAAAGCCGCGGTCGAGTAAGTACGACAGATTATGTTTTGTAAGTAGAACTTTCACCTGAGTAACCCAATTGTACTTGATGTTACAGGTTGCGGTTGCAGCGTCTAGTTGTTGCAGTCTTTTAAAACAAATCTTTGGTAACCTACTGTCGGGCATTCTCAACAATTTACACCACCACCCTAAAGTTTTTCTCATCACGTCCAGTTCTAGTTTTGCCAAACCAGTCTCGCATCTTATGTAACAGTTTGGAGTTGAAGACTGTAAGTGAAGAATTGATTTGACAAACTTCACCTGGGTTCTCTCAAGGCTATCTACGTATTGAAGAGACCAAACTTCTGCAGCATACAATAATGTGGAAACAACCAGAGACCGAAACAGCTTTATTTTGGTTTGCCAGGAATCCGATTTTCCAGCCATCAAAATCTTTAGAACGCTACCAATCGCGACAGAAGCCCTGGAGTTGAAGTGTTTCTGAGCAACCGAAAAAACTCCCGAAGAGCTGAAAGGGACTCCCAAGTAAGTGAATTTATCAACCACCTCCAACTCACCATCGCCATAGAAAAATCTGTCTGAACATTTACGAGTGCCTCTGCTAAAAACGATGACTTTTGTCTTTTCTGTATTGACTTCAAGTTTGAGTTCCGAACAAAATTCCCGAATGACGTTCATTTTCCGTTGCAGGTCCACCGGCGAGTCGGCGAACACAATGATATCGTCTGCATATAGCAGAACGATGACATCAACAAAACCATCCAAGTTCAGCCCGCCGAGGCCTCGTTCACGCAGAAAATCTTCCAGTTTACTGATGAAGAGTGAAAAGAGGAGTGGACTAAGAGGGTCGCCCTGAAGCACGCCTTTTGATATTTGTACCGCGTTTGTAGTTACCGATGTTGTTCTTACTCTAGCAGAGGCTTGGCTGTAAATCCTGGCAAATATTCTCACGAACTTCCCGCTTATCCCCAGATTGTACAAAACCTTCCACAGTAATTGATGTTCTATTGAATCGAAAGCTGCCTTAAAGTCTATAAAACATGCATACACTTTGCGTTTTGGTAATCTAAGATGTAACTGGATAATGGAAGTGAGAATAAAGATGTTATCTGTGCAGCTCCTGTTTTTTCTGAAACCAGATTGACTTTCAGGTAATAGGTTATTGTCGTCCGCCCATCTACTTAATCGTCGGAAGAAGATGCAACTAAACAGTTTAGATAGTGCATTGGACAAGGCTATTCTTCTATAGTTTGATGGGTCATGAACGTTTCCCTTTTTATGTATCATGGAAATGACACATTCACTCCAGCCGGGTGGTAGGTGCTCTTTATCGATAATAGAATTAAATAGGTTTAGTAGAAACTGTTTATATTTTGCTGGTAACGCCTTTAAAAATTCATTAGAGATTCCATCGGGTCCAG
This sequence comes from Anaspis maculata, assembly GCA_949128115.1. NCBI lineage: Eukaryota > Metazoa > Arthropoda > Insecta > Coleoptera > Scraptiidae > Anaspis > Anaspis maculata. The sequence continues at coordinate 48,790,250 of OX421964.1, forward strand.
CCGCTTTTTTGTTTTTGAGAGAATGCAGATTTTGGTTTAGTTCGGATAAAGTGATGGAATCATCTAGAAATGGATGGGTGGCATCAAAATATGTAATAAATGGGCCTGAGTCGGTGGACGCATAGAATGATCTTAGGTAATTTTCCCAGATAGACGTGGTGATAGGGTTAACTTTAGAGATAAAATTCATTGAGCGTACTGCCGACCAAAAGTCTGCTGTATTTTTAACATTAGATAAAGCTCTACGCCTGTTATCGTAGTAAGTTTCCTTGCTGCAAGCTATAGTGGTCTTATACGTTTTTTTGGCCTCCAAAAACTCAATCAAAAAATTACCGAGAAAACCGTTTTTCCTACATAGTGCAAGTTTAGTTTTGACAAGTTTCTTCGCGTTTCTACAGGATAGGTTGAACCAGCTTTGAGAGTAATGGTTACTAGTCGCACGTTTTCTGTGATGTTTCACTTTCATCATACCTGATATGCATGCTGCATTCTTTATCTCGCCCAGTATAATTTTGTCATAATCACTAAAATGTGAGTTTGAGTCAAGATCGGTGTTATGAAGAGTGGCTATGTATTTCTCTCGTAAACCATCGTTCCACAAAAATTTCACAGAATATGAACCCGGAGCTGATTTAGACTCGTTTGCATTAAAGGTTTGATTTTTGGAAAACAAGGCAATATCTAAATTAACACAACAGGCAAAATGGTCAGAACATACCAGGCGATCGCTTACATAGAAGTCCCTCACCACTGCTAACCCACTCAAGTTCGACCAACACAAGTCTATAACACTCTTACCATTTCTGTTAACAAATGTATGACGCGCGGGAGAATCGCTGGAGGATCGACCATTGAGAACAAAGAATCCTTCTCCCCCTAGAAGGTCCAGGATTTCTGCTCCTCTAGTGTTCATTATTTTGTCAAGATGTAACGGGGGGGGGGAATGAAAAAGAGGGTTTCTCCTCTTTTAACTGGTCCCTGCTCGGGCGCCAGTTTGTAACGGGGGGAATGAAGACTGGGGTTTCTTCTCTTTCACTGGTCCCTGCTCGGGCGCCAGTTTGTAACGGGGGGAAAAATGAAAAGGAGTTTCTTCTCTCTTCTTTTAACTCGACTAAATTCGCGGGTTCTTACTCTTCCCACATGAATCGATGCGTTTCTCTCTAGGGGGTTTGCTCGGGCGCCACCTTACTTTACCGCAAGGAATTTAAACAAGATTCGGGTTTTACTTTAGTATATTGAACACACAACAATATCTCAAACAAGTATCAAAAAGACAACAATTATATTTACAGTTTACAACGTTACTTAGAGAGAAATGTGACCGCACCTATCCACCCTGTGGGAATCTACCACAACAACACGACTACCGTCAGTCAATTATCCAACTTCAGTGCAATGCGCTACTCGTTTGGTGTGAAGCACCGATGGGTTCCGACCCCGCAACAGTCTAGGGTACTCTTCGTATCCGCTCCACCCCGCAACAGTGTAAGGTGGAGTAAGCCTACAAGAGCAATCCACACAGCAGCCCCCTTCAGGTCACTCGTCCGGTCCCCACGTCCCAGACAACCGTGTTATCCGTAGACAGGACACCAGAGAGAGCACCACGAAGACGACCCGCAGGACGCGGTATTAACACGGAGGGGCATCCACACAGTCGCCCCCTTTCGGTTGATGTCGCAGTATCAGAAGCTCAGGACAACGGTCAGGTTGTTATCCACGGCTTCGACACCGCTAATCCCCCACAAAGGTGACCCGCAGGACACTATTGCATCTCAATGCAAAGTGGCGAGAAGTGCGATCCCGGCATCACCGCGTCAGTTGGCCGTCGTCGGCTTGGTTCAAACAAACTAGCTTGGCACTTGGTGTACGAATTGGTCGGCCGCGGCCAGTTAATTCATCAAGCACCGTTCATGTACCCTCCCTAGATGTTCGCCTTGCCGATTGCGACTGGCACAAACTGCGTGTCTTTTTATGACTGATGCATTCTCTGTACAACGTCTTTACAAAGACATGCGTACATGCGATCCAGTGGAATTGGATGAAGTGGCCGTCCGCCACAACTTTACTTACGTTGGGTCGTTGGACGCGGTGCGGTGGCTTGGCCGCACGGCGCCCTCTCTCGGTCACCGTTGGGACCTTGTATTTACCGCGGGACGAGTGCGCTTGCTACTTATTTATCTCGCGCTACCTAGACGCTTTATCACACCCCCTCCCTGCTTTGGGAGAAAAAGGAAAATTCCTTCGGGAGTTTCCTTTTTCTAGTGACCTTTCGTCCTATAGGTAATACACCCCGCCCCACAACAAATGTTTTATTGGGTCTCTTCCTTAGATTAAATAACGGTTATTTACAAACTTATAAACTACCTAGGTGCGGGTCACGGTAATCCTAAGACACAAGTAGTTGATACATATGGCCTCAGCCGAACTACAATTTACATGGCCGCAGCCGAATAAAACAAAACACAGTTAACTTTATACAATATTTCCTTGCAATAGCGACTCTCCGTGGGGCGATCAATCGTCGGGGGACCGCTTCCTATGCACCTTCCTGTGCATCGACGTCGCGTTCAGGGGCCGCTTTCTGTGCACCTTCCTGTGCACTGATGACGTCGCATTCAGGGACGCGTCAGTGGTACCCGCGTCGCTCTTGGAGGCTGCTTCCGCTGCACGTTGCTGGCCTCGTAGCCGGCGTTTACAACCGTGCCGGCGGTTGCGATGTCGCTTGTTGCTACGCCGCTGCTTCGTCGTGGGCTGTGATGGGTCCGTGGATACGGGACCTCGCCGTGGTTTCACCGATACTGAGTCTCCGCTGCTGCTGGGCAATATAACCGTTGGATGGCGAGAGGACTCATCCTCTCTCTTCAGATCTTTCACGTGGGCTGGGAAAGATCGATCCTGGTTATCACGGAGCAGTGCGACCTGAGTGGCGAGGGGCTCCTCCACCACAAAGGGACCGCTGTTTTGCCGTCGCAGCCGGCGCTTATAGCTTCGCCGGCGGTTTCGATTCTGCGTCTTTCGGCGGGTTCGCGGGAGGGTCGGCTCTACGTCCAGTGGAGCCGTCTGGGTGACGCTGTTGCAGTCTGTGAAGTGGGTAATCCTCTCTTCCAGAGAATTGTCAAGCCTCTGCCGTCTCTCCGTGCTCAGCCAGTCTCGGGGCGGCTCGGTTTCGTCCTCCAATAAGATGGTGGCAGTCTCGGCAGACTCTTCACTCTTGTCCGCGCTTTCGCTGTCTGCTCCTCCCATGAACACTATTCGGCGGCTTGTGTTCACCACTATCTGCATTTTTGTCATCGAATTCATGCCCAACACCATGTCTGTTGTGAGAGGCGGCAAGTGAGACGCTCTAATCGTCCACACGTTGCCATCTTCCGTGGCCATTGGGAACGCAAAGTTTCCCTTCGTCTTGATGCGTTTCCCGTTGGCCAGCCGTACTGCTCCGCTCTCCATGGGCATGAATTTCTCCCTTCGCAGGACCGCTGCGAGTTTGTTTCCGACGTGTGACCAGCACGACCCGGTGTCTGCCAGGGCGCGCCATTTTCTGCCACAAATGTTGACAGTTATCATTGGTCGGTTGTCTTCATCTGGCGTGTCCAGCGCAGTTTGCCGCTGGAGGGGCCTCGTTCCTCTCTTGCTTGATAACTGGGTGACAGCTCCGTGTGAACACGTCCAGTTTTCCGCAAGTCCAACAGAACAGACGGGCTTGATTATCGCATCGCATCCGATTGTGGCTGGCATCTCCACAGCGTTGACAATTTCGGTTTCGGTCATAATTCGGAATGTACTTCGCTACTTTTTGAGCCGGCTGGGGCCTTGAGTCGGTGGCCGGCGCCGAGGGCGTCCACCGCTGGTTACCTCCTTGCTCTTCGAACGTTTTCCGATCCCGCGTCCGTTTCTCTTCTGGCTCTTTGTAGGCCGTCTCAGTCGTATATGCCTGTGCTGCTCGAGGAGGTGGTCTAAAGGAACTCGTCTCCGCTTGCAGCTGTTCGAACTCCTCCGTCATCTGGACAAGTTCCTCCATGGTGTTGAAATCTCGCCATCGTACATATCCCTTGTATTCCGGACGAAGATTCCGGTAAATCCGGGCCAGCTCGGTTCGCTCGTTGCAACCACCGTGCCGCCGCATCAGGGTCTGCATGGCGGTGAGATAGTCTCGGGCTTTCTCGCGCGCGCCTTGAGTCCGTGAACGGATTTCCTCTTCCATTCGGAATTCAAAATCATGAGGCAAGAAATGGCGTCGAAAATCTGCTTCGAATTCGTTCCACCATCTCCATCTTTGCTTGTTGTTGCGATACCAAAGCAGCGCACTGCCTCGCAATAACTCTGGAAGGGCCTTTAATAGCGCCTCTCGTGGCAGATCATACGCTTCTCGTAATTCTTCTAGCCTCTCCAAAAATGTTACTGTTTCGCCGACCTGGCCCTCGAAATGCAGGTTCCATTTTCTGACAACGTTGAGTACGTCTCCGATGCGTCGCGTCGGCGGCATCTCTTCCGGACCCCACGGCAGGTCTTGCTGCTGCTCCGTGTGTCTCCTCGGTGGATGCGCTCGGTGGACGTCGTGTCGTGGTCTCTCGTACTGTTGCAAGAAGGGATTTTGCGGCGGCGCCGTCCAAACTCGTGGCTCTGCATCTCTTGGTAACATATTTTCGACAAGCTGTCTGTGTGCGCCACAGCGCTCTTCATGGCTTGCCACCCTCTCTATTGGTGGTCTTCGTGCGCCACAGCCCTCTCCGCAGCATGCCACCTGGCTCCGTGGGGGCACCTGGGGGTCTGTTGGTCTCGCACTTTGTTGTTCGAAGCTCTCCCGTACCATGGGGCTTCTCGATTCTTCGTTGTGATGCGCTCGCATCGAAGCTTCCTCATATCGTGCCGTCGGACTTGTGATATCCACGATGCATCGTGAGTGAGGTGTATGCACTGATCCAATTGACGAGGTTCCTCCGCCTCTTCTGAGCCCGGTATCGTCGTGCGATTCCCTCTGTTCATCTTCTACTCGACGAGATGATTGGCTCTGCGGTGTCAAGCTGGATCGGGTCATGCGTTCGCTTCTTTCGTCCACTTCTCCTGCCGCGGACTCTTGTTGTTCACCAGCTTCTCCCATGTCTTGAAGTGTTGGCGGCGTTCGTCTTTCAACTTGTTCGGCCACATTAACCGCTGCTGCCGTTCTTCTGCCTGCGAGCCATGGAATCGCGCCCGGACCATGCTCCAAGTAAAAAATTAGGCGTCGTCGCAGTTCTTCTATGGCGCCGGTTTCATTGATGCCAAACTTTTGCAGTTCCGCCTGCACTTCTTTCTTCTTAAGCCGTTGGATCCAACCGTATCGGTTGTCCGTGGCATTCCCCATTTCTTGGGGTACTGGTGATTTCTGTCGTCGTCGCGTCATTGTCAAGGAGGAAAGGATAGGATGAGTCTACGCCTTGCACTGGTGTGTGTTTTGTAGCAGAAACGTGTCCCTGCTCGGGCGCCAGTTTGTAACGGGGGGGGGGGAATGAAAAAGAGGGTTTCTCCTCTTTCAACTGGTCCCTGCTCGGGCGCCAGTTTGTAACGGGGGGAATGAAGACTGGGGTTTCTTCTCTTTCACTGGTCCCTGCTCGGGCGCCAGTTTGTAACGGGGGGAAAAATGAAAAGGAGTTTCTTCTCTCTTCTTTTAACTCGACTAAATTCGCGGGTTCTTACTCTTCCCACATGAATCGATGCGTTTCTCTCTAGGGGGTTTGCTCGGGCGCCACCTTACTTTACCGCAAGGAATTTAAACAAGATTCGGGTTTTACTTTAGTATATTGAACACACAACAATATCTCAAACAAGTATCAAAAAGACAACAATTATATTTACAGTTTACAACGTTACTTAGAGAGAAATGTGACCGCACCTATCCACCCTGTGGGAATCTACCACAACAACACGACTACCGTCAGTCAATTATCCAACTTCAGTGCAATGCGCTACTCGTTTGGTGTGAAGCACCGATGGGTTCCGACCCCGCAACAGTCTAGGGTACTCTTCGTATCCGCTCCACCCCGCAACAGTGTAAGGTGGAGTAAGCCTACAAGAGCAATCCACACAGCAGCCCCCTTCAGGTCACTCGTCCGGTCCCCACGTCCCAGACAACCGTGTTATCCGTAGACAGGACACCAGAGAGAGCACCACGAAGACGACCCGCAGGACGCGGTATTAACACGGAGGGGCATCCACACAGTCGCCCCCTTTCGGTTGATGTCGCAGTATCAGAAGCTCAGGACAACGGTCAGGTTGTTATCCACGGCTTCGACACCGCTAATCCCCCACAAAGGTGACCCGCAGGACACTATTGCATCTCAATGCAAAGTGGCGAGAAGTGCGATCCCGGCATCACCGCGTCAGTTGGCCGTCGTCGGCTTGGTTCAAACAAACTAGCTTGGCACTTGGTGTACGAATTGGTCGGCCGCGGCCAGTTAATTCATCAAGCACCGTTCATGTACCCTCCCTAGATGTTCGCCTTGCCGATTGCGACTGGCACAAACTGCGTGTCTTTTTATGACTGATGCATTCTCTGTACAACGTCTTTACAAAGACATGCGTACATGCGATCCAGTGGAATTGGATGAAGTGGCCGTCCGCCACAACTTTACTTACGTTGGGTCGTTGGACGCGGTGCGGTGGCTTGGCCGCACGGCGCCCTCTCTCGGTCACCGTTGGGACCTTGTATTTACCGCGGGACGAGTGCGCTTGCTACTTATTTATCTCGCGCTACCTAGACGCTTTATCACAAAGAGTATCCCTAGTGCTTGTGAGACCGCTGCCCTCCATGAAACCCTCGTCAACCTGATTACCGTCGCCAATACGTGCATTGAAATCGCCCATCAAAAAAGTCGGAAGGTCGTGCTCGGACATCTCCCGCAAGGTCCCATCCAACAGATTCCTGCAGTCGTCACAACTCAGGCTTGGAGGCAGATAGAATATACCTAAAATAAAACTGAATTCAACAAGAGACGCTTTCAGAATTATCCAGTATTCCCCAGTTTCCAACATAGACATTGATTGAATCTTTGTTTTATTTGAAAGAACGGTTATGCCTCCACTGGGTCTGCCGACCGAGGTGGATTTTTTGGCAAAACTGTGGAATACGTTGTAATCAATGAACATATTATTGAGATTTGAAAAATTTTCCGTATAAAGCCATGTTTCAGTGAAGCAGATGAAGTCAAATTCCAACAGATAGTCGACATCTGGGGGTTCCAAGTTGATAACATTTTTAATTCCATTCACATTCCAGAATAATCCACCAATAATACGCGAAGCACAATTCTCTTCTTGTCCGTCATAGCTCCAGTTATTTATATCTTCATTGATGCTTCTGTTATTCTTAGAAGGTACCATCTTATTGGATTGCTATGCCGGAGGATCGATTGGAATTGATTCGACTGGAGTGGCTTCGGTTGAGTAGTTGGTGAGCTTTTTTTCTTGTTCCATTTTTCTGACGTAAGCGGGACAATTGCCGTCACGAGCAGAGTGTCTTCTTTGCTTCAGTCCAAGCTTGCGACAATTCGGGCAATCTAGATCTTCGGTTTTGCAGTCTTGAGATTGATGCTCTCCTCCGCATTTATGGCAGCATAGTTTTTCTTTGCAGTATTTACCGATGTGTTTGTACTGACTGCAGCGGAAACAGATCGCAACGTTAAAATATTCTTTGACGTATACTCTCATCAAATCAAATATCAACGTTTTTTTTCTTACGAGGAATTTGAAGATTGCAGCTGGTGCTTGAAGTATCCAGTTCTCTTTTAACCTGTTACGACAAGTTTTTCTTGTTATGATCTTGATATGTTCTTTAAGTGGGACTTCGCCAAAAGCTTGCCTGATGTCTTCATTCTGCTGTATTAACATGTCGACAAACTCATCTTCTTCATGTCCTTTGTCAACGCCCGAAATCATGAAGTAAGGGTCGGTATTGCCAGGTACTTTCACTGTAATTTCTGTGTGCTTCTTCAATACTTTTTTTAGTTTTTCCATTTGAACTTTGTTTTGTGCTTCCAAAATAATTGCACCACTTCTCGTTTGTCTCTTAATCCTCCATCAATGTCTGTAGAACTTATATTTTTTCTGATCTTATCCCATTCAAGTTTTGTGGATTCCTGCTTGTCTTCCTTAGAAGATGAGATCATTATTTCAAATTTCGGCTTACTTTCAGGTGTGGCCCATGATGACTCTTTGGCCTTTTCACTGCCTGAAGCTGTGGATTCATCGACTGAATTCTTTTTGACAATTTTTGCATATGTTTTCGTAGATTTATTGTCGTTATCAGTTATCGTTACAAAGCACTTGTTCTCGTTCACTTGTATGTTCCAACCGCACAGTATTCGAATTTGAATGCGGTTGTTGCACAGAGCGGACTCCTCCGGTCCGCATGGATAAAACGTTTGAGTTTGATCCCGAAGTAACTTCTTGGATCATGACATTGAGGCGAAAATCGAAAAACAACAAACAAAGGTAGCCACGGCGAACTGTGGAATGTAGAATGCGGATCTCCAGGTGAGGTCCAAGCAGAAAATCTTCAAAAAAAGGTGCTAGTTGACTGCGCAGCCAGCCCGAGGTGACCTTTTTGCTCACAGAACACCACTCAGTAATGACCTCCCCGTGATCTTGAATTTCATAAAAACAGAAGAGCGGCGCGGCGCTTTTAAATAAAGCTTTTTGTGTTCCGCAATTTACTTAATGATTTAGTTAATTGGAATTGATCCCGAGGAAAATAAAGCTGTATAATTATCAGGTCCGGAGATTATTACGGACGCTGAAACAGTACAGCGCTTGCTGGCTGCTCGCCCGAGCCAAGGGCATCGATTAAGGAATGGAAAGTAGAACGTTTTCAGAAATCTGCTTTCCATTATTTCTCCTCTCTGTGCTTAGACAACGTACGTATACCGTGACTAAATATTAGCCTTTTCGGATGAAAAATTAAGGAGTTTCGAGAATTTCCCCAAGGGATGATGATGATGGGATGGAGGAGCATCAGGAGCGTCGCTGGTGCCCTGTAGAGCAGAAGTGTCTGCTCAAGATTAGCCGCCGTGTGTCTACTTTTTTTCGAGTTCTCGTCGTCGTCGAAGCGCATATAACTTCAAGAACTTGGTGCAGCCCTCGTGTTTTATGCAGTTGAAATTATCTAAACGAGGCGGCCCGGGCATACCGCGCCGAAGACATCCGGGCGGCGTTGTAAATAAAAATGTCGTAAATCGCGGGCGCTTTGCCGCCATAACCGCAAACTCGGACTCAGCGTCAGAGAGAAATGCTGCGCGCCCGCCCCATCGAAATTTATCGCAACAAGAAATTCTTCGTGGCGGCGGCGGCGGTGTGCAGGTATGCATGATCTGTAATCTTACAAATTTCTTTCCCTGGGAGCAGAGAAAAGATAAAAGCGTGTTCCGGACGATAAAGCACGCTACAAATCTCCGCTGAATTGTCCTCGTCCTCTCTGCAAAAAGACTGCCAAAGTGGCGACCAGTTACCTGCAGAGATCCCCTTAAACGCCCCCGGAAAGTTTTAATGCCGGGCCCGGGCGTCTCGTCTCTGACTATTGCCACACCAACCACCACCACCATCGCCGCCGCCGCCATTGAGGATAATTCCAAAAGTCGCTTTCTTTTTCTGATTCTGCTAGAGGGGGTCATTTGAAGTAAAAGCAACGGTGAAAATTTTTATATTGGTAAAGAAGAGACGCTTGGAGATATCGGGAGAGGGATCCCGCCGGGACGGAGGGTCACGCACCGAAAGACGCACTGATAAGATAGCTCTCGTGGGCCGTGGGCCGCGCTAAGACAAAGTGAGGATCCTCGTTTCGTGCAACTTCGTCACCTTGTTTATTTACGAAATTTATTAGCCAGAACGCCGGGAGTGATTGCCGCCTTGAGGATTCTCAATGAGACGACGAACAATGAATAAAACGAAGGGACGGAGGAGAAACCGGAAGGTACACATAATTAAAACGAGATCGTGATGAGAGGCCCGACTTGGCGATTCCAATTTTGGAACGCCACAATGTTCCCATGCAAAATTGTTTGGTTATTCGTGATGATGACGATAACGATGATGATGATGATGATGATGATGATGATGCGTGATGATTCAAACTGAATTAACCGAAGCGATATCACAAAAATTGACACTAAAAATCGCCTCAATGATCGCAAATTGGCGGCATAGGAAAGTTACGAGTTTTTTGCGAATTTCATTTGCAAAGCGGATTACGCATCAAGCTAGCAGACTGGAATGCTCAATAATTTGCGCATCACTATGTGATCCTTTTTTTGTATTTTGAAACTAGAGCGGCGGTGGTGGCAGCAGAGCTCTTCGAATGAGATAATTTTTGGCGATGTGTGTGTGACTGTGTATTTTGTGTTGCTACACTAAAAAGCCACAGCAAAGGGGTCTGATTTACGTGGCGTTTCTTTCTTTTACGGCAACTAACTCTCCACTTCCGATTGAAAAGTGTTTCCATATCAGCGCCATTTATCCTCTGCACGTCTTGTGTACAATATGAATGTTTCCTTCTTTTCCATACCCTCAACACCAGTAGCCGCAATGCAGAATGGCTTGGCCAGGGTATGCACTTAGCACTTACACGCCGTAAATGATATTTATGCATTAGCCATTTCTAAGGAAAACGGTTCTAACCGACCGGTACCAGGAGGCAACAAGACCACCGGTAGTCAAATTGCTTGCGGCTTAGGAACCATCAGCCTAGCACACTCCGTCATACTCAAAACCTGAAGATGAAGAAGTGGTTCCAGAAAGCATAAAAATGAATAATGAAGAAATTATTGTTTATATTCCATTACATCATGGTTCATGGGAAGAGTTCGGATCGAAGATGGAAAACGATAGCAAAGGCAACCAGAAATTGTTCTACAGAGTATTTAAAACACTGAGGAAAGGAAAAGAGACCAGTCTGAAGCACATAAAAGGAAAGGATAGAAGAATTATTACAGAAGGAACGGAAATAATGCAAAGATGGAACGAGTACTTTAGAGAGCTTCTCAGCGCAGACAGGCGACACAATACAACCACGAAAACAACAAATAACGAAGAGAAAGACGAAGTAAGGGACAGCATAAAAGAACAAGAAGTAGTAGAAGTCATCAGATCCATCAAAAGGGGAAAATCGGCCGGGCATGACATGATAACACCAGGCATGCTAAAAAATCTGGGCACGCATGGCATCGAAATCCTGACATGCATGTTCAATAAAGCATGGAGTACAGGTACGGTACCCGACGACTGGAAAATCGGAATAATAGTACCAATATTCAAAAAGGGGGACACCAGGGAGTGCGGAAATTACAGAGGCATCACGCTGCTGAGCATTGTATCGAAAGTATACGAAAATGTGCTTGAAAGAAGACTGAGAAGGATAATAGAGAAGGAACTGGATGAAGCGCAGAGCGGGTTTAGGAAAGGGCGTAGTGTACAGGATCATGTATTTACAATCAAACAAATAATCGAAAAAACAAAAATAAAAAACACGGAGGTTGATCTTGCCTTCTTAAATCTAGAAAAAGCGTTCGATTAAGTGCCACAAAAAGTAGTATGGGGAAGCCTTGCCCGAAGAAGAGCTGATCCAAAACTGAGAAGGGGAATAAAAAGCTTTTATGTAAATAACCGAAGCTACGTCAGAAAGGACAACATGGAATCGGAAAAATTCGAAATAAACGACGGACTGAAGCAAGGCGGAGTTATGAGTCCGTTGCTGTTCATAGTAGTGATGGACGACGTAATCAAAGACACGAGGAATAAAATACGTACGGTAATTACATGCTGAAGAAAGTCTGCATTTCAGAGTGCGCCTTTGCTGATGACATAATGATATGCGCAACAAAAAAAGAAGACCTGCAAGAAAACTTGAACATCTGGGAAATGGAATTAACAGCAAGAAACATGAAGCTAAACGCGAAGAAAACAAAAGTGATGATGGTTAGAAAAGTGAACAGAGACATTAATATAGAAGTAAACAATGCGAAGATCGAACAAGTAAATAACTACGTTCAAATACCTGGGAGTAACAATCGACAGAAAAGGTAATATGAAAGAAGAAATAGAAGAGAGAATAACTAATCCCGCACGACTGTACCACAGCTTAAGTCACACATTCATTGGGAAGAAGGAAATAAGTAAAAAGACAAAAATAACGGTATACAAAACAGTCTTTAGACCAATATTAATTTACGGAAGCGAAAGCTGGATATTATCTAACACAATGAAAAGCAGAAAACAGGCCATGGACATGAAGTACTTGAGGAAGACTAAAGGAGTAACCAGGAGAGACAGAATTCGGAACGACAAGATAAGAGAAGAACTGGAGGTAGAGCCCATAACAAACTTTATCGAAAAGCAACAACTGAAATGGTACGGACATCTAATCAGAATGCAAAACGAAAGACCGGTCAAGAACATTTGGAAAACCAGAATACAAAGAAGTAAAAGTAGAGGAAGATCAAGGAAGACGTGGAACGACGAAGTGGCAACCATACTCGAGAAAAGGGAAATAACAATGGCAATGGCTGCCAAGACGGCGTAAGAACAAATTTTTAGTTATATTTTATTCACAATGAATTGTATCTAACCTTACACCTTCACGGTAGAAAGGCTTGTTGATTAATGTAATAATATATATATACATCATGGTTGCTACTATGAATAGCATAGGTATAACATGGACCACAACCGTGAAATTCCGCTTGGTCTTTAGTAGAAAAGTGTGTTTTTTTCCTTGTAACCTCGGGCGGCGTCACCGCCTTCTTGCATGCTCTTGAGGCTGACGCTGATGCGGCTTGTTATTTCTGTTTTCACCAAAAAAGTGCTTTCCTCAAGTCGACCTTGTGTCGTGAACTGTCACCTTGGCGTTCACAGCTCGGTTTTGAATTTGGAATGTAAGTATGTGTGAGTTTACTAATTTTGCCACAAAAACGAAAAATAGCAGTGAGCTTTTTTCACTTGTCCAACATATTTGAGAGTCCCTTGCTTCAGACAATACTCAGGGGTTTCTTTGCCGGGTTATTCCACTGAGTGCCTTCTTCCGAATCCGTCACTTTCCCTTTTCTTTAACTGGATAGTTCCGACATATTTTGTTGTGTTGTTTTCAATTTATTATGGACTATGGTATTGATTTTTATGTTTTCTGGTACCACAGTTTTTGTTCATTTTGTTCATTCTGTCAGTCACATGTTAGGTGTTTTGCGAAACGAACCATAAAAAAATAATTTTGCACTTATTTTGTGAATGAAACTTTCAGTGCAATGAGTGTGTTTCATTGGAGTCCACCTTGACCGCCACCTTCTTTTTCCTCGGGTCGTTTCCCTCATAAGCGAAGGCGAGCAAAACGAAGGATCAAGACGGATAACACAGGCCAAACAAATGTATCGACAGAAGAGGGGGGAGGGCGTATAGACAATACAAATAGAAAAGACACATGTCGTCACGGATTTTTACGGTTGCGTAGGAACCAGGTGAGTCCATCATTCAAAAAAAGGTTGGCTGATTTTTGATGCCCCAATATCCGTGACAACGGTGGTGATAACATATGGTCTTCTCTATTTGTATTGTCTATACCATCACAATACTGAAGTCATGAAATACACGATGTTATAACGGACTAAAATCATCAAGAATTCCATTTTTTGCGAAACGATGTCGATGATGCGATACATTTGCGAGTGAACCTTCAACCTTACCAGGCGGAAGGTTGATATATGAATTTTTACCGCTTTTTCTTATAGCTGTATTACACTACACAATTTCTTGTACAACTTCTTGTACAATCTGTCAGTTGAACAATCAAGTCCATTGTTTTTTGACACTATTTTGGCAGATTGTACAAGAAATTGTGTAGTGTAAAACAGCTATTAGATAGATAGATGAATAGATATATATTTTCTGTTATTATTCGGTACAATTTGTACATTTAGCAAGTCAACATGTTGAAGAAAAAATAAATAAAAATAAAAAGAATAGCGAGACGTATGAACTCTAACAACACATAACAAATAACAAGATAACAACCAAATTATAAGCAAGTATTGCATCACATTGTGTCACATTGTATCGGTTAACCTGAATCCTCCAAGAATTCAGCCATGGTATAGAATTAGAATCCCTTTTCAATGGAATGGACTTTTGAGGCTTTTGTGAGTGCTGTGGGCGGCATTTGCTTGAATTTCGCTGGGAGATGGTTATAATTCCTGAGGGACTGCTGGCAGATGCTCTTCTGACAGCAGTTTTTTTTTGTTTGGGAAGGTTTCAACAGTCTTTTTCTTCACGTGCTGTGGCAGTGTTGGGTTCTTGATAAGCAAAAAATTCCGCGTGGTGGATTTGACCAAATACAGCAATCTCCAGTAATGTATATATCGAGACCAAGGTCAGTATTCGTTAATGTCGAAGAATCAGTCTGCAAGAGTCGTCTTTTTTCAGGTTGAACATCGTACGTACGCAAGCCTTCTAGAGCCCAAATATTCGTATTGTCTCTGCAGAGTTCCGTCCATACCAGAACAGTATGCCATACGACTAGACAGCCTGGACTGGACGTAAGCATGGTAAGCGTGTAATATTCCTTTCTGAGTCGTTGTCTTTGTGAGAATTTTTAAAGCGTACTTCAGTGGTGCCGTCTTCTTGTTAATATGGCGAGTGTGTTCCTTCCACGTCAGTCAGTCATCAACCACGACCCCAAAGAATCTCGCGCTGCTCCGGTGATCGTCTTCCAGCTCCTCTCTTCTTCCAAAACTGAATAGCATTCTTTGTGGTTTGTTCCTGTTGAGTTTCATTTGATTTTCATCAAACCAGTGTTGGAGAGTTCTTAGGGAGCTACGCATTTTCAACTGTAATTGTGGCAAAGTCGGTGCTCTGAAAACAACTGAGGTATCATCAGCATACTGCACAATTTCCTCTTGTATGCAATTTGGCAAGTCGTTGATGTACAGGAGAAACAGCAAGGGGCCCAAAATGGAGCCCTGTGGAACACCTTGTGTGACAATCTTCTTATTGGACTTGGTAGTTTCGGCGCTCAAAGGTGCTCTTGCCATGTGATGTTACTTTGTTGCATAAGAGACCGTCCGTCTCGGGGCCTGCTCAAATGCCCCAACCGCCATCACCGCCTATGCCGCCGATAATATACTATTTCGGGACGGCCCCGTGGCGCAGGCGGTCGAGGGCCTGCGACGCGGGAGTCCCGAGTTCGATTCCCGGTGAAAAGTCTGGGTGTTGTGTTGTCCGAAATTTGCACTTTTCTGAGTCTGTATAATTGATTAATAAACGGGCAAACTCCTATAGCAAGAAAAAGCCGATAAGGAGAAAAACATTTCTTTCTTTCTTCTTCTTTTAATATACTATTTCGCTACTAATCGAAAAGTACGTCATTATTAACCCTGTTCCTGAATCGCGATGTCGATTTTCCAGTAGAAGGGAAGGAATTTCCTCAGTTGCGCTTCGAGATTCAAACTGGCTCCTCAGCAATAATAATACTTCCTATGAACTAGGCATAGTTGTAATACTATAATTGTTGACTGGAGCTTATCATATTCAGAGACCTATGAGACTTACAATATTGACGAACACACGACAACGATAGTTGGCTACTGTGATATCCCCGGGGGGTTCATTTGTTACAGGAGTATCAGGAGTAATGACTTTCGCCAATAACAGATCACTTTCAACATTCAAGTTGTATTGATTCAATCAGAATGTGCCTGAACTCATACACACGTATGATACTATACAGGTATCCGGTTCTAGTAGTGCTCATCCACACAATCCACACATCGTGAAACGCTACCTCGATATGCATGGACGCCGCAAGAATAGAATCCATGCCCGGTTTGATATCCTATGCGTGTTGCGTTGCAATTTCCTTGTGTGCACGGCGTTCCCCTTTATATAGAAATGGAAATCTGCTATAGGTCCGGAATGGGGTATCGCGCGGCAGGCAGGCAAGCAGTATTGGTGGTGGTGGTGGTGGTGGTGGGCGAAGGACCCCGGGAGTCTGGGCACGGCTTCGTGTTAAACTATCCCGAGGGGCTCCTCTCCTCTTTACCGATTCAGGTTTAGTGGGTCCTGCGAACGGACTTTTTCCTTGCTCTTATTATAACGAAATAACTTGGCAAAACTGCCGTTCTGATTCGGTTGCGGTCACTTTTTGTTATATTGGTCATGCCCAGGATAAAAAAGATGATGTTCGCCGTTTTCGTCCTTCGAACAATAAAGCGTGGAGGAATATGCGGATATTATTCAGTGTAGGGTGAATAATGCAGAAAATTTGTACGGGGGACCGAATGTTTATGAAAGCAGCAAAAAGATTTTGCTCATGTTTTCTACATAAGCTGGGTGTATCAACCGCATTTTCCCGTATGAAATCATCCTTTGATAATACGGTCGCTTCTTACACCTAACATTAGTAAGGCTCCTACGGGTTTAACGAATACACTTTGCAAGACAAAAACACCGATCTGGGCGTGGGTACTTCACAAAAATTAGGAAAGGATTATAAATTGCGAATTCAAGTACTCGAGTGCAGAGTGTAGCTACTGAAGCTTTGTCGAACTTGATGTAATGAGGGCCACGCATCAGTGAAATGGAACGTATCGCTTGACTTAGATTACAAACGTCAAGCAGGGTTCTGGCCAAACCTTCCAAGCACTTCGGTCTTCATGAACCTCTTGTGGGGGAATAGTGAGGATGGGTTCTTATCATTCACTGGTGGTTCGGAATCCACCTTAACCCTGGAGAGCTCGCGTTAAAAGCATTCTGCTAACAATTTTACTAAAACTGGCGTGATTTTAAAATAGATAAAAGCACATGAACAGGCCACTTTCTAGCTGTGTTTCGATGGGTGTCTTCTACAAAAAAAAAATGCATGCCCATAACAAATACACCCGTGACCGTTTTTATCGATTAGTATACGTCAATCACTCGTAGAGCACGTGAGCATTTTTTTCTCACGACACGAGTTCTCGCATTGATGTTTTTAGCGCACTTTTCCAAAAAATGGGAAAAAGGCGCTTTTAGCTTCACTTTGTCCGTCCGTCCGTCCGTCTGTCCGTCTGTACCCGGGATAACTCCTCAGGGAAGAAAGATATCGATGTGGTGTAAACGCTGATCAATAGTACATATGTCCAGGATGTCAAGTTGACTTTTAGTTTTTTGTTATTCTGCCGCCATCTTTGATCCGCCATTTTGAATTTCTCTAAAAGTGATCCGATTGAAATGAAATTTGCAGGCAATGTGAACCACATCAAGATCTATCCAATTTTCGACAACTGATGCCCCGCCGCCATCTTGTATTCTCACTATTGAACATGTTTCGAAGTGATAGAACTAGGAAAATTATGCCTCAACGAAAAGAGATATGAATGTAGTGCCGACGCCAATCAAATGCGTACGTGACCACCATATAAAATTTACCTATAATTTTTGTCACTGGGCCGCCATCTTTGATCCGCCATTTTGAATTTCTCTGAAAGTGGTCCGATTTGAGTGAAATTTGCAGGCTATGTGAACTTCATCAGGATACATCCAATTTTTGACAATTGATGCTCTGCCGCCATCTTGTTTTCTCCATATTGAACATGTTTCAAAGTGTTAGAATTAGGAGAATTATGCCTCAACGAAAAGAGATATTGATGTGGTGTCAATGCCAATCAAATGCGTACGTGTCCACTATATAAATTTGACTAATGATTTTTGTCACTTGACCGCCATCTTTGGTCCGCCATTTTGAATTTCTCTGAAAATGGTCCGATTTGAGTGAAATTCACAGGCGATGTGAACTTCATCAAAATACATCCGATTTTAGACGAATGATGCTCTGCCATCATCTTGGCCGCCATATTGAAATCTCTTATTACCCATCATTAGTACGATCATTTTGATGTTTAAGCCAAATTTCATGATTCTAACGCTATTTTGGCCGCTAGATTGGAATTTGCGCCCAAATAACGGTAGAACCCTAATTAACATCTTGCGTCCACTAATCCTTCAAAAAGGAAGTGCGCTACTGAGCCTCATGCCCATGAGGCATATTCGCTTGTTTTCAAGTGTGAGCGCTGAGCATTTCCTCTCATGTAATGATGGGAGTTTTCCAATTCGTGTGGTCCTAGTTGTTTTTTTTTTCAAGACCTGGTCAGGTCAGGAGAGAGAAACAACTTTATTGAAAAATAGAGTGGCGCTGCTTGCTTTTAAGCAAGTTGCTCTAGAACACAGCATACTAATCTGTCTATAAAAGATAATACTGAATGTAAAAATTGAAGGTAAAAAGTATAAATTATGTAAAAATTATTTATAAATGTGGTTGTGTATAATTCGAATAGAGTCACTCAATATAAGTTCTGAAATTTCCATAAGTTTTTTCTTATCAATTTTGAATTCAATAAAAAATGCCAAAACGTTTGCCGAAATAGTCCCTCGAGAGCCAAACCAAAGTCCAAATTGATAAACAACTGGGAAGGGTCAAGGGCTATCGTAATATTTTTCTCGTCGACATGTTTTCCGGTCGGTGAGTTGTCTTGTCGGTGAGTTGTCTTGTCGATGAGTTGGGTGTCGGCAAGTTATCCTATCGATGAGTTGGGTGTCGGCAAGTTATCCTATCGATGAGTTGGGTGTCGGCAAGTTATCCTATCGATGAGTTGGGTGTCGATGAGTTATATCAAACCCGTGAATTCTCCAGGGTTAAATTGTAGGTCTCCTATTCAATATAAATATAGGAGTAAATAGACAGGGAAGCAAATCGGGATCCTTGATGGGTCTTATAGCTGTATTACACTACACAACTTCTTGTACAATCTGTCAGTTAAACAATCAAGTTCATTGTTTTTTGGCACTATTTTGGCAGATTGTACAAGAAGTTGTACAAGAAATTGTGTAGTGTAATACAGCTATTACGGCTAATAAGAATAATTTCATGTACTTTTGGTAAGGTTTTAGAAAATATAGTTTCTCAATACAACTATGGTTGTTTAACTTGTACTTTCAAGGCCAGCGCTGAAACTATGGATCAGTTTCATGCTGTGATCTTTTTTCTACTGCGATCCCAACCGTCTTATAATGGAGTTCTCCAATCAGGGGCACCGATAATATAACTTACGAACTTACGCACCCCAGACGGTTACGAATTTCTTTGAAACAATCCAAAGAATTTGTAATAGGGTAGATGAGCCATCCTTTCCGATGCCGATCAACAATCTTCATTATTCCGCCCCTGAAGCGATATTGTTTAGTTTGACACGCAGGATACGGGACAATACAGATTTTTCATCGAACGATACATATTACGTTTTGAGCGCGCCCTGATTTATGTCGAAAAGTTGATGTGAATTATGGGTCCTTGAAGTCCTCTCGTGGAATGGGACAGCCAATGGAAAAATGCGTTCTCGCATATCTGAAACACAAATCTGGCAATTCCTCAAATTCAGCGTATATATCCCGTCCATATGTGGCGCTCCAAGAATGCTATAGTTTGTTTATTCCAGCTCAGCAAAACTATACACAAGAGTTTTCGACTCGACTTGGAATGTGAAGAGGGGACGACGACGATGCGGACAACACGATGGACGGCAAGATAAATTTTATGATAAGTGAACGGCTTTTTCTGGTTCGAAGCAAAATTGGGAATCGGGAGAAAATTTAATCCACGTATAAATATATCGGGCACGAATTGTCGTCTATAGATAAGGTTGCGCCGAGACCAAAAGATGTATAGTAGGCCATATAAAATTGTGTATTTTTGTCGTGAGCGTTTGAGATGTGAAAATTGCTGTAAAAGAAACTTTGTCAAAGGACCTTTTCCAGGTCACTGGTGCAATTGTTATTGGGTAGTATTAATAAAAAATAAGCATAAGCATTTGCTTGGATTTCATGGGCGTTGCTAGGAAAAGTCTGCTTGGCAACTCCTCAAAAATCTAAGCAAATGCTTAAGCTTATTTCTTATTAATACTACCCATTGATACATGGGCCAACGAAGACGAAATAGACGTGTTTCTGGAATCTATGGATATTTTTGCTAGAGAACAACAATACAAGTTCAATATCTTCTATGAATAATTTGAAAAATTGAAAAGAATTTTCTTGAAACAACAACACTAAATTATTGCAGTACCTATTAAAAAAAATCATATCATGACTATTCAAAGTCTGATGTGGGTAATCGAAAAAAATACCTAGGTATGAAACAACATAATCATAATCATAATCATAATAATAATAATACAAGCGGTCTTTCTATTGCTTACAAAAAATTGGATAGAACAAATCAGTAAACCTCACTCAAAGTTCCCTTCATAACAACCTTCATAATTCAGCCCAACGCTGGAGCGTTCCTTTGAAAAAATGATTTTGACAAATGAGGTGATGTTGAAGTCACTGCAGGTTCCCAGTGGGCACAACATCGTTGATAAAAGTGCTGGCACAGGTAGAAAGGCAACCGTCGAAAACTTTCAATTAAACGGTCGGATGTCGCGGGTTTGAACGTTTTTGTCAACTAGGTATAGAAAACGCCTAGAAAAAAATAGTTTGAGAAATGTCACCTTGAAGGTTTTCAAAACGTCTTTGATGAAACGCCCAAAAACTATTGTGTTCAGAATGCTCATCAAACGTTTATGAGACGTTACCGTCAGGGTTTCTAAGATATCAGATAAGTCGCCTTTAAAACGCAAAAACAAAGTTTTAAGACGCCATGCCTAGAAAACCGGAATTTAACGTATCATAACTTCGATTAAACAGTTCAGTGTATAGCTCGTTAACGTTTCTCTCAACCATTAAGGTACGTCACGTCTTGGCCACCACAGCACGTGGCATGCGGGCGTGCCCTTAGGCACCACTGTTGACACGACTGACAGGTGGTCGCTTACTTCTCAGTGAAAACATGAGAACACAATTGAGCTTGGTGTTCCACCGCATAAAACACAGTGAAGTGGAACCAGAAACAAGGCAACACCTACAAAATAGGTTATTGATGGTCCTTTTTCCTTCTTTTGGGTAGTGTTGTTATCGGTCAGAAACGAAACGTCGTGTGTCAATACGATGACCTCGATAAACCACGTTGTGTATGACGTCACGGTAGAAAAAGACAACGAAAGTTTGGAAAACCTAATTACCGTTGGTGATGAATTATTTGGAAAACATCTCTGGATAGAGAATGGACATTTGGTTTCAATTTTGATGGAAACGTTTCAATAAGCGAACAAAGTATTACGTTGTGTTATTGTCGAGGAATGTTAGTTAAATAAATACTCACGTGTGTCCTAAAATATGCGAATTGCCTCTAGTAAGTCAAATAATTCATCTAATAAGTCTAAATACAAAAGTATGACCCAGTCCTACCTGCTAGTTGTTCTGGGCTATCCTCTATGTGCGTTCGCCAAAAAAGTGGGAAGGGTCGACATCAGCGTTCAAGGTGATGATTTACGAAACTGAATAAATTCAATTTGTTTTGTTTTCGGTAGCTAGATGCCGCTACTCGACTGAATGAACATGGCCATTCCGCTATGTGCGTTCGCCGGGAGGAGTCGACATCAGCGCTCAAGGTGGTGATTCACGAAACTGAATGATGCCTATTTGTGTTGTTTTCGGCTCCGAGATGTCGCTACTCGACTGAATGCACATAGCGAATATTATTATGTTCTTTTTTCTATTATGCCCTGGAAATTGGGCATTTTATATAAGCTAATCAAACTGACTTTTGTCACATCAACTTGAGTGTCGCAGAGTTCGTGTCATCAAAAATTCAGAAGATGGTTGTTTGTGCAATGTCCGGCTGTTCGGCCGGCCAACTATATTCCCGCAATAATCGGTTTCACTTTCTGTTTGTACTTGAGCAAATCATCGTCAACAGGCGTCTTGCTGTAACAGACCTTTCCAATTTCACATGTTCGGTTTCGTCTATGGAGGCGGGTCGCTTCCGACTCAGAGTTGGCAGGTCAAAATAAAATTGTCACTTCTGACATCGATCACAGCTATTCAAAGTCATTAGATTCTGAAATAGGTAAAATGGCGTCAAAATTGCGCCCAGACATTTCGCTGAATTAGCAGGACATGGCCTTGGATGGCTCTTGACAGAGAGCAGAAGCTTCCATTTTCGGCTGTGAATATTGTTGACGATGTCAACCCTAATGACATTCTCTCTGGACGGCAATTGCACAACAGTCGTGATGTTATCAATAAAAAAAAGTGACATTTCCTCAAATTGAGTTTCCAAATTGAAAAATCAATTGCCCAAAAGTTCCTGTTCCTATGCATAGTGTTCTAGACGCATGTGCAACTTTTGATTAGGCAACTTGTGCTACATTCGAACAAACTGGGAAATCTGTGTACAATAACGTATGGTCCGAAAGTTTTGGGAATTTTT